>CM063169.1:32943000-34352500 GCA_031835075.1 Saguinus oedipus | reverse complement strand
TTCTTATTAAGCTATTCCCCACAAAAGACTAGGCGCTAAGACCTAAAAGAGTGCAACATAGGTACGGAGATGGTACCTTCAGTTCATGTTTAGGTCATAGATGCTGAGACTTGCACCTACTGAAAACCAACCTGAATTGGACAATTCATATCTCTTACAATATTATTCAAAACAGAATAAGCCAGATTTTAAAAATCATACTCTCATATTTTTCTCAGATATGTATTACAAACTGAAGTTTAGGTGACATTCCTGAGGATAAATTTAGTGCTATATTTGGGATATTAGGCCCTTGAGTAGCTAGCTGGAATGCCAATTTTTAAGGTGGGCTAAAGCATCAATAAAACAAATAGAAAAAGGTTTCATCATGTTATGCAATTCCTTTAAGGACTGGTGAAGGAAATTTTCTTGCTCCTAACGAAAAAAAGATGTCAACTTTGAGTGAAAACGTATTTTTACTTTCTTGACTATAATGTTAAATATGTAAGAATATTATTTTATATTTAAACTATGTATTAATTTCCTCCTTTAAACTTAACAAGATATTTAGTCTTTTTATTAATAAAAACAAAATTGCCCCTATTAAATAAGTGTGGAATACTTAAAAATATCAGTTTGAAGCCTAGCCAAAATTTTCGCTTGTTGGGAGTCCAGCCAGAATTTTAGTTTGTTTGGAGTACTGCATGGCTGCATGGAATTTTGGTAGGGGTGAAGTTTTCCTTCTTAAAGAAATTAACCTGCCCTCTGTCAGTCATCCTGGGAAGAGTGAATTCCTGATGGGGAGGGTAACCTCTAATAACAGGCGTTAGCTGAGAGTGAGAGAAAACTACCTCCCCTCTTCTACCAACTTATAATGAGTTGGCTTCTCCGGTACAAGTGTCAATCTTGAATGCTGACCTCTTCCACACAACAGTGGACCGAGAAGAATGCCCAAAAGAGGACCTCTGTGGGGTCTGAGAACTGTGGATTCCAGTGTTAAGTTTTCTGTTTCTCTCAGGCCTTTAGTGATTGTGCGAATATTATAACAATATCTCAGTTCTTCTTGCTACAGTGAATTATGAAGGAATCTCTGCCTAAGCTTGGGTACTGTGGTCTGGGGAAGGAGAGAGAGCAGGAGGGAAACTGGGTCTCGAGATGTCAACAAGTTAACTTTCCTAAGAGGAACAGAGGTCCTGACCTATATGAAAGGGAATAGAGCCACAATTTGAACCCAGACAGTAAGACTGCAAAGGCCCCTTCTCTGAATCTCTGTTCTTACTGCTTCTGAAATCGCCAAAGGTTGGATTCCTGAGTAAAATGGAATGTCAGCGCCACTAAAGAGATCTGATCAGTAGAGCAAAGTGTGACATTACAGGCATGTGAGAGAAAAAAATAGAAGAAAAACCAAGTCTCAGAGAAATTAAGTAACTGGCCCAAACTTGCAAGAATTTGAAGCCAGGCCTGTTGCACTCCAAAGCCTATGCTCTTAATGATTTCTATAAATAATATCTTCACCCATCTCGCTCACTGGAGTGTTATAACGATCAGACGAGGGCAATTTAAAATGCACTTAAATGTCTATACAATGTGATACAAATATGTGCTACTATATTATACAGCTACAGCCTCCTGGGCTTCACTGTAGAGAGAAAGAAAAGGCAACTAAGTCAGAGTAGGTGCAAATTGGTCAGAATGTAATTGAAATTTTCCTTTTCCTGCCTTCTTGAGGACAGAAACAATCTCAGCCCTAAACCATTCCCCAAAGGTCAGCAAATTTATTTAAGGTTCTGTGTCTTTCCTGCTCTCCTGCCCCAAAACTCCTCGCCTTTCAAAATCATATTCACATGATAAAATGTTGAATGTCATTCAACATTCACTTCAAATGTCACTTTCCCTGGAAAACTTTTCTTTCATTTTGATTTTTTAAACTTATCTTGACAAATAAAAAATTATATACATTTATGATATAAAACATGTTTTGGTAAACATATGCATTGTGAGTGACCAAATCAAACTATATGACATATGTATTGCCTTGCAAACTTACTTTTTTTGTGTGTGTAGTGAGAACACCAAAAATCTGCTCTTTGTATTGTAATTGACTATAGCCACTATGACATATGCATTAGTGTGTTTTCACACTCCTATGAAACAATCCAAAACTGGGTAATTTATTAAGAAAAGAGGTTTAATTGACTCACAGTTCCACATAACTGGGGAGGCCTCAGGAAACTTACAATCATGGCAGAAGGTGAAGAGGAAGCAAGGACCTTCTTCAGATGGTGCAGGAGAGAGAAGAACGAAGGAGCAGGGCCTTATAAAATGATCAGATCTTGTGAGAGAACTCACTCACTATTAACTAGAACAGCATGAGGAAAATAGCCCCCATTCACCTCCATTACTTGACACAGGGGGATTACAGGTCCCTCCCTTGACACATGGGGATTACAGTTTGAGTTGAGATTTGGGTGGGGACAAAGAGCCAAACCATATCAATATATACTTGATCTCTTGAAATTATTCTGCCTAACTGAATTTTGTGTCTTTCGACCAACATCCACCCTCCTCCCAACCCCCAGTGTCTGGTAACTGCTTTACTGTCTGTTTGTGTAAGTTTGACTTTTGTGTATTACACATACAGCTATAAGTGAGATGATGCAGAATTTGTCTTTGACTCCAGAGATTACAGTTGTGCTACCACTCTGCTGATTCATACCTCTAACCTCTACTAAACTATACACTTTACTAAACTATACACTATGCACAGAGACCAAGTCTTCTTCATTAAACAGCCAGGCCAAAACAATGCTTCAAAAACCTAGTAGACATTTAAGCATGGTTGAGTAGACACATGGTTTTGTCTAAACTATTTGAGCATATGCTCAGGCATACCTGGTTTTATTGCACTTCACAGATATCTTTTTCCAAAGAGGATTGGTGGCAGTCTTGTACTGAGCAAGCCTATTGATGCCATTTTTCCACATGTATGTACCTCAGTTTGTGTCTCTGCCTCACAGTTTGCACAATATTTCAAATGTTGTCATTATTTTTATATCATTATGGTGATCTGTGAGCAGTGATCTTTGGTGTTACTGTTGTAATTGTTTTGGGGTGCCATGACCCACACCCATATAAGATGGCAAGCTTAATTGATAAATGTGTACTGACTATTCCACCAACCAGGCATTTCCCCATCTTTCTCCCTCTACTCTGGCCTCCCTAACCCGTGGGACAACAACAATATTAAAATCAGGTCAGTTAATAGCCCCTCAATGACCTCGAAGTGTTCAAGTGAAAGGAAGAGTTGCACATTTCTCAGTTTAAATCAAAAGCTAGAAATGATTAAGCTTAGTGAGAAAGGCATGTCAAAAGCTG
This sequence comes from Saguinus oedipus, assembly GCA_031835075.1. Taxonomy (NCBI): domain Eukaryota; kingdom Metazoa; phylum Chordata; class Mammalia; order Primates; family Cebidae; genus Saguinus; species Saguinus oedipus. The sequence continues at coordinate 34,349,146 of CM063169.1, read as the reverse complement.
AGCTACATTGAAAGCTAGGACTCTTGCACCAAATAGCCAAGTTGTGAAGGCAAAGGAAATGTTCTTGAGGGAAATTTAAAGTGATACTCCAGCGAACACATTAATGATAAGAGAATGAAATAGGCTTATTGCTTACAGAGGTTGAGCATCTTAAATATAAACATTCAAAATGTAAAATGTTCTACAATCAGAAAATTTTTTGAGTGCCAACATGATGCTCAAAGCAAATGCTCACTGGAGCGTTTGAGATCTCGGATCTTTGATTTTGGGATGTTCAACTGGTAAGTATGATGCAAATATTCCAAAATCTGAAAAATTCTGAAATCTAAGATACTTCTGATCCCATGGATTCCAAATAAGGGATACTCAACCTACATGGAGAAACTTTTAATGGTCTGGATAGATGAAAGGAGCCACAACATCCCTTAAGTCAAAGCTTACTTCAGAGCAAGGCCCTAACTCTCTTCAATTCAAAGCTGACACAGAAGCTGCAGCAAATTGCCCAACAGATCTAGCTAAGATCACTGATTAAAGTGGCTACACTAAACAACAGATTTTCAATGAAGATGAAGCAGCCTTGTATTGGTAAAGATACCATCTAGGACTTTCTAGCCAGAGAGGCAAAAGCAATGGCTCACTTCAAACTTTAAAGGTCAGGTCAATTTTCTTGTAAGGGACTAATATAGCTAGTGACTTTAAGTTGAAGCAAATGCTCATTTAATATTGTGAAAATCCGAGGACCCTTAAGAACTATGCTACCTCTACTCTGTGCTCTATAAGTGGAATAACGAAACCTAAATGACACACATCTATTTACAGATAAGACACAGCATTCATTCTATGATATAATTGAAATACATTTGGAGTTCCTATATGAAAATACTCTACTAAGCACTACAAGAGACACAGAAGTAAATACATAAGCAAGCATAGCCTCTATTGAGGTTAGAATTAAAATGACTATTGTATAAGAAATGAAAATGTTTGCTTAAGTCACTATAAGGCCATTAAAACAAAATAATGTTTTAAAGGAGGGGATTTGAAAAAAAAATCCAAAGCTAAACCAAATGCTATGGAGAGTAAAAGGAAGGGTAGATTATAAATAATTGAGGGAATGTGGCAAGGCTCCATAAAGGAGGTGGATTGGGGTGGCCTTAAAGAATAGTTATTTTATTTATTTATTTTTTTAAGGTCGGTAGGTTTCTATTCTCACCGTCTTTCTCTTTGTTACAGGCAACAGGAAGTTCAGAGAACTGCTCTAATCATAAGCTCTCCAGAGTCCATCTGCAATGCCGTGTATTCACTAGACCTGATCCTGATCTATGAAAAGTCAGCATACTGCCTAGAAAGAAAGTGCTCATCAGTTTGACGCAAACGTCTCAGATTGGGCAGCTACAATTAGAGTAAATACAACCTGAAACTGTTGTATCCTAGAGACCAAGGCCAGCTCCCTATGACTTTCCCTTGGTGTTGCTACAACTGCCAAATAGGGATGATTACAAATCTCGCTCCTTCCCACAAAAAGGCTTTTATGAACTGTAACGATAAAATATTGACAAAGCATTTTTGAATTTGTGGTTCAGATATTCCTGGAATATCTCAATGAATTAAGAGTTTTGGGTTTAAAGATCAAAGAATGAGGTCTAATAAATGATGCATTTCAGTTTAAGGCTTAAATTATATCTTTCAGCCTTCATTGATTCCTGGAATTATTCTTTATATTCAGTTTTTCTGCTAACAATTATTTGTGTGGTAGTTTCTTTTGAGAAACCATATTACTGGATTCTTAAATATCTTGTAAAGTGTACTCTGTCTTCTAGTAAAGTTCTTCAGTAGTGATTGGATTAGATCTGTCTGAATATTTAACATCAGCAGTATATCAACAAATATATCTTAAAACTTAGATAATTTGGATATGGTTTCTTTCACCCAAATAGCCATCAGAGAATTACAGGCATATCTCGGAGATATTTAAAGTTCCTTTCCAGGCCACTGCAATAAAGTAAATATTACAATAAAGCATCACACACATTCTTTTGGTTAATTCTAATGTCAGTAGAGCCTATGCTTGCCTATATATTTACTTCTCTCTGTGTTCCTTGTAGTGCTTAGTAGAATGTTTTCATATAGGAACTCCAAGTGCATTTCAATTATATCATAGAATGAATGTTAAAGAATTTGGTCTGTAAATCATAAAACAATTCCCAATTATGTTAATTCATAGTAATTAATTCCTTCTAAGGAGCTGAAAAGTTAAAATACTCTAATATTAATAGTTTACTTACTTATTTTGTAGATTTTCTTGAATATTTATTATACAAGCCAGGCAGTGGGAATACAGCAGAGTATTAAAAATAAAAAGCGGTTTTGTTTTGTTTTCGTTTTTTTCCTTGGGTAATTAGAAATCCTAGGGTAGTCAGTCCAGGGCTATTCTATGGAGTAAAACCTTGTCTAATTCAGACTTCTAAGTCAATGCTGTAGCTCAATGTATACCATTCATTAGATTGATGTTTGGAATGTCCTACGTAGAAACAAAATCTGATAGTATTTTAGCCTTTATGAGGTGTAGATTTTCAAAAGGGAAGGCATAACTTAACAATGACATCATAAATGGTTCCTAGGCAGAAAAAAAAATTACTTATTCCAGTCCAGTCTACTTTTTAATTACGAAAATGGAGATCTCTTGGAAGGTCCTCCCAAGAATATTCCAGTCATATCTCATGGCCTGAAATGTATACTATGGCCACCTAATGTGGCAAAAGGATCTGAGGAGATAATAAATTTTCATTGAGTATGTGATCATCCTGAACAAAATTTGTTTTTCGTTTGTTTTAAGAAAGAAAGGGAGTGTGTCGGGTACAGGCTAAGGTGCTATAATTGAAAGCCCCAAAGTGCAGTGATATAACAGTCTAAAGGTAAGTGGATACTCTAAGGCTAGTGGGCATCTCTGCCTTCTTTAACTTATCGCCCCTACTTGTAGACCTAAAATGGTCTACATTTAGGTAGACATTCCAGTCTCATCATTTCCTAAGCATCTGGAAAGGGAAAAGAAACCAAATAGTTATTTTAAGGATAAATCTCACAAATGGCACCCATTAATTTTATTTACAGAGTGTTGTCCAGAACTTAGTCATATGGCCATTTCTGGCTGCAAGGGAAGCTGGAAAATACAGTGTTTAGCTGGGCAACCATGTGTCTAGCTAAAACGCTACTCATTTGGAAGAAGGACAAAAATGAAGATGGGGATAGGAGGAGCAGAAATGTTACCAAAAACATCTCTTTTCCTTTCATGCACTGAGGGATCCTAGAGTCAGCAACCTCTAGACAAAATCATTCAACAATCTAAAACATGACTGTGTTGGCATCTAGCTTCTGGTTCTCCATCTTATACAAATAAAGTCAATGAGGAAAGAATAGGCTCATTTGCTCCTTTATCTAATCATTAAATATTTACTGAGCCCCAAATTCCCAGCTAAGACCCAAAGAACCAAGACCTAAAGAGGAGAACATTATAGAAAGATGAGCATAAAGACCACATGAATGTATGAAATGTCAAATGAGCTCAGAGAAGGATAACATGACTTGAGGGCTCCTATGGGGAAAAGGTTTAAAGATAGGTTAAAAACAGTTGTGGGCCAGATGCAGTGGCTCACGCCTATAATCCCAGCACTTTGGGAGGCCAAGGTGGGTGAATCACCTGATGTCAGGAGTTTGAGACCAGTCTGACCAACATGGTAAAACTGTGTTTCTACTAAAAATACAAAAATTAGCTGGGCGTGGTGGCTCATGCCTGTAATCCAGCTACTTGGGAAGCTGAGGCTAGAGAATTGCTTGATCCCAGGAGGCAGAGGCTACAGTAAGTTGAGATCACACCATTGCTCTCCAGATTGGGCAACAGGAGAGAAACTCTGTCTCAGAAAAACAAAACAAAAAAACTATGGAATTGGAATTTATTTCTTTAAGCAATCGAAAACTATTAAAAACTTTGTAAATAAGAGACAGAATTATCTGAACATGTATTTTGGAAGATTATCCTGCCAGTAGTGTAAATATTTGCTGCTAAGTGGAACTGAGGTTGAGCAGGGACTCATAGCATTAGAATGGCCCATGTGGGTTAGGTGATGAAGGGCTTCAATTGGGAGGAAGAAAGCAAAAGTGGGAGATGCAAATATATCAAGGACAGAACTTAGCAACTCACTATATCTGAGGAAACAGGAGAAGATGGAGCAAATCAGACTAGTCTATATGATTCGGGTTTGGGTACTGATATTGGCTAGAAGGTAGAAACAGAAAGAGTGGGTGTATGAGGGAAATGGTGAGCTCAGTCTTTAATCTAAGTTTGAGATCTCATGAGGTGTATGTGCAATAACTATGATATGTGGCTAATAAAAAGGAGCATTTTATGCTATTTAACAGTTTGTAACAACTGTGGGTATTCTCATATGGTTCTGGGAAAGTCTCCCAACTCAACATTTGGCTGCAGTCATTATAAGCCCTTGAGAGTCATTCAGGAAATTCTGTGTGCTTATGACTCTACTTTAGGAGTGCACACCCAGGAAAAGATGTTATAATGCACTTTGTAAAGTCAGGGCTATACTATGCTGACAATAGGCCTGAAGAAGCTTGGAGCCCTCAAAGGACTTGCTCTAGGATACACCATCTGTGGACATAGATTCCATGAGTAGTACAAACAAACCTAAGAGCCGATTTGGAACTTCCTCCCAACAGTATAGGATATAGTGACAGCCAGCTAAAAGAGAGGAAGGGAAGAAGAGAGGAAGGGAGGGAGGCTGGCTGGGAACACACCAAAAAGCCAGCAAGCTAGCTGTGTCTCTAGGAACTCAGTGGATAGATTTGTAAAAATACTGCATCAAATTTCATTAAGCTAAAGACCTAAAAATCATCAACAATTTCATCATAAGATGGAATTTGAGGCCGGGTACAGTGGCTCATGCCTGTAATTCCTCAGGCAGGCTGAGGCGGGTGGATCACCTGAGGTTGGGAGTTCAAGACCAATCTGGCTAACATGGAGAAATTCCATCTCTACTAAAAATACAAAACTTAGCCAGGCATGATGGTGTAATCCCAACTACTTGGAGGCTGAGGCAGGAGAATCACTTCAACCCAGGAGGCAGAAGTTGCAGTGGGCTGAGATTAAGCCACTGCACCCCAGCCTGGGCAACAAAACGAGACTCTACCTTAAAAATAAAATAAAATAAAACATGGAATTTAAGACTCAGCCCCTGAAAGGCAGGACCACTGAACCTATACATAAATTTGTACCATAATAGAAGACCAACATCAAAGAGAATTTATCCTAAATCAAACTCTCTCTTCCTTCATATGTCTTCACATACCATGTCCAATTTACGTTGTGTTCATTTTGACCTTCCCTTGTCTATCCATCTGTTTTTCCTAGCCCTTTCCAACTTAGGCATTTCTGTTTTCCCTTTTAGCTGGACTGGCATTCTAGCTCATCCTGGATCTTTCTTTGTCTGGTTGGCTGCATTTGGAAGGACCTTGCTGAACTTGACCTCTGGTTATGCTCTGAAATTATTCTCTTAAAAGGCAGCCAAGGAGTGGTTCTGCAAGCCCTGCCAATGTCTCCCCACTTGTACATCAGTGCCAGCCAAGTTGGAAGATAGGATGGATGCCTGCACACTTAAATTTTTAATTGTTGACATTCTGAGTTCAGAACTAATTTTGTCAACAATGTATTAGAGTTACTTAGATTATTCTATGGCAAATCTATGGGGTATACTCAGTTTATTTTATTCAACATTGCATAATAAACACAGATCCAGGAACAGTGTTGAGCAATGAGGTTACATTGATGAAAAGACACAGTGATCACCCTCAAAGATGTCATAATCCGGTATGACAATATTTAAAAATTGGCCGGGTATGGTGGCTCATGCCTGTAATCCCAGCACTTTGTGGATTTGATGGGTGGATCACGAGGTCAAGATATCGAGACCATCCTGGCCAACAGGGTGAAACCCCATCTCTACTAAAAATACAAAAATTAGCTGTGCATGGTGGCGCACACCTGTAGTCCCAGCTACTTGGGAGGCTGAGGCAGAATAGCCTGAACCTGGAAGGTAGAGGTTGCAGTAAGCCAAGATCACCCTACTTCACTCTAGCCTGGCAACAGAGACTGTCTCTAAATAAATTAATATTGCAAGATACTGTGTTAAGTTTCATGATAAGAGTTTGCAGTTTTTCTCACCTCACCTTTCTCACTTGCCTCAGATATCTAACAGGAGAACTAACAGACGAATCATAGTCACCAGTAGATTCACTATATTTGTTACAGTTGATTAGAAGATTTGATAATGTGGAAAGTCCAAACATGCTACTTTTCATGAGCTTTGTTTTTCTAATTAAACATGCATCATACTATAGCAATGACTAAAACAGCAATTTTTAATGTTTGTTCAGAGGCCAGGCATGGTAGCACATGCCTGTAGGTCCAGCAATTTGGGAAGCTGAGATGGGCAGATTGCATGAACCCAGGAGTTAGAGACCGGCGTGGGCAACATGGCAAGACCTCATCTGTACAAAAATACAAAAATTAGCTGAGTGTGGTAGTTTGGGCCTGTATCCCAGCTACTTGGAAGGCTGAGACGGGGGATACTCTTGAGCCAGGGAGGTCAAGGCTGTGGTGAGCTTGTGCTACTGCACTCCAACTAGGGTGACAGAGACCTTGTCTCAATAAAATAAAGTTTGTTCAGGAACCTCGGTCAGTGCAGAGGAAAGGGGTCTTCCAGTGTATTTGAGAGGGTTTCAGGTCAATATTTTAATGATCAAACATCTTTTTGACATTTTCTCTGTCCTCCTTAATGCCATGTTTAATCAACAAATTTTATAATAAATACAGATCCAGGAATGGTATTGGACAATGATGGAAAACTGATACAATGTAGCAGTTTTCCAGGGGCCATGTGAAGTGTGATATTGTCAAAAAAAAAAAAAAAAAAGAATGCATAGTAGATACAGACATTACCTATTAGTTAGACAGTAAAGGGATTTTTCAAAGAAGCTTGTTTTCCACCACATGTTCTCACTTGTAAGTGGGATTTGAACAATGAGAACACATGGACACAGGGAAGGGAACATCACATACCGGGGCCTGTCGGGGGTGGGGACCAGGGGAGGGATAGCTTTAGGAGAAATATATAATGTAGATGACAGAGTGATGGATGCAGCCAACCACCACGGCATGTGTATACTATGTAACAAAGCTGCATGTTCTGCACAGGTACCCCAGAACTTAAAGTTCAATTGGGTAAAAAAAAAAAAAAAAAAAAAAAAAAAGCTTGTTTTCACATAAGGGAAGGAGAGAGAATAAAATTAAATTTCTTGGCAATCTGAAACTACTTCCAGGAGGAGGTAAGGACCAGATTCTTTGACCTTTGGCATGTCACTAACTATATATTATAGTATATACATATTTTTACTTCAACAGTGCAACATAAGAAGTCTCCAAAAGATTAAGAAGCAAATGGAGACTCCTTTAAGTTCAAGAGTCAAAGAGCAAATAAGAGGTCAAGGCTGACCCCTCAGGCAGGGCCGCAGTGAGATGCTTTTTGATCTGAACAGTAACTCAATTGTAAATAACACAATCGCTGCATATATTCTTTTCTCAATTTATGGGCCCAAGTCCCAAGGAGTTAAAGGGACTTCAGTGCATGTGTCAAGGGAATATCATAGCCTGGATTATTAACATGTATAGTTATCAAAACCTTTTTACAAAGGGTTCTCTATATTTTTTTAAATTTGTATAACTTGGCAATTTTATAATTCAAATAAAAAGTTTTATTTGCCCCTACCTATAATAAGAAACATTGCAAATTCTTTTGAAATGAGGTTGTAGACAACATTCAGTATGCTGAATTTATGCATTAACTCTGTATTTGTTCGCAAAAAATTCAATAAACAGAAATTGTTCTTACATGAGACAGAAATTTCTCATGAAAGCCAGAATGATTTTAACATTTGAATAATGAAAGTTTCTATTTAAATGCTATATTGCAGCTCAAATAGTTCTTTAAGTCTATAGAAAAACATGTACATGAATATTCATAACAGCTATATTCACACAATAGCCAAAAACAGAAAATAGTCCAAATGTCCATCAACAGGTGAATGGGTGAAATATACATCCATATAATGGAATACTACTCAGCAATTTTAAAAGTATCGCTGTTACACAAATAAATTTCAAAATCATCATGCTGTCAGTCATAAATGGTACATAAGGTATAATTTCATTTATATAAAATTCTAGAAAATACTAATAGGAAGAAGATTTGGTGTAAAAGGAGGAGGAAGAGTAGAAGGAAGGATGAACTGCAAAGGCGTATGAGAATCTTTTGGAGTGATGAAAATATCCTGTAACTTAATTGTGGCAATGGTTTCACAGGTGCAGACCTTGTCAGAGCTAATCAAATTGTGTTCTTTAAATGGATTCAGTTTATTGGGCATAACTTTGCATTAGTCCATTTTTTTATTGCTATAAAGAAATACCTGTGACAGTAATTTATCAAGAAAAGAGGTGTCATTGGCTCACAGTTCTGCAGACTTTCCAAGAAGCATGGTTGCTGGCATCTGCTTGTCTTCTAGCAGGCTTTCAATCATGGTGGAAGGCAAATGGGGGAGCAGGCATATCACTCAGAGAAAGCAAGAGAGAAAGAGAACAGTGGGGGGAAGTGCCACACACTTTGAAATAACTAGAACTCATGAAAACTAACTCTCACGAAGATAGAAGCAATCCATGAGGGATCCGCCCAGATGACCTAAACACCTCCCACCAGGCCCGACTTCCACCCAGCATAGTTGATTACAATTCAACATGAGATTTGGGCTGGGACAAATATCCAAACTATATCAACTTATATCTCAATAACGTTGATTTTTTTAATGCACTTTAACACAAACTCATTTGATCATTTAAATCCTGTGACATAGGAGAGAAAAACTGTTAACTTATTTTGTGAACAGAGAAACGATCTTGAGAGATGCAATGGCTTGGTCACGGCTAATAACTCTCAGAGTTTAAGAAGATAGTTGCAAAGGATGGTGACTTTTAAATGTTTTCATGTGAATTTTTTCGTTTTGTTATTTTTGTCAACTGTAATATTCTATAGAAACTCATTACATAAAACAGGAAAATCTGGGCTGCTCCAATTGGAGTAGAGATGGCTATGAGTGGGGCTGGAAGTGCTAATCCTTCCAGGGGGAGGCAGGGCAGAGATGGTGTCACAGGGTCCTACATGATTTGAACTCCCTGAGGTGATGAATCAAACATGGATTCTGAACACAGACTTCTACTCTGTCGCTGTCTGGCTGAAAGTCAATGTTTGCAAATGGGATAAGAGTATTCACAGGATTAGCCACAGAATTTTTTGATGTACATGCCATTTTCTTAGTTCCTGTTTTTGTGTAGTTTATGTGTTGTATTTTGTCATTCTGTTAATTTACTGCTTAACATAATATAATAGTATCTAAGTGTTGGATATTTCAAATACTCCCAAGAGTGCTGGAGATGAAGATAATCCCACTCAACAACGTTTCTCATGAAACTAATTACCCAGGAGAATTCATTCAAGTGGTGTTATATCAGCAACAGTAGGAGAATCAGTAAGCAAAAACCTGAGCTTTATCTTTATGTTTTTTGTCTAGTCAGTTACTACAACAAATTCACCCAAGTTATTTTCACTTGTGTAGTTCAAATTGTCTCTATCTCCATGGTCATCACTATCATTCAGACCAATCAATGTCCTTCTTCTCTATGACAACCAAGGTCCAGCTTCAAACCTCATCCAATTTACTCCCCACAGTGCAGCCAAAATAATCATTCCAAAAAATGCAATCAATTCCCGCTGGTCCTCAGCATAAAATCTTCTCAAGGCTCTTAATTCCCTTCAGGAAAATCTCCAAGCTTTTTCTTAGGGTTTGCAAGGTCCTAGTGAATGGGAGTCTGCTTATCTCTCAACATCTTTTATCACCTGTAACCTTACACTTTAGCCTTCTGGCAAAACAAATCCTTTTTGGTTCCTCAAACATGTGACACACCAGCTTTCCAACATGCTACTACTTCTTCATGCTACCTACCTCCTCTTCATCACCATTCATGCTTCACATTGACTCTCATTTCTTTTGGAAGCCTTCCTCCTGCCCTTTATCTCAGCCACAAGCTCCTCCTAAGAATTATTTTTGCAACATAGTATTTATACCCATATTGTCATTAGCCATTTGTTAATTATAATACTCTTTGTGCACGTTATCTCCCTCAGACTTATAATCTTCTTGACAGAAACATATCTTGCTTTTTCATCATTTTCTCCCCAACGTCTAGCATAGAGCCTGACACAGAATAAACACTCAATAAATAATTCTCAAATGAATTGACTGAATAAGCCCTACAAATGGCCAGATTGGATGGCCCTAGACTGCCTGATGATGCCAGATTTAGCTAATATACGTGCTGCAGACAGGCCACATTGCTCTCTTCCAGAATGAAGGTAACAGAAAATAAGTGTGGGTTCATGACTCAACGTCTCTTCTGGCTGAATATTATATGGAATTGGTGAACCTAGTTCAAACCCAAAAGTTTTAATTCTTGTAAGAATAATATACAGAAACAGTGTCATTTTCCAAGATATTATTTCCCTGACAAGATAAATTCTCTAGGACTTTAATCCATAAAACACCTCTGTGATTGGGTTTCAGATGCACTGCTGGTAAAAGGGCCCTATCCAAGGAGACTAATGTACCAAGGCTAAAGATGAAAAATACTGGTTAAGTTTTAAGCGTGTTAGGATAATTGGGCCCAACATGCGTAAATTGCTTTCATATGAAAGGCTTTGAGCAATTATTAAATTATAAACATTGAAAAAACATTTTTCTGCATCCAATCTAGAGAAGAAAAGGTTTCCATTTGTACAGCAAATTAGATTCAGGTATTTCTGTAGGTCAGCATTTTTTTAAAAAAGCAGGGGAAGCTCTTCTGGTACTCGCTATGTCTGATTCGAAGATGGAAAGGATTTGGTGACTGCGGAAGCTTTTGCCTTGCGCTTGTCCCACAGCAATTACATTGGAAGGGGTCCTAGACTTGTGGGGTGTGGGATGTGGGATAAATTTGGAGAAAGACCACAATATGTAAACAAAACCTGCCAGTTTTCCAAAATACCTAACCACAAGACTTCACATTTTGGCAGCTTAGAAAGAGTCAAATATGCTTTATTCTGAGAACAAATTTTATTCTCAGCAGGGAGAAATATGAATCCCAATTCAAGCAAGAAACTACCAATAACCAAAATTAAAGAAATTTCAAAATATAGCCTTTGTAGAAAAACTTAGCAAGGCCACATAGTGAGGCAATATTGATCGAGAAACTGATGACAGTAGAATCCTTGAAGCGTGTGTAGATGTTCAAAATTTTTTAGGCTAAAATCTATGGAAGAAGAGTTATTTATTGACAGATTATTAGCATTAAACAGCTTACACTGTGTTAATGAAATCTTCTAACTTGCAACATAAATCAAATGACAATGTTTGAGCATTTAATAATATGATTTTTGTTTGTAATTTTTTAAAAGATTGTATGTCACTGTTATATGATTTCACCCATCAGACACTTTGAAACAATCAGAAAGTCAAAAACATCATCTATTTGAAAACATGACTATATTTTCCTAGAATTTCAATATTGCTGCTGGTTAGAGAAAACGACTAGATCAAATCACAAATAGCTCTAAAGTTGCAGGATATCCATGCCTGTAGGTCTTATTGACAACTCACATTTCAAGATGGCCAGGGGAACTGTTCATCTCTGTCTTTTGAAAGGAAATTGGCTGCAGGCTTTTCTCCCTGAGCTGGAGCTATCTTACCAAGTCTGGAGATCCAAGGAAAGGTAAAGGCTCAGCTGACTTTAGGGATGCTGATGGCATTGCTCTGATGTGTTTTCAGTCAGAGAAAAGGGGAAGTATGGACTAAGTGATGTATGGTAACTTTGCTAAAAGTCAAGGTTCAGAAGTGGGTCCTTTATAAACCCTATAAAAGAAGCAGAGGGTGGGAGCATCTCCAGTTACTATCTCAGAAGGGACTTAGGAACTATAGGTCAGGAACTCTAAGTAGCATTGATTTATCAAAATCGTATAGTTATTAGGGATAAAATGCTTTTTTAAAATAGTACATTCATTCACTGATTTTCCCATTCATTCAAGAAATATTTGCTGAATACTTACGATCAACCCTTGCCTGGTGTTAACTCATCTGGCATTGAGGATACAGCAGTGAATGAGAATGAGACATTCTCTACCCTCATGGAACTAGTCACTGGCTTTGTTTTCTGTTTTGAGACAGTCTCACTGTGTCACCCAGGCTGGAGTGCAGTGGCACAATCTCAGCTCACTGCAGCCTCTGCCTCCTGGGTTCAAGCAATTCCTGTGCCTCAGCCTCCTGCGTAGCTGGGAGTACAGATGTGTACCACCATGCCCAGCTATTTTTGTATTTTTCATAGAGATGAGGTTTCTTCATGTTGGCTGCTCTCAAACTCCTGGCCTCCCAAAGTGCTGGGATTACAGTTGTGAGCCACCATGCCCAGTCTAGTCACTGTTATTGATGGCAGGTGTGTTATATATATTCAGGAGTATATGTGTAAATAAAGATCGAGAGGGAGAGAGATACAAACTCAGAATTTAAATTCCCTCACCGTTTTGGCAGGAAACCCCATAGACTGAAGAGGAAGAGAACCATGCTTCCCACCTTCCCACTGTGGAAATTAAAGGGAAATAATCATTCCTTTTCCATCTCCCAGCAGCCTAGACCAGACATACTCTACTCAAGAAATCTGAGCTTTGAGAGTGCATGACAATAGCTCAGAAGCAATAGAAACTATTCGAGAATTTTGGTACTAACAGAGTTCTGAATTCAGCAGTCTCAGTGGTGAGGTTCTGAACAGACATGAACCCTGGTGTGGTCTGGCTTATCTTGCAGCTGCATAGCTTTGGGCTTTCTGTCAATTTCCCTTCCTTGATTTCTCAGCAATCTCATCCATCTCTCTCCTATACCTTGTATCGCTCCAGTTCAACAAAGTTGCTATTTGATGTTTGCTACAAATAATAGTGACTAGTAGAAGGAGACAGGAAACAAACAGTGATGACATTATTAATTCCAATCATCATAAGTGCTATGAAGGAAAGGTGCATTTGTTTTTTCTTAGTAGCAAGTAAGAAGATACCTGGGAAGCCTGAGACCCATGCCACAGAGTGCTGGAGGAAAAGTTCCCAGAAAAGAGCAAGAGAATGCTGGAAGTTACTGAAGGAGAGAAAAGCATATAGAATCCCTGGATCCAAGGCAAAGAAAGAAAGAACACCACTATAATTCAATCTGGGTCTGCAAAAATGAACCACCAAAAGATTAGAGTTTGGCATCCCTATCAGGGTAACCTTTGCTACTTGTAAACAGCAATTCACAAGAGCCTCAGAAAAGATTTGTATTGCTCCCATAACTTCTACAGCAAATGCGTACAGCTTATGACTCCTCCATTCATGTTATGAATGAATGGCCCAGTGCGGGTTCCATCACTTCTCCTCCGGAATCCCATTCCAGGTTCTGGCCTTCCACCTTTGAAATCTCTCCTTCTTTTTGCCACCCAGGAGATCACTCTAAAATATCTGGTATGTTCATGTCTGTGATCATGTCAATTCTCTTTCTTAAGTCCTTCAGGGCCACTCGATCACCCCATCACCTAAAGAAGTTCATGCTCTACCGAATGTGATAGCTCACACCTGTAATCCCAGCACTTTGGGAGACTGAGGCAGGCAGATCACCTGAGATCAGGAGTTCGAGACCAGCATGGCGAAACCCTGCCTCTATTAAAAAATACAAAAATCAGCTGGGCACCGTGGTGGGAGCCTGTAATCCCAACTACTTGTTGGGAGGCTAAGGCAGAAGAATTGCTTGAATCTGGGAGGCGAAGGTCACAGTGAACCAAGATTATGCCATTGTACTCCAGCCTGGGTGACAAAGCGAAAAAATAAAAATAAAAAAGAAGTTTATGCTCCTTAACAGACATAAAAGTGCTCCCTAATGTGGTCCTGACTGCCTCCCTACTCTTGCTTCTACCTCTCACCACCTGCAACTTTGCATTCTAGCAACATTGCACTGCTTGCAATTCTTCAACCAGACCAGATGGTTCCATGCCTCTGTGCCTTTGCTCATGTATTAGGTCCTCTGGACCTGAAACACCCTTTCTTCTACCCCTCTGCCGGCTCCCAACTAATTCATCTTTAATGAATGAGCTCAGATTTCATATTTTCCTTCAAAAACTTTCTTGGAACCCCTGGGTTGAATAAAAAGCTCCTGTAATAACATGTATATACCTCAATCATAACACCGCATTTTACTGACATAATCTTTTTATGTCTTGGACTTAACCCATTAAACGATTGGTTTCTAGAGGGGGGAAATAAAAGACTGTGACTTATTTATTTTGATATCTTCAGCACCTAGCAAAGTTCCAGCCAAAAACTGGGCTCTTAAAAAATATGCTAAGCTAAATTATGTGTATAATGTTCTCATTAACATCAGCTACAAAATTATAACGTTTGGCTTTTTTGAGGGACTTGACTTACATAATATGGATTCTTAATATTTCTTCAAGAATTGTCTCTTTTCCCTTATTCTTTGATAATTTTAATAATCAATAGGATCTTCCTAGAAAAGTTAGGAGACAGAATTCATGGAGAAAATAGCAAGACAAGAAAAAGAAATATGAGGGAGTGATGTTGCTGTAAAAAAAGATGAGTCACAGATGGAGACATTTGCAAAATGAAGAAGGAAAGAGTAGGAAATGAGGAGGCTTAATTATGGTGCATGATTCAACCACAGATTAGGCTGCTGTATCTTCCTTCCAGTTTTCTTCACTTCTATTTAAGCGGTATAAATCTGGCTTCCTGATGTAATCTATTTCTAGTAAGGTATATTCGGCCCTGACGTGTAATTCCTGTCATGGGCCACATCAACCTGTGAAAGACAAAAACCAGATTCCTGACAAGGTTTGGCATGGGAGCCTCTGCCTGAATTCCCTGGGCCACCAGCAGGTAAGCATCGCAAAGGCCCTGGAAGAGAAGCAGGTCCCCAGCCAGCAACAAACCTCAAGACTCCACTCCTTTCTGCACAAACTCCACCAATAGCCCTCTGTCTTTAACGGAGGAAGAAGGGTTAGAAAGCCAATAGCAGAGGGTTTTGATACTACATATCCCTGGGTTAACCCCATTCGATCACTTCCTACTTTGTGTGACCTTGAGGATGTTCTTTTACTTCTCCAAGCCCAGTTTCCTCATCTCAGAAATAGGAAAGTAACAGTGCCTAATTCACAGGGGCTTTTTTTTTAGTGACAAATGAATGTTGATGTATTTGTGCTGCCCTTAGCACTGTGTCAGGAACATAATGAGTGCATTCAATAAATGATACACAGTCATTAATTCTTTCCAGCTGAAATAAATCCATTTTGGCCCCTGATGACTCATTAGGTCTTGTGACATGAGGCCTTACCCCAATACTCTCCTTCTGTGTACCTTGTACTGTGTCTTCCAAATAGCCAAGGATGCAGCAAGCTACTCTGCCCCGCCCTGGTCATCTTCCTGGAGAGTCATGACTCTCTCACTCTCTTGCTGACAGTCTCAGTGCCCCTCTGGGGTACTGGAGTGATCCTGCTACCACTTAGGAAGATCCTTCTCTAAAGCATGCTAGACTTACTGCATTTGCACTTTCAGCCTTTGAGAGTTTGGATGCATCTGTGTGTGCTGCTACATGGCTCATGTGCTTCTCCAAGCAAGTACTTAGCCAGTGCATAAGCCTGACTGTTCAGCCTCCACATCTTAATTAGTATTTGTGAATTTAGGGATTCTGGAATGTCTCAAAATGTTTCCTTTGCAAATGTCAAGGGTACCATGTATGTAGAGCCCAGGCTTCCTAATAAAAGCTCCATGTGTCAACTAGAAACAGATGTATCTTAACTGAATGCAGCTTGGAGGTTCCTGCATGAGGTTTCCACAGTAGGTTGTAGTAGTGGTCTTGGATTCTACAAGGTCTTGGGTTCTCTTAGGAGAACTTGGTCTCCCTGGCAAAGTTAGTCTGTAGTCATGAACGTTTTATGCTTCCTGCTGTTGGTAGATGTCATAGAAACTTAGCAAACAGTCAGATAGCACTCTACCAAGACTGTCAGAGCAGGATTTATTTTAAAATCCAACATTACTAGGCACATTACAAATGTCATCTCCTCTGTGAAGTCCCTTCAGACTTTTCTCTTTTTGTTATTATTTTTTTTGACAGAGCTTCGCTCTTGTTACCCAGTCTGGAGTACGATGGCATGATCTTGGCTCACTGCAACTTTGGCCTCCCAGGTTCAAGAGATTCTCCTGCCTCAGCCTCCTGAGTGGCTGGGATTACAGGCACACGCCACCACACCCAGCTAATTTTTTTTTGTATTTTTAGTAGAGACGGGGTTCGCCATATTGGCCAGCCTGGTCTTGAACACCTGATCTCAGGTGATCCACCTGCCTCAGCCTCCCAAAGTGCTGGGATTACGGGGGTGAGCCACCATGCCCACCTGGACTTTTCTCAAATAATGCTTGCTATTTCTTCCTCTGTGCTTCCAGAGCACTCTGTGTACAACCCATTGCATCATTTTAGCTGTGGGTCTTTTAGTCAGGGCTGTCATAACAAAGATCATTGTGGGTGGCTTATAAACAACAGAAATTTGTTTCTCACAGTGCTGGAAACTGGAATTCTGAGATCAAGTTGCCAGCACAGTCGGGCTCTGGTGAGGGTCCTCTTTCAGATCTCAGCCTGCCATCTTCTCATTTCTACTCACGCTGGGGAAAGAGAACAAGAGAGGTCTCTGGGGTTCCTTTTACTAGGGCTCTAATCCCCCTCCTGAAGGCTCCACCTTCATGACTAATTACCTCCCAAAGGTCCCATCTCCTAATCACGACACATTGGGAGTTAGGATTTCAGCATATGAATTTGACAGGAATGCAAACATTTAGTCCATAACAGTCTCCTCCACCAGCCTTAGTTATTTGATAACAGAGACTCTATTTTAATCTTCATATCCCTATTTTTTTCCCATAAAAATGAGCCAGGGAAGGAGTACTCACACTGTGCTAGCAACTCCCCAAGCCCTATATTTCTATGGAATTTGGTAATATCTGCTAATTCCATGGAACTGAAAGTGGATAGATTAGACAGCCCTAATTTTGGCTGTGGAGAGTTTTCCTGGCCTCCTACAACAGGACTCCCCCTAACTTTTCCTAGTGCCCCCTAGATTGATGTCTCCTAAGGTCTTAGTTTCTCTGGCAAAGTTGGTCCACAAGTCATGATCTCTATATGCTTCCTACTGTTGGTGGATGTCACAGTAACCTAATAAATTGCCAAGACTGTCAGAATAAGATTTATATAATTTTTTTAAAATTCTCAAAGATAGAAGCAAAAGCAGGTATGCCATTCTCTCATGGCCTGTCACATCCTAGGACAGCACACAGAGACTCCCAAAGGTTTAGTCTCCAGAGGAAGAGCCTTCGACCTTTAAACTGAGTGACTGAGAAATACCAGCCCCTCCTCTGGCACAATCAGGGGCTGAGATCTCATAGTCAAATGATGAATGAAACCTTAGCTCCAACCCCGGTCCGTCAGCCAAGCACTTAGCATTAGGGAAGCAAATATTCAGGGGTCCAAACTGTATGGCTGCAGATATATGATATGGCAGGTCACTGGCATGGTTTGTACTGCAGCATTCATGGCTGGAGTAGCACCAGCCCCTCCCCTGGCATAATCAGTAAGCTTGAAATCACAGCTTACGTGCTGTGGTAGGCAGGTGACCTTTTTTTGCTGCTTCAAGGTTCCTGACCTGAATCACTGAACTGTGGCTGCTTTCACATAGCTTTGCAGAAGGAAAGCCCACAGGCGATTAGTACTGGACAAGTTAAACCCTGGTTTTTCAATGAACTCAGTCAATCCTTATACGGTCTTGACTCATTAGCATCTGCTAATCCTCCGAGTCTAAGTAAAATTAATTGATCAAATTCAGATTGAATTACTTCTTAAAAACAAAGTTATTAACACTCCTGTCTCTAAAATTACAAGTGATCATTAAGCCCTCAAGGGTCGCAGCACCATCTAACAGCCCAATGCATCCCTAGTGCCTGTGCTATTGCTTTTGTTGAGTGAATAAAAGAATATTTTTAATTATGGAAGTTAGACATAATTTTGGTTTGACTTTAATCATATGGGATTCAAATGCGTTTGTTATTTCCTAAAAGTAAATGATCCTGACAACTATAATACAGAGTAGTATTTAAAAAGGTCATCATTTTACACCTTACCTCTGTACTTACCCCAGCTATCAAATAGCACCCCAATATCTATTTCCTGCCATGTGTTAAGTTTCTCTAGAATAAAGGGTCATGGATTTAGTGAGAATCTAAGAAATGACAGGAGCAGTTTCTGCTTCCCTAAAGAAAATTCATCTCCAGTCATTGGAAGCACCATCAGAGGGCTTACTTAAGGCCAGGACCCTGCAAGGGGCATTTTCCAGACCTCCTGTCATGACAAGCATGTCCTTATAAGTTGGCACATTAGAATCAGCTGGAGATGTGATTGAAAACAAACAAACCAACAAACAACAGCCAGATTTAGACCACATTCCTAAAGATTCGAATTTAATTGGTTTGGGGTGGGGTATGGGTATGACTGAATCTGAAGGCAAACCATGTGTAATGGAATATGGTTTCTGCTGCTGCTGAGAACATGACACAAAGCACTGCCTGCACAGTGGTGCCAGTGTGGGAACTGATTTTCACTGTTCATACAGAATTAAGGTAAATACAGAAACCTAGATCATTTAGAAATTTTTATAGCAAATTTACTAAGTAATTTTTGTGTTTTTAATCTAATAATAAATCAATATATTTTCTAGTCTCTTATTTTTCATGTTATTTTATTTTTCTAGTAACAAAATGCATTTGTATTGTATTTAAAACAATACCAATTCATAATAGAGTAAATATTAAAAAACAAAAACCTAGCCCTTCACCTCAGTTTGCTCTATTTCTCTGTCTCTCTGTTTTCCTCTCATTCCCTCTCTCTCGCACACACCACAGCAGAAATCGCAGGGAAGAGCAATAATTACCAACCTTCTTTGAGAATATAGTCTGCTCTTTATTGCTCTGTCCCTGACTCCCAGCACAAGAAAAAGGGAAAGAAAAAAGTAAAAGAGAAATGAAAGAAAAAAAAAGAAGAAATAAAAGGAAGAAAAGAGAGGAGCAAAAGGAAGGAAGGAAGGAAGGAAGGAAGGAAGGAAGGAAGGGAGAGAAATCATCTCACATTGATTGGCAATGGTGTAAATTGATATTACAGACCTTTCTTCTCACAGCCAGAAGGTTGAGTCAATCTGTATACAGCATTTTAATGGTTTGTATCTTCCCTTGCTCTGCACTGGCATTCTGATAGTTTCACTCCAATAGGGTACTGACTCAGAGTTGACTCAGGGAACAGGATTAGAGAAAGTACATTGAACTAGGAACCAAAAGCCTTGAGTTCCAGTCTCACTTCTGCCATTAACTAGCAGTGTGATGTGGGAAAGCTGCCAGATTGGTGAACTCCAGCTTTTCATCAGAAGATGAAAGAGTAGGGCTTGGCACTTTGTAAAAAGCTTTTGTGCTATAACTGTATTTTGTTCCAACCTTTTACCTACCTTTTGTTTCTTAAATAAAACTAATTCTAAAAAAAAAAAAGAACAAGATTAAAATCTAATATTAGCCTTTTGCTTTTAATTATTTAGAATGAGACAAAGGTGAGGTTTTGGTTGTTTTTGTTTTTGCATATGGTCTTGGCTTCTTGGGATATAAATATAGTGCATATCGAATCCTATTTCTTGAGCATTATTAAATGACAGAAAAAGTATATAGTCAGCAGCAGAGTGAGTTCTCAATAAGTTGGAGCTATAATTATTATTCCAAAATTTAAAATATTGATTAATCTAATAAAGATTATTTATAAATAAAAAGCACCTAATAGATATCTGTTTTCCACATTTGCATTGTTCTATATTCCATTAAAAGATTCAGAAGCTCAATGATGGTTGAGGTTGTAGTAATCTGGGAGACATAGCTTTGGTTTGAGTTTTTAAGAGTTGCTTCTTGATAAGAATATCTTAATAATGATTTTCTCATTAATCTTCCTCAATTGTTCAAATAATAAATATTGTTCCCATTGAACATCAAACACTGTTAGTCTCTGACTACTCTTTAAAAACAGTCCTTTAGCTGTCTTAAGAGTGTTTTATAGTAGAAAAACCTATTCTTTTCCATGTAAGACAGTTTGTCCCTGGAGGGAAGAAATCTTTCAAAGGCAAAACCAAAAACTATAGAATGTTATAATGAAGACTAATTTTCTCAATTTCTAATACAACTTTCCAATAGAATGAACCAGGGCTTATTGAAAAAGTAACTGATTATAAGGCTATGGTAGGAAATAAACACAGTAAGTGTGGGGCATTGTGTGGCAACCAAAAGTAAGGAACTGCTCAGAAAGTAAAAGTATGAGGACATGTCAAAGAACAAAGGAGCCAACTTGGAAGAACTCCCAATCTCCAAAGCCATCACAACTGGAGTGACAATAACATAGTATTGGATGTCTAGCTCAAAATATAAACAAACATGTATCAGTTCTTACAAATAACTGATTAAATCAATAAATGCAAGAGACACGTCGTCCTTACAGAAGAATTCTAAATAATATATATGTCGATATGCCCTTGTCCTGGAGATGGTGCTTAGTTACTCCCCATCCCACGCTCTTAAGTATGGGTTGGACTTACTGAATCACTTAGTAAATAGAGTACGGAAAGGGAAAAACAGTGACTTTACAGTGGAGAACACTGGCAAACATTACCAACTAATCAAGATTAACATTACCAGTGATTCAGCAGTTTGATACCATATCCACTGTATTAGTTTGGGCTGCTATAACAAATCACCATAGACTGGGTGGCTTAAAAAACAAACATTATTTCTCACAATTCTGGAGGCTGGAAGTCTGAGATCATGGTGCTGGCAAGGTAAGGTTCTGGTGAGGCTTCTCTTCCAGACTGCAGACTGCACATGGCAGAAAAAAGGCTAAAGAGTTCTCTGGAGCTTCCTTTATAAGGGCACTAATCCCATTCATGAGGGCTCCACCCTCATGAGCTAATCACCTCCCAAAGGCCCCACCTCCTAATTCTGTCACATTGGGTGTTAGGATTTCAACACATGAATTTTGAGAGGACACAAACATGTAGCTCATAACACCCTGTGACATACAGCTGTGAGAAGGGCACTTCACTTCCATGACATTCTCTTCAGAACTCTATAACCTCAGTTTAACCATGATGAAACACTGGACAAATACACACTGAACAACATTCCACAAACACCTCCTGAACACTCTTAAAAAATGTTAGCCATGGTAGCTCACTCCTGTAATCCCAGTACTTTGGGAGACTGAGGCAGGCAGATCACTTGAGGGCAGGAGTTTGAGACCAGCCTAACCAACATGGTGAAATTCTGTTTCTACTAAAAATACAAAAATTAGCATAGCAACAGGACTGTAGTCCCAGCTACTCAGGTGGCTGAGGCAGGAGAATCACTTGATCCCAGGAGGCAAAGTTTCCAATGAGCTCAGATTGCACTACTGCACTCAACCTGGGCAACAGGAGCAAGACTCCATCTCAAAAAAAAAAAAAAAAAAAAAAAAAATTCAAAGTCATTAACAACAAAGAAAATTTGAGAAACTATCAAAGCCAAGAGGAACCTGAGACGACATGATTAAATGTCCTGTATGAAATACTGAAGAGGAGGAAAAAAAAGGGGATCCAAGATGGCCAAATAGGAACAGCTCTGGAGTGCAGTTCCCAGCGAGAACAACACAGAGGGTGACTGATCACCGCATTTCCAAATGAATTATTACTGCCTACAGACATGAGGTTCCTAGGCTGAAAAGCATCACAATTTTCCAGCATGGCTGGTTCAGCCAGACCAGAGGGTCTCCGCAGAAAAACTCACACAAATCTGAGCAGCCATTTTAACTGGCACTTGGAATGCCTGAGACAGAGCCACCCATTCAACTGAAAAAAAGGGGGCTGAAACAGGGAGGTAGGTGATCTGGCTTGGTAGGTCCGACCCCAACAAAGACCAACAATCTGAAATGCTCTGGATTGAGAGTTTCATAGCAAGTGCAGCTAGACCCGGGATGGTCCAGCTCTGTGGGGGGAAGGGCATCCACCATTACCGAGGCAGTCCACCACTACTGAGGCAGTTCATCATTACCAAGGCAGTCCACCATTACTGAGGCAGTCCGCCATTACTGAGGCAGACCGCCATTACCGAGGCAGTTCTAACTATACCTCTGTAAACCAAACAAGAAGGAAGTTCACACAGCAGCTGGGCAGAGCCCATGGCAGCTTAGCAATGCCTCTGATGGCAGACTGTGACTAGGCTACCTCCTTGCTGGGCAGGGCATTGCTGAAGAAAGGCAGCAGTGTGTCAGGAACTTATAAATAAAGCCCCACCTTCCCAGGACAGAGCACCTGGGAAAAACAGGTGGTTATGAGTTCCACTGTAGCAGACTTAAATGTACCTGGACAGCAGTTCTAAATGGAACAATGGAGCTCACAGCTCACCACCTGAACTCCTATAAGGGACAGACTGTCTCCTCAAGCAGCTCCCAACCCCCATATATCCAAAGAGACACTTCATAAAGGAGAACTTAGGCTGTCATCTGGAGGGTATCCTTCTGGGATGAAGATAACGGAAGAAGAAACTGACAGCAACTCTTACTGTTCTGCAGCCACCGGAGGTGATCCCCAGGCAAGCAAGGTCTGGAGTGGACCTCCAGCAGTCCTACAACAGAAGGGCCTGACCATTCGATGGAAAACTAAAAAATAGAAAGAAATAACTTCATCACCAACAAAAAAAAGACATCCACTCAGAGACCCCATCTGAAAGTCACCAACTACAAAGACCACAGGTAGATAAATCCACAAAGGTGGGAAGAAACCAGTGTAAAAAGGATGAAAACACCCAAAACCAGAATGCCTCTCCTCCTCCAAGGGAACACAACTCACTAGCAAGGGAATAAAGCTGGATGGAGAATGAGTCTGATGAGTTGACAGAAACAGGCTTTAGAAGGTGGTTAATAAGAAACTTCCCTGAGCTAAAAGAACATGTTCTAACCCAATGCAAAGAAACTAAGAACCTTGAAAAAAGGTTTGACGAAATGCTAACAAGAATAAACAGCTTAGAGAATATAAATGACTTGATGGAGCTGAAAAACACAACACAAGAACTTCATGAAGCATACACAAGTTTCAACAGCTTAATAACCAAGGAGAAGAAAGGATATCAGAGACTGATCAACTCAATCAATAAAATGAGAAGGCAAGATCAGAGAAAAAAGTGTGAAAAGAAATGAACAAAGCCGACAAGAAATATGCAATTATGTGAAAAGACCTAATCTATGTTTGACAGGTTTACCTAATGTAAAGGAGAAAATGAATCCAAGCTGTAAAATACTCTTCAGGATATTATACAGGAGAACTTCCCAACCTAGCAAGGCAGGTCAATATTCAAGTCCAGGAAATATAGAGAACACCACAAAGATATTCCTCAAGAAGAGCAAACCCAAGGCACATAATTGCCAGATTCACCAGGGTTGAAATGAAGGAAAAAATGCTAAGGGCAGCCGAGAGAAAAGTCGGTTACCCACAAAGGGAAGCCCATCAGACTCACAGTGGATTACTTGGCAGAAACCCTACAATCTAGAAGAGAGTGGGGGCCAATATTTAACATCCTTAAAGAAAAGAACTTTCAACCTAGAATTTCATATTCAGCCAAACTAAGCTTCATAAGCGAAGGAGAAATAAAATCATTTATGAAAAAGCAATTGCTGAGAGATTTTGTCACTACCAGGTCTTTGTTACAAGAGCTCCTGAAAGAAGCACTAAACATAAAAGGAACAACCTATACCAGCTACTTCAAAAACATACAAAATGGTAAAGAGCATTGACACAATGAAGAAACTACGTCAACTAATGGGCAAAACATCCAGCTAGCATCAAAATGGCAGGATCAAATTCACACAAAACAATATTGACTTTAAATGTAAATGGGCTAAATGCCCCAGTCAAAAGACACAGTTTGGCAAACTGGATAAAAAGTCCAAACCCATTAGTATTCAGGAAACCCATCTCACATGCAAGGACACACACAGGCTCAAAATAACAGGATAGAGGACAATTTATCAAGCAAATGGAGAGGGAAAAAAACAGCAGATGCAGTCCTAGTCTCTGATAAAATGCACTTTAAACTAACAAAGATCAAAAGAGACAAAGAAGAGCATAATGGTAAAAGGATCAATGCAACAAGAGCTAATGATCCTAAATATATATGGACCCAATACAGGAGCACCCAGATCCATAAAGCAAGTTCTTAACGACCTACAAAGAGACTTAGGCTCCCACACAATAATAGTGGGAGACTTTAACACTCCACTGTCAATATTAGACAGATCAATGAGACAGAAAATTAACAAGGACATCCCGAACTTGAACTCAGAACTGGACCAAGCAAACCTCATAGACATCTACAGAACTCTCCACCACAAATCCACAGAATATACATTCTTCTCAGCACCACATCACACCTACTCAAACTGACCACATAATTGGAAGTAAATCCTCAGCAAATGCAAAAGAGTGGAAATCATAACAAACAGTCTTTCAGACCACAGTGCAATCAAATTAGAACTCAGGATTTAGAAACTAAGAACCACACAACTTTATGGAAACTGAACTTGCTCCTGAATGTTGACTGAATAAACAATGAAATGAAGGGAGAAATAAAGATGTTCTTCAAAACCAACAAGAACGAAGACACATCATACCAGAATTTCTAGGACACATTTAAAGCAGTGTCTACAGGGAAATTTATAGCAATAAATGCCCACATGAGAATTGAGAAAAGGTCGAAAATCAACACCCTTATTGTCAAAATTGAAAGAGCTAGAGGAACAAGATCAAAAAAACTCAAAAGCTAGCAGAAGAAATAACCAAGATCAGAGCAGAACTGAAAGAGACAGAAACACAAAAAGCCCTTCAAAAATCAATAAATCCAGGAGCTGGTTTTTTGAAATGATCAACAAAATAGGCCACTAGCTAGATTAATAAAAAAGAAAAAAGAGAAGAATCAAATAGATGCAACAAAAAATGATAAAGGGGATACCACCACCGATTCCACAGAAATACAAACCACCATCAGAGAATACTACAAACAACTCTATGCACGTAAACTAGTAAACCTGGAAAAAATGGACAAATTCCTGGACACTTGCACCCTCCCAAGCCTAAACCAGGAAGAAGTTGAAACCCTGCATAGACCAATAACAAGGGCTGAAGTTGAGGCAGCAATTAATAGCCTACCACCCAAAAAAAGCCCAGGTCCAGATGGGTTCACAGCCAAATTCTACCAGACATACAAAGAGGAGCTGGTACCACTCCTTCTGAAACTATTCAAAACAATCCAAAAAGAGGAATCCTTCCCAAATCATTTTATGACACCAACATCATCCTGATACCAAAACCCGGCAGAGACTCAACAAAAAAACTGCAGGCCAATATCCATGATGAACATAGATGCAAAATCTTCAATAAAATACTGGCAAACCAATTGCAACAGCACATAAAAAATCTTATCCATCATGTTCAAGTAGGCTTCATTCTGGAGATTCAAGGCTGGTTCAACATATGCAAGTCCATAAACATAATCCACCACATAAACAGAACCAAAGACAAAAACTGAAGGTTATCTCAATAGATGCAGAGAAGTCCTTCAACAAAATTCAACAGCCCTTTATGCTAAAAACTCTCAATAAACTAGGTATTGACAGAATGCATTACAAAATAATAAAGCCATTTATGACAAACTCACAGCCAATATCATACTGAATGGGCAAAAACTGGAAGTATTCCCTTTGAAATCTGGCATGAGACAAGAATGCCCTCTGTCACCACTCCTGTTCAACATAGTATTAGAAGTTCTGGCCAGAGCAATCAGGCAAGAAAAAGAAATAAAGGGTATTTAATTTGAACAGAGGAAGTCAAATCATCTCTATTTGCAGGCAACATGATTGTATATTTAGAAGACCCCATCCTCTCAGCCCAAAATCTCCTGAAACTGATCAGCGACTCCAGCAAAGTCTCAGCATACAAACTCAATGTGCAAAAATCACAAGCATTCCTATACACCAATAACAGACTTAAATAGAGCCAAATCAGGAATGAACTGCCATTCACAACTGCTACAAAGAGAATAAAATACCTAGGAATACAAGTAACATAGGATGTAAAGGACCTCTTCAAGCAGAGCTACAAACCACTGCTCAACAAAATAAGAGAGGACACAAACAGATGGAAAAACATTCCATACTCATAGTTAGGAAGAATCAATATTGTGAAAATGGCCATACCACCCAAAATAATTTATAGAGTCAATGCTATCCCCATCAAGCTACCTATGACCCTCTTCACAGAACTGGAAAAAAACACCTTAAACTTCATATGGAACCAAAAGAGAGCCCACATAGCCAAGACAATCCTAAGGAAAAAGAACAAAGCTGGATACATCATGCTACCTGACTTCACACTATACTACAAGGCTACAGTAATCAAAACAGCATGATACTGGTACCAAAACACAGATATAGACCAAGGGAACAGAAAAGAGGCCTCAGAGGCAAGGCCACACATCTAAAACCATCTGATCTTTGACAAACCTGACAAAAACAAGCAATGGGGAAAGGATTCCCTGTTTAATAAATGGTGTTGGGAAAACTGGCTAGCCATGTGCAGAAAGCAGAAAGTGGACCCCTTCCTGACCTTACACTAAAATTAACTCCAGATTTTATGTTTAAGTCTTTAAACATAAGACCTAATACCATAAAAACCCTAGAAGAAAACCTAGGCAAAACCATTCAGGACATAGGCATAGGCAAGGACTTCATGACTAAAACACCAAAAGCACCAGCAACAAAAGCCAAAAGAGACAAACGAGATCTAATTAAATTCCAGAGCTTCTGTACAACAAAAGAAACAATCGTTAGAGTCAATCAGCAACCAACAAAATGGGAAAAAAATTTGCAATCTACCCATCTGACAAAGGGCTGATCCCCAGAATCTACAAAGAACTAAAACAGATTTACAAGGAAAAAAACAAACTCATTCAAAAGTGGGTGAAGAACATGAACTGATACTTTTCAAAAGAAGTCATATAAGAGGACAACAAACATATGAAAAAATTCTCATCATCACCAGTCATTAGAGAAATGCAAATCAAAACTACATTGAGATACCATCTCACTCCAGTTCGAATAGCGATCATTAAAACATCTGGAAACAACAGATGCTGGAGAGGATATGGAGAAATAGGAACACTTTTACACTCTTGGTGGGAGTGTAAATTAGTTCAACCATTGTGAAAGACAGTATGGTGATTCCTCAAGGACCTAGAAATAGAAATTCCATTTGACCCAGCAATCCCATTACCCACTACATATCCAAAGGATTATAAATCATTCTATTATAAAGACACATGCACACATATGTTCATTGTGGCACTGTTTACAATAGCAAAGACCTGGAACCAACCCAAATGCCCATCAACAATAGACTGGACAAGGAAAATGCACATACACACCATGGAATACTATGCAGCTATAAAAAACAATGAGTTCATGACCTTTGTAGGGACATGGATGAATCTGGAAACCATCATTCTCAGCAAACTGACACAAGAACAGAAAATCAAACACCTCATGTTCTCACTCATAGGCAGGTGTTGAACAATGAGAACACAACACAGTGAAGGGAATATCACATGCTGGGGTCTATTTAGAGGGAATAGGGGATCGACAGCGGGGCTTAGGGAAGTTATGGATAGATAACGTGGGGAGAAATGCCAGATATAGGTGACGGGGGGATGGAGGCAGCAAACCATAGTGCCGTGTATGTACCTATGCAACAATCCTGCATGTTCTGCACATGTACCCCAGAACATAAAGTGCAATAAAAATACATACATATATATATATGAAGAAATACTTAAGCAGAAAAACATAAATTAGGGGAAAATTCATGAAATGTAATCAAGTGTGGAGCTTAGTTAACAGTAATGAACATATATTGATTCCTTAGTAGTAATAAAGGTACCATAGTAACGTAAAAGGTTAACAATAGGGGAAACTGAATGAAGGCTATACAGGAACTCTTTGTCCAGGTACTATGTTTTCAACTTTTCTGTAGGTCTGAAGCTATTTATAAAATAGTTTACTTCACTTTTTTTAAGAAAATGAATGCTACTTGGTAGTTTATGTAAAGGTGTTTATTAGCCACTTGACCGAGAGCGGGCGGGAACACAACACAGAAAAAAAGGCTCATACGTAGTACGTAGTCAACACTCTACTGAATAAATTTAATAACCATCAAATATTTATACACAATATAAGCTATTTATTTGCAAATAAAAGGGGTTTTAAAAATCCTTAAATTTTAAGGTTATAAAAGAATTTACTCAAAAGGAGGAGAAAAAATGTCATTGACTAAAAGTTTCCAAAAGATATTCAAACCAGGGATAAATTAAGGAAAGTTACAGGGGAGGTGGCATATACAATCAGTTAGGAAAATGGCAGCAAAATGGAACATTGCTGAAAGGGGAAATGGAGAGGATCTGATTCAAAGTAGGTTTGTTTTCTTTTGTGAACTTTAAAAATTGTTACCATTTCCTCTTCTGCCTCTTGTTTGTTGTGGTAAGCTCTAGGCTTCTTCCTTTCTCCTGTTTCTGTTTTTTTTTCTTTATATATATAGATGTATAGATACATATATTTTATAACTATATAATATTTATAAATAGGCATATATAATATAGAAATATAAATATGCAAATATAAGCTATATAAAAATATAAATAACATATTTAAAATTATGAATATTTTTGTATATAATATATATAATATTGATTGACCTGTATTTGATCATACTTGTCAATTGATTTACAAATAGAACTTGATTCAGATACTGGCTCTGTCATATAATGGCTATGTGACCTCAGACCCATTTATATATATTTTTTTTCCTTGTGGTCTATCTGACATTTCATTTTTTTTCTTCCTTATTACTCTGATTGACTTTTGTGTCTTCTTTTCCCTCCTTATGACCTGGCAGCCCCAGGCTGAAGCTTGCTTCCCTTTCATGTGAATTACTCAGCCCCCTGTCTTCTGTTCTGTCACCTGGCTTGGGCCCATCCTTTGCTTATCAGCATTTTCTTTAAGGACACTTGCCTGCATTTATGAAGTACTTTGCGATTCGCTCTTCATATGTTGTCTAAATCTGAAAACAGATGCAGCTCATCCGGCTTGTTAATTCACAGATCTGGGAAACACTGTAGACTTCAGTGGCAGAATTTATTTTCTCTGAGTAAAGTGATATAACTTGTCATAATTTAAAATATGTGAGAGCAGAATTATTAGAAAAAAATTACTCTGCCAAACATTTTTATCCCTTTCTTTAGAATGTATTTTTTAAAACTTCTTCAGTTTTCACTTTATTTTTTTTGCCCCAGAAATCAGAAAACTTGATTTCTAGTCTCCTGCCAGGGAGATTCTAGAGAAGTCATACAGTTTTTTAAGTTTCCACATACCTAGTTGTAAAATGGAAATCATCTGTAACACCTTACATGGCAAGAGAGACAATCAATCCCAATTGACTACATGGCCCTTTCAGATAGATATAAAATATGTAATTCTAAGTTGGAACCAGAATTTGAGGGGCAACTTCTATGCACGTTTCCATTTATAGGATCTGAAGCAAAATAAAATACGAGATATAATCTCTGCCTTTCCGGAATTTTACATTTGGTTTGGCATATAAGGCATTCAGATAACGTAACTAAATACATCATGATGAATTATACGCTTGAATATATGAGTTCCACAGATAGTAAGTGCTACAAAATTTGGAGAAGTTAAAGGTCACTGAGGGCTGAAATGGTTCCTGGGGATCTTTCAGAAGTTGGGAAGCCATCATGTTACAGAACAATGTAAGCTTTACTCGCAAGTACAATTTGATTCAGATACTGGCTCTGTCATATAATGGCTATGTGACCTTGGACCAATTACACTTTGCTTACCTTCATGGAAATAAAGTCTTATTTTGTAGAATTGTCATAAGGATTAGGAAATACTATGATAGAGCACAAGATTGTTTAGCAGAAGAACCAATAAACATGCTCTCTAGTTGGAAGTGGAGGGTGATAGGAGGAATCAAAGATAAAGCAGAGTAGCATAGATGCTTTTAATGAAAACAGGGAATCTTAAAGAGGCATTCAATTAAAAGAAAAGGAGATGAGTTTGATTTTGTCTTGACGAGTTTTAGAAAATAATAGGCATCCCAGTATAAGTTTGTCCTAAGAGAGCCAGAGAGACAATTCAGGGTTTAGAAAGAGGAGCTCCAATTTTTGCTTCATCTAAATTAATTTGAAATAAAACAAATATACTGGCCAAGTACAGTGGC
Organism: Saguinus oedipus; assembly: GCA_031835075.1. Classification (NCBI taxonomy): domain Eukaryota; kingdom Metazoa; phylum Chordata; class Mammalia; order Primates; family Cebidae; genus Saguinus; species Saguinus oedipus. The sequence continues at coordinate 34,318,479 of CM063169.1, read as the reverse complement.
TCATGCCTGTAATCCTAGCACTTTGGGGCCCAGGTGCTCCAAACTTAACTTAAACTTAACTTAAACTCCTCACCTGAGGTCAGGAGTTTAAGACCAGCCTGGGCAACATGGTGAAACCATGTCTCTATTAAACAATACAAAAATTAGCTAGGCATGGTAAATTTTTAGTACCTTTTTAAAGGTAATTTTAAAGTACCTTTAATCCCAGCTACTTGAGAGGCTAAGGCAGGGAAAATTGCTTGGACCTGGGAGGCAGAGTTTACAGTGAGCTGAGATTGTGCCACTGCACTCCATGCTGGGCAACAGAGTGAGACTCTGTCTCAAAAACAATTATATATATATATATATATATATATATATATATATATATATATACACACACACACACACACACACACACACACACACACACACACACAGTGTGTATATATATATTTCATAATGTATATATACCTAATAGAAATATTCTAATTTATCAACTAAAAACTAAATCCATCATGTATTTGCTAAAAACTAAATCCATCAGGTATTTCTGACTCTGAACATTTTCTGAGCATTTATAAATATTTTCTGTTTTCATAGTACTTTCTGTCTTTCGCCTCTCTCTCTCTCTCCTCTGTCTTCCTTCCTTTTGATAGTGTTCAAGACATGCTGCCCCCAAATACAGGATGTTGGCATCTGAAAAAGCACAGAAGCAGGAAGTTTACCTCCCTTGCCCTTCTCCCGAGTGGTTCCTAACCACCTTCTTTGAGAAGTATCCTTCCTAGGCCAAGTAAAGAACAGTCTCCTTTCTGATGACACAAGAATGCAGCGAAGAATCTGAACAAAAGGGCCTTGCTAAGTTTTCCCCAGTTTCTTTCTACTAGATTCTACTTCATTATCCAATCATTTTTCTACAGGACTACCTACTTTTAAAAAATCCAACCTAGCATTGAAAAGACAGGGTTTACCTATTTCTTTAGGACTTCATTCCCTAATGAAGGTCACGCCTGTGTCACATAAAACCTAGATTAAATAAATTTGTTATTAAGTAAATTTGTATTCTCTTATTACTCTTGTGTGTGTGGGGGTGGGTGGGTTTTTGTTTGTTTGTTTGTTTGTTTTGGTGTTTTTGTTTTTGGTTTTTTGAGTTGGAGTATTGCTCTGTTGCCAGGCTGGAGTGCAGTGGTGTGATCTCAGCTCACGGCAACCTCCACCTCCCAGGTTCAAATGATTCTCCTGCCTCAGCCTCCTGAGTAGCTGGGATTACGGCACATGCCACTATGCCTGGCTAGCTTGTGTGTGTGTGTGTGTGTGTGTGTGTTTAGTAGAGACAGGTTTCACCATGTTGGTCCGGCTGGTCTCACACTCCTGACTTCATGATCTGCCCACCTCAGCCTCCAAAAGAGCTGGGATTACAGGTGTGAGCCACCGCACCTGGCTACTCTGTCTTTTTTTTTTTATAGAGGTCTCAGCCATCAGCCATGAACCTAGGATGAGCAAGAAAAACACATTTCTAAACCATTACACTTCTTTCCTTTCTTCTTAAAGAAATAATATAAAACTCAGGAAAGTAAAGACACCTGTCTTATTCCATTAAGCCCCCTAGTACATAGTATATTACCTTGCATATGGTAAGCACTCAGTACATTTCTGTGAATAAAGGAATAAATAAATGAATTATTTTTTGATAGGTATATGTACTAAATGTTGAAAATTTCAGCAGGCAAGAAATATGAGAGACAATTTCCCAGCCTTCCTGATGCTTACATGCAGCAAAGGCAAGAAAATAAGCACAGCTCAGGCAAGTGTGAAGTCGATAGCTAGTTTGAGAGAGCAGAATGGCTTCTAGGGAAGACACAGGAAGCCCTGCTCTGGGAGAGGAGGCAGGACTGAGCACACTTCAGCCAGAGAGGTGATAGGAGCAAAGGCCCTTCCCTAGGACACAGAATGGCACATTCCAGAATTCACAACAAAGTCAGCAAAACTAGAAATGAGAGAAGATTAAGTGTGTCACTTGAAAAGGCTGATGAACTAACTAATCAGGGGACAGATGAAGTACCTTAGGGAACATGTTGCTAATTTTGCATCCTTTCTTAGGGACAAAGTAAAGCCACTGAACTGGTTTTTTTGTTTGAGACGGAATGTTGCTCTGTCACCCAAGCTAGAGTGCAGTGGGGTGATTCTGGCTCACTGCAGCCTCCACCTCCCTGGTTCAAGCATTTCTCCTGCCTCAGCCTCCTGAGTAGCTGGGATTACAGGCATGTGCCACCAAGCCCAGCTTTTTTTTTTTTTTTTTTAAGGAAAGACAGGGTTTCACCATGCTGGTCAGGCTGGTCTCAAATTCCTGACCTCAGGTGATCCACTTGCCTCAGCCTCCCAAAGTTCTGGGATTATAGGCGTGAGCCACTGCACCCGGCCCTGAATTGTTTTTAAAGAAAGAACAGACTCTGAAGCCAGACTGCCCAGGTTCATGTATCTGTCACTACATATTAACAGTGGGACATGGAGCAAATCACTTCCCTTGTCTTTTCTTCAGTGTCCATATATGTAAAATGGGGATAATAATAGTACCAGCAGCATAAGGTTCTAAGAATTAAATCAGCAAGAATGTACAAAATCCTACGTAGAGTTCCTGGGTATCCTGAGCACTGTATAAAAGTTGAGGTGGCTGGGTATAGGCCTGCAGTCCCAGCTGCTTGGGAGGCTGATGAAGGAGAATCGCCTGATCCCAGGAGGCAGAGCTTTCAGTGAGCCAAGATTGTGCCACTGCACTCCAGCCTGACAACAGAATGAGACTCCATCTTAAACAAACAAAATGTTGATGTACACACACGCGCATACACACATTCATGTATACATATACATTTGTATAATTTTTTAACGAAGAGAGGTATGATCACATTTTTTAAAGACACTTCTCCACTACTGTGGTGGGGGGCGGTGGGGGGGTGGGGGGGGGGCGGGACATATTGGAGGCAGGCCTGAGTAGATGCAAAGCTAGGCAAGCATCTAATGGATTGGTCCAGGGAAAGAAGGCTGCTCACTGCTAGACTGGGGTGGGTACGGGAGATGGAGAGAAATAGACTGACTGAAAACTTATATACTGGTCAAACACAAAGGAGTATGTGATTGAATTAATAGGTGCAATGGAAGGGAAAATCATAGGGAAACAATCAAAGGTGACTTGCAAATTTCAAGTGATGCCATTGTGATGCCATTTCTGTTAGGAATGAGAGAGCAAAAGCAGGGTTTATGAGGAAAGTCAAGTTCAGTGGGCAATGGAGATATAGATATAATATAGATATAAGCATAGATAGCTGGATAGTTGGAGCTTAGAGGAAATTCTCAGTCTAGAGATATAATTTGAGGGCCATTAACCATATTAAATATGCTAGGAACTGGACCTACCAACGTGGATGTCATATAAGTAAAAAATGAAGAATGAGAAGAAAAAAAGGGCCTTTCCTTTTGGAACTCCAACTACAAACGGTCCAAGAGAGAAAGAAGGGCCAGACCTGCAATTGATCTGGACCTTGACCTGACTAATACAGGATTAGCTAAAGGCGGCACTGGTCACCCACCACCCACAAAATTATTGGGCTGTCTCTGTTATCACAAGAAACAGTATCACTTAAGGCACCCAAAGGCAACCTGCTAATAGGACCTTCAAATCACAGCAAGAATAGCAATACATTGATAATGCTGCCATTTTTAGCCATTAGTTCCAGGAAGAAACTAATACAAAGGCCTTGGCCTCCAGTGTTTACTAAGTCAAGTTAAGAAGTAAATAAACTGCTACAATGTAATAATATAAAATGCTAATAGGGATAGGAAAAGGCAACTTTGACTAAGGCCTGGGAGAAACTGATTCTGCCTGAAGCTGTCTGAAAAGACTTCCTAGAGCAGAATCTTTACCTCTTAGTGGCAAATATGCTGGAAAGGACATTCCAGAGATAAAGAATAGTAATCCAAAGTCATTAAGAATAAAGGGTACAGCATATTCAAAGAAGAAGAGAAACTTTGTTGCAATTAGAATTTCAAGTGAGAGGGAAAGACAGCAAAAGGCCTGGGGCTATGGGCCAATTTGTAAAAGACTTCCTAGACTAGGTTTAAAAAGCTGGGGCTTTTCTTTTTTAGAATTGGCAGCCAAAGTGATATGATCCAATTTGTCTTCAGGATTATAACCTGAACAGTATTTGGGAGAATAATTTGTAAGAGGAAGAGAATATCGGGAGAGGAACTAGTTAGGAAACTCGTAATAATTCAGTTAAAAGCTGATGTGAGGCCCAGCACCTTAGCTCATGCCTGTAATCCCAGCACTTTGGGAAGCCAAGGTGGGCGGATCACCTGAGGTCAGGAGTCCATGACCAGCCTGGCCAAGGTAGCATCTCTACTAAAAATACAAAATTAGCCAGGTGTGGTGGTGGGCACCTGTAATCCCAGCTATTCAGGAGGCTGAGGCAGGAGAATCACTTGATCTCTGGAGGCAGAGGTTGCAGCGAGCTGAGATCACACCACCACACTCCAGCCTGGGCAACAAGAGTGAAACTGTCTCAAAAAATAAAAACAGAAAAAGAAAGAAAAGTTGATGTGACCCTTTTCTAAGGCAATGCCACTGTGGGTAGAGAAGAAGCATTTTTCCAGGAAAAGTAAGATTTTATGTCCAATTAGATAATTGGGAGATTCAGGGAGCTTCAGGGATCCACACAAATTTGATACACTTGAAATGATGTTACAGACGTTAGGTCGTATCATCCTTGTCCTACTGCTCTGTGCGTTTCCTGAGACCAGGTTTCCATCTTAGTGAAAGTATTAAACCTTGCCCAGCCATGCATCGCTTAATGACAAGGATACAGTCTCAGAAACGCACCTCAGGTGATTATATGAGCTTGGGTTGGGGAGACAGCTTGCCTGGGTTTTAATAATGACTCCACCATTCTATCTGTGCAACATTAGGCATTATGTTATTCCTATAAGCCTCTGTTTGCTCATCTTTAAAATGGAGATAATAGTATCCTATCATACAATTAGGAAAATTGACTGAGATATGTAAAGTGCTTAGCTGAATGTTTGGCGTAAATATTCAATCAAGTGTGCTATTATAGTATTTATCTGGGTCCATGGATGAACCATAAAAATCTGTGCACCTTCTGAAAATCTAGGCAGAATTTAGTGTGTATATTACTACAGTTTTCTATTTGCATATTCAGAGGTCAAGGGTGAATATTCAATGATTTTTCAAAACATTTGTACACCCAGAAAAAAGCTAAAAACCATTGCTCTTAACAGTGGTATCCACAGGGGAATGGACATAATTTTCTCTTCATTTTGGGATAGTCAAGTGTCACTACATTAGGTTGCACTTAAAAACACAGAGTCCTGTGGAAATTTAATAAAAAGCAAAAAAATAAAATTTATTATTTAATCTTTGCATCATCCAGTTACTTGTAGGCCCTGGGCAGATGTGTCTGTGCAAACTTGCACGTCTCCTTCCAGAGCTCCTCATTTCCTGTACCTTGTGGCCTGGTTCCCTTTAATCAGGGAGTTTCTTTTGGCAGAAATGGCTGAAGCATGCACAGAGGTCTTAAGGGTTTCCAGAACCCCTGCCTGGGGAAGTTTTATGTAATTTCAAATATAATTCAGCATTTAAATAGCTTAAGTTTTGATTCCGAAAGATGTCTAAAGTCTGTTGAGACTGAATTTGAGTATTGTAACATTATTTTACCCACTGGTAGAAAAAACAAATTTTAAAAACTGGCTTATATGGCTTTTTATCTCTGAACTGGACACTTTCTTATGTCCTGCTGCTAAGTTAGTCTTAGTTTTCATAAGGATGCACTTAAACAGAGGGTAAGCAGCATCCCGGATGTTTAGGTAACCTGGACATAATTAAATGTGTGTATTCATAAAGCTTCTCTATTTTCACTTTTCTTAGGATAAAGCCCAAACCCCACAGCATTTATTAGAAAACCTCTCTACCTCATCCCCCACCACCCTCCCGCCCACCTGCAAAGCTCCAGCTCCCAGATTCTTCAATATTCTCCATGCTCCATCTTGCTTCTGGGTTTCTATACATATTCCCTCTACTGTGAACACCTTTTATTCCTTTGTCTCACCCCATATTCCAACACAAAGCAGTGACTCCTATTCATGCACAGGTCTCCAGTTAGATATCACTTCCTCAGGAAAGTCTTCTAACCCCAAGTATGACCTCTAATGTAGATCCTTGTCTGGACCTACACTCACCTATAAATAATGATGGCAGGGTCTGTGTCTAGACCACAGAGGCACATGCACCTATTATAGGACCTCATGTCATTTCAGGAATCCAAGGAATGAACAGTTATTGGATAAGTTATTTTCCTCTACTTATTTTCCATTGGTTCTCTGCTGGATAACAACATTTCTGGCAGGAAAGAAAGAGAAGAAAAGAAAAAGACAGCAAGAAGAAAGAAAGGGAAGGAAGGAGGGAAAGTGGGAGGGAGGGGAGAAGGAAGGAAAGAGGGAAAGAAAGAGAAGTAAAGAAAAAGAAAAGAGGAAGCAAGGAAATGAGAGAGGAAGGGAGAAAAGAAGAGAAAGAGAGAGGGTGGTATGGAGAAAGGTCAGTTATGTGTGAGATTTTTTGTAAGGAGGACAATTCTTTTTTTAAATATTAGGCATGAATTTCATTAAATTATACTCAATTATTTCAATGAAAGAAACAAGTCCTATTAATTCATCTTTGCTTCTCATATATAGAATCACTAGCTATACTGGTTATATTGAATGTAACGACTCTCAAAGTAAAAATGATCAAATAAATTATGTGGCATAATTTTATATTTCATTTATATACCTCACAACGATTGTATAAAGTCTTTGAAGAACAGATTGATATTTCTTCTCCTTTGAGACTGTTTTGGAGAGTCTGTACTGTACATAAATCTATTCATATATATAATTTTTTACAGCTGTCTCATATTTGAAAGTGAACCATTTCCTTTCAAAATTAGACATCTATTCAATACAGACAACTATTTTTAGTGGTAACAGATTTTGGTGTTATTCTAAAGCACTATTAATGCATTATTGATACATGACTTGTGAGAAACTATACAAGATTGTTGAAAACGTCAAATATCCATTTCCAAGTATAGGCTTTCACAGAACACAGCCTTGCCTTTATTACTAATGACACTTACATTCATCACTGAGACTTTAAAGACAATGTCTTTTGAGGAGATCTATGGGGCTTGGTAGTGTATTTCTTTATTGGGGGTTCAAAATGGAGGGCTTAATAAGCCTATTAATATAGTTCTAGAACTAGGGACATATTTTAGGTAAAATTGTGAAAAATTGTAAATTGACTTTGGTGCTCTTGCATTTCTCTTTTGCAGATTTAGTGACTCCCCAGGTGCTCAGGGTTTCTGGATTCTACTCCAACCCTTCCCCTGGGACCACCTCCCCTGGCCATGCTCATATACTTCCTCTCTCCACAGCTGGTCTCCTCAGCCTCAAAGCTGGTGCCAAAAAAGAGCTGCCACTCTTATCTCCCACCCCTGTAAAGACAGTAAAATTGTACCTGTGACACTAGTAATGTCCAAGTGGGTCATACTCTCATCAGTTCCTGCCATCACAGCAAGCACAGAGACTATGGGAATGAGACAGAAACTGGCCTCAGTTATAGAGACCTTTCTGGATTCTGGCACTTCAAATTTGTTCTCTGAAGACCTTTCCTTTCCTACTTCTTCAGTCCTGTCTTTTTCTCAAGGTTCCTTACTGCTCCCTTGGACTTCAAGCCACCAGTATTTGGGTTTATTTCTTGTCTATCTGCTTCCCTTGACTCTGACCATACTAGATATTGTCATTTGCCCCTTCTGGGCATATCTCTCTGTTCCTGTCCCATGGCCTTAATCAAACATCTGGACTTTACTTCTTAGGCCTTGAGTCATACCTCGGCTATGAGTACTTCCGCTTCTATTCTATTTTCCTTATTAGTAACAAGATTAAGGTTGATTCCTTGCCTTAGAAGCCACACTGATTATATTAGTCCAGCTAATTTGATGACCTGAGTTTTCTTTCTTTCTTTTTTTTTTTTTTTAAGAGATGGGGTCTCGTTTTGTAACCCAGGCTGAAATCCAGTGGGGAAATCATGGCTCACTGCAGCCTCAAACTTCTGGGCTCAAGTGACTCTCCCACCTCAGCCTCCCAAGTAGTTGAGACTACAGGCACACACATTACAGTGTCAGCTAATTTTTTTTTTTTTTCTAGGCCGGACATGATGGTTCATACCTGTAATCCCAGCACTTTGGGAGGTCAAGGCAGGTGGACCACTTGAGGTCAAGAGTTTGAGACCAGCGTGGCCATCATGGTGAAACCCCATCTCTACTAAAAATACAAAAATTTGCCAGGCATCGTGGCGCATGCCTATAGCCCCAGCTACTCTGGAGGCTGAGGCAGGAGAATCACTTGAACCTCGGAGGTGAAGGATGTGGTGAGCCAAGATCATGCCACTGCACTCCAGCCTGGGCAACAAGTGCAAAAATTCATCTCAAAAAATAAAAAATTTTGTAAAGATGAGGTCTTGCCATCTTGCCCAGGCTGGTGGTCTCAAACTCCTGGGCTCAAGCAATCTTCCCACGTTGGCTTCCCAAAGTGTTGGAATTACAGGTGTGAGCCATGGCACCCCACCAGCCAGACTTTAATATTTTCACAAAGCAATTCTTCAATGCTAACCTCCAATATAATTTCATGCATATTTCCAGGAAATAAATGATGTTTTGCTCTAAGTAAGTCATTGGTGTTATCTGTTTCTACTTTGCATATAGGAATGAAGAGCCAGTAGTTGTTAGAAAGGAAGTGTGACTCAGAGGCAGGACAAAGATAAGATCCTTAGTCTCTGGTATTCAGACCAGGTCCTCAACTTACAGAAATAATGGCATTGTTTTATTTTCCCCACATCCCAGTGAGAGTATTCAAGTGACAATTTACACACAACTGGTGATATTCACAGTTGTAGCACTTTTGCCCTCAATGTGTTACATCTATAAGAAATCACGGTCAGGCGCAGTGGATCATGCCTGTAATCCCAGCACTTTGGTAGGCCAAGGCAGGCAGATCACCTGAAGTCAGGAGTTCGAGACCAGCCTGACCAACATGGAGAAACTCCATCTCTCCATGGCCTGGCCTCCAAATTAGCCAGGCCATAGTGGCACATGCCCATAATCCCAGCTACTCAGGAGGCTGAGGCAGGAGAATCCCTTGAATCTGGGAGGTGGAAGTTGCCGTGAGCCAAGATTGCACCATTGCACTCCAGCGTGGGCAACAAGAATGAAACTCTGTCTCAAAAAAAAAGAATTCATAAGCTGACATTAGTAAGTGGAGATGCTTTCATATTGAAATCCGATTTCTTTTAACCAAGCGAAGAGGAAACTGAAGGTCTATTTATTCTAGTTTTAGACATTCTCCTAACAAGTTTGGCTATCTGTTGTGCTCACAACACTAAAGACTAACAAAAAAGAAGTAGAAATAGTGCCTTCGAAGGAAATAGTGTCTTGGGGGAAAGATCCCGAAAAAAAAATAAATAGAAGTTTAGGGTTGTTTTATATAAAGAGAAAAAGTCTATTACATCTCTCAAAAGATAATTGTAACTTTCAAGTATAATTCCAGGACATGGAAGTATTGCAGGACAATTCAATAACTGAGAGTAAATTAGGTTCATACTCTGAGGAGACAAACAAGTTTGCAATATACTTGAGACTGTTTCCAGCCTTTCTTCTTCCAAGTCCCTCCTCCACCCTGAAACCAGAGTCCTATTTCTAAGACACAAATGTCGTCCTGTTATTCCCCTGATGAAAACCCTTCAATAACTCCTTCCCCCTTTGTCTACAGGATAAAAATCTCAACTTCTTGGCTTGATGTACAAAGCTCTTCAAAGCCAGACTGTAATTTGTATTTGTTAGCTGAACTCCTGCCACCTCTCCACATGGCTTAGCCTACTGTGTGTCACGTTTAAGACCTAGAAAAAGCCCTGGAAATAATAATCATACTTATATCCATCGACTCTTTGCTGTGTTCCAAGTATGAGGCTAAGAATTTTTTGCACAGTATCTCATTTATAGAATATTAAAATTATATTTATTGTTTTACAGGTCAGGAAACTACTGCTCAAGTTACGATCAATGTTAACTGATACATGCATGATTTTAGAGCTAGAGCAGATAAATTCAATGTTAAGGTCAGTCAGTCTGATTCCTAGTAAACCTCAGGCCTTTGCCTCAGACCCCCACGGACATCTGCAGTCATTCTCTTATGAAAGGATGGCTCTCACTTTGCCATGTGGACATCAAGATCTCAAAATACAAAATTCAATAGGAGAGTTTAAGATGATTTCTGCATACTTCTCAGTAAAATTTAAAATTCAGAGAGGCATTAGATAAATGTGTAACAATGTGTGATGTCTTTTTGATGGAATAGACAGAAAACAGAGATCTTGATCCACTTGAGGTAATTAAAGTCTGTGACACATCTTAAAAGTGAAGAGGTATGAATTCTGGGGCCCTGGCCAAATTCCAAACCGCATAATTACATCTTCCCCTTATACCTAAAATTTTTCTCAGAGTTTCAGCTAAAAAATAAATTCTTTACTTTCCCTAGTAAGTGTTACCACTCAAGCAGAAGCTTGTAAGATATCCTTAGGCACTGTTAAGTGGGTCCTTCCTATATTTCATTGAGGAGTCAAGTTTCCCTTGCAAGGTGGCCTAGAATAAGACACTGTTTTACATAACTTTCCATTCTTCATTGAATAAATACAGTAATCACAACCAACATATTTTAGAAAGGAGGTGCAGGTCGACAGACTGATACAGACATACTAAAATCAAAGATACAGAATAACAAATAATGAACTTATTTGAATGATTATATGAATGCTTTATTTAAACTACAACTCACCTCGTGCAAAAATAGTGGTTCTGACTTCCAGGGATGTTTGTCGATATGATGAAATAAAAGTAAGGTTTTAACTTTAACTTAATAAAATAAAGCTCAAGGGGCACTTCCAAGTGTCTTTCTGAACTGGATTAGGCTTTGGGTTTCAAGTATAATTGAAATTTGTCACAAGTAATGATACCGGAAGTGTTGTAACAAACAGTAATTGAAGTCGGTATCTCTTTATTAAAACTGAGGGTATACTGTTTATCACTGCAAACCTTCAGTAGAAATCCTTGCTAAATATTCAGAGATGAAGTATAGAGACAGAAAAAAAGGAATCAGTGTTGATCAGACTTTCATTTCAAATGAACCATTAATCAAATTTATTACAATTGTATACTTCATTAAATTAGTGAATTGCTAACATTTATTGAATAATCTCCTCATCACTATGCTAAATACTTTACATTCATCATTCCAGGAAGAACACTGTGAGCTTCCCTGAACTACCAAAATGAAGAAACTGCCTAGAGCACCCACCTATTTTAATCTTGAAGAAAAGGACTCAAGTGATTGAAACATTATTTTTTGAACTAACTGTTAAACATATTGTATAAAGGAGTAACTTCAAGTTTTAATTTAGTTTTTGGATAAAACACAACATTTCAAAGGAATTTTGTACTCGTAATGAGACTTAGTAGATTAAGAAGAGAAACAGATGGTCAGAATAGCCACAAGTTGAATGACTGATCTATGAATAATAATTGCTTTAATACTAGAATTAGTAAAGCCATATCTCATTTCAGGTCAAAAAATCTCTAGGCTTTCAACTTTTTAAATCTGAAATATTAAAATGTTCTAATCCATATTTAATAGAGTTATCCTGTTAACCAAAGCAAGACTCCATAGCTTACTCTATAAAGCAAAGTAAATGGATATATTGGGAATTAAACTTACAATCTAATAATTATTATGCCTATACTTACACAGCAAATTATGCAACCATATCTGCAGGGGTTCAGGTGCAGAATAAATGTTGTGCATATTGATTCCATTTTAGTGTATACATGTCTATACACTCAAAAACACCTCTTTTTTCCAAAGAAGTAAAAATGGTATTATGAAGTTTCCACTTGTAAGCTGAAACTTTGTTTTAAAAAAAATCAGTCTTTTAGGATTTCATCGTTTTGCGTTATTTCTTTCAGTTCCCAATTTGCTTTATGTGATGTGCCTTAATTATTTCCTTCTTAAGGTAAATTACAGCTTTGTGAAATGGTTGATGCTACTCACAAAATGCTGTCAAACTGAATTGCAGCAGCCTTTGATCGAGATAATAAACATCAAGTACATCAAGAAATGCCTTTCCTTTTTCAGGCTGCATTTTTCTCCAGATTTAGTTCCAATCAATACCATTATTGCTGCCTATGCATTTTTTTTTATTCTAACAAAAAATCAAATTCATTTTTGTCTTACTAACTTATCAGATAACTGTGTTAGCCATTAGAATGTTGCTTTAATTATACTGTTTAGTGGAAATATACTAATTTTATAACCTCTACACTTGGCCCAATAGAGTACTTGTTATTGGGTATATGTATGGCTGGTTGTACAAATATTTCGCAGTATCACTGAAGTAGGACCAAAGCACCAAAACTTTGTGAGAGAATTAGTCGTTCCAGTTCCTCAGCACATTATTCTTTCAGTAGGGCACCCCAGTAGGGTCATTCATTTTAGAAAGAGTCTGTGATCAACTGTGAGCCCTAAATTATACCCAGATTACTGGGGAGACCTTGAGACTCAGCTTACATTTCTTCAAGATGCTCCACCCCATCAGGTTAAGTCATGAGATTCCTTCCCATTCCTAAGGACTCAGCATTTCTCCAGCACACTACCCACACTTACAGTTAGTTAGGCAAATCAGTCTGTCTCTTTAGATTGTAAGCCCCATGAGAGCAGGAACTGTAGCTTATTCAAATCTATCTCCCTAGGCCCTAGCAGAATACCTGGCATATGTGTTTTCTTAACTGTTATGTGTTGAGTGGATAGATGATCAAAGACAGGTTCTGCCTTCACGGTTTAGGTCACTGTTTTTATTTCTCTCATCCTGGTCTACAGCAGGCCTGTTTGGCTACAAACAACTGCTGAGATGAGGAAAAGAGAAGCATGGAGCAAAATGAAATCTCTACAGAGTCAGGGCAGATCTCACAGAGATCTCAGTGAGTCCTGCCAAAAGAGAGCCAATCAGCTGGGCTCAGTGGTGCTTGCCTATAGTCCCAGCTGCTTGGGAAGCTGAAGTGAGAGGACAACTTGAAGCCAGAAGTTCGAGGCCAGCCTGAGCCACAGAGAAAGACCCTGTCTTTATCAAAATAAAGTAAAACAAATGAATAACATTTTTTCAAAAAAAGATCTACTCAGCTCCAGCTCATTATAACCATATTTCAACACCAGATCTGCCTTTTTAACGATAAGCCAGGATTTGTAATTTTTCTTAAAGTAACCAAGTTGGCAAGGTTTTCTGATATTATAAATGCACTTTAGACTAACAGAATATGCCTAACACCCATTTTTGGTTCATAAATTGCAAATTTGCAATCTCTCATTGTCTTCTGTTCTTCCCTGGTTTACAAATTTGTAATGAAGTGTTCCCTGATTACTACTTTCATTGGCTAAGACAGTTTTCATATTAAAATCAAAGTTATAACCAACTGTTTTTGCTATATTCCTTTCTAGTTTTTTGGTTTTTTGGTTCAGTTTTAAATCCTGTTTCCTCTCATCTCTCCTTCACCTATGGGGTTCATTTGGCAAGGAAAGGTTGCTACCATTCAGCCCCAAATGAGAGAATACTTTAAATGTCTTCCCCTGATTTGAGATCGTCCTGAAACAGCTACTTCCAGTCACCCTGGATCACACTAAAGGTAGTCAAAGGCAGGCACCAACAGTCCTCTCCAAGGTTTAGATTCTCTCTCTCACCTGTAATCCCAGCACTTTGGGAGGCCAAGGCGGGTGGATCATGAGGTCAGGAGTTTGAGACCAGCCTGACCAACATGATGAAACCTGTCTCTACTAAAAATTCAAAAATTAGCTAGGTGTGGTAGTGGGCACCTGTAATCCCAGCCTCTTAGGAGGCTGAGGCAGGGGAATTGCTTGCACCCAGAAGGTAGAGATTGCAGTGAGCCAAGTTTGCACCACTGTACTCCAGCATGGGCGACAGAGTGGGACTCCATCTAAAAAAGAAAAAGATATTCTCTCTCATCCTATGAGTCATATCAGTAAGATAATGTTTAATTTCATAAAAGCCACATCATGCTCTCATTTTACCCCCATCACTCAATTTCAAGGCAATTTATGTGGATTTAAGATGATTTCTGTTTTACCTTTTGAACCTTCATTTTCTTCCATTGGAGGGAAAAATCTGTGGCTAGTTCTAGTCAATTTTGTTATAACTCATGCTTGCATTCAGAAACATCTTTCTTCCTTTCATAATTCTTCCAATTGGCATCAGCCATGAACTAATTTCTATTAGGTATCATTCTAGAATAATGACTGCATCTCTGCCTGAGTGGTATCCCCTAACCCCACAAAGTGGGTGTTTGTTCTTTAGTCCTATCCCTGAAGATAAAAATGGCCTCTTCAGTGAGTCAGTGCTCCTACTGACCACAGGTAAAGCAGTTACTGTTGACATTGTTCATTCACTGGTCCCTTCAAACGTTGGCTGAGTTTATTTATATCTTCTTTTCCCCAGCCCTTTATTTCTTTTCTGAGACAAGTCATATGATACGTTTTTCGGCACTTATATCCCAGGCCTCTTTTATTCCATGGTAAATCAGTTAGCTTTACTGTTTTCTGTGTTGCTTTGACAAGAGTTTTGATCTTGTTACCTAGGCTGGAGTGCAATGGTACGATCTCGGCTCACTGCAACCTCTGCCTCCCAGGTTCAAGTGATTCTCATGCCTCAGCCTCCTGGGTAGCTGGAATTATAGGCATGTGCCACCGTGCCTGGCTAACTTTTGTATTTTTAGTAAAGATGGGGTTTCACCATGTTGGCCAAGCCAACAATTCCTCAGGTGATCTGTCCACCTCGGCCTCCCAAAGTGCTGTGATTCCAGGCACGAGCCTTCTTTATCTAGTCCCTAATACCCGAAGATACCTGTGATGATAATGTTGTTTCCTGCACAGGACTTTGAGTGTTAAAACTAGGTAGTCCCAGGCAGATAAGGAGAGTTGGTCAACTAACTGTCAAGGAATTTATTGAAAAAATGCTGGGAAAGTGTAATAAGGCCTCAGAAAAAATGCCACCAAGTCAGTTTTATAGCCCAGCTTGCTGATCCTCTGTGTCTTTATTTCATGGTGTTTTTCTTCGCCACATGTCTACTCCAACTCCAACTCCTCTGTCCACCAACCAACATTCGTTGCTTAATCTTTTTTTTCTGTTCTCTAAAAGCCTGTCTTTAGAGGCAGGATACAGATTTGAATTCCAGGTGAGCCATGTACAAGCTATACTTAGATCTGAACTGGCCATAGCCAGAGGTGAACAGAGAATTGAGGACACGTCTGACCAAACACTGGAATTTTGGAGAGCACAGCCTCCTTAGATGGCGGTGTGAGTAGGACAAATTTTTAAATCTATATCTGACATACCATACTCACTACTACTCACCCTTTCTTCTAGTTCAAGTTTATTCTCAGACGCAAGTTCACATACAAGTGTGAAATGCAAGCATAGAGATTCTCACCCTGTAGCCAAATGCCCTCCATAGACCTTAACTTACCACAACATAGCATATTCCTCCAGTAAACAAGTTCAAAGCATCCACAGCTTCCTCGTGTCTCCTGCCATCTGGTTCCAAACTTCTATCTTCTCTTAGAGGCTTTCACACTGCCCTTTTGGAGAAGAAACGAAACATCAGAGTCTGTCCCAAGTTATCCTAATTCATTCGTAAGACTTACTTCACCAATAGAGTGATATCATCTGACTTGTTTGTACATCTTAAACTTCTGATTTTATCAAGTAGAAGGATATTATTTCCATAAACTTTGAAAGAAAAAAAAGCAATATAGTTTTCAACAGTTAAGCTTAAAACCTTGTATTTCTCAAATTATGTAAAATGTATGCTTCATAACATAAATACTTAAAGTTAAGTGGGAAAACACACATACACAACACACACACACCAACTCCAATACCACAATAGAAACTTCTGACTTAATAGCCCTTTCTGTATTTGAACTATCCAATTAAGCCAGACTTAATAGCCCTTTCTGTATTTGAACTATCCAATTAAGCCATACAACAATTTCTTTTTGCTGGAGAAGTCTCTTTCTTACGCTCTTGCTTTGGTAAACAGGATTACTTATCTTTTTCTGCTTCTCATCTTAGGGTTTTAATTTGCTTTTATTATTACATGGATTGACACAGTGGAATCAAATTTCAGAAAATATGATTCTAATAAAGATTTATTTCCTTTACATATAAGAGATATCTATAAAAAGAAAAACTTTCTCTGGGCTGGGAACAGTGGCTCAAGCCTGTAATCCCTGGGTTTGGGAGGCCAAAGCAGGAGGATCACTTGAGCTCAGGAGTTCGAGACCAGCCTGGGCAACATGGCAAAACCCTGTCTCTACTAAATACAAGAAAAATTAACTGGGTGTGGAGGCATGTGCCCGTAATCCCAACTACTGGGGAGGCTGAGACAGGAGAATCGCTTGAACTCAAGAGGTGGAGGTTGCAGTGAGCCAAGATTGGCTACTATACTCCATCCTGGATGACAAAGTGAGACTCTGCCTCCAGGAAAAAAAAAAAAAAAAAAAAAAAAAAAAGTGTTCTCTGTGAACACTTTTGTTCTAAAAAGAATCCTTTAAATACATCTTAAATTTCCATTTATCAAGAAAATCCATGCCCGTAGTATGAGCTGGATCCTTGTGCATTTGGTGTAAATTATAACTTACTGGATTTCTACTGCTAGTCTTAAATAGCCATTGAAATCTTAATAAAACTTATGACTTACATTCTGGCCTCCAGTTAGAATGTATTAAACTAAAAGAGCTGATATGACTCACTGATTCACGGAAGACACCCTCAGTAATATTTATTTTATAATCAGCTTGATATATTCAACCTTTGCATGTACTTTAATCACTCAAAAGGGGATATAAATTTGAAAAGAACCTTGATTTTATGATGAATATGAACACTCATTTGTGTGTTTGTGATTCAGTTTTTTGTTTTTTTCCTGTTTATTACTTTTTACTTTGTTTTTTGGTGAGATGGAGTTTTGCTCTTGTTGCCCAGGCTAGAGTGCAATGACGCGATCTCCATTCACTGCAACCTCTGCCTCACAGGTTCAAACAATTCTCTTGCCTCAGCCTCCCCAGTAACTGGGATTACAGGCATACAGCATCATGCCTGGCTAATTTTGTATTTTTAGTAGAGATGGGGTTTCTCCATATTGGTCAGGCTAGTCTCAAACTCCTGATGTCAGATGATCTGCCCACCTTAGGCTCCCAAAGTGCTAGGATTAATAGGCATGAGCCACCATGCCCAGCCCTTTGACGTAGTTTTGTAAGCTCAAATTCACAATTTAAAATCAAAAATTTTCCCGAGCTGATAAATGAAAAACTCCTGTCATATTGACCTTATTATACATCCAAAATGGATGTCCAGTTGAAATTTGGCTTCACTTTATAATCAATATGAGTTATGTTTCTCATACTTTTCTCTTCTTCTCAGTTCTTACAACTTGCCTGGTATAGACCTTCATCACTTTCAATTAGATTAGTTCCCTCCTAAGTAGTAAAATCCTTTACCAAGCTTTACCAAGCTTCTACAATTCACATAATATATTCTGCCATGTTGATCTTCTTAACACTATGTTTTTAATCTGTAATTCCTCTACCAAATGGTCTCTAATTTTATGTCAAAAAAATCATCTTGAAATAGCAAAATTATGAAACTATAAACATCTTGGGTTTGAAAATATCTTAGTAATATTTAGTCCAGCCTCTCAAGTCATTCATAGTATATGATTTGTTTATCTATTCCACAAATATTTGTCATATACCTACTGTATTTCGGACATGGGGATAGGCTTTAAAAATGACAGTGGAGATTAAAAAAAGAATACAGTTGCTGTCTTAAAATTCTAAATGAGAGAATCTTTTTCATCATAAGTGTAACATCTGACAAAGGGCTAATATCCAGACTCTACAAAGAACTTAAATTTACAAACAAACAACAAAAAAAAAAAACCCATCAAAAAGTGGGCAAAGGATACGAACAGACACTTTTCAAAAGAAGACATTGATGCAGCCAACAGACATATGAAAAAAAGCTCATCATCACTGGTCATTAGAGAAATACAAATCAAAACCATATTGAGATACCATTTCACACCAGTTAGAATGGTGATCATTAAGAAATCAGGAGACAACAGATGCTAGAGAGGATGTGGAGAAATAGGAATGCTTTTACACTGTTGGTGGGAGTGTAAATTAGTTCAACCATTGTGAAAGACAGTGTGACAATTCCTCAAGAATCTAGAAATAGACATACCATTTGATGCAGTAATCCCATTACTGGGTATATACCAAAAGGATTATAAATCATTCTATTATAAAGACACACGCACACATATGTTTATTGCAGCACTGTTTGCAATAGCAAAGACTTGGAACCAATCCAAACCCCATCGATGATAGACTGGATAAAGAAAATGTGGCACATATATATCATGGAATACTATGCAGCCATAAAAAAGGATGAGTTCATGTCCTTTGCAGGGACATGGATGAAGCTGGAAACCATCATTCTCAGCAAACTGACACAAGAACAGAAAATCAAACACCCCATGTTCTCACTTATAAATGGGTGTTGAACAATGAGAGCATATGGAGACAGGGACGGGAACATCACACACCGTGGCCTGTCAAAGGGAGAGGGGACTAGCGGAGGGATAACAAGGGTGGTGACATTGGGGAGGGATAGCATTAGGAGAAATATCTAATGTAGATGATGGGGTGTTGGATGCAGCAAACCACCATGGCACGTGTATAGCTATGTAACAAATCTACATGTTCTGCACATGTACCCCAGAACTTAAAGTATAATAAAAAAATACAGTTGCTCTCTTAAAATTATAAGTGAGCAAATCTTTTATATCATAAGTGAGAGAGAAAAAAATAAGAAAATAAACAAAAGAATCAAGTAGTGATGTGTCATGAAGAAAATAAAATGATGATGGTAACTGCATGGCTACTTTGGATGGTCAGGGAAGGCGTGTTGGTTTCCTAGGCCTGCCATTAAAAAATTATCACATACAAGGTAAAGTAAAACAACATAAAAATATCCTTTCACAGTTCTGGAGGCCAGACATCCACAATCAAGATAGAAGCACGCTTGTGCTCCCTACAAAGGCTCTAGGGGAGACCCCTTTCTTTCTTCCAGTTTCTGGCTGCTTAATGCATTTCTCAATTTGAGGCTGCCTAACTTTAATCACTGCCTCAGTCTTCACATGACCTTCTCCTCAATCTGCATCTCTCTTCTGTGTGTCTCGTAAAGACACTTGTTATGGGATTTAAAGCCCACCTGTGTAATTTAGGATCATCTAAAGAGTCTTGATTACATTAGCAAAGACTCTTTTTGAAAATAAAGCCACATCCACACATTCCAGGTGTTAGGACGTGGACATACCTTTTTGAGGATCGCCATTTCAACCCACTAGAGAAGGATTATCCAGACCAGGTATGATGGCTTACTCCTGTAATCCCAGCACTTTGAGAGGCCAAGGCAGGTAGATCACGAGGTCAGGAGTTTGAGACCAGCGTGGACAATATGTTGAAACCCCATGTCTACTAAAAATACAAAAATTAGCTGGGTGTGGTGGTGCAAGCCTGTAGTCTCAGCTGTTCGGAAGGCTGAGGCAGGAGAATCACTTGAACCCCCAAGGCAGAGGTTGCAGTGAGCAGAGATCGCACCATTATACTCCAGCCTAGTAGACAGAGCAACATTCCATCTCAAAAAAAAAAAAGAAGAAGAAGAAGGAGGATTCTCTAAAGAGGTGACATTTCAGTTGAAACCTAACTTTAAGGGTTTCTGTTGGCATGTGAAAAAGACCACAGGAAGAGAGACCAGCCAATACAAAGGCCCCAGAGCAAAACCAGGTTTGTCTCTTTGAGGAAGCAAAAGAAAATCAGTGTGGCTGAAGATTCATCGTGGAAAGAGTCCCGCAAAATGGGTTCAGATTGTGAGTCTGATCATGGCTGTTATGATAAATATTTAAAGGGTTCCCTTAACTTAGTGCCAAGGTTGGGAGTATGAGTCGTATGTGTTAGTAAAAAGGAGGTCACTGAAGAGTCGTAAGCAGGACAATGGTAACATGCAATTTGTGTTTCAAAACTTTTATTCTGGTTCCTGTTTAGAAAACAGGTTCTAAGGAAGCAGGAGGAAAAGAAAGAAGACAAGTTAAAAGGCTGTGCAAGTAAATAGTTCAGGCAAGAGACATATGTGGCCACAGGTAGCCTTAGTTAGGGAGAAATAGTATAAAGATTCAGAATATATGTTTCAGAGATAGTTGATAGGATTGCTAGTTGATTTCAACTAGAAAGATGAAGAAAAGAGATGAATCATGGTTGGCCTCTGGATCTTTGGTAGAAAGTGTTACCATTTCCTGAGATGAGAAAGATAGTGAGAGAAATTTGAGGCAGAAAAATCAAGGGTTTGGTTTTGGCCATCTTCGATGTGGAGATGTCAAATAATTGGATATAGGAACCCAGCAATGGAGCAAAATGTCAGAACTGCAGCATAGCTCTAGTAGTTCCCTTACCGTTACTTGGATAGTATCGATGACAAGTTAGTCTTTAGGAAGGCAATTGTATTGTTAGACTTGTAATTTAGAGCCAGTTTATAAGTCCTACACACGCACTGCTCTCATTAATGACTGCACACCCCTGTGCCATGCTGTCCCCAATCAACAAGCACCACCACAAGACTATTAAGCTAAATTACCTAATTTATTCACTTTGTGTATTAATCTCATTTTCACAGAAATTACAGGGGTTCTGAAAGTAATTCCAAATCGTTTGATTTATAGTGTTATAGTCATAATGACTTACATGGCTTCCCAAGATATCAACCTCCTCTGTAGAGAGCAGCACTCGAATATTTTGTAAGTTTTAGAGTATTTTTTAAAATATTCTTTTTTTTTTTTTTTTTGTCTGTGGCAAAGTCTCACTCTGTCACCCAGACTTGAGTGCAATATTGCAATCTCAGCTCTCAGGTTCAGGTGATTCTCCTGCCTCAGCCTCCCAAATAGCTGGGATTACAGGAGCGCACCACTTTGCTTAGCTAATTATTGTATTTTTGGTAGAGACAGGGTTTCACCACATTGGTCTTGAACTCCTGACTTCAAGTGATTCTCTCGCCCCTGCCTCCCAAAGTGCTGGGATTACAGGCATGAGCCACTGTGTCCAGCATATTATTTGCATTCATATCTTCCATAGATTTATATTGATGTATACTATGTATATGTGGTATGTATACATATGCAAACACACATATACATGTATATATAAGACATGGTCTAAATGTGCATGTGACAGATAATAGATACAGATGGAAGAGAAGAAACACATCACTGCTTTGAATGAGAATACCATAGGCAACATGTGAAGAGCTTATAGCCTTGCTGCAAGAGTAAAAAATGGCTCTGAAGGTTTTCTAATAACTAGAAAGCATGCACACAAACACAAAAAACTCACAGTGCAAATTACATGTTCTGTTACATGCTCCCACAATTGCTACTCATTTTTGCCCAGCTTAACCATCCAGAAAACAGTTAAAAGTTCTATTCTAGGCTGGGCACAGTGGCTCATGCATGTTATCCCAGCACTCTGGGAGGCCAAGGTGGGTGGATCACCTGAGGTCAGGAGTTTGAGACTAGCCTGGCCAACCTGGTGAAACTCTGTCTCTGATAAAAATACAAAACTTAGCCAGGCATGGTGGTGCGCACCTGTAATCCCAGCTACTCTGAAGGCTGAGGCAGCAGAATCGCTTGCACCTGGGAGGTAGAGGTTGCAGTGAGCCGTGCCATTGCACTCCAGCCTGAGCAACAACAGCAAGGCTCCCTGTCAAAAAAAAAAAAAAAAAAGTTCTGTTCTGTGTAGCAATGTAGTGTAACTCTTGATGCTAGAGTGCTAAACCTCCCCTTCACACACACACACCCCCTCTAATTTTTTCCTGTCCCCAAGTAAAAAGCAGTTAGCCTCAGGGCAATGCCATGACTTGTAGTTGAGGATAAAATTAAGTTTAGTGATTAAGCAGTCTCAGTAATCGCATCTGGTCTGAGACTCTTCAGTTCCTTATTTCTCAGCAACCATGGGAAGGGTTGTTTCTAGGATGGGCAAACTGGTAACATAAAAATGCACAGAAAACTCTGAAGTACAGAAGCAGAGAATACACTTGCTATAAAACCAAATAGCCTGTGTAATTTTGCTGTCCCAGAATGATGACTGCGGGGGGCGGCAATTGCAACCTTCAGACCTACTTTGTGTCTCTGAGACACCCTGTGATATTTGGACTTTCAACCAAAACACCTGGGTTTGAATTTGAGTCTACTATTTAGTCATGTGTGACTTTATTAAATTCTTTACATCTCTGAATATTAATTTCTTTACATCTGTAAAACCTTAACAATGTCATCTCAGGGGGTTGGCAAAAGTGATTTAAAGTATATTTTTTATTGAATTTTTCTAAATTACTTTCAATATTAAAACCAACTTTTTCAGTTATTAAAGGATCTGAATACACTGATGTCAGCTTTAGGAACATTGGTTAAAAATAACTCTGGGAAGTTTCAGATGTGTTGGTATTGACCAGTCCTTGCTCTGAGCCTGGGGTTTCATGTAGCATAAAGTCAATATACCCCAGAGCCTCCTCAGCTGCTCCAACTCTCGCTGATGTTTTTTTTTTTTAAGTTGAAAATGTTTTTTTTTTTTTAAGTTGATATACATTTTCTTTCAGCTAGCATTTTTAGTGAAATAATTTGTTTACATTTAAGCTTTTTGACTTTACATGCAAAATATACAACTACAACCATTAAAAAATATTTCATGTAAAAAAAAATAAAATGACTAAGAGGAATTACCTAGGGAAAGATGTTGGATCACAAAGGAAGATCGAAAGCCCTCCATAGGGGAGGAAGAGATGAGAAGAGTGGGTGGGACCTCCAGAACAGAAAAAACACAAACCTTGAGAAGAGATGAAAAAATTTGAGTTTTAGTCTTAGTGTTAACTACCCTTATTTAGGGTAGCAGCCTTAGAGTGAACTTGGCCACTAGAAAAACAATATATTGAGAAGTATGTAAATAAAAAGTAAAGTAGTGCAAAAAAATAGTAATATCAAAAGTGAGTTTGGAAAATGACAAGATGTGGACTTCTCTAAACTGATCAATGTTTTTGACATAATCGATCTATTTGCATAAGCTGAGATGTGTACTTAATACAAGAATTTTCCTTTACCGCGTACAAAAAAAAAAAAAAAAAAAGAATTTTCCTCTACTGGATAGACTAGTTGTGAGTTTTTCACTAGCTAATCATGTATTCTATAAGAACACCACAGACCAAAGGTACTGCTGAATAAAGAAACCAAAAAATGGTACACCTTAAAGATTATCATGGAAAAGACATTGTCCTAATTCTTCGTAGTAAGGAATCAACCAAACACAACCACAGAACCTAACTTAACTGTCCTTTTTTTTTTTTTTTTTTTTTTTTTTTGAGACAGTTTCACTCTTGTTAACCAGGCTGGAGTGCAATGGCTCGATCTCAGCTCATCGCAACCTCCATCTCCCAGGTTCAAGTGATTCTCCTGTCTCAGCCTACTAAGTAGCTGGGAATACAGGCATGCGCCACCACACCCAGCTAATTTTATATTTTTAGTAGTGATGGGGTTTCTCTGTGTTGATCAGGCTAGTCTCAAACTCCTGACCTCAGGTGATCTACCCGCTTTGACCTCCCAACATGCTAGGATTACAGGTGTGAGCCACCTCACCTAGCCAACTTAACTGTCTATTGTTTTAAAGACTGCCCAAAGGAAGAGTGAGGAAGGCATTTATTCACCGGAAGGAAAATAAAGAAGTTGCTTGAATAGGGCAACACATTTTTGGCTCCCAAATCGTTCATTGATCTATTGCTTTGCTGTCTAGTACAGTACCATCAGCTAAATTCAGAGTGAATGGGGGAAATAGTGTTGTGTTTGTTTAAAATTTTAGTATGCCAGTCCTCCACATCCATTAAATTGAAGTAGAGCCAGTCCTGTCTCAGAAAGAGTCTAGCAATTTGAGAAAGGCCAGATGAAGTTCCATGTGAAACGATGCTCACATGGGAAGGATGAAACAGACTGTGGTCCATGGACATACAGATGGGGATATTTTTAAAATATCATCAATGAATTCTGGATGCTTATATATCGGAATTATGCATCAGCTACTTATTTACAGTTAATACTCCACAAACTCTTAAAGAAGAAATGAAAGTAATTGTTCATTCATTAGTCCAAGAGCATATAAATTGTACAAAATGGCTGTAGAACATCTGCCTGATTATATCTGCAGTGGATTATGCCTTTGGTACCGGGAACTACAATCTTCATACTCCCAAGGCTAGTTAAGCATGCTTTCCCTAGAATGGCTTCTGAGAATCTAACGTTTCTTCTTTCTTGCCTGAGTTGCTCTCCTCTCGAGGGAAAGCATCTAACTCTTCCGGGGTGTTGTTCAGTATCCGGATTCATGCCTTGACCTGGTTCCATATCCCAAAGTAACTTGAATGTTACTGCTTTTGGCATTTCTATTAATTATCATTTAACTTTGATTATGTAGAACATGGCTATAGATTAGTTTCTAACTGGACTAGAATCCTATTTCTGTGCCTTACTACCTTTGGGCTTAGATTAAATCATTCGGCCAAGTGCAGTGGCTCACACCTGTAATCCCAGCACTTTGGGAGGCCAAGGCAGGCAGATCACCTGAGGTCAGGAGTTTGACACCAGCCTGACCAACATGGAGAAACTCTGTCTCTACTAAAAATATAAAATTAGCCAGGCATGGTGGTGCATGCCTGTAATCCCAGCTACACCAGAAACTGAGGCAAGACAATCGCTTGAACCCGGGAGGTGGAGGTTGCAGTGAGCTGAGATTGTGTCATTGCACTCCAGCCTGGACAACAAGAGCAAAACTCCGAAAAAAGAAAAAAAAGTTAAATCGTTTCCGCTTCTTGAGGTCTAAATGAACCTTTGATAGGTGGGCTGTGTTGCTTTTATCTCGAAGGTGCTCTGTTAGCGATTGTTACTTTGCTGTGTGTGTGTTCATCTTATTAGAAATAAGATGAACATGTCTCTGAGGGGAAATAATGAGTTAAGGTTTGGATATGCTGAAATTGAATCTATATGAATTTAACCCATTGGTGTCTTCACTCATGCCTGACGCTTAATGATCTAAATAACCCTGGAGTGGTGTGTACATAACCTGAGCTTGTTCAATGCAGAGTGCTTTGAAACCTTCCATGACTCCCTGCTTTCTTCAGGCTAACAACCAAATATGACATAAAATTTTAAACTATTCATGTGCCCTGCCTCCATGCTCGAGGTGTGCTTATGTTATCGTGTATACAACAAGGTTTGATATGGATTCTGCCCTGCTAGAGGTTACAGTGTAAAACAGGTGATAAGTTCACATGTACAGACTAGAGACAAAAAGTCTTTAGGAAGTGAGGAAAGCAACCCAAAAATCACTCAATCCTTAATATTAAAGGGGTGAACAATCTTTCCTATTATCTCCTTGAAAATGAACTCTGGTCTGGCACGGTGGCTCATGCCTGTAATCCCAGCGCTTTGGGAGGCCGAGGCGGGTGGATCGCCTAAGGTCAGGAGTTCAAGACCAGCCTGGCCAATACGGGGAAACCCCGTCTCTACTAAAAATACAAAAATTAGCCAGGCATGGTGGTGGGTGCCTGTAGATCCAGCTACTCAGGAGGCTGAGGCAGAAGAATCGATAGAATCCGAGAGTCGGAGGTTGTAGTGAGCCAAGATTGTGCCACTGCACTCCAGCCTAGGCAACAGAGCAAAACTCCATCTCTAAAAAAAAGAAACTGCTTTTATATTTATGCTTTTTGTATTTATGCTTTTGTATTCAACTTCTTTGGAGACAATGTCTCCATAGTTTGCATATGTAGTTATTGCTTATAATCCTTCCAGGTGCAATGTTCCCCTAGTGTCTAATTTAAATCTGCTATAATTTGAGCTTCCTACCTTTCTTTATTCAGTGAAATGAAAAAATCTGCTTAAATAACATTCCTTCATTTGTTTACATTCTTTGACATAGTCTTTTTTCAATCTCTTCTTCCATGGGCAAAATCCTACAAACCTGTTCCCTTAGATTATGTTAGTAATGTAAGATTTCAACAACTTTTTTGTGAAGGTATTTCTTTCTGTCTGAATCTTCTATCAAATCCCAAGTGCTTTATGGGGAACCTAAAAAAGAAAACTCATAGAAACAGAAGAAAAGGGTGGTTACCAGGGGTTGAGGGATTCGGGAAATGGGGAGATGTTGGTCAAAGGGTACAAAATTGCAGTTATAAGATAAATAAATTTGGGAGACTTAATATACAGCATGGTGACTCTATTTAACAATAATGTACATAAGGCTGGGCACAGTAGCTCACATCTATAATCCCAGCAGTTTGGGAGGTGGAAGCAGAAGGACTGCTTGAGCCCAGGTGTTTGAAACAAGCCACGGCAATAGAGTGAAACTCCACCTCTACAAAAAATCAAAAATATAGCCAGACATAATGTTCCATGCCTGTTCCCAACTACCGGGAAGGCTGAGGTGGGAGGGTCACTTGAGCCTGGGAAGGGGAGGCTATAGTGAGCCATGAAAACACCACTGCCCTCCAGCCTGGGTAACAAACACCCTGTCTCAAATAAATAAATAAATAAATAAAATTATAATAGTGTACACAGAATACTTGAAATTCCTTAAGTGAGTAGATCTTAACCATTCTTACTACATATACTCAAAAAAACAATCCTGTGAGGTGATGAGTATGTTAATTAACTCGATTATGGAAATCATTTCACAATGTAATACACATATCAAAACATCACATTGTACACCTTGAATATATACAATTTGTGTCAAATAGACTTTAATAAAGCTGGAGGAGAAAAGTCAAGTTCTATTTTATTTTGAAGAGATATCACCTACTATAGGGGAAGAAAAAAAGATAGGAAAACATGCCTTTGTTTAAATAACAGAATGGCCACATTCTGTTAAACAAACAGTCTTCTGCAGGAGATTTATGATCTATGTAGAGTTAGTATTTCTCTTCTGTGTAGAACCCTCTTGCAGTTTTATGTCTATTTCAATCCTGCCTTTCATTAAAATGCTAAACTGTCATATTTGTCTTTTTTAACCTAATCTTCACATGCTTTAAGAAAGCATCAGCTAACTTTATCTTAAAATCTTGATCTTTTCGTCATTCAAATATTGGTACAGATGACATATGGGTTTTTGTTATCTTTATTATTTAAAACCAAATTATATTTAAATGCATTCTGAAATCTTTGAGTACAGTCTGAGAAATCAAAAATCATCTTGTCTGAGGGAGACCACTGTGATTTCCCCCACAAATGATAGAAACCTCAAGTATTTGCTCAGATCATTTAGGTAGGGTGTGTGGGGGGGGTGTGTTTCATAATTCCACTTGACATTTGGAATATTGACCCTAAATTTGTTTTGAACTGCCTTATATTTACAACACTCCCATTAATATTTTTGACCTGGTCTAGTATTTCAGATAAATTCTTTACCCTGACACAAATCAATAATGAAGTGCAGTTTAGTTAAGGCTTCCATTAGGCCTGATTTTCTTAGGGATAATATGTGATATGGTAAACATCTTGCTTTTGCTTATGTGGTACTTCTGGGAGCGGAACAGTCTGCCCTCAGGCAAATGAATCCCAAGCCAAGGAGGGATGCACCCTTCATATTCTGTTAATTGATTGAAAGGGCAAATGATCTATAGGAAAAGTTGCATCATTAACTTAATTGAGGGCAAAGTCTAATTAGAGGGGAAATGGAGTAGACAGAGCCAGAGACACAGCAGGCCTTCATCTGTGATGTCAACAAACAGACCTTGTAACTAGAACCAGACAGAGACTGCAGGCCTTCATTTACATCCTCAGTTTCAACGCGAAAACATTCACTGTGTGAGTGTATGTGTGAGTGTGTATGTATACGTGTTTGGCCAGGGGAAAAGCAAAAGTTTACATACTTAGATAGAAATCAGTTCCTCCCAGGTGGAACTGCCTAGTGGGAATCAATATGTTTTAAACACGTTAAGTGAATTGTATATATTTGAGAGGTTAATCTGAAACACATTTGAGCTCTAAATCTGGAGGGAAGGTGGGGACGGTCATATTCTCATTTATAGAGTGGATGTAATAGTATATCAACCAAACATAAAGATTTTTATTTTTCCAATTTGAGTATGGACAGATTACAGTGGGGATTTATTTTGAACACGATTATATTACTGTAGGAACACATACGAAGTATGTGAACAATTTAGGTCAACACCGATTTATCCTACAATAAGTAGCCATTCCAAAATAGATATAAAATTATACTGCATTACAAAAGATAGGAGATATTACTTCCATTATAATGCATGTTGCAAGTGAAGATATCCCAGATTCCCCTATATTTGGTAAACTGCTTTCTAGCAAGTCCTGGCTCCTTGATTGTCTTCTTAGAATCAGAAGCCACTGTATCATAAACAACAATAATAAATTTAGATGCCTAAGTTTTTTAAACTTTGGGTTCAAATCTGAGCTGAGACTGAGACAGGTGGTGATGGTCAGAACATGTGCTTTTTATTCTTTCAGAAAATTCCATGTCCAACTCGCCAATGAGTGCATTTTTCTCTGACTATAGCAATACAAACAAAACCTTTCACAAGAAATTCCACTTATGAGAAATGAAGAATGTAAGCAGACATGTTTTGGCTACAGCACTAGTTGTTAAAATACATGGGTATTCTTTCAACTGTAGTCATTCATTGATTTTACAAAAGCTGCACCCCATTTCTTATGTCTTATGCATACACATATTTCTGTATCTAAATTGTTAAAAGTGTAGCAATCTGAATAAATAGAATGAATGACTACTAAAATATTTCAGCTAAGAAAGAAAAAAGTTACACATTAATTAACTAGAATTTTATTTGGTTAAGCATACTAACTAGGTGCTATATCTGATAAATAAAATAAGCCCTTTTGTATATAAGGAAAAATTTCAATGACATTGGGCAGGAAACTAGTAACACCTAACATTGTATTAATATGTTGTCTTATTAGATATCTGAATCAATTCATCATATTTTCAGATTTAGTTAGAAAAATTTATTCTTCTATCATTTATTTCCCTGAATATTTATATCTCTGATTCTTAAGTTCAATTTATCTGCAAACTGCTAAAGATGTTCAAGTTGCTAAGTCATAGTCAAAATCATATATTTTTCTTAACTAATCACAAAGTTTGATCTTAATGGTCATGAGGTCATGAGGAAGAAGTCCAGCTGCAGATGCTAGTCTTCAGAAGAAACATGCATGTTCTATCTTCCAAAAAAGTTTTATTTGTAAATGCTAAACTTAGAAATTTTCTCCAAAAAGTAACAAGGAATAAGTACCCTATGGTTTGATGACTTTCCTCAACCACAGGTCTTAGAGCAACTAGACTCAACTGTACAATTGAATGTTGCATTTTTGGTTAAATTCAGAGATAATTTCCTTTTCATCTCAGAATGCATTTACTGAGAGACTGTTGTGAGGCAATAAGACATATAATTTTTGGTGTACTATTCAGTTTTTCAAATCCAATTTCAAGGAGTTATTGGATTATGATGATTAGTAATATTTTCACCATACATCCATAAAACTCCTGACAGACATTTTAACATTTTTTAAATCATGTTTTAGAAAGAGAAAAGGTAACTTTTTTTTTTTTTTTGAGGCGGCGTTTCGTTCCTGTGGCCTAGGCTGAAGTGCAATGGCAAGATCTCGGCTCACTGCAACCTTAACTTAATCATTTGAATCTCCTGGGTTCAAACTATTCTTTTGCCTTAGCCTCAGCCTCCCAAGTAGCTGGGATTACAGGCACCCGCCACCACATCCAGCTAGTTTTTGGATTATTAGATAAGGGTTTCACCATATTGGCCAGGCTGGTCTTGAACTTCTGACCTCAGGTGATCCATCTGCCTCGGCCTCCCAAAGTGCTAGGATTACAGGCCCGAGTCACCATGCCTAGCGGAGAAAAGGTGACTCTTATTGAGATTATGATTCATACCCAGTGGTGGTTTTGGATTAACTGACTCATTCTACATCTATACTGCATTAGCTTCTGAGGAACATGGCTGAAGGCCTTTGCCTCCTACAGGGCCTTGGAGCAGAATGAAAAGTCCAGGTCTCCTTGTGGCTGATATACTTATATCTGAACTGGTAATAAACACTGCCTGGAACTGGTAAGAGTACAAGACACAGGCCTTCCAGTCTTAAGACTCAAAATCCTCCCCATCATGGCTTCCATAACTATGGAAACACCATTATCAGCAATTCGTAAAAAAAAATCCATACCTTAAATTTTTTAAAACTCAGATAATAATCTTAGTAGTTTGTCCATATAGTGTCAAGATCTATATAATGAATATGTTGATTTTATTCTAAATGCGTAAGTACTTACCATGTTTATCCTCATAATGAGTCCCTATTCTTGCATCTTAGAGGAAAAAAAAGGATTTTTTTTTTATTAGAAAGATCTGAATTTTAATCCAGGCATCATCACTTACTAGTCATGTGATCCAGAAGTGTCACTAAAGCTTTTCTTCATTTTCATATGTAGAACAGGAATAGTAATATTTCCCTTGCAGGATAATTGTAAAACTTAATCAAAATTAAATGAGACAGGAGGAGGGGGGCGTTGAGGGATCAACTTTTTTTTTTTTTTTGAGACAGTGCCTCACTCTGTCGCCCAGGCTGGAGTGCAATGGTATAATCTCCGCCTCCTGGGTTCAAGCGATTCTCCTGCCTCAGCCTTCCAAGCTGGGATTATAGGCCCGTGCCACCACGCTCTGCTAATTTTTTTCAATTTTTAGTAGAGACAGAGTTTCACCTGTTAGCCAGGATGATCTCAATCACCTGACCCCATGATCCACCCGCCTAGGCCTCCAAAATTGCTGGGATTACAGTGGTGAGCCACCACACCCGGCTGAGGGATCAACGTTTTATTCTGAGCACAAAGTATGTCTCTCTTGAATCACAACACTTGTCCCCAGACCACACTAAAATGATTCAAAGTGGGAAAAGGAATAAACTGATAATGATAAAGGGAAGGCAGAGAGTAGGCGAATTCAATAGCAGACAAGAGACTTCAGCAAATTCCAGGTAGATAGGAGCAGCTGAAAGCTGTAGAGAAACAAAGCAGAAGAGTACGCATTCCAGAGAATGCCCACAAGGAAGCTTAGCAAGCCTATCTCTTGGCAGTAGAACTATGGGCTCAAGAGTTGACAACTAGGAGAGCAGGAGTGAGAAATGAAACAAACACAAGGGGCTTAAGACAACTTTCACCTACAGCCCCCTCCACTTCACCAGACGTACCCCTACAACCCTCCTGCAGGCAGAAAAACTGACACTGCAGCCCAGCATTGACCTCCAGGCCAACCACTACAGGCCTTTATCTTTTAAAAAGTGAACTAGCTTCCTGTTGAAAGCTAATCTTTCAGTATGGACCAGGAGGATAAACTCACCTAACTCCGCAGTGGAGGTCCAAGCTGCTCTCTGTCTGCCTGCAGGTGAAGTCGACCAGGGGAGCTGACATACCTCATTTGCATTCCAAGCAGCTTTGGGGCGTGGAGGGAGGAGGGGAGAAGTCACTGTGGAAGCTGACCTATTTACAGTACAGCTACGCATATCCACACTGACCACCTGTGATATAAGAGGCCTTCATTTTTCACTAAGAGCAGTTCATCATGAGTCACTAGATCAATGTGGAAAACCATTCATTACAGCTATTATTTCTTAGTACTTCTTATGTAGCACATTTCATTCAATGTCTTTGATGTTTTCTTTTAAAACAGTCTCGCTTCGTTGCCCAGGCTGGAATGTAGTGCCCTGATCTCAGCTCACTGCAACCTCTGCCTCCCAGGTTCAAGCTATTCTCCTACCTCAGCCTTTCAGGTAGCTGGGACTACAGGTGCATACCACCACGCCCAGCTAATTTTTGTATTTTTAGTAGAGATGGGGTTTAGAGAGTTGGGCAGGCTGGTCTCAAACTACTGACCGCAGGTGATCCACCCACCTTGGCCTCCCAAAGTACATGACTTTTCAATCTTCATCAAATCTAAGCATACAAATATACAGTTTTCCCTGAGTTTGGGGGGTCTTTCCTGAAGGCTCTCATTCCCATATATATATATACATATATATATATATATATATATTTTTGAGATAGAGTCTCACTCTTGTAGCCCAGACTAGAGTACAATGGTGCAATCTTGACTCACTGCAACCTCCGCCTCCTGGGTTCAAGCAATTCTGCCTCAGGCTCCCAAGTACCTGGGATTAGAGACACGTATCACCGTGTCTGGCTAATTTTTCTATTTTTGGTAGAGACAAGGTTTCACCATATTGGCCAGGCTGGTCTCGAACTCCTGACCTCAGGTGATCTGCCCACCTCAGCCTCCCAAAGTGCTGGGATAACAGGCCTAAGCTACTGAGCCCAGCCCCATAAAACTTTTGTTAAGTAAATTTCTTATGCTTTTCTCTTGTTAATTTGTTTTTTGTTTTAGGGGTGACAGCCATGAACCTTGTGATGAGTGAGAAGAATTTATTAAATTATCTCTCCTACAAAAACATATTCAAAACTTTTAGAGATTAGGATGTGGGTATCTTTTGGGAAACCATTATTCTGTCTACCACGTTGAAGTATGAAATTAATCTCAATAATACAGTAATCTAAGCACAAAAAAATCTTGAAAGAAACCTGAAAGCTTAATCAAAATGCATAAACCAATGATGGACATTGAACCAGCCTTATTTTGTGACTAACACCAAGAAAAGTCTACATGACATACAGCTATTCTATTTGATTGGCATAGTGACTCAGGAGTTCATATTTTTAAAACTACTTTTACCTTCATGAATGCAATGTATTAATGAATATGTGGGGGATAGGAGGAGGATGAGGAAGTTAGCGAAGGAGGGAATAAAGCATGAGGCATTTTATCATTTTATGTCAAAATGACTCATGAAAGTCATTTTGACATAAAATGGAAACTTTGTTATCTAATGAAGTCCATAAAATGGAAACTTTGTTAGCCAGTGAAATCACTGAATACACACAATCCAAACTAAAGGTCAAGAAAGGAAATGTTTACACTTTTCTGTGTGTGTCTTTTTTTTTTTTTTTTCCTTTTTGTGGAGAACAGGGTCTTGCTATATTGCCCAAGCAGGTCTCAAACTCCTGGGCTCAAGCTATCCTCCTGCCTCTGCCTCCTGAAGAGCTGGGATTACAGGTGTGAGCTACCACACCTGGCCAAGAAAGGAAATGTTTAAATAACAGTGGAAAGAGATGTTTTGGATCCAAGCCCCATCTCTTACCACATGAATTTGATCAAGTCACCTAATCTCTAAGTTTTAGGTGTGTATCTGTGAAATGGAGCAATAATACCTGCCTTGTAGGTAGGTTGCTAGAGTTTGATATAATCGCGTCAGTCTCGTAATGAACAATGAGTTACATAAAGCCTCCACAAATGACAAACAACGCATTCATCTTCAGTGTGTTATATAAAGCCCTAAGTTTATATCTCATAAATTATGTCTCCAGATAACTACATCAGATACCCTAGTTCATGAGACAATAAACTGAAGAGCCATCTTTATTATTTTGTATGGTGTCATTGATTCTCAACAGACATTTCTCAGGTGAATTCTACCCAACCACATAAGATTAATGTGAAAGCCTGTTGACTGATTTGACATGTATGTAACTCATTATATTCCTGTTTGCACTGATTGTGTCCAAATTTAGGATGAAGTAATTTTAGATATTTTAAATATCTGAATGACAACATCTTTTCTTCTATGAAGTACTTTTCATCATCATTTCCAGGAACACCCCCAACCCTCTAACTTATCCTAAAAGTTACTTCACTATGATACAATACCTACTACATGTAATGTAATCCAAAGTCTACCTCAAACCCACTGTCTACCTTTTTTTCCTCTTTAAATTTTGCAGACAAGTATTTACTTTCTATATCCCACATATGACTTGATCTATATAATTGGTTTTGACCCCAGGATCTCAACCAGATATTCAAGAAAAATAAATCCACATGAAATCAGAGAATCTCAGTATTAGAAGTGCCTCTGACAATCACTTAGTCTAACTTTTTAGCAATGTTTAAACTCCCCACGTGTTAATGGCACAGGGTATCCATTTTGTTATAAAATGCATAATGATTAAGGCTTGTTGGAGGCAAGAGCTTCTAACTTTGTCTTGTAACACACAAAAAATGTGGCATTTTTGAACGTGTCAAATCATGCTCAACAGATGACATAGTAACTATGTGCGTATTTCAAAACTCTAAACTGGGGATTGGTAAATTATGGCCCCAGGACCAAATTCAGACTGCCACCTGCCTTTATATGACCTGTGAAGCAACAATGGGTTTTACATTTTTAAATGATTGAAAAAATCAAAAGAAGAATGGATATTTCATGTCACATAAAAATTATGTAAAAGTTGCTGGGCATGATGGCTCACTCCTGTAATCC
This sequence comes from Saguinus oedipus, assembly GCA_031835075.1. Classification (NCBI taxonomy): domain Eukaryota; kingdom Metazoa; phylum Chordata; class Mammalia; order Primates; family Cebidae; genus Saguinus; species Saguinus oedipus. Next base: position 34,283,707 of record CM063169.1, on the reverse strand, counting down.
CAACACTTTGGGAGGCCAACGTGGGTAGATCACCTGAGGTCAGGAGTTCGAGACCAGCCTGACCAACATGGAGAAACCCCATCTCTACTAAAAGTACAAAATTAGCTGGGCATGGTGGCACATGCCTGTAATCCCAGGTACTTGAGAGGTTGAGGCAGGAGAATCGCTTGAACCCAGGACCCACAGGTTATGGTGAGCCAAGATCGTGCCACTACTCTCCAGCCTGGGCAACAAGAGCAAAACTCTGTCTCAAAAAAAAAAAAAAAAAAAAAATTATGTAAAAGTCAAATTTTAGTGTCCATAAATGAAAGTTCTTGAAGCACAGCCACACTCATTAATTTTCATATTATCTATGGCTGCCTTCACATTACAATTACAGATCTGAGTAGCTGTGACAGAGTTTGTAAGTGGTGCCCCATTCACTTCACATTGCTGCTAAGCACAGTACTAATAACAATGTCACTCTCATAACTCAATAGATGTTCAAGTGTCATGCATGTCACTGTCCTGTGACATTTTAAAGTTCAATTAAATATGACCCATGTGAATCACATCAAACAAGAAAAGAAAGCAAAAGTAGATTTTCAGTGTTAAACCTTTAAAGAACAGTTGAGTGAAATTAGATGGGAAAGCATCATGTTTATTATGCAAGGACTTTTAACTGTGCTAAAAGAATACAATATGCTTCAACATTACTGGAGCTAGCACTCGTCACAGAATCTCCAACTTGTGGGAGAGCAGCCATGAGGAAAATTAGAATAGTTAAGACAAAATATATGGCAGAATTTCTTCACAAAAATATAGAATTAAACTGAAAACCAAAAAAGTTTTATTTGTTAGCCATGCAAGGAAACCTGTTTACTAGTGGTGATGTAATTAATTGTGTTTGACACAATCGCAAAGAAATGTGTCTAGAGAAAATAAATTTACTTAAGGCTATTAGCTTCTGGAGGAGAACACTTACTCAAAAAGTTGAGGACATACCAGGCAAATAATTTTGAACAGTTCCTTGGCTCTTCATGAACTGATGGATGTCAGAGATACCACTTGGTTGTAATTTATTTAAGGACACAAAGCTGAGTTTAAAATGATGGAAGAATTAGACTCTGTGAATGTCTGCATGTAATAATTAAGGACAAAGCATTTTCTTTTTCTTTTCTTTTTTTTTTAATTTTTTTTTTAAAGACGGAGTTTCACCATGTTGGTCAAGCTGGTCTTGAACTCCTAACCTCAGGTGATCCGCCCACCTTGATCTCCAAAGTGCTTGAATTACAGGCATGAGCCACCGCGCCTGGCCGAGGACAAAACATTATCAAAGAGGGTGAAAGAACACTAATTCAGTAAAATCTGGAAGGAAATATGCTAAGATATATTAAAACTGGTAGTGTTAAAAATATGCATGGGGCAGAAAAATGTTTAGTTGAACAAATTTAGAAAGTTTGTGAAAATACAGTGTTTATACCTGGTAATTATTTATTGTATTATTCACCAACCGGTGCTTTGTAGAAAAAAATCTATCACATGCTTTTGAACTAGTAGTATAAATTTCATGTGCTCTTGTTAGCTAAACATGATCACTTCCATAATTTTATTTGGTCTAAAATAGAAGCTAAATATTCTGACTTGCCCTACCCCTCAGGAATTTGATGGTTTAGTAGTAAGAAAGTTTTACTGTGATTTTTTTTTTTTTTTTTTTTTAGCCCAGGACCAAGATTGACATTTTTTCTGCAAGAGGAAGCACCCTCAGTCACTATTACGAAAAACTCAATGTCTTTGGAAGTTAGCCTTTGCTGTAGACTTGAAGATTTTTTTTTTTTTTAAGATGGAGTCCCAATCTGCTGTCCAGGCTGGAATGCAATAGCACAATCTCAGCTCACTGAGGCCTCTGACTTCCAAGTTCAAGCGATTCTCCTGCCTCAGCCTCCTGAGTAGCTGGGATTACAGGGGTGTGCCATCATGCCTGGCTAATTTTTTTTTTTTTTTTTTTTTTTAGTAGAGACAGGGTTTCATTTGGCCAGGCTGGTCTCAAGTGATCCACCCACCTTAGTCTCCCAAATTGCTGAGATTTCAGGCATGAGCCACTGCGCCCAGCCAAAACGTTTCTTAATAAACTCACCTTAACATTGTGAGGTCAAACAACACTGCATGAGAAATTTATACTTCTGTAAAGATATTTTGACAAAACCTAACATTGTTTAAATTACCAGTAATGTTAAGCTACTTTATATATGTCTCATTCTGTCAAAGATTAAAAATAAAGAGCGAGATCTTCATTCCTACAAAAATATGTAGTGCATGTATCTTCTGACCCCTTACTGCAGTTCCAGCAACAATTCCAAACATATTACAAATGTGAAGAAAATTTTCATGTTTCAAAAATCCTTTTAAATATGTAATTGGGAAGCTTCTGCCTAGTACTCAACTTGAAGTTAATAATCTGCAATTTAATCACATGTTAAAATGCAAATATCAGGGGGAAAAGCTAATAGAATTCTTATATAAATGCTTTCCAAGTGATAAATAGCTCAGTTAAAGTCAGAGGCTAAAAATATACCCTGTCTGTCTAATAGTACATTTTTCAAGATGAAATGCGTAAAATGTCACACACATTTTATAATCAGCATTAACAGATAAATATGTGCAATCAATTTTGATCACAGGAAACACTAATTTTGAACCCTAATTAAATAAAATAGTATTTCCCCAAAAGAATTGTATTCTTCTCATTAGTAGGTGTGTGTCACAGAAGTTATACTCAATTATAACTTTGAAATTTAAACTTTGAACAATTAAAAAAACATTAAAAATTTACTTTTATTCTTTTGCTTCTTTTTATCTTTATTTTTAATTTTTTAAAATTTATTTATTTAACTTTAGTTGCATACTATATCTGGCATTTCTCCCCATGTTATCCCTCCCCACCCTCCCTTCCTTCCCCACCCCCCGCTGTCTCTCCCCTACCCCCCTCAACTGCCCCCAGTGTGTGATGCTCCTCTCCCTGAGTCCACGAAAAATTTTGTTATTATTCAAGAACAATTGTTCCCTCAGTATCCACAGGGGATTGTTTCAGGACTTCCATGGGTACCAAAGTCACTGGATACTCAAGTCCCTGATATAAAAGGACACAGCATTTACATATAATCTACCCATATCTTCCCATATGCTTTAAATCCTCTCTAGATTAATTTAAATACCTAACACAATGTAAATGCTATGTGTTGTAGTCTGTTTTGTGTAGCTATAAAGTAATACCTGGGCCTGGGTAATTTATAAAGAAAAAAGGTTTATTTGGCTCACAATTCTGATGTCGGAAAAGTTCAAGATTGGACATTTGCATCTGGTTAGGGCCTCAGGCTATTTTCACTCATGGTAGAAGGTGAAGGGAAGAGGTGTGTGAAAGATCACCTGGCGAGAGGCACAGAGTAGGTATCAAGGCTCTTTTTAACAATCAGGTCAGTGGATTGGTAACCAATGGATGAGAATGATATCTTGTAATTATACAGAGCTTTGCAATGAGTTGAGGAAGAACTCTGGATTGTTATGATGATGATAATTGTTATAATTTCACTACAGTGCTATGAAGAAGTTACTGTCTTTAATACTCTTGGAAATAAACTCAATATAAATAAATAATAAAAGTAATTACAAGCAATTTCTAACAAATTAATTCTGTGAACTTTTCCATTAAGATTTCATAGATACAAAGAACATATCAATATTAGAATGTACTTGTTTGCTTATTTGTTTCATGCAAGGAGAAATTGTTTTCATCAAGCCTAATTTTAACACTGCATTTAAAATAATCTTGTTTTCTGATATACGTTTATATTTCTAATGGAAAATTGTATTCTAAAAAAAAAATCAAAGTAAAATTAAATCATATTGTTAAGAATAAATGTCATACTCTGAATATTTACATAATAGATTAGGCACAATTAGGCCATTTGTAGTACTTGCCAATTATCTCTTTCTCTCGTCTATTTTATACCTATCTATCTCTCTATTTTGTAACTGCCTCTCTCTCCATCCCTGCTTCCATTGTATTTTTTCTTTAAAATCTCATTATTTGTCCTTGGAAATGATCTCTGAATCACTCTGATTGTACTCAATGAATTTTTATTAAATGTTCAATGACCAAATCAGAATTGGGTCACTGTTGGAAGCACAATTATCAGGCTGGTCTCCCTCACTCCATTAACTGAACTCCCATCCATCCAAATTTACAAAACGGTCTTTCTTTCTTTTCTTTTTTTTTTTCTTTTTTGAGATAGAGTCCCACACTTTTGCCCAGGCTGGAATCCAGTGGTGTGATCTTGGCTTACTGCAACATCTGTCTCCCGAGTTCAAGCAGTTCTCCTGACTCAGTCTCCCAAATAACTGGCATGATAGGCACCCACCACCCCGCCCAGGTAATATTTTGTATTTTTAGTAGAGATGGGGTTTCACTATGTTGGCCAGGCTGGTCTCAAACTCCTGACCTTGTTATCTGCCCTCCTCGGCCTCCCAAAGTGCTGGGATTACAGGCATAAGCCACCGCGCCCAGCCCAAAATGATCTTCCTAAAATCCTAAACAAATCTTCTCGCTCCCTGGTATAATAATCGATTTCCGATGCCTTCCATTTAAAACCCCGGGTCCTTAACATAACATGTAAGACCCTTTGTAATATCCAAGCCTACTTCAGCCTGATTTCCTGCAACCCCTGTATGTTTCTCCTGTAGCCACTCTCAGTGTCCCCAAAGCATCAGGATTTTTTTTTTTTTTTCATTTGGTGTCTTTGCTCATAAGGTTCACTCTATTTTTATTCTGACCCTCTCTTTTCCCATTCACTTTTTTGAATAACTCTTTTTTTTATATTATTTTTAAAGGCCTTGTCTTCTGGAAACATTTTTCTCCATCTCTGCTCTCTGCCCCCAATTTAAGTGATTTAACTTAGCTCATATTACATGATGCATAAGCATGTATTAACTCATCTGGCTCCTTTACCAGTTCATAGGCTTCTAGAAGGTATCCAGTCACTCTTTCGTCCATCCAATTCTAAGCATTATGTTCCCACAGTTATTATAGTGACTAGAATATAATGAGTTCTCAAGTAAATGTTTTCTCAGTCAAAGCCAGGCCATTGGAAGTAAGTGAGTCATTGGATTCAGTGGACCAAACAAGTAACTAATATTTACCCCAAACCTTCTCTGCTTAAAAAAGTCTTTTCACAGTTTATCTTCACAGCAACACCGTTAGATAGGTATTATCGCTCCCATTTTACCAAACGAAGTACTGAGGTTAAATGGTGGACTCAAGGTTACATAGCAAGGGAGTATTAGAACCAGGTCCAAAGACAGGTCTGTGAATTATACCTTTCTGCCCCACAAATCCATTCACTTGAGCAATGGGCTTTGAAAAACCTGTTGCTTTTTCCTTGGTTCCCAACTTCCTAAATCTGGCTAATTTTATGAACTCACTTGCACCATGATGTTCATGACTCATTATCATTTTACAGAGAAAATATTTTATCCATGAGGAAGTATTCTAGGGTAGATACTTTGAGCCAAACTGGGGAGATATTTGGGAGGCAGCATGGTCTTTCTTTTTCTTTTTATTTATTTATTTATATATTTTTTTAAAGACATGGTTTCACCATTTTGGTCAGGCTGGTCTTGAACTCCTGACCTCGGGTGATCCGCCCACCTCAGCCTCCCGAAGTGCTGGGATTAGAGGCATGAGCCACCACGCCTGGCCATCATAGTCTTTCAAGGCTCTAGGAATTAGAAAAGAAGCTGCCTGGTTCAGTTAGTGGGCATCAGGTGTGTGATCTTACATAAAAATTAACCCTAAGATTATACACTGGCAGAGCACGGTGGCTCATGCCTCTAATCCCAGCACTTTGGGAGGCCGAGGCGGGTGGATCACGAGGTCAAGATATTGAGACCATCCTGGTCAACATGGTGAAACCACGTCTCTACTAAAGATACAAAAATTTAGCTGGGCATGGTGGCGCATGCCTGTAATCCCAGCTACTCAGGAGGCTGAGGCAGGAGAATTGCCTGAACCCAGGAGGCGGATGTTGTGGTGAGCTGAGATCACGCCATTGCACTCCAGCCTGGGTAACAAGAGCGAAACTCCGTCTCAAAAAAAAAAAAAAAAAAAAAAAAAACTAGTAAAGTAGCTATACATGGTGACACATGCATGTACTCCCAGCTACTCGGGAGGCCAAGGTGGAAGAATCACTTGTGCCCAAGAATTGGAGGCTGGTGTGAGCCATGGCTCACAAGACTGCACCACCGTACTCCCGCCTGGGCAACAGAGTGAGATTCTGTCTCAAAGAAAAGAAAAGAAAGATTATTGACATTGTTACTAACAAATTGATGTAACCCTGAGGAATAGCACGCAGTCTATGTAGCAGACCCAGAATAAAGACAAGGACCACATCCTCAGACCTTTTTGCTAATACTCTTCCGATAAATAGAAATATTTTACAAAAAAAAAAAAAAAAATACAACTAATGGTAACTGCCATTTATAATATTCATTTCTGGTTTTGTTTTTTGAGATGGAGTGTCACTCTTGTTGCCCAGGCTAGAGTGCAATGGCATGATCTCAGCTCACTGCAACCTCCGATTCCCAAATTCAGGTGATTCTCCTGCCACAGCCTCCCAAGTAGCTGGAATTACAGGTGCCCGCCACCACACCTGGCTAATTTTTTTGGATTTTTGGTAGAAACGGGGTTTCACTTGTTGGCCAGGTTGGTCTCAAACTCCTGACCTCATGATACTCCTGCCTCGGCCTCCTAAAGTGCTGGGATTACAGCTGTGAGCCACCACACCCAGCTGTAATATTCATTTCTATTTCATTCCTTATTTATTTAGCATTATGTGCTAGGTAATGTGGTAGGCATTTACTTTTTACATAAACCTCTATAGGAGGTACTGTGACACAAATTACTTTGAACCCTGAGTGGGCAAGTTTCAGTTTTAAAATGTGTAAACTTTGTATAATAACACCTCTACCAGAGGACTGTGTGGAAAAAGAAAATGCCAAGATTCAGGGTCGATCCCTGAGTTGTTTCCACTATTCCATGTTATAGGATCTTTGCCCTCTTAGAAAATAAGCAGTATTGATTAGAAACTTTGCACCATGGGAAGAGAAATGGAAGGGAAGCATGTATATGTGTGTGCATGCATGCATATGTATATGTCTGTGGTGTGTGTGTGTGTGTGTGTGTGTGTGTGTGTGTGTGTAGGGGTGAAGGACTACTTCACAGTCAGGAGCTCTGGAAGTAATGGAATGTCTGATGGTGGCCCTGAGATGGGGCAGTTTTACCTCCATTTATCCTGCCTTCCTCTAGACCACCATTCTGAACATAGAAGAGACATTCACATACCCTCAGAGCGCTCCTTGCTGTGGTGGGATGCAGCAATACTCTCAGTACCTCTTTCCACTTTTTATTAGAGACAAATAAGAAGATAGATCATTGTAGACCAGTTTCCACACACTACCTCAGACAGATACAATGCCCGCAGAAAGCACCCTCTTTTGGGTTTCTAATACAACAGAATCAATGTATTATTTTTTTAGATAAAAGATTTTGCCATGTTGCCCAGGCTGGACTCAAAGTCCTGGGCTCAAGGGATCCTCCAGCCTCCCCCATAGCTGGGACTACAGGTGCACACCATCAAGTAGTGGCACGTCACTTGGTGCCCAACCAAGAATCAATATATTATTGAAGAAATAAAGGATTTGTTGACATGCATCACAGGCACACATCAAAAATTTGTAGACTTAGATCATACTTTTAAAAATCTTTTTGTTGTACTCCTCTGCCTTTAATTATAATTTTTTAAGTACTAAATGAATGACGCTCTTAGGAAGAAAAGCAAATACTACCAAACTATGTAGGGCAAATGATGAAAATGGTTTCATCACCTTCCTCCTTCCTGTCTCCTCACCTACCACATCCTTAGGAACAGCCGCTGCTCAGGAGCTGGCCCATAGCTCTTCAGAACACCTCTGTGGGTACATGAACTTGCATAAAACTTTTTAAATGATATTATTCCATACATATTATTTGCTGCTTGCTCTTTTCATTCAAAAATAATCATAATTATCTTTTCTTGCATATAGATCCACCCCATCTTTTTCTCTCTTCCTTTTTTCCTTTTTCTTAATGTAGTGTAATTTATGTAATGCTCCCTACTATGTTTGTTTTATTTGTCCACAGCAGCAGTAACCCACCTTTTTGGCAACAGGGACTGGTTTTGTGGAAGACAATTTTTCCACAAATGGGGACAGGAGTGGGGTATAGTTTGGGGATGATCCAAGTACATTACATTTATTGCATACTTTATTGCTATTATTATTACATTGTAATATATAATGAAAGAATTTTGCAACTCACCATAATGTAGAATCAATGGGAACCCTGAGCTTGTCTTCCTGCAAATAGATGGTCCCATCTGGGGATGATGAGAGAAAGTGACAGATCACCGGGCATTAGATTTTTATCAGGAGTATACAATCTAGATCCCTCACATGTGCAGTTCACAATAGGATTTGCTCTCCTATGAGAATCTAATGCCACCACTGATCGGGCAGGAGGTGGAGTTCAGATGGTAATGTAAGCAATGAGGAGCAGCTGAAAATACAGACGAAGCTTCACTCGCTAGCCCACCACTCACCTCCAGTTGTGTGGCCCAGTTTCTAACAGGCCACAGACCACCACCAGCTTGTGGCTTGGATTTGGGGACCTCTGGTCTGCAGTATTTTATAATTTTTAAAAATCTGAGCAGAACCTATTTCAGAACTGGATTTGTCTTTGGATAAACGTTTCTAACAGGATTTATTACTAAAAACAAAATTTCATGGACAAAGGATACTTGCAATTGAGATAAGATTTTCAATGGTTTTAACACACAACTACATACATATTAGAAAAGGATCTCTGAGAAAATTTTTAAGTCCACAAGGATTATTTCTGTGAATACTTACAAATATAATTTTGATGTTGTTATAAGAAACGTAAATAGCAAAGATGTGCGTGTAACGATTAGAAACCAAAAACAGAATATACAAACTGAAAAATAAGCCCTTTTTATTATTACCCTGATTTTCTCATTGTCATAATCTACTTTGCTTTTATAAACCAATAGTTTTTATAAACCTTTAACATATGATATATAAATCTGAGACTCTCTTAAATATAGTGGCTATATTCTTGAATCTAGTATCACAAATAAGAATATTATATTTGTATTTGAGAGATCTAGAATAGTATAAACTATATTTAATAATACATTTCAGACAGTTAACAGTATTTGTAATTGTATCTGGAGGAAACAGTATTTTTAAGTTATTACCAAATTTTCTTCAAATACCCCCAAAATAAAATATTCTAGAAAATATTTAGTCAGGTTTCTACAGAAAGTATTTACTTTATACTGTAGCTGCTATGACAGTTTGTACATTACATTTATTTAAGATTACATCCTTTCTGAGATGTAAATTGCTTTTACAATTTTTTGCTCTTATTTATTTTTGCCTCTCCCAACTTCCACCACCGAATGAAATCAAGGCATCAAACGCTGGTTTCGTATATTTCTTGTAGCAAGAACTGTAGAAATTGTGTATGATTAAAAGGTCTTAACTACTGTTTAAAGAGAAAATGAAATTTTGTGGTTTATTTTTAAAGTGTGCACTCACACACACACAAAGTAGTGGGGTTGAAAGGAGAGAAAAAAGAGTAAGAGTTCATTGGAACCCAATGATTTATTGGGAAAGGCTCAGCGAGCTCACAGAAAAACCAAAGCTGGGAAGTGGTCGGACATTGGGTCAAATCTCCATTCACATGTTGTATAATAAAAGGCTGACTGCAGCCTTTCAGCCTTGCTTCTAGTCATAGACAATGGCAATTGCAGAGCAAGACTAATAACAGGATTTAGCATAAATCCACCACAGGAAGTGAACAGTTGTACTGGCAAATAATTAGCCAGGAAACATTTTATAGCGGCATCAGGATGCATCCGTGAGCTTTCAAACTGTCAATGCATTTGTGATCATGAAAACATAATTAGTTCTCAGCAATTGTAATTTTTGTGTGTGTTTGTTGTAAGATGGTTCCTTTCCCCTCCTTTCTTTTCACAAACAGGCCTTATTTTTCCTGTCCTAATTTAGCAGCCCCAGTGAGGGTTTTGAAGTCTCAAGGGAGGGGTTTAGAATGTTCTCTTTTTTTCTCCTGCTGATGCTTTTTTATTGCAAGGTGGATGGTGTTTATTTTGCACAGCTAACAAGTGAGTTCAAAGCAATACGTTGCTCTTGAACTTTTGCCAGATTCCCAAAGCTGAAAGCTCCCCTGCGTGGTAGAACCGACCTGTACTATCAAAGCCTGACTAATTTGCAAAGGAATGTCAAAATGACTGGTACACTGCATTTTCCACCACCCGCTTCATTTGACACTTAAAGGAAAGCTAAGTGGGAGTGTAAAAGGAAGGAAATTCATTCAAGGAGGCATATCTTATAATGTGTGAATTAATTTCAGAAGAAAATGGGAGCTCACTGCTGATTACTTGCATTTTCATCTTCTGTGCTCTTTTAGTAACTGTTTTTGTAAGGGTTGCTAATAAACATTATGCTTCCGTTCTCACATCATCCATATTAGGAGGAAATGCTGTCATTAGACTTGGCTTTGAAATCCTTTGTGTCAAAGCGTCTACATGAAGCTGCTTCATCTGATTTAGTCACACCAGTCAGAGAGCGGCCTCAGAAGACAAACACTTAGTCCAGGCCAATATTTTTCACCTTTCAACACTCTAAAAAATCATTTCCTCAGAACCCAGAGAGCTATATTTATGAACAAATATAGATTGTTTTTGGAGGAGACAAGACTGATAAATAAAGTCCTAAACTTCACATTTAAAAGCATAATCCAGAGATGATAGTTGAAAATGGAATTCAGCTCACCCAAAAATTATTTATGCTAAAATAAAGGTCACAGAGTCAGATCAAATAGGAGACTGTGATTTAATTTAGTCCAGTTCTAATCTCTGTGTTCTAATGGCATTTTATAATCTCAAATTTTATTTGAAACTTATATTGAGAATATGACATTGGCATATTCACCCAAATAAGTTCATCTACAAATCATTCCTTTAAGCATTGATCCCAAAATTTCATTACTATTTCTGATTGTTTTCCCAAGGAGTTTGCTTTTGTTTATATAAATTGCCATTGTCATCGCCCATGTGAATAGAAATCTTACATTCAAAGATTGTTTTCCTTGCCTGAGTTTTGGCCATGCATTTCTTTCTCTTTCTTTTTTTTTTTTTTTTTTTTGAGATGGAGTCTTGCTCTGTCACCCAGGCTGGAGTGCGAGTACAGTGGCGCAATCTTGGTTCAATGCAACCTCTGCCTCCCGGGTTCAAGCAATTATCCTGCCTCAGCCTCCCAAGTAGTTTGGACTACAGGCGAATGCCACCACAGCCGGCTAATTTTTTGTATTTTTACAAAAAATGTAGTTTCACCATATTCGCCAGGATGGTCTCGATCTCCTGACCTCATGATCTGCCCATCTTGGCCTCCCAAAGTGCTGGGATTACAGGCATGAGCCACTGCATCAGACCACCATGCATTTCTTTAATGGTACCTTCTACCTAACTCAGAACTCCATAACTCAACATGCCTCTGACCAGTAAAAGTATACCTTATCTCTCTTACCAAAAATCTGAGGTAATCTGGCAATGTGTCAGTTGCTTGGAAGTGAGTTGCTAAGGCACAGTCATGCCATAGTTGTCTGAAAAGTGAATTAATGTCAAACTGAAGGCCATGCTGCTTAAAAATGAAGGCCAGAGTCAGATGGACCCAGGTTTGTGTCACAACTTTAGCACTTACTAGTTCTGTGGCCACTCCTAATTAATGAACATTTTAAAGGCTTAGCTTCCTCTTATGCAAAATGAGGCTAATTTTACCACCTAACCTGTGGTTTATTGTCCTCCGTACTGTGACTGTCAAACAATAAACACTTAATAAATGTTAGCTATTATAAAATCAAAGCAGTTTGGAAATAATATGTAGCAAGAATCTGGAATTCCCTCAAATGGGCTTAAAATATAGAAAATATGGCGGGGTGCAATGGCTCAAGCCTGTTATCTCAGCACTTTGGGAGGCTGAGGCAGGTGGATCATCTGAGGTCAGGAGTTCAAAACCAACCTGTTCAACATAGTGAAACCCTGTCTCTACTAAAAATACAAAATTAGCCATGTGTGGTGGTGTGCACCTGTAATCCCAGCTATTCGGGAGGCTGAGGCAGGAGAATCACTTGAACACAAAAAGCAGAGGTGGCAGTTAACTACTGCACTCCAGCCTGGGCAACAGGAGCAAAACTCTGTCTAAAATATATATATATATATATCTTCTCTGAGTTAATTTATCTTAGGATAGTGCCTCTCATCATTGCAAAATAGCTGCCAGCAACAACCACAACAACCCACGCCTTGTTCGAATCTAGCAGAAGAGAGCGGGGAGGAAAGCACATTTCAACCATGAAATAAAACTCCTCTGTGCTGTATGGCAGAGAAAAACTTAAGCTCCATATCCATCATATGTGGCATGATGGCAGACACCAAAGGCATATTTTGCCCTGATAGTCTTAAGCTTGATTTTCAGAGCAAGTTTCTAGCATGGAAGAAGAGATTTCTATTATTGATCTATACCATTGAGGATCTCACTCTACAGCTGAATGTGAAAGTCATCTTCCCCTAAGTCACATGGGCTAGATGCAGAAGGGTAGGTACATAGACAGAGTTGAGGTATTGTTAGGAAGGTTGAAAAAAATTGTGGGGGTCCATTTTTCTCACCCTTCATGGAAGAACAGGGTCACAGAAGAACAGAAATGGTGTACTCAAACTGAGTAGTTTGATAGTCTAATCACAAAGGCAAAGGTAGAGTAACTTCTTTTAGTTACAACAGCCAGGAGCTGTTACTAAGCCTAAACATGAAGGGGCAGGGGAAGAAGTAGTTAGCACAACCTAGGAATAAAATGACTGTGAATGAGGCCACCTGATAGGATTGTGACCTTTGTTAAGGGACTCAACCAGACCCCCACCCAACCTAAATAACTTTCCAGAGGATATTTCAAGGACTGCTGGGGTATCACTCTCCTTCTGCCCCCTAATTTCTTCCTGTTGGTGGAACACAAACAGAAGCCAGAGGGCATGAGATCCTGCTGGTACAGTTCAGGGAGGTCAGCATCCCAGGCATTGAATGAGACAGGGGAAGAAAGAAAGATAGCCAGAAGAAGAACCTACGACAGGCCACTTCTGAGTAAGCAAACAACAGAGTGCAAAAGTATTTTCTAAGGCAGCACAAAAACAGAAAAGAGAGAAAGAAGGAGAAAACAAAAAATAAAAAATTAAAGAAGGGTAGAAGGGAAAAAAAGCAAAAAGAAACAGATTGGAAAGTCAAGATTTAAGTGTGACTGTAAATGTGCAAAGATTGTACATTCTGCTAAGAAGAAGGGGATTAATCTTTTCAGAAGCTGGAGAAAGCAATCAAAGACAGCCTCCTTGGAAAGTAATGCATTGATTCATCTTGCAAATATTTTTAAGTGCCTATTCAGAAAGGTAATATGGAAGGAAAGAGTACTTAAAAACTGGAATTTGGGGCTAGTTTTTCTGGTTTTGCATTGTGAAGTCAGCACTTACTAGCAACCTCAGGCAAATTACTTCGACTCCCTGTGTCTCCACTTCCTCATCTGTCAAGCAGTGATATTAATGATATGTTTCTGTTGGGACTCTTTGAGAATTAGATGATCTAAAACATGTATAACACTTTAAAGCACCTGGTACATACTAACTGTAAAATAGATGTTAGTTTTTCTTATTACACTGTACTGGGCACTGTGCTAGGTGTTAATCTTACCACCACAAAGCTTACTTTCTAGTAGAGAAATAGAACGCCTATCAATAAATAAGCATCATGACATGCTATAGATTATATGATAAAAATGTGACCATGTACACAGATGCGTCAAAGAGAAAAAAGTGGTCAAAGAGTTTGGACCAGAGTTTTATTCAGGGGGTAGTCTGACTCGGGTCTTGAATGAAGATTAGGTATTTGCTAGGCAGGTTAGACTGGAGAAAAAGGTACTGAAAACAGAGGACATTACATGAACAAAGACATAAAGACTTGAAATAACATGGAATATTAGGGCAGCTGAGCACTGAAATTAGAGGAAGAAGGAGAATTCTTTTTTTTTTTTTTTTAATTTCTGTGACTGAGTCTCTCTCTGTCACCCAGGCTGGAGTGCAACAGCACGATGCTGTCTTACTGAAACCTCTGGGTTCAAGCAGTTCTCCTGACTCAGCCTCCTGAGTAGCTGGGACTACAGGTGGCTAATTTTTGTATTTGTATTGTGTATTTCAAAATAACTAGAAGGATTTTAATGTTCCCAACACAAAGAAAAAAATAAATGTTTGTGGTAATAGATATACTAATTACCCTGATTTGATCATCATGTATTATATACATGTATCCAAATATCACATGTACCCAAAGCTATGTACAACTATTAATATGTCAACAAAAACTTTTTAATTCTAGAAAATAAAGATGATGGGTGGTTTAAAAACAAACAAATAAATAAATACATTTTGAAAGGAAATCGTGTTTAAATATTACACAGCCATTAAAATTAGGTGTTCATAAGAATATTTACTGATATCACATACATTTTAATAGTTAATTTTAAAGGTAAAATATAAAATTACATATATGATGTGATCCTTGTTATTACAAATACATAAACATTTCCATGTAAAGGTAATTCCAAGATATGTTTAAAATTGTCACTTACTGTAGTTGGCATAATTTGGGGTTGTTTTCATTTTCTTTAAACATATACAGTCATGTGTCACATAACATTTTGGTCAACAATGGATCCCATATATGCCAGTAGTTCCATAATGTCACAGGATCCTTGGGATGTCACTTTTCCAGCTGGAAACCTTCTTGGCCAGTGGCTCCTTTACCTGAATTTTGCTAGGGCCGGCTGGGCTCATTTTACCCACTCAGCCTAAGAGTCTGAACTTGGCTCACACTACTGGCCTGGATCCCACACCTGCCAAGGGTGAGCCAGATATAGAGTACTGAGGGACGTGTGAGTGAGTAAGTGTGGGGTCCGGCCACTGCGCCCAGCCAGGCATGCTAGCTGCAGCAGGGCAGGCAGCTCCAGGTGCTGGTATGGGTACCAGCTCCCTGCAATGCTGTGGCTGGACCAGGCATACCACAAGCAGCTTCCACAGCTAGCATAGGGAAATGCAGTGGTGCCTGGAAGCTTAGAGATGCCAGGAGCCACCAAGCCCAAAAGAGGGTGTCACAGCCCTGGCTCAGAGAGCACCTACATCTGCAATCCCTGAAGGGCTGCAGCTCTTCTTTCCTCCTCTCTCCTCTCCTTTGCTCTCAACATGGTAGCACAACATCATGTTGATGCTGGTCTAAACGAACCTATTGCACTGTCAGTGGTATAAAAGCATAGCATATGCTATTATGTACAGTACATAATACTTGAAATGATAATAAATGACTTACTAGTTTATGTATTGCTATACTATACTTTTAAACATTATTTTAGAGTGTTCTTCTACCTATAAAATAATTAACTGTAAAACAGCCTCAGGCAGGTCCCACAGGAGATATTCCAGAAGAAGCCTTTATCACCATAAGAGATTACAGCTCCTGCTGGGTGTGGTCGCTCACGCCTTTAATCCCAGCACTTTGGGAGACGGAGGCAGGTGGATCACGAGGTTAGGAGATCAAGACCATCCTAGCCAACATGGTGAAACCCTGTCTCTATTAAAAATACAAAAAAATTAGCTGAGTGTGATGGTGGGTGCCTGTAGTTCCAGCTACTTGGGAGGCTCCCTCGGGGAGGTACAGATTGTAGTAAGCTGAGATCACATCACTGCACTCCAGCCTAGGCAATAGAATGAGACTCCATCTCAAAAAAAAAAAAAAAAAAAAAAAAAAGAGAGATGACAACTCCATGCATGTTATTGCCCCTGGGACAAGATGTGGAGGTGGAAGACAGTGATATTGATCCTGACCCTGTGTAGCCTAGGCTAAGGAATGTTTGTATCTTAGTTTTTAACACAAATGTTTAAAAAATAAAATAAAATAATTTAAAAATAAAAAAAGCTTTTAGAATAAATATATAAAGAATAAAACTATTTTTGTTTTGGGAGGCCAAGGAGGGCAGATCACGAGGTCAGGAGATCGAGACCATCCTCGCCAACATGGTGAAACCCCATTTCTACTAAAAATACAAAAAAATTAGCTGGGCGTGGTGGCACATGCCTGTAGTCCCATCTATTCGGAGGCCGAGGCAGGAGAATTGATTGAACCCAGGAGGCGGAGATTGCAGTGAGCCGAGATCTCGCCCACTGCAGTACAGCCTGGGTGACAATGGGAGATTCTGTCTGGAAAAAAAAAAAAAAAAAAAAAAAAAGATTCTTGTACAGCTGTGCAGTGTGTTTGTGTTTTAAACTAAGTATTAGTATAAAAGAGTTAAAAGCTAAAAATATTTTTTTAACTTTATGAACTTTTACTTTATAAAATTTATAAAGTAAAAATGTTACAGTATGATAAAGTTAATTTATTCTGGAAGAAAGGAAAATATTTTAAAATAAATTTAGTGTAACCTGAGTGTTTAGTGTTTGTAAAATCTACAATAGTGTACATGATGTCCTAGGCCTTCACATTCACTCACTACTCACTCACCCAGAGCAAGTTCCAGTCCTTCGAATTCCATTCATAGTAAGTGCCCTACACAGGTGTAGCAGTTTTTATCTTTTATAGCATATTTTATAGTATCTTTTCTATCTTTAGCTACACAAATACTTACCATTGTGTTACAATTGCCTATACCCTCCAGTACAATAACATGCTGTACAGGTTTATAGCCTAAGAGCAATAGGCTATACCACACAGCCTGGGAGTATTGCAGGCTGTGCCGTAAAGGTCTGTGTAAGGACACTCTATGATGTTCCCACAACGATTAAATCACCCAACAAAGGATTTATCAGAACTGATTCTCATTGTTAAATGATGCATGACTGTACACAATTTCTAATTTTTCTACAATGATAATGTACAATTTATAACCACAGAAATGATGAAAGTAACTTTGTAAAGGTTAAGTGTCTGTTATTTGGTTTTCATTTTCTGTAAAATTATATGTGAATGTGTGTACACATGTATGTAAACTTATATTTTATCCTTATAATTTTTCTGAGATAAACAGAAAATTTTTCTTCTATTTGGCTTGTAAAAAAAAATGACTGATGCTGTTTAAGAGATATTTCAAGAAATGGGTAATATTATAAATCACCAGTTACAACTTAAGTTTCAATTATATTTAAAATTCATGTAGGTGCACTGTCTCATCTTTATGATAAGGGATAAAGTGTGATATAACTGTGGATAACAAACAGATAAAGTATAACTTCACAGTCTCACATCAATTAATTTCACTTGGCCCAACTTCACTCAGTAATAAAGGTGTTTCTAACTGGCTTCCTTTCCAGTTTACCTCTTTTTTCTTCAAACCATTGCAAGGGCTATTTCTCTCATGATTCTTGGATCTTGGGAAAGGATTGACATTTCTGCATGGACCTCTAATAATCACACTGGTCTAAATTGTTCTCCTCACAACTATTAAAGACCTAATTTAGCATTTCTTTTCATACACCCATCCACAGAATTTTACTGAGTTGATCTCTGCCATATTCAATTGAATAAGTAATTATCAGATGTTTTTTATGTATCAGCCATGGAATAAAGGGATAAACAAAATAATGCAATTATCTTTAAAGGTGAACACGTAAGTAGATGTCTGTACACATGCACAGTGTTGAATTTAGACTGGGATGAGAATTCAGGAGTCAGAGAATGTTTCTGAACACAGATGGCATCGGAGTGGTACTTGAAGTCTGAGTAGTAGCTCATCCTACAAACAAGGTGGAGAGGGATATTTTAGTAAATGCCAACAGCTTGAACAAAGATGTAGAAGCATTAAAAGACACGACGTGTGTAGGAGATAGTGGTAAATTTGGTAAGGACTTGGGCACATGGGAAGGTGTAATTTGAGATGAGTCCCATTGTATTTGATGTTACAAAGTCAGATCTCTACGTTGTAAGCAGTGAAGAGCCATTATCTGTCTTTCTTCATCAAATCAGATGATTATTTATGGATCAGATTTTTGTCACAGTAAGAAAATTCTGGTGGTGCTGGAGGAGGAAACTGGGGGCGTAGAGAAATGTATCAAGGTTCTCAGGGAGAGGGAGTAAGAATCTGAGTCTGGATCCTGGCATGGAATTATGTAATAAATAGAACACATTTGAAAATGATTCTTGATGAATAGACTTATGAGAAAGGATAAAGGCGAAGTTAAGGGCCACACTGCTTTCTCACTGGATATGTGCTTTCTTTTTTTTTTTTTTTTTTGAGACGGAGTTTTGCTGTTGTTACCCAGACTGGAGTGCAATGGCACAATCTCGACTCACCGCAACCTCTGCCTTCTGGGTTCAAGCAATTCTCCTGCCTCAGCCTCTCAAGTAGCTGGGACTACAGGCGTGCACCACCATGCCCAGCTAATTTTTGTATTTTTAGTACAGATGAGGTTTCACCTCATTGACCAGGATGGTCTCGATCTCTTGACCTCATGATCCACCCGCCTCGGCCTCCCAAAGTGCTGGGATTATAGGCGTGAGCCACTGCGCCCGGCCTGGATCTATGCTTTCTAAGACATGTCCTCTACTCCTGAGGTCAGCAGTCATAGATATGTTTATATCTCCCAAACAGATATACATTATCTAGTGTTTACCTGTTATAACCACCTAGACCTCGATAGGCCATAAGCACTTCAAAGTCAACAAATTAAATTAAAGCAAACATTATAAACTTTTCCTCTAAATAACATTTCTCAGCTACACTCTGTTGCTCACAAGGTGGCATCTTCCTGGAGTAATTCATGAGTTCTTTTTCTCACCTCCACCCATCCACTGAATTACCAAGTCTGGTTGATTTTTATCGTTGAATTTTTTTTTTCAAATATACCCTTGCCTTTCTCTCAATACTTTTGTCCACCTCTGAGTCATCAATTTCCTTGAAAACTACTCCTACCTTTACTCTATCCAATTCATCAAAAACCCCTGCCAATTTTACTTCCTAAAGATTTATTTTAATTCTACCTTTTTTCAAGCCATCACCATTTCTCAGTTTTGTTACTCAATTGCTTTACAACCTATAATCAGTTCAGTTCCTCAGATATATTCACATGACCTATTAGTACACCTTTAACTGGCTTCTCCACTTCCTATTCAGTTGATCTTCCACCTCTTCCTCCAAGCATGTCCTCAAACACAGATCTGCCCACTTCACACCTCTGCTACGAATTTTCATTGCCTCTCTGTTACCAATAGGATGAAGGCTAAGATCATCAGAGAGCTGACAATAAATGTCCTCTAAGCCTCCATTCCTTCCCCCCCCACCATCAATTCCCACCACTCCAGGTTTCACTAAGTAGTTTCTAATTACATACATTAGAATAACCATAAATACAAGTTACCAAAATCAAGGTTATTTAGTCATTTCCTGTTCTTTTATCAAGAACCTGTGGTTCTTCAATACCTCTAATTATTGAATTAGACTATATTACAACATTCTCCAAAGGACACACAGTAGTCAAGTAGTCTCAGATAATAATTATAAATGTAGTTCCAGAGCTCTGTATTAAGATACTGAAACTTTAATAGCATTTCTGCAATTGAATTACAAAACAATTACTGTAACTCAAACTAAGCTGATTTATTTTTAACTGTAGCAAATAAAAATAACAATAGTAATGATGACGATAATGATAGCTACCATGTATTGAAGACCAACAATGTCCCGGATGTTGGTAAGTGCTTCATCTACATTAGAGGATTAATATCCCCATCCAAACTGCTTGGGACCAGAATTGTTTCAAATTTTGGATTTTTTAAGATTTTGGAATATTTGCATACATATCATGAGATATCTTGGGAATGGAACCCAAATCAAATTTGAAATTTATTTATGTTTGCTATACGCCTTATACACATAGGAGGAAGGTAACTTCATACAATATTTTTGAATAATTATATGCATGAAATAAAGTTGTGATTGCATTTGTGTTGTGACTCATCATATAAGGTCAGGTGGGAGATTTTCTACTTGTGGCATCATGTAGGATTTTGGAGTATTTTGGATTTCAGATTTTCAGATTAGGAATTCTCAACCTGTATCTCAATAGCTCTCAAACGATGTATCGCTGTTCCCATTTTAAAGATGAATATACTAAGTCTCAGTAAGACTCTGGGTCATCCCCAAAATGGTAATACCATAGCAGAGACTCGATTCAAATCTTTCTGATTTCAAGGCTAACCCCTTGCTACAATGACACACAACTTAATAAAAGTTTATTAAATGTATGTATAAGTACATTAATGTTAAAAAGCATA
Source organism: Saguinus oedipus (assembly GCA_031835075.1). NCBI lineage: Eukaryota > Metazoa > Chordata > Mammalia > Primates > Cebidae > Saguinus > Saguinus oedipus. The sequence goes on along the minus strand of CM063169.1, from coordinate 34,263,184 downwards.
CAAAGTGATCTTTCATTCCATGCTTAATTTCATGCTTCATGTTCACTTATTTTGTAAAAGCTTATAAAATTTACAATAATGTTCAAAGGAAGCAACATAGTATCTTTAACTCTGCACTGGACTATAGAAATTCCCACTTACATTAATTGCATATCAAAAAATACCTTAAACATACCTGTGCATCTAAGTATGCGAAGCCTAATGTAAGTCTCAAACAATTAAAAACTTCTCAGGGAAGACTTGGTTAACTTTCCTCTCCCCACGTATGTCAGATTAGATCCCCGTTCTGTAAAATGCTGCAACCCTCAGTCTTCCACCTTCATATCATGTTTAGCAACTGTAAATTTAATAAGCTTTTCTTCTTTTACAATTATTTCTTCAGGAACATCTTCCACAGAGAAATTAAGAAGCCCACCGGAAGCAACAACTTGTTTCCCTTCTTCACATTCTCTCCTATCATCTAGCCCTGTGCTTGGCACAGTATTTGTGCTTTGCATTGATAAGATGAGTAAATGCATGCATAAAAGAAAGAAGAAATACAGATATGTAAAAACATTCTTAATGTTAGGAATCATCAAATATGGATCACAGGTATTGAGGGAATGGTAGTTATTGAGAGAGGTAAAAATTCAATTCTAGAAAACCATGGATGACATGAATAAGAGGTATAAACACTAATTAGCAGGCAGTACAATGAATAACACATTTTATTGAGTCTTATGATATAAAATAACAGATGATTAGTCTGATTAAGTTCCTAGTTATCTAAGGCCTTTTAAAGTAGATTGACAACAATTTGAACATTTTCTTGATAATTACAACATATCTTTCCACCTACTGGTTTGTCTATTAAAACCTCAACCACATTTAAGCTCTCTCTAAGATTGCATTCACATGGCTTTCTCATATAACTTTCTCAAATCTCTACACTCATAAAATAAAAGGGTTTTGCAATCACAACTCTCCATCTTGTAATTCCTGATTTGTCTGATATATAAGACAAGACTGAAGAACATGCAGGGATAACTCAGGAGGCACTACATTCTCTCAATAATGTCATAGTTCCATGTACAGTTGACAGTGGGCCTTGTCTTCTTCATCTGAAAAACCAGCCAGTCATAAATTAAAACAAACAAACAAAACTCATGAAATCCAGTAGCTTAGCTCTTTAAAACTTACACATTTTTATCATAATGTAGGAAGAAATGATTATAGAAAAAACTTGTGAAGAGCAAGAGATTCTGGTATAGTGGAAAATCCACTGCGACAATTAAAGCTACAAAAGTATGGCTAAGATCTATAGCAAGTCAGTTGTTTTCCAAGTTCGCAATTCTCTTTATAATGTCTGATTATTTATTGTGGTAGCCTCCCGGATGGTTCCAGTGATCTTTACTATTTGGTATTCACATCCTTATGCGGTCCTCTCTAACGTTGTACCAGGTTGGCCCAAGTATTCAATAGCGCACAGTAGAAGCAATAATATGTCATTTCTGATGTTAGATTATAAAAAAGACTGTGGCTTTTTTCTTAGACTCCTCACCTCTCCTCTCTTCTCTCCCCTCTCTTTCCCTCTCTCTCTCTCTCTACACACACACACACACACACACACACACACACACACACAAACACACACACACAGACACACACACAGAGCTGGGGTCACCCAGTTGACAACGCCATTGAATCAGCCAATGGGGAAGCCCATATGGCGAGAAACGGAAGTCTCTGGCCAACAGACAATGAAGTGAAGCCTGTCAATAATGATGTTAGTGAACTTGGAAGCAGATCCTTCAGCCCAGTCAAGTCTTGAGATAACTACAACCCTAGATGATATTTTGTAAGTAGTTTACCCAGTTGGTGACTGCCATCCCGACCCTAACTCAGCACCAACTGGGTAAGCTACTAACATATTCTTGACTCTCAGAAACTGGGAGATAATAAATCTTTCAAAGGCCTAAGATTAGGAACAATTTTTTTTTTTTGATACAGAGTTTTGCTCTTGTCGCCCAGGCCAGAGTGCAATGGCATGACCTCAGCTCATTGCAACCTCCGCCTCCCAGAGTTGAAGCAGTTCTCATGCTTCAGCCTACGGATTACCTGGGATTACAGTCACCTGCCACCACGCCCTGTTAATCTTTGCATTTTTAGCAGAGATGGGGTTTCACCATGTTGCCCAGCTGGGATTACCGGGTCCCGCCACCATGCCCCGCTAGTAGAGACGGGGTTTAACCATGTTGGCCAGGCTGGTCTCAAACTCCTCACCTCAGGTGATCTGCCCACCTTGGCCTCCCAAAATGCTGGGATTACAGGTGTGAGCCTGTAATCCGCGGCCGGCTTGAGCCACCACACTGGGCAGAAATAATTCTTACACAGCACCTACTTCACAAAATTGTTATGAGGGCAAAATAAAAGAAAATGTTCAGAAAACTGATGTTTTTAAAAAGTACCATCCAAAGGTCAACATATCGTCATGTGTAATTTCATCTCCCACTAACTCTGATAGTGGGCGTTTAAAGAAAGACTTCAGCATAATGAATTCAGCTATAAAAATATTCTCCTCAAATTTCAGTAAAATAAAAGAACTCTGAAATATCACAAGCTGTGTTCATTATTATGGGTAACCTCCAATTCACTTTGTCCTGCTTCACAATGAAAATTGAACTATAGTAATTTGCTTTCATAAGACATTTTTTAAAAGAAATATTAGTTTTCCTCACTAAGGAGATATTACTCTTTAACAGTAAGAAGATAATTATCTTGTTGGGATAAAAAAATGTCAATGTTACATTCATACTTTCAGCTCTCAGTTTAAAATAGATTCAGTGTGTGACCATCACATATGTATAGCCAGAAATATTCACAAGAGATATCTATGTTTTAAAGCAGCTAACATTTTGGCATGATTCTTCCAAATTGAAACTGGTAATATCTTTAACATTCACTCTGTAGGGAAAAAAATACTGTCATTCTCTAAAGTAACTTTGAGATGAAAAATTACAACAGTCGTTAATGCTTTATAGCTTTAAATTCCAGGATTAATATATTTCAGAAATGACTTAAACTTCAGGATTAATATAATTCTAAAAATGGTTAAAAGTAAACCACTACTGGCAATAGATGGTCTATAATAATATATGCCTCATTTTCTATATGAAAAACAGTTTTGACAAATAGATTTAGATGAAGCAAAATGTAATAAATAAATCAAAGAAATGAAAGCCCTTTATGAAACTGTAAGACACCATATAAATAACAAGTATTATGATATTGGCAATGTTATTATGAAAATAAACCATAAAATGCATGTGGGGGAAAACATGGACAGTGAGAAAATGAAAGCTAGATGAAAGAAAGAGGGAGGAAATTTAGACTGTCATGTCAAGAGCAGTGTCCGTCTTAACCACGGGAAAAACATTTCCATTAGTAGGATAGACTGAAGTGGTTTCACACTGGAAGGCCATCATATTCTGAAGAATGGAAGTCCATGAAAAGATCTGCTAATAATGAAGGAATTGAAAATAGAATAAAGGGTAGAGAGAGGACAAGGAAGAAAAAAGCTGAGATAAAGGATGCTTCTTAACAATATGATTTGAATTTAAACCCAGAACATCTGCTTTTTGTAAAAATCTGTGTATTAGCTCATAATAAAGGAACTTGTTGACTTGCATCTTCAATTGCAAGAAAGAAATAAAAAGATTATTAGAAAAAAAAACTACCATCTCGAGGACAATAACATTTATCTGACTGAAAGGGAAGCTTCTTACAGGCCAATAGCAGCTGTATGTGCATCTTTGAAAGGACACTCTTGTGAAAGAATTTAAATGAGATTTAGTCCATTCATTTTTTTTTGTAATGAAGTAATTGTATCTGTAAAATGACATTTGCTCTTATTCTTCAATCCTACCATCATTTAAGAACCCAGCATGGCAAAAAGAAAGAATTCTTACTTTCAAAAAGTTAATTTTTGAATTAGCTAGCCTTCCCAAATAGGCATTAGGAAACACTTAATCCTTTTTACTCAGCTGAAAAACACAAATCTAGATTCTGAAGTTTGTGAATTTCAGTTTTCTTCTTCACTCAAGGCAATGAATTGTTTGGGTAATAATTGCTAATAGAGTATTTTCTTTCTCTAAAGGCAACTTTTAAACCATATTTTCTGGGAATTATATAATTTAGTTTTATTAATTTCTGGGAATGAAACACATTACTATAAACTTCTTTAAGTTCTGGGAAAAAATACCTAAAAGAATGTTTACTTCCCAAGAATACAGTTTTTCCCCTCAGAAAATTCTATTAGTTTCAGATACTTACTGGTTTTCTACATCTGGTTATATTTATGATTTTGTATCTAGAAAAATTATCATTTTGAAACTCGGTTTTACAAATTATTATTTATATATCTCAATCCTCTTCCATGTTTCAGACGATTGGGAAAAACAATAATATTTCCTAGCATTTGAATATCCTGTGACTACATTACATCTGATGTGCATCAGGTTAGCACACCCTGGAATAAAGAATCGGACTAGGAGAGTGCAGAACAGGGACAAGGTGGAACAATCCAACCCATTAATTGCAGGTGCAATACAGTTTTGCAGTTCATCGCTGGCATCATTCCAGCCAGGCCTACAAATTTTCAGCTAGCCTAAGTACTGTGATGGCCTCAATTGTCTACTTTACTGTCCAAATGATTGGCTACTTGCCAAACCACAACTTTGCTTTATAAAGAGCTCCTCAAGTGAAGTGGAAAGTTAAGACAATTATTGAGATAATTCAGTCCAAAAGAAATGCATTGTGGAAAACCTGCCTTTTTTTAACTTTATCAAGATTGGTATTGTCTACATGGATGAAACTCATTGCACAATTGTATTTTGCCTCTAAAGATGCTTTCTTTGTGTAGAGGAGACCCGACTTCATCCTGCTATCTAATACTGAGCTGTTCTTAGTTTAATTGCCTCTTAACAAAGTTTTTCAGAGGTCTATCTGTGTTAACACATAACAGAGATGGCTTTTCTACTATCTACAGAACTCACTGTGAAGTATTTGATGGAGTGGTTTTTCAATAGCCAAAATAGCTTGGTTGACTACAACAAAGGCCAGTTATTTTGTTTATATTATATAAAGATTATTTATGCTTTTTTTTTTTTTTTTTGAGGTGGAGTTTCACTCTTGTTGCCCAGGCTGGAGTACAATGGCACAATCTCGGCTCACTGTAACCGTCGCATCCTGGGTTCAAGCAATTCTCCTGCTTCAGCCTTTTGAGTAGCTGGGATTACAGGCATGCACCACCACACCCAGCTAATTTTGTATTTTTAGTAGAGATGGGGCTCCACCATGTTGGCCAGGCTGGTCTCAAACTCTTGACCTCATGTGATCCGCCTGCCTCGGCATATCAAAGTGCTGGGATTACAGGCATGAACCACTGTGCCCAGCCTTATTTATGGTCTTTTGCAAAAAGAGTTAACATTCCATCTACAAAATATTTGGCTATATTCATATTTTTTATTTTATATTTATTTTATATATATATTATATATAACTTACATATAATATATATATACACTTTTGAATTTGTATGTATGTTTTCAGACATGCAGAATTGATGTTCTTCTAGAAGCTCTATTTTCATCAAAGAAAACAAGGCAACGATTTCTTAAATTTGAAAATGGAATACAGATAGCAATAATTTTGTAAATATGGATATGAGCTGGAAACAGAATGACATAAATAAAATATAAGAATTCTACATAAGCCTTCCAGAGGCTATATTAGCCAATCATTGTCTTTATATAAGTTATTAGTTCCCTAAAAATAATTATCATATAATTTTTTTAATTCATATAAGAGAGCTTACTCTATGCTTAACTGTTATATAAATTTTCACTATAATCTATGAGGTAAGAGCTTTTATTATTGCTTGTTCCCTCCTCAAACATTTATGGTAGTCATTAGAGATGTCCACAGATATTCTGATGCTTCTCCCTCTAGGCACATGGTAAGCTGGAAACAAATGAGTTACTTGTTTGGCCAGAGAAATATGTGCAGAAGTACTGTCTGTCATTTCCATAAAAAAAAAACTGAAATATTTCTGTGTGATTCTCAGTATTCTCTTCCCAATGTGTTGATGATTATGGAAACTCATCAAGATTTTCATGACCCTGAGTACCAGAGGAACAACCAAGAGTAAGTAAAGCCCACATGAAAACAACTAGAGTAAACTTGGAAAAAAAAATATGTTGAGTCACTGAGATTTTAGAGATGTTTGTTGCTGCAGCATAACTGAGCTTTTCCTGACTGATGCATCAATTATTTCTTCCAACTTGCTATTGTTAGTTTGGAATAGCATAACCCTAATTGATCTGTTTGTTTATTTAAAAAAAGAATGAAAAGACGGGACGAGCTAAGGAAGAGAGAAAAAGAAAAAGAGAGAGAGACCTTTGGCTGCTGCTGTTAATGCTTTTAATCTTTTTCTTCTTTGATTTTTCATCTTACTATGATAAACCTTGAGCCCCAAAATGGAATTTTACAGACTCAAGGTCAAGAATGGGGGCAGGTCATCTCTCAAAACAGAACATAAACATGGAAGCTTCCCATTTTGAGCTCAATGTAAGAATTCTTATTTGCTATGCTGTGAAAACTCAGTTGACTCTAGTATATAAAGTATCTTCTCTTGCTTACTATTAAAAACTCTGAAGATTTAGCCTACATTTTGTAAAATCATCTTTTATTTTATTTTATTTTATTTTTTAGATGGAGTTTCACTGTTGTTTCCCAGACTGGAGTGCAATGGCACGAAATCAGCTCACCGCAACTTCCACCTCCTGGATTCAAGCAATTCTCCTGCCTCAGCCTCCCGAGTAGCTGGGACTACAGGCACGCACCACCATGAAAATCATCATTTTTATGGGTCAAAATGGGTGAATAGTTATAAAACACCTTCAAGATAGTCACCGTTGGCCCCTTCGTATAGCATTAGAAAGAATATTAATTTCACAAGATACACTCACGAGTTGCCAAGAATGAGAAGATGTGTCAAGGAGATGGTATTTCTGTATACATTTCCTCTTCCTATAATATTGCTATCTTCATAGAAGTCTGTTGTCTCACTCCATTGTCACAACAACTCTGTACTCCTAGTAGGACAGAGATTAGTTTCTCCTTCTCTTAGTATAGAAATTGAGACAGGTGACTAGACGAAGATCAAAGTGAAGAAAGCAAGAGAGAACCGAGATATTCTGCGCGAACACACACGTGACACCTGTAACAAAAGGTTGCATGCTTTCTGATGCAACAGTGTGTTTTATTTTAAGCTATTCATGATGCCAAAATAAGTATTTGATGAAGAATAAGAAAATAAATCACTTATTTAAAGTCTAGCTGTTTCAGTGAATTGACTAATTCAGTGCTAGTGATACAGACACTGAAGATACTATGTAAATTTTATAAAATACCTCTCCTTCCTGAATACTTCCCAACTCTCCCTGAAAGAGCTTTGTAGTTCAAACTTTCAATTTTAATTTTAAAGTCTCCAAGTAACTTGAAATTTATCAGGGAAACCTACATCAGAGTCTGGTAGTTTGATATTTGTTCGTTTCATCCCTGTCTTACTAATCTCACTTTCTTTATTGATTTCTTGGTTATCTTCCTAATTCAAGGCTAGTATTCTTTCCTAGTTCATCTGTCTTACTCCTAAATGTTGAATGATCCCAAAGCTCAGTCCCAGAATCTCTTTTTTTTTCTGTCTGCACTCACTCTTGAACTGATCTGATACGTTCTCATCACTTTAGATATTAAATACAGACTTAAGAATTTTAGGTGCCATTTTAACCACTCCTCTGAACACCAAACTTATGTATCCAGTCACCTACTCATCTTTAACATTTGCACAGTTAATATGTATCTAAAAATTAAGATGTCAAAAAATCAACTTTTTAATTTCCCACCAAAACCTGCTCTTCCTACATGCTTCCCTATGCCTCCAGTTGCTCAAGCCAAAAACCTTAAAATGCACCTTGATTTGCCTCCCTCATCTTATAACCAACCCATCAAGGAATCCTGTCAGTTACATTGAAAAAAGAAATCCAGCATCCTACCATTTTAACAACCCCTCTACTTTTCCACCTCTGACACTTCAAACCACATCAGCTATTATTTGGATGTCTGTAATAGTTTAAGTCCTTATCAAACAAGATGTGGTATGTGCATCAGGGGCCTGGGCATCACCTGGGAGCTTGTTGGAAGTGCAGAATCAGTCCTCATCTTAGGTCTACTAAAATAGAACCTTTATTTTACAAGATTCTCTGTCATTTGTATGCACAGTAGAATGTGAAAAACTTTATTCTAACTGATCTTTCTGTTCCTTCTCTAGAACCCACATATATCATTTTCAACTTAGTGGCAGCCAGAGCAATCTTCTTAAATTGGAAGTGATATTCTGCTTCTCCTCTGCTTAAAACCTTCAGATCTTCCTATCTCACTAAACGTAGTAACCAAAATCCTTCCAGGGGCTACATGAACACCTGCATCATCTGGAGCCTGCCATGTCTCAGCCCTCAACACCTACAATACTCATGCAGCATTAAGAACATATTGAGTGGGTATGGAAAGTCTCTAAATCTTCTGGTTTACTCCTTGGCAAACATCTCTCAATACATTCTACTTCTCCAGATGAATAACTTCGTTCTCGATGTTGCGTTTGTACTGATTTCAGTTTTTCACTGAGAAAGTGAACTCTACTTTTTCTAGTCTTTAATTTCTGGAAAACACCTACAAACTTTCCCAAACACCAATTACATTCCCCTAAATGCTTTAAAATCTGTAATTTTTAAAGAGGCTTTAACTTTTACAGAGCCAATACTAGAATACTTGCAAATGTCACTATATTATGGCAAGGATTTCTATCAAAGTAATGGAGGTAGAGGTTCAGAAGCAGACATGAGAAAAGATGAAACAAGATTGACCATAGAGCACTTGATTGTTAAGTACAGAAAGATTGCTTATGTTTTCCTATCAATTTTTATATATGTTTGAAATTTGTTATGACAAAATATATTTTTTAATTTTTTACAAATATGTTAAAATAATTTTCTTCTTTCTTTTGATATCTGGATAAAATTGTATACTGTTTACATTTCACTTTAGTGATAAAAATGAACAACTAAGTTGAAATAATATCTTTTTTTTTCTTTTTTCTTTTGAGATGGAATCTCACTCTGTCACCCAGCCTGGAGTGGAGTGGTATGATCAAAGCTCATTACAGCCTCAACCTCCCAGGCTCAAGTGATCCTCCCACCTCAATCTCCTGGGTAGCTAGAATCACAAGCACGTGCCACCTCACCTGGCTAGTTTTCGATTTTTTTTTGGTAGAGACAGTCTCACTATGTTGCCTAAGCTGGTCTTGAACTCCTGGGCTCAAGCAATCCTCCCACCTTAGCCTCTCAAAGTGCTGGGATTATAGGCATGAGCCACCACACTCAGCCTGAAATAATAGTGTAATAATTTTCCTTTATGCTTACGATTTTGTGTCTCCCTAACCTTTTCTAGATTATATATCTTTGATAAAGGCTGTTCCTATTAGATTTTCTCAATAGCAGATCATCTTAATGGAAAAGTTTGTCCCCCACAGAATTAGGAGAAATAAATAAATGCAACTACTTTTATTAGTTCATTCTCACACTGCTACAAAGAAATACCTGAGATTGGGCAATTTATCAAGAAAAGGGGTGTAAATTGGTTTTTGCTTTCATAGGACAGGAAACATGTTGTTGACATCTGCTTGGCTTCTGGGGAAGCCTCAGGAAACTTACAATCATGGCAGAAGGTGAAGGAGAAGCCAGTACTTTACATGAACAGAGAAGGAGAAAGAGAGAAAGAGTGGAGAAGTGTTACACACTTTTAAACTACCAGATTTCATGACAAAAGACAGTACTAAGGGGATGGTGCTAAACCATTTATGAAGAATCCACCCCCCATGATCAAATCACCTCCCACCAGGCCTCATCTTCAACATTGGGGATCATAATTCAACAAGAGATTTAGGCCGGGACACAGATCCAAACTGTGTCACTCTTTCAGGTAGCACTAAATTTTGAGGAAAATTACTGTTTACAATTTGTGGAAGAGTAATGATATCCTACCATTTAATGGGCAGTATTGGACTTTCTCATTCACTTATTTGATTGTTTTCCTGGCATAGAATCTGGCACATAGTAGGCACTCAACAATTATTAGCTGAGTAATTTTTTTTATATATGGAGTCTTGCTCTGTTGCCAGGCTGGAGTGCAGTGGCACCATCTCAGCTCACTGCAGTCTCCACCTTCCGGGTTCAAGTGATTCTCCTGCCTCAGCCTCCTGAGTACAGACATGCACTACCACACCCAGACAAAATTTTTTGTATTTTCAGTAGAGACAGGGTTTCACTATGTTGGCCAGAATGGTCTCAATCACCTGACCTTCAGATCTGTCTGCCTCAGCTTCGCAAAGTGCTGGGATCATAGGCTTGAGCCACTGTGCCGGGCCTCTGAATAAATTTTTAAAAAGGAATAAATGAATAAGTGAGCAAATTAATGTTGATAACTGTGTTAAACAATAAAATTTAATCTAATCTTTCCTGCTGTTGAAATTGTATTATGGCCAAACTGAATTTTCTCAGATAATTGCATAACAAAAGAAATTTATATTTCTCATCTGGTTAGGATGGCAAACCAATGTTTGTTTTAGGTTGCATTCCCAGAAAAACAATTCTTAGATGGAAATTTGCATACAAGAGGTTGATTGAAAGGCATCAGAGACAGCACCTGTTAGAGAGTAAAGGAAACATGATTGGGTAAAAGGAGACTTTGTTTTTGTTTCATTTTGTTTTTCGTTTTTTATTATATTTCAAGTTCTGGGGTATATGTGCAGATCGTGCAGGATTGTTACATAGATATACACATGTCACAGTGGTTTGCTGCATCCATCCCCCGGCTTCTACATTAGGTATTTCTCAAAATGAGTCTTTGTACTGTGAAACAGTGGTGCCAGAGGCCACAGCCAATCCTACCTGGAGTTCCAGAGCTGGAGGGCACTTCAGTTGTTCCAAATCGAGAAAAGGGAACCAGGACTTTGTCTCCCTTTCATAGAGCAGTAATTACATGTGGACTGTCCCTGAGTCTCTCCTCCAGGAACAATGCTGGAGAGAGGATGAACTGTGAGCCATCTGCCGCCAAGCTACAGTGTCCATATAATCATCATTTTCATACCCAATAGAGGAAATTTCACCCAAAAAAAGTATTCTATAATTATTTTCTTTTTTGAAAAGCAACGTCAACATTTATTTTAGGTTAAGGTGGTACATATGCAGGCTAATTAAGAAAGAAAATTATTTTCTTTTCAAGTATTTCTCAATGTGACCTATTGCCCTGACATATGTTGAATCATTTCTCTGTAAACATATATTGAAGTTTTTCTAAAAAATGTCCTTCTTCCCTTAAATCTATTATTGTTTTCCTTTCTTTTAGGCCTCTTATTCCCTTATTCCTTATCCTTATATATTATTTTTTGTTTTATTTTATTTTGTAAGCTTTTTTACTATAGCTAAAATATACACAATGTAATATTGTAGTATTTATCTTTTTTTTTTTTTTTTCTTAAAACAGGGTCTTGCTCTGTTACCCAGGCTGGAGTGCAGTGGCATGAGCAGGGCTTACTGCAGCCTCAACCCCTCAGGCTCTATCAATCCTCCCACCTGAGTCTCCTGAGCAGCTGGGACTATAGATATTCACCACCACACCTGGATAATTTTTTTCTTTTTTATAGAGACAGGGTCTTGCTTTGTTGCTCAGGCTGGTCTTGAACTCCTGGCCTCAAGTGATCTTCCTGTCTCAGTTTCCCAAAGTGCTGGGATTACAGGCAGAGCCATAATGCCTAGACTATTTTACTTTCTATGAATTTGCTTATTCAAGTGCCTCCACTAAGTGGAATTATACAAAATTTTGCTTCTGAGTTCTGTGTCTGGCATCTTTCACTAAGAAAGATCCATCCATGTAACATATTTTGGGTTCTCATAACTTTCCAACATTGTGCTTTCTCATAACTTTCCAGCATTGTGCTGCAGCATGGGAGACAGAGTGTGGAAAGTGTTGTAGAAAGTTATTAGAGATAGGGATAGAACAAACGGCATAGTAGAAAAGTCAAAGTTAAAGATGTCCAAATGCCAAAAAAGATATGTTTTTCCCCCAGGCTGAGTCTTGCTCTGTCACTCAGCTGGAGTGGGGTGGTACAATCATGGCTCATTGCAGCTTCCACCCCTCAGGCTTAAGCAATCCTCCCACCTTATCCTCCCAAGTAACTGAGACTACAGGCACGAGTCACCACACACAACTAGTTTTTTTAAATTTTTTCTAAAGCGGTGTTTCACCCACCCAGGTGGGTCTTCAACCACTGGGCTCAAGTGATCCATCTGCCTTGGCCTCCCAAAGTCCTGAAATTACAGGCATGAGCCACTGCACCAGGCCCCCAAAAAAGAGATTATTAAAGTCAATGCTGGGAATGAGAGGCTGCTCCTATAACTTCGTGGATCAAAGCCCTCTGCTCCCCTTAACTACCCACTATCTTGTGATTTTGCATGGGGCAGGCAAGCCATTTTTGTTTATTTTGTTTTGTTTTATCTCTGTTAAAGCAGTCATTTCAATAATTTATTCAGGCAAGAGTGCTGCTGCATCACAAAGATGGTGTAAAGGTAATTAATGGGAAGAAACAGCCAAAATTCAACCAGTACTGATTTTTTTTCTTCCTATTTTGAAATAGAAATGGAAGGTTAAAGCAATCCCTATTAAGAGGTATACATGTTGATACATGTTCTCACTTCTAAGTGGGAGCTAAATGCTGAGTACACGTGGACATAAAGATGGCAGTTATAGACAATGGAAACTACTCGGAGTGGGGATGGTGGGAGGGGGAAAGGGTTGAAAAACTGCCTGTCAGGTACTAACCTGGGTGACAAGATCATTTGTACAACAAACCTCAGTGACACACAACATACATGTAACAAGCCTGCACATGTACCCCCGAAACAAAAATAAAGTTGAAATAAAAAAGTTTTAAAAGTTGAAAACAGTCTTCCTATGAATCATCTGCAAAATAGCTGCTAAGACATCGACTTAGTAATCTACAGTGTCTCCACCTCCAAGGAGGAAGGTGTCCTAATCTTCAAACAACAGAACATTTGTACCCCAATCACTGCATTCAGTTCCTGATGCATTCTTTTCATGAGATATTGACATTTTATGGATCCAGAGGACATTAATGGGAGAGTACAAATGAGAAAATGAAGTTTTCCATATAAACCAAACATTTTTGAAAATATTTCAACCAGCTGGCACATGGAAGAAGGAAAAGATTTGACCCTGTTGCAACAGAGGGATCCTGAATAATTCATATGACTTTAATAATCATGTTAGGTAGCTATTTTAATAATATATAGTAAATAAGATTCAAAAAGTGTAAAGTTATACCTAGTAAAGTCAGTCTCCCTCTTTTATTTGAGCCTGGTTTCACTCTGTCGAAAAATCATCAGTAGTTTCTTGTGTATCCTTATAGAAAATCTGTTTATATACTAAAACATATGTTTATTTCAAGTTATAAATGGGGATCACATTATATACATTATTTTGCATCATGTGTTTTCACTTAAAAATACATTTTGGCAAGCATTTAGTATTTGTATACATAAAAATTTATCTCAAACTTTTTTTTTTTTTTTTTTTTTGAGACAGAGTCTCACTCTGTCACCCAAGCTGGAGTGCAATGTGCAATCTTGGCTCACTGAAAACTCTACCTCCTGGGTTCAAGCAATTCTCCTGCCTCGGCCTCCCAAGTAGCTTGGATTACAGGTGCCTGCCATAACACCCAGCTAATTCTTCGTATTTTCAGTAGAGATGGTGTTTCACCATGTTGGCCAGGATGGTCTTAAACTCTTGGCCTCAAGTGATCCACCCGCCTTGGCCTCCCATAGTGCTAGGATTATAGGCATGAGCCACCACAGCCAGCCTATCTCAAACTTTTAAATTTCATATAGGTTTCCTGCATGTGAATGTGAATCAAATCTTCTTTTTTAGGTTGGTTGAGTGTATTGCTATTATAAGCCATCCTTGTTCATGTTTCCTTGTGAAACTCTGAATATACTTTTAGCCTAGATACATAGAAGTGGAATATCTAACTCATAATGCCAGGTCACATTTCAACTTAGTAGTTTCATTTAAATTGCTGTTCAAAAAGTCTCATCAATTTATTCTCCCACCAACTCTTTATGAGATTATTTCCCCACATCTTCACTAACACTATATTTTATCAAAATGGTTTACACTTTACCTATTGGGTAGCTGAAAAATTATATTTATTTATTTTCTTTAATTATAAATGACATTGAACATTGCCCAAATCCTTTCTCATTTTTCTACAATATGGTCGATTTCTTAACGTTTTGTAGAGAAAGATAATTATCTTTTCCCCTTCTCATATACAATACATATTATTTTCTCTAACTTCATGCTTGTATTTCCATAAAAGGTTTTTTAATTATCACATAGCCAAATTGATTATTCCTTTCTTTTTTTACCTCTAGATTTTGGGGATCATTCTTATATACTAGCTGAGTCTTCTGAAGGCAGAAGATAGTTGTTTGGTGATGTCTTATCCATTCTATGGTTCTGTATCTTGTTAAATGGAGCATTTAGACCACTTACATTCAATGTTTATATTCAAATGTGAGGTAACTTTTTTGCACTCATCATACTCTTTGTTGCCTGTGTACTTTTTTTATGTTTGTTTTTTGTTTTTGCATTTTAAATTGTATTTTTGTTTTATAGGTCCTGTGTGATTTATGCTTTAACGAGGATCTGTTTTGATGTGTTTCAAAGATCTGTTTCAAGATTTAGAGCTCCTTTTAGCAGTTCTTGTAGTGGTGGCTGGTAATGGTAAATTCTCTTATCATTTGTCCGTCTGAAAAAGACTATCTTTCCTTCATATACAATGCTTAGCTTCACTGGATACAGAATTCTTGGCTGATAGTTGTTTTGTCCAAGGAGGCTGAAGATATGGCCCCAATCCCTTCTAGCCTATAGGGTTTCTCTGAGAAACCTGCTGTTCATTTGATAGATTTTCCTTTGTAGGTTACCTAGTGCTTCTGTCTCACAGCTCTTAAGATTCTTTCATTTGGCCAGCTGCGGTGACTCATGCCTGCAATCACTTTGGGAGGCCAAGGCAGGCAGATCATCTGAGGTCAGGAGTTCAAGACCAGCCTGACCAACATGGAGAACTCCATCTCTACTAAAAATACAAAATTAGCCAGACATTGTGGTGCATGCCTGTAATCCCTGCTACTTGGGAAGCTGAGGCAGGAGAATCACTTGAACCTGAAGATGGAGGCTGCAGTAAGCCGAGTTTGCACACTGTACTCTAGCCTAAGCAACAAGAGCAAAACTCTATCTCAAAAAAAAAAAGAGAAAGATTCTTTTATTCCTTTTAACTTTGGATGATGACAATGTGTTTAGGTGAAGATCTTTTTGTGATAAATTTTCCGGTTGTTCTTTGTGTTTCTTGTATTTGGATGTCTAGGTCTCTAGCGAGGCCAAAATTTTCCTTGATTTTCCCCCCAAATATGTTTTCAAAGCTTTTAAAATTCTCTTTTTTCCACAAGAACACCAATTATTCTTAGGTTTTGTCATTTAACATAATCCCTGACTTCTTGGAGGTTTTGTTCATATTTTCCCTTTTCTTTGTCTTTGTTGAATGGGGTTAATTCAACTTTGAGTCCTGAAATTTCTTTCTTCTACTTGTTCAATTACATTGCTGAGACTTTCCAGAGCATTTCGCATTTCTTAAAGTGTGTCCATAGTTTCCTGAATTGTTTATTGCTTTTTCTTTAAGCTATCTATTTTCTTGAACATTTCTCCCTTCACTTCTTGTATCGTTTTTGGATTTCCTTTTATCGGGAATTGCCTTACTCTGGTCCCTCCCTCATTAGCTTAATAACTAACCTCCTGAATTCTTTTTAAGGTAAATCAGGGATTTCTTTTTAGTTTGGATCCATTGCTGGTATACCAGTGTGATTTTGGGGGGATGTTGAAGAGTTTTGTTTTCTCTTATTACCAGGGTTGGTTTTCTGGTTCCTTCTTATTTGGGTAGGCTTTGTCAGATGGAAGGTCTAGGGGTTAAGGCTGTTGTTCAGATTCTTTTGTCCCACAGAGTGTTCCCTTGATGTAGTAGTCTCCCCCTTTTCCTGTGGATGTGGCTTCCTGTGAGCCAAAGTGCAGTGATTGTCATCTCTCTTCTGGGTCTAGCCACCCAGCGAGTCTACACAGCTCAAGGCTGGTGCTGAGGTTTGTCTGCACAGAGTCCTGTGATGTGAACCACGTTTGAACTCAGACCCTCCTTGGACGGGTCTTGCTACAGGTACTATAGGGTATGGAAGAAAGATTCCCAGGCCACTGGAGTTGTGTACCCAGAAAGACTATGGTTGCCTCTGCTGAGTAATGCAGGTTGTCAAGGAAGTAGGGGGAAGTTGGCAGTCATAGGCCTCACTGAGCTCCCACTTAAACAGAAGGGTTGATCTCACTCCCACTGTGCCTCCCCAATCCTGCCTTCTCCTCCCCCACGCCCCCTCCAAAGCCCCCAGTCCATTTCCAGGCAGAAAGCTGTAGAGATTGGAAAACCTACCAAAGACAAAAACCACATGATTATCTCAAGTGATGCAGAGAAGGCCTTTGACAAAATTCAACAGCCCTTTATGCTAAAAACCCTCAATAAACTCGGTATTGATAGAACGTATCTCAAAATAATAAAAGTTATTTATGACAACAGCCAATATTATACTGAATGGGCAAAAACTGGAAGCATTCCCTTTGAAATCTGGCACTAAACAAGGATGCCCTCTTTCACCACTCCTAGTCAATATAGTACTGGAAGTTCTAGCCAGAGCAATCAGGCAAGAAAAAGAAATAAAGTGTATTCAAACAGGAAAGGAGGAAGCCAAAGTGTCTCTATTTGCAGATGACATGATTGTATATCTAGAAGATCCCATTGTCTCAGCCCAAAATCTCCTGAAACTGATAAGTGACTTCAGGAAAGTCTCAGGATACAAAATCAATGTGCAAAAATCACAAGCATTCCTATACACCATTAACAGACTTAAAGAGAGCCAAATCAAGAATGAACTGCCATTCACAATTGCTGCAAAGAGAATAAAATACCTAGGAATACAACTAACAAGAAATGTAAAGGACCTCTTCAAGAAGAACTACAAACCACTGCTCAACAAAATAAGAGAGGACACAAACAGATGGAGAAACATTCCATGTTCATGGTTAGGAAGAATCAATATTGTGAAAATGGCCATACTGCCCAAAGTAATTTATAGATTCAATGCTATCCCCATCAAACTACCAATGACCTTCTTCACAGAACTGGAAAAAACCACCTTAAACTTTATATGGAACCAAAAGAGATCCTGCATAGCCAAGTCAATTCTAAGCAAAAAGAACACAGCAGGAGGCATCACATTACTGGACTTCAAGCTATACTACAAGGCTACAGTAATCAAAACAGCATGGTACTGGTACCAAAACAGAGATATAGACCAATGGAACAGAACAGAGGCCTCTGAGGCAACACAACATATCTACAACCATCTGATCTTTGACAAATCTGACAAAAACAAGCAATGGGGAAAGGATTCCCTGTTTAATAAATGGTGTTGGGAAAACTGGCTAGCCATGTGCAGAAAGCAGAAACCGGACCCCTTCCTGACACCTTACACTAAAATTAACTCTGGATGGATTAAAGACTTAAACATAAGACCTAACACCATAAAAACCCTGGAAGAAAATCTAGGCAAAACCATTCAGGACACAGGAGTAGGCAAGGACTTCATGACCAAAACACCAAAAGCATTGGCAACAAAAGCCAAAATAGACACATGGGACCCAATCAAACTCGACAGCTTCTGCACAGCAAAAGAAACAGTCATTAGAGTGAATTGGCAACCAACAGAATGGGAAAAAATTTTGCAGTTTACCCATCTGACAAAGGGCTGATATCCAGAATTTACAAAGAACTAAAACAGATTTACAAGAACAAAAGAAACAAGCCCATTCAAAAGCAGGCAAAGGATATGAACAGACACTTTACAAAAGCAGACATACATGAGGCCAACAAACAGTGTGGTGATTCCTCAAGCACCTAGAAATAGAAATTCCATTTGACCCAGCAATCCCATTACTGGGTATATATCCAGAGGATTATAAATCGTTCTACTATAAGGACATATGCACACGAATGTTCATTGCAGCACTGTTTACAATAGCAAAGACCTGGAATCAACCCAAATGCCCATCGATGATAGACTGGACAGGGAATATGTGGCACATATACACCATGGAATATCATGCAGCCATCAAAAACAATGAGTTCATGTCCTTTGTAGGGACATGGATGAATCTGGAGACCATCATTCTCAGCAAACTGACACAAGAAAAGAAAATGAAATACCACATGTTCTCACTCAAAAGTGGGTATTGAACAATGAGAACACATGGACACAGGGAGGGGAGCACTACACACTGGGGTCTGTTGGGGGGAACAAGGGAGGGACAGTGGGGGGTGGGGAGTTGGGGACAGATAGCATGGGGAGAAATGCCAGATATAGGTGAAGGGAAGGAAGGCAGCAAATCACACTGCCACATGTGTACCTATGCAACTATCTTGCATGTTCTTCACATGTACCCCAAAACCTAAAATGCAATAAAAAAAAAATTTTAATTAAATAAATAAAAGAAAACCTGCCCCAGGCTACCCACCTCCCACCTATGAAAGAAAACGGCTTGGTTCTTATCCCACCTGTGTAGTCTGCACATCAGATGTATGCCTTCCCCCAAGTTCTGGCCAGGAGGCTTCTCATCCCATTCTAACTCTTACAATGTTCACCTAGATATTTGCTTTTCCCTGTATAGTTTTACTCCCTGCTCCTCTCCCATTGGATCCCTGTGGTTCCAGGTAGAAATGACCTGCTAGGGGAACCAGCAAGCTCCCAGGACCTTTCTGCTTCTTCTTCTACCCCTGTATTGCGCTTGGCTCGTGAAATTGTCTCAGTTCCAGGTAAAGTTGGAAACTTCTCCCACAAACAGACCTTTAGCGTCTCCAGTGGTGGTGTGTTCAGGAGAAGAGGGTCTCCCTTTCCCACTTCCACAGTTGGAGCACTCATAGTTTTGAGGGGGTCTCTCAGGTCCTGCAGGAGCAGTCCACTTTCTTCAAAGGGTCTGTGGGTCTTCTCGGGATTGCTGGTTTGTTCTTGCAGTCTACCTGGAGCTAAAATTCACTGTGCGAGTCCCCACCTGCTTCTCTGTCCAGAGCTGCAACCTAGTCCTGCCTCCCATCCTCCATGATCACCAGCATGCTTCCCCATGAAACCATTTTTCATTCTAGACCTCTGAGCCTATGATGGGACAGGCTGCCAACAAGATCTCTGAGACGTCTTAGAGCCATTTTTCCCATTGTCTTGGTGATTAACATTTGGTTCCTTGTTACTTACGCAAATTTCTGCAACCAGCTTGACTTTCTCTTCAGAACATGGGTTGTTCTTTTCTAGCTCATCATCAGACTGCGAATTTTCCAAACCTTTATGTCTGCTTCCTCTTTAAGCATAAGTTTCAATTTCAAACCATCTCTTTGTGAACGCATAAAACTGAATGCTGTCAGAATAATCTAGGTCACATATTGAATGCTTTGCTGCTTAGAAATTTCTTCTGACAGATACCCTAAATCATGTCTCTCATGTTCAAAGTTCTACAGATCACTAGGGCAAGGGCAAAATGCTGCAAGTCTCTCTCTTTTTTAATATATATATATATATATATATATATATATATATATAATTGCACTTTAGGTTCTGGGTTACATGCGCAGAACATGTAGGATTGTTGCATAGGTACATACACGGCAATATGGTTTGCTGCCTCCATCACCATCACCTATAACTGGCAATTCTCCCCATGTTATCCTTCCCCAACTCCGTATCCCCCCCTGGCCCTCCCCTTGTCCTCCCCAACAGACCCCAGTGTGTGATGCTCCCCTCCCTGTGTCCACATATTCTCATTGTTCAATACCCACCTATGAGTGAGAACATGGGGTGCTTGATTTTCTGTTCTTATGTCAGTTTGCTGAGAATTATGGTTTCCAAATTCATACATGTCCCTACAAAGGACATGAACTCATCATTTTTTATGGCTGCATAGTATTCCATGGTGTATATGTGCCATATTTTCCTTGTCCAGTCTATCATCGATGGCATTTGAGTTGGTTCCAGGTCTTTGCTATTGTAAATGTATGTTCATTGTGCCACAATGAACACACATGTGCATGTATCTTCATAATAGAATGATTTATAATCCTTTGGCTATAGTCCCAGTAATGGGATGCTGGGACAAATGGAATTTCTATTTCTAGGTCCTTGAGGAATCACCACACTGTCTTCCACAATGGTTAAACTAATTTACACTCCCATCAACAGTGTCAAAGTGTTCCTATTTCTCCACATTCTCTCTAGCATCTGTTGTCTCCAGATTTTTTAATGATCGCCATTCTAACTGGCATGAGATGATATCTCAGTGTGGATTTGATTTGCATTTCTCTAATGACCAGTAATGATGAGCATTTTTTCATATGTTTGTTGGCCTCATATATGTCTTCTCTTGAAAAGTGTCTTTTCATATCCATCGCCCACTTTTGAATGGGTTTATTTGTATTTTTTCTTGTAAATCTGTTTTAGTTCTTTGTAAATTCTGGATATCAGCCCTTTGTCAGATGGGTAGACTGCAAAAATTTTTTCCCATTCTGTTGATTGCCGGTTCACTCTAATGATTGTTTCCATTGCTGTACAGAAGCTCTGAATTTAATTAGATCCCATTTGCCTCTTTTGGCTATTGTTGCCAATGCTTTTGGTGTTTTGGTCATGAAGTCCTTGCCTACTCCTATGTCCTGAATGGTTTTGCCTAGATTTTCTTCTAGGGTTTTTATGGTGCCAGGTCTTATGTTTAAGTCTTTAATCCATCTGGAGTTAATTTTAGTGTAGGGTGTCAGGAAGGGGTCCAGTTTCAGCTTTCTGCACATGGCTAGCCAGTTTTCCCAACACCATTTATTAAACAGGGACTCCTTTCCCCATTGCTTGTTTTTGTCAGGTTTGTCAACAATCAACTTGTTGTAGATGTGTAGCATTGCCTCTGTGTTCAGCTGTGCTTGCTGTGAAACTCTCAATCCAGATTGTTTCAGATTGCTGGTCTTTGTGGAGGGTGGGACCTGCTGAGCCAGATCACCTGGCTCCTTGTTTCAGCCACCTTTTTTTTAGTTGAATGGGTGACTCTGTCTCTCAGGTGTTCCAGGAGCCAGTTGAAATGGCCGCCCAGATTTGTGTGAGTTTTTCTGGGGAGACCCACTGCACCACCTGAAACAGCCAGGCTGGAGACTCGTGACGCTTTTCCACCTGGGAATCTCCTGGTCTGTGGGCAGTAAAAACTCATCTGGAAATGTGGTGATCATTCACCCTCTGCATTCTCACTGGGAACTACACTCCAGAGCTGTCCCTACTTGGCCATCTTCCATAACCTAGGTCTAGTCTCTTTGCTAAAGCATAGCATAAGTGACCTTTACTCCATTTCTCAATAAGTTCCTTTCTGGACTTAATTGTTTACATCATTATCAGCATTTTGGTCAAAATAATTCAACACATTTCTAGGAAGCTCCAAAGTTTCCCACATTTCCAATCTTCTTCTGAGACCTCCAAACTGTTCCACCCTCTGCCTGTTTCCCAGTTCCTAGGTCACTTCAACATTTTCAAATTATCTTTATTGCAGTGCCCCACTCCCAGTACCAACTTACTGTATTAGTTTGTTTTCATGCTGCTTTCAAGATATTACCTGAGATGTGGTAATTTATAAACAAAATTATATAATTTTAGAAACAAAATTATATAACTGTGAATTGATTCATGGTTCCATATGGCTCAAGAGGCCTTAGGAAATTTACAATCATGGCAGAAGGTGAATAGGAAGCAGGCATCTCTTCACAAGGCGGCAGGAAAGAGAGAAAGCATGAGCATGTGAGGGAGAAACTGTCAAATACTTAAACCATCAGGTCTCATGAGAATTCACTCACTATTATGAAAATAGCATATGGGAAACTGCCACCATGATCCAATCACCTCCTTCCTTTGACATATGGGGATTGCAAGTCCCTTCCTTGACACATGAAGATTACAATTCAAAATGAGATTTTGATGGGGACACACAGCCAAACCGCATCACAAGGTTTGCAAATATATCTGAAATATTGCAGATACAGGTGTGGGAGTGTGTTGTGTGTATGTGTGTGTCTATAGAACTGAGTATGTTTTTCCAGTAATTTGTAGGCTGTACATGTAAGTAAAATAAAAACAAATTAAATTGAACAGACAGTAATAAAAATTGGGGTCACTGATTCTATACGTACAAATTTCGTAATTGGTCATTCCACTATTTTCTAAGAATATCTTGCCCTTATTTAGGCAGGAATAGTTTTTCCATATTATAAGTGTTCTTTTTTATTTTGAGACAGAGTTTCGCTCCTGTTGCACAGGCTGGAGTGCAGTGGCACAATCCTGGCTCACTGTAACCTCCACCCTGGGTTCAAGCAATTATCCTGCCTCAGCCTCCTAAGTAGCCAGGATTACAGGCATGCACCACCATGCCTGGATAATTTTTTTATTTTTAGTAGAGACTGGGTTTCACCATGTTGGCCAGGATGGTCTCAATCTCTTTACCTCGTGATCTACCTGCCTTTGCCTCCTAGTATGCTGGGATTACAGGCATGAGCCACCCTGCCTGGCTAATTTTTTGTATTTTTAGTAGAGATGGGATTTCTCCATTTGGTCAGGCTGGTCTCGAACTCCCAAGATCAGGTGATCCATCCGTCTCGGCCTCCCAAAGTGCTGGGATACAGACATGAGCCACTGCACCTGGCCATAAGTGCTATTTTCTCCAACAGACTCTGAGCCCTGTGTGCCCATCCAGTAACCTCATATAGTTTGTTTTCAAAGAATATTTACTGGCCTGGGTGAGGTGGGTCATGTCTGTAATCCCAGCGCTTTGGCAGGCTGAGGCAGTAGTATCACTCGGATCCGGGAGTTCAAGACCAGCCTGAGCAACATAGCGAGATTCTGTCTCTTAAAAGAAAAAGAAAAAATCTTAATAATATTTACTGAAGTGTTGATTTAAATTTTACCCTTAATGATGGGCACACTAATAAAGCCCCAAACTCACCAATTATGCCATATATCCATGTAACAAACCTGCACATGTATCCCCTGAATCTATAATTTTTAAAAAAATGTTACCCTTCAGATAACATTAGAGCTCGTAAGTGATATCCTGAAGAAAAAGGTTTTACTGCCTTCGGTTTTCATATAATTTAATTACTCCTCTATGTAGTTCATGGCGTTTGAATGTTATGACTTTGTTTTGTTTTGTACCAATTCCAAATCTGTAGAGAAGTTACTCATTCCATCAGTTATGCTATGTAGGAACAAACGAAGCAACATTTCAAGATTTCAAATAATCTAAAGCAAAGCTACTTAAAAACATCTCAACAAAGTCCAATCCAACAAAAACTGCTGAGTTCTTTGCAGTTCTAGTTTGAGTATATGCATAGTCATTAAGTGAAAATTAGTAGTTTTATACAACTCTAATTAGTAACAGTGGTTTATAACTTCTTTGCAAATCTTCTTGCAGCAAGTTTTAGCTCCATTATGTGGCCAACTAAATTTCAGCTTGCAAGAACAAGAAGTTTACACGTCTCCTGATAAGCCTGATAGTTCTCTCCATGTGTGTTACGTATATTCCTCTATTCATGATTATTATCTATCATTTATACTTATTTTTAAAATTGATTTACCCTTTTTTTAATTTAAACAAAGCAGTATAAGCTCACTGCAAAAAGAATAAGAAAATGCCAAAAAAGATCATATGACCCAGAGACGACCACAGGAAATTTTTGGTGAGCACACTTCCAGATAGCTTACAGTCTATACCTACACATACCTACATACAGCTTTAAATAAAAGGCATTATTTTATGCATGCTATCCTGCAACCTGTTTTTCTATTTTCTGATAGTTTATAGATCATTTTTTTCATGTCATCATGGATTAGCACGCCATATATACAGCTATTATAATAAAAAAGGGATCCTTTGTATAAGTGTTTCCCAACTATTTAAAGGTCCCCTGCTAATAGATCTAAGGCTTATTTCCAGCCATTCTTTATTTAAAACATTATTTATTTCAACCATGTTGGTTAGGCTGGTCTCGACCGCAGGTAATGTGCCCACCTAAGCCTCCCAGAGTGCTGGGATTACAGGCTAGCACAAGTCTTCAGGGGCCATCCAGGACTACAGAGCTGTTTCACCCTGTCTTGGCTGCAGCCTCTTCCCCCATGCTGGAAGGTGTGGAGCTGTACTTCAGCATGGAGGGCCTGGTTTGAGGATGTAAGGCCAGCCTCCAACCCAGCAGTACTATATTAACCTAGTCCAGTGTGAGACCCTAGAAGATCTGAAAATTCATCTCCAGACTACTGATTATGATAACTCTTTGGCTAATCAAACAAATCCTCTTACTATTTCCAAAATTGACACCAAGATGAGGAAAAGACTATGTGGAGAATTTGAGTATTTCCAGAATCATTCCCTGGAGCCCCTCAGCACATTTCTCACCTACATGACGTGCAGTTACATGATAGATATTGTGATTCTGCTGATGAATGGTGCGTTGCAGAAAAAAATCTGTGAAAGAAATTCCAGGGAAGTGCCACCCCTTGGCCGTTTAACATAAATGGAAGCTGTCAACAGTACAGAGACACCTTCAGATCTCTTTAACGCCATTCTGGTCGAAACACCATTTGCTCCATTCTTTCAAGACTGCATGTCTGAAAATGCTCTAGATGAACTGACTATTAAATTGCTGCACAATAAACTACACAAGTCTTACCTTGAGACATTCTATAAATTCTGTAAGAATCATGGTGATGTCACAGCAGAAGTTATGTGTCCCATTCTTGAGTATTAGGCCAACAGACATGCTTTTATCAATACTCTTAACTCCTTTGGCACTGAATTGAGCAAAGAAGACTGGGAAACCCTCTATCTATCCTTTGGCAAGCTCTATCCTGAGGGGTTGCGGCTGTTGGCTTAAGTAGAAGACTTTGACCAGATGAAGAGCATAGCAGATCATTTCGGAGTATACAAGGCTTTATTTGAGGCTGTAGGTGGCAGTGGGGGAAAGACATTGGAGGACGTGTTTTATGAGCATGAGGTACAAATGAATGTGCTGGCATTCAACAATTCCACTACAGTGTGTTTTATGCATATGTAAAGCTGAAGGAACAGGAAATGAGAAATATTGTGTGGATACATTCACAGAGGCATCGAATGAAAATCAACAGTTACATTCCAATTTTATAACCCAAGTTCTCAAATGCAGAAAATTATACATGTTAAAAGGAAGTCACTGAAGAAAAGAAAATGAATTATGTTATATTATCTAGGCTACACAAAAGTAAGCCACGCTGCATCTTCATGAATTGCAAATCCATGGAAACACAGTAAACCAGCGCTGGAAGAAAGCATTTCCTTGTTTTCAGTGGCATTAGATCTTGTTTCCACACGTCTGTCTCATTCTTCACTGGGCCTTACAGGTTAATTTTAATTAACCCTATGGTACTATTCTTATTCTTGTTTGATCATGTTAAAAAGTGAACCTAATAAAAGTATTTTATTCTTGCTTTTTCTTGCTTCTCTACAGGCCCAAATACTGAATGTCTCCTTTCTAAATTTTTTTCTAGAGACGGTCTCACTCTGTCACCAACCTACAGTACAGTGGTGTGATCACAGCTCACTGCAGACTCGACCTCCCAGGCTCAAGTGATCCTCCCACCTCTCAGCCTCCCAAGTAGCTGGGACTACAAGTGCACATCACCACACAGGCTAATTTTTGTATTTTTTGTAGATGAAACAGGGTTTCATCATCTTGCCCAGGCTGCTTCTGAATTCCTAGGCTCAAGGGATCCACCCACCTTGGTCTCTCAACGTGTCGAGATTACATGTGTGAGCCACTGTGGCTGGCTTCATTTATATTTTAACTTTCTGTTCCTTGTCTAGAACCACAAAAATCCAAAGCTGTATGTAGCCAGCATGAATCACATTTAATAGAAAATATGTGTTTTGTTTTTCTAATATACTTATATCCAATCAGCTTGAGAAACCAACACAATTGCAAATCCTGTCCTCTAGATGCAAGCAGTGTTCAGTTTGCTAATAAATTTGTTTTTCTTAAATTTCTTTAAATAAAAGGTATATTTCTTTAAAAAAAAACAAAACAGTGCAGTCATTAAGATTAATATTCTTCACGGCCCGGTGTGGTGGCTCACGCCTGTAATCCCAGCACTTTGGGAGGCCAAGGCAGGCGGATCATGAGGTCAAGAGATCAAGACCATCCTGGCCAACATGACGAAATCCCGTCTCTACTAAAAAATACAAAAATTAACTGGGCATGGTGGCACATGCCTGTAGTCCCAGCTACTAAGGAGACTGAAGCAGGAGAATTGCTTGAACCCAGGAGGCAGAGGTTGCGGTGAGCCGAGATCACGCCATTGCACTCCAGCCTGACGCTGGGTGACACAGCGAGACTCTGTATCAAAAAAAAAAAAAAAAAAAAATTAATATTCTTCACTTATTTTGTGAAGACTGGCACAATTGCCTTTTAAGACCAATTCCTAAAAGTGGAATTGGTGTGTCAAAGACTATAATCATTCAATTTAAGGGGAAGTCTTAAATTGCCTTTGCTGAAAGACAAAATTATTTTGTCTTCCAGGAAAATATACCTTTGTTTTTTGCTTTGCTTTGCTTTGCTTTGTTCTATTCTTTAACCAACTTAGAGCCCCATAAGCAGTCAATGAGAAGACGTGCTTCCCACATCCTTGGCAACCCTGGTGTGACTGTCATTGCAACTGCCAATCTGATCTGTATGGAAAATGGCATCCTGTTTTTTTATTTGCATTTAAAAATAGTAAGTGAGGTCTAAATTTTTTGTATGTGCATATAAGAGATATTTATATATTACCTTTTGTGGTTTGCTTGTTCATTCCCTTTGATTATGTTTTTAAAAGGAGATAAAATGTTTATTAGCATTTTTTAGTCTTTTAACTTTTGTAAGTTTTTTTGTATTCATCTTACAGAAATGTTTCTTTTTAGTCATATACGTCTTCTTTTCTATGTCTGGCACTTGTTTCAGGATATGGGTGACATTTTCTTACATATTCTGCTTACATAATTCCTTCATATTCTTAAGATTATTTCCCATTTATCCATATTAATTCCATACTGACTACATTGTGAGTTGGAGTATCTAAATATGTATATATTCTTTTCTAGAACTTATTTAATTTTCAAATAGCTATTCAGTCATTAACTTTTATATAAGCTTTTATGTTAAATTAAATTAGGGAAAGAGACTCTCCCTGCATTGCATTGGGATTACTGTGTTTATGCATGTGTCAATCTCCCCTACTACACATAATGTCTATGTTGTATTTTGGATTAAAGAAGATTAGATTACTATTAAAAAGAAAAAAAGATTCACAGAATAAATGAAAATAGTAGAAACTTTCTATGAATTTGTATGGTACTTCCTGCCAAAAACTCTCTGCATTTTTTTAAATAGGGTTTATCTACTTTTAAATATGCCAAAATAACTAACACATTACACAATGTCTTCTTTTTTTGTTGTGTTTGTTTATATTTGTTTGTTTCAGACAAGGTCGCTTTCTACTGTTCTGACTGGAGTGCACTGGTATGATCCTAGCTCACCATAGCCTCAAAATTCCTGGCCTCAAGTGATCCTCCTCCTATCCCAAAGTGCTGGTATTACAGACATGAGCCACCTAACCCAGCCAAAATCAGTCTTAAAAATAAAGACTACTCTGGCTGGGAGCAGTGGCTCATGTCTATAAGCCTAGCACTTTGGGTGGCCGAGGTGGGTGGATCACCTGAGGTCAGGAGTTCATGACCAGCCTGAAAAACATGGTGGCATGTTGTGGGGGTAGAGAGGCTAGGGAAGGGATAGCAGTGGGTGGAGGGATTGGGGAGGGATAACATTAAGAGAAATACCTAATGTAGATGACAGGGGATGAATGCAGCAAACCACCATGGCATGTGTATATCTATGTAATAATCCTGCACAATTTGTACATGTACCCCAGAACGTAAAATATAAGTTAAAAAAAAAATAGCCTAGTATGGTGGCTCATGCCTATAATCCCAGCACTTTGGGAGGCTGAGGTGGGTGGATCACAAAGTCAGGAGTTTGACGACAGCCTGGCCAATACAGTGAAACCCCATCTCTACTAAAAATACAATAAATAAATAAACAATCAAACCTCATCTCTACTAAAAATACCAAAACTGGCTGGGCCTGGTGGTGGGCACCTATAATCCCAGCTACTTGGGAGGCTGAGACAGGAGAATCGCTTGAATTTGGGAGGCAGAGGTTGCAGTAAACCGAGATCGTTCCATTGCACTCTAACATCGGCAGCAAAGAGGAAAACTCACTCTCTAAATAAATAAATAAATAAATAAATAAATAAATAAATAAATAAATCTACTCTCATATATAATGCGTTAACAATATAAACAGAAGATAATGTGTTTATTCCAAGCCTATAATCTTAAATTCCTAATTTTGTGATTAAAAATATGCATTTATGGCCAGGCGCGGTGGCTCACGCCTGTAATCCCTGCACTTTGGGAGGCCGAGGTGGGTGGATCACGAGGTCAAGAGATTGAGACCACCCTGGTCAACATGGTGAAACCCCATCTCTACTAAAAATACAAAAAATTAGCTGGGCACGGTGGCACATGCCTGTAATCCCAGCTACTCGGGAGGCTGAGGCAGGAGAATTGCCTGAACCCAGGAGGCGGAGGTGGCGGTGAGCTGAGATGGCGCCATTGCACTCCAGCCTGGGTAACAAGAGCAAAACTCCCTCTCAAAAAAAAAAAAAAAAAAAAAAGCATTTATTCTTTTAAGAATTTGTCAATTTTACTGGAAAGTTCTAAGGATTTTTTTAAATAGTTCTTTAGACCACAGACACTGAGGGTTTTCTTCTGAGAAAAATAATAATACATGCATATTTGACAGTTAATTAAAGTGTGGCTAATTGACATATTTATGTTTTCTAAAGACAGAAGGCATCAAACGCCAGCTCCTGTGTCCTTTTCCTTTATCTTTTAAAAATGTTAATTCATTAAGTTGGGTATGGTGTCTCAAGCCTGCAATCTTAGTCACTGGAGAGGCTGAGACAGGAGGATCACTTGACACCAGGCATTAAAGAACAGCCTGATCAACATAGTGAGTTCCCCATATCTAAGAAGAAAAGAAAGTTAATTTATTACTAATCATTTAAGAGGCCATTGTGTTATAAATTAGATTACTTCAATAGAGGAAAGAGAATTTAACTGAGAATCTCAAATGAGACCTCTTCCAGGTAACAGCCTAATTTGTCATTCGGAAATTCTTGTCATCTTTCTTCCCCTAGAAAGCCATTGCTACACTTTGGGTTTTCGGCAAAGGTTGTTTAAACTTTGGCACATTGTTCGAGACTCCTCAATCTTACTAAATGTCTTGTAAAAATATCTTAGCCTTGGATTTCTTTCTATTTTAAAGTAATATCATTAATTTAAATTATCAGGAATATTGTGGAATCTTAATGGTAGTGTACTAATTGTAGACAGAAATGTTCGATTCTGCCTTAAGATTTGACTACTTAGGCCAGGCACAGTGGCTCACGCCTATAATCCTAGCACTTTGGGAGGTCGAGATGAGCGGATCACCTGAGGTCAGAAGTTTGAGACCAGCCTGACCAACATGGAGAAACCCCGTCTCTACTAAAAATACAAAAAATTAGCTGGGCATGGTGGCGCGTGCCTGTAATCCCAGCTACTTGGGAGGCTGAAGCAGGAGAATGGCTTGAACCTGGGAGGCAGAGATCGCAGTGAGCCGAGATCATGCCACTGCACTCCAGCTTGGACAACAAGAGCAAAACTCTGTTTCAAAAAAAAAAAAAAAAAAAGATTTGAATACTTATACTTCCAGAAATTTCTTTATGCTTGTCCATTACAAAGTACTTGCTTAGAACCAAATTCTTTTAGTTAGAGTCCTGGGAGGAAATGTAGATAAATCTTGATTGTCCTGAGAGCTCATGGTTCCATAGCAGCCTGATAACAAAACAGTCTTAAGCAAATCTCCAAATTGATGAAGAATCTGTTATAGAAGCCAATCTTTCTCTTGAAGATGTCTTCTAGAACTTTGTATCACAATCATGTTAAGTTCTAATAAAGTTTCAATATGAAAAGACATTACAAATTCAAATAACTTAGAATTTCCAGAATGGATAATAATTTTAACTTGAAAATAAAACTATTTAGTCATCTGTTAAAATGATTGAAACTATATTACTCCAGTTTTTAAAATGAAATTTTAAACTTGTTGTAAAATCATTGGCAAAGGGAAATAGAAAATCTGTTGATAGGGTGAATTTTTAAGTTTTAATATTATCAATTCATGCATTCAGTTCCAAAGAATATGCTACTTATAAACTCCCCTAAGGTAATAAAATAGAAATCATATATTTTTGTGTCTCCTTTCCCTTCACGTTTTCTAAGCCCTAAAGCCTGGTACTTTGATCACTTTTCATAAAAGAGATTTCCTAAAAGTGAGTTATGGCCGGGCACGGTGGCTCACGCCTATAGTCCCAGCACTTTGGGAGGCTGAGGTGGGTGGATCACGAGGTCAAGAGATCGAGACCATCCTGGTCAATGAGGTGAAACCCCGTCTCTACTAAAAATACGAAAATTAGCTGGGCATGGTGGCGCGCGCCTATAGTCCCAGCTACTTGGGAGGCTGAGGCAGGAGAATTGCTTGAACCCAGAAGGCGGAGGTTGCGGTGAGCTGAGATCGCGCCATTGCACTCCAGCCTGGGTAACAAGAGCGAAACTCCGTCTCAAAAAAAAAAAAAAAAAAAAAAAAAAAAAGAAAGTGAGTTATTTGTTTGAGCCCGGTGGGAAACCCATCACCAATTTACTGTAGCTATTAGCTTCATTCTTCCTGATAGTTGCTTAGTCCAGAAATTCTTTGTAAAGAATATTCAACAGTGCAGAATAGCATTTCCTTGAGAACAGGGACTCTCTTGTTCATTACCATAGGCCCAGTGCCTAGAATGAGACTGGACCAGTAAACTCTGGTTCTGGTTACATACCTTCTATAAGGTATGCATATATGATATGTAACCAGAACTAGAACTTCCTTCAACAATTTCTGGAGTTTAGATCTGTTGAAAACAAATTCTCTCAGTTTTTCTTTTTCTGAAAGTTTTTATGTTGCCTTTATCTTGGAAAAATATTTTACTAGGTATAAAATTGAACATCAACAGGTTTGGTTTCCTTTTATCACTTTAAAGATATTATTCAATTTTTTCTGGCTTGCCTAATCTGCTACTGTCATTCTCTTCTTTGTTCTGCTGTACATTATATTTCTTTTGCGTTTTGCTGATTTGAGATTTTTTTTTTCCATTGTCACTGGTTTTTAGCAGCTTAATTATGATTAGCTTCAGTGTGGTGGTTGTTTTTATCCTATGCAGTGTCTCTTGAGTTTCTTGGATCTGAGGGTCTATGGTTCTCATCAAATAATTTGAAAAAAAAGTTAATCGATATTTCTTTAAAGGGATTTTCTGTTTCTTGTCTCTATTTTTTACATCTGAGGCTCCAATTATACCTTCATTAGACATTTTATATTACTCATGGGTAAATGATACATTTGTTTTTCTTTCTTCTATGTGTGCTTTATTATTTAATGTTGAACTAAATTTGCATATCAGGGATGAATCCCACTTGCATGTGGGGTATGATACTTTTTATACATAGTTGGATTTGATTTGCAAATATTTTGCTGAGGATTCTTGCTTTTACATTTATGTAAGGCATTGGTCTATAGTTTTCTTGTGAAGTCTTTGGCTGGTTTTGATATAAAGGTAATGCTGATCTCATAGAATAAATTAGAAAATATTTCCTCTGTATCTATCTTTTGAAAGAAACTGCATAGAATCGGTATTGATTCTGCCTTAAATATTTGATAGAATTTACCAGTGAATCAATGTGGACCTGGTGTTTTCTGTTTTGGAATGCTATTAACTGCTGATTTAACTTATTTAATAAATGTAGTCTTATTTAGATTGCCTATTTATTTTTGTGTGAGTTTTAGTGAATTGTATCTTTCAAAGAATTAATCCATTTCACTTAAAGATTTGTGGGCATAGAGCTATTCATAGTATTTCTTCATCTTTATTATCCTATTAATGCCCAAGGGATCTGTGGCAATGTCCCCTCTTATTTCTAGTATCAGTAATTGTTGTTATCTTTGTTTTTTCTTAGCCTGATAAGAGACTTAACTATTTTATTGATTTTTTTTTTTTTTTTTTTTTTTAAGAATGAACTTTTGGTTTCTTTGATTTTCTCCATTAATTTTCTGGTTTTATTTCCATTGATTTCTATTCTAATTTTTATTATTTCTTTTTTTACTTTAGATTTAATATTTTCTTTTCTGTCTAGTTTCCTAAGGTTATAGCTTAGATGACTGATTTTAGATATATTTTTAAACATATTCACTTAATGCTATAAATTATCCCCAAGCACTGTTTTTGCTTGATTCCACAAATTTTGATAAGTTGTATTTTTATTTTCATATAGTTTAAAATATATTTTAGGTTCTCTTGAGACATATTTTTGACCCATATTATTTAGAGTATGTTGTTTATTAATCTCCAAGTATTTTAGGGTGATTTCCTATTATTAATTTCTAGTTTAATTTCACTGTGGTCTGAGACACAGAATGTAGTCAATACTGGTGAACATTTAATACAAATTTGAGAAGAATGTGTATTCTGCTGTTGCTGGATGAAGTAGTCTGAAGATGTCAATTATGTCTGGTTAATGGTGCTGTTGAGTTCAACTATGTCCTCACTGCTTTTCTGCCTAATGGGTCTGTCCAATTCAGATAGAGAATTGTTAAATTCTCTATCTATATAGAGAACTATAACAGTCATCTACAACTATAAGATGACTCAACTATAACAGTGGAGTCATCTATTTCTCCTCACAGTTCTATTAGTTTTTACCTCGTGTATTTTAATGCTCTCTTCTCAGGCACAGATACATTAAGAATTATTATATCTTCTGGAGAATTGACCTCTTTATCTTTATGTAATAGACTCCTTGATCCCTGACAACTTTCTTTGCTCTGAAGTCTTCTCTGTATGAAATCAATATAGGCTGGACATGGTGGCTCACACCTGTAATCCCAGCATTTTGGGAGACTGAGATGGGCAAATGACCTAAGGTCAGGAGTTCAAGACCAGCCTACCAACATGGTAAAACCCCATCTCCACTAAAAAATACAAAAATTAGCCAGGTATGGTGCCACACATCTGTAGTCTCAGTTACTGGGGAGGCTGAGGCAGGAGAATAGCTTTAACCCATGGGCAGAAATTGCAGTGAACCGAGATTGTGCCACTGCACTCCATCCTGGACAATAGAGTGAGACTCCAAACAAATTAATATAACTTTCTTTTGATTTATATCTTATCTTTCTCCCTTTTTTTTTTTTTCTGATAGGATCTTACTGTATTACCCAGGCTGATCTCAAACTCTTGAACCAAGTGATCCTCCCACTTCAATTCAGCCTTCCAAGTAGCTGAGATCACAGGTTTGTGCCACTACTAGTTGGTCCCGTCTCCTTACTTTTAATCAAATGTCCTTATATTCAAAGTGAGTTCATTGTATACAACATACAGCTGAGTCTTATTTTTTTATCCACTCTCACAACGTCTGTCTTTTAACTCGTATACTTAGAAAAAATTGTATTTAAAGTATTGGTTTAGTTGGATTAATAGCCAACATATTTGTTTCTGTTCTCCCTGGCCTGATAAATTTCAGGGAAAGTTCATTTATATGGCATGGACAATCAGTTTTGCTGACTTAAGAGATTTTAGGAAAAGCCCCTCTACAACCTTGGTCTGAATCTTTGGAGGAGAAATTTTGTTAGTTGAATATCCACTTTGGATTGTACTTTGTCTCCTTTAGATCTGAGAATAACAGGTGCCGTGTGAATGTATCTGGAGAAAACTAGTGAATTAGGTTAGGGTCTAGCCAGTCCCTTTACAATGGCAAAACAGCAAAGAGAAGAGGTTATATCTCTTCCTAGGAGCAGATTTTCAGAGCTGACATCCTGCAACTCTTCCAATCAGGATACACATCAGTAAAACTGGTCCTTCATGTTTCTTCTGTGTCACAGATGGAACTGGATGAGCTGGCCTTGGCTTTGAATAAATATATTGAAGTAGAACCCTAAGCATTCAACTAAAGGGCTAGGGAACTTTAGAATTATGAGCAACATGGTAAAAGGATTTTGTGCAAGGCTATTATTTAACGAAGGAAATTACATCGAGAATTTGAACTGCTTGTCTCAAATCACCATTGGTGGAAATGCAGAAATGCAGGAACTAGGCTTTCTGGATTTTAGATCAGGGCTTTCTAGATTCCCAGACTAATCTTTGCTCTCTATTTTTGTCACCTAAAACTTCAAGGAATAGGGACTATAGACAAAAATGTAAAGGAATAGAAATCGCTTTTTTTTTCAGTGCTTTCCTTCCTGCTCTAGTTACTTTTTCTCCATTTTCAGCCCCACCTTTTTACTCTGAAGGCTCCTGTGTTTTCACATTGACTTATCCCCAGGAAGAGAGCCTAAAAATAAATTCCTTCTAAGAAATAAGTGACCTTAACCCAAAAGAATGATTTAACCTAAAGGAGGAACTTCATAACAATGAAGTTTTGATGCTAGGCTACCTGGGTAGTTTTTGAATAGTTAGATGCTCTCCAAGTCTCCCTACAAGTCACAGACAGGGGAATGATTAGCTTGCCCTTGAGGAATTACTGTCGCTTGCTCTCAGCTTGTTAGAGCTCCCACTATTTTTCTAATAACTGTGGCTTTATATCCTGATATCCCTAAGGAGTAGGACAAAACATTTGCCCTATTCAAGTCCTCAAACTTTTTCCTAAAGAAGAACTACCTTTGACTTCTATTTGGGAAAAATTACACTGATCATGTCCAATACTAACTTACTAATGAGAGGAATGGTGGCACAGCCAAGAAATATCTGGCATCATTATCCAACTTCTAAAAGTGGCAAATCAAAGAAAGAAGGCTTCAAGATCAGCAGGCAATAATATGCCAATCTAACCCCTGCTCTAAACTCCAGATATCTAGATTCACAAGCTAGACATAGGCCTCTCCTGCACTGAGGTCTCTCAAAAGGAAATGTCCATTCAAACGAAACGTAAAAATTTCCTTAACTGTGTTCCTTTGAGGATATCATCCAACCTTGAACACTGCCTCATTCCTTTAAAAGCTTCTGCCATTTCCAATATCTTAATGTTAAATTGTTTAGTAAAGATTATAGCATAACTTCTTCAGAGATTATCAAAAGGTTCCCAAATAACCCAGGGTAATTTAAACTCCTCATGCCTTCTCAATTTTTAATATAACTGTAATCATTACAGTTCCTTAGAACTCTTGTCAAAAATAACTTAATTCTAATTATAATGAAGGCATCATTTTCCCCATAAATTTAACTATAATTACTATTCAAATTTTTGATTTTCAAATTTCTATTTCCCCTAAAATTCATATGTATCAGAAGAATAATCACATGAGATTTTAGTCTTTTAATATATGTGTTTTAAAATTGTACTTAGAACTTGAGAGTTATGCTTAGGGAAAAAAAAAAAACCCACACTCTGCTAGCATTTGCTGCCAACTATAAACTTCTACTAACTGCTTCTTTGTGGCAATGACCCAAAGCTATAGTTTTCTGGAGAAACTTTTCAGACTTGGAAACTGTCTGTCAACAATTTAGAAACAGATACATCGATGGCAAAACTGATTATTTTTGTACAGTAACTCTTAGCTGTTTATTACATTTTCTTTTGTACCTTGGTTAGTCATTTTAATTGGTGGCATTTTCTTCCCTCACCAGAGTCCATGTTATGATAATGTGATAATTTTCTAAGTACTTCACATATTTGATTAAACAAATTTATTTCAAATTTGTGAAATAAACAAGGTAGTATCACTATCCTTATTATTTACTTTAAAAAGAAAAAAAAAAAATGAAACTGGAATGAAAAGAGAATGAAAGACTTGTCCTTGTCCAAAGACAGAAGGTTAGAGGGACATCAAATACTATCATTCAAAAATAACTGATCTCAAATTTTAATAGTGACATAAAATCTTTATTTCTTGCCGGGCGTGGTGGCTCACACTTATAATCCCAGCACTTTGGGAGGCCGAGGCAGGTGGATCACGAGGTCAAGAGATCGAGACCATCCTGGTCAACAAGGTGAAACCCTGTCTCTACTAAAAAAAAAAAAAAATACAAAAATACAAAAATACAAAAATTAGCATGGTGGTGCGTGCCTGTAATCCCAGCTACTCGAGAGGCTGAGGCAGGAGAATTGCTTGAACCCAGAAGGCGGAGGTTGCAGTGAGCTGAGATCGTGCCATTGCACTCCAGTCTGGGTAATAACAGCGAAACTCCGTCTACAAAAAAACTTTATTTCTTCCTAGTTTCACAATATATCCACAGATAGAGCCTACCACACAGCTACCGTTATTCCACTTCCAAAATGCATGCAGTCTCACCCAGACTGACTCTTCTACTTTGCTGTTAGAAAATGAATTCCACGAGAATGAGCCATAAATACATGTCACCAGACTGTATCAAAAATAAGTGAAACCATAAAGAACCAGTTTCCATCCATCCCCGCCCCCCTTTCCAATGCCCACCAGGGGGAAAAAATAAAAACAGACAGGCTTGTAAGCACGCAGCTCTGGCCACAGAGCTGTTTGATTGCTTAAGCCGAGTGGTCAGACAATAGGACCAGAAAGAATGGCCTCTTCCTTCCTTCCTGTTGAGTGTTCTGCCTGAGTGAGCAAATTCAATAGCACTTTGCTTCACAGCAACACTAGGCTCTAGCACCAGGAAAATCAACAAAGAGCCATTCTAGGGCATTTCCAACCCCACCTAAGCCAAGCCTCTGAGCTATAGAACCATCAGGGAGGGGGTGTCCAGATTCAGGTGCCCCTGGGGGCGTGTGCATGAAAGCACACCAGCATCTAGGTTACTGCTTGTATTCAGGACCACTGTACATTTGTAACTGTTCAGTTTAGCTGTTATCATTTTCTACTTTGTAATCTACAATTCCCTGCAATGTTTCAAAACTTTCCTGAAAGCTGGCTATTTCCTCGTGGCAACACAGTCAAAACTGGTATGGACCACTCACTGTGATGACTGTAACTCCAGAATCATCTTAAATGCTGCTCCAATAAATCATCCTTCTCTCCCCTCATTGACTTTCAGATCTATGTCTAGTATGCATAATAATTTGTCCAATTTGGCAGTTAAGAACAGATATCAGAGAAGACTTAAGACTAAGACACATAGTTTTATGGCTTACGTGTCAGATTTTCAGTGAACTTGTAGCCCTGGGCTGTGAACTTTGCAAGTGGCTCTTGGCTTTTTTCCCATGCCTTTGGTGGGACAGGATAGCTAGATGGGGCTGGAAGTGGGTATTTTTCCCCAAAATTAATTAGGCTGTAGTAAAATCCCAGTAAGTTAGGCTCTGGTAAAATAGTTTCTCTTGAGGGTAAGGCTTGCTAAGAAGAACAGCATGCTCTGGTATTTTTTCAAAATGGTTACCTTTCTTCTCCCACTGCAGGAAGCCAGAGGGAATTTTTCCCTGATACTCACTATCAGAACCTGGTTGGGGTCTAGGAAATAAAACTCAAACTTCCACCGTGTGTGTCCCCCTAGAATTTTTAACTCTCAGAATTGTCCACATTGAGTATCCAGAAATTTGTCAATTACCATTTATGTTTCCCACCCAGTACTGGTTCCTGCAGAGGTATCTGTTTGTGGGTTTCTTATGAATATGAAAATTTATTCATCATCTTTTGTTATTAATTTGGTGACAGAGTTTCCGCCACTGTAACATCCATAATGTTTGAATATTTCTAGCAGTAAAAGTATATGTGGGCTGGGCACAGTGGCTCACTCCTGTAATCCTGACACTTTGGAAGGCTGAGATGCGTGGATCACCTGAGGTCAGGAGTTTGAGACCAGCCTGGACGACATGGCAAAACCCCTTCTCTACTGAAAGTACAAAAATTAGCCAGGTATGGTGGTGGGTGCCTGTAATCCCAGCTACCTGAGAGGCTGAGGCAGGAAAATTGCTTGAACCTGAGGTGGTGGAAGTTGTAGTGAGCCAAGATCACGCCCCTGCACACCTACCTGGATGACAGAGTGGAACTTTGTCTCAAAAAACAGAGGGCCAGGCATGGTGGCTTATACCTGTAATCCCAGCACTTTGGGATGTGGAGGTGGGTGGATCATGAGGTCAAAAGATCAAGACCATCCTAGCCAACATGGTGAAACCCCATATGTACTAAAAATACAAAAATTAGCTGAGCATGGTGGCACGCACCTGTAGTCGCAGATACTCGAAACTCTGTCTCAAAAAAAAAAAAAAAAAAAAAAAAAAGAGCGTATGTGTATTTATACTCAGACATTTCCAAAAGTGGAACTTGGTGACAGCCAACATTGTTATTAGAGGCATTA
This sequence comes from Saguinus oedipus, assembly GCA_031835075.1. Classification (NCBI taxonomy): domain Eukaryota; kingdom Metazoa; phylum Chordata; class Mammalia; order Primates; family Cebidae; genus Saguinus; species Saguinus oedipus. The sequence goes on along the minus strand of CM063169.1, from coordinate 34,224,350 downwards.
GAATACATTAAAACCATAATGTGATTAAACTAATTAGATTATTTGTCTGATTGATTTGAACCAGCATGTATCTTGGATTCAAAAATTGAAGATGGGCCGGGCGCGGTGGCTCAAGCCTGTAATCCCAGCACTTTGGGAGGCCGAGGCGGGTGGATCACGAGGTCAAGAAATCGAGACCATCCTGGTAAAAATGGTGAAACCCTGTCTCTACTAAAGATACAAAAAATTAGCTGGGCACCGTGGCGCGTGCCTGTAATCCTAGCTACTCGGGAAGCTGAGGCAGGAGAATTGCCTGAACCCAGGAGGCGGAGGTTGCGGTGAGCCGAGATCGCGCCATTGCACTCCAGCCTGGGTAACAAGAGCGAAACTCCGTCTCAAAAAAAAAAAAAAAAAAAATTGAAGATGACAGATAAAAGTCTTTATTAGGTGATTAAAGAACTTATAGGCCGGGCGCGGTGGCTCAAGCCTGTAATCCCAGCACTTTGGGAGGCCGAGGCGGGTGGATCACAAGGTCAAGAGATCGAGACCATCCTGGTCAACAAGGTGAAACCCCGTCTCTACTAAAGATACAAAAAATTAGCTGGACATGGTGGCGCGTGCATGTAGTCCCAGCTACTCAGGAGGCTGAGGCAGGAGAATTGCCTGAACCCAGGAGGCGGAGGTTGCGGTGAGCCGAGATCGCGCCATTGCACTCCAGCCTGGGTAACAAGAGCAAAACTCCGTCTCAAAAAAACAAACAAACAAACAAACAAAAAAACAACTTATAATGCTTTATCTTTCAATATGAAAAATGTATCTCTACATGGATTCTAATCTGTAGTTATTCACACATGCAATGAAGCCCTTTATTTTATTCCATAAAAATGAGTAAGAAAAATGACTTTTAATTAATAACAAAATTTTCTGACAACCAGAAATTGTATGAAGACCATTTAAAATTTAAACTTTAAAACAACCCCTTTTAGAAGTTGCTATTATTATAGCCCTTTCGCGGAGAAAACACGGGCAGCTCAGAGCGGTTACCAGAGTTACCCAGGCTCACACAGCTAAGCTGGGATTTAAGCTAAAGCGACTTGAAAACAGGGTTCCAGTTTCTTTTATTTTTAACAATATAAAATTTGATTTTTAAATTTAAATTTAATTTTTAAAATTTATTAAGAGACAGAGTCTTGCTTTGTCACCCAGTTTGGAGTATGGTGGTGTGGTCTTGGCTTACTGCAACATCGTTGATCCTCCCACTTCAAACCCCCCAAACCTGAATCATTCGCTTAAGAATCTGATCTGAGGCCTGGAATGGTAGCTCATGCCTGTAATGTCAGCACTTTGGGAGGTCAAGCCAGGCAGATCACAAGGTCAGGAGTTCAAGACCAGTCTGACCAACATGGTGAAACTCCATCTTTACTAAAAATACAAAAATTAGCTGGATGTGGTGGCATGTATCTGTAACCCCAGGTACTCAGGAAGCTGAGGTAGGAGAATCACTTCAACCTGGGAGGGAGAGGCTTCAGTGAGCTGAGATCATGCCACTGCACTCCAGCCTGGGTGACAGAGTGAGACTCTGTCTCAAAAAACAAAACAAAACAATCGATCTGATGCCTCATCACCACCAAACACACAAATGTATACAACAGTATCCTCTTACCCACAGAAGATATATTCCAAAACCCCTATTGGATGCCTGAAACCATAGATAGTACTAAACCCTATATATACTATGTTTAATTCTATGCATGTATAGCTATGATAAAGTTTAATTTATAAATTAAGCACTGTAAGAGATTAACAATAATATTAAAATAGAGTATTTATAAGAAATGTGGCAGCAGCTTCTTCATCATCAGACACTGCCTTCTCTAGTAATGTTTACATTTTTCAGTCTAAAACTATTCCTGAATATATGTAACCATCTCTTACTTACAGCAAGTGCCTTGGTGTCACTCATTTCCAGGGCTCCCTGGCTGAAGTCTTTGTATAGGCTCAATGCTTTCTGGTGCAACACATTGCTGTCAATAGAAACACATTTTGGTTCATGTCTTCCACCCACAAATTTAATAACTTTTCTATCTTAACTAAGCACTTATCATGCCCTGCAGCTGTAAGTTTTGCATTTTGAGGTGTGACAGCAAAACTAGCACAAATTTCTTTTTTTTCTCACAATTTTATAGATAAAAGATTCATTCTTACCATAGATCTTAGCAACTGCAGCATACAATTTTTTATTTTTGTTTCTTATTAAGTCAAGAACTTTCACCTTCTCACTTAAAGGAAGTACTTTACAGCTTCTCTTTGGCATATCTAAATTACCAGCATCATTCTTCCATTTAGGGATCATTATGATGTCAAATAAGAATTACTTGAACACAAGCACTGTGATACCATGACAGTCTACCTGATAACTGAGACAGCTACTGAGTGGCTTATGGGTAGCGTGGATAGACAGCATGGACATGCTGGACAAGGGACAATTTGCATCCTGAGCAGGATAGTAAGGAATTTCATCATGCTACTAACAGTGCATAATGTAGAACTTACGAATGTTTTATTTTTGGAATTTTCCATTTATTATTTCTGAACCATGATTGATCACGGGTAACTAGAGCACAGAAAGCAAAACGGCAGATAAGGAGGGATTACCATATTTTGTTCAAACAAGAACATTCTCTTGCATAAGCAGAATAGAACCATCAAAGTCAGGAAGTTAACCTGACACAATATCACGATCTAATCCTCAGACTTCATTTAAATTTTTCTCGTGGACCCAATAATGTCTTTTTCCTGAGAAATGGATCAAGTTCAGAATCACATATTGCTTTTTTTTTTTTTTTTGAGACGGAGTTTTGCTCTTGTTACCCAGGCTGGAGTGCAATGGCGCAATCTCGGCTCACGGCAACCTCCGCCTCCTGGGTTCAAGCAATTCTCCTGCCTCAGCCTCCTGAGTAGCTGGGACTACAGGCATGCACCACCATGCCCAGCTAATTTTTTGTATTTTTAGTAGAGATGGTGTTTCACCTTGTTGATGAGGATGGTCTCGATCTCTTGACCTTGTGATCCACCTGCCTCGGCCTCCCAAAGTGCTGGGATTATAGGCGTGAGCCACCGCGCCCAGCCCACATATTGCTTTTAAATGTCAGCTCTCTTTAATCTCCTTCATTCTGGAATAGTTTCTCTGTGTTTGCTTAATTTTCAAGATTTCGGCACTTTTGATAATTATGGGCCAGTTATTTTGCAGAATATTTCTCAGTTTCAGGATTTTCTGTTTCAGTTTTGATTGGATTCAAGTTATCAATCTTTTTATGTTTTTATTTTTTGAGATGGAGTTTTGCTCTTGTGCCCAGGCTGGAGTGCAATAGCACAATTTTGGCTCACCGTAACCTCTGCCTTCCAGGTTCAAGCGATTCTCCTGCCTCAGCCTCCCAAGTAGCTGGGATTACAGGCATCTGCCACCACGCCTGGATAATTTTGTATTTTTTAGTAGAGACAGGGTTTCTCCATGTTGGTCAGGCTGGCCTTGAACTTCTGACCTCAGGTGATCCACCCACCTTGGCCTCCCAAAGTGCTGGGATTACAGGCGTGAGCCACCACACCTGGCAAGTTATCAATCTTTAACAGGTGTATCACAAAGATGATGCTGTGTTCTCATTGCATTATATCCAGAGGCACACATTTATGTTCACTTTAATCTCTTGATTAAGGTGGCATCTAACAGATTTCTCTGCTATGAAGTTATTTTTGTTCCTTTCTAATTAAAACAAATTTTAGGAGAGGTTATTTGAAGATATGAAATATCCTTTCTTCACTCAACTTTCAGTTTATTTATTATTTATATCAGTATTATCTCATAGATTTCTACTTTGAGACTTAAAATCCACTACTATCATTATTTATTTCTATGTTTATTTTAGCCAGTGAAAACTCATTTATGCTGGCTTCTGTGTCCATTGGACATGGCAACATCATTTTCTAGATTACTTTTTCACCATCTGGTACAGTTGCTTTCGGGAGCAACAGCTCTGGAATCAGCCCTTTCTTCTAGGTTCTCTGGTTCCTTTGAGTGAAGAAGAATATTCAGAAGCCCAGATTCAAGTGCTAGGTGCGCTCATTGATATTGAGGCATTATTCCTATATCCTTTAACAAAATGAGGAAATATATGTAAATACACATACAGAATACCTACTTTTATTTCTACTTTGATCTCTCTACTTGAAATATATCAATTCACACCAACAGCTCCAATTCTAATCCAATACCACAGAGTTAACTGTCATTTTTTCCCTTTCCTTATTTGTAACTTCCTTTTCAGAAAGTAAGAAAAGTAAGAGCCTATCTCAGGTTATCCATTCTTTTTGATCAATCTGGCTGCATGCAGCCAATTTCCCATCTTCACTGTAACCCCTCTCTTCAGAGTGGTTGATACAGGAAAAGGCTGCCAAACTTTGGTAAGGGAGTGGCCTGTGTAAACCAGTTACCATTTCGTATTCCTCAGCCCTGTCTCAGGCATGGGATGGCAGCCTATATTTCTAAAGCAACTTGCTCTAAATAAGAACTGTCCTTCAGGCTGGGTGCAGTGGCTCACGCCTGTAATCCCAACACTTTGGGAGGCCAAGGAGGGTGGATCACCTGAGGTCAGGAGTTCGAGACCAGCCTGGCCAATAAGGTGAAACCCTGTGTGTAATGAAACTACAAAAATTAGCCAGGTGTGGTGGCCTGAGCCTGTAGTCCCAGCTACTTGGGAGGCTGAAGCAGAAGAATTGCTTGAACCCAGGAAGCAGAGGTTACAGTGAGCTGAGATCATGCCACTACACTCTAGTCAGGTAACTTCATTAAAAAAATAAATAAATAAATAAAAATAAAAAATAAAAAATAAATTACAAAAACAAATTAAATAGAAATTCTGAAGCTGAAAAACACAATCACGAAAATTAGAAATTCACTAGATGGTTTTAATAACAGATTTGAGCAAATGGTAGAAAGAAGCAGCAAATTGGAAGATGAGAAAACTAAAAATTTCCAGATTGAGGAGCAGATAGAAAATTTAAGGAATTTGAGGAATCTCTAAGTCACAATAAAACAAAAACATACACATCATAGAAGTTCTAGAAAAAGAAGAGAGAAAGAGGTAGAAAAAAAATTTGAGGAAATAATGGCCAGTACTTCCTAAATTTGATGAAAGACATAAATATCTACATCCTAGAAACTCTACAAACTCAGGACAGGATAAATGTAAAGAGAGCCACATCAAGACATCAATTATCGTCAGATTGTTAAAAGAAAAGAAAAAGAATCCTAAAAGCCACAAGAGAGAAGGAACTCAGAATGCACAAGAGGTCCTCAATAAAAATAACATTGATTTCCCATTAGAAACCATGGAGGCCAGAAGGCACTGGGAAAACATACTTAGCATGCTAGAAGAAAACAAAACCATCAACCAAGAATTCTATATCTGGCAAAACTATCCTTCAAGAATGGACAAATTAAGACATTTCCAGAAAAATAAATTTTAAAGTTTTTGTTATTAGTGGGCCTGTCCAACAATGAGTGCTAAAGTGAGTCCCTCAGGATGAAATAAAGGGACACTAGACAGTAACTCAAAGCCATAGGACAAAATACAGCATATTGGTAAAGGTAACTACATAGGTATATTTAAGTCTGTATTATTCTATATTTGGTCATTAAATTTATTTTTTTCTTTATGACTGAAAAGGCAAATGCATTAAATAATAATTATTAAACTACACCACACAATATATTAAGATGGAATAACAATTTTAATATACTGTTACAATAAAAAATCAAGAGAGGAAGAGGTAGAGACATATATGATCAGAATGCTGCATACCATTAAAACTAAGTTGGTATTATTCAAGCTATTTTGTTATAAGTTTAAGATGATAGTTGTAAAGCCCAAGATAATCACTAAGAAAATAACAAAAATAAACAGGAAATGGAAAAAGAAAATCAAAATAGTATATTACAAAATAAGTGCAAAAAAAGTCATTTATGGAGAAAGTGAACAAAAAACAGATAGACATACAGAAAACCAATAACTAAATGTCAGAAATGAGCCCTTCCTTATCAGCAATTACTTTAAACATAAATAATTTTTTTTTTTTTTTTTGAGACGGAGTTTCGCTCTTGTTACCCAGGCTGGAGTACAACGGCGCGATCTCGTCTCACCGCAACCTCCGCCTCCTGGGTTCAGGCAATTCTCCTGCCTCAGCCTCCAGAGTAGCTGGGATTACAGGCACGCGCCACCATACCCAGCTAATTTTTCGTATTTTTAGTAGACACGGGGTTTCAACATGTTGACCAGGATGGTCTCGATCTCTTGACCTCGTGATCCACGCTCCTCGGCCTCCCAAAGTGCTGGGATTAGAGGTGTGAGCCACCGCGCCCGACCCTAAACATAAATAAATTAAACTGTCCAATTAAAAGCAAGAGATTGTCAGAATACATTTTATTTTATTTTATTTTTATTTATTTTTTAGTGAAAAATTCTGGCCCTGTCACTCAGACTGCAGTGCAGCAGCACAACTGCGGCCCACTGCAGCCTCGACCTCTCTATCTCAGGGGAAAAAAAAAAAAAAAGTCAAGAGATTTTTGAATCAGTAATCAAAAAATCTCACCAGGCAGGGCACAGTGGCTCATAATCCCAGTCCTTTGGGAGGCCAAGGCGGGTGGATCACCCGAGGTCAGTTCAAGACCAGCCTGACCAACATGGTAAAATGCTATCTCTACTAAAAATACAAAATTAGCGAAGTATGGTGGCACATACCTGTAATCCCAGCTACTCTGGAGGCTGAGGCAGGAGAATCACTTGAACTCAGGAGGCGGAGGTTGCTGTGAGCCAAGATCACAGCACTACACTCCAGCCTGGGCAACAGAGCAATAATCCATCTCAAAATAATAATAATAAAAAAAAAAAAAAGAAAGAAACTAGGTTATCAGGCCTTCTTATAAATAACAAATGACACTCCTCTTATTGAGGAGACTCTGAGTTTTTATTTTCTTTTAATGTCTATGTCTATGCCTGAAACTACAACAAAGAACAAATATTTTTTCTTTTTTTCTTCCTTCCTTCCTTCCTTTCTTCCTTCCTCTCTCTCCTTCCTTTTTTCCCTCCTTACCGCCCTCCCTTCTTCCTTCCTTCCTTTCCTTTTATTCTGACAAAGTCTGGGATCATGGCACACTATAGCCTCAACCTCCTAGGCTCAAGTGACCCACCTCAGCCAGAGTAGCTGGGACCACCAGCACATGCCACCATACCCAACTAATTTTTAAGTTTTCATAGAGATGGAGTCTCTCTATGTTGCCCAGGCTGGTCTCCAACCTCTGGCCTCAAGCAATCCTTTTGCCTTGGCTTCCCAAAGTGCTGGATAACAGGTGTGAGCCACCATACCTGGCCTAGATATTTTTTTATACCACATATGTACCACATACATAAGCAAGTACTTGCAACACTATCAACTAATTCTTTGTGATAGAATTATGTTCAGAATCTCATTCGTTCATTTCTGATCACCCTTGATATCTGATCATGTTCCTCATCCTCCACCATCCCCATTCCCTTGTGACGACTGAGTACCCTGGCCTATCTTCAGCAAAAATTCTGTTAGGTTGATTTATCCAGAATCCCCCTTACCCTTAATAGTAGCTCTTAGTAATTTTCCACCCATTGACCCCCAGTCTAGTCCTTGGCTATCACTTCCCACTTGCACATGCTGTATTCGAAGTTGAGCCAAATTTCTGTCTCCCACTCTGGTTTGTATGTGCAGGACTGAGTCTGAATAAAGTCTGCCTTATACTTATCAACGCCTGAGCTTTGATAAGTATAATTGAAACTTTTGCTTTAACAAGGCCCTTGAAATTATGTACAACCGTGTCTAAGATAGACATTTTTATTAAATAGGGCCTCCCTCTGTTGCCCAAGCTGGTGTGATCACAGCTCACTGTAGCCTTAAACTCCTGGGTTCAAAGGATCTGCTCACCTCAGCATCCTGAGTAGCAGGCTAATTTTTAAATATTTTTTTTTTGGTAGAGATGATGCCTCTGTATGTTGCTCAGGCTGGTCTTGAACTCCTGGCCTTAAACGATCCTCCAACTTTGGTCTCCTAAAGCCCTGGGATTACAGGTGTGAGCCAATGTGCCTGATCAACTTTTTGGCTGTTTTTGAAAATGATGTTTATCAGGTTAACAGGAGACTTCAGACCTGAGCATTATTTATTTCCATCTATTGGGAATTCCTGTATTTGTTATGTACAGTTCACTGTATTGGAAGATGAGACTATCAAGTGTGTTCTCAGGGTGAAAATAAGCAGTTAGGTAGGACAAACAATACTGTGTCAAGTTAGTGAAACTGCAGAGAATTGAGAATAAATCAAATAATATACTTTTTGTACTGTCAATAGCAAGACAATAATCCCCTTTTTGATACTTTTTTAGTTATTTACTTTTTTTAAATTTTGTTATTCTGTCACTTAGAATTAGCCTAATTTTAGAAATAAAAGAACTGAGACAGAATTCAAGGACATGCCAAGTAACAATGTTTCTTTGACGGGACTATACCAAGTAGATGGATACAAAGTTTGAAAAATAATCTCTGCTTTCTGAGCTTTTGTTTGTTTTTTAAAATGGTATTTTGCTCTATCAACCAGGCTGGAGTGCAGCAGGTATGATTTTGGCTCACTGCAACCTCCGCCTCCCGAGTTCAAGCAATTCTCTGTCTCAGCCTCCCTAATAGCTGAGATTGCAGGTGCATGCCACCATGCCAGGCTAATCTTTGTATTTTTAGTAAAGACAGGGTTTCACCATGTTGGCCAGGCTGGTCTCGAACTTCTGACATTGTGACCCACCTGCCTCAGCTTCCCAATGTGCTGGGATTACAGGCGTGAGCTATGGCACCCAGCCCAGAGTTTTAAAGTAAAAGGTTAGAAACACCTCCTCTGTTTGCTAGTTTTCTTTTCTTTGCTTTGCTGAGACAGAGTCTTGCTCTGTTGCCCAGGCTGGAGTGCAGTGGCTTGATCTCAGCTCACTGCAATCTCCACTTCCCAGGTTCAAGCGATTCTCCTGCCTCAGCTTCCTGAGTATCTGGGATTACAGGTGCGCACCACCGTGCCTAGCAAATTTCTTTTTCTTTCTTTTTTTTTTTTTTGCCAATCAATGAGAGCTTGTAAGGTTGCTGAGGTTGGTTGGCCTTGAACTCTTGGCCTCGCCGTCACAAGCGCCACGACATCCGGCCGGAGCCACTTTGGGCCCCAGCAAATTTCTTTGCTTTTTAGGATTTTTGGTAGAGATGGGGTTTCACCATGTTGGCCAGGCTGGTCTTGAACTCCTGACCTCTTGATCCACCCACCTTGGCCTCCCAAAGCGTTAGATTACAGGGGTGAGCCACTGCACCCAGCCTGGTTTGTTAGTTTTCTATATCCTGAATGAATACCTTTTTCCCCAAGTTTTCTTTTTATTCTCCTTCAGAAAATGTGATTAGGATTGCATCTTAATTTTTTTTTTATGTTGAATGATAGCATTTACTAATATTCTTTTTTGTTTGTTTGAGATGGAGTCTCACTCTGTTGCCCAGGCTGGAGTGCAGTGGTGTGATCTCAGCTTACTGCAACCTCTACCTCCCCAGTTCAAGCAGTTCTTGTGTCTCAGCCCTCTGAGTAGCTGGGATCACAGGACTCCACCACCATGCCTGGCTAATTTTTGTATTTTTTAGTAGAGGCAGGGTTTCACTATGTTGGCCAGATTGGTCTCAAACTCCTGACCTCAAATGATCCACATGCCTCAGCCTCCCAAAGTGCTGGGATTACAGGTGTGAGCCATCACACCCGGCCTACTCATTTTCAAAGAAGGAGACACAACAACTTCTAACAATTACTAATCAGTAAAGTCAGGGATATTCTATACTTGCATTAGAAGGCTGAACTTGGAGGTAAAGCTGGGAGAAAAATGAGATTTTCCTTTAGCTCACTGCATGATAAATATACCTCCAGGTTTGGGGGAGTGGTCACAGCAAGTATTTTGGCACCTTTTTAGTTAATTAAAAACTAGACTACACATACTATTTGTAATTGGGCTATCTTCTTTGCACTGCTGTTTAATTGTAAATATGAGCGTACACTGTTATTTTGCTTTACAAATGGAATATCAGAAGTATTGCATTCACTTAGTCTGATTGATTTGTGCCTTACGAAACAGAATAAAACATTGGGTAGAACTAAATCAGGGTATTAAATATTTGTCCACTATCTTTTAATTAAAATGATTTTCTGTTAACACTTTGTTTTCCATATTCTATTTAATAATGAAGGAAAAGGCAGGGTGTGGTGGCTCTCACCTGTAATCCCAGCACTTTGAGAGGCAGAGGTGGACGGATCACCTGAGGTCAGGAGTTTGAGACCAACTGGCCAACATGGTGAAACCCTGTCTCTACTAAAAATACAGTAATTTGCTAGGCCTGGTGGTGAATGCCTGTAATCCCAGCTGCTTGGGAGACTGAGGCACGATAATCACTTGAACCCACGAGGCAAAGGTTGCAGTAAGCTGAGATGGTGACACTGCACTCCAGTCTCGGTGGGAGGAAAGACTCAAAATCATAAGAAGGAGAAAGAGAAGGGGAAAAAAATGTTTCCTTTATGTTGGTTAAATGTTTTACATTTTTCTTCTTTCCTTCCCCCAGCCCCCCAAAGTAGTAATTCAATCCTTTTATGACTTATAAGAGCTCTCCAGAGACATTCATACTCATACTTTGAAGGTCTTGCATGTTATTATACTTTAGTGATTCTTATAATAACTAAATAATTTTCCTAAATCCAAATTTTACTTTTGACTAACCTGTTTGGTTCAAATTTGTATATATACAGGAGTTTTCACAGGGTCTCCTATTTCTCAAAATCACGAACACTTCGTTGGATGCTCAGCATGAGGCATTCAAGGTTAAAAGTCAGCAGGACTCCCTCAGCGAACCTTGTACCTTCATACCCACCCCCATCCCAGCTATGGATGAGTTTCCTCCTCTCCCTTCCCCCAGAGAAGGAAGCTCAACAACATTAGCACACAAATGCAAAATAACCAGCCAGGCCTCTTCCTAGGAATACAAATTAGGGGCAGGTAGTTGAAGAGCTTAGAAAGCTGAAATTGTTCACTATGAAAGGATGAATAGATGAGAGACTGAAAGTGGGGTAAAGTGTTCAGCTTTTGTCATTTAAAGTAATATCTTTAACTCTTTGCCTTCTAGAGACTACCTTTTACCAAATAATAGAGCTTTACAATCAAGAGTTCCTGGGTTAAAAAAAAAGGCATTGTGCTTTCTTTTATAAGGTATAAAGATAAAAATTAGATATTGGTTTCACTAGGGCATAAGTCTGACAAAAATACAGTAGAGAGCTTATGGCATTGAATAATTTATTAGCAGATTTTTTTTTTTTTTTTTTAAAGGCATCTATATTAGCTGACTATTGCATTTTCTCCTTTTTTTTTTTGGCCACCACTTTTAGCTAAATGCAAATCATGTTTTACTACATTTACACTTGGCTGATTTTTAACTTGAGAGGTGTGTTTGGCTGAAACCTTGAATTTTATTTTCTAATTAGATCTATCTTATTTAGTAGTCGATGGCATAGTCTTGCCACAGTTTTTCTGTAGTAATTGTAAGATGAATACCCAAGCAAGTCTTTTTCTAGATTGCTGAAGTTTTGGGTATGTAACCTGGACATTCAGAAAGTAGCATTGTGGACAGAGTAATCAGTATTGTGCGTGTACATTCTCAAGCTAAAATCTGAATATTTCAGCATGACGCCATCAGTGGTCAAAAACCGAACTTACGAGTGGGAAGATGCCTTTGTGTCTTATTATAAGACAACAGAGGAACACAGAAGTATAAAGTTAACTAACAAAACTCGGGGTTTCTACAACAACAGCATGTTTTGACCTTGAGCTAAAATTTTTGTTTGGTTTGCTTTTATTAAGAGTAGTTTTTAGCTGAGTGTAGTGGCACACACTTGTAGCCCCAGCTACTTGGGAGGCTGAGACAGGAGGATCACGTGAGCACAGAAGGTCAAGTAAGCTGTGACTGTGTCTCTGCACTCCAGCCTGGATAACAGAGCAAGACTCTGTCTCAAAAAAAAAAAAAAAAAAGTATTTCTTATTTTGGAGAGAAAAATCTTTGCTCTGATAGAGATCATAAATTGGATGGTGCAGTGCCTCACCCCTTTAATCCTAGCACTTTGGGAGCCTGAGGCAGGCGGATCACCTGAAGTCAGGAGTTTGAGACCAGCCTGACCAATAGGGTGGAACCCTATCTCTACTAAAAATACAAAAATTAGCCTGGCATGGTGGTGGCCAACTGTAGTCTCAGCTACTCGAGAGGCTGAGACAGGAGAATTGTTTGAACCTGGGAGGTGAAGGTTGCAGTGAGCTGAGATCGTGCCACTGCACTCCAGCCTGGGTGACCGAGCAAGATTCCATCTCAAAAAAAAAAAAAAAAAAAAAAAAAAAAAAAACCACAGATCATAAATTATGTACTATATTTTAAAAATACTATATTTTTAAAATTATGTACTATATTTTTAAAATATTTTGTGTGTTCTTCAACAAAACTTGTGCTCATCTTCTTTGGTAGGACAATTTGAACAAATTATAATTGCTGAAGAAGGGATTATACATGTCACTGAAGCATAGAGAAAGTATGTAAGATACAAATCCTAAGACATCCAAAAAATTTTTCTGTGGGTGGTGGGGTGGTGGGGGGGACAGAGTTCTACTCTTGCTGCTCAGGCTGTAGTCCAAGGGCGAGATCTCGGTTCACTGCAACCTCTGCCTCCTGGGTTCAAACAATTCTCCTGACCCAGCCTCTCAAGTAGCTGGGATTGCAGGTGCATGCCACCATGTCCTGCTAATTTTTGTACTTTCAGTAGACACAGGGTTTCACCATGTTGTCCAGGCTGGTCTCAAACTCCTGACCTCAGGTCATCCACCTATTACGGAGGAGTACCCAGCTTGTAGGTTCTTGGCTTCTTTAACCCGGAAGAATGGGGAAAGGGGGCTGGAGGTGCAGTGAGTTTACCCTCCGAAAAAAATCGTGGACCCAAAGAGTTATGCGATAGAGCAATTTATTAGACAGAGAGAGGGAGAAAAGACACCTCCCACGCTGTTGTGGGAGGGGAACCCAGACTGGGAAATCCGTTCATGCAGGAGCAACTTAAGTTTTAACCCTTGAGTTATTCCCAGTCGATTCATGTTGTCGTCCAATAAGAGGAGTTCTTTCAAATGTCCTATGGATTGATTGATCTTTAACTCTGATACCGGATTGGCTACTTTTTCTACAACCCTGAGTTGTAGCGCCCCCTCCTCCCAGAGCTTTCCCCGGGAATTTGGAACAAAAGAGCCCCAACTGGCTTTCCTGGGAAGATCAGACAAAGAATTTTACCTGGCCCACGTGGAAGAGGTCCTCAAAGAGCCCCATCCGCCGGAGGTCCTAAGACGAGGAGCCAGGACATTCCTGCATTTGAAACTTCTCTGGTCTCCAGATGGAGGCGTGGAGGTGCTCAAAGAGCCCCAGCTGCTTGAGATGGGAGCCGGGAAATTCCTGCATTTGAAACCCCTCCCCTAGCGGACCTGGGAAGAGAAGTTTCTTTAACACAATCTCTCACACCCACCTCAGCTTCCCAAAGTGTTGGGATTACAAGTGTGAGCCACTGCGCCAGACCTCAAACTTGTTTTTTATAGAATGGTATTGGGGAGGGTAGGTGGGAAATAAACAAGTTTCAGAGGGTGTGGGCAGCCATGCATATAATGATTTTTACATCTATTATGGCATTATATTTACAGTATTTCCGCTGTATAGGAGGAAAAGCACAGGAAGTTTTGGTTTTTTGCTTTGCTTTTGTAATGACACTTCTAATAAAAGCCAATCCATTATCTTGTACCCTTTTTTCACCTATGTCTCCAGTGAAACATAGTTTTTTGAGGACAAAATGTCCTTTCCTTTCTCAGCGTCTTTTGGACATTTTTATTTTTTTATTTTTTATTTTTATTTATTTATTTTTGAGACAGAGTCTTGCTCTGTTGCCGGGCACCGGGCTGGAGTGCAGTGGCGCAATCTCGGCTCACTGCAACCTCTGCGTCCCAGGTTCAAATGATTACCTTGCCTCAGCCTCCCAAGTAGCTGGGATTACAGGCATGTGCCACGCTTGGCTAATTTTATATTTTTAGTAGAGATGGGGTTTCTCCATGTTGGTCAGGTGGTCTGAAACTCCCGACCTCAGGTGATCAGCCTGCCTCTGCCTCCCAAAGTGCTGGGCTTACAGGTGTGAGCCACCATGCCCAGCCCATTGGTTTCTCTTTAAGCGTATATCAAATTGAGTGAAACCACCTTGAAATCCTCTGGGTATCATAAAATCGAATTTTTTGCTTTATATACCTGATGAAGAAATAGAAGCACTGAGGTTTTGAAGGCATATTTATTGAGGTAGGGAACTGTGGCCTCTTGCTTTGACTAGGCTTATCATATGTGTTAGATGCATTGAACACTCAAAAGGGGACTATATTGACTGTGCCAGATTGAGTTAGAACTTCTTCATTTCCTACATAGGTTAGTTGAGTATAAAACTAGGTACCTTACTTATCTTCTTTATCTTCTCTGTACTACCTACCTTGAGTATATCTATATATCTGTTCAAATCTTGGACAATCCAGTGTCCTGAAGGTATTAAAACAGGAGTGCCTGGACTTATGAGTATATTAAGACATTAATCCAATTAAATTGAGACCCTACTATAGTCAAAATAATTTACTATATGAGAAATATAAAGAAAAATGAGACATGGTCTTTGCCATTCAAGAACTGACAGTCCAGTTGGGAAAACTTGTGTTGAAGAAGCTCCAGTAAAAGTCAGCTTATGAAAGAATTACTAACCATCACTATGGTATTATTCTATTCAACCTCGATCCAATCAGTTTTCATATACCCAGTGCTATACTAGACATTATTTGTACAAAGAATAGTGGTCCTCAAGAAGCTGACTATTGAGCTGAAAAATCTCAGATATATAAAATTAGCCACAGTCTGATGTAATTTATTCATCTCTGTGATGAATAAAATGCCACATGAGAGTCCAAAAGAAAGTTGTGTCTGGGTGAGGAAATGAGTAGCTGGGAAGATGATTATAAATTTAACTAACACAGGAAATGCAGGCAAAATAGCTCATTTTAGTAGGATGCTCATTTTAGCAGTTGGAGCTGAAGATGTAAATTTTTAAATCAGTTTCACTTTAGTAATAACTGAAACACTGGGAACAAATGCCTTGGCCGGGGAAAGAATCTGTAGTAAGATAAGATATTTTAAAAAATAAAAATAAACAGGCTAGAATCATGGGAAAAATTCAAGATGTACAAAAGTTCAAAATGGATGCTGTGAGAGTTTAAGGAAGACAAAGTTTCATTCTGGCTGAGGTCATCAGGGAAGGTATTTTGGAGGAAGTGGGATTCACAATGGAATTTAAAGGTGCACACAAAAAGAGTAGTATATAATATTATGGAAGATGGAAATTCCAGATCTAGATAACTGTTTGTATAATAGCTGATGAATGCTGCTTCAGAAATGTAGTTTATACATAAGAGTAAAGTTGAGGAGAGACAGAGAGAAATTGTGCAATGATTGTTACAGCTGGTTATTTCAAGGCGTCAACCAACTAGTGGAGGATATGTTTGACTATGGAAGAATTTTGAGCAGGAGAGTTTCAGAATCAGCTGTGAGTTTCAGAAAGACAGCTTGTGGAAAGCTCTCTGTAGAAAAGTAAGACGCTCTGTCCTTTTCCAGGCCAGATCTCCAAATGGCCCTTGTGTTAGGAAACTAGGGAGAAATCTCTTTGTCTTTCCTAGGCAGAAAAAGGAGATGGAAAGATACAATTTTCTTCCTCCAAGACCCTAGGAAATCTTTAACTCAGACCCCAATCTGACCCATGAACTAAAGAAATAGACTCATTAATCATCTAATTATGAAAAATCTGGCTTTTAACTTGAGCAAATTTATAAACTAGTTATGACAGCCTTTCAGAAGAAAAATATCTTTCATTGTCCCTGTAACTTAAAGAACAGAGTCTTAAATTATATATTATTTATAATGTTGAAAACTTGGAAATTGTTCAAAAAGTTTGTCACTGAAGAATAAATTATTTGTGACTTTATAATTATTTACATTTCAGATATGATATGTTTGTTCTTACAAGTAGCTAAATTAAATAATTTTTTTTTCATCTATGAAGTTCTGTAGCTTCCTTTATTTACACATTTCGGTGATTTATGAAACATGTTTTTATGTTCTTTTTTTGGAAGAAGAATGCTTGAGAATTGTTATTCCTGGAAATAGTTCTATTTATTCATGGCTATTAAGTTTTTAAAAATCAATTTAAAGAGGGTCTTCTTATATTTTACTTTTCATTTCATATTTTACATATTTTTTCCTGAAACACTAACATTGAAATGCTTTTGGTTGTGAATTTCCAGGGGAATATAGAAATGGTATTATTGAAAAGCATAAAGAAGAACAAAAAGAACCAAGAGAGATGCAAATGACATTTTAAATAAGGATGCTGAAAGCTTTTTCATGTCATTTGCTTTTTGCAGGAAGGGTGAGAAGTTTTGCTAGCTAATGTTGACAATTGTTTAGAAAACTTTTTACACGAATAGGGCTGGAAGTGGTGGCTCACTCCTGTAATCCCAGCACTTTGGGAGGCCGAGGTGGGTGGATCACCGGAGGTCTGGAGTTTGAGACCAGCCTGGCCTACATCATGAAACCCCATCTCTACTAAAAAATAAAAAACTTAGCCAGACATGGTGGCACGTGCCTGTAATTCCAGCTACTCGGGAGGCAGAGACAGGAGAATTGCTGTAAACCAGGAGGCGAGGTTTCAATGAGCTGAGATAATGCCACTGCACTCCAACTTGGACAACAGAGCGAGACTCCGTTTCAAAGAAAAAAAAATAGGAAAAAGCTTTTTACAGGAATTGGAAGGACACGTGACTTTCCCATGAGGAGAAGAGAACAGGTATTTTGCTAGGCTGACTTTAACCTTAAATACCAGAGACAGAAATGAAACTTACTCTTCTGAGAGAATTAGCAGTGGTGTTCAACGTTTTACAAACTCTCCTCAGAGTCTGTTGCTAAATTCGTGCCGAGAAATGTTCATACCTTATTCATGCTCCATAAAAGAGAGATCAAGGGATGTTAGAGTTTGTTGATTTTAACATGCGGAGAATTTGAGTTCCGTGCGATTAAAATCCCCCCTCACTTCCTTTATGAAGCCACTGTGCTATTATTTGAATAAGTTTTCTGGGTATCTTTTTTATTTCTGTGAGGCACTATAGTAAGGAAAGATGCCATGATCAGAATCAGAACTCACTTATTAAGCACACGTTTTCTCTGGGCATGGTCCTAGACACTGAGGATCAGCCAACGTGAGCATTAATATTCATGACATACAGGCAGCAGAACAACATTAAGACAAGATATACATATCGGAAAGTCAGTTTTCCTAAACTACGTTTTGAGGTATGTTCATGTATGTTCCTTGAAAAGAAACAGGTAAAATATCCATTCAAAATACAAGATGGATTAATAGATTTTCTTGTAACTAAGTATGAAAAGTTCATTGATATGATTTTGGATTCTATATTTCAACTCCCCCTTAAGAAACTACTAGATGCTAAATTTTGGTATAGTATTACAGAATAACCACAATTTTCTGAAAATGTTATTTAGATACTCCTGCTTTTTCAACTGCATATCTGCGTAAGACCAGATTTTCTCCAACTACTTCAGACAAAACATTTCACAACCGACTGCAATAGCAGGTAGGAGTAATCTGTCTACTTCTAAGCCAGATATAAAAGTGATATGCAGAAATGTAAAATAATGCCACTGTTCTCATTGATTTTTTTTGTTTGTTAAAACAGTTTTCATAAAAATATGTCATGTATATTAACATGTTGGGGTATATTCATTGTAACTATTTTATCTTATTTATTTATTTTAAATAGGGTTTCACTCTGTTGCCCAGCCTGGAGTGCAATGGTGTGATCACAGTTCACTCCAGCCCTGACTTCCTGAGTTCCAACAGTTCTGCCATCTCAGCCTCCCGAGTAGCTGGACTCCAGGCGCATCCACCATGCCCAGCCAGTTTTTATATTTTTACTGGTTGCGAGGTTTTACCATGTTGCCCAAGCTGGTCTCGAACTTCTGGGCTAAAGTGATTTGCCTGCCTCAGCCTCCAAAAGTGCTGGGATTATAGGTGTCAGCCACCACATCTGGCTGTAGCTATTTTATATTAATTAATTAATTGTTTATAAATGTTAAAAGTGGCTTTTAGGGTCAAATGCACTTGATACATGAAGATAGAATATTGAAATGTTTTTAAGTAAGTCTCAATTGCATTAACAGTACAAGAACAAATAATTTGTTTTTACTGCAAATAATAAAAACACCATTATTGAATTGCTGAAAAGGACTTTAGTGACCCTGTAGGACTAATCCAATTCTCCTACTTCACAGGAGCAAAAATGAATGAAATGGCTCGCCTGCTGTTACACAGAGTGGCAGAATCAGGATCAGAATCCAGTTTTCCTCACTGTCAGTCACTGTAATCCACTCACTGTGGAAGACTGCCCCACAAGTGCCCATTTTACAGAGTAATAGTCCTGCAACCAAGGTGCAAACAAAATACTCGTGCCAGCTCTGCTGTATAAGGCACCCTTTCTTGAGGTGACATTTTTTGTCCAGAAATATTATCTGTAAGCAACCTCTCTGCTGAACTGCTTCACACAACTCCTAGTTTCTCTGACACACATTATTATTATTGCCTTTCAATGAGCAATTTATACTCAGAAGCTTCAAACTCCTACAGAATAGGACCTGCTCTAGGAAGAAGTGTTGTTATTTAGCTGCATGTTTTTTTGTTTGTTTGTTTGTTTGTTTTTTAGATGGAGTCTCACTCTGTCACCCCAGTTGGACTGCAGTGGCACAATCTCGGCTCACTGCAACCTCCACCTCCCAAGTTCAGGCAATTCTCCCTGCCTCAGCCTCCTGAGCAGCTGGGATTACTGGCATGTGCCACCACACCCAGCTAATTTTTGTATTTTTTTAGTAGAGATGGGGTTTCACCATGTTGGTCAGGCTGGTCTCGAACTCCTGACCTCATGATCTGCCCACCTCAGCCTCCCAAAGTGCTGGGATTACAGGCATGAGCCACCGCACCTGGCCTAGCGTCATGTTATTGCAGTAGACACAAGTAATGGCAGCAGCAGCTAGCATGCGGGAGTGTGTAAGAAAACAGGAAGGCTGGGCGCAGTGGCACAAGCCTGTAATCCCAGCACTTTGGGAGGCTGAGGTCAGAGGATCACCTGAGGTCAGGAGTTTGAGCCCAGCCTGACCAACCTGGAAAAACCCCATCTGTACTAAAAATACAAAATTAGCTGGGTGTGGCATGCCTGTAATCCCAGCTACTCAGGAGGCTGAGGCAGAGAAACGCTTGAACCCAGGAAGCAGAGATTGCCATGAACTGAGATCTCGCCATCACTCCACCTTGGGCAACAAGAGCAAAACTCTATCTAAAAAAAAAAAAAAAAAAAAAAGGAGAGAAAACAGGAAAAGCCAATACAGTTATTGCAGCTTCATATTAAGCTGAAGGTAGCAGAAACGAATGCTCACTTGAATTTTATCTGCAAAATATGTCTCTGCCAAACTGCTTCACAAAACTCCAAGTTTCCAACAAGGCCTGGTGGCTCATGCCTGTAATCCCAGCACTTTGGGAGGCCAAGGTGGGTGGATCACTTGAGGTCAGGAGTTCGAGACCAGCTGGGCCAACATGGTAATACCCTATCCCTACTAAAAATACAAAAATTAGCCAGGCATGGTGGTAGGTGCCTGTAATCCCAGCTTCTCTGGAGACTGAAGCAGGAGAATTGCCTGAACCTTCACTTCGGAGGTTGCAGTGAGTCAAGATGGTGCCACTGTACTACACTCTGGGGGACAGAGTGAGAAACTCTATCTAAAAAAAAAAAAAAAAAAAAAAACCTCCAAGTTTCCCTGACACACACGTTCTTACCATTGTCTTTCAATGAACAATTTATATTCAGAATGCTGGTCTGCCATCGCTTTGCATGTGTGGCAGGTCTAATTGTACTAGAGCTTGGCCACTCATCTTGATGGAGCATGGCAAGGTCCTGGCCCCAAGTGCAGGGGAACATTAATTTGTTCCCCTAATGAAATGGGGAACAAATCTTTTAGGCCATACCCCGATGATTACATCACAGAAAGGGAAAGGCTTTTATCAACTGGATTTTGCAGAGGCTACGCAGGATATTAGGGTTGTTTGAGCTTGGAAATCCTTTACCACAGTGATCATGCCTAAGTTAATGCTGACATCCTCAGCATCTCAAAACCTACTTTCTGAGGTCCACCCAGAGTTTAGTCTCAGTTGCCTTCTTGGTAGCTGAGCCACTCAGGGAAATGCTGGTCACCTTGGGAGAAGGAGAAACAATGAGTCCTAAAAAGCGGTGACACATTTCATTCATTACAGGCTTTTTTCCTGAGCAAGATGAAAGGAGTACTCTAAGGGAAAGAATTAAAAGACAACTAACTAGTCAGCCAGTGTCTTCCTTAAGCACAAATCGAAAGCTGACAAACCAAAACCATGGGTATCATGAAAAGCACAGGCTGTCATTTCTTTCTTTCTTTCTTTTTTTTTTTGAGACAGAGTCTCACTCTTGTTGTCCAGGCTGGAGCGCAATGGTGCAATCTCAGCTCACCAAAACCTCCGCCTCCCGGGTTCAAGCAATTTTCCTTCCTCAGCCTCCCAAGTAGCTGGGATTATAGTCATGAGCCACCAAGCCTGGCTAATTTTGTATTTTTAGTAGAGCGGGGGTTTCTCCATGTTGGTCAGGATGGTCTCAAACTTCCGACCTCAAGTGATCCACTGGGTTCAGCCTCCCAAAGGGCTGGGATTACAGGCGTGAGCCACCTCGCCCAGTCAGGCTGTCATTTCAGAGGTTAAAATGATTGAGAGAAAAGTGGGAGATATAAAGGAAGTAACAGTTATCAACCAGCCACCATGAGCTAGGTGCTGTCCCTGGAAATACATATACCTTATCACAAATTCTTACCGACCTTGAGAGGGAAGTATTATTTTCCTCTACTATAAGGGTGAAGAAAGTCAGAGAGGTTAAGACACTCACCCAAGATCACATGGTTTTCATATGGCAGAGCAGAGCTCAAATTCAGCTATCTGAGACTCCAAAGTTCATGTTCTTTCCGGGACACTGCACCAGTGAATAAGTAGAATAAATAAATAAATGTGACTATTTGTTTTTATAGAAATTTATTCCCTTAGTAAAATAAACAAATAAACCCATAAATAAAATGAGTCAGAGGAGTCTTATAGGTGTGCTCCCTACCCACATGTATATTCCCAGCAAAGGATCAACCTACATTGAAGATGTTGACATAATCTATGACAAAACTTAATATAATTTGTTCTTCTTCTATGTGGAAAAGCAGAAGTGAGGAATTGGTCAGTGAAGAAGAGATGGGGAGAGAACTAGGCATCCGGCCCTTTCTTCCTAGATGACTTCTTAGGCATGGGCTAAGACACCTGGTAGGGTCATGTTGCCTCATGCTTAGAGCAGAGGCTGCCACACGGGCATTTCCTGCACATTCCTCTCTGAGAGAGATCCCCTAGAAATTCATTTTTAAAATTTGGAGATGATTTTTTTTTTCTATGTCAAAGCTTTCCTTTTCAACGATTGTGATTACACTGCATTTAAAAATGACTAGGCCAGGAGAGGTGGCTCATGCCTACAATAATCTCAGCACTTTGAGAGGCCAGGGTGGGTAGATCACAAGGTCAGGAGTTCGAGATCAACCTGGTCAATATGGTGAAACCCTGTCTCTACTAAAAATACAAAAATTAGCTGGGCGTGGTGGCAGGTGCCTGTAGTCCCAGCTACTCGGGAGGCTGAGGCAAGAAAATCGCTTGAACCTGGCAGGCAGAGGTTGCAGTGAACCAAGATCTCACCACTGCACTCCAGCCTGGACAATATGCTAGGCATGGTGGCTCACACCTGTAATCCCAGAACTTTGGGAGGCTGAGGGAGAATCACTTGAGTCTAGGAGTTCAAGCCTGGGCAACAAAGTGAAATCCTGTCTCTACAAAAAAACAAGAAAAGAAAAGAAAAATTAGCCAGTCATGGTGGTGTGCACCTGTAGTTCCAGCTATTTGGGAGGCTAAGATGGGAGGATCGCTTTTGCTGGTAACGTTGAGGCTGCTGTGAGTCTTTGTTGTATCACTGCTCTTCAGCCTAGGTGACAGAGCGGGACGTTGTCTGTAAAACAAAAACAACAAAAAAGGAAATAAACTAAATTTTCTCTTCTTTTAAATGCTTCAAGTTTTTAATACCTGCAGAATAAACAAGGGTCAGAGATTCCAGGCAATACCTGTAGAACTAGTGCTAACTCACATTTGTAGAGAAAAGGACAAAAATATCTCACAACTCAGTTGCCCTATTTAATAGATTATGCAATTAAATTCTAAATGGATAAGATGGACCTTCAGGCAAACCAAGTCTATCACTTAGTTACTCTACTCCCATTTTCTTCTCTACTTTGGTTCAAAATAATACCTAGCATGCTGCAAGATGTGAGAGCTCTGGCAAAAGAAGGTAAGGTAACGAGAAGGCAGGATCAGCCTGACATCAGTTCTTCTCTGCCCTAAGAACCACTGGGCGGGAAGAATCTGAGTTCTTGAATTCTGCTACAGTGACTGAGATCAGTCTCTCAATGTGTCTAAATGGGAGATAAATCATTGTTAACTTAAAATGCAACATGGTGATTTAGCATGATTTTAATTGGATTTGGGCAATAAAAATACCCTTTGCTACTTAAAAAGAAAGGCAAAATTTGAAAATGGTGGTTATGTAACCTTTTTATGGCAAAAGAGCAGTCTTTTGAAAGATTGTCCTTCTCACAATAGAAGCTGATTTTATATTCCTAATGAGGCATGGGAGACACAATCTATTCTTGAAACGTTTCAGCTCTCTTCAGTGTTCCCTATTTAATTAGAATTGCTCCCTATACTAATCTCCCTAGCTAGCAATCTAATAGCCATTAGCAGAATTTATTTACTGTTTAAATTGCTACTTAAAGTTTAGGCTTGCTTCCAAGGATTTAAGCAGGTAACTAAGAGAAAGTTTGGTCTTTTAAGTCAAATTCTTGCCTCATTTCTTCCTTCAAAATATACATAAGAAATTTTCTGTAAAAATAAGTCAGTAAAATCATAGCCCTAGCAAAGGAGACTTGTTTATTTTTGGGGCAGGGTGCAGGGATGAAGAGGAGTGAGCGTGCAAGCATATAGTAATCATATATATCTGAATGCACCTGCAAATCTGTCGAATTTGGAAACTGTTTACGTATTTTTTTATTTTTTTGGTAAGTGCATTTACAGATGTGAATCTTAGAGTTTGACACTGCGTGAGACAGGCAACATATGAAAACAATTAAATCAAATCTACCACACTTACCAGGTTTGCATCTTTTACCTTCCTGAATGAGAGAAAAGAGAGTTACAGGAGTAACCAACCTAGAATTTGGGAGGTTCATAATGATAACTCCAGTACATTCCCAGGGAAATCTTACATTAGCCAGTTCTATGGAATTCAAATAGAATGTGAAATTTAATATTAATAGTTTAGTTTTTAAATTCCCAGCTCTTTTTCTATTTTTATATTTATCTAATTAGAACAGCCATAAAATAATTACATTTCATAGTTGTTAGGAATAGGCATATCAATGAAAATAAAAGGATTCATTCCTAAATGATAATTGACCAGGCAATTAAATGGCAACCTTTGTGTAAAACATTAAATAAATTATTATTAAATTTAAGGAACATGAGAAAACTCCCATAGATTCTTCAACTACTTTGTCACTTGTGATTCATTAAAATGCAACACATAGAAGGGATAGGAAATATATTTTTTTAGACAGAGTTTTGCCTTGTTGCCCAGGCTGGAGTGCAATGGAATGATCCTGGCTCACTGCAACCTCCGCCTCCTGGGTTCAAGCAATTTCCCTGCCTCAGTCTCCTGAGTAGCTGGGATTACAGGCACACATCACCATGCCTAGCTAATTTTGTATTTTTTAGTAAAGACAAGGTTTCTCCATATTGGTCAGGCTGGTCTCGAACTCCTGACCTCAGGTAATCCGTCCACCTTAGCACCACAAAGTGCTATGATTACAGGCGTTGAGCCACTGTGCCCAGTGGAAATATATTTTCGTGGATTTCCCTTTAGATATGTTTCCAAATCAAGCAATTTATGTATCATAAATAAGAAGGTTTATGTATTCTTTCATTATTTTATAGGATTAAAATTGCTGAGAAGTAACCGGATATGATCTACTACTAATCACTGACTTGAAAGAATAGTAACAATGGTGATGATAATTCTGACAACTAAAATTACAGTAGAACTCATACGAGAAGCTGGCTTAGCTTAGAATAGCCTAATTTTTATTTTTTTAAATTTTTTTACAGTTTCACCCTGTTACCTAGACTGGCATTGCAGTGGCACCACCTTGGCTCATTGCAACCTCTGCCTCCCAGATTCAAGTGATTCTCATGCATCAGCTTCCCGAATAGGGACTACAGGTGCACACCACCATGCCTGGCTAATTTTTGTATTATTAATAGAGACAGGGTTTTGCCATGTTGGCCAGGATGGTCTCTAATTTCTGACCTCAGGTGATCTGCATGCCTCAGCCTCCCGAAGTGCTGGGATTACAAGCATCCTCCATGACCAGCTTAGAATAACCCAATCTTAAATAGCACATTGTTTCCCACGTATAAAAATGACAGAATAGAAATATCATCAGGTAACCAAGAATGCATTTAAGAAATATTTCTCTGTAAGCAGAGATAGAAGGAAACAACCATAATACAATTAGAATAGTGGTCTTGGACTCAAAAGTTTGGGCTTCAATCAAAATCCTTTTATTTGCATGCTATGTTATTTGGAGCAATTCTGTCATCTACAGAAACTCCAATTTCCTCTTACGTAAAATTGGCATATTAATATCTGTCTTACATGCGTCAGGGTTGTGAGGGTCAAAAATCAAAATGAGACAATGGGGTAGGCATAGTGGCTCATGCATGTAATCCCAGTGCTTTCGGAGAAGGAGGTAGGCAGATCATTTGATCTCAGAAGATCAAGTCCAACCTAGGCAATATGGCAAAACCCTATCTTTACAAAAAGGACAGAAATTAGCCAGTCATCATGGCACATGGCCTGTAGTTCCACTTACTCAGGAGGCTGAGGTGGGAGGATCATTTGAGCCCAGGAGTTTGAGGCTGCAGTGAGATGAGATCATGCCACAGCACTCCAGTCTGGGCAGCAGAGTTAGACCCTGTTTTAAAAAAAACAAACAAAAAAAGATGTGAAATCCACAAGTCAATAATATGGTACTACTATATTATTACTATGAATTATTACTATGAATGACCAGGCACAGTGGCTCATGCCTGCAATCCCAGCACTTTGGGAGGCCAAGGTGGGAGGATATGAGGTCAAAACCAGCCTGGCCAATATGGTGAAACCCTGTCTCTACAAAAAATACAAAATTTAGCAGGGTGGGTATGGTGGCATGCGCCTATAGTCCCAGCTACTCGGGGGGCTTAGAAGAATTGCTTTAACCTGAGAGGCAGAAGTTGCAGTGAGCAGAGATCATGCCACTGTACTGTAGCCTGGGCCACAGAGCAAGACTCCATCTCAAAAAAAGATTTTGCTGTGATTCATCAAATGTAGCCTCAATTTTCATGTTAAGACCTGAGACTAGAGCTCAGGAATAGGATAGAGTAAGGGTACATTGCTATCCAATGACATTTAATCTTAGATAATTTTATTTATATCCTGCTTCACCCTACAATGAAAGTGAAGTGGCTGTCAACCTAAGCTGCCATTTATGAAGTGCTTTGTTCATTGGCATGTACTCATGCCACAAATGTTGCAATCCAAGGCACGTGCTAGATGCTGCAGATAAAGTATCCCTTGCCCTGCAGAGGATTACACAAACCAACTTAAAGAAAGCAGTGGTAATATAACATAGTTTTAATTATGAGACATCCTATGAGAAAGTACTTTTAATCCCTCTTTTATATGTGAGTAAATTGATGCTCGGGAAAGTTAAGAAACAACCCCAAGGCTATTCAATAAATGGAAGCGCCAGTGTGAGATGCCATCTATAAATTTCCAAAGTCAGTTGACTTGGGCTATTATGTTTGTATTGTATCAGATTAAAAATTGTTGGTGCTTTTTTAGAAATCCCTCTACAGCTCTAATAGGTAGTTTATAAGTTTTCAGAAAAAAGCATGTTCAATATGTTTAAATACAGTTTTCTGTTTAATACAAGAAGCTTAGTGTCCCACTTCATTAAAGTCCCACCCACTTGTCATCAGAGCTAATTTATAGTGTCTTGGTAAATCTAAAGAGATAGAAAATCTTAATTAAGAACCAAGTCTTTCCCTAGACCCTTGCTGCCTGTGATGGCTAATTTTATGTGACAACTTAGCTGAGCTGCAGTACCCAGATATGTGGTCAAACATTAAACATTTTGGATGTTTCTAGGAGAGTGTGTCTGTGGATGATTTAAATGGGTGGACTTTAAGTCCTCCATAATGTAGAGGATCCCCATTCCATCAGTTGAAGGTGTTGCTAGAACAAAAACTCCCCTGAGCAAAGAGGAATGCTGACAGCAGACACTTTTGGTCTTTTTTGTTTTTTTAATTTTATTTTTAATTATTATTATTATTTTTTTTTTGAGATGTTGCTCAGGCTGGAGTGCAGTGGTGCAATATCAGATCATTGCAACCTCTGCCTCCTGGTTTCAACAATTCTTGTATGTCAGCCTCCTGAGTAGCTGGGATTACAGGCACGTGTCACCACATCTGGCTAATTTTTGTATTTTCTAGTAGAAATGGGGTCTTGCCATGTTGGCCAGGCTGGTCTTGGACTCCTGGCCTCAAGTGATCCATCTGTCTCAGCCTCCCAAAGTGCTGGGATTATAAGCGTGAGTTACCATGCTTGGCCCATTCCTGTCTTTTAAAACCTTACCATCAGTTCAGTAGAAAGATAGATGTATAAGAACAATAACATGGTACAGGTGCCCCACCCAAATCACAATGAATCCAGTACTTTAGAGAAGAAAGAAGGGAAAGGTAAGGTTTTCTTTAACCAATTCTTGCATTTCTAATTTATTCCACCAAACAATCAACTGAGTTTTTCAAAATAGCTACTTCCTCATACCCTTCCTTTCTTAGATGGGATCAGTATGACTTTACTCTCTATTGAATTCATTCATTCATTCATTCATTCATTCTTCAAATACTTATTGAACTCCTCCTATGTTCCAGGTGATGGGCTTGGTCCTGGGAATCCAGATGTAAATCAAATAATAAAGGTCCAAAGGAGACAAAGACATTAAACAAATAATCACACAGATAATTAAACTGTATTACTAATACGTGCCATGAATGAAAAAGAATGAAGGAGATGACCACAAATCTTTTTTTTTTTTTTTTTTGAGATGGTGTTTCGCTCTTGTTACCCAGGCTGGAGTGCAATGGCATGATCTTGGCTCACCGCAACCTCCGCCTCCTGGGTTCAGGCAATTCTCCTGCCTCAGCCTCCTGAGTAGCTGGGATTACAGGCACATGCCACCATGTCCAGCTAATTTTTTGTATTTTTTGTAGAGACGGGGTTTCACCATGTTTACCAGGATGGTCTCGATCTCTTGACCTTGTGATCCACCCACCTCGGCCTCCCAAAGTGCCGGGATTACAGGCTTGATCCACCGCTCCTGGCCCACGAGGGATCTTAACTAGTCTGGACTAGAGGTTAGAAGCAGCTTTCCAGAGCAAATGATTTTTTACTGATTTTTTTTTTTTTTTTTTTTTGGTTGGTTTGTTTGTTTTGAGACAGTCTCTCTCTGTTGCCCAGACTGGAGTGCAGCGGTGGATCTTAGCTCACTGCAGCCTCCATGTCCAGGGTTCAAATGATTCTTCTGCCTCAGCCTCCCGAGTAGCTGAGATTTTAGGGGCCCACCACCATGCCCAGCTAAGTTTTGTGTTTTTAGCAGAGAAGGGGTTTCACCATGTTGACCAGGCTGGTCTCGAACTCCTGACCTCAGGTGATCCTCCCACCTCAGCCTCCCAAAGTGCTGGGATTATAGGCATGAGCTACCATGTCCAGCCTTTACTGAGTTTTGAGGGAAGAATAAAAGCTTTTCAGGTGAATGGATGTGGGATGAGGGTTAAGGAAAGTGAGATTCTAGGTAAAGACAATAGTATTGTGAATAACGTGTGGAGGAAAGTGAAGAGACTGAAGCTAAGAGAAGAGACAAAAGGCAGAGCAGTTGTGAGTGTAAAAGGCAGGTAAGAGGGTAGGGAAGAACCAAATCCTTATGGATACTGAAAGAATTGGGACCTTTGTTCAAAGAGCAAAAGGAAATCATCACATACATTTTTTTTTCAAAGGTCTAAATTCTTAGAATATATTCTGAAAACATCCCTCTTACAAATTAATGGAAAAATGGAAGGGCCAAAAATAGATTTGGGAAGATGCATTAGGATGAAATCCAAGTTTCTCAGTCTGACATTCGGGTTCCTTAGAATTGAGGCCAAATCACGAGAATCGCTTGAATCCAGGAGGCAGAGCTCACAGTGAGCTGAGATTGAGACACTGCACTCCAAGCCATCCTGGGCAACAGAGCAAGACTTAGTCTGAAAAAATAAAAAATAAAATAAAATAAATAATAGTAAAGACCTACCTTAATTTTTTTTTTTTGAGATAGAGTTTCACTCTTGTTGCCCAGGCTGGAGTGCAATGGCACAATCTCAGCTCACTGCAACCTCTGCCTCCCAGGTTCAAGCAATTCTCCTGCCTCAGCCTCCTGAAGAGCTGGGATTACACGTGCATGTCATCACGCCCAGCTAATTTTTGTATTTTTAGTAGAGACAGGTTTCACCATGCTGATCAGGCAACTCCTCACCTCAGGTGATCCCCTCACCTCAGGTGATTCACTCACCTCAGCCTCCCAAAGTGCTGGAATTACAGGCTTAAGCCACCGAGCCCAGCCTGTCTTTACAATCTAAAACTGTCTTTTTTTTTTTTCTTTGAGACTAGCTCTGTGATCTAGCCTGGAGTGCAGAGGTGCATCTTGGCTCATGGCAACCTCTGCCTCCCAGGCTCAAGCAATCACCATCAGCCTCCACAATACCTGGGATTACAGGTATGTGCCACCATGCCCAGCTAATTTTTTTAAAACATTTTTTGTAGAGACAGGATTTTGAACTCCTGAGCTGAAAAAAGGAGCTTCTGAAAAAATCTTTCATCAATAATACAACTTTTAAAAATTTATTGTTACTTATAATGGTTTATTCTAGGCCAGGCACAGTGGCTCACTCCTGTAATCTCAACACTCCATCTAAAAAAAATGAAAAATAAATACAAAAAAGATTTATGCTCATCTTTGCCCCAAAAGTTTTCAAATAACTTAAAATAAATGAAAATATATATACATATACCACAAGGGCTGGCTGTGGTGGCTCACGCCTGTAATCCCAACATGGAGGCCGAGGCAGGTGGATCACAAGGTCAGGAGTTTGAGACCAGCCTGTCCAATATGGTGAAACCCTGTCTCTACTAAAAATACAAAACAAAACAAAAAATAACCAGATGTGGTGACACATGCCTGTAGTCCCAGCTACTCAGGAGGCTGAGGCGGGAGAATCGCTTGAACCTAGGAAATGGAGGTTGCAGTGAGCCAAGATCGCACCACTGCACTCCAGCATGGGTGACAGAGAAAGACTTCATCTCAAAAAAAAAAAACTAATTTGTCCGGGCAAGGTGACTCAGGCCTGTAATCCCAGCACTTTGGGAGGCCAAGGCGGGTGGATCACAGGGTGAGGAGTTTGAGACCAACCTGGCCAACAAGGTGAATCCCGTCTCTATAAAAATAAAATAAAAATAAATAGAGACTGAGTGAGTCTCACTATGTAGTCCAGGCTCGTCTTGAACTCCTGGGCTCAAGTGATCCTCCTGCCTTGGCCTCCCACAATGCTGGAATTACAAGCATGAGCCATTAAGCTCTGCCCATCTTCTGTGTTTTTTTAGGCAACAAAGAAGTTTTGTGCATTTTATGAAACAGTTGACTAAGTTTTGCTATTCAAAACAAATTTATGACCAGTAAGAAACATCAATAAACAACATTTATAACATCAACAAACTCTAAAAATGCACATCTCTTTATATATGTGTGTGTGTTTAAGTATTAGAAGCCATTTTTTAGATACTTAAATCTCTTATAAATAAATGTTTATCTGAAATTTATTAGTTCCTTTAGGTTCGTGTCACTTTTTTTTCTTTTTTTTCAAGAACAAACCCCTTTCTCATCCACAGTTGGCTGACTGTGGACTCCTACCTACCACTTCATTTTTGGGAAGTCATCCAAGCCCCTTTGCAACATTACCCTCTCTAAGAAATGTCCCTGATCCCACTTACCACACCCAAGATAGAGTTAGTCACTTTCTCTTCTTATGTATTTTAAGCCTGTTATCATGTTTCTTATACTCTATAGTAAATACATATATAGTTGTCCTATAGACAACCTCTAGGAAGACAGGTCTTACACCTTCAGTAGTTAAAACCGTGCCTGACAAGGGGAGCTAGTAGGGGGTGGAATTCCACTGAAATATGAAGTTATAGTTACTATTTCTTTAGTACTTACTTTGTACCAATCACAAAGGCTAATATTTCACACACATCTCTTCACCCTTCACAGTAACCTTTCAAGCAGGAAATAATATCTCTCAAATGAAGACATTAGGCTTGGGAAAGCTGAGTAACTTGCCTTTGGCTACACAGCTAATAAGTAACAAAGAAGGACATTTGTACAGGGGCTTGTCACCAAGGCTAATGCACTTTAAGCACTATAGAAAAGTGGGTGTATTCCACATATATTGATACTTTACAGATGCAAATCGTTTCTCCGTTAGAAGAATTTTAGAGGTTTAGCACTTAGAATGGGAACTCCAAAGTTATGGTCACAAAAGTCCCCACCTGTCCTTTGACGTCTTTCTCTCTCACAGCCAACAACCTTTCTTGCCATGTATTGGAAGGATATATTAATATATTACATTCTCCTCACTACTCTCTCAGCTTTCTCTGTAGCAGGTTTCTTTTCTTTTTTTGTTTGTTTTCTATTTTCTATTTTTTTTTTTCAGAGAGGAGGCCTTATTCTGTTGTATGCTCACCATAACCTCAAATTCCTGGGCTCAGATGATCCTCCTACCTTGGCCTCCTAAGTATTAGCTAACAAGTAATAGAAAAGGGCATTTGCACAGGGTCTTGTCTCCAAGGCGAATGAACTTAAAGCACCATGAGAAAGTAGGTGTATTGGACATATAAAGATATTTTACAGATATAGAGCATTTTTCTGATAGAAGAATTTTTCACGTGTAGTCCTAATAGCTAGGACTACAGATGCATGTCACTATGCCTCGCTAATTTTTAATTTAATTATTATTTTTTAAAGACAGGGTCTTTCTATGTGCCCAAGCTAATCTTAAACTGCTGGCCTCAAGCCCAGCTACAGAAGGGCTTCTCAAATTAAGCATTATTGAAATATTGGGCTGGATAATTTTTTTTTTTTTTTCCTGAGACAGAGTTTCGCTCCCCTTGCCCAGGCTGGAGTGCAATGGCGCGATCTCAGCTCACTGCAACCTCCGCCTCCTGGGTTCAAGCAATTCTCCTGCCTACGCCTTCTGAGTAGCTGGGATTACAGGCGCACGCCACCATGCCCGGCTAATTTGATGTATTTTTAGTAGGAACAGGATTTTGCCATGTTGGCCAGGAGGGTCTCAAACTCCTGACCTCAGGTGATCTGCCTCCCTCAGTCTCCCACAGTGCTGGGATTACAGGTGTGAGCCACCACGTTTGGCCTGGGCTGGATAATTCTTGTTATGATTTGTGTTATGATAATTCTTTGTCCTGGATACTGCAGGACGTTTAGCAGCATCCCTGGCCTATACCCACTAGATGCCAGTCACTTTCCATTCCAGTCCCCAGTAGTGAAAACCAAAAATTTCTCCAGACTTCGACAAACATCCCCTGGGGGCACTGAATCACCCAAGGCAGGCAGCCCACAATGCTACCAGTCATTTTCTAAGATTTATAATCTAATTCCTAGATAATCAGTTTCCAAAGGTCATGAGCAATCATTCCTCATTTGCTTGTTGGTAGTCATAGATCCAATGAATACTTTTTCTCCACCTACCATAACATCTTTTACAAACACACAATAAATATTAAATTGGTGACAAGTAATTACACTCGGGGCCTATAGTTTGGGTTGTCTGTGTAAAAGGGCAAAGACCCAGATGACACATTATCAGGGTCACGTCATGTGACTTTCCACAGATGGTTAGAAGTAAACCAACACTCTGTAAAAGAATCTACATTTTCAGCATTTCCGAAGTTTAAGCTTACAGTTACAGTTCAAACAAAATGAAATCAATTAGGCTCTATCCTAATGGTGTAGGTCAGAGTCCAGGTGACATCCAGACCTCAATGCAAATGTTGATTGTGTGGTTGCCCATGTTCCTGGAGTCAGTTCCTCACTACCAGAGTCATGGGTCAGAGACAAACATCTCTTGGGGGATTCTAGCCATTAGCTTTGCCAACAGAGCAGGTACTAAATTTAAACAAAGGCTTTGTATGTGCTGTTGCTCGATACATGCTGGGCTGCTTGGTCACTAGATTTCATAACGTTCACAGTGACCATTAGATATGCAAACTTAAATGCTGTTCTGAACTTATAAAGATGACTTTCTGTTTTTTTTTTTTTTTTTTTTTTTTTTTGAGACAGTCTCACTCTGTTGCCCAGGTTGCAGTGCAGTGTCACAATCTTGGCTCACTTCAACCTCTGCCTCCCAGATTCAAGCGATTCTTCTGGCTCAGCCTCCTGAGTAGCTGGGACTACAGGTGTGAGCCACCATTCCCGGCTAATTTTCTGTATTTTTAGTAGAGATGGGTTTCACTGTGTTAGCCAGGATGGTCTCGCTCTCCTGACCTTGTGATTGACCTGCCTCGGCCTCCCAAAGTGCTGAGATTAAAGAAGTGAGCCACCGTGCCCAGCCAAAGATGACTTTCTAATAGGAATCTCAGGAGCAGCCTTCTAGTGTGAGGAGCTACAGATATATTTTGGCTATTTTATGACTACTTTGGAGTAGGAAATCTGCATTTGAGGCCAGGATGGGAGCACTATGCCTATTAGGAATTTGAAGAAATGAGAGATGATATAAATATGATATTTATTGGAACCCTTGACTGTAAACGCTATTGATGCAAATCAATAAAATAGATATTATTTGGAAAAAAAATTCCAAAAATAAAAGTTGCAGTGGCCTAGGTACTGGAGAGGGCCACATAGGTTTTGAGAGCCAGGTGAACCTGAGCAGCCAGGTCTCAGGTATTTTTTGGCAAGGGCAGAATTGCTCCAAAGCTCAACCACTTCTTTTCACAATATCACTTACACTTTTCTTCACCCCCAACTTAATTATTTCCGATTCATCCTTCTCTAGGTACAGAAGCAAGCTAAAATTATGGGTTAATAACAAAAGGTAAATTCCAGCAAGATCTGGAAGAACAAGAATAGACGGATCTTTTCAACTTGTTTCTTAGTTCTACATCTTGAAAAAGTATTTTTTTATTTGTATTTTTTAAGGGAAGGTTTTAGTGAATCATGAATCTCAAGATTAAGAATAAACAGCGGTGGGGTGTGGTGGCTCACACCTGTAATCCCAGCACTTTGGGAGGCTGAGACGGACGGATCACTTGAGGCTTGGAGTTTGAGACCAGCCTGACCCACATGGAGAAACCCCATCTCTACTAAACATACAGAATTAGCCGGGCATGGTGGTGCATGCCTTTAATCCCAACTACTCAGGCGGCTGAGGCAGGAGAATACCTTGAGCCCAGGAGACAGAGATTGTGGTGAGCCGACATCACACTATTGCACTCCAGCCTGGGCAACAAGAGTGAAACGTCTTAAAAAATAAAATAAAATAAAAAAGAATAAACATACCAACATATAGTTGTTCATATAAACACTTCTACAATTTGTTTTAGAATGTGACTATGAGCATGGTAAACATAGTTTTATTTAATGAGTGATGCTAATTCTGTTGCAACTGTCTTAGCAAAAACTCTTCAGGTATTTAAGTATCTGAAACCATTGCAAAGACATGGTGATCAAACCAGTTAACGAGAATGCATCAGTGTTTTTCCCTCA
The DNA here is from genome assembly GCA_031835075.1 of Saguinus oedipus. Classification (NCBI taxonomy): domain Eukaryota; kingdom Metazoa; phylum Chordata; class Mammalia; order Primates; family Cebidae; genus Saguinus; species Saguinus oedipus. The sequence goes on along the minus strand of CM063169.1, from coordinate 34,189,962 downwards.
GTTTCTGTACCCTCATAGTATCTTGCTTATGCTTCTGTTATAAGTCCTGTCTTGCATTAGAGTTGCTACCTCTTTGCTTTTGCATTTGATCAACTAGCCCTGTAATTTGTAAGCAGTAGGCATCAAAAACTATTTAAGGTGAAACGCCAAATTATAAATATTTTGGTGCCCAAATTCTCTTCCAAGTGAGTACTTGTATTAAGTCAAATTATTTATTATTCTTTGTGTATTAGCAGCTGTTTTGAGAAATAAATTCGTAAGTTATGCCGAAGCCTTACATGCCCCATCTGGCTAAGCCAGAGGCCAAGGCTTCTTTCTAATCGCCTTTAATAGTTTATTTAAAAAAAAAAAAAAAGTATGAGTTGCCAAATAAGATTGACTTTTAAAAATTCTTTAAGTCAATCAAAATGGAGTATTAAATAAAAATGTAAAACATTTGCTGGGCATGGGAAAAGATTAAATGTTAATTTCTTCCCCTTTTGCTATCTATCTCTTTGTTCTTCTTTGATTATAAATTAAATGAATGTGTTAAGTCTAATTTTGACCAGAGGTGCAGTATCATCAGTTGTATTCACATTTTGCCTCTCATTATTCACATGGTTGTCTCTTGTGGTGAAAAGGGAGTGGCAGTGTGGCATCCAAATAAAATCTACGGTATGAGACATATACAGTCTGACTCTTATCCTCTTGTGAATGGCCAAACCTGTGATGAAATACTCCAGGTGTATAGCTTTACTCTGATGATCCGTTTTAGGTGAAATCAGATGGGCCTTGTTAAAATTCTAATCTGGTTTTCACTCAGTGGAGACCCACCCTTAGTATGTCATAAAGAAGTGAGGCATTAGACCACATTAAAATAGAAATTAACATGACTTTTACCTTAATGGATATTGCAAACCAGAGACTGGATATTGATACGATGACGTGAATAATTAATAACCTACTATTGTATGTTTTCTTTATGAAAATAGTGTAAAATATTCTCCACAAGTTGAAAGTCTTGCTTTTGATCTGTACAATTCAGCCCATTTTCAAAGCTAAAAGTTCTATGTTTATGCCCTGGTCCTTGTGCACATTTAGGAGAGAAAGACAAATGGCCAATTGTGGGTATGACTTCAAGTGAAATTCTAAAACCATTAAACCTTTGAAAATTTCGACCTAAATGCTTAAAAGTTAATAAATTACATCAAACCCATCAACTACCTATCAAATATCTTACAGCACTGTGCAAGAGCAAATTCATTTATCTGACATCATCAGTACCTTAACTTATATATCCTGGAGTCAAGTAGTCCTTGAGACAGAAGTGTACTGAAGAAAGAGGTTATGCAAAAAGTTTGCTTGGGAAGACTTCCCTGGGTTTTGGCTTTCTTCTTTCACAGATAATCCCCAGAGCAAGCTACAACATGGCAGAAATTTGGCAGGGCCTTAAAATCTTCTCCTCAAAACACATAAATGAATGTTTTAAGTAACAACAATCAAGTTGTCATTCTTAAATGAATCTCAAATACAGAGCATCCACAGGTTTAAAAGAAATTAAAAAGCAAGAAACCACGAAAATGTATTAAAATTCCCCTAAATGCTTAGCAGTTATGTTTGCGTTATCATACTTTTACTCTATCATATCAAAATAATGGCCATTGGATTAGAAATTTATCATATTATAATTAAAAATTAAGAAATTGAGGTTATTCCTCCTTATTTTTTTCCAAGTGTGATAACTTGCAACATTAAAAAAAGTATTTTTGGCCAAGCATGGTAGATCATGTGAGGTCAGGAGTTCGAGACCAGCCTGGTCAACATGGTGAAACCCAATCTCTACTAAATATACAAAAATTAGTTGGGTATGGTGGCATGCTCCTGTATTCCAGCTACTCTGGAGGCTGAGGCAGAATGGCTTGAACCTGGGAGGCGGAGGTTGCAGTGAGCTGAGATCCCACCATTGCACTCTAGCCTGGGCAACACAGTCTAACTCCATCTTAAAAAATAACATAAAAAATAAATAAAATTAATTATTTTTAATGCCCTGAGCACCAGTTGTTTTTAATCTGTTCAGATAAATACATTTTGAAATACACTAAAAATTATATAAATTTTCAAATTCCATATTTGGAAAATTAATTCTATGTTGGTATATGGATAAAATCAACATTTAATAGGTTAGTTAGAAGCTTCTTGAGAAGTCCAATATTCTTTTTTGTTTTTCTTTTGAGATAGACTTGTTCTGTCACCCAGGCCTAGGCTGGAGTGCAGTAGCATGATCTCGGCTCACTTCAACTTCCACCGCCCAGGTTCAAGCAATTCTCCTGCCTCAGCCTCTCAACTAGCTGGGATTAGATGTGCCTGCCACTACATCCACTTATTTTTGTATTTTTAGTAGAGATGGGGTTTCACCATGTTGGCCAGGCTGGTCTCAAACTGCCGATCTCAAGTGATCCACTTGCCTCAGCCTCCCAAAGTGCTGGGATTACAGTCATGAGCCACCATCCTGGCCTCCAATTTTCTTATTTATTTTTAAACAAATTATTTTCATCAGGACTTAATACACTTACTTCAAATCCTCTTCCAATTTCAGTTGACTATCACTTTATGCTCTATATTCAAACCAATGAGTTACACTTTAGATCAGAATCCATCAAAAACCTGAATTAGAAAGCAATTCCTAGGTCAGTAGTTGCCATATTGCACATAATCACTTGTAGAATAATTTAAAATGCTAATTCTTAGGCCACACCATCAGATTCTGACTCAGTAACTATGGGGAAAGGTTTACATTTTCAATAAACACCCAATGGCTTCTGATGCAATTTGCCTAAGAATACTTTGAAAGTCACTTATACAGTGAAAAAAAAAAATTTAACTCACAATTTCTATACCAAAAAGAGCTCTGTCAATGCATGTGGCAGTTTTCGATGAATAAAACTAATTAATCAAAATTTTTGTGCTTTATATGAATAAGAAACCCTACCCTATTTTCCAGCAACCAAATTCCTTTTTAGACCACCAGGGTCAAGATTTAAGAGTGTTAGAATCGAAACATTTGGTATCTCAAAGTTGAAGCTTAAGAGTAAATAATTTCTAAATTAACTTAATCCTACATTTTTTGGAGGAAGTCAGAGGAAATTGAAGGTCCTTAGAGCAATGTCTTAGTGTAGGAGGCTATATAGTTCCTTGAAAGACAATTTTATAAAACAAAACAGAAGACAACCTGTACTAAGACTTAACCTAATAGGCAGGAGCCTCAGAACAGGAAACGAGATTAAACAATAATGACAGGTAAATTATTTTCTAGACTTCCGGTGACTCTTGGCAGCAAAAGTTTGTGCTTTTGGAAAGGATTGTCAGCCACAAAGTGACTAATCAAGTGACTTAAAACCTAATATTTGTCAAGATGGGCTTGCAGCAGCTTTGCCTCTAAAGACAACTCCAAGCACACTGGCTTTGACATCTGCATCTTTTCCCCAGAGCAAAATTTAACAATTTTCTGGATAATTTGATTAAATAAGTCAGGGTCTCAAATTGGCCTTTTTGGTCTTGAGTACGACCAATGTTGGATCAAATTTTATGATACTGAATACCTGAATCAAAGCAAATTTTCTATTTTTTTGTGTCTTTTTTAACATAAGGAATTTAGTAAAATGGTGATATTTCAGAGTATAAACTGGAACAAACACTGCCACGATCAGCTAAGTTAAGAAAATATGTTTTGTCCTAATTATAAGAACTCACCTGTGAATACTGCATGTCTGAGACACAGGTGACATTCAATAAATATTTGTTGAGCTAAACTCATTTTACTAGTTATAAATTATCCTCATGGAATTAATCCTTGATACTGTATGTAAAGAAAAAGTCTACTGTTAATTTTTAAGGAAAGTCTCCCTTACAAATCAGTTCCAATTTTTTTTTTAAAAAACAAAACCTCGACAAAACAAACAAGTCAGCAAATCTGGCAAAAAAAAAAAAAAAAAAAAAAAAAAAAATGGGCAGGGAGAACAAGAACAATGATATAGCTAAAATAAGGTAAGTCAAATGTTGTTAGCTCTGGATTGCTGGAATTATCTCTGAAACATCATCAAATCCAGCTTACTTTAAAGTAGCAATCATAAAATAAATCTACAGAAAAGTGATGAACTATTTTACTAAAATGTTACCCTTAACATAAAATGCAGTTTCTTACACTTGAAAGAAAAAAGAAGACAAAACAGCTCAGTTTAATTTCAAACGTTAATATATTTTCTATTTTATATTGAACATATGCATCTGTAACCCCTCATTTGCAGCAACTATCACATCCTCATAAAAGGGGCAAAATTTGTAAGATGCCTCTTAAAATAAATATTCTTTTTTTATAAAATAATAAAACTTCAAATAAATAGTCTTTACACTAAACAATATGTTGAAAAAATTAGAAAATAAAGGTTGAATTTTACTGTAACTGTACAATATACATGAAGTCCAAAGGGAAATCAGAGTCTTACAATAAAGGCTTTCTGTAAGGCAAAATACAATCTAAAAACATACTGATTGATTCACATTCTTCCGAATGTACAACATATTAGTATAATATTTTGTGACTGTGCCATGTAGTATGGCACAACTTGTTTTTCACAGTTGCAAATATTATTGTATATACAAAAATATAGCACATTCTCTCTGGAGAAAACAATGGAAAAAAGTCATCTGCTAATTTACAAGTTTTGCAAGTACTATTCACAAACAAAAACTTTGCCTAGGAGTGTGTGTGTTGCTTCAGCTTATGCAATACATGGGTCACCAAGTTCTGTATCTCATACTTTGAGCTCCATTAGCTGAGTTCTAACAAGCCTATCAGTTAAAATGGCACATGGACAAAAAGCATTTCACCGCAAACAGCAAAGACTATCCCAACTCTCTATGAACAGTGCCAAGATTATAACTGTTTAGTTGGTTGCATATGTGTGTTAAAAAAAGAAAGAAAGAAAAATCCTCATTACTGTAATATTCCTGATTAATGATGCTATGTTGGTTTTTCAAAGTTCCTGGGGGGGACAGTGGGAACTTTGCAGCAAACTGTGTTTGAGTTTTTACAACGGCATCCAGGCCTGTTAACACGGTCATAACACCCCTGGCACAATTTAAGGCAACCCTTGGCTGGAAGGTAACACCATAAACAAGGCAAAAAGAGGGACATGACACCCATGGCCGACCATCGTGTACAACAGTGAGACTGGCTGCAAGAACACGGGTTGTCAGCACAGTTGTCCTCATCATCATTAGAACAGTGATAGAAGAGACCTTTCACACAGCATACACAAGTCCCATAGTCAATCACGTTCTGGGCCGAGCAAAGGCACTGCTTGTCGCAGATCCAGTCTGATGGCAGAGGCCTTGGGTAGGTGCACTCCTTACATTTGCACTTGCCACAGTCCTCACACCTGTAGGCGTGCAGGCCCAAATCTTCCTTGCTTAGTGGCTTAAGCTCACTTGGCTTGAGCTCAGATTTGGGTTGCACCCGGATGATCCCATCAGCCACAGGCCCAGAGGAGAAGGATGATCCTAGCAGTCTCTGTTCAGAGGAGCTGCTGCTGGTACTTGTCCTCGTACTGCTCCGCGACCCTGAGCTGACCGTGCTTATGGATCTGGACAGAGGGGTTCGTGCAGAAGAATGAACCTGTGAGTGCTGGAGCCTAGGAGGCTGGCGGTGCTCGGGCAGACCGTGGAGTCTCTCGTGTTTGTGCTGAGTGGAGGGGCGCGGAGCAGGCTTGAGCCCAGGTCTTGGGACGACAGTAGGCCCCTCTGTGTACTCATTGGTGTTTCGGATGGCTCTGATCTGATCCAGAGACAAGACATGTACCTGCTGGGTGAGGGTGTCTCTAGGATCGGGCTCCCCACGCTGTCTGCCACTGTCACGGGGCGTCTGCAGCAAGGGCTGCGACCCGTTGCCACTCTGAGCTCTGGCCTCCATCAGGTTTTGGAAGTGTGGTCACTCCAGCAGGCTTAGAACACATCTGAACTCCTGAGGAAGCCAAGAGGAAAGAACGGTTTATACTCTAAGATACTTTCCACTCTCCGCCCACCTGAATTCACTCCTCACTTCCCACTTTCCCTAGAGAAACAACAGGATTTGAAATGGAATGACAGTGGGGAGGTATTAGCCATATGATCAATGACGCATGTACCCAAAAGTGAAAATTATGGCTGGCTACTGACAATTCTGTAATCCCGTGATGTACAACAACACAAAGCTGATCTTTGTTTGAGTCACTTAAGTAAGAATTCCTTATTCAAATAAACATACAGTTTGCAAGGTTCAGGTTCAATGTAAAAATCGCAAGAAAGTTTTGCTGGAATATAACACTGCTACCAACGTTTTCAGAAGTTGAAAATCCTTTCGAAATGTGAAATAGGTTTCCATTTCTCATTGTCGTTTTGCCTTAAGCATTAATAATGCAGCCTAGAAGATTCTTGGTTGTTAGCTTTTGCTTTTACAGCAAACGCTTTATGACTTATCCGGTATTCTGTAACTTTTTCAAACCCAGTAGAATGGATATGGCATGCAGAAAAGTAAAATGCCCACCAAGAACAGTTACAAATTTTACAATAATCATGATTTTTTATTAACTGTAGCACAAAGTTAGAGAACAAAAAGCAAATCAAATCCTATTGGATGCCAGAAACACATTAAAGCAAACTTACACAGTAAACAAGAAGACAAGAATTTATTTTCCACTTCTTAACCATTTGATAATTAATTTTACAGTCTGTTAGCCTAGAACACCACCTTGGATTCTGCAGCTAAAAGGTTGTTCTCCCTGTTTTAGAAATAAAGCATGTCAAAAGCTCAACTAATTTTCTCTTTTCAAAAAATTAACTGAGAACACAAACGAAGTCATAATAACCAGAAAAGTGTTTTAAAAATTCAAATGTCACATTTCACACCCAGCATTGTCAAGGAATTCCTTAAATTGCAGTCCCTCTTAAATTTCAAAAGGATCACCCCCTTTCTCAAGCCTATATGACAATAAAAAGTATAAAACATGCAAAAGTGGACCTTTATCCAATCTCCGCTCTTTAGAATAGAGGCCACAGAGAACAAGGCAGGTGACAAACGTCTCCCAATTCGGAGCAAGGCAGAGCTGGAAACCCAATCTCCTCACCTCCAAAGAATGGCAGAAGACAACGCTGCCCTTTGCTTTCACTTAGTTTAACGCCTCTCTGCGCCCCAACACCGTCCCCAGCAGGTGGGACACAGCCGATCCCCAGGGGACGTTTCTCCAGGAGGACTGACGCTGTCCAAAGGCCCGGGTGCCTCCCCTCCGCTTACGATCCCCAGACTCACAGACAGGAGAGGGCCGCGGGCGCCTCCGAAGGGGACGTGTCACGAAATGCAGGAGCACACTTCCCCCGCCTCCTTCTCCCCAGCTAAGATCTCCCCCAACTCAAGAGAACTGCTTTCCAGCCCCGAGGAGCCACTCCGCCCCCAGGCAGAGGTCACGCCGCCCACTGCCAGGCTTTCTTCAAAGCCCCTCGGAAATCCGGCACAGGTTTCCCACCCCGACACCGCAAGCTCCAAAGCCCTGCCTGAGAGACAAGCAGCCGGGACGCGCAAGTCCAACCCACGCACACACAGCGACTCCACGCTGCACTGACCTAAGTGGACATTGCCTGTGATCTGCACACGCCTATCTCCTTTCGGGTCGAGAGAGAAAAAAAGATATCATATTTCTTAAAGTGAAAGAAAATTTGCTTTTTTAAAAAAGGGCATTTTCCAGGGCCCCACTGCTCACTCCTGGCGCGCAGGATCCAGCTCCCTGAGCTGTAACTTTCGGTGCAGATTTGCTTGCAGTCAAAGTAGCATCTTTGGAAGAAAACGAGGCTTTTCTATTTTTATTTTTAAGTGATTTCTGCCGATCCGATCCCTGGCCTCCTCCTTCGAAGCTCCACTCCCCACCTCCGCCCCACTTCTCGTTCGCAGTCCCCCCCTCCCCTTTGAAAGTGCTTTGAAACCCCCATTAAGAACAGTGTGTGATCAGACTAAGGATTAGGGGGAACGAACTTCAGCTCTAGGGTGGGGCAAACGGACACAGAAACTGCTTTGTAAAAAACACACAAGATTCCAAATTAAAACACAGCAACAACAAAAGGAAATACAAAACTGCCTCTTTTGCCACCTACTTTCAGGTAATGGAAATGATCGCGACCATTTGATGACTTTCTTCCTGCGATGGGTCAGACCAAGCTTCCAAAAATACAATAAGTGTGACCCTGGCTGACCACGAAGGACGGAAAAGAGAGAGAGCTGCACTTCCGAACCGCAGAGACCCGGCGCCAGGCAGGGCAACGCTCCCACCCGCTCCGGGCTAGACCGTCCACACGGAGCAGAGGCGGGGACTCCCTCCACCCAGCAGCCTGCCTTTTTCTCACCCTCAGGGTCTCCTGCCCCCGAGGTGACCAACCTGCGTCCCCCAGTCCCACCGGCGCGCCGCCTAGGGACAGCCTCACCCCGGACTTTGCCTTCCACTGAGAAGAGGAACAGGTTAGAAATGCGGGCGCCTGCAAAGGCGACCCGGGAAACACAAAGTGCTTTTCTCTCCCTCTCCCGCTCTCAGCGCCGAATTCGCGGCCAGCGCACGGCTGGGAGCGGGCTTCAGGCGAGCGGTCCTCCGTCCCAACCCCCTAGAGCGGGGACGCGCGGGATCGCCCGCCGGGGACCCTGCAGCCGGTGCATACACAAGTCCCCGCAGAGGCAGGTCGAGCCCGAGCCCCAAGACAGGTCCGCGGGCAGTGCCCCGGATCCTCAGGGAGACCCTGCGCGACTTGAGAAAGGGAGGCTCGGGGAGAGACGGACCCAACTCCCGGTCCGGCTGCACCTACTCCATGTTGCCCACAACGCGCCGGCTACGGCGCCAGGAGGGGAAGAGCCAAACGTGCCTCACCGTGATCGCGGCTTTCCACCAACCCCTCTCCCTTGGATTCTCTTCTTTCTGCGATGTGCAAATAAATCCAGTCTCGATGCAAACTTTTTTCCTTTCTTTCCAATCTCTGCTTCAGTCCAACTTCCGAGCAATCGGCGGGAGAAGAAAAAATAGAGGACAATTCGGAGCCAAATTCCCTGCTGATGAACACACCGGGGTTCGGGGCTGGAAACGACCCCCCTTCTAGAAGCGCACGCGGAGTATTTCCTCTTTTTTCTCAATGAACAAGAGGCCGAAGCGCCAACGGCAAGTCCTTTTTCCTAGCAGATGAGCGAATGGGAAAAGAAAACGGCCTCACAGAGAACCTAAAGCCAGATCGCCTAGTGGTGCAGCCGGGGCCGCGTCTTAGCGGAGGCGGCGCGGGGGCGAGGGCCGGGCCGGGCAGGGCCGGGCGGGCGCGGGGGCCTGGGCGCTGCGCGCTCCGCCGGCCCCTCTCCTCCGCTAGCGCTGCGGCGCGCAGCTCTCGGCGGTGCAGACTGGGCGTTGTGGAGGCGAGGTAGCAAGGCCGAGGCGGGGGCGGTGGGTGCGGAGGAGGAGGAGGAAGAGGAGAAGGAGGAGGAGGGTCTGGGGCCCGGCCGGGGGTGCTCGCCGTTGGCCTGCGCCCTCGCCTTTCCGGAGGAGGCAGGGAGCGCTGCGGCGGCCGCGGCAGCAGTAAATGGCGTCATGTGGATCCGAGGCGGAACAGAGCCGTTGTTGTCCCAGAGGATATATCGCATCCGGTCCCAGCTCATTGGCTCCGCGGGGCTACATTCACTCACACTCCAGCGCCCGCCAGCGCTCCGAGCCGCAGGAGGCATTCAAAAGGGCAACCGCGCCGCCCCGCGTGTCCCCAGGCCGGTCCTGCCGCCCAGGCACCGTCACGCGGGGCGCCCGCGGGGCCAGGCTGAGTACGGCAGGGTCAGTTTATCTAGTTTCAAGGAAACATTGACCTTAAGGTTTCCCCAGAGGCACCGAGGACGAGCCCGAGGCTCGAGCTAACTTAGGGAACTTTCTCCTTGGCACCAGGAAAGGAGAATGAATATTTAAGACTAAGCCGGGCCACGCAGTGTTAGCATGAAAAACAAGTTGCAGGTTCTAAGAGTTTATCTGGAATCCATTTCAAATCTACCTCTTCCCATTTCTGTTCCCCTTTGCGGAGGGGTGACCGGGACTGAGGCCGGAGGAGCGGGGGGGGGGAAGGGGAGCGGGAAGTGAGGTGGGAGGGCTATTGGTTTATTCTTTGTCTACTGGATTAACCCGATTATACACCAGGCACCAGCACAAACCGCCTCCCCCACCTCCGAGCCTTGTACAGGAGGAACGGAATGCAGATCCGAGTTTCAAGTACCTTCTGCTCTTGCTGGGATTTGCTTTTGATTGTGTCGACTCGTAGTTTTTCCGTTTATTAGAATTTCATTTTTAAGGGGGGTTATCTATGTGTGGAGGCTTGTTGAGGAGCTTCCTTACTGTTTTGCCTCATGCAAAGCTAAAGTCTACCGTCTAAGCCTTTTAACTTAATTCATAAATAGACACAAACATGATTACTCAGGGCGACAGCACGGGTTTCCGAAATAGGGGGGCAAGGGGGTGAGAGAAGGGTTGGCTCACTGTTTCCCTACAAATTTTCTCCTTCCCTTAACTAGAAGTCATCCTTCGTTTCCCACTTTTCTTGCAGGATCCTGTTGTCAGGTAGAAGGTGTAGTATTCTTTCCCACTTAAAAAAAAAAAAAAAAGAAAAAAAGAAAATGCATACCTATGCACTGCCCTATCTGCTGTTCATTTACTAAGAAACGTGCCTGCACGTGCGAGCACCAGTGGAAAATTAAAACTCGCGCATACACACGCCTACTATTGCATTCTATCGAACGACTTATAGAATGCTTTTACTTTACAGGGAAGTACCTGCTTGTGCGGTCAAAACTCCCGAATAGCACCTGAGATCATGCCCCATGCAAGGTGTTCTTGAAAGCAGTGTTAGAAAAACATGGTGCTTTCATTCGCCCAGCTTTAACCCAATCCACTCGCAGCCACCCTGGAACTAGCCGCCGCCTTCTGAGCTCGTCTCTAGAATGTCCCCAGCGCGCTCTCTGCCTTGCTGCGCTCTCACCCTGCCTTCTCCATGTTTCTCTAGGGCTCTCCTCTTTCTCCAGGGATTTGGAACCAGAGATGTCAAGGGACGTAGCATGCGTTATTTCCGGGCGCTGGCCTAAGTCCCCCGACCCCTGGGGTGAGGGTGGGCGAGGCTACTACGGTCTGCTCCAGGGCGTCCTCGGGCTGCGGGAGCGGGACAGCTGGGCCTCTCCAGCCACAGCCGCTCGCCAGACGCCCGAATCCTTTGAGCCGCCAGTGAACGCGGGCGCCGCGGCGCTCGCGGCCCATCTGGTCAGCAGGGGGCGCCCGCCCGGCGCTGGGCGGAGGCTGCTTTCTTCTCCCGGACTCGACGCGCGCCGGCTGGGTTACCTTCCAAAACGTGCGTGCGTTAGGCAGGCTGGTTTAAAATGATACAAAGATATTCATAATATAAACGACGCAAAAGGTAGCTTTCCCTCCTGTCTGCTCGGACACATTCCATTTTGGACACGAGATGAGGTGCCAACGGGAAGGAGCTGAGGGTCAAAGCCGGGTGGTGCAAGGCTGGGCGGGAATGCGCTGCCGGTGCGCTGCCAGCAAGTCTCTCCAGCGGAGCAGGTGAAAGCAGCGCCTTCTCTTCGCCTCTTCAAACTCCTGCACTCGATGGCGGCTTTTTAGGAGACACTTGTGCCTTGCTCGTCTCCCAGCGCTGCAGAAACTTTGCGAAGACATATCGTTAGGAATCTAAGCATGCAACGGAATTTAGATCAGGAACTTCCGGCTGTTTCGAGAACTTTATATTTTTATGGAGTTAATAGGGGGAAATCTAGGAATTTATATCTTATCTTCCAACGAGCTAGAAAGAATCTCATGTCATCTAGCTCTTCCCTGAACCCCTTCTTATCACAATCTCCAGTGTGCTGGCTGGGGAAACATTTAACCTGTAACTTAAGTTCAAGGTAAACACAAGAATCCATTCTATTCTTTCTAATTTACTCCTTAGTCTTTATATTAATTACTGCAACTGTTACGCTTTTTCAGAGAGTGAAGTATATAAAGCTACCATATGATGCCTCCAAAGTTTACTTAGTGAATTATAATCCAAAGAGGAATTATGTTTTTGTGTATGTATGGTGCATGCACAATGAAATATCTAGTGCAGCTATTGTGATGTGTCCCCAAACTGATTCTCATGTTACATTCCAAAATTATAACTGGGGTTAATTTTGGAAGATACTTCAGAAGTATGATAGAATGTTAGGCAAAAAATCACACAAAAAAGCCTATTTTCAAATGTGTTGTGGAAAATTATTATAGAGAGGCAACCCTGCCACATGAACAGGTGTTGCCATTTGCCTGATGCTGGAAAATACAGAATCCATGGAAACCCATGCTGCACCAATACTCACTTCCAAGTTTCTTTCTCTTTCTTTCTTGCTTGCTTTCTTGCTTTTCTTTCTTCTTTTTTTCTTTCTTGCTTTTTTTGGAGTTTACCTCGTTACCCAGGCTGGAGTGCAATGGCACCATCTCGGCTCACTGCAACCTCCACCTCCAGGTTCAAGTGATTCTGCTGCCTCAGCCTGCCGAGTAGCTGGGATTACATGCATCCGCCACATGCCCAGCTAATTTTTTGTATTTTTTTTTTTTTTTTAGACGAGATTGGGTTTTTGCCATGTTGGCCAGCCTGGTCTCGAACTTCTGGCCTCAGGCGATCCACCCGCCTTGGCATCCCAATGTGCTGAGATTACAGGCGTGAACCACCTCACTCAGCCCCAAGTTTCTAATACACACCAAGTAACATACCTTCCCAGGACTTGTCATTAAATAGGACTCTGGTCACACACTTGGGATCTGTCATCTGTGGCTTCATTTTATATTCTGTATTCATTTGTTTATATTTACTTCATTTTATAAGTATAATCTTAACTTTTTGAATGAGACAGTACATAAAATAGGTGAATTTTATTTCCTCCAATCTTTGACCGAAAGCATCAATAGACATGCTTCTGTGCTAGTAGGTGTGTTAAGTGAGTTGAAGTGAAATATTTGTAAGATTGCACTTGCTCACTGGTGTAAGTTTTGATTTATGTTGTAGTAATACAACAGTTTAGCAACTGTAGCTCATTCCTTTCTATGATTGAGCAAACCACTTGGGCTTAATAGGCTTAGTCCTAATATTGACGTCTTACAATGATATGACACGTTCTTGAGAAAAAGAATGAATAGCTATCTGGTTCGTTTGTTAGTTCTATTACCAAGGCAATCTATTTGAAGATGGCACAGAACACGCCTGCATGTTCTGCTTCTAGGACTAATAGTTTGGGGCTTTCAACCATTATTTCTCCTAATAGCCCAATTGCAATAGTGAAATTAGTTTATGCATGGCCTCTTCAGGGACTTTCCTGAGACAATGTTTTGTAATGATGGACCTTTTGTTGTGACAACCAGGAGTCTTGTCATTTCACTTTTAAATAGCTTTGATTTCCCAAATTCTGTTGATAATGTCCCTAGGAGGGAATTGGGAGTGGCTGTAACAAAAGATGCAAAGGAATTCGAAATAGAACACTTGAGTTCTTATCTAGATTGCTTGAAGGACGGGAAACAGTTATCTCTGGATCTAACCTGCTTTGGAGATATATTCTTTATCCCTAACTAAACTTGGGGAAAGCTTTGGGGTTATCTCAGGGTAAGAGGAGTGGTCTTACTGAGTTGACCTTGAGCTCCAGGCTCCTGCGGGTCTGTTTTTTTCTAGAGGCCTTAGATTCAACCGGGATCTACCTGGTGGTTTTTACTGGTTAATTAATGAATACTCCTGTGGGAGGCATGCACATTATGACTACAATTTAGGCAAGGTCTGATGTGAACTGAAGTTCTGTAACAAGGCAAAAACAGAATTTCTCTGCTGGCCAACATGATTTTTCTTTGATTTTTTTTTTTTTTTTTTTTTTACTATATTTGTCCTTTGATCTGAAGATTAAACTTCTTTGTAGGACTGATGTGTGCACAGAAAAATCTCATCAGTGAGGACATTGCATTTTTTCACTGCCTTTCCCTGAATAGCCCCAGGTTTATTTGCTTTATTTGTTTTTAACATTTGATCCCCTATGTTCTGGAATGTTTTTAACCCAGATGCTAAAGCATCATCTAAGTGAAAATCTTGAATTGAAATTAGCATTTGGATATTACTGGCCAAGATTAGTAGCAGTTGGAAGATTTTAGCCTCTGAATAGTTGGAGGGTTTTGGTTTTATACTTCCTGTTATGTGGACACTTGGTCAAAAGGGCATAGGAAGTTCAACCTGTTCTCTAAGAAAGATGTAGTTAAACAGATTCCACTCAAGCTGTTCTTATTGTGCAGATGCCACACAATATCAGGGCTGCTGGCCAGCTCGGAATTAACCTCCGCTAACAGATCAAGTCCAAAAATGTTCAATTTGGTAAACAAACTGTGATTGCATGCAGATTTAGTTTGCTTGTTCCTTTGGACAGGAAAGGATTTAAAGTTACAGAGAATCATTTCAGAATATTGTAGGGTAGCTAAAAACAGCTTTTTTGGTACATACTGTTATTGGGTGCAACTTTAAAGGATAGACTATTCCAAGGATCTGGAGAGTCTGTATCAAGGCTGCCTTGGACTTCTTTGTGCCTGGAATTGAAACAGGAATATTCTTCACCCTGTGGTTCCTTTTCTTTTCTTCCTTTTTTTTTTTTTTTTTTTGAGATGGAGTCTCATTCTGTCGCCAGGCTGGAGTGCAATGGTGTGATCCTAGCTCACTGCAACCTCCATCTCCCTAGTTCAGGCCATTCTCCTGCCTCGACAGACCAAGTAGCTGGGATTACAAGCACGTGCAACCACACCCAATAAATTTTTGTACTCTTTGTAGAGATGGGATTTCACCATGTTGGCCAGGATGGTCTCAATCTCCTGACCTAGTGATCCACCTGCTTACCCTAGTGAGCCTCCCAAAGTGCTGGGATTACAGGTGTGAACCACCTCACCTGGCTGCCTTTTTGTTTATTTGTTTGTTTTGTTTGGGTTTGTTTTGAGACAGGTCTCACTCTGTTACCCAGCCTGAAGTGCAGTGATACGATCATGGCCTACTGCATGCAGCTTTGAGCTCCCTGGCTCAGGGGATCCTCCCACCGCTGCCTCCCAAGTAGCTGGGAGTACAGTCACATGCCACCATGCCGGGCTAATTTTTAAAATTTTTGGTAGAAATGGGGTCTCACTCTATTGCCCAGGATGGTCCTGAATGCTTGGGTTCAAGTGATCATTCTGTGTCAGCCTTCTAAAATGCTGGAATTATAGGACTGAACCACTGTGCCCAGCCCCTCAGCATTTCATTTTTGGAAACAGAAAGCACTCACTCCGATCTCTGTAGATGTTAGACACTCAATAAATGCTTTTCAATGCATGAATGAAATTAAGAAGTATAATTAGCCGGGAGCAGTGGCTCATGCCTATAATCCCAGCACTTTGGGAGGCTGAGGTGGGTGGATCACGAGATCAAGAGATCGAGACCATCCTGGTCAACAAGGTGAAACCCTGTCTCTACTAAAAATACAAAAATTAGCTGGGCATGGTGGTGCGTGCCTGTAGTCCCAGCTACTCAGGAGGCCGACGCAGGAGAATTGCTTGAACCAAGGAGGCTGAGGTTGCAGTGAGCCGAGATCGTGCCATTGCATTCCAGTCTGGGTAACAACAGCGAAACTCCATCTCAAAAAAAAAAAAAAAAAAAAAAAAAAAAAGTATAATTAAAATAAGATAATATTTTAAAGTCTTTATTTTGTAAAAGGAAATTCACAGTTTTGAATTCTTTAATGACAGAATTTAAGTCATTCTGCTGTCTTGAAAATTACCATTGTGTTCTGCATAATTATTAAGAAGTGACTGAAACAAGTTTGGTAAGGCTTTGTTTTGTTTAAGACAAACAAACAAAGAGTCTCACTGTATCCCCCAGGCTGGATTACAGTGGCACGATCAGCTCACTGCAACTGCTGCTTCCTGGGTTCAAGTGATGCTCCTGCCTCAGCTTCCTGAGTAGCTGGGACTACAGGCTACCTATTAGCATGTTACCACGTCTGGCTAATTTTTGTATTTTTTCTAGAGGTGGAAGTTTTACCATGTTGGCCAGGCTGGTCTTGAACTCCTGACCTCAAGTGATCCACCCACCTTGGCCTCCCAAAGTGCTGGGATTACAGGCGTGAGCCACCACACCTGACTATGGGGCTATGATTTTTAATAGGTAAAATATTAAATACTTATTAAATTAAAAATAAATCTTTATGGAAATGTTAGTAACTGGAAAGAAAGCTCTAGGGGACATCTAGTCTTAAACTATGTAACAGAAAAATTAGCAAACAAGCCAATGATGGGTGGGTAAAGAATATAGGTAAAAGTAAACTCTTACAAATTTTTCACTTTGAAAATATGACTATCGGCCAGGCGCGGTGGCTCACGCCTATAATCCCAGCACTTTAGGAGGCCGAGGCGGGTGGATCACAAGGTCGAGGGATCGAGACCATCCTGGTCAATGAGGTGAAACCCCGTCTCTACTAAAAATACAAAAATTAGCTGGACGTGGTGGTGCGTGCCTGTAATCCCAGCTACTCAGGAGGCTGAGGCAGGAGAATTGCTTGAACCCAGGAGGCGGGGGTTGCGGTAAGCCGAGATTGCACCATTGCACTCCAGTTTGGGTAACAACAGCGAAACTCCGTCTAAAAAAAAAAAAAAAAAAAAAGAAAGAAAAGAAAAGAAAACACGACTATTACCTGCATGGCAGTATGGGCAAACATAAATAAATAATAAACTTAGGCCGGGCACGGTGGCTCAAGCCTATAATCCCAGCACTTGGGGAGGCCGAGGCGGGTGGATCACGAGGTCAAGAGATCGAGACCATCCTGGTCAACATGGTGAAACCCCGTCTCTACTAAAAATACAAAAATTAGCTGGGCATGGTGGTGCGTGCCTGTAGTCCCAGCTACCCAGGAGGCTGAGGCAGGAGAATTGCCTGAACCTAGGAGGCGGAGTTTGCGGTGAGCTGAGATTGCACCATTGCACTCCAGCCTGGGTAACAGGAGTGAAACTCTGTCTCAAAATAAATAAATAAACAAACAAACAAACAAATAAATAAATAAAATAAACAAACTTAAAAAAAGTGACTATATTAATTAAGTGTTAAACTGTAATTTCAAATAAGAAGTTAGCACTCTGGGAGAGAGATCCAAGATGGCTGATCGCTAACAGCTCGGGATTGTAGCTCCCAGTGAAAGCTCAGAAAATGTGAGGACGCCACATTTTCAGAGGAATTTTCGTCGCCCATGGACCAGAAGATTTCCAGTGGAGGAGCCCCGCGGGTCGCCAGCGCGACTTCTGTGGCCGGCGCAGCGGTTTTGTCGTCGCCTTGGCGCGGCAGCGCTTCGTGCACAGTGAGCGGGACTGGTTCCCCTACTGACTGGTGTTTGGAGCTCCGGGGAGGCAGAGCCGCTTGTTGCGGACTCAAGAAGGAAGCCAGACCGGAGATTCCCAGGCAGAAGAGCACCATCAGTCTTACCACTGTTGTTTTGGCCGGCGCAGTGGGTTGCTCGGATTCCAGCACTGGGAATCAATAAATTGGACATCCTCTCAGGAACTTAATCAGAAAGGCGCTAATTGTAAAGATATCAGATGGATAAAATCACAAAAAAGGGAAAAAAACAGCCTAAAAAGGCCGAGAAAACTGAAAGTCAGAACCCCTCTCCCTCTACAGGGGATAGTAATTTCTCATCAGCAACGGAACAAGCCCTAATGGAAGAGGACTGTGTTCCAGTATCTGAAGGAGGCTTTAGAAGGTGGATGGTAAAAAACCTCTGGGAATTGAAACAAATTGTTCTAAACCAATGCAAAGAAACTAAGAACTTTGAAAAAAGGTTAGACGAAATGTTAAAAAGAATGGACAATATAGAAAGGAATATAAATGAACTAATGGAGTTGAAAAATACAACACGAGAACTTAGTGAAATATGCACAAGTTTGAATAGCCGAATTATCAAGCAGAAGAAAGGATATCAGAGGTCGAAGACCGACTTAATGAAATGGAACGAGAAGACAAGAATAGAGAAAAAAGGATAAAAAGGAATGAGCAAAGTCTCCAAGAATTATGGGACTATGTGAAAAGACCTAATCTACGTTTGATAGGTGTACCTGAATGTGATGGAGAGAATGAATCCCAGCTGGAAAATATTCTTCAGGATATTATCCAGGAGAATTTTCCCAATCTAGCAAAGCAGGATACCACTCAACCTCAAGTAATACAGAGAACATCACAAAGATATTCCTTAAGAAGAGCAACCCCAAGACACATAATCATTAGATTCACCAGGGTTGAAACAAAGGAGAAAATACTAAGGGCAGCCAGAGAGAAAGGTCAGGTTACGCACAAAGGGAAGCCTATTAGACTTACAGCAGATCTCTCAGTAGAAACCCTACAAGCCAGAAGAGAGTGGGGGCCGATATTTAACATCCTCAAAGAACAGAAATTTCAGCCCAGAATTTCATATCCTGCCAAACTAAGCTTCATAATTGAAGGAAAAATAAAATCTTTTATGAACAAGCAAGTACTCAGAGATTTTATTACCACCAGGCCTGCTTTACAAAAACTTCTGAAAGAAGCATTACACACAGAAAGGAACAACCAGTATTCGCCTTTCTAAAAATATACCAAAAAGTAAAGAACATCAACAGAAAGAAGAATTTACATCAACAAATGGATAAAATAGCCAGTTAACATCAAATGGCAGTAATCTTAAATTGAAATCGACTAAATTTTCTAATTAAAAGATACAGCCAAAATCTAATGGTATACTATATCCAGACCTATTTCATATCCAAAGATATACATAGACTAAAAACAAAGGGTTGGAGAAAGATTTACCAATCAAATAGAGAAAAAAACAAACAAACAAAAAGGAGTTGCAATTCATGCATTTGATAAAACAGATTTCAAATCAACAAAGGTAGAGTGGTATAAGGATCAATGCATCCTAACACCCAGATACATAAGACCCATAAAGAGATTCAGACTCAACGAAACAGAAAATTAATAAGGATATCCAGAATCTGAACTCAGATCAGTAACAAGTAAACTTAATAAGCAAACTCTCCACTTTAGATAAATAAAATATACATTCTCCATTTTAAATACATAAAATAATGATCGGCCATTATTAATAGTCATTTATAGAATAAAGCAATATTTTTGTTCTCTCTCCCTCTTTTTCTTCCTCTCTTTTCTTTTCAAAAAAAAAAAAAAAAAAAAAAAGATGTGACTTGCTCCTCCTTGCTTTCTGTCATGACTATGCGGCCTCCCCAGCCATGTGGAACTGTGAATCCAATTAAACCTCTTTCTTTTGTAAAAAAAAAAAAAAAAAAAAAAAAAAGAAGTTAGCACTCTGTTAACTTTCAAGAACACGTTTTAAAAATAGCTCAAGGAAGCCATCAATTAGTGGACAATGTTTGCCCTTTATGTTCTATGCGAGAAATTCCCTTGCGCTTTTGAGAAGTATTCTTCTCACCCTCATTTTAGATGACAGAAGCCTTCTTGCATTATGTCCTAAAATGTGTTAAAATAAATATATGAGCAAAATTAGAAATTAGATCTTCAGGTTAAGCATGGTGGCTCACACTGTAATCCCAGCACTTTGGGAGGCCGATGCAGGCCGATCGCCTGAGGATAGGAGTTCAAGACCAGCCTGGCCAGTGTGGTAAAACCCCGTCTGAGGTAGGAGAATTGCTTGAACCTGGGAGGTGGAGATTGCAGTGAGCCGAGATTGGGCCACTATACTCCAAGCTGGACAACAGAGTGAGACTCCGCCTCCAAAAAAAAAAAAGAAAGAGAAATTAGATCTTCAGTCGACGCAGTGGCCCATGCCTGTAATCCCAACACTTTGGGAGGCTGAGGAGGATGAACTACCTGAGATCAGGAGTTCAAGACCAGCCTGGCCAACATGGTGAAACCCCATCTCTACTAAAAATGCAAAAATTAGCCAGGCATTGGTGGTACATGTCTGTAATCCCAGCTACTTGTGAGGGTGAGGCAGAGGAATCGTTTGAACCTGGGAGGCAGAGGTTGCATTGAGCTGAGATCGTATCACTGTACCCCAGCTGGGTGACAGATCAAGACTCAGTCTCAAAAAAAAAGAGAAGGGAGCTGTGGTGGTTCCGGCCAGTTTTCCTGGCACTTGAGGAGGCGAGGCTATGAGTTCAAGGCTAACCTGAGCAACGTAAGAAGCTCTCATTCATTAACAACAACAACAACAAAATTTGGCCTGGCACGGTGGCTCACACCTATAATCCCAGCACTTTTGAGGCGGGTGGATCATGAGGTCAAGAGATCGAGACCATCCTGGTTAACAAGGTGAAACCCTGTCTCTACTAAAAATACAAAATATTAGCTGGTGGTACATGCCTGTAACCCCAGCTACTCAGGAGGTTGAGGCAGGAGAATTGCCTGAACCCAGGAGGTGAAGGTTGCAGTGAGCCAAGATCGCGCCATTGCACTCCAGCCTGGGTAACAAGAGCGAAACTCCATCTCAAAAAAAAAAGAGAGAGAGAGAAAAGAAATTAAATCTTCAAAATCATTATTTTCTTTCTTTCTTTTTTTTTTTTTTTTTTGAGATGGAGTTTTGCTCTTGTTACCCAGACTGGAGTGCAATCGCACGATCTTGGCTCACTGCAACCTCCGCCTCCTGGATTCAGGCAATTCTCCTGCCTTAGCCTCCTGAGTAGCTGGGATTACAGGCACACGCCACCATGCCCAGCTAATTGTTTGTATTTTTTTAGTAGAGACGGGGTTTCACCATGTTGACCAGGATGGTCTCAATCTCTTGACCTTGTGATCCACCCGCCTCGGCCTCCCAAAGTGCTGGGATTACAGGCTTGAGCCACCGCGCCCAGCCTAAAATCATTATTTTCTTTTTTAAGCTATAGCCGCTGATAGAAAATGATGCTCAAGATTGAACTTTTAGTATCATAATAGGTTTCAGAGACTTTGGAAGGTCAAGTGATCTGCATTTGGATGCGGTCTAGACCACTTTGGGCAAATCTGATCGCAATCCCCTGTTGCTTAAATTCTCCTCTGGCTTCACATTACTTCCTGGATAAAGATCCAAGTCTTTCAGACAACTTCAAGGTCCTGCTCTGGTCTGGCTGTTTTCCCTCACCAGGCTCCTGTTATACCACACTCCCTTTCTTTCTTTTTTTAAATTTTTTTGTTTTTACACACTCTCTTGCTTTCTACCCTGCAGTTATGAAGGCTACTTTTTAGTTGCTCAGAAGCGCCTCTCTCTTGCAACAGGGCCTTATTGCATGCTATTCCCTGATGCACTTTTCTTATTAGCTTTATTAACTCTTACTTATCTTTCTTTTTTCATTTTCTTTCTTTTTTAGACAGAGTCTTGCTATGTCACCCAGGCTGGAATGCAGTAGTGCTATCCTGGCTCACTGCAGCCTTATACTTCTGTGCTCAAGCAATCCTCCCAACTCAGATTCCTGAGTAGCTGAGACCACAAGCATGGACCACCATTCTGCCTGGCTAATTAACTTTGTGTGTGTGTGTGTTTGTGTGTGTGTGTGTGTGTGTGTGTGTGTGTGTGTGTGTAGAGACTGGATCTCACTATGTTGCCTAGGATGGCCTACTTATCTTGCAAATTCCTGTTGTCACATTCTCAGGAAAGCTTTTTCGGACTTCTCTGACTAGGTGAAATTCTACCTTTTTATCTCATTACCTTCTCCAGTGCAACAATACATGTAATTGAGTGATTGTTTCATTAAGAACGGTCTCTTTCACTGTATTTTAAGCCACATGAGGGCTGGAATCCAAGTCTGGTTTGTTCACCATTGTACATCCAGCACTGAAGGGCTTAATACATATAGGGAGCTCAAACATTACTTTTCAACAGGATGAATGAATAAATGACCGAAGTAGTTAACCTTAGTGCCCACCTGTAAAAGAGGGGCGTGGGATTGCTTGGAAGATTGGATAACAAAGTATCTACCAAGCCTAGCATATGGGAAGTTCTCGATAAGTAGCTGTAATAACTTCAGTTAAATGCGGCTTGATAGTTTATTTAGTAAAATTAGCTGTTTTGCTTCCATGCTTTCAAAAAACCTTAAACTTAGAATTTGATTCATTTTATGTTTGCATAAACACAGGAATAAAAATTTAGAGATATAGAATAAGTTTTAGCTGTATTTAGCTATATTTTGCTAATAATATACAGTGTTTCTTACATTAAATCTTAACCATACATTGACTTTGCTTTCATGTATGACTTCTTTTTTATTTTTGAGATGGAGTTTCGCTCTTGTTACCCAGGCTGGAGTGCAATGGCGCGATCTCGGCTCACTGCAACCTCTGCCTCCTGGGTTCAGGCAATTCTCCGGCCTTAGCCTCCTGAGTAGCTGGGATTACAGGCATGCGCCACCATGCCCAGTTAATTTTTTTTATCTTTAGTAGAGATGGGGTTTCACCATGTTGACCAGGATGGTCTCGATCTGTTGACCTCGTGATCCACCAGCCTCAGCCTCCCAAAGTGCTGGGATTACAGGCTTGAGCCACCGCGCCCGGCCCTATGTATGACTTCTTCAAGTATGTAAAATGCTTTATAGAAGAAGGGACCTTTTTAGCTGATATAGCTGCTTCTAACTAGAATATCTACTCATTGAATTATTTGTTCAAAAAATCTGGAGGCTTGAGAATGTAAATTCCCTTTTATTTGAGGGAACATTTAGGATATTATCCAACACTGAATTGAAGTATATATTTTTGGAATGGGGCCCTGTGTCTGAAATGGTCTAGAAGCTCCATCCCCCATTATGAGGAACAGGTACATTCACCTATAATAAATTATGTGATGGCATAGGTATCTGTTGTACACTAGAATGCAGTGGTATTTCATTGTTTCAAATTCTTTAGGCTATAAAGATCCTGTAAATGTGAATTTGTATATGAGAAAAATCAACAGCATCTTTGAACACAATTTTGGGTTTAGAGTCTTGTACTACGTAACAAATCATATACTCCAGCATTCTGGGGAAAACACAAGTTGAATAGTTTTTGTTAAGATCAACGTGGTGTGGCCTTCTGGGGGTAGGATCCTTGTTTTCATGGCCCTGCCTGGGAGCTGCTGGCTTCATCAGTAGTTATGAGATGAGAATTATCTACTTTCCAACTGCCAGAGGTCAGTAACCTAAACATGAAGATAACACAAATAGTCATGAAAATACTAGAAAGCCATACAAGGGCTTCTAATAAGCCAGTTTTAAACTGTGCGCTGTTGAGGATTTTTTGGTCCTACCAAGTTAAGAAGACTCAAAGAAGTCAGTCTCTGAAGAGTGGACAAGTTGTTTGATCTCTCTGGGCTTTAGTTTACAGGCCTGTTATTCTCTTATTTTGGCAGTACAAATTTAAAATGGTAACTGGGCGTGTGGAGGTTCACATCTGTAATCCCAGCATTTTGGGAGGCCAAGGCAGATGGATCAGTTGAGCTCAGGAGTTTGAGACCAGCCTGGGCAACATGGCGAAACCCCATTTCTAGAAAAAATACAAAAATTAGCCAGGTGTGGTGGCACGTGCCTGTAGTCACAGCTACTTGGGAGGCTGAGGTGGAAGGATCATTTGAGCCCAGGATGTTAAGGTTGTGTGAACTATGATCGTGCCACTGTACTCCAGCGTGGGTGACACTGACACCCTGTCTCAAAAAACAAAAAAAAAAAATAAAACTAATTTTAAGTGGTTTATTAGGAAGCTAAAATTCTCCACATATATACTGAGGGTGAGTGAAAAAGACTCTTAGGTTTGTAGTACTAGAACATGGAGGGTTGTTACAATGAAATTCAGATAAGAGTTCTAGGCAGAAGATGAAATACTTGAGTTTCAAGAAAGAGTCCTATACAACTGAGACATCATCATGGCATGTCAACACCAGGCAGGGTTTGTGGCAGTAGACAAACATTTTTTTTATTGTACTTTAAGTTCTGGGATACATGTGCAGAACATACAGGTTTGTTACATAGGAAAACATGTGCCGTGGTGGTTTGCTGCACCCATCAACCCATCATCTATGTTTTAAGCCTTGCATGCATTAGGTATTTGTCTTAATGTTCTCCCTCTCCTTGCCCCCCACCCCCACCCCCAAAAGGTCCCAGTGTGTGGTGTTTCTCTCCCTGTGTCCATGTGTTCTCATTGTTCAACTCTGACTTATGAGTGAGAACATGTGGTGTTTGGTTTTCTGTTCCTGTGTTAGTTTGCTGAGAATGATGGTTTCCAGCTTCATCCATGTCCCTGCAAAGGACATGAACTCATTCTTTTTTTATGGCTGCATAGTATTCCATGGTGTTACATATGCCACATTTTCTTTATCCAGTCTATCATTGATGGGTTGGTTCCAAATCTTTGTTGTTGTATATAGTGCTACAATAAACATACCAGTGCATGTGTCTTTATAATAGAATAATTTATAATCCTTTGGGTATATACCCAGTAATGGGATTGCTGGGTCAAATGGTATTTCTGGTTCTAGATCCTTGAGGATTTCAACACTGTCTTCCACAATGGTTGAACTAATTTATACTCCCACCAACAGTGTAAAAGCATTCCTATTCCTCCACATCCTCTCCAGCATCTGCTGTTTCCTGACTTTTTAATGACTGCAATTCTAACTGGTATGAGATGATATCTTATTGTGGTTTTGATTTGCATTTCTCTAATGACCGGTGATGATGAGCTTCTTTTCACACATTTGTTGGCTGCATAAATGTCTTCTTTTGGGAAGTGTCTGTGCACATCCTTCACCCACTTTTTGATAGGGTTGTTTTTCTTTTCTTGTAAATTTGTTTTAGTTCCTTGTAGATTCTGGATATTAGACCTTTGTCAGATGGATAGGTTACAAAAATTTTCTCCCATTCTGTAAGTTGCCTATTCACTCTGATCATAGTTTCTTTTGCTGTGCAGAAGCTCTTTCGTTTAATTAGATCCCATTTGTCAATTCTGGGTTTTGTTGTCATTGCTTTTGGTGTTTTAGTCATGAAGTCTTTGCCCATGCCTATGTCCTGGATGGTATTGCCTAGGTTTTCTTCTAGGGTGTTTATGGTTTTAGGTTTTACATTTAAGCCTTTAATCTATCTTGAGTTAATTTTTGTATAAGATGTAAAAAAGGGGTTCAGGTTCAGTCTTCTGCATATGGCTAGTCAGTTTTCCCAACACCATTTATTAAATTGGGAATCTTTCCCCTATTGGTTGTTTCTGTCAGGTTAGACAATTCTTTTCATGTGTTTGGCATTCATTTCCCAAGAACTTCATACAATTGATAAAATAAGTTTTTTTTTCCTCCACCTTCATAACTACTTTTCAAGTTATTACAAATCATGATATTTTGTAAATCTAAGATACTATCAAATATCCTCTGTCAGCCCATAGTACCTGAAGGGTAAAGGACCTCTTCCATGTAGTCACTGGCATCACAGCTCAGCAAGTGTTATAAAATGAATCAACTGGGATCGGGAGGGATTTAGCATGCTTTCAGTAGTAATAGAGTGAGAACAAAAATCTCTAGCATGTTTTAATACTCATTTTTCATCAATTTATACTGAGTATGTTCAAGAATTATACATGTTTTTTTTTCCTGTCATTGCACTCCAAATAGAAAATGTATTTATTTATTTCTCTTTTGAATTATATACTCACTGTATGCAAAACAAAACAAAACAAAACTTAATTCCTACACTTGATCTTAGCCAAAAGGCCAAGAAGTGATCTCAACCAGTTCCTAAAATTATAAAAGCAAAAATCCAAGAAAGAATCCTGTAAGTATATTTAAGACATCATAGTGGCATTCCTGGTTAATATTTGGTGAATATTTACTTTAAAATTCCATATTGCCAGTGTTAAGATTCCAGATATCTGGAGGTTTGGGGACAGGTTGTTTTGCTAGAATAAATAAATAGTGTTGTGTTAAACATGCTTCTTTATATTTGCACATTTGTCTTTTCTTAGGATACATTCATGAAAATACAATTTGACTCAAATAATACTGCTACTATTCTCCCTAAAACATTATTCATTCCGGTTTACCTTTCTAACCAATCTATGAGAGTGACTATTTCCCCAAAACTCTGACCAATAGCGAGCTTTGTCAAAATTTTAAATCAGTGCTTACCTGGTAGATGAAGCAAAATATCAAATTGTTCCATTTTTTCTTTGTTTACTTCAGAAGTTCAACATATTTTTGAGACGGAGTTTCGCTGTTGTTACCCAGGCTGGAGTGCAATGGCACGATCTCGGCTTACCGCAACCTCCACCTTCTGGGTTCAAGCAATTCTCCTGCCTCACCCTCCCGAGTAGCTGGGATTACAGGCACACGCCACCATGCCCAGCTGATTTTTGTATTTTTAGTAGAGACGGGGTTTCACCTTGTTGACCAGGATGGTCTCGATCTTGACCTCGTGATCCACCCGCCTCAGCCTCCCAAAGTGCTGGGATTACAGGCGTGAGCCATGGCCCCCGGCCTCAACATATTTTCTTTTTTTTTTTTTTTAATTTTTATTGCATTATAGGTTTTGGGGTACATGTGCAGAACGTGCAAGATAGTTGCATAGGTACACACATGGCAGTGTGTTTTGCTGCCTTCCTCCCCTTCACCCACACTTGGTATTCATCGCCTCTCTGTGTCCATGTGTTCTCATTTTTCTCACCCACCTATGAGTGAGTATATGCAGTATTTCTTTTTCTGTTCTTGTGTCAGTTTGCTGAGAATGATGTTCTCCAGATTCATCAATGTCCTTACAAAGGACACAAACTCATCATTTTTGATTGCTGCATAATATTCCATGGTGTATATGTGCCACATTTTCCCAGTCCAGTCTATCATCAATGGGCATTTGGATTGGTTCCAGGTCTTTGCTATTGTAAACAGTGCTGCAATGAACATTCGTGTGCATGTGTCCTTATAGTAGAACGATTTATAGTCTTTTGGATAGATACCCAGTAATGGGATTGCTGGGTCAAATGGAATTTCTATTTCTAGGTCCCTGAGGAATTGCCACACTGTGTTCCACAATGGTTGAACTAATTTACACTCCCACCAACAGTGTAAGAGTGTTCCTATTTCTCCACATCCTCTCCAGCATCTGCTGTCTCCAGATTTTTTAATGATCGCCATTCTAACTGGTGTGAGATGATATCTCAATGTGGTTTTGATTTGCATCTCTCTAATGACCAATGATGATGAGCACTTTTTCATACGTTTGTTGGCCTCATGTATGTCTTCTTTTGTAAAGTTTCTGTTCATATCCTTTGCCCATTTTTGAATGGGCTTGTTTGTTTTTTTTCTGTAAATCTGTTTGAGTTCTTTGTAAATTCTGGATATCAGCCCTTTGTCAGATAACATATTTTCTTATTGTCATTAGATGTTTGCATTTTATTCTGTGAATTCAAGTTCATATCCTTTTCTCATGTTTTCATTGAGAGGCTTGTCCATTGTTTATTTATTGTTGGGTGTATCCTATTTTAAAATGCAAATATTCTCCCATTTTCTCTTTATCATTCAAACTTACTTTCAGTATTTTTCCCTTTATTTTGTGTTTTGCCATACAAGACATTTTTAACTTACATGAAAACTCATGCCTATTAATTTTTTCATTTATGGTTTTTGGCTGTGTTCAGTTGCTTAAAATAGCTTCTTGCATCCAAATTATATAAATGTTGGCCCTTCCAGTACATTTTCAATTTAACATTTAACATTATCCTTCATACCAACTAAATTGTGGATGATTTTAAATTAGTGCCTATCTGGTAGATGAAGCAGAATATCTCATTGTTTCATTTTTTTCCTTTGTTTACTTCACAAGTTTAGCATATTTTCTTATATTCATTGGACATTTGCATTTTTTCCTGTGAATCATCCAGAATCCAGTTGATACGAATGATAAAGCCAGGTTGCTTATTGGCATACTCACAAGGCCAAGCTTGGTGGATGGGTAAATTTAAACAATGAGAGACAATAAAAGAGGATGATTCTATGTGAAATCTTGATTCAAAGCATGACAATTCTCACCCCAAATTAATCTAGAGTTGCCAGAACTAGCAAAAATGTAGAACAGGCCATGCACTGTGGCTCACACCTGTAATCCTAGCACTTTGGGAGGCCCAGGTGGCAGATCATGAGGTCAAGAGATCAAGACCATCCTGGCCAACATGGTGAAACCCCATCTCTACTAAAATACAAAAAATTTAGCTGGACGTGGTGGTGGCATGCCTATAGTCCCAGCTACTCAGGAGGCTGAGGTAGGAGAATTGCTTGAACCCGGGAGGTGGAGGTTGCAGTGAGCTGAGATCATGCCACTGCACTCCAGCCTGGCGCCTGGTGACAGAGCAAGACTCTGTCTCAAAAAAAAAAAAAAAAAAAAAAAAAAAAAAAAAAAAAAAATGTAGAACAGTTAAATTTGCATTACAGATAAACAACAGTTTCTTAGTAAGTCTCATACTGTACTTTATGGATATCACAAAATTAAGTGGAATAAGTAAATAAAAATACAGTGACATTTGAAATGACAGCCAGAAAGTCATTATAAAATTTACTGATACTTTATGTATTGATATACTTAGGTTATTCAGAAAATTTTTAGAAAACTGTATTATATCCTAAAGATGACTACATTCTCACATCATTATCTGTACAGAGGTATATTTTTACATGTATGGTCCGTATCTACACAACCAAACAGAAGTTTGAATCAAGCTTTTCTAAGACCTAACATGTAGTTAATCACATGCAACAGGGATGTCAATATATTGTTTTCAATTAGCAAGGATTCTTGTTTGTTACCTGTGTTAATAGTTTTCAAGCCCGGCCACATGTTAGAATTACATGGGGAGAGTAAGATAAACAAGATGACAAGAACCTTCACATGGAGTATCATTTATGCTGATCTAGAGGGGAGCCTTTTATAAATAATTCAATCTCCCACTGCCTCAGTTTCTTCACTAGTAAAGTGGGGGATAAAAGCATTTCCTATGTCAGAGCATCACTTTGAGGATTAAATGCACAATGTGTGTGGCATTTTAGAAGATATCTGACTTCTAATAACCCTTCAATAGATGAAATCATAAGAGGGATTCATAGCTCACTGAAAAGAAGAATACAAACTAGAGGAGACATGAAACAAAGTATGGATAGATGACAGTGGGTGCTAGAACGGGCTTACATCTGCTTGCAAGAGCTGATTATGTGCATCTTCTCCTGTGTTTTTAGTGATGTCAGGTTCAAAAACTAGTCATGGTGGCCAGGCACAGTGGCTCATGCCTGGAATCCCCCAACTTTGGGAGACTGAGGCTTGTCAGGAGTTCAAGACCAGCCTGACCAATATGGTGAAACCTCATCTCTACTAAAAATACAAAAATTAGCCAAGCGTGGTGGTGGGTGCCTGCAATCCCAGCTACTTGGGAGGCTGAGACAGGAGAATTGCTTGAACCTGGAAGGTGGATGTTGCAGTGAACTGAGATTGCACCATTGCACTCTAGCCTGGGCAACAGAGACTCTGTCTCAATAAGAAAGAAAGAGAGAGAGAGAGAGAGAGAGAGAGAGAGAGAGAGAGAGAGAGAGAGAGAAAGGAAGGAAGGAAGGAAAGGAAGGAAGGAAGGAAGGAAGGAAGGAAGGAAGGAAGGAAGGAAGGAAGGAAGGAAGGAAGGAAGGAAATTAGCCATGGTGAATGTATTTACAACACAGACTTTCCCAAATGTTGAAATTTTATTTATTTATTTATTTGAGATGGAGTCTGGCTCTGTCGCCTAGGCTAGAGTACAGTGGTGCAATCTCGGCTCACTGTAACCTACGCCTCCCGAGTTCAAGCCATTCTCCTGCCTCAGCCTCCGGAGTAGCTGGGATTATAGGGATATGCCACCATGCCTGGCTAATTTTGCATTTCTTGTAGAGACAGGGTTTCTCCATGTTGACCAGGCTGGTCTGGAACTCCTGACCTCAGGTGATCTGCCTGCCTTGGCCTCCCAAAGTGCTGGGATTACAGGCGTGAACCACTGCACCTAGCTGGAATTGCATTTTTTAAAAGCAGCTTCTTTCATTCTGCTAATTCACAATAGATTGCAAATATGCAACACTGTTATTTCAATTTTTTCCTAGGACCTATGAATCTCTGAACAAAATCATACATGAAAAACTTCAATGTGACTTTTAATTTCTTAATTTTAAAAAAACCAAGCCATAATTTTACTATTTTTGCAAGAAAGACAAATCACATAAGACTTACCTATACAAAGAATTCAACCAGAAATTTACCTTTTCACAAATTTTCTTCTTTGGAAGCAGCAGACATGTAAAATCATTACATATTATGTTCATGCTGTATGTACATAAATGAACTAAAGTAAATTTTATGGAATCGAAATTTTTTTTCAAAGAGGGAAAATAAACCCTCTTTGTCTGAATATGTGAAAGATACCAAAAAAGAGTGAAAACCAGTTTTCCTCTTTTTTTTTTTTTCTTTACTCCTTTGTTTTGTGGGAGAACCAGTAGTGGAAGAAAAGATCACTTCCTTGGTAGACACTTTATAGGTTTCGGATTCTGTAAACTCTAGCATGTCACTTGACCCCAAAATTAATGAAATCCTGTTAGATTTTCCCTGCCCTCCTTTCTGCTTCCATCCTTCTGATTATCTCACCTTTTAAAAACTCGATTTCTATTTGCATACATGCAATCTTCATGTCATTGTTTGGCTTTTTATGCAGGCACTTTTCACCTACATCCTTTCCTTCCCTCATTTGGCAGCCAGTTGGGCTTCTTCCTGCCTTGAATACCACATTCCATAGTTCTTCAAGCTCAGTCATTAGCACCCTGTCCCCCTACCAAAATTATGAATGAAAAGCCTTGTTGTTCTTTACAAATAACTCAGGCTGCCTCAGTCAGTCAAATTCGAATGGAAGTGACTGCCAGACAAAGGGGCGGGATGATGGACAGTGCTCACAGCAAGTCATCAATGCCCACAGGAAGTTTTTTAAGCCACAATATAGGTAGAGAGACTTGGGCGTTCCCGGAGGACCAGCCTACAGAAGGGGGCTGGGAGGTGGGGGGAGGGGGCTTTTTGTGTCTGTTTAGAACTTAAGAGAAAACTTCCATGAAGCTCAGTGATAACAATGTACAGAGTCAGTTTTGCCCTAGCAAGACTTAAAAATCCATCCATGGAGACATCTACACCTTGCAGTAATTCTGGTTTGGACTGACACACACAGACAAAAGTGAAGGCACCAACCATTTACTTGGTTTTGAATGCTGAGCGGTGCAAGAGTGGGTTACAGGGTTGGAACTGCACAACTCCCTGCTGAGAAGTTGCATTGTCTTGGGCCCCTCTTTCACAACAGGGGAAAAGGTAATTGACAGCTCGATTGTTTGGCTGGGACCCCTGCTGTTTTAAAATCCTGGAAGGCCCCAGTCACACGTTGTCAATAATAGCCGTCGGAGGTGAGGAGTGAAGAAGGGCTGTTCAGGAAACAGTTTGAGCCCTTCAAGGGGACAGGCCTCAGTGACTTCTGCACTCTGGCTGCCACAAGCAGCTCATTCAAAAATAACCTTAAAGTAATAAATCAAACTTGTTTCCTGAACTATACAAGGAACAGCTGGTTATTTTTCCTCACTTTTTTTTTTCAAAAGCCAAAAAGAAAAAAAAGAGAGAGAGATTTTACTACAGGAAACCAAGCATGTCAAAATTTGGCAAAGCAATTTGGATGATTTAACAGTTAAACACTTCTCTTTTTAATGTTATGCTTTCATCAGTCTTTTTTATTTAAGCTTTTCGCTTTTTCATTCTGTTGGCTGCAATTAGTGTCCCTTATCTGTTCTCCCCTACTTTTGAAAGCAAAGTGAGTTTAGGACCCTGGCTTTAGCATATTTGCTGTGTAATTTCTAATGTATTGGTCAAATAGCTCAACTTATTTTACAGGTAAAATTTGTTTTCTTCCACAGAGCGAGTGTTGGATTTAGATCTACAGCCCCACGTATTTGTTTCTCCTGAGTTCCATATATTTTGGAGTTCTGATGACAAGGCAGTTTTTCTTCAGTCTATTGATTTAGGAACCCTGACCTAGGAGTGCATATGTTGTAACTGAAGTAGTCTGGTATTTTAAGAAAGAACATTTTGCAATTTTTCTGTCTCTTTGGATCGATGTCTATGTCTTTGTATGTCTCTTTCCCTCTTTAAATATGTTGCACTCCAGAATCTGGAAAAAGCTATCTTCTCGTTGACTTTACAAATAATTAAAATAAGACATAAATAAATAACATAAAATAATTTCTTTCCATGATAATTACTATCTATCTTTACTTTTATAGAGGACTAATGTTTTGAACAGAAACCAGTTTAAATGAAAATACTTTATTATCAGAGTGTGCATCTTAGAGATGAGTTTTTCACAACTTGTGGACCTCTAAAATTAAGAATGAGTGTGTCAGATTTTAATGCACTGTGTCCATTTCAATCAATTTAAATATGATTTAACTGTTAATATTAAAATTAGGTATAAGGTTATGTAAAACATCTCTTTTCACAGGATAGTTTGATCACTATTTAATGAATTAAAAGAAGTCCTGGTCACCATTTAACAGTATATGGAAAATTACAAGTTATACTTTGGGATACATGTATGATAAATGCCTTTTTCTCCTTTGTTTTTCCAAAGAGATCATCCTTTCATGACAAAACATTTATAATGAAATGTATGCTTACAGGAAGATAATAAAATTCAGTTTACAATGGAATCAGATCATGGCAGGCTTCATTTTCTTTTGTATTTGCAGTAAAAGACGAGGACATAATAGCACAAATGAATCTATCTTTATGCTGTATGGCTAGACTAACACACTTGGTATACTTACAGTATCTTGGCTGATACAACTGTGAATCCATATGGGCGTGGCTTCCATATAAATGTTTCTTCCATATATGGTTGATATTCATACTGAACCTGTTTTGATACAATATTTCTTCACTTTCAGCATTTTCAGCTTCAAACATGTGTTACGTGACTAGATGGAATTCTTTGAGAACGGTATTAACATGTTTCAAAGAGTTGAATTAACAGGTTAGTACCATGTCAGAAAAATGTTCCTTGAAAAGTTGCACAGTAGTTATATAGACAGTTCATAAACAATGATATAATTCATAGGTGAATTACACATAGAAAATATCATCTTTAAAAGAAATATTCAGTTCTATAGATGATTCATTTCTTTCTCATTAAGTCTCAGCCGTTTCTGGTGCTAAAGGATACTCAGGAATTGATGAGTTAAGTGGACCCTCCTGCAGCCTCCGCAACTCTCTCCCTTGGCTTCTGTGGACTCTGACCCACAGTAGGGACGAGATAGCGAGTGTAGACTGAAAGTGCTCTGTACAGACTTGCTTTCTGGCCTCCTGTTCAGCTGCCAGTCTCACAGCTTGCCCTGAGAATGGACTTCCTGTGCTGTCATTTACACTCAGTATCACACCAAGGGCTCTTTGTCACTCAGCCTTTGAGACAGAAGGGGGTGAGATAACAAATCTAGACTGCTTGTGTTGACTTTGTGGATAAAGTAAAAGGCAGGAGTCAAGAACCCTGGGTCTTATCCTAACCCTGCAACTGCCTTTCCTGTGACATTGAGCCAGCTTTTGAACTCTCCATTCCTCAGTTTTCCTCATCTATGAAATGAGGATCCCTATACTGTGTTTTATTTTTTCCCAAAGGTGTGGTTACTGAAAGAGTTTCTAAATGCTTAAAGCCTTTAGTAAAAGTTTTTTTTACAAGCAGATATAATGACCTTTTTCTGCTTTGGAGAGATGGGATGGATACCGCAGTTGATTAATTACTCCCTATTCCCAGAAATACTTCTCTTTATAACCCCGTAAGTAGACTCTTTCCCTTCTCCTACCCTTGCAAGTTTTTTTCTCATCATTTCCTTTTGTGTCCTCTCTCTTTGCCCTGCAATATTTCCTTCCTTTCTATGTGGGAAACAATAGGACCATGCTATGGGATCAGGATGCGTGGAAGTTGGTAAAAATGAGGTACGCTTCTAAGAGGCTGTGTCCAAAGTGCATCTGCAGAGATGTGGAGGAAAACAGGGAAGCATGCTGAGTGACAGGAGTGTATAGGAGACACAGTAAAGGCCATGGAAGCCTTGGCGAATTTATTGGCCTCAGACACATAAATCCACAAAGACAGCTACCACCTGGCTAGATGGGTCTCTGGGTCCTGGGCCCACTAATTTAGAAGGCTATTTTTATAAAGAGATGAGGTTGGACAGGGGTCAGAACCTCTAGTGAAATTCAGGAATTCTCTCTATGGAGTGGGATGAAGTGTCTTTTCCATTGATATCTGTGGTTACATTCTCTTCCTTATTTAGTTCCATTTTGTGAATAAATGGAGTGTAGTTTTGAATGGAAAGGGATTTGATACTCTACTTCAGTTAGATGTGGTAAAATACTGTAAGTTTTAAAGAATACATTTTAATATACTTCACTTCTTTTTTTTTTTTTGACCGAGTCTTGTTCTGTCGCGCCAGGCTGGAGTGCAGTGGTGTGATGTCAGCACACTACAACTTTTGCCTCCTGGGTTCAAGTAATTCTCCTGTCTCATTCTCCTGAGTAGCTGGGATTACAGGCATGCACCACCATGCCTGGCTTATTTTTGTATTTTTAGTGGAGACAAGATTTCACCATGTTGGTCAGGCTGGTCTCGAACTACTGATCTCGTGATCTGCCTGCCTCAGCCTCCCAAAGTGCTGGGATTACAGGCATGATCCATCATGCCCAGCCCTATGTTTCACTTTTTTTTTTTTTTTTGAGACGGAGTTTCGTTCTTGTTACCCAGACTGGAGTGCAATGGCACGATCTGGGCTCACCGCAACCTTCGCCTCCTGGGTTCAGGCAATTCTCTTGCCTCAGCCTCCTGAGTAGCTGAGATTACAGGCACGCGCCACCATGCCCAGCTAATTTTTTGTATCTTTAGTAGAGACGTGGTTTCACCATGTTGACCAGGATGGTCTCGATCTCTTGACCTCGTGATCCATCCACCTCGGCCTCCCAAAGTGCTGGGATTACAGGCTTGAGCTACCGCGCCCAGCCTGTTTCACTTTTTAAAGCTCATAAGTGGTTGAGTTTTGTTGCTAATTTTCTTTTTTGGTTTTTTAATTTTGTTTTGTGAAGAGATTGGTAACATAAATTGCACAGCAGAAATTAATTCACCTAGTTTTCCTCACCACAGTTTAAGAAGGATATTTGTATTCCGGTTTGCTTATTTGTTTTTCCAGGTCCACACATTCATTCATATGTGGTTAGATTTTTCATGTGGAAGGCAGTGATATAATTTCAGCGTGATATGTTTTGACCCTCTGTTCGTACATTGTTATTATATGGCCTGACATTGTGTTTACTTCACATTTCCTACTTTTCCACTATATATCCCAGGATGTTTCATGTTATTTTGTTACCTATAGAAACGCTGCTCTATATGGGGAGACATATGTACACATATGTAGGAGTATACGTGTGTGTGTATGTGTATTTCTGAATGTCTTTCTTTGTGGCAGTACACAATATATGTATGTGTATATGTAATTTGTTTTTATGAGAAGGATGTGAAAAGATATACAAGTCTGTTTATAATACAGATCTGAAGGAGAGATAAGAGAATTTTGATTTTCAAAAAATTTTCCCCTGATTTGTTTCACTTTGTACAACAAACAGGTATTACTTTCTTTTTCTTTTTCTTTTTTTTTTTTTTTAAAGATGGGGTTTCATCATGTTGGTCAGGCTGGTCTTGATCTCCCGACCTCAGGTGATCCACCCACCTTGGCCTCCAAAGTGCTTGGATTACAGGCATGAGCCACCATGCCCAGCAGATATGACTTTCTTAATCAAAAGCATCAGTAAAGAAAATGTTTCAATACTGATTAATTAAAAACAGTTAAAGGGGAAATTTAACATTAGCAAATAATATTTGTATTTTATAAGGGTTTTGCCAGTCTTCACCAAGTATCTAGAAATCCACTAAAAGATAGTTTCTTTTGTTTTCCAGAGCATACATTAAAAAAAAAAAAAAAAAAAATCACAATGATTGGTGCTCCCTCTGCTGGTTTCCCTGCAACAGTTAGCTGGGGGAGTTGGCAGGATGAAAATACTGAAGAAAATTCTGTTACTTTTGGTCTTTCAACACCATTTCTATATACAAGCTTCATCCTTGTTTGGTAGCAGGTGTCAGTGTAGCTTCTGAAAACTGATTATTTTTAAAAATTTAATAGTGATTCTGAAATTGGGCTAGATAATTATCATCCTTTTAAAATTAATACCTCCTTTCTTGTATCATGAAGCAGGACATAAAACATAACAATTCTTATTTATTGGGATTTTTTTGGGGGGTGGCAGTTAATCTTTTATAGCTAACTCTCAGTAACTTGATCTAGCAATAGGAAAATTGGCTGTCTGAACATCAAGTTCACACTCTAGTAAGCAAAATAGAGGTTTGGAGTGACATTATCACTGGATAATTACATTTTATAATTAAACACTTCGCTGAATCATTATTTTAGTCTGCATTATTATGTAGAAAAGATATTTGGATATTGCATAGTTGATTTAGTTTATCTTGATATTCAAACTATAATTAAAGATTCTTAGAATTCACTGGATTCATCAATTTGGTCTCTGGGAATTCATACTTTCATGGATCAGAGTATGTTGGTCCATATACAGTGTATTAAATCACTTCTAAATGCTTGTTATAGTCTGTATGATAGTATTATATTTTGAGTCTTAAAGGTGGTTAATGTGAAGATTCTCTCTGTACATATTCAACTCTTACTAACTTTTGGTTTTAGGTAGAAATCACTTAGTATATTATATGGTACAATCTGAAACTATTTTCCTAAAGGTATAGGTATTCTGTAGGGAGCTTTGGAGATTATGAGCTTTTTAAGGAAGTATTTTTAATGGTAGGTTTTAGGGAGAGATTTTTGTAGTGAGATAAAGTAGACGAGAGAGTGTTGCCTCTAAACAATTAACAAGCTGGGAATGGTGTGCAGAATGAGGAGAACCCTAAGCAATAGGCAATAAGGAGTGAAACGAAACAGGTGTCATTCACTGGGAAAGAAAAAGAACTATATTTCTTCCACTGAGGGCTGCTCTCCTCTTTTTTTTTTTTTTGAGATGGAGTTTCCCTCTTGTTACCCAGGCTGGAGTGCAATGGTGCGATCTGGGCTCACTGCAACCTCCGCCTCCTGGGTTCAGGCAATTCTCCTGCCTCAGCCTCCTGAGTAGCTGGGATTACAGGCACGCGCCACCATGCCCAGCTATTTTTTTGTATTTTCAGTAGAGACAGGGTTTCACCATGTTGACCAGGTTGGTCTCGATCTCTTGACCTCGTGATCCACCTGCCTCGGCCTCGCAAAGTGCTGGGATTACAGGCATGAGCCACGGCGCCCGGCCTGCTCTCCTCTTAAAAGTCATTTTTGTGAGGGGTGGTTGTGGAATGGTAACACAGAAAGGAAACAAACAGAGTAGAAGATCAGATCTAAATCAACCTTATTCATCACTGGTGTGCAAGATGCAGTCATCAGATCATTTTAACTCTGGAAGACACCGTGGAAAGGTTTAGCAAGTGACAATTAACATCAGGGAGAAGCAGTTTCTAATATGGAGATCCAGCCGTTGCTGCTGGAGTTTAGATCTGGGATATCTAGGCTCTGGAAAGTGTAGAGGCAGAAATGAGGTGATTCCTTTCTTCTCCATCATAAGGATTATGGCTAACACCCCTATAATAAAACAGGTTAACAAGAGAAAGGAATAATAAATATATTTAAGCATAGTTTTATATGATATGGGAGGCTTCAGAATTAAGACCCAAAGATGCCGAGAAAACTGTTGCACTTCATGCTTGTGTTCAGTGAAGTATGGATAGCCAGATAAAATATGACTGGACACAAAGGACATAATCGAATGCTCTAATGCTAATAGACTGAGTGGGGAAACTCAGCAAAGCCTGTCCAGCTTTGTCTTGGCCTTTCTGTGTAGCGTTATTTTGTTGACAAAAGAGCCTCTCTGTAAGATATTTGAAGAGGTTTATTCTGGGCCAATTATGAGTGGTAGGGCCTCTGACACAGCCTCAGGAGGTCCTAAAAACACGTGCCTAAGAGGGTTGTGTTACAGCTTGGTTTAATACATTTTAGGGAGACAGAAATTATAGGCACGTAAGGCATACATTGGTTTGGCTCAGAAAGGTAGGACATCTCAAAGTGAGGGGGCGAGGTGGGGAAGGGAGCCTTCTGGGTCATAGATGGATTCAAAGATTTTCTGATTGGCAATTGGTTGAAATAATTAAGTTTGCCTGAGTGTGGTACTTCACGTCTGTAATCCCAGCACTTTGGGAGGCCAAGGCAAGTGGATTGCTTGAGCTCAGGAGTTCGAGACCAGCCTAGGCAACATGGCAAAAACCCATCTCTACCAAAAATACAAATATTAGCTGGATGTGGTGGCAAGGAGCACATACTTGTAATCCCAGCTACTTGGGAGGCTGAGGTGGAAGTATTGCTGGAGCCTGGGAAGTCAAGGCTGCAGAGAGTTGTGATTGCACCACTGCACTCCAGCCTCGGTGATAGAGTGGGACCCTATCTCAAAAACAAAACAGAACAAAAATAATGATAATAATTAAGTTTTGCCTGATGACTTGAAGCCAGCATAAAGAAATGCTTGTGTTAAGATAAAGAGGGTTGTGGAAATCGAGGTTCTTATTATGTAGGTGAAGCCTCTAAATAATAAGCTTCAAGAGAGAATAGATGTAAATGTCTCTTATGGGACATAAAAGATGCCAGACTCTTAGTTACATTTCTCCTGGGTCAGGAAGGAGATTATTTACTAAATGCAGATTTTCCCCCACAAGAGACACCTTTGCAGGGCCATCCCAAACTATTTCAGAGAAATATATTTTGGGGTAAAATACTTTTGATTTTCTTTTGGTTCTGTTATTTGTCATGTGATACTACAAAGAGTCAGGTTGAATTTGCTATCTTATTGATACAAAGAATCTGTTTTGTCAGCCTTATTATCTCTATTTCAATGATAATACTGGTCAGTGGTGCCTTAACACCAAAGAGAACGGGGTATAATAAGGCACGTCAGAACCTCGTTATCATCATGGCCTGAACTAGTTTTTCAGGTTTCTTTCAGATCACCTTGGCCAAGACGGGGGTCTATTCAGTCAGTTGGGAGGCTTGGATTTTAATTTTGGTTAACACCTTTCTTTGGGATGGAGCAGGGCCCCTCTGGAATGAGGGTATAATTTCTCTTTCTTTCTTTTTCTTTCTTTTTTTAGACGGAGTTTCGCTCTTGTTACCCAGGCTGGAGGGCAATGGCGCCATCTCGGCTCACAGCAACCTCCGCCTCCTGGGTTCAGGCAATTCTCCTGCCTCAGCCTCCTGAGTAGCTGGGATTACAGGCACGCGCCACCATGCCCAGCTAATTTTTTGTATTTTTAGTAGAGACGGGGTTTCATCACGTTGACCAGGATGGTCTTGATCTCTTGACCTCGTGATCCACCCGTCTCGGCCTCCCAAAGTGCTGGGATTACAGGATTGAGCCACCGCGCCCGGCCCAGAGGGTCTAATTTCTTTACAGCCAGGTATTACACAGAAAGATGGAGGCAGGATAGAGTTGTATTTTTAGGCTTTCTGACTGGCTTTGGAGCAAAAGTTTCTAATTTCTACGGCTTGCCTCAGGGAGAATGAGGGGCAAGAGACAGGAGGGCAGAAGGTTGGAGAGAGACTTTGCTTTGCAGGCCTTCAGTTTGGGGTTTCATTTTCTGAAACCCAACATTTCTATTCTGAAACCCAACATTTCTATTCTGAAACTTTTCAAGAAATTTCACTGTCCAAAAATGGATTAATGGATTGTCTCATAAGCCACCGAATCGGTCTCTCAGTCCTGAGAATAGGCCAGTCCAGCTGAACAGTTAACAGTTGTGTCTCATTTCAGCTAGTGGTGTGGCAGATGGGCTTCCATCAAAGTCAGGGCTCTGTACAGTGTGAGCAAGCAGATATTTACTTTTGAGTATCACTTCCTGAGCTCCAACAAAGGACTTTGGAGAGTGCTGGGTGTGGATGACGTGGAGGGGTTGGACTGAGGGGGCACAAATTGTTGGATTCCAGTGATGGAGGACCTGGAGTCAACAGGGAATGAATCAAAGGGAAAACAAGACTCAGTATCTATGGCTGGGCTGTGAGGCCAGGAGGACTTATGGTAGGATCTCTGCTCTGGAAAGTGGGGTGTGAGTGGCCATGGATGAGGCTGATTTGATACTAATCCCAATGTACTGCTATATTTGTTCATCCTGAGACTAGAGAGGGTTTGCATACATGAGTGCCTGCTTGGTTTAGGACTTAGAAGCTCGTAGATAACTGTACCAAATGGATAAATTTTGGGAGATATTATTGTATGAGAGGTCATGCCCCTTGCTTCTCAAACCATGATGTATGGGCTAATGCTTACTTAGCCTTCTCATAAAGTCATTCTGCATTAGAGGTTAGAGACTAAAGATACTAGAATACTCATTCTTCAAACTTTTACATTTACATAATTGTTCTCTTTTTTTTTTTTTTTTTTTTTTTTTTTGAGATGGAATTTCGCTGTTGTTACCCAGACTGGAGTGCAATGGCACAATCTCGGCTCACCGCAACCTCCACCTTCTGGGTTCAAGCAATTCTCCTGCCTCAGCCTCCTGAGTAGCTGGGACTACAGGCACGCACCACCATGCCCAGCTAATTTTTGTATTTTTAGTAGAGACGGGGTTTCACCTTGTTGACCAGGATGGTCTCGATCTCTTGATCTTGTGATTCACCTGCCTCAGCCTCCCAAAGTGCTGGGATTATAGGCGTGAGCCACCACACCCGGACCGTTCTCTAACTTTTTATATGTTTGTTTTCAGTTTTTTTCTCTTCAGATCATATATTTTAAGTTTGTTTAATGCGGGGATTTTTTTTTTTTTTTTTCAGAGCTTTTGCATTTCCCCAAATGCCTAACTGAATTTTTTACCCAGATTATTGTAAATGACAGAGCTGTTGTTTTTTATTCTTTCTTTTTTTTCAGTGATGCTACATAAAGCTGTAGGGGATCCACTGAGTTACTGCAGGAGGATGGGAGAGGGATCTTTGATTTTATATATTTGGCTTTTGTTTAATTTTTCCCTTGAAGAAAGAATCGTCCTAAAAATTTCTGAAAACTGTAAGTGGATTTTGTTTATGATGATCAAGACGATACTTGAAAACAATTGAATGTAGGACACTTTTCATTGAAGGCCCATATATGTGTGTGTGTGTATATATACATACATACATATATATATAAATTATTTTTTGGTCAGAGTCTTACTCTGTCACTCAGGCTGGAGTGCAGTGGTGTGATCTTAGTTCACTGCAACCTCCGCCTCCTGGGTTCAAGTGATTCTCCTGCCTCAGTCTCTCCAGTAGCTGGGATTACAGGCACCTGCCACCATTCCTGGCTAATTTTTGTATTTTTAGTAGAGATGGGGTTTCACCATGATGGCCAGGCTGGTCTCAAACTCCTGACCTCAAGTGAGCTTCCTGCCTCGGCCTCCCAAAGTGCTGGGATTACAGGCGTGAGCCACTG
Organism: Saguinus oedipus; assembly: GCA_031835075.1. Taxonomy (NCBI): domain Eukaryota; kingdom Metazoa; phylum Chordata; class Mammalia; order Primates; family Cebidae; genus Saguinus; species Saguinus oedipus. Next base: position 34,148,269 of record CM063169.1, on the reverse strand, counting down.
CACCTGGCCTGAAGGCCTGTATTTCTAAGATAGGTTTGTTATGAGCTGATTTCTTATTTTTCTGAATTGGCTTCTTTGTGAATAAATTCTTTTTTCCCTCAGAGTAATAGAAGTCTTTTATTGCATCATTAAAATATCACAAATATTTTTTAGGTATAATCTAGTGTCTTGTTTCTGTAGCCGGACAACTCTTAACTCTTATTGCTCAGCCTGCTGAACTGTTCCATTTTCAGAGCCCTCAATACCATCCCCAAATTTTCTCATACAGTTTTTTTTTTTTTTTTGAGACAGATGCTCTGTTGCCCAGGGACATGACCTCCACTTACTGCTACCTCCGCCTACCAGGTTCAAGTGATTCTCCTGCCTTGGCCTCCTGAGTAGAAGAGGCTACAGGTGCACATCACCATGCCCAGCTGGTGTTTGTATTTTTAGTAGAAACAGGTTTTACCATGTTGACCAGGCTGGTCTAGAACTCCTGATCTCAGGTGATTTGCCCACCTTGGCCTCCCAAAGTGCTGGGATTACAGGTGTGAGCCACTGTGCCTGGCCTCATAGTGTCATTTTTAATTGTTGCGGTACTAAATCAAAGCAGCTGAATTTGAAACAAGCTCAATGTCGTTTCCTTCAAGGATTAACTCACCTTTCTGGGCTTGAGATTCTAAACAAGTAACACTTGGCTTCATCCAAACCCTGAATCTGTATTTCTCATTCAAGAAATTTCAGATTTCGACAAGAGACCCATTCTCCTGGTTAATGATTGATGGGGAAGTGAGTATACACAGACTTTATCTTAGAATAAAAGCCCAGTGCAACACCCTGCATCATGTTCTGTACATGACTTCGAAAAGTGTGAACAGTAGTCACTTCCCCACCATTTGCTAACCGCAACCCTCCTCTTTTTCTTTCCAATGAGACTTAGTTGTACATTGATGTGATTGAAATTCCTCCACAGGTTTCTCTGGGACCCTTCACAATGGGTGCCTTCTCTGGGTGCCCCTTCAGAGTGGTGTTGGGAATGTTGACAGCCTGCTTGCTAAGAATGGTCTCAATTCTTACAATAGATGCAGCAAAGAATTATGAATAAATTATTTACAAATTTATAGTAATGTATGAAACAACTAAAAATTAATTGTTTCTTTTTCTTTTTTCTTTCCTTCTTTTTTTTTTGGATGGAGTCTAGCTCTGTTGCCCAGGCTTGAATGCAGTGGTGTGATCTCGGCTTACTGCAACCTCTGCCTCCTGGATTCAAGCGATTCTTCTGCCTCAGCCTCCCACGTAGCTGGGATTACAGGCACCCACCACCACACCTAGCTAATTTTTGTATTTTTAGTAGAGAAGGGGTTTCACTGTGTTGGCCAGGGTGACCAAGTCCTGACCTCGTGATCTGCCCGCCTCAGCCTCCCAAAGTGCTGGAATTAGAAGCATGAGTCACTGTGCCTGGCTTGTTTTTCTTTTCTTATTTTGTTGATGATAGCTATTTTTAAAACTACTCTTTACATTGTTAGAATAACTATTCATCAAAAGATTGCTCATGCATTCTTAAGACTCTAGGAAAAGCAGTTTGGAAAGGGAAACCTTTTATCCCTATTCCCTAGGAGATCCACATGGAATCAGTTGTATGTATGCATCCCTCACCCTTGTACTACATGAAATCTGACACTAAGCAATGCATTAATCTAAATAAGGGCAGGAAGCATATAAGATCTGTTGGAATTACTTCAAGCCTCACGGCTACCATTTAGTTTTACTCATATTACCTGAGAAATAAATGTGAACCTTCTTTTTTGCCCTCCATCCCCTTCTGGTCAGAAGGAGAGAGATTCTCCAGATCTACCCTACTTAATACAGTAATGGCCAAGTGTAGCGGCTCACACCTGTAATTTCAACACTTCGGGGGGCTGAGGTGGGAGGATTGCTTGGAGTCAGGAGTTTGAGACCAGTCTAGGCAACACAGTGAAACCCCAACTCTATATAAAAATGAGAAGGCCGGGCGCGGTGGCTCACGCCTGTAATCCCAGCACTTTGGGAGGCCGAGGCGGGTGGATCACGAGGTCAAGAGATCGAGACCATCCTGGTCAACATGGTGAAACCCCATCTCTACTAAAAATACAAAAATTATTTGGGCATGGTGGCGCGTGCCTGTAATCCCAGCTACTCGGGAGGCTAAGGCAGGAGAATTGCCTGAACCCAGGAGGCGGAGGTTGCAGTGAGCCGAGATCGCGCCATTGCACTCCAGCCTGGGTAACAAGAGCGAAACTCCGTCTCAAAAAAAAAAAAAGAGAAAATTAGCCATGTGTGGTGGTGCATGCCTGTAGTTCCAGCTACTCAGGAGGCTGAGGTGGGAGGACTGCTTCAGCCCAGGGTGGTTGAGGCTGCAGTGAATTGTGAGAGTGACTGCTCTACATCCTGGGTAGTAGAGCCAGACTCTGTCTCAAGTAAAACCAAAACTCAAACCAAAATACAGTAGCTATTATGCACATGGGGCTAGTGAGTACTTGAAATGTGCTGAAATATATACTGTGTTTCAAAGACTTCATGCAAGGCCAGGTGTGGTGTCACACCTGTAGTTGCAGCATTTTGGGAGGCTGAGGTGGGAGGATCACTTGAGCCCATGAGTTCAAGGCTGCAGTGAGCTATGATTCTGCCACTGCACTATGGCCTGGGCAACAGAGCAAGACTCTGTCTCAAGAAAAAAAAAAAAAAAAAGAATGTGAAATGTCTCATTAACTCTTTTTTTTTTTTTTTTTTGAGACAGAGTTTCATTCTTGCTGCCCAGGCTGGAGTGCAATGGTGTAATCTTGGCTCACCGCAACCTCTGCCTACTGGGTTCAAGAGATTCTCCTGCCTCAGCCTCCTAAGTAGCTGGGATTAGAGACATGTGCCACTATGCCTGACTAATTTTGTACTTTTTAGTAGAGATGGGGTTTCTCCATGTTGGTCAGGTTGGTCTCAAACTCCTGACCTTGTGTGATCCGCCCGCCTTGGCCTCCCGAAGTGCTGGGATTACAGGTGTGATCCCAGCCTGTTAACTCTTAAAATATTGATATGTTGGCTGGGTACAGTGGCTCACACCTGTAATCCCAGCCCTTTGAGAGGCCAAGGCAGTGGATCACCTGAGGTCGGGAATTTGAGACCAGCCTGACTAACATGGAAAACCCCATCTCTACTAAAAATACAAAATTAGCTAGGCATAGTGTTGCACGCCTGTAATCCCAGCTACTCAGGAGGCTGAGTCAGGAGAATCGATTGAACCCAGGAGGTAGAGGTTGTGGTGAGCCGAGATCATGCCATTGCATTCCAGCCTGGGCAAAAAGAGGAAAACTCCATTTCAAAAAAAAAATTGATATGTTGAAATGATATTATTTGGATTAAATAACATACTATTAAATTTAATTTCATGTGTTTCTTTTTATTTTTTCATTATTCAAAAATTTTTTATATTTCTGTTGGACAGAGCTTCCCTAGGCCAACAGTTCTTGATCTTTCTTGATTAAATAACAAATTTCTTTGAGAATAGGATAAAAGCTCTATAAATCATAAACACTGATAGATACTGTCAGTTCTGCTATACCCAACATATGTTCCTAAGATTTGTACTGTGCAATATCATGCAACAGAAACCACAGGGCTGGACTTAGGGGAAAACATTCAAAATGTTGTAATTGATACAAAAAGAGATAGGAACTTAATGAAAACAGAAGCATAGTAAATGGTGAAGATCTATATCAATGCTGTAATAGGTATAGACCTTGAAAAATATTTCATTTGTTCATGGAACCGACACTTGCTACAACTGCTGTCAGACAGACACATGCCTTCCCTGTTCCCACGCTGGCAGCCCTGTGTACCAGAGGAGATAGAAAAAGAATGAGGAAAAGGAGCAAAACAACAGAGAACATAGAGGAAGATGCAAAATAGGCTGAGAGGAAAGTAGGGGAAATTAAGTAGAGGGCATGTGGCCACATGGTTAGTGTGCAGGGTTGCAGCTTGTGAATTTTTGGAGGGTAAGCTGTAACTACAGATGTAGAAGTGGGTAGCCGCTCATTGTCCTTGTGCGGCGTGCCCATGTGAGGATTCCTGCATAGTTCACTTGGGTGCAGTTTTCTGTGTTGGCCTAGTGATGAGACTGGCAGATAAAACTGGCATAAGCAAATGTGAAGTAGCATTGTGCTAAAAGCTTTCCTAATCTATCAGTCACATTGGACCAGATTTGCATTTTCCAAATAAGCCTTATAATAGGACTGACTGTAGATACGTACACATATCACAGTAGATTAATGCACAGCCCACGTTGGCAACCTCCAGACAAGGGTGTCAGAGAAGGCCAAGCATTAGGCATCGATACTGGAATGCCGGCCTTAGATATGTTCAAGGCCTTATAGTCGTAAAGAATTATGAGAATGGGAGCCTGATGAGCAATTTGGGGAGCCTGTGTTGCTGTGTGTAATGGCAGTGGGATTTATGGCACTGGGAAAGATTTGTTGATTTTGGGGGCAGGGAAAGTGAATTCAGGTAGAGACCAACTAGGAATGACCTAGCTACACAGTCTTTCTCATCTATGCCAAAGTTGTGCAGAAAAACTTATTTGTGAATACGACTGCCAAATTTGTTCCCGGTGACAGTAAATGAATACTTGGTGAGTAGGGAAATTCCAATAGGTAACAGAAAAAAAGGGCAGGTTCTGTCCTAATTTCCTGCTCCTACTTGTTCTGGGATTTAGTTGCAGTTCATAGCATCTGGTTCCTGTGCATTCACAGAAATAGGCCCAAGTACCTGTCAAAAGGAAATGAATTGAGAAAATCTTCAAGTCACTCAGAACAGTGAAGTAACTGAAAATTAAGTCAAACCATTGAAGTTGGTTGCCTATTAAACATGATGATGTTGATAAACTAACGTTTATTAGACTTTGGTATACACTAGGAAGCATACTGTGAGATATTGTGGACTAGTTTATTTAATGTTCCTAATATTTTGAGGTAGCTTTTATTATTATCTCTTTTTATGGCTATAAGTAACTCAGCCAACATCACAGGTAGCAAGTAGCAGAGTCAGGACTTGAACTCAGACAGTAAGTCAGGGTTTTCATGGGAACCAATGAACTCTGGTTTTATGAGTGGTATTACTGGGGCCGTTTATAGTCTGCTGTGGACATATTCCCACACTGGTTAAGTGTGTGCAATGAAATTCTGTTACTTTTATTATTTTTTTAAACAGGAGAAAAACACAATAAATAAATAAATAAACAAATAAATGGATTTAAACAAGGAAGACTACCAAAAATGTTTTTGTTGTTGTTTTCGAGACAGGATCTCCCTCTGTTGCCCAGACTGAAGTGAAGGCTGCAGTGAAGTGGCTTGATCATGGCTCACTGCATTCTTGACCTCCTAGGCACAAGCAGCCCTCCTGCCTTAGCCTCCTGAGTACCTGGGACACTACAGGCACATGCCAGCAGGCCTGGCTAATTTTTTAATCTTACTAGAGACAAGGTCTCACTATGTTGCCCAAATTTGTTTCAAACTTCTGGACTCAAGCAATTCTCCCACCTCAGCCTCCCAAAATGCTGGAGTTACAGGCATGAGCCATCATACCCAGCCCCCAAAATAATTTTAAAGACTGCAAATCAACTTTGAAACTCTATATCCAGTATTTTATAATGCATGTAATTTCCATAGCATGACTTGAAAATGTGCCTACTTTATACATGTGTGAAAGGTGCTTTCAATTCATGTGTGGACTCTTAAGGGAGCTCCCTTTACTACCAAATGTATACATTATTGCCACTATTTTTTTTTTTTTTGAGATGGAGTTTCACTCTTATTACCCAGGGTGGAGTGCAATGGTGCAATCTTGGCTCACTGCAACCTCCGCTTCCTGGGTTCAAGCAATTCTCCTGCCTCAGCCTCACGAGTAGCTGGGACTACAGGTGCATGCCACCATGCCCAGCTAATTTTTGTACTTTTAGTAGAGACAGGGTTTTACCATGTTGACCAGTATGGTCTCCATCTCTTGACCTCGTGATCCACCCGCCTTGGCCTCCCAAAGTGCTGGGATTATAGGCGTGAGCCACCGCGCCCGGCCTTTTTTTTTTTTTTTTTTTTTTTTACAGAGTTTCACTCTTGTTTTGCCCAGGCTGGAGTGCAATAGCACAATCTCGGCTCACCGCAACCTCTGCCTCCCGAGTTCAAATGATTCTCCTGCATCAGCTTGCCAAGTAGCTGGGATCACAGGCGTGCGTCACCATACCCAGCTAATTTTGTATTTTTAGTAGAGACGGGGTTTCTCCATGTTGGGCAGGGTGGTCTTGAACTCCCAATCTCAGGTGATCCACCTGCCTCCACCTCCCAAAGTGCTGAGATTACAGGCGTGAGCCATCGTGCCTAGCCTATTGCCACCCTTAAATTTCAGTAACTGCAGGTCATATAATCAATTGTAAGTTGCTGTTCAGTTTTACAAAATAAATGCTCAATGTTAGACTACTAAAATATTAACAAATGCCATTCATTATTTTTCAGAAATGATTAGAATACTCATTGTTTCACATGTCTAGTTAAATCCGTGTGTAATAACAGAGAATGCTATCCTGCACCAAATGTAGCACCTTGCTCTAAAACCCTATGATGTTTGTCAAAATTATTTTCCAGTTTATTGTCTTTGCTCTAGAGTCTAATTTATAACAAGTATATGTAGTAAGACATTTTATACTTGAGATAAATCTATTATTCAATGAAAATGTTTTTCATCAAGTAGTTGTAGGTAATAACTAATTTTATTTCCTTTGTTTTATAAATACATTATTTTTCCAGTTACTTGGTTCTCATGAATAGATTAGAAATGGGAGATCTTGGCTGGGCATTGTTACTCATACCTGTAATTCCAGCACTTTGGGAGGCTAAGGTGGGTGGACACTACTAGGTCAGGATTATGAGACCAGCCTGACCAACATGGTGAAACCCCATCTCTACTAAAACTACAAAAATTAGCTGGGAGTGGTGTCATGCACCTGTAATCTCAGCTATTTAGGAAGCTGAGGCAGGAGAATAGCTTGAACCGGGGAGGTGAAGGTTGCAGTGAGCTGAGATCGTGCTACTGCACTCCAGCCTGGGCGACAGAGCAAGATTCCCTCTCCAAAAGAAATGGGAGATCTTAGAAATGAGAGCAGAAGACCATTCTTCCTCTTCTCCCGGTTTTCAACCTCAGTTTCAGATATTACAAAGCTCCCGCATGTTTTGTCACATGCTGTCACACAGACACTGTCTGTTGTGTCAAAGAAAATAAGAATACACATTTGCAAATGAGATTTCCCTAAAGAACTCTCTCCCTCTCTTTCTTAAAAAAGAATCCCAGTAGGAGTACATTTCTTTTATTTTTGGATAATAAATACCACGTGAGGCACTCTTTCTCTCCCTTGGATGCCTCTTCAGATTCTGATAGAGAAGAAACATGAACCTGGTTTGCTCTCTGAGTTTCTTTGTCTGATTTCCCAAACGTTCTTGGTTGCACTTCACAGAAAGATGGAATGTCTGGGACTACTCAGGGAAGCTGTTAGGTGCAGCTGCTCTCCCCTCCGGTTCTGGCCATCGCTCAGTTCCCCTGAAGGGAATATTCCTACACAGCTCCTCCAGTGGTGTAACATAGCTCTTCTGCCAGCAGCCTCTGCCAGGGGCCAAAGGACCAGAAGGAGGAGAAGGAGGAGTCTCCTTAGCAATCCCAGAGGTATCTTCCTGCCCTGAGGACACGAAGCAAACTTAGTGCATACCATAGCGTTTTAGATGAAAAATAAGAGTGGCTGGTGGGAGCTAATCTTTAATAAAGGAGTATGTTGTTCTGAAAAATGTGGTACTAATAATTTGTGACAAAGGTTTAAGCTCTAGTGAAACAAAGTTAATGGCCATATATTTGTGATCTTAAGCAATAGGTTGGCTGTTTCCCTTTGAGTCTGGGAGAGTGCTAGCATTTTTCTTATAGGCTGAGTCACCTTTCCAGTCTCAATCATTAACTGAGGCATTTCTTGGCTTCTCTGGCATTACTGTTTAGCTTTTCCAGGGTATGGGGAAAATGGCACATTACCAAACTCTTTCCTTGATGAGGGAAAACAAAAGCTGGTCATTGGATTGGAGAGAGAATTTCATTGCTCTCTCTTCATCCCTTCCTGTCCTTTCTGCCTCCCACAGGTAAACATGTTCATGCTCACATTTAGGGTGGATTCCCTGGGACACGGGCAGACATGGAGCAACATACTCATGTCTGGCAGGGTTAAGCCCTACAAATCCTACCACATGTACTTACAACTCATTTGTCCCCATGACAACTGGGTGAGGAAGGGATTTGGGCTTATAATTTCTTCAATATCTGAATAATGATTGGCTCTATCTCATCCTTTGGATGCAGTATTTTATTTTATTTCATTTTTTGGAACAGGGTCTTACTCTCTTGTCCAGGCTGCTGTGCAGTGTCACAGGCATGGTTCACTGAAGCCTTGACCTTCCAGACCCAAGCAATCCTCCCACCTCAGCCTCCCTAGTAGCTGGGACTACAGGCAAGGACTACAATGCCTGGGTGATTAAAAAAATTTTTTTTTGTAGAGATGGGTCTCACTCTGTTGCCCAAGTTGGTCTCCAACTCCTGGGCTCAAGGGATACTCTCACCTTGGCCTCTGAAAGTGTTGTAATTACACTGTGAGCCACCATGCCTGGCCAGGACACAGATTTTGAATCACAGTAATAACTCTAGCACTATCTTCCCATCACTCCAGAAGGTTGCAATGGATGGGTCAGTGGGTGGTTGTTTCCCAGATCAACTTCTGTGTGCCCTAGAGAAAATAAGCTGTCATTCTAACAAAGTCATTTGGCATATTAATCATAACCATGTATGTAATGAAGATGGAGGCAATGTCTTCTGATATTTAGGAAACATTTACCCTGTGTATTAATCATTAAACAAATAAACAAAGCTCCCTCCTACATGAAGAATATCAGTTTCTGAGGCCAGCCTGAAGTTAAGAGCTATTTTAGGGTAGGCAGGTCATGGGCTTCATTTGCTTTTGAGATTTTCCCTTAAAGAAGTGTCTGTTCCTCTGAGGAAATCTGCAGCCATGGGTACCTCTGCAAGTCACAACTAAATGGAATGTCTGTATAAAGCACAATCTTCTGTGAAAAAATAATTTATGAGGCAATCTGGAATTTTGAACACTGCACATTTGTGATAATAAGAATTATTGCCAATTTTTTAGGTTATATAAATATATTGCAATTGGGTCAAAGAAGTCCTTATCAAATGGGTAGCTTATGCCTATAATCTCAGCACTTTGTGAGGCTGGGGCAGGTGGATCACTGGAGCCCAGGAGTTTGACACCAGCCTGAGTAACACAGCAAAACCCCATCTCTGCAAAAATTACAAAAAATTAGCTGGGCGTGGTGGTGCATGTCTGTTGTCCCTGTTCTTCAGGAAGCTGAGGCGGGAGGATTGCTTGAGCTCAGGAGGCGGAGGCTCCAGTGAGATTGTGCCACTGCTCTCTAACCTGGGTGACAGAGCCAGACCTTGCATAAAATAAAAAAGTCTTTATAATATACCTTAAGAATATGTTAAAAATATGAATGTATCACTATATAATTGTATATATTTAATATACAATATAATTATACTGTATGATTATAATTGACAATTTAACATATATTTTTTATTTTTTAATTTTTTTAATTTTTTATTTTTGAAAGGAGAGAAGGAAAGATAAGAAAAGTAGTGAAGGAGAGGAAGAAAAGGAGGGAGACAGAATGGGAATGTAGCTTTATTCTAAAATTGGGTATTAATAATGGCCGATCAATATTTCATTTAAACCTCTGAGTTGATGTGATGTGGTATTGGCAAGAATGTATGTTTTGGGTATTTAAAGTGGAGAATATATATTTTGTGTATTTAAAGTGGAGAGCTCTATAAATATTTATTAAGTTTACTTGTTCCGGATCTGAGTTCAAGTCCGGGATATCCTTATTAATTTTCTGTCTCATTGAGTCTAAGTCTCTTTATAGGTCTTATGTATCTGAGTGTTAGGATCATTAGCTCTTATTGTTGCATTGATCCTTTTACCATTATATCTTTGTTGCTTTAAAATCTATTTTATCAGATGCGAGAATTGCAACTCCAGCTTTTTATTTATTTATTTATTTTTGCTCTCCATTTAGTTGGTTAATCTTTCTCCATCCCTTTGTTTTGAGTCTTTGTGTATCTTTGCATGTGAAATGGTTCTGGATGTAGCATACTGTTGGTTTTTGGCTGTATCTTTTGTTTGGGGGATTTAGTCAATTTAAATTTAGGATTACTGCCATTTGATGTTAACTGGCTGTTGTATCCATTCATTGATATAAATTCGTCTTTACGTTGATGTTCTTTACTTTTTGGTATATTTTTAGAAAGGCTAATAATGGTTGTTCCTTTCTATGTGTAATGCTTCTTTCAGAAGCTCTTGTAAAGCAGGCCTGGTGGTAATAAAATCTCTGAGTACTTGCTTGTTCACAAAGGATTTTATTTTTCCTTCACTTATGAAGCTTAGTTTGGCTGGATATGAAATTCTGGGTGAAAGTTCTGTTCTTTAAGGATGTCGAATATTGGCCCCCACTCTCTTCTGGCTTGTAGGGTTTCTGCTGAGAGATCTGCTGTAAGTCTCATAGGCTTCCCTTTGTGGGTAACCTAACTTTTCTCTCTGGCTGCCCTTAGTATTTTCTCCTTCATTTCGACCCTGGTGAATCTAACAATTATGTACCTTGGGGTTGCTCTTCTTGAGGAATATCTTTGTGGTGTTCTCTGTATTACCTGGGGTTGAATATTGTCCTGCTTTGCTAGGTTGGGAAAGTTTTTCTGAATAATATCCTGAAGAGTATTTTCCAGCTTGGATTCATTCTCTCCGTCACATTCAGGTACACCTATCAAACGTAAATTAGGTCTTTTCACATAGTCCCATATTTCTTGGAGACTTTGCTCATTCCTTTTTATCCTTTTTTCTCTATTCTTGTCTTCTCTTTTTATTTCCTTAAGTTGATCTTCGACCTCTGATATCCTTTCTTCTGCTTGTTCAATTCAAGTGTTAAAACCTGTGCATACTTCTCGGAGTTCCTGTATTGTATTCTTCAGTTCCGTTAATTCACTTATATTCCTCTCTAAATTGTCTATTCTCGTTAGGATTTCATCAAACCTTTTTTCAAAGTTCTTAGTTTCTTTACATTGGGCTACAACATGTTCTTTTAACTCACAGAAGTTTCTTATTATCCACCTTCTAAAGCCTGATTCTGTTAGTGGAATGCACTCCTTCTCCATCAAGCCTTGTTCCCTTGTTGATAAGGGACAGTGATCCTCTGTAGAGGGAGAGGCATTCTGATTTTGAGTATTCTCAGCCTTTTTATGCTGGGTTCTTCCCATTGTTGTTAGTTTATCCACCTGTCGTCTTTGTAATCACCAACTTTCAAATTAGGTCTCTGCATGGACATCCAACTTGTTAATTCCGAGGGCCGAAATCTGAGCGACCCACTGCGCCGGCCGTTAAGACTGATGGTGCTTTTCTGCCCGAGAATCTCCGGTCTGGCTTCCTTCTTGAGTCCATAATAGGCGACTCTGCCTTCCCAGAGCTCCAAACGTCGGACTGAAGGGGAACCAGTCCTGTTTGCTCTGCACCAATAGCTGCCCCGCCGAGGCACTTGCAAAACTGCTGCGCTGGCCACAAGAGTCGCGCTGACGACCCGTGGGGCTCCTCCACTGTCAATCTTCTGGTCCATGAGCAACCAAAATTCATCTGAAAGTGTGGTGTCCTCTCGTTCTCTGCGAGCTACAATCCTGAGATGTTAGTGATCAGCCATCTTGGATCATTCCAATTTAACATATTTTACATTATATTATGAATATATTTACTATGTATTTAATATGCATATATTTAATGAGTGAAATACTATGATATCCATGTTTGCTTCAGAGCCATCCTGGTGTATATATGTATGGGGTGGGGTGGCAGTTAGGTGGTGCTTAGATGAAATAAGATTAACCAAAAATAGTTGGTGAAGCTGGCTAACAAATAGGACAGCTCAGGATAGTATTTTCTCCATTGTTACATGTATATTTAATTTTTAAAATAATAAACTAGTGTTTTTTTGTTTTTTTGCTGGATGTGGTAGCCCACACCTTTAATCCTAGCACTTAGGGAGGCCAAGATAGGAGGATTGCCTGAGTTCAGGTGTTTGAAACCAGGCTGGAAAAAAAAGCGAAACATCATCTCTACTAAAAATACAAAAAATTACCTGGGTGTGGTGGCACACACCTGTAATCCCAGCTACTCAGGAGGGTGAGGCACAAGAATTGCTTGAACTCAGGAGGTGGAGGTTGCAGTGAGCAGAGATTTTGCACTGCACTCTAGCCTGGTTGATGGAGTAAGACTGTCTCAAAAAAAAAAGTTTTTTTGAGAATAGACAATTTTAATGTGTAAATTTGAAATGATTTCTCCAAAAAATTAGACAATACATCTACAGTAAAAATGACTGCAGTAGTGCTGTAATGAAAACTTCTGTGTGGATGACAATTCCTAAAGGCCAACAATCAACAATAAAAACAAAAAGCTTAACCTTGTTGGTAAACAGGAAAATGCAAATTAAAACTCATTTGACTGGGAAACTCAGTGAGGCTGGCATTTCCATTTTTTTTCTTTTTTTTTAAGAGACAGGGTCTCACTGTGTTGCCCAGGCTGGAGTGCAGTGTCACAATCACGGGTCACTGCAGCCTTGACCTCCTGGGCTCAGGTGATCCTGCCACTTCACACTCCTGAGTAGCTGGGACTGAAAGCGCATAGCACTACATCCGGCTAATTTTTGTAGACACAGGGTTTTGCCATGCTGCCCAGGCTAGTCTTGAACTCCTGGGCTTAAGCAATCCACTTGCCTTGGCCTCCCAAGGTGTATAATCACACTTGGTGAGATTATAGGTGTGAGCCACCAGGCCTGGCCACATTTCCAAATTCTGGTAACAATTCAGAAATTCATAAATAGCATAAGCTACTACTGTGTGGAAAGATTGGTAGAATCATTGTGGAGAAATATTTGGCAGTATACACTAAATTTAAACTTGAGTCTTTTTAATAAAATAAATTCTTATCCTTGGTATATGCTCCAGAGAAATGTGTGTCTATTTGTGTATACCAAAAAACATACAGTCATGTTTATAATTGCCAGAATCATTGGGAATGAAACAAAAAGCTGTTAATAGGCAAAATATTTTTTTCTTCAAATCATCACAACGTTCTGTGTAGAAAAACAACCTTTTTTTTCCCTACTGTACTGCTTTTACTCACAATACTTCACTGCTGACAATAGATTCTGTGGTTTTTATTTTGTCACACCAACTCAATTCTGTCACTAACCAGAGTTAGCACAGACCTCATTGATTAAAGGCTGAATCCCACCAGACTGCCTCCCACTTCAGTTGCCAACTACAAGTTGCCAACGACAGTTGCCACAACTTCTCTCTGACTTGATTACAAATCAGAGGTTCTGATGTAATCAGAACTCTGTTGGGTTCAGTAATTTGCTAGAGCGGTTCACAGAAATCAGAAAGACAGTTTACTTAGGAGAAAGTGGTGAGAATCAAATGGAGTCACTACTGTTGAGAAAATCCTGACAAATAGAGCTAGGGAAGGCCTCCAAGAGAGGGTCCTCATGCTTGATTGCTTGATAACAAAAAAGACTCTGCAAAACCCATAACTTTGCACAAATGCTATCACAACCTTACACAAAAAAATACTTCTGCAAGGACTTCTGCCCAGCCACTGCCTGTCCAGCTTCGGACAGTTGTCAACCTTGTTATTGATCTTTATAGACAAGAATAAATACTTCAAAACAATTATATCATCTTTGTATTTTTTTGAAGATCTTCATCTTCCTTTACCTTCCTAAATATGCACGTAGTTTGCTAAGGCATGGGAATTCCCATTGCAGTGTTTTATTCCCAGATAAGTATCTTTCCTTTTAGAGAGGTTCTTTCTGTTATTTAGGTTGGCACTTACTATTGTGGATTTATAACACAGGATATTTTAAATAATACAAATGAACAGTCAGATGGAGAGGTACATCAGACAAGGTCTGGAAGGATTTCAAGCACAGGAGCTTCTGTCCCCGTGAAGTTGTGGTAAGTCACCCTCCTCACATGGGAATGTGTTCATCCAACTGGAAGCTCTTCAAATCCCTTGCTTTTGGAATTTTTATGGAGGCTTCATCATGAGGTATGACAACTACATTTCCAGCCCTTCTCCCTTCTCCAGAGAATAGGAGATGGTGCTAAAAGTTCTAAGCTTTTAATCATGTTTTGGTATTTCTGGTGATCAGCCCCATCCAGGAGATGACCAAGAGATGCCCCAGTAAAACAAAAGACACTCCTATGGCCTAGGAAATTCCAAAGTGTTTAAGAGCTCTGCATCAGGTACTGGATCACTAAGGAAATTTCAAAGGTGTTAGGAGTGCTATGTCAGAAGCTGCATCAAAGTTTATTAGAACGAAAGATTCTCCTAGAACCCCTATTTACAAGGTTTCTAGGAGCTCTGTGTTAGGAACCAGGGACAGAGACCAATGTATATATTTCCTATTATTTCTTATCTTTTTTTTTTTTTTTAGATGGTGTTTCGCTGTTGTTACCCAGGCTGGAGTGCAATGGTGGGATCTCGGCTCACTGCAACCTCTGCCTCCTGGGTTCAAGCAATTCTCCTGCCTCAGCCTCCCGAGTAGCTGGGACTACAGGTGCACACCATCATGCCCAGCTAATTTTTGTATTTTTAGTAGAGACAGTGTTTCACCTTTTTGACCAGGATGGTCTCGATCTCTTGACCTCGTGATCCACCCACCTTGGCCTCCTAAAGTGCTAGGATTATAGGCATGAGCCACTGTGCCCGGCCTATTTCCTATTATTTCAGTGTTTACCCCTGGTCTCTGGTCACAGACCCTTCACCACAAAATGATCATATCTACCAGAACATTTACATTTAATGTGGCATTTATAGAACAGATAGAGCGGTAGTACCAATACAAGCATGCCTAACATTTGGAAGCCAGTATGGAAAAAAGATAGATTTAAATACACAGTTAAATTGTCTCAAAAGGCTATTTCATATGTTTTCATATTCTTTTTTTTTTTTTTTCAAGAGACAGGGTTTTGCTCTGTTGCCAAGGGTGTAGTACAGTAGTACAGTCTTGGCTTATTGCAGCCTCAAACTCCTGAGCTCAAGCAGTCCTCCCACCTCAGCCTCCAGAGTTGCTGGGACTACAGGTGTGCACCACCATGCTTGGCAAATTTTTAAAAAATTTTTTGTAGAGACAAGGTCTTACTATGTTGCCCAGGCTAGGGTCTGAAATTCTTGGCCTCAAGTGATCCTCCTGCCTCAGCCTCTCAAAGTGCATTTTGATATTCTTAAACTAATATGATTTTTCCTACCCCTCCTTCATCTACACCTATTGTTGCCTTATGATAAGGTTTTGTAGATTTATTTAGTGCAAAAACGAGTGATGATTAACTAGATAGTTACTCAACAAACCATTTTCCATTGGTATTTCATCCTGATGAGGTTTTAACTTTATCTTCCAATATGCTTGATCATCAATATCAGATCATGAAACTTATTTACATGAGGTAGTTTAATCTTACCAACAGTGCCAGCATTTTTTACATCGTGACCAAGATATAATTCAATTTCATTACAGAGCAAGAATTTCAAAGGGATTTCCTCTTCCTTCCCAACAGAATCTACTCTTGCTCACACAAGGGCAGATGTCAGTACAATTAGACAAGACAGTTATTTCTATAAATTATTTAGAAACAGAACCAATTACCCCATCTTGTCTTGCAGGCTTGTACTGAGGCTGATTTCCATTGTGTATTATTACACAGCAGGGCCCACCTCACACCTATGGGGAGGATGCAGTAATATTTATGGGACCTCTTAACCTTATTAACTGTTTCAAGGGATATATTTTAATTTTGACCAATTATGGATGTGAGAACAGTCATACTACAACTGTGTAAATTACAAGTGTCCCAAGAGAACTTCCACATGTTTGGAGAGCCATAAGACTCACATGTGTGCCCCTGGAGCCTCAGCAGCTAGAATAGAGGGCCATTGCCTTATACGCACTTCAGCTTTCATTTGAATTAATCATGAGGCTATGTTGGGTCCCAGCAAAGACCTACTTCCAACATTGTGTTTGAGCAGTGTCCAGCATTATTTATTGAGTCTGCCTAACCCACTTTGCTAAAGCCTCATTATTTTCCCAGGCTCATATGCATCCTTTGCCTTCTTCCTGCAAGAGCATTCCTTCTCTTCTAGTTAATAGATATTTTTTTCCTTTGAATGCTACTCCTCATTAAAGAGCAAACATAGCTTGTCCTAGTGTACCTAGCTGAGCAGTCTAGTATACCTAGCTGAGCTCATCTATACCTTGACTAGCAATCACACAGATGTAATTTAGTTTGAGTGTGCCATGAGGCCTCCCAGGATTTCCTTGTCTCAGTTTGGGGCCAATCCCTAGGGATAACTTGGATCTACCAAGTGATGTCTCCTACTTTAATTCCATTAGGAAACACATCATTTTCCCCCTTATTTTTTTCTAATAGCTTTCCATCCACAAAAACAAGGTTGATCATAATTGTGCATGGAACACTGTGGCATATTGGCCATGCTGCATTATATTTCAAAGCTGGTTATAATAACTGGGGCGTTTCTAAGCATTGGGATCATCAAGGTGTATAGTTACACAGTGATTACTGTGTTTGGAGCTGCATATCACATGGTTTGAAGTCCTAGCATAAAGCAGTTCTCAGAAATTTCTTCCCAAATGATATCTTTTGCAGTAGATGTCATATTTGCTTTCAGCCACAGGCCTTAATGCAGCAGCATCCTGTCCAAACAGGATGCCATCCATTCATCTTGGAACTGCCATACTTAAACCAAGTGGCTCTTGGTTGAATTGACAGCTGTTCATAGGGCACTCTCTATGTGGCAATAGATTCTGGCAGCTCCTCAGGTGGTTCCAAAGTTGGTCCTGAGCGGAAACCAGCAGCACGCCAGCCACCACAGGACACTGTGGGTGGAGGAGAGACCTGGGCATGGCTGTCCCTATCCTGGTTCTGGTGCTGGTCACCCTGCACATTGCTGAGCCTCAGACTCACCTCAGGCTGACAAAGGACAGCAAGTTTGGTGATAAAGATGATGCAGAAGTAAAACAAAGGGATTTTCTAAAATGTTGACATACTCATTAAATACATGCTGAGGCAGAGACAAGCAGATTCTACTACATCACTGATTTTTAGAACATATATAATAAAGAATTGAAATTTTTCATTTGTTCAGAATCTTTCCAATGAGGAATTAATGCTTTTGTAAAGATTTCCTCTTTCCGCATGTTGAAATTGCTAATATAGGCTGGGTACAGTGGCTCATGCCTGTAATCTCAAGTGCTCTGAGAGGACTAGGTGGGAGAATCACTTGAGCTCAGGATTTGGAAACCAGCCTGGGCAATATAGTGAGACCCTGTCTCCACAAAAAATACAAATAAAAAAATTAGCCAGAAATGTTGGCACATGCCTGTGGTTCCAGCTACTTGGTAGGCTGAGGTGGGAGGATCGCTTGAGCCTGGGAAGTCAAAGATGCAGTAAGCTGTGATCATGCTATTGCACTCTAGCCTGGGTGACAGAGCAAGACCTTGTCTCAAAATAGGAAAAAATAAATTTCTTATTTAATAGTACTTTTTAATGAATATACCTTAAGATTAATTCAAATATTACATCCTCTGTAAAGTCCTGCTTCTTTAGGCTGAGTTATTTGCTCCCTCTAAATTTTTCTTTTCTTATGCTGATTTTTTCTCCCATTGTAGGACTTTATCCAAGCACTCATTCATTCATTCATTCATTCATTCATTCATTCATTCATCAGTAAATACTGAAATTCTACCAAGTGTTGGTTAGATGTGTTAGATACATATTTATAATGACTTGTTTTCATATCTATTTCTTCCATTTGACTATAGAATTAAAACTCCAAGGAATTATGTTATCCTCTCTAAAACTCCAAGGAATTATGTTATCCTCTCTTACATTTACATTGCCGATAGCATTGCCTAGCATGAAGTAAATGCATAATGAATGACTGTTAAATGAATGACAGATTGACAATCTATTGGAAAGCTAAACAGTTTCTGAATGAAACAATCACCATTTATAGAAACTTTTTGAATACACCAAATCTTTTGACAGCAGAAATAGCTCTGTATCTCTATTCATGTCATGGAATCAGATGTCACAAAAATACTAATTCTGCTCTGTTCATATAGATGGATATGTAATAAAAAAAGAGACAAACATGCAAATGTTGTACCTCTGTACCAAAGCAATAATATGAACATATATTGAGCCTTTACTATGTGCTAGAGGGGAAACTCTTTGAATGCATTAACTCAGTTAATCCCATAACAACCCTTCTTATTTAAGACAAAAAAATTGAGGTGCAGAAAGTGTAAATAACTTGCTGAATGTCCCACTAGTAAAGTATCCCAGATTTGAGCCCAGGCAACGAGTCTCCTGTTTGCATTCTTAACTACTATGCTGTACTATTGAGTATCAGAATAATAAAGTATGCTCGATTTTTTTCACATGCTTATGAACTCAGCTCCAGTGCCTGTCCTTTATGTAGTACCCCAAATCTTAGCTTAGCACTAAGTCTTGAGGTGTGCTAAGCTAAGCCCCATGATGCTTGGCTCAAGGATCTGAGTGTGCCAAATACATCAGGTAGGCTGTAGACATCTCTCTCCTGTTTATTTTGTTTCTCTATTTCCAGTCCCATACATTAATATGGTCTCCTGTGCCTAAAGAAAATACTTGAAGATTTAGTATGTTTTCCTGGTTTGGTTAATAAAAAAAGCTCTGTAGAAATCATACCTCAAACCTAGGGGATAAAAAGGAATTGCATCAGTAAGCCTTGATTCCAACAATGGCCTCAAGATAACTCATCCCACATGAAAGTGTGGAAGATCCAGTGGTCTTTGCCGTGAGAATTATGGTTAGTTTGCTAAGCCTGTCATGGCAAAATACCACAGATTGGGTGACTTAAATAACAGAAATTTATTTCTTACAGTTCTGGAGCCTGGAAGTCCAAGATTAAGATGTTTTTTCCTAAGATCTCTCTCCTGATAGCCTCATTTTAACTTAATTACCCCTTTGAAGATCATATCAACAAATACAGTTGTATTCTGAGGTCTTTTTTACTTAATATAAGTTAACTATAAAACTCGAGCATACTGTGTACTGAGGTACAAGAGATTTAGGGTTTCAACATGTGTACTTTGGGCAATGGTCCTCTAAGAGGACCAATTTTTCTTTCCTCCTCACCTAAGCAGTAATAGGCTTGTACTCTAGGATTATCTCTTTTCTCTTTTTTTGAGACTGAGTCTCACTCTGTTGCCCAGGATGGAGTGCAATAGCATTATCTTGGCTCACTGCAACCTCTGCCTCCCGGTTTCAAGTGATTCTCCTGCTTCAGCCTCCCGAGTAGCTGAGATTATCCGGCTAATTTTTGAATTTTTAGTAGAGAGAGAGTTTTACCATGTTGGCCAGGCTGGTCTTGAATCCCTGACCTCGGGTGATCTGCCTGCCTTGGCCTCCCAGTGTGCTGGGATTACAGGAATGAGCCACCATGCCCAGCCTAAGATTTTCTTTTGAAAGACAGGATGAAGCACGAACTTTGAAGTTAGACGGCTAATGGTATAAATCCCAATTTGATCTCTTACTCCATTTTGTGCTTCACTCAATTTCCCCATTTGTAAAATCTGTGTAGTATCTTCCAGAAAATGAAATAATCTGTGTAAATTAGGTGAGATTATCTGTGTAAAATGGGGCAATGTTATAGGGGTGATGTTAGTTCCCTTTCTCTCTGTTCAAGGGGTAGGTAAAGGTTTCTGTTAGTATCGTAGGAAGACCATGTTGGTCACCCTGGTCTCAAACTCCTGACCTCATGATCTGCCCACCTTGGCCTCCCAAAGCGTTGGGATTACAGGCATGAGCCACTACCCCTGACCCACTTTTCCCTTTGATCTCATCATAGAAATAGACCGTATGATGTATAATTTACCGTTTATCACCATTTTTTTTGGCTTTCAGATTACTTCTAGAAAACATTTCTGACTATATGTATATGTATGTGTGCATATATACATTATAATAACTATCATAATGGTTTACAGTGGAGCTGCATGAAGAAAAAAATGAAGGAATAAAGTAGAAAACTCCAACACACTGCCTACTGGTACTTTCCCACTACTTAAGAAAAAATGTCACTTTTCTCCCAAACAATTCAATTCCTACTCTTATCACCAATGTACTTAACATGAATGATATTGCATATCTGCTACGTAAACATTGCTTTAATTTTTTTCATTACTTTTGCCCAAATGACCCTGAGTAAATGTAATAACTGGCACTAGGTGCTAGAGTTCTGGCACTGTTTCAAAGCCAGTGGCTTTGTTGCACAACATGAAACCATCAGAACTTTGGCACAGCTAGGGTTTTTTTTTCTTAAAAACATTTTTTATTGGAGATTTCATTTTTATTATCAACTAATCTCTATTGTCTAGTAATCAGGCACTAAAGGCTAAAGGAAACTAAATAATTATAATTTTAACTCTTTAATGGGGTAATAATTTAAAAGATGCTATGCATGTGAATTGCATCCAGTAGTTGACAAAGTGTTACCATTCACACACACACACACACACACACACACACACACACACACACACACACACCTTTTCAGTAGAAATAAGAATTAATTTTAACAAGAAGCTTACGTTCTATCTAAAAAACAGGGAATGTTATCCCCTTATTATTTTTCTGTGAATGTCTACATATTTACTAATGTTAACATTTGCAGAGAATTTTTAAAATCTCTAAGTCACAGTTGTATTACTGTTCAATGCAGGCAATTTATCTGCTCTCTTCCTACTAAATCAGGCATCTTTCAATAATGTTTAGATTTCTACATTCTGCCACTTAGAGCCAAAGTACACAATATATTTTTTAATATAGTGAGAAATGAAGTAGAAACTGTTCTGACACTATATTTAACAATCCATTTAAAAAATAACTTTTTTTTGGGTGCAGTGGCTCACGCCTGTAATCCCAGCACTTTGGGAGGCTGAGGCGGGCAGATCACCTGAGGTTGGGAGTTCAAGACCAGCCTGACCAACATGGAGAAACCCTGTCTCTACTAAAAAAAAAAAAAAAAAAAAAAAAAAAAAAAAAAAATACAGAATTATCTGGGCATGGTGATACATTCCTGTAATCCCAGCTACTCAGGAGGGTAAGGCAGGATAATTGTTTGAACCCCCGAGGTGGAGGTTGCAGTAAGCCAAGATTGTGCCATTGTACTCCAGCCTGGGCAAAAAGAGCAAAACTCTATTTTAAAAACAAAAGCATTAAACAACAACAACAAACTTTTATTTAACCTTTTCCATGTCAAAAAAGAAATGAGTGTATACACATTGAATGATCCTTTCTATGCTTACAAAGTATTTTGTTATAATTATTTTCTGAAGAATTTTTTAAAATAAAAGCTTACTGGATTGTTAAAGGAAACCTCTCAAATGTTAATCCATAATGATCACAATGAAATAATTCTCTTAAAAATAAAGAAGTACACTAACATTATTATAAACAGGGTGAGTATGAATTTTCAGGATTGAAAAGGGAAGCTGAATTAACAAACACACTGGAAAGAATTAGCATTTATTTTTTATCATTATCATTATCATCATTACCATCACTGCAATCACTACAGAATTTATTATTCTGGATTTTGACAAATGGAGGTCTTCAACAAAAGCTTTTTCCTTATAAAATATTCTGAAATTCTCATAAAATCCAAAGTAGTTCAGTTTTCTTTCTGTATGGACAAAAATCTATTTATCACAAATTTAGTTAGATAAACTGAGAAAGAATTTGAACGAAAGGCAACGAATAAGCTATTGTCATAGAGCTAGACTATGATGTGAGTGCAGCGTTCTAGTTCCTGGGCTTCTAGATTTGACTTTGCCTCTTGAAAGTTGATCTTAAGTAAATCATTTAACCCTCCCTCATTGCCTAGGGTCTTGGTTTTCGCCTCTGTAAAATGGAGCCTCAGTATTTTATCCTGTTTACTTCATACTTACTACACGTTTAAGATCAAATGAGATCATGCAGGTGAAATGCTATTGGTATTTCCAAGTGTTCTGCAAATGTAGTGGTCGTTACTATTTTTTGATTAAAGGTGAAAAGCTTGGTGGACTTTCTCAGAAAACCTGAGTCCAAGTTTCTGTTCTTTCACTTACTAGCTAGGTGGACTTGAAAATATTGGTGGAGCTTTTTCTTTTCTTTTTTTTTCTTTCTTTCTTTTTTTTTTTTTTTTTTTGAGACGGTGTTTCACTCTTGTTACCCAGGCTGGAGTGAAATAGCGCGATCTCGGCTCACTGCAACCTCCGCCTCCTGGGTTCAGGCAATTCTCCTGCCTCAGCCTCCGGAGTAGCTGGGATTACAGGCACATGCCACCATGCCCAGCTAATTTTTTGTATTTGTTTTTAGTAGAGACGTGGTTTCACCATGTTGACCAGGATGGTCTCGATCTCTTGACTTCGTGATCCACCTGCCTCGGCCTCCCAAAGTGCTGGGATTACAG
The DNA here is from genome assembly GCA_031835075.1 of Saguinus oedipus. NCBI lineage: Eukaryota > Metazoa > Chordata > Mammalia > Primates > Cebidae > Saguinus > Saguinus oedipus. Next base: position 34,125,558 of record CM063169.1, on the reverse strand, counting down.
GCTTGAGCCACCGCGCCCGGCCTGGTGGAGCTTTTTCTATACTGCTAGAAAGGGCATAAAAATGCCAACTGCACATACAGAATATATAAAATCCTTATGAAATCCAAGGTAATCCAGTTTTCTTCCTGGATAGAGACAAAATTGTCTGTCACAATTTTATCAAAATGAACTTATTCTATAAAGCAAGAAAGAATTTGAGTAAGAGGTAATCATGCACAAGCTCTTACAGTGCTTTTCGTATGTTTGTTTGTTTGTTTGTTTTTTGTTTTTAAGACGGAGTTTCGCTCTTGTTACCCAGACTGGAGTGCAATGGCGCGATCTGGGCTCATTGCAACCTCCGCCTCCTGGGTTCAGGCAATTCTCCTGCCTCAGCCTCCTGAGTAGCTGGGATTACAGGCACGCGTCACTGTGCCCAGCTAATTTTTTTGTATTTTTAGTAGAGACGGGGTTTCACCATGTTGTCCAGAATGATCTCGATCTCTTGACCTCGTGATCCACCCGTCTCGGCCTCCCAAAGTGCTGGGATTACAGGCGTGAGCCACATCACCCGGCCCTGTTTGTTTGTTTTGAGATGGAGTCTTGCATTGTCGCCCAGGCTGGAGTGCGGTGGTACATCTCGGCTCACTGCAACCTCTGCCTCCTGGATTCTCCTGCCTCAGGCTCCTGAGTAGCTGGGATTACAGGCACGGACCACCACACCTGGCTAATTTTTGGTAGTTTTAGTATAGACTGGTTTTCACTATGTTGACCAGACCGGTCTTGAACTCCTGACCTCATGATCAATCCATCTCAGCCTCCCAAAGTGCTGGTATTACAGGCGTGAGCCACCGTGCCCAACCCTACAGTGCTTTTTAAAGTGTAAAAACCAGAAAAAAGAATGTGTTTTCGAAACTGTTAAACTCATTGCAATGCTTAAATCCACCTGCTGATAGCCCCTGAATTTTTTCATAGGATGAACTAGTGGGATGGTCAGGTTTAAAATGGCAGCTAAATAAATAGCCCTTTACCTGAGAGTCAGCAAATATCCTTGGTCCTCATCTAACAGTGCCAGAGAGAGAGCTCATTAGAGGTTAACTGGAAGGTCACCAACTCACTCCCTTTGATGTTGCTACTTGAACTATTTGTTGAAAGTCAGGTGGAGATGTCTAGGATTTCTTTGAATGAAACAATAGAATCTAGCCCATTTGGAGATGATTTAGAAAACAATGAACATGTAAGTAAAAATCTTGGCCTTTTTTTTTTTTTTTTTTTTAACTAAAGCAGACATTAAGAACTCAAAAATGACTTCTATGGAATAGAATATGCAGTTGATACAACTATATAGCAAATTCAGCATAGTAGCTTCTAACTTTAATGATTAGTACATTCTTGCTACTATCTCTCATATAGATTTTTAGATTAATAAGTCATTGCTAATACTGCCTTTTAAATAGCACAATTCAAAGTGACTGTGTGCCAGATATATTTAATCAGCCCCATTTATTTGCACTGGCTTTAAGCAGAGTTATGAAACTTCCCCTATTTTCCTGGTTGTTTAGTTTTCCTCAGAAAGTGGCTCTCAGTGCTCTCCAGTTCTGTAATCTTTCTACTTCAGCTCTTTAAATTAACTTTGTGCCAGCAACCAGCCTATTTGGCTTTTGGTATGTCTTAATAAATGTTGTGCAGTTTAGCAATAGAAAACAGGCAAAGAGTCAGATGAACTTCCACCAGATAGCCTTTTATGGTTGTGAAAACAACTACAGCTTTCCACACTCCTGCATATTATTGCTCTCTGTATTATTTCTGATAAAAATTACTAAAGTGAGAGCAGAATTACAAAGGACTCAAAAGATTTAAAAGAAGTCCTGTTCCTGAAAGTCAGTGCAACAGAGAAGGAGAGGTTTCATAGAAAACTTCCCTACTTGCTTTTCATAATTAAGTCAATACAGTGTGCATGATGCACTTGCAAGGTGTCTATGGAGAGGCCATCCATCTGAGGCTCTGAATAACCTGTTCTTACATAAAAAAGCATAAATGATCACAGATCAACAGTTGTAGTAGCCAGAGAATAACAAATACTTTTCATTTTTGAGTGTATTGAGCTCTCCCAAGAAGAGGGAGTAGAACAATCAATGCCAGACAGTATTAATACTTCTGACTAGAAAAGATATTTCCCAATCAGTCACTGGTTGAGAAAATTTTGTTTAGTAATTAACGTTACACAACAACCATTGCCCCATCTTATGATAATAGCACTTTAACTTTGAGGGAACTTCTTTCTATCACCTGAGCCAGTCCATGTCGATTGAGTAGGTTGATGTTTCTTTGGAGTGTGGGGTTATATTTGACTGAATCCTAGCTAATCAGAGCTTTTTATTCTCCTGGCTAAGGAATTTGCATTCAACTGGCTAAGGGAATTTTTCTCCTGGCTAAGAAATGTGCATACAAAGTAAGCCAGACTAATGAGATCAATTCCAGGATATTTTCTAGAACCATCAGAAAAGAGAAGCTCTTTTTGCTGGACTTGTTAAGCTCATAGAATGTAAACCAAGCACTGCTGGAATTCATCATGTAGAAACTGTGTAAGATTGAAGGTGTCTTAGAGGAAAGCAAAGCAAGAGATAGAAAAAGTAACTTGAGTCTGGAGCACCTGGATTCAGAAGTGCTTGAAGGGAAACTAATCTGGATTTTGTAGTTATGTGAGAGAATAAATTCCATTCCATTTTTTGCTTGTCAGTTTTTAAGACAGCTTTAGTGTATGATTAACATTTAAAAAACAGTTCAACTGGTTATCTAAGTGGTGTATAATTTTATATTCCCACTAGCCTTGAATGAGAGTTTGAATTGTTCTGCATTCGTGTCAACACATGATCTGTTTAATTAATTTTAGTCAATTTAATAGATGTATGGTGGTATCTCTTTGTGGTTTGAATTTTCGTTTCTCTAATGACTATTGGATGTCTTTTCATGTGCTTATTAGTCATCTGTATATCTTTGCGGGTGATTAGTGTGTCCAAATCTTTTGTTTGTTTCTTTATTGTTTTCTTATTACTGGAGAGCCTTTTTTAAAAATATTCTAGATATAAGTTCTTTAATGGAAATATACCTTGCCAATATCTTCTTTTATACATATGTATACATTTTGTTGTACTTTAGGTTCTGGGATACATGTGCAAATCATGTAGGATTGTTGCATAGGTACATACATGGCAATGTGGCTTGCTGCCTCCATCCCCCGTCACCCATATCTGGCACTTCTCCCCATGTTATCCCTCCCCAACCTCCCTACCCCCCGCTCTGCCTCCTGTTGTCCTCCTAACAGACCCCAGGGTGTGATGCTCCCCTCCCTGTGTCCATGTATTCTCATTATTCAACACCTGCCTATAAGAGAACATCCGGTGTTTCACTTTCTGTTCTTGTGTAAGTTTGCTGAGAATGATGGTTTCCAGATACATCCATATCCCTACAAAGGTCATAAACTCATCCTTTTTTATGGCTGTATATGTGTCACATTTTCTTTATCCAGTCTATCATTGATGGACATTTGGGTTGGTTCCAGGTCTTTGCTGTTCTAAACTGTGCTGCAATGAACATATGTGTGCATGTGTCTTTATAATAGAACACTTTATAATCTTTATTTTTTCTTGTTCTTGTTGTTGTTGTTGTTGTTGTTGTTGTTGTTGTTCTTCTTCTTCTTCTTTTTCTTCTTCTTCTTCTTCTTCTTCTTCTTCTTCTTCTTCTTCTTCTTCTTCTTCTTCTTCTTCTTCTTCTTCTTCTTCTTCTTCGCTAGAGCACACAGAGCTAAAGAGAAATTTGACGAAGAAACACAGATTCTAGCAGGTGGGCTGTGAACTGTTATCATAAGGTGACAACCACATAGGTAGCCAGAACCACACCAATGAGCAGATTTCAGGGATGTCTTAGAATACAGACTTAATGCACACTTAGCTTTCCTGAGCACATTAGGGGAAGTGTGATACATTAATTGCACTAATAGTTTCTATGGCCTCTTGTATCCAAACCCTTTTGACAGTTTTCTCCTATACTGATTCTGGGCTTGTCCACATTAATTTCTTTGACCAATAGGATAACAGCAAAGATGACTCAAGTAGAAGTTTGAGAAAGTGCTTTCATGATTCTACTTATTCTTGGAAACGTAATATTGTTATGAAAATAAGCCTGTGTAGTTTGTTGGAGGATTTAAGGCCATATGAAACAGGAACATTTGTCCAACGATGCTAGTATAACTTAACTGACCTTTATTTCTTTAGCTGACTCCAAATTCATGGAGGAACCCAAATGTGAGCTGCTAAGTCCAGTCTAGATAAAACAAAAGTCCAGCTGATATGTAGATTCATAAGAAGTAATAAATAGTTCTTATATTAAGACTCTAAGTTTTAGAATAGTTTGTTACACAGCAATAGCTAACTGCTACATTGATCAAAGTTCCAAAAATAGAGAAGAGGGTTCCTTAGATGCTTTTAAAACATTTTTGGCTGCTTCTCTACTTCCATAGTTGGTTCACTTAAACTGTCAGGCAGCTGAGATTTTGGCTTTATATTCTTAGTCTCAGACTCAAGTAGTTAGTGTTAGACAGACTCACACAAATTCAGCTGAATCTTTCTGAGAACAGAAGAGTGAAAAAGACATTAGATAAATAAATAATTCTGATTCTCAAGGCCTGAAAGATTGCATGAGTACTTTCTTCACTAGGCTCATTTTTTTTTTTTTTTTTTGAGATGGAGTTTCACTCTTGTTACCCAGGCTGGAGTGCAATAGCGCGATCTCGGCTCACCACAACCTCTGCCTCCTGGGTTCAGGCAATTCTCCTGCCTCAGCCTCCTGAGTAGCTGGGATTACAGGTGGCGCCACCATGCCCAGCTAATTTTTTGTATTTTTAGTAGAGACGGGGTTTCACCATGATGACAAGGATGGTCTCGATCTCTTGACCTCGTGATCCACCCACCTCGGCTTCCCAAAGTGCTGGGATTACAGGTGTGAGCCACTGTGCCCAGCCCCACTAGGCTCAATTTTAAGAAATACAATTAGTTACTTCATATTTTGAATCTCTTAAGAATTTTTTTTTTCAGTTAAATGTGGAGGCAAGATGAAAACTTAATTAGGAGACCTGGCTTTATTTTTCTTCTAATTTTAAATGCCTAAGCCATTGTTTAGCAAGAGATAACATCTATTGAGTGTTTGGTTTTCTGTTCCTGTATTAATTTACTGAGAATAATGGTTTCCAGCTTCATCTATGTCCCTGCAAAGGACATGAACTAATTCTTTTTTATGGCTACATATTATTCCATGGTATATATGAAGGCTGAAGATACCTGATCACAAGAATTTGTGGATGCTATCTAACCAGATAGAAACTATATAAGTTTAGCACTGAGGTGAATGAAAACTAAGATGTTTTGAGTGTGTTTTAAGTGGGAAAAACATAGCTCAAATAAGATCAGGAGACTAGGGCTGTCTACTTTAAATTTCTGTCTTTATAAGAAGCAACATACACATCAGGATACTCTACAGAAGAAAAACCTGTCAATCTCAGTGGCTCTTAACACAACTGTATTAGCCTGTTTGTGTTACTACAGAGGAATGCTTGAGACTGGGTAATCTATAAAGAAAATAGGTTTAATTTGCTCATGGTTCTGCAGTCTGTATAGGAAGGATAGTGGCTTCTGCTTCTAGGGAGGCCTCAGGAAATGTACAATTATGGCAGAAGGCAAAGGGGAAGCAGGCACATCCTACATGGCCAGAGTAGGAGGAAGAGAGCATGAGGGGAGATGCACATACATTTAAACAACCAAATTTCCTCAGAACTCTATCATGAGAACAGCACTGGGGGATGATGCTTAACCATTCATGAGAAACCACCCCCATGATTCAGTCACCTCCTACCAGGCCCTGTGTCTAACACTAGGGTTTACAATTCAACATGAGATTTGGTGGGGGCACAGAGCCAAACTGTATTATTCCACTCCTGGCCCCTCCAAATCGCATATCCTTCTCACATTGCAAAATCCAAATCATGCCTTCCCAATAGTATCCCCAAGTCTTAATTCATTCCAGCACTAATTTCAAAGTCCAATGTCTACTCTAGGCAAAGCTAGTCTCTTCTACCTATGAGCTCATAAAATCAAAAACAAGTTAGTTACTCCCAAGATACACTGAGGGTACTAATACTCTTGTTCTAAAGGGGAGAAATTGGCCAAAAGGAAGGGGCTACAGGTGCCATGCATATCTGAATCCAGCAGGGCAGTCATTAAACTTTAAAGCTTCAAAATAATTTTTGACTCTATGTCCCACATTCCAGGCACACTAATACAAGGGGTGGAATTTCAAGGCCTTTGGAAGCTCCACTCAAGTGGCTTTTCAGGGTTTAGCCCCCATGACTGCTCTCAAGGGCTGGTGTTATGTGCTTTGAGCTTTTCCAGGAATCAGTGCAAGCTGCTGGTAGATCCATTGTTCTGTTGTCTGGATGTATCAGTCCATTTTCATTCAGCAATAAAGAACTACTTGAGATTGGGTAATTTATCAAGGAAAGAGGTTTAACTGACTCACAATTCCACATGGCTTGGGAGACCTCAGGAAACTTATAATCATGGTGGAAGGCAAAGGGGCAGCAAGGCGCATCTTCTTTTTTAAATTGATATTTAATATATAAATCTATTTTACTTCCAAGTTCAGGGATACATGTGCAGAACATGAAGGTTTGTTACATAGGTATACATGTGCCATGGTGATTTGCTGCACCCACCAACTGGTCATTTAGGATTTAATCCCTACATGCATTAGGTATTTGTTCTAATGCTCTCCTTCCCCTAGCTTCCCACCCCCTAACAGGCCACAGTGTGTGATCTTCCCCTCCCTGTGCCATGTGTTCTCATTGTTCAACTCCCACTTATGAGTGAGAACAGGCAGCATTTGTTTTTCTGTTCCTGTGTATTTTGCTGAGAAAGATGGTTTCCAGCTTCATCCACAACCCTGCAAAGAACATAAAGTCATTCTTATACATTGCTGCATAGTATTCCATGGTATATATGAAGACACATCTTATATGGCAGCAGGGGATAGAGAGAGAGAATGAACAGAGAGGAAGTGCCACATTTCAAAACCAACAGATCTCATGAGAACTCATGCATCACCAGACCAGCACGGGGGAAACCACCCCTGTGACTCAATTGCATCCCATTAGGTCCCTCCCTCAACATGTGGGGATTACAATTCAGATTATAATTCAGGATGAGGTTTGGGTGGGGTTGCAGCCGCATCATATGACTGGAAGATGATGGTCCTCTTCTCTGACTTCACTAGGCAGTGCCCCAGTGGGGATTCTATGTGGGGGTTCAAACCTCATATTTCCTCTTCACACTGCCCTAGTAGGGGTTCTCCATGAGGGTTCCACCCCTGAATTAACATTCAGGCATTTTCATACATTCTTTGAAATCTAGGCAGAGGCTCCCAGGCCTCATCTCTTGTGCTCTGTGTGCCCACAGGCTTAATACCACATGGTGGCCTCCAAGGCTTATAGCCTGCACCCTCTGGAACAGCAGCCTGAACTGTACCATATGCTTTGAGGTATGGCTGGAGCTGGAGTGGCTAGGATGCAGGGATCATTGTCTTAATGCTGTGAAGGGCAGGAAGGCCCTGGATCTGGCCTAGGAAACCATTCTGTTCTCCTAGGCCTCTGGGCCTTAGAGGGGAGGGGCTGCAAGGAAGGTGTCTGAAATGCTGTTGGGTTTTTTTTTCCATTGTCTTGGATATTAGCAACTGGCTCCTCTTTTCTTATGCAAATTTCTTCAGCTGGCTTGAATTCCTCCCTAGAAAATGGGTTTTTCTTTTCTATTGCATTGCCAGGCTGAAAATTTTCCGAAGTTTTACACTCTGTTTTCTTTTTAAATATAAATTCCAGTTTCAGGTCATTTATTTGCTCATGCATATGAATATAGGTTGTTAGAAGTAGCCAGTCCACATTTTCAATATTTTGCTACTTAGAAATTTCTTCTGTCAGATACCTTAAATCATCCCTGTCAAGTTCAAAGTTTCACAGATCCCTATAATAGGAGTTCAATGCAGACAACTTCTTTGCTAAAGTGTAACAAAAGTGACATTTGCTCCAGTACCCAATACTCTACTCATCTCTATCTGAGACCTCCTCAGCCTGGACTTCATTGTCCATAGCATTGTCAACATTTTGGTCACAAGCATTCAGCAAGTCTCTAGGAAGTTTCAGATATTTCTTCATCTACTTGTCTTCTTCTGAGCTCTTTACACTCTTCCAGCCTCTGCCTGTTACCCAGTTCCAAAGCTGCTTCTATATTTTCAGCTGTCTTTATAGAAATGCCCCACTCCTTGGTACCATTTTTAAAAATCAGTTCATTCTTGAACTCTATAAATACTTAAGACTGAGAAGTTTATAAAGAAAAGAGGTTTAATTGGCTGCTTTTGGGGGAGGTTTCAGGAAACTTACAATCATTATAGAAGGTGAAGCGAAAGCAGCTACATGGCCAGAGCAAGAGGAAGAGAGAGAGGAGAGGTGCTACACACTTTTAAACAACCAGATATCATGAGAACTCTATCATGTGAACAGCGCTAGAGAGATGGTGCTTAACCATTCATGAGAAACCACCCCTGCTATTCAATCATCTCCCCACCAGGTCCCACCTCCATCACTGGGATTATAATTTGACATGAGATTTGGTGGGAATTCAAATCCAGACTGTATCACTTACAATCATGGCAGAGGTGAAGGGAGACACAACACATCACTTGGGGAGAGTGGGAGCAACAGAGAAAGAAAAAGGAGTTCCTGGACTATTAAACAACCAGATTTTGCATAAACTGAGTGAGATATCACTTATCACTGTGGGGATGGTGCTAAATTACTCATGAGGGATCTGTTCCCATGATCCAATAACCTCTCACCAGGTCCCACCTCCAATATTGGGAATCACATTTCAACGTGAGATTTGTAAAGGACAAACATCCAAATGATATCAACGATCTTGCTTTTTTCACTTATCTTCTGTCCTATATGGCTGACGGCAGTCTTTTAGGGACATAGGGTGACAGATGCTGCACCTCAACACTTGCTTCCATAATCACTAAGGCAATAAATAAATAGGGGCTGTGAATTACATACTGGTTCTTAAAGCTAAAATATGGAAAAAACATATGGCACTTTCATTCACATTTTTATGGCCTAAAAAAGTTTCATAGAAAGGGAAATAAAATCCTTTTGTTTGCCTGGAAGGAGAGGGAAGCAGAACATATCTTAGTATCTTCCACAGTTGTTCTGTGCAATAAAATACTTTAGTTTTCTTTTTATGTGCAAAATACACTTACTCCCAACCCAGGAGAAACAACCAAAAAGTCCCATAGAGTAATGACACCAAATGCAAAGTCCAGGATACCTGTTGATAAGCCGTAGTCTCTATAGCTGGTCTAGATGTGGTGCTTTTTGGTTTAGAGACTTTAGGGCTGAAGTGGTAAGTTTTCTCTCTTTTACATATCAAATATACAGTAATGGTATTGGAATAGGATAGTTTCAGTAAACTTTCCCACTTGGAACAATTAGGACATGTACAGTGGAACAATTCTAAAATCCCACTACACAGACATTTTGAGAGATCTTTCACTGAGAGTGAGTACTGGCCCTCTTTTTTATAATGCAGGTTCAATTAGTGTAATTCATGGCCTCTGTCCACCTCTTTACTCATTCTGTCCAGAGAAAGTAATTTATTATTAATAAATTTTGAAAAATAAATTGAGGATGCTTACTTAGCTCAGCTCTGCCATTCTTTGTCATAGGAGTGAGCAGCCTTCAGGTAACAAACATTCATCTTTGCTTCTCCATGTCCATGATATAGATACCTCATTCTTCTTTTAATACTTCTCAGGTGAAATGGTCTACTCTGATTTAGCATTGCCTATTAGGTAAGGTAAGCTTGGCAAATATTGATTCACATAGCATGTCTATTTAGCTGCACAACTAAGCTATATCCTCTTCCCTCATCAATAATATATATATATATATATATATACACACACACACACACACACATACAACCCAACATATATATGTTGACATCAACACTATGTGTATATTTTGTTAGTGTTACATGATCTAATTTTAAAGGCAACAATTAGTTTTTTTAGGCAGATGTTATTAAGTAATTTAAAAGTCAATAATGATTATTCATCATAAAATATGTTATTGTTTTTTAACATTGTATATGTTTTGTTACTGGTGAGACCGAAATCTTTGTTTATTTATGCATTGTATTTTTATGTTAATTGATCATCTATATTTTGTTCATTGAGCTGTCTGTCTTACCATTTAAATTATTTTGTTATTGTTCTTGAAAACGTTTAAGTTTCTGTGGAGTTAAATTTATTAATTATTTTCTTTTGTTGTTGCTACTACCTATAAATCTTTAAAAGTCATTACCTCTCCAAAGACCAGAAAAATATTAATTTTTTTCTAGGTCTTTTTTTTTTTTTGAGATGGGGTCTCACTCTGTTGACCAGACTGGAATTCAGTGGCACAGTCATGGCTCACTGCAGCTTTAGCATCCCTGGCTAAAGCAATCCTCCTGCCTCAGCCTCCTGAATAGCTGAGACAACAGGTGTGTGCCACCATGCCTGGCTACTTTATTTTTAGTAGAGACGAAGTCTCACTATATTGCCCAGGCTGGTCTCAAACTTCTGAGCTCAAGTGTTCCTCCTGCCTTGGCCTCCCAAAGTGCTGGGATTACAGGTGTGAGTCACTGCACCCAGACCTTTTCTAGTTTTCTATGATTATTGGATTTATAAAGGTAATGTACTCATTGATATAACAAAAAATATTCTTGTGTAGAATATAAGGTATATCTCCATGGCTGGTGCTTTGCCAAATTTTTAACCATTAATCCTGTGAAAGGTTTTTTATAGTAATCAGAGTTGTGTAGAAATGGAGCAGTTCACTATTCCTAGAGGAGGACCATATATTGAGCACTCATTATTGTGTATTTCAAGCTCCAAATGGGTAGAACTGAATTATTATTATTATTTAGAGAGAGGATCTTGCTATGTTGCCCAGGCTGGTCTTGAACTCCTGGCCTCAAGCGGTCCTCCTGCCTTGACCTCCCAAAGTGTTGGGATTATAGGCATGAGCCACCATGCCTGTCCTGGAAGATGTTTTAAAAACCCTTTCAAACTTGAAGTTCAAGAAAAACAGTTGTTTAGATGGGAAATTAAATGTGTCTACTTCTTATTTATGAGAGATTTCCTAAGAAAAATAATCTCTTCATTGCATTCCAAATGACTAATTGCAGAGGATTGTGATAAAAGGTAATTTAAAAAACTGAACTAATGATTTCTTTTGCTTAGGAAGTGTTTTCTATAGTCAAGAAGTAATCTGCTTGAAGTCATAAGTCGAACTCCTCACACTTGATCCGTTGTTAGTCTTTACAAACGACTGTCTGAAAAACTCTTACCTCCTTCTGTTTGACTTTCCGCAGAGAAGAGCTAGCGAGGTATTTTTTGGGTATGTAGAGACAAAGCTGCTTTGGTCCTCAAATGAATTTGCTCTCTTAGGTACAAACCTCTCCTCAGCGAAAGTAGTACTCAATTGTTCACAGTCTGAGTGGTTTCTGTTGGAATTTTTTTTACAACCACTTTATTTTTTATTTTTTGTGACAGAGCCTTGCATTGTCGCCCAGGCTGGAGTATAGTGGTGGGATTATTGGTCATCACAGCCTTGATGTCCCAGGCTCAAGTGCTACTCCTGCTTCAGCCTCCCAGGCAGCTGGGACTCTAAGCATGTGCCACCATTCCTGGCTAATGATTTTTTTTTTTTTTTTTTTTTTTTTTTTTCTGTAGAAACAGAGTCTCTCAATGTTTTCCAGGATAGTCTTGAATGCGTGGGTTTAAGCAATCCTTCCATATTAGTTACCAAAAGTACTGCGATTACAGGCATGAGCCACTGTGCCCAGCCTACAGACACTTTAAATTCTACATTGACTACTGTTGTTCATTGTATGCACAATGGAAGGCAAGGTTGTTTCACACTGTTATTGGTGGAAGGTACCTGAGTTACCAGCAGCAAATCTATCCATGTCTGAAGCAACCTCAATTCTTGCCTCCTCAGAAGAAAGAACTTGACTGAGGGGCATAAGGTAGAAAAAGAGACCAAGGCAGGTTTCAGAGCATGAATGGAAGTTTACTTTAAAAGGCTTTAGAACAAGAAAGAAAGGAAAGTGCACTTGGAAGAGACCCAAGCTGGTAACTTGAAGAACAAGTGTAATGTTTAACCTTGATCCTAGGACTTTATAGGCTGTCTCACTTCTGGCATTTTGTACCGCTTTCCCATGATTCTTCCCTATGATGGGCTACCCACATGCTCAGTGTCCTCCTTACCTTTGAAAAGTGAGCACATACAGTGTGTTTAGGAAGTTGTATGTGTGCCCATCTGAAACTTCTTCCCTTTTTGGGTGGAGTGCCCCCAGGAGGTCATACTCCACCATTTTGACTATTAATGCACATGTCTGGGAAGTTGCTTCTTCCTAGTATCTATGTTCAATTAACACTTTAGTGCAACAGGTGTGGACCATCAGGAAATGGCCTCTCCTTGGCACTGGCTACCAATTTATCACTGTTAGAGAGGCTATGTGAAAACTGCTGAACCATCACCCAACATTGTTGTGGGGTGGAGGAGATCCCCTCCCCGCCCCACTCATGCCTCTAATTACCTGTAACAGTGCCAGAAGTCTTCAGTTTCACAGTAGCATATTTCCTTGTTAGACATCAAACTATGCCAGACCAGAATAAGACTGAAACTATTCATAAAACTTATTTATATCTATGAAGGAAATCTTCATTTGTAAGGGTGTCACTCTGTCCCCACACTGGGAAGAGAAGAATGACCAAGTATCTAGAGATTCCAAATCAATGGTGAAGGTTCTGTCTTAAAACTGCAGAGCAAATGTTTCTTTTGTTTAGGTGATGTACCTGCTGATTCTATTTTGACTGGGTGTTTTCCCACATCCTTTTCTCCTTTGTTTCACAGAATGGTACTTAAACTATAACTCTGAGATCAACTCTAAAAATTTACTTATTTCTCTGGGTTATCTTTCATGTACATCTTCCAGTGAGATGTACATATTGTCAGATATACAGCAAGTATATCTTGTATGGTGCTATCTCGGCTCACCGCAACCTCTGCCTCCTGGGTTCAGGCAATTCTCCTGCCTCAGCCTCCTGAGTAGCTGGGATTACAGGCACGCACCACCATGCCCAGCTAATTGTTTTTTTTTTTTTTTTTGTATTTTTAGTAGAGACGGGGTTTCACCATTTTGACCAGGATGGTCTCGATCTCTTGACCTCATGATCCATGCTATTAAACTTCTCTTTGCTTTTCTCATGTTAATCTGTTTTTTGTTACAGGTAGTCTCATTTAAGAACTATGAAAGGTAGACAAAAATTATTTGCATTTTCCTACACCTGTATCTGAAACAGAGTGGGGAAAAAAATAAGATAGTTTACTCATTGGGGATGTTGGGGCTCAGAAAACAGTATCCCACAATATGGCGCTTTGTTATGCTCAGCACTTTAAATTAAAGGCAATTGAAAGATCTCAGAACCAAGATCTCACTGACTTTTGTCTGCCCCTATTTTCTTTCAATTTCAAAGTTCAGAGAGGGACTTTCTCTGAAGTTTCCTTATCTGACTGAAGGAAGTTCCTCTAAAAGGAATGCAATTGTCATGAACCCTCTTTCTGTAATCTACAATAACAAGAAAAAATAACTTTTATTGTAGGAGGGGAGACCAAAAGGCCTTCACACCCAGGCCACTATGCCCTGACAGACTTTTCACCAATTCTTCTGAGGGCTGCTCAGAATTGGTGAAAAGTCTGTCTGGACGTAGTGATCAATGACCTAAGAGACTTTATCTGCATGATAAGACAACCTTTGTTCATCATGCATTACCTTCCCTCACCCTCCACAGCTTGTGTCACCACTTTTCCAACAGAAGTCACTGTTTTTTTTTTCCTTTGGGCGGCTCAAAATGCTATTTATTTATTTATTTATTTTGAGGCGGAGTTTCACTCTTGTTACCCAGGCTGGAGTGCAATGGCACGATCTCGGCTCACCGCAACCTCCGCCTCCTGGTTCAGGCAATTCTCCTGCCTCAGCTTCCTGAGTAGCTGGGATTACTGGCACGCACCACCATGCCCAGCTAATTGTTTTTTTTTTTTTGTATTTTTAGTAGAGACGGGGTTTCACCATTTTGACCAGGATGGTCTCGATCTCTTGACCTCATGATCCACTTCTTGGGAGGCCAAGGCCTCCCAAAGTGCTGGGATTACAGGCTTGAGCCACCGTGCCCGGCCAAAATGCTATAAAGTTTAATCATCTGACCCTTATTTGAGTCTCATATTTTGTGGGACTCCCATGCATATATGCATGTAAGTTTGTATGTGTTTTCTTCTGTTTAATCTGTCTGCTGTCACATTTAGTTCATATTTTTAAATTATAAAATTTTCAGAAAATAGAGGAAAGTTAAAAACATTCCTACAGAGAAAAAAAGCACTAGTTATATTCTCTATTTGCAAATAGAAAAACTGAGCATAGACAAACTAAGATCTGATCTATGTTGTTGGTAGAAGGGTAATTTATTTAATTTCACAATTATGTAGTGATTATTATATGCCAGGTATAATTCAACTCTATCAGATTAGCATTATTTTTATTCCTATTTTAACTGAAACTGAGGCTCAGAGAAGTTAAGTAACTATCTCAAGTCACAGAGTCTGGCTCCATAGACTGTCCTGTTTACTACTCACTAAGGCTCAGACAAGAAAGAAAATCCTGACTTGTGGGGTTAATCCTCTTTCCAGTAAACAAGATAAGTGCACATTCAGTTATCTCATGAGTAATCAAAGCCATATTTACATTTCTGTCCAATGTATTCTTGAAAAGAAAAAAATCTCTTCCTTTTCTCCTTCTGGGTTCATTGGCTGGTCTGTAAATTAAATTGACATAAGGCATATTAACAAGAGAAAAACAATTTTAATTATGTACATATGCATAAGAGTCCCACAAAAATGTGAGACTCAAAGAAGCTAGATGATTGAGGCTTATATATCATTCTGAGCTACAGAGAGGAATCAAGGTTTGGATTATCATGGAAAATAGTGGAGACACATGGGAGGGTGAAGAAAAAGGCCCAGTAAAGGTGTGATGGCCAAGAAAAGCACCTGAAACAAATGTAAGATTTGTTATATAAGATTTAAGTTGGTAGTTTCTCTATTTGATTAAGAGTCTCTAGGGATTTAGTCATCTTTTTCTTTCTGGTGCAGAGGAGACATCCTTAAAAACAAGGATTTCCTTTATAGATACAAATTTATCTTACAAAAGAGTAACTTTCCTGAGCTTAAAATAATCAGTATGCCAAAGAGGCATATTTTAGGGGATATACTTGGGCCTCCTGCAGTCATATTTTGAGATAGCATGTTCTGAACCCCATCAGTACCTACTCTATAAATTGTTTTATCAGGTGCTCTTACCAATGATACTCCTTGCACTTGATATAATGTTTGTTTTATGTGACCCCACCATAATAGAAAAAAATCAATTCCAGTCTGTAATGAGATGAATTACTGGTACATAAGGTTACAAAGTACTTGCAAACCAAAAATAAAATTCTAAGTCCTCCCAACTGTGTGAATGGACTTCCTTCTCTTGGCCACTGCACTCCAAAGTTAACCTGAAAGACTAGTTCAGGCCTTGACAGAAAGTAGTGGTTGGACATGCCTCATTATGCTCTTCTCCCCTTTGAAATTTAAGGAAAGCTGACCAGCATTCAATATCAAGACAGACCTTAAGTCTGATAAGAAATAGGTGTAATCTATTCTCTCTGAAGCCTACTACCTGGAGGCTTCATCTGCCTGCTAAAACTTTGGTCTCCACGACCTCTTATCACAACCCAGACATTTCTTTTTATTGACAATAACTCCTTCAAAAAAATTGCCAATCAGAAAAATTTTAAATCTACCTATAACCTGAAGCACATGCTTTGAGTTGTGCTGCCTTTCTAGACTGAACCAATGTATATTTTAAGTGAATTTAATTGATGTCTCATGTCACCCTAAAATGTGTAAAATAAAGTTGTGCCCCATCCACCTTGGGCACATGTCATCAGGATCTCCTGAGGTTATGTCATGGGTGTTTCCTTAATCTTGGCAAAATAAACTTTCTAAATTGATTGAGACATGTCTTGGATACTTTTGGTTTTACACACTGAAACTTAGAGCTGGAAGCCATATTCTTTAAAGGATACATGTATTACAGCAGGATTTATTTGTTTGGCTACTTCAAAGACATATAAAAGAAATCAAATACAAATGTGGCCAGGTTAAAAAGAATGGGAAGATCCTCCTGCATTCTCTCCTATAGGAAGTTGGAAGAGTTCCACACTAATCCTTTTCTCATTACTGTTGCTTGTTCACAAGTAATATGAAGGCAAGGATAACCTTTTGTCAACCAAGTGAGATAAGGAGACTATCTTAACATTACATGATTTAATTGACTATGAAATAGGATGCAGATAATTATTAAAGTTATTTTCCCCACT
Source organism: Saguinus oedipus (assembly GCA_031835075.1). Classification (NCBI taxonomy): domain Eukaryota; kingdom Metazoa; phylum Chordata; class Mammalia; order Primates; family Cebidae; genus Saguinus; species Saguinus oedipus. The sequence continues at coordinate 34,108,959 of CM063169.1, read as the reverse complement.
TCTACTATAACCTGAATTCAATTGCTGCAACTATAAAGTATCAACTAACTTTGCTGTGACTCACAGAAGAGAAGGAATCATGAGCTTATAAAAATTATCTTTTATTTTTATTTTGCTGGGTCTCTCACTTCCTTCTTAAATGAAGTATACATCTTAAAGAATTTATGCTAAAATGGTCATTTTGTGTTTCTTTGAAATATCTAATTTTTAGGTTTTTCTGATTTTAAAAAATTAGAGAAAACAATACAACTTAAAATGTCAATGTTTGTAACAGAGGTATCAATATTTTTATTAGTATACCCTCTTCTCATGGTAAAATATTTACTTTCTTATATAATAAACTCAAGCATTTCTTTAACCAGAACTTTGAGTTGCCTGCTTACGAGAAATGCAACATATGGTTTTCCTCTTCCATTTTTTAATATTTTGGTCTTTAGTGAATCCACATACAAAAGCTTCCTTCCTTTAGCTGGAGTCCACAAATAAAAGGCTTTTCTTTTTCTGATTGTAGATTAGCCTGCCAAGAAACAAACAAGAGCTGGAGAACATCACTTTAATTTATTGATGGGATACAGATGACACGGAAGTCTGTCCTCTTCTAGGCTTTTGGGAACACTTTAGGCTGACCCAGCACAGCTGAGTTCATACAGCAAAGACAGCTTTTGCCAAAAACCAAAGCCAATAGTCATTGCAAATCTCTGAACCAAAACATTCCTTTAGTGCTTGAATTTCCCTATAATTTGTGTAGGTTCTCTTTTTGTCAATGAAGCTAGCAGTGGATAACTAGCTCAGCGCAATCAGACAAAACAACTATACCATTCATTCAGTAATTAGATGATAGCTGTACTGCGTGCTTTATGGTTTCCGTTCTTCATTCTTTCCTTTCTTTTCAAGTCCTTGGAGACAAACTGGGATGTTTGGCAAAGCAGAAGTTCTTGTTGAAAAATATCCTGTCTTTTTTATTTCAGGGTTGCTAATAAGTCTTATTCTCAGAGGCAAAACATTAGCTGCACACAGCAGGGAAGGATCAGCCAAGTCAAAAAAAAAAGTTTGGTTCTAATGTATATTACCTTTTGCCTCACTGTACAGTTCTGCCTTACTCAATACTGAAGATTTCAACTCTTCTTATATCTAACAGGATGTAAATGAATTTGATACATGAGCTAAATGCTTGCAGTCAATTTTACATAAATTACTTTTAAAACTTTTGGATATAAAAGTTTTATGAGAAGTGAAGCACAGACAGAAAGATAGAAAAATTAAATGGAGAGGAAGGCTGTATGATTAGAGTTAACCTGCTTTGAAGAGCACATAGAAGATTAAATTACTGCTTGTGATATTGGACTAAGAATAATGAGCTAATGCTTTTTCTTCTTTTTTCCAAGCTGTTTTTGTTTCTTAAAACACTAGGAAAAAAAAAAAAAGGAAGGGAAACTTTCTGTAAGAAAACAGTAATACTCTCTTACATTCTGTTGCCATTACTGCCTTTAAGAAGTAAAGGTGGCCGGGCGCAGTGGCTCATGCCTATAATCCCAGCACTTTGGGAGGCCAAGGTGGGTGGATCACGAGGTCAAGAGATCGAGACCATCCTGGTTAGCAAGGTGAAACCCCGTCTCTACTAAAAATACAAAAAAAAATTAGCTGAGCATGGTGGTGCACGCCTGTAGTCCCAGCTACTTGGGAGGTTGAGGCAGGAGAATTGCTTGAACCCAGGAGGTGGAGGTTGCAGTGAGCTGAGATCGTGCCATTGCACTCCAGTCTGGGTAACAAGAGCGAAACTCCGTCTCAAAAAAAAAAAAAAAAAAAAAAAAAGAAGTAAAGGTATCACATTCACGAAGTTGATGCAGCCTGCTGCCTGCACTGAAGATTATTTGGTTTTATTAGTCAGGAGTCTTGGTTGCAAGTGACATAGCTTAAGCTAGCTGAAGGAAAAGAATAGTTTTGGCTTTTCTATCTAAACCAGAAAGGGCAGGAGTGGAGCTATCTTTAGGAATATCTGTAATCAGCAATCTAGTTCCTCATCAGGACTCTCTTTCTCCTTCCCTTCTCATTTCCGCTGTTTCTTCTTTGGCTTGACCTCCTGGGGCCATCTGGAACCATAGCTAGAAATGTGGCTAGTGAAATATTCAGCCTCAATTACAGCTTTGAGATCAAAATTTCGAAGATTTGAAACTTTCTTCTCAGACTCCAGATGACCCAGGACAGTACTGTGATTTGCCTAGCTTGAAGACATGTCCTTTTTCTTGAATCTGCCACTTTGAATATTGAGATGAGCCAGTATAACTCGCCCAGCCTGGGTTGCAAACCCATCCCTGACTTTGATGCCGAGGGCTCAGTACATATATTCAGAACAAGGAAAGGAGGACAGAGCAAACAAAAAAAACCAATCATTAGAAATTTCTCGGGCCGGGGTCAGTGGCTCAAGCCTGTAATCCCAGCTCTTTGGGAGGCTGAGGCGGGTGGATCATGAGGTCAAGAGATCGAGACCATCCTGGTCAACATGGTGAAACCACGTCTCCACTCAAAATACAAAAAATTAGCTGGGTATGGTGGCGCGTGCCTGTAATCCCAGCTACTCAGGAGGCTGAGGCAGGAGAATTGCCTGAACCCAGGAGGCGGAGGTTGCGGTGAGCCGAGATCGCGCCATTGCACTCCAGCCTGGGTAACAAGAGCGAAACTCCATCTCAAAAACAACAACAACAACAACAAAAAAAAAAAAAAAAAAGAAAAAAAAAGAAAGAAAAAAATTTATTTCACTGTTCCTCAGTTTATCCTCTTGAAAATAGTGTTTGATATTTGGAAATGTGTTGGGATTCTTCCTTGAAAATATACTATAACTGTATATACCAAGTAGATTTTACCTGTATTATTGGGAGGCAGGAGTTAGTCAACTGAAATGCAAAGGAAATGGTGTCCTTAGTTTGATATATGAGCACAAGAAAATTGTATAATTAGACTGAGGTTATGCTTCCCTTGTACTTTTTTTTTTTTTTGAGACGGAGTCTCGCTGTTGTTATCCAGACTGGAGTGCAATGGCACGGAATCGGCTCACCGCAACCTCCACCTTCTGGGTTCAAGCAATTCTCCTGCCTCAGCCTCCCCGAGTAGCTGGGATTACAGGCACGCACCACCATGCCCAGCCAATTTTTGTATTTTTAGTAGAGACGGGGTTTCACCTTGTTGACCAGGATGGTCTCTATCTCGACCTGGTGATCCACCTGCCTCGGCCTCCTAAAGTGCTGGGATTATAGGCGTGAGCCACCGTGCCCGGCCTTTTTTTTTTTTTTTTGTGAGACAGAGTCTCACTCTGTCACCAGGCACCAGGCTGGAGTGCAGTGGCGCGACCCTGGCTCACTGCAACCTCGGCTTCCCAGGTTCAAGCAATTCTCCTGCCTCAGCCTCCCGAGTAGCTGGGACTACAGGTGCATGCCACCATGCCCAGCTATTTTTTTTTTTTGTATTTTTTAGTAGAGACAGGGTTTCACCATATTGGTCAGGATGGTCTCCATCTCCTGACCTTATGATCCACCTGTCTCAGCCTCCCAAAGTGCTGGGATTACAGGCGTGAGCCACTGCGCCAGGCCTTGCTTCCCTTGTACTTTAAAGAAACATTTAAAGCTTTTCTCTTCTAAGTTACTCAATGGGAAAGTAGTACTTACAGTACATTACTGTTAAATACAATCTAATTTTAATCATTATTAAAGTGTTAAACAAATTGGCTTGAAGGTCAGGTTAGCCATAGTGTTCAGGGTAGAAAGGGGTGCATAAAACTGTCACCCCTGCTCTAGAGCAGGGTTTGGCATTTTTTTTTCTATAAATGATCAGTTAATAAATATTTTCGGTTTTGCCGGGTACAGTCTTTACTGCACCTATTCAACTCTGGTCTTGATGTAGAAAAGCAGCCATATGTAAATGAATGTGTGTCGTGTTCCAATAAAACTTTATTTACAAATACAGAATTGTCAACCCTGATATTTATAATATGTGTCAAAGAGGTGTGGAAAATAAAATATTAAATAAATTCTATGTGTTATTAGCATTTAGAGATATTCTTGAGTGGCCTAAGAGTATAGTTGTAGAAACAGCTTGATCAGAAGACTGGATATTAAATGTAGTAAATAGAAGTTTAAAAATGCTAATTCTTGGGTAAAAACATAATCAAAATTAAACTATTTCCATTATTGAGAAGTGCTTACAGATGCATTGCTTATTTTATGTTAAAATATTTTTCAAAAATGAACATAGCATTAATTGAAATTAAAATCTAATATAAACATTTGGAAATAAATGTCCTTTTTACAGGATGTGGGCATATCTAACTCTTTACTTCTGGAACAGATAGTTACTGGCAACATATATGGTGAGCAAATTCGTTCTTTTATTTGTAATGTTTGCAGTCATGTGGGTGTACCATTATTATTTGACATTTGAAACATGTCTCAATTGAAACATGAAACTTTTTTATGAACTGAAAAACTGGGAACTCCTTCAAGCAGAGGATTATTTTTACAATATAACATTCAATATTTCCATTATATCCCTTTTAGGCATTTATTAGGTAGCTATAAAAATCACTTCTGGGCCAATTTGATGTATTTTTAAAATATGATAATTGTACCAAATAAGAAAATGTATTTTTTATATTTCATTAATTATAAGATACACTTTTTTTTTTTTTTTAAATTTTAAGCTCTTTGAAGTCAGGATTCTTCTAATGATGAAAAACAACTTACAAATTGCAGCCTGCCAGGTTGCAGTAATGAAATAGTTGTAATTACCTGCATGAAATTAGTCTGAAAACCCTCCTTTGGAACTTTATTGTAAGATCCAGAAAGTCAACATGAATATTTATGGTATGAGGAACTGGGTCATGGAAGAAAGTTCTCAAAATCATGGGGGAGTGCTCTTTTAAGGAATGTGCATAACACTGGCATCGATTTTGCAGAGGAGGGTTGTGTGCGGAAAGTCATAGACATTGGTAATAATCAAAATTTGACTTAGAAGAGCAGGCTTTAAATGCAAAGAAGTTTGCAAATACCTTTGCTCATTTATTTTGCTACTACATTCATCTTACATATACACAAAAGTAATATACAATAAAAATCTATAACTAAATAAGTCTAAAATAACTCTTCTAACAAGCATAATCAATGTAAGAGGTAAAAAAGCATTCCATCATAGTTTAATTGGAAGCATTTTTCTTCTTTGTGGTGTACAAGAAAACGGGGCTTCCTACAATCAATTATATATTGGATGCAACTAAAGTAATATGTACACTTATTTAAATATTAATAAACACCAACCTAATTTCCTATACTTGCAGTGACAACAGTAACAAAATCATATTATTGCACTTATTAAATAAAATCTAACTTGTTAACAAAAAAGTCTAGCTACTGTAGCACCCACTTACTCATAGATAGCTCACTGACTTTTCTAAAACACAACTTGAAAAGATACAGCATGAATGCTTAATTTCAGTACATTGAATTTAAGAACAAATACACACTCTACAAGTACCAAGGCTAAATTGTCATCATCATTACATTAGTTTGATTCTATACCTTTGCTATTATGAATAGTGCTGCAACAAATGTGGGAGTGTAGGTAACCTTTTGATATATTAACTTTTTTTCTTTGGGTAAATGCCCACAGTAGTGGGATTGCCGGATCATGTAGTAGTTCTATTTTTAGTTTTTTGAGAAATCTCCACAGTTTTCCATAATGATGGTAATTTACATTCCCACCAACAGTGTTTATGAGTTCCCCTTTTTTTCATATCCTCACCGGCATCTGTTATTTTTTGTTTTTTGATGATAGCCATCCCAGCTGGGGTGAGATGATATCACATGGTGGTTTTGATTTGAAGTTCTCTGATCATTAGTGATGTTGAGCATTTTTTCATATACTTGTTGGCCATTCGTATGTCTTCTTTTGAGAACTGTCTACTGGAATTGTTGTTGTTTCTCCTGTTGAGTTATTTGAGTTTCTTGTATATTCTAGACACTAGTGGCTTGTCAGATAAATAGTTTACAAATATTTGCCTCTATTCAACAGGTTGTCTCCTCCCTATGTTGATTGTTTCCTTTGCTGTACAGAAGGTTTTGAGTTTAATTTAGTATCATTTGCTTACTTTCCTTGTTATTGCTTGTCTTTTTGAAGTCACACACATAAAATGTGTGTGGTCATGTTCCAATAAAACTTTGGAATGAATAACAAATGAATAAGTTAATAAAACTAATACAACTAATGAATAAATTAATATGTTATAGTATACACTTCTCCTACATAAAGCTTTCTTACTTTACTGCTGATTTATCTCTTTTCAGTTATAGGGTATTTCATTTTAAAAATGATTCCTGCTTTACTATGTCTTCACTTTCTCCCTTTTGAATATTATGGTGGCTTTACTTAATTTTTACTCCAATTTATTGCTTCATTATAACTTCCCACAGCTTCTGATTTCTCACTTTGACAATCCATGTGGCTTTAGAACGTGTGAACTCAGTTCTGAAGACCGTTGCTGAGTCTTGGTCATTCAGCTCACATTACTGGCATGACCCAGGAACTGGTTCAGTAGCAGATACATGAGAATCACAGATCTAATTGAATTCCAGAAAACATAGTGAAAATTCAAGGCCTCTGTGGTTTGTGGACATGATGCCTGTTTTTGCTACTATAAGAGTTCGCTGGGGGAAAGTTAATACACAGAGATGAGCAAACCTAAAAGAGAACCAGAGAAAGGGGGCCCCTATTTAAAATTAACTAAAGCCTATATTGTCTTTGGACTTTTCTCAGACGCACGAGATAAACAAAGAAGTAAAAAACAGGAAGACTTCCACTTTTATTATTGCAACATATGCATCTCACTAAACTACACTGAGTTCAGTAATGGAAAAGCGGGTGTTGCAAGTGAAAATGTGAAAGTCACTGAACCAAGGAAAGGTAGGCAGCGAAGATAATTGCTTTGCCTTGTGCTGGAAAGTTGGCCTTCCTCAGTCGTAGTTATAGGGGAGTTTATTAAACTATGGCCTCTTGAACTCTGGAATAAGGATCATGTAAGAAATGTATCATGCTAAAGTATGTGGAAGCCTTCTTTTAATGTTCACTATTGTCCTCTGATAAAGAGGTGGGGTTCATTTGGAATTATACCTTCTGAAAGTTGACAGGAGAAAAAATACGCTTTGTTAAGGAATGTCTTCTGACTGCAGACCGTTATAAAAAATGATTTGAAATTTGGTTATCTGGTTTCTTGTAAATGGGAAATGACAAATTCCTAACCCTGAGCCAAAGTTAATATAAGCGAAATTAAAGAGATAAGGGACTGAAAAGGAGAAAAACTTAGGGTAGAGGAAGAGCCTGATTTCCTCAATTTTTCCCAGTTCCTCTCTTCAGTGTTCTTTGTCTCTCGAGAGGTGAAATTATTTCTGTCCTGGTGAAGCACCTGGGATGCAGCCTGGGGGCAACGAGCACATCATCGTTGTCCTGTCAGTCACGTGATTTTTGGTGGAAATCATGCTACCTATAGTTACCTGAATCATTCTTTTTGGGTAAGACTGCATTTGACACACAAACACTGAGCTTGTCCTAGATACAGTAACTGAAAAGGATTTGGAGTTCACTTCATTTGGTGAGGATGGGAGTATATACTTCATATAGGCATGGGTATTTTTGAAATTGTGCATATGTAATGAAAAGTACGTTTGGATGTTGGATGTTGTAACAAAGATGTGGACTGAAGCGGGATCACCTTCTGGTGGTCTCCTCAACATCTATTGCATCTTTCCCCCTCATTTCACCAACAGTCTCCAACAGGGGTAATCATGAGATTTCAAGGAAGCCTACCCCACTGCTGACTCTTTTATTGGAGCAGCAGAAATTTTTATCAGACCATTCCTAAAGCTTACTCTACTTGTGGCTCATTTTATTTTAAAAAGTCAATACATTCTTGTTTTTTTATGCAATTCAAGTTGGATTTTATATTTGTCGCATAAAAGGTAAACATATATAATGCCTCAACTCTCTTTCCAAAAAAAGAAAACCTCTCTCAGCTTTTACCTCCTTCTCGCTAGCATTTTATTATTTTTCTCTTCATAACTACAGTTGCTGAAATGTAGTGTTTGCTTGATCTCTGTAATTTCTCTTCCCCCATTTGCTTGATAACACACTGCTTTCTGCTTTCTATCCTTGCCACAGTTCAGAAACAGCTATTGACAAGAATATAAATGGCTTGATAAGAGTCAAATCGTGGATGTTTTTCAATTATTAACTTATCCAATCTCTGCTGGTTTCAGTTTACACAAACTTCCTGTCTTTTCTTTCTTGGTCTTCTTAAAGATCCTGTCTCATTACTTTTTAAATAATTGCCTTAGTTATTTTCTGTTGTTTATAACAGAATATCTGAAACCAGGTAATTTGTAAAAAATATATATATTTATTACAGTTATAGAGGCTGAGAGGCCCAAGATTGAAGGCCCACATCTGATAAGAAAGAGGCTTCTTGCCGTGGGCCCCACCAACATCCTGTCACATTTACCTAGAGGCTGCAGCATTGCAACACCAGCTGGACCCAAGTGTGCAGCCATCATCCTGGTACCTGAACCTATGTGGTGTCCTGCACCCAGGGGAACAGGTGGAACAGGTTGTCCAGTAATATGGGGAGGCTGCCCCAGGACTGAGGGAACTGACATGCATGCTCTCCAGAACCTGAGAGCAACTTGTCTGGGGCCTACCACCACCAAAAGTGATACTATCCCTACCCACAGTGGAGCTGGCATTGTTCTGGGGCCTAAAGACCAGCTTGCTTGAGACTTGCTTCCCACTCGGTGGCCCTGCAGTCTTCAGTGGCAGAGCAGCTAGCAGCTGTGTGCTCACATGCACCTCAGAGGCCTGATAACTAGCTAGCTGGGGGCTTGCCACCACCACCACCACCACCACCACCACCAGCATCCCGACAGGTAACCCTACTCCCTCCAGTGGCAGAGCTGCTGTATGCCCACGTGTGGCCCTCAGGGGTACGAGGACCCACCTATTTGGGGATTGCAGCTGCCAGCAGTGGAGCATCCACACACTACATGTGTCCCTCATGGGCCACAGAATGGGCCTGTCCAGAGCCTACCATTGTCATTGGTGACCCCACCTTCTCCAGTGGCACAGCAGCTGTGCACCTGTGCATGCTCCCCAGGAACTTGAGGACCAGCCCACCCAGAATCCGTTACTGCTACCAACAACCTTGCTTTCTCCATCAATGTAGTCACCTGGCATACAAATATACCCCTCCAGTACCCTGAGGATTGGTTTACCTGGGGCCTGCCTCTGTCACTGCCAGTAACCCTGCCCCATCCAGGGGCAGAGCCACTATGCACCTATACATGCCCCCAGGATCCCCAGGACTAGCCCATCCAGTATATTCAACCTCAGCAAATCTGAACCTCAGCCTCCAGAAACAACTGCAGTCCAGGTCGTAAGGCATTCACAGACACTGCTGCTGCTGATTATAGCCAAATAAATCACATAGTGGCTACACTACTGCCCTCATCTAGAACCAAAGCCAAAGTGTTCTACCCAACCAACGCTATGGCACACATCTATAGGAAAAACTATTTCCCTATGAAAGCTACTCCATAAACTTGGAAGAAGTGACTGTTCTACCAAATGTGCAGACATTAGGTGTCAGCTTGATTGGATTTAGGGATGACTAGATAGTAATCTCTGGTAAGGGATTGTTTCTGAGTGTAACAGTGAGGGTATTGCCAGAGAAGATTGACATTTGAGTTGGTGGATTGGGAGACAAAGACCCACCATCAATATGAGTTGGTGCTATCCAATTAGCTGCCAGTGCAAAGAAAACCGGGAGGAAGAAGTTGGGATAACTTTGCTTGTTAAGTCTCCTGGCTTCCTTCTTCCCATACTGGATGCTTGCTTCCTCTCTTCCTGTCCCTGTAAATCCTACTCTAGGTTCTTTGGCCTTTGAACTCTGGAACTTGCACCAGCAGCTTGCTAGGGCCTCTTGAGCCTTTGGCTACAGACTGAGGGTTGCACTGTTGGCTTCCCTGGTTTTGAGGCTTTTGGATTCAGGCTGCACCACTACTGGCTTCTCTCTCCCACAGCTTGTAGACAGCCTATTTCACAATATCTGATGGGTTTATCAAGTGTTTCTGCTTTTGATTCTTCCTCATTTTTCTCTTGCCACCGTCATGTAAGAAGTGACTTTCATCTACTGCCATGATTCTGAGGCCCCCAGCCATGTGGAATTCTAAGTCCAATTAAACATCTTTTATTTCCCAGTTTCGGATATGTCTTTATCAACAGCATGAAAATGGACAAATATAGTAGGAATAGCTATACTTACATCAAATAGAATAGAGATTAAGTCAAAAACATAAAAAGAGATAAGGAAGGTCATTATGTAATGATAAAGGTGGCAATTCAGCAAGAGGATATAAGAGTTGTAAATATATAAATAAGTGCCCAACACTAGAGGACTTGGATATAAAAAGCAAATATTCTTAGAGCTACAGGGATGATAGATTCCATCCAACATAGTAATAGTTGGGAACTTCAGCATTCCACTGCCAGTATTGAACAGATTATCTGGAGAGAAAAATCAATGAAGAAATGTTGGACTTAAACTGAAAAATAGACCAAATGGACCTAACAGACATTGATAGAAATAACTTGGAATAAATTTAACCAAGGTAGTAGAAGACCTCTACAAGAAAAACTACTAAATACTGGTAAAATAAATCTAAGAGTACACACAAAAAATGGAAAGACATTTTATGTTCATGAATTGTAAGAATTAATATTGTTAAAATAACCATTCTATCCAGAAGTATCTATAGAGTCAGTGTAATTCCTATCAACATATCAAAGACATTTTTTCACAGAAATGGAAAAAATTCCTAAAATTCATATGAAACCAAAAAATACCCTGGATAGTTAAAGCAATCCTAAGCAGAAAGAACAAAACTAGAGGCATTACACTACCTAACTTCAAAATATACTACAAAGTTATAGTAATCTAAATATATATATACGTATATACATATATGTATAAACACACACATATACACACAGAAATGCAACAAGCACATTGGACTATTGTTCACCCATAAAAAAGAAAGGACAACATGGATGAGCCTGGAGGACGTCATGTTAAGTGTTATAAGTCAGGCACAGAGAGATAAATATTCTCAGGTATGTTCTCACTCATATGTAGATGTTAACTAAGTTGAACTCATAGAAGTAGAGAATGGAATTGTGGCTATTTGAGTCTAGGAAGGGAAGGGAGAGAGAGAGGATAGGGAGAGGTTGATTAGTGGACACAAAATCACAACTGATAGGAGAAATAGCTGTAGTGTTCTATAGCACTGCCAGGTGAATATAATTAGAGTAGTTTAGTGTCTAGTTTTCTCTAGAAGAGAGGATTTTGAATGTTCCCAACACAAAAAAATCAATTTGAAATGATTGATATGATAATTACTCTAAAATTTGACCATAATACATTGTATACTTTTATCAAAAGTTTACTTTGTACCCAACAAATATGTACAATTATTTCATGTCAATTACAAATAAAATTAAGAAAAAAAAAGAGCTTAAGGACTAACTGGTGAGTCTCTCGTAGTTCAAGCAGATCCTAATGGAATGGCTAAAGTAGGGTTCTGCTTCTTTGGAACCCATAAACTCAGGGTGGTCCTGGGGGAAAGTGGAGAAACCCTGTACTTAGGGATCTATATGGAAGTATCAGTAATGGATAGACGAGTCTCTTCATATTTTAGATATTGCCTAAAATGCAGAGGGATTTGCTGTTCTTCAAACCTGGAAGACAGAAGTCTCCAGAAAAGAATGTGGGGCTTAGATCTTTGGTTAGAAACGTGAGCAGATAATAATTACTTGAAATTGTTGCTCACAATAAAGGAGCTTCCAAAGACAAGAAATGATTTTTAAGTAGCACTGCATGTCCAAGGAAACTATGTGGCACAACTGAATTCAAAACATCTCCTCAAGAAAGAAACTGTGGTACAGAATGATGTGATTTATTTTCTAGGCTTCTCTTCCTAAGCTCATCTCTTAAATCATGGTATTCTTCAGATGTGTATCCTCGACCCACTGTTCTCATGCTATGAACTCTTCCAGAGTGATCTCATTTCCTTTAATGATTTCAGTTCCTGATGACTTAAATTCTCTATCTTTATCCTTGACATTTCCCACGGATTCATCCGTCTCCCATAGTATTATCTTAAAATCTCAGACTCAGCTTTTATAAAATAGTAATTAGTTCCACTATCACGTCTTCCTCACCCCATCATCTGCTGAACTCCTTCCTTATTTCTTATTATTTTTGTATCTTTGCTGTATTTAAAACTACTGACAACCATTTTATTAACCCAGGAAATACCATCAACTGAGACTTTCTTCTCTTTATCCCAATATCCAGTACATTTTTGTAAATTTTAACTCCTATTTTTCAATCCTGTCTCCCTTTTTCTATCATGTTTCCCTTGTTTTAACTCTGGTCACTATCCTCTTTTATCCTAAATTATTATAACTTCTTAATGGTCTGTGTCAATCAGAATTTGCATTGTAAGCAATAGAACATGATTTTGGCTAGCTCAAGCAGAAGAGAATGTCTCACCAGGTTTGGGAATATTTGTAGAGTCAACAAAATAGTTGGACAGTGAGGCTCAGAATATGTGAAAGAACCAATAAAGTCTGGTTAGCAGGGGCCACAGCCACCATGATTCTTCAGAACCATCTGCTTAAGACAGCATCACCAGCACTGGAACTGTTGAAAAATCCCATTCCCACCTCTGGCTCTGCTGACACTTCAGCTTCTGGATGGTGTTTTTGGTGAGTGACACAATTATGTGTTCTTTCATCTTATTTATTACTACAGATTCAAAGTCCCGAGGGCTTGTATTAAATTGTCTGAACCTAAATTGTATGCTTATGGCTTAGGTACAGAAGATGGGGAGGAAAAAAAAAATCTATTATCTTTCAATTACTGTGATGGAAAGTAGAGTCTTCCTTCTCTAAGCTCTGCACAACAGGCCATTTTCTTTTAAGTTGGAAATACTAAAAAATTGGGCCATAAAAACAGTAATGATACTAAATATAATAATATAATGTAATACAGTACAAAAAATAATATACCAACAAATAATAATGATAAAATGAAATGCCCAATGAAAAGATCTGAGAGAAAGATCTTTTCTTTCAGTCAGTTTCCCTCGAATCATTTTTCCGCATGGAAACCAAGAAGAAATAAGGCAAAAGTAATTGTCAGGAAGCTGCTGCAGAGACCCAAGCAAGAAATGATGGTCTTCACAAGTCGAGTTGTGACAGGAGTCTGGAGAAATAGGCATATCTGAGAGATATATAGAACTAAAATCAATGTGGTATTCAATCTATAGATGTGTGGGATGAGCGATATAGGGAGATAAAGGTTGGGTTGACATTTCTTTCTCAAGCCATTAGGAAGAAATGAAGATTCCTAGTTTTATATGTATGTAATTTCTGGGGTTGCAAAGATGTTGGGTAAGTACCTGGCTATATAATCTGGTGCTCAGAGGACAGAGCATTACTGGAGATGTGTCTATGTGAGACACTAATATACAGTTGATCATTAAAGTGTTGGGAGATGTTGAGATCACCCAGGGGAGGTACAGAAAGAATACCCAACTCCAATGAAGCTCAAACATAAAGGTTCAGTCCTCTCTCAGGCCTCCTTGTGGAAGACATTTGGAGCGTATCAGACCTCAATTCTTTTTTTTTTTTTTTTTTACTAGGCAAAGAACTTTATTAACCTTGGTTTCAAACTTGATTCCCAGGCTTCTTCGGCTTAATTAGCTGCAAAGAATGAATTGTGTATAAGCAAATAACTGAAAAGAGCTGCAGTGTCCAAGGGGCTTGGGCTTAAAAATATTAGAGATCTAGATTTTATCAGATCCATAAACAAAAATTTCTTAAAAAGCAGTCATAATATAAAATAGCAGCTCCCAGTAACTTCTTCAAGTTTTATCTTCAGAAGTTGACTCAATTCAGTTTGCCTCATTCTTGGAAGCCTCATCAAAATTCTCCACAAGATCTGGGACTTCATCATCATCCTCCTCTCCAGTAGCAAGTGGTGCTTTTCCATCCACAGATTGTTTGGGTAGAGCTTCAGTCAGTCTCCTTAAACTAGTCAGACTGTCTGCCCCAAGCTGGTGTCAGATGCTGGGTAGCATTTCTGTCAGCTGCTTTGTCTCAGCATGGCCTGTAATGGTGAAAGTGTTTGCTGCCAGAGATGCCTGAACTTTAGGGTTGTTAAAGTGGATCACTGTTCCTTGGTTTGTAAACATATTAACCTCTTCAATACCAGAGATATTGTTCACCCCTAACTTCTTTAAGGAGAACTGAAGTTTTTTATCATCTGCTGTGGCTGTTCTATGAACCACCTTCTTCTTTCTGCGAGCAGTTCCTTTCCCACCAATGCGCACTTGTGCCTGCAGTTCGGCGAGTTTTTCCTGGTTCATGATTGTTTCTTTCATCTTGTCGGAGTGGATAAGGGGTCGCGCGGGGGACTAGGGTTGGTGCTCAGGGGGTCTCAGGTGGACCAGCTGAGATTAGGCTCACACACGTGGGGATGCAAGATGGCAGCTCCAGACCTCAATTCTTAAAGGATTAGCACTTGGCTTATTGCTCCTGTCATGTGAACATGAATCTTACCAGACTCTTGGTAATTTCAGTATGCTTCTGCTGAGTGTATTTCCGTTACTCTGGTCACTCAAATTCCGAACTTCCTCATTTCCAAAGATCTTGTTTTTCACCCTACCTCAGCCACCCACTTCCCATGGCCAGGCCCTAGACTGCTGTTTTTCAATCACAACGTTTTAGCAGGGCATGAATCAATGAAGTCATCACAAATAGCATTTCTTCTCAATGAAATGTAATAAAAATATCATCATGCTTAACATATGCTTACATATAAATTGGGTTATGCATTGATCATATCTGATTGTACACAAGGTTTACAACTGTTCATATTTGAAGTCAAATAATGTGGTTAACACAGTAAAATGCTATAGGGCCAATTGAAAAGCAAAATGGCAAGTTTGGGTAGTATTATTTTGAATTTCTTAGTGAATTCAAAAAGCACAATCTTCAGAAATGAGACAAGGACAAAATGATGTCTTTGAGTGGGCAAAGGGGAATGAAGTTCAGTTCTCAGCTATTATTTCTACTGCTCTCTCTTCTTTCTGCATGATTAGTTTTTCTCATCTACGAGATTATTCTCATCCACATACAAGATGGTGGTATACTATCCTCTGTCTGAAAAAGGAAATTCCCCAAGTTACTCCACATCCTATTTCAATATGCTTCATTTTTTCCCCCTGGGACTCAGAAAACAGTATTTCAAAATGAAGGCCTCAGAAGCAAGTTTTCCTCTAACCTTCTTCTGCCCTCCTGTCTCTTAGTCCAATTCTCCCTGGAGGATAGCTATAGAAACTAGAATCCCTCTTTCCCAAGCCAGGTCATAGAAATCAAAACTATTTCTTCCTGAAGTTAGTTATAAAACATAAAAATATTGCTCTAATTATGCTTCTGTCTTTCTGTGTAAAAACTAGCCATAAAAACTTATCTGACCTATGTTGTTTGGACTGTATGTCATAAAACCCCCATTCCAGAGATAGTCTGGCCCCATACCCTTAAGGAGGGAATACATGCTCAGAGAGGCCAAGGGGGATCTAGACACACAGGCCTTGCTGAGTTTCTCCATTCAGTCTATTAGCATTAGATCACACTCTCTCTGTCAAATCCTGTTTCTACATGGCTGTCCGTATTTTGCCAAACCTAAGCATAAAATAAAATGAACCACTTCCCCTGTATCTTTGGGTCTTCATTTGAAAAGCCCTCACATATACATGTTAAATAAATTTGTGTGCTGCTTCCCCTACTAATCTGACTTTTGCAATTTGATTTTTTATTGAATCTTTAGAGGGTCTCTACAGTTTCAATTTCCAGAAAATTTTCCTTAAAGGACTTTCTGTACTCATTATTTCATTTCTCTCTTTCCTTGCAGCTTCCTGTGCTCATTGCAAATTCTTATTTCCAACATCCTACCAAAACTGCTCTTATTAACCTCTGTTTTATGTACTCAGTACCATTTGATCATACTTGATTCTTCCACAATATTTGACAATGTTGATCATCATCTTCTTCTGAAAACTCTTTCCTCACCTAACCCTGACTCTTTACTACCCTCCGTTCTCCTCACACTTCACTGGCCACTGCTCTATAGCATTTTACTGTGTTAACCACGTTATTTGGTTTAAAATAGTTGCTTCATTTGGCTTCCATGACACTGGCCCTTCGGGTTTACTTGCTCCCTCTTTGGAGACTACTCAGTATTCTTTACAAGCTTCTCTTACTTTTATTTCTTAAGTCCCCAAATATAATGATTTCTTCAGAGATTCCTGCTTGGATGTATTTTTTATTCTTTCATTTATTCATTTAACAAATATACACTGAGGGTTTTCTATAGATGACTTGAAATGTAGCAGTGAACCAGATAAGGAGAGTTTGTTTGCATAAAGTACAATCCAGTGGGAATATACAACAAATATACACATAAGCAAAAAGTATCAAGGTAAATGGGAAGAAGAAAATAAATTATGATAAGAGGGCACAAAATAACTCAATAGGGAGGCAATTTTAGGTAGGAATCTCGGAAGTCTTTGAAAGAAGTTAGGAAAAGTTGTAGGTTGTAATTTGAAAATGAGCATATCAGGAAGTGAAATCAGCAATGCGCAAAAAGTCTCAAGTAGGAGGATGCCTGGTATGTATAAGAAAATAACAAGTAAGCCAGTGTATCTGAAGTGGAAAGAGACGGGGCCAGTAAGATTAGAGGCGAGTGAGGAAACATAGGACTAGATCAAGGAAAGCCTCGTGATTAATGGTAGAAACTTAAGAAGATTCTATTCTGAGTGAAATGTAAAACTGTAAGAGAGTTTTAATCAGCAAGGATGCATGTCTTAAAGGTTTAACTTTGTTGAGTGGAGACTGAACGGCTTCAGTGAAAGTTGGGAAGGAGGGAATGGAACCAGAGAGGCCAATTAAAGGGTTATTGATATTGGCCCTGAGAGAAGAGATGATAGTCTGCCCTAAGGGTGGTGGTGGGAAGATGTTGAGAACTGGGAAAATTCTGGATATATTTTAATAATAGAGTTTATAGGATTTCTGAATGGTTGAGATGTGAAGTCTAAAAATAAGAAGGAAGTCAAGGATAACTCTAAGTTTGGGGCTGAGCAACTGATAGAATGGAGCTGCCATTAACTGAGATAAAGATGACTGGGGGGTAAGCAGGTAGTGGAAAGGTGTTGAAGTAATCAAGTTTTGGGTTTGCTCATTTAAAATTTCATTTACCTTTAGACATCCAAGTGTATATGTCAAGTAAGTAACTGGGTATATATTTCTGGGGTTTAGGGGAGGAATACAAATCTCTAAAAATAGATATTTGGCTATTGTCAGATGATATTTGAAGTCATACAGTGAGATGAGAATAACCCAGGATGAGAGAGTGTTTGGTATAGAATTAATAAAGAGAACCTATCATATACAGTATTTCTGGTAGGGTTGACCTCACTTAATTTAGCGTTCTTCACTCTCAATTCACCTCTGTTTTGTCATGAGCTCTGGTAATGTCAACCGTGTTACTGACATTAACAATACACCATAGTCAGTGTGGAGCCTCTGAAACTGAGTAGGCATTGGAGGTAAGACTAATGTAATCTCAGAAAGGTTTTAGTTCAGGGGAAAATAACATGCATTTGGTTGCCAAGAGTAAAAGACTACCTTTAACAAGCCAGAACTTTGTCATGGCATATTGCCAAATTTTTTTAGAGGGTACCCTGCCAAGAAGGGAGTGGGAGGACAAAAATTATCAACAGTGCAAGGTCATGTTTGAGTCTTCCTGGAACATCCACCTCTGTGGTAATGCTTGCAGGATAATCAGGCTAGGTTGGACTCATGGTAAATGAGCATATCCTGCTCTTTGGTGGATC
The DNA here is from genome assembly GCA_031835075.1 of Saguinus oedipus. Lineage (NCBI taxonomy): Eukaryota > Metazoa > Chordata > Mammalia > Primates > Cebidae > Saguinus > Saguinus oedipus. The sequence goes on along the minus strand of CM063169.1, from coordinate 34,090,912 downwards.
TTTCTATTATAAGAAAAGAGAATCATGTGAGGAATATGTGGGAATTAGAGCCCAGAATTATGTACTTTTGGTTTTCTCCTCTTTGGCTGTGGCAACATTAAGCCATCTCTCTTTTTTGCTGTTCCTGTGTTGCCTTTGGCTAGCATCTTTTCTGAGGTCGTGTGTCTTCTGGATTCTGACAGTTGGTGTAAGGGCCAGTTTCTATGTCAGCAGTGTGAGTGGGATCATGCCTGTTGGCATGAAAATTATGGAAATGTCAGCTCAAAGAATCATACTTGTTATTTTGAGGCTTGGAGTTAAGTCCCTACTCATTATCTCCTCAAAGATTCTAATAGTAAGTGTGCATTTTAGGGAAAAGAATATGTTTTTATAAATTTTGAGAAGCGACAAAATGTAACAATCAGGAAAAACTGAGATTTTTGAATGAAGATATGTCACATAAAGACCAATGATTTGAAATATATAATTATGAACTTCTAAATCAACCAACCACATTTGGGGACTGTTCTTTGATTAGTTGAACTGTTCAGTGAGTGGGGTGTTAAATTTCACGTAGCAATTTGTACCCATAAAAAGATGCAGACATAACAGTGATTTATGTAAAAGAAGTAATTTTGGGGCCAACAATGTTAATTTTATAGTACCAAGGTTCTAGAGGAAGCCTGTGATATCAGTTTTGGAGTAGGTGCTTCACAAAGGACTTTCAGAAAGTTGCCTAAGCAGTGGAGAAAGCCCAAGCAGTAATACGAACCACTAATAACTTGAGTGTCAACTATCAGTTTGCTTTTTGGTTAATAAAATTGTTAGGGATTGGCAGAGAAAAGAATTGTTCAACATTTTAATCTTGTTCATAATTTAAAGACTCAAACTTAAAGGCTGCATAAAGATGGGTAATGTGGAGCCTACATTTTCAAAGGCTGTTGTGAAATCTGTCAGTGTTGTCAAGTTTCAGGATGTCAAGTTTCAGGATAATCAGAATAAACAATGGAAGCAATAGAGTCGAATATCATTGTTTCCCCCCACAGACCTTTTCAGCTAAAAGAAATTTGGTCATTCTGGAAGAGAACGGTTGCTATTCTTCATTCCTTCATCATTATTCTAATTGAAAATTTGAGTTATCATCTTTAGAGAATAATCAAGAATGTATTCAAAGTGAATAGAAATCCTCAGTGCTCATAACTCACATGCAGAGATCTTAGAATTAGAGGTCTTCCATGGTTTTGACACTCTGAAAACATTAATCATCTGTGGTTTCTTTTCAAGGGCTCATTTTTTGATAGGTTCTTGGCAGTATTTACTGGCCTGATTTGCTGAGGTACACATATGCCCCTTAACTAATTGCATAGAATTGTACCTATTCCCAAATTATGCCAAGAAATTCAGTATCACTTCTTGAGCAAAACTTACTTCACCTACCTTCGAATTGCACAAAAGGAAAGTTTTTCTCTGAAAGAGAGAAAAATAACTACAGAATCTGAACAATCCACAGCTGCTCTTGATTCTGTTGCTGTTCTACAGACTTTATCTACATCTTCAGTGATACACTGACTGTCTTCCAGCCCTGCCTAGGTCACGGTCATGCCCACACACACTTTGACACACAAACTCTTAAAATTCTCACATTTGTTTATCCTTTGTTGCTAAAGAGCGGTTACTATATAAGTAAAAGTTTTAGTTTAAAGACCAAATACAAATGGAAGAAAGAAATGAAATGATACTTCAAGTCCCAGAATTACTAGGAAGGCAGAATAAAGACATTTAGATTTAATGCAGCAAGAACCACCACCACCACCACCACCACAACAAAACACATCATGTAACTGGTCTGGAGAAAATACCGGTTGGTACACTGCTTAGAACTATACCTTAAGGTGTATCTTACCTACATTGTTTCTGGAAATTCCTGAATTTGGCTGCTGTTTTTTTGTCTACTGTCCCTGAAAAGCAGATACTATGCTACCACCAAAACCAGCAGAGCACATTTTCAAATATCTTTTCTTTTTGTCATTAGTTCCTCATTTATAATACAGGAGGGGTACATCTGATTGATCCTGACTTGGAAATGTGCCTGTGCCCTAGCTGCAAAAAAGTCTGGGATAGCGAGTATATAGCCCCTTTTGCTTCTGCAGTAGGATATGCCTCCCATCAAGATCTGTAAGTTGTGAACGTCCCTAAATTTAAGGAGGAAGTCAGATGCCAGGCACCCTCCAAAAATGACAAATGTCTATGGTAGGATACTACTCTTTGGCTGCCTAAAATCATATTTCTTTCTACATATATACTTCTATTCTTCTATGTATCATAGTACAATTATCTCATAATAGACATTGGAGACTATGAAAGGTGAGAGAGCATGGGAAGGGGGGTGAAAATTGCAAAACTACCTAATTGGCACAGTGTTCACTATTTGGGTGATGGGTACACTGAAATCCTGGACATCACCACTGCATAATATATGTATGTAAGAAACCTGCACTTGTACCCCTTAAATGCAGAAAAATAGTTTTTTAAAAAGAAAAAGAAAAAATACAAAAAAATTCTATGTAAGTCTGAGGATGTACTCCTGGCTTACCAAAAGGGGGATAACACCAATCCTTGCAGTTATCAAGTGTCCCAGGCCACCCTCTCTGAGGAATAGCAATTTCTCCCTTTGTTCTGCTCTGACCCTGACCAGAGAGTTTTTCAACTATGAATTCCATTGTGAAGTTAATTATATACAATAATGAGGAAGAGGGAACCAAGAGCAGGAAGACTAGTTAAAGTTAAGTTAGTTAAGTTATAAGTGTACATGTGATACTGAGAGGAAGTTTTTTAAAAAAAGATTTACAGAGGAGGGTTCACGGAGACCTTCTTTCACGCCCATTTGATTACTTTTTTCCTTTCATCCAGTTCCATCTTATACATGCATGAAAACAATCACTGTCTTATTGACAAGTTTTCTCAGTTTATCAAAGGCCTTTTTTACATTTCCTTTCCCCCATAGCCATTATCTTGGACACAGATGTTGGAGAACCTCTGTATCACCTGGACATTTTCTTTTTCTTTTTCCTTTCTCCTTCGCAAATTCTTTTTATAAAAGCTAGTTATCTTTCAAAATGCACATGTGAGTCTCTCTGTCAGCTTCCAGTGATTTGTAATTACCCTTTGGAGAAAGCTGACTGTTCTCAGCATGGCTTAGAATATCTTCCTGGTTTGACCCCTACCTTCCCCAGCCTCATCTCCCATGTCTTTCTTTGTGCTCCAGTTTCTCAGAAACTCCATTCTCTTTCTGGTCTCAGGGCCTTGCAATGATCTTTCCTTTACTTTGAAATATTCTTGCCAATGCCTTTTCATTCTCCAGTTTCTCGGGTCTCAGCTGAGTTTCAGATTTTTAGGTCTTTATCATACATGCCTCTTCCAAACCCAAACAAGCAAGGTGGCCATGTCTGCTGCTCTATATACCCCTGATTGTTGCAGTCATGACTTTTATTACTATTAGATTGGCATGAAAGCCACTTCATCTTTTGACATTGAAAGTGATGGCAAAAAGAGCTCTGAAAGGCCCGCGATGCCCCTGCACAAGTACCCCGTGGGGCTCTGGAAGCGGCTGCAGCTGCGGCAGGGCATCTGTGCCCGCCTGCCCAAGCACTTCCTGCGCTCCCTGGAGGAGGAGCGGACGCCCGCTCTCGTGCACTATAGGCCCCATGGAGCCAAGTTCAAGATCAACCCCAAGAATGGGCAGCGGGAGCGTGTGGAAGACGTGCCCATACCCATCTACTTCCCCCCCCCCCCCCGCAAGTCCCAGCGGGGGGCTGTGGGGCGGTGAGGGCTGGATCCAGGGACAAAGATACGCCAACAACGCCAAGCTCTCCAAGAGGCTAAAGCAGGTGTGGAAGCTGCAGCTGTTTGATCGAGAGCTCTACAGTGAGTTCCTGGACAAGAAGTTCACCGTGACCGTGACCATGCGGACTCTGGACCTCATCGACGAGGCCTATGGGTTCGACTTTTACATCCTCAAGACCCCGAAGGAGGACCTGTGCTCCAAGTTTGGGATGGACCTGAAGCGGGGCATGCTGCTTTGGCTTGCCCGGCCAGACCCCCAGCTGCACCCCGAGGACCCCGAACGGCGGGCGGCCATCTACGACAAGTACAAGGAATTTATTATCCCAGAGGAGGAGGCAGAGTGGGTGGGCCTCACGCTGGAGGAGGCTATTGAGAAGCAGAGACTTCTGGAGGAGAAGGACCCTGTACCCCTGTTCAAGATCTATGCGGAGGAGCTGATCCAGAGGCTGCAGCGGCAGGCACTATCAGAGCCAATGCTGGTGCAGAAGAGAGCCAGTGGCCAGTGAGCGCACAGCCCCTCCGTGCCTGCCCTCCAGGCTCAGCCTTCCTCACCAGGCCTTTTGCACTGAGGATACAGACTCTAGGGGGCACTAAGGGCCACCAGTGGGTGGATCCTGCAGCTTCCAGCCCGGGGCCGGCTTGGCAGGGATCCCCAGGAGGCCCTCCCAGGGGCCCACGCTGGGTCAGTGCTCCTTGTGCCCGCGGGGCCGGGAGCGAGTAAAGTCTGGGCCAGCCTACCAAAAAAAAAAAAAAAAAAAAAAAAAAAAGGCAAAAAGCGCAATTACTTTTGCACCAACCTAATATAGGCTAAGTGCCTGTCTTGCCCCATTGCTCCAAGTGTCAGCCTGTGCACTGCTGTCTCCTTGGTGTCTGGGATACCTACAACCTGACACAAGGGAGGCATCCAACAAGTAATTGCTGAACAGTGAATATGGGAAAAGGTCCTGCCTTTGTCATGATCGGGCCAGGAATTATGTTTTCAGGTTTCCATTTTCTCATGATAAAACTTCTTCATAAGAGGAAATAATCTTCTGATTTCTCAGGTAATTGAGGTTTGACGGTATGATTGGGAAGGTATGAATTCTGTTTGCATTAAGGTATGAAGCTTGTATTTGCTGTGGAGAGGTAGAATAGCTCTACAACAGGCCAAATGTCATTTGTTTCCCAGCACTGAACTTTGGCAAGAATAGTTCTCTGCTAATTCAAGTGACCAAGAATTTATGCAATTTCCTCTGAAGAAAATTATCCTTTTGAGAGCAGGAAGAAATATTTTACCCCCTTCACTGAAACTTAATCATTTTACCAGCATTCGTTTCTTCTTGCACCTGATTTTCTTCTTTCTTACACAATCAACTGTATCTGCTTTGTATAAATATCTTGTATTTAAAAAGTTGCCTTTTAGATGCATGGTGTCCTACGATGTGTATATTGAATCACCAGAAATAACTCAGTGACATATTATTCTTGCTTATTTCATACATATTTCCAACTTATGACTCATTGGTTTGAAGAGGACAAATTTGAACTAAGAGAAAACAGAGGACTCGATGTACTTGTGCCTGAGAGGAGGATGAATCACTGTGCTGCTGGCGAAGGATCCTGGGTCAGGTTGTCTCATGAGTTTGAATGACCCTCAGTGTTCCTGGTCCCACTCATGAACTCACACGCAAACTTGCACACACACACAACCAAAACACCACTCACTTCTTACTTTGGAAGCCCCACAAAACTGTTTCAGGCTGTAAGGCGTGTGTGTATATAAAGTGGTTGTCTTGGAGGCTACAACTTGGTAAAGAAACACGTCAGAGGGACCCAGAATGTTCACAGTGGCATTTTCATTCTCAGTGTTCAAGGAGTTTTATTTTCTGCTCTCTTTCTACAATCTGTTTTTCTTACTATAGCAAATGTCATTTCCTATGGAGTTTAGCAGAATATGAAATGGGATTGTTTTCTAGTGAATGTTGATGCAATTGTATGATTTTCCTTAGAATCGTCTTTCCCTCCCTCCTTCCCTTCCTCCTTCCTTCCTTCCTTTCCTCCCTCCCTCCCTTCTCACTTCTGTTTTACTAAAAAAAACCTGGAACTAGTGTCAGCATTACATGGATCAGACCAGCTTTAAAATAACTCCTATAGATTTGCCTCTAAACCTGGATTGAAATTTGTGATAAGACAAAGTTCTTAAATATGTTAATTTTAAATCTGTTTATAACAAGCACAAATTCCCAAAGTGGCATAGAGCTGTTAAGCAGTAAATTCCCATTAAAGTGACAAGCTAAGGATTTAACTTAATTGATGGGGGGATGTGTATGTTGTTTTGTGTATGGGGGTAGTAGGGAGGTGTGTGTGTGTGTGTGTGTGTGTGTGTGTGTGTCTGTAAACCTACTAAAAGGAGGATGCAAGATAGAGGAAACGGAAAGAGAATTCAGGTAGCAATAGCAGGATGCACTTACATAGCACTTTCTATGTGTCAGGCATTGTATAAACTTGACATGTATTAATTTAATTTTCAACACAGCCACACACTGGAGGTATTATTGCTTTCTCCATTTTACATATGAGAAATGTAAAGGTTAAATCATACAAAGATTAAGGTCACATAGCTATTAAGTGGCAGAGGTAAATGGTTCACATCCTAAGCATTGTATTATGCTGTTTTCTCTCAAGTACAACTCAAGCATAAATTTGTAGCATAATGAAAGAGAGAATCCTTTGTGAAACATTAGAACCAGATTTATTGTCTTGCTTTGAGGAAAAAAAAATGCCAAAGCGTTTGGAAATCTTTCACCAACAAACAGCAAGGGGGTAGAACTTTAAAAGGCAGGACTGTGGTCTACCAGAGAAGGCGACTGCGTAGCTTAAGGGAGTATGGTGAAAAGAAGCCAAGAGAGAACTCACAATGTCTGGGGGATGACAAGTAATTCCTGGGGCTAACCTGATGGTGGACTCTGCCCATGAGGAGCAGTGCTCTGATGTCTGTTCTGGAAAAATGTCACCACTTCAACCTTTCTCTTTCTATGACTGATTAGATGATGATTTACTCCATCACAGAAAGAATGGAGATTAGGATGGAAAGAAAAGGCTCCATCTGTTGAGAATGGCTCAACTTTGTGAAGCTGCTAGAAAGAGAGGTGCCATGGGAAGACAGTTTGTTTTATTTATTTATTTTTTTTGAGACGGAGTTTCACTCTTGTTACCCAGGCTGGAGTGGAACGGCACGATCTCGGCTCACTGCAACCTCCGCCTCCTGGGTTCAGGCAATTCTCCTGCCTCAGCCTCCTGAGCAGCTGGGATTACAGGCACTCACCACCATGCCCAGCTAATTTTTTGTATTTTTAGTAGAGATGGGGTTTCACCATGTTGACCAGCATGGTCTCAATCCCTTGACCTCGTGATCCACCGACAACCTTAGGGAAGGGAGAGGGAGAAATAAATTGATTGATATTTTAGAGACATGTTTTTAAGGTCAACTATTCTGCTTTTCTCCAACTTAAAACAAACAAACAAACAAACAACTCTTATTACAATAGTCTTCCTAACAAAGGCTTCAGTACTTCAATAAGGCTCAACGATGGAGTCAGTTTCTTGGGTTTAGGGTCTACTGCTCTCTGTTCCTTCTTTCCTATTTATTCATAAAATCTAATTTTGGTCCCAGATTCCATGTATGTCACTTTCATTAAACAGGAAATAATATTAATTTTTGCAGCCACCACAGGAGTAGCAGTTTTGGGAATCCTCGATCATTCTGAGTTTATAAGAAGGCTCAGAAAAATTGCCAGGTATATTCTTCAGATTGTCATTAGGGTAAATTTGTTGAGCTGTGCACAATTTTTGGGTAGGACTTTAACCTTGAGAGTTTTTTGGCACACAAATTTATTGACTTGCCAACTGTTGTGGGTTCCATACAGGCAAAACCTTGTTGCTATTTGCAGTATCTGGGAGAGGAAAAGAACGATAATCTTGTCTTCTCTTGGCTTCAGATCCAATATAGACAGAAAAAAAACTAGACAAAATATAATTTCTTGGTTGGGGGCAGTGGCTCATGCTTGTAATCTCAGCACTTTGGGAGGACTAGGCAGGCAGATCACCAGGTCAGGAGATCGAGACCATCCTGGCCAACATGGTGAAACCCCATCTCTACTAAAAATACAAAAGTTAGCTGAGCGTGCTGGCCTATGCCTGTAGTCCCAGCTATTCAGGAGGCTGAGGCAGGAGAATTGCTTGAACCCAGGAGGTGGAGGTTGAGCTGAGATTATGCCACTGTACCCCATCCTAGTGACAGAGCGAGACTCCATCTCAAAAAAAATTATTTCTTTGTCATATGCTTTAAAGATATTCCTAGTTTATTTTTTTCCAAACTGGAAGATAATGCAGTTATAAAATTTAATACTTGTCACCTTATGAAACAAGAGCATTGGAATGGCTACAGAAATATTCAAGTTTTGCATTCCCAGATGGAATTGAGCAGATGAAAAAACAGCAATTCAGTAAACAAACAAAAAGACCCCCAAGAATTCCAGTAGATTGAACACATTCTATATGGATATAGTTTATTATTCATATCTCTTTGATTCGAACTAGATTAACCAAAATTAGGGAGTTACTCTTTTAGTTTGAAAAAGATGCTGGAGTAGTTCACATGATTAAAAGAAAAGTTTCAGGTATTAGGACCTCACCAGTTGGTTCTAAAATTCGATACTGTCAAATTTCTTCTCTTTTCATCCTTGCCTTTTCCTCTCCTCCCCTTCCAACCTCACTCTTTCTGTTACTTGTTTGAATTTATATAATTCCCCCCATGGCAGGGATTATCCACATTCACCTAATAGAAACAGAACTTTTCTCCCAAGTTTAATATATCCATTTCAGGCAAGATCTTTCACTGGCTTGATTGAGTGACATGTCTAACCCTGGACTAAGCAAAATGGAATTCAAGTTAATTGGAGTTTCAGGACTTATTACTAGAGTAATAGACACTGCTTATAACAAGCTTATAGTTTATTAAAAGATAAAATATTACACATGGAATGAACAGTACTCATTATTTGACAATGCTTGTTTATCAGGTTTTATAAAATTGACATACTTTTCTGTTATATAAAAACTGAACAATATTTATGAAAGATGTACAGAAGTGCTGATTCCATATTCCATAAGATAAAAGCCTTCTTTGGACCCCCAGAGTTGAGAAGATTTAAGCTTTTATCATGAAAATGAACTCAATAAAGATACTAGCTATATATTTAATAGTGTATTTGAAACAAGGGGCATATTGGATTGTTTTTACTTCTCCTGTATTTTCTAGACAGTGTAATTAAGAGTTGTTATTTTGCCCCCTTTAAAGATTGTTCAGTTGGATTACTGAGCTCCATCAGTATTCCACATGGGAAACAAAGTAGAAATCATGATCTTCTTAAAATAAAAGCATGCTTTAAATAAAAGTATATAAACCCTATAACACCACAAAGACCAGGAATTTTTCAAAGGTATTATTTCACCTTTCAAAGGTGAACACAGGCCTAAACTACTATTTGCTACAGGGTGCTGGACTCCAGATAGTGGAACAGATGGAGAGAATCCAGCTCATGGATCACTGCAAGCAGGAGAGCAGTGACTGAGCAAAAGCAAATGAACACATGATGCACAGCCCTGGAGGACAGAACTACAGTATTTACTCAAAGTTTCGTCATGTAACTTGGGCTAGTATTTGAGTTGTATATACCTACAAACACTTAGGATAGCTGCTTCAGAAGCTTCAGTTATCCTTTTGAATTCCATTCATTTATTTAGGTATTGACAATTCTATGGTATATATGTCCAAAGTTATCAATCAACCATGCACTACTGTATAACTCCTGAAAATAACTTAAAAATTTCCTGCTCTTTAACCTGATTCATTAACCTCATTCAATCAGACATAGATATTTTATGGTAACTGTATACAATAAAATCTGTATATAGTTCTCTTTACTGATCCTTCATACAAGCCCTTGCCAGAGACCAGTTATTTCTCTGACAGAAAGAGTTGTCTAAATCTTTGTTCCCCAGTTGTTGTCCACCTATCACCAGCAGCAACATCACAACAGAATTTAAGGCTCCATCACAAACCCATTGAACTGAAAATGGCATTTGACAAGCCCTACCAGTGATTGCAAGTGTCCCTAGGGTTTGTGTAAGCAAACAATAATGGAGAAGATCATTTTAGAAGGGAGGCTCAGAGGCGGCAAGAGATGTAGAATTTAACCCAAATGATTGATCTGGATGTGGCTGAAGCTTTTAAACTGGGGAATAATGTAAACCAAGTGGCGAGAAAGAATAGCATTGTGATTCTACCATGCAGATGGGTGTGGAGAGAGAGGGTGGAAGCCCTGAGAACACTTAGGGGAATAATATTGCCCAGTACTGAAGCAAAGGTATTATTGGTCTGGTGTGGGCTTTTGCAAATGGGGATGGCAAGGGGAAGACTGTGAAACATTCTGAATTAATGTATTTAAGTGAGTTAAGTGACTTCTTGGGATGAATGAACATTACCGTAGGAAGACGGAACAGGCAGGGAGTTAGGAGGCATGAAGGTAAAATGTAGAGAATATAAAAGCCGTGATAAATTACAGAGAAAGAACGAAGCCTAGCTCTCAATTTCTCGGGTTTGCACTCTACTCAATTAAATATATGATAGTCCCTTTGCCTGACACCACCTTCATAGCTAAAATATATATTTTAAAATGAAGGTGGTGGTGGTGGTGGTGGACATCTATGTAGCTTCTAAAACCTCAACTTTACTCTACATAACAGGAGTTTTGACTTTTAGTCCTGTGTTACAAAGGATAACTTAGATATCTATTTTCTGAATATTAGAAACATTTATTGAGTACTGTCTATAGTATGGTGTAACTTTTTCAATATTTAATCAATATTCTGAAATATTTAAGTACTTTAAGGCTACTATCTTCAAATTACAATATAGTTTTGAAATTTTTCATGTTTGATAATTACTATTTTTTCTTCACATTTTTTTTCATGAAAGCCATCAAAAATATACCTCAAATTCATTTCATGATTACAGTGAATCTGAGATATTAAGAACACTGGATAGTGAAAGCACAGACCTCATTTACGCTTTCTTAATATAAAATAAAAAATAAAGCATATATTGTTCTTACACCATTTGGTTCAAGTAAGTCAAAGTAGTGAAAACGAGGATACTCCTGACAAAGTGCTCAAATAATCTAATGTTTTTGACTGAGACTGATGTTGTTGACATTTGTTATTAAATGGAGTTGTTGCACTCTGCAATGCACATTGCAAATTCTAAATACAAGAGCAAACCACAAACCAAGTAACTCCCCCTTTCACAGAACATCCCATCATCTTGCTCCTTCCTAGAGTGTTCTCATTCCCTCAAAATAAGCTTGAGATCCTGCCTTGCAGGGATAACTACAAACTGCAGTCAGATGTAGGATCTGCTTAATCATGTCTCATAACCAGGCCTTAATTAGAATGCTTGGAAAAGAAGAGCAAATGAAAATTATTAAGCTGCACTGTTGATTCCTGTTTCTAATTTTAAAGAGGAAATCATGCATTCATCAAGCCCTGGCCTAATGCTTAGAGGCACGTTTTTGAGATATCCTAAAATAACAAGGAGGCATTTTTTGCTCTGTTTTGATAGACCCACTCTCAACTACTTGCTATATATGGTATGACACACTTCAATACAGAGTGTAACAGGGTACACTATACTAAGTTTTGGTTACAATTTAAAACAATTACTAAACTTAAGGTGCTGTGTGATAATCAAAGTTAGACAGGTATTTCCTAAAAGTGAAACAGAGACATGTAAAACCCATTTTCAAAGGTGGATGGAAGGTAAATTAGATGGTTTAAGGGAAGAACACAATTTTACAAAGAACTACATGGGTAGATGATTTCTGATGAGCAGAAAAGTGCTTTTACAACAACATATTTTGGTGTTACAGATTTGAATCTGTTGATGATACCATAATTTGTGATAATTAAAATTATACTTAAGAAAAATATGGTGATTGTTTTAAGTGAGAGCAGAAATATTATTTCTATTTTAGACAAAGAAATGACATATGGATTACACCTTCTTGAAAAAAGTTTTTTGCAATTCATTCTCTAATTTTTTTACCCTGATCCAAATTATAAAACTAAAGAACATGCATAGAAATACTCCCTGTAGAGGGGAGCATCAAACACTGGGGTCTGTTGGGGGGAATAGGGGAGGGACAGCAGGGTGCAGGGAGGTTGGGGAGGGATAACATGGGGAGAAATGCCAGATGATGGGGGGATGGAGGCAGCAAACCACCTTGCCATGTATGTACTTATGCGACACTCCTGCATGATCTGCACATGTGCCCCAGAAACTAAAGTGCAATAAAATGGAAAAAAATAAAAAAACTATTTAAAATGAAGAATTTCAAATTTATGTTAAAAAAAGAAAAAATACTCCCTGTAAATTTATCTCCTTACAAAATTCTAAAGTAATAATATAAATTCTTGTTCTTTCTAGCTCCACTGATTTAGAAACTTTCTTTAAGAGGAGATTATATGGGGTGAGAATGATGAATTCTGGATGCTTCTTTGAAGCATTACAGGTTGACTATCACTTATCTGAAATGTTTGGGATCAGAAGTGTTACAGATTTCAATTTATTTTTTGGACTTTAGCATGCCAAATTTGAAATCCAAAATGCTCCCAAATGAGCATTTTCTTTAAGTGTTACATCAGTGCTTTAAAAACTTTGGATTTGGGAGTATTTGGATTTCATATTTTCATATTTGGGATGCTAAACCTGTGCATCTCCACTATTCCCTCAGTATCCAAAGGTCATAGAGTTGCTTAGCTTATGCTGTTTATTTCTATCTTCATTCTGAAGGTCTTTATCATAAAAATGATCTAGTCTTTAAGGAAAAATTTTATTATTGGGCCTTTTGCAGCCTAAAAGCTGTGTGAGGAGAGAATGAATCGTGTGCGCACGTGTGCATAAATATCCACGTGCTTCCTATTCACTATACAGTTTTAAACACAGTAAGCATGCAGAAGATACTTCCCATGTAATAGAAGCTACAGGTGGGGAATTGGGCATCATTTGAATTAGAAAAACATACTTTGAGATTCAAAAGTATGATTCATTAAGAAGTTGGAAAAAAATAGTAAGAAAATTGTGAAGATATACCTCTTTAGGAGACATTTTAATAGGCAGGGTTTCAAACAGTTTCATTAAATAGGAAAACTCATATTCTTTCCTTGAATCTAAAAGTAAGTGTGAATCTTCTTTAAGTTCTCTTCTCTAAGATCAGGTCATTCTGTTAACAGGTTTTTCTTTTTCCTGTTTTTTTTTCCTTACTGTTTTCCTAGCACTTTATTTTAGGCACTTCCCTCCTGACATTTTTCTGAGTTCCTTACACTCTGAAGTAAAAGATCCCACAATTTTCCACCAGCCAATTCTGACCTCTCATTCTTCCCAACCACTACTATCATAAAACCAGTAACAACAAATGAACAAAACAAAACAGTTCTCCCCTGATATCCCTTTGGGGCCCAGTGACCAAGCCTGTTTTATCAAAGGCTATTTTCCAGAGCTTGCATTCATCTTTGACACATTTAGTGTCAGCATCACCTTTTTTTTTTTTTTTTTTTTTTTTGCATGCTTTTGTTCCTTTAGCTCACTGGTAATAATGTCTGCTGAAAGGAAGGGCAGAACAAGCTGCAACAGGACTTATGACACCATATCACAGAAAGATAGCCAGCTTTTGGCCTCCCGGTTAAGATTAGTAGTGTAATGAATAACAAGTTATAAACAGACCCTGAGGTTAAAGAATAGCAGCATGGTCTTGGCCTCCACCTTACATAGCAGACACATTTTCCACAGTCATTGGGCCAGTGACATCAGGGCACCCATAGGGGCTCATTCAAACATTCTCATTGTGCTTTTCATACTATTTATTAGCTTGGACTCCAGATCCAAACAGAGCCAGCCTTCACCTTACTGTTCTCTATTTTTATCTCATGTAAAAAGTGAGAAACACTTCTTTGGAAAATTCGGTATTTTTAGTCATAGTGCATTGAGTGTTAGGTGTTTGTGGTTATCAGGTTTAATATGTGTAGGCTGACAGGAAGAAACATGGACAAACTGAGGTCCAGAGGTGTGAAAAGATGTTAACAAGAATAAGGCTAGAAAAATACGTATCTGTACTTACAAAGCAGAACACTGCATGCCTTCTTCAAAGAAACTGATACATGAGGATGAGGTTTGCATCATTATTAATTCAAGTTGCTCTTTTACAGGGAAATGGGTCTGAAAGTAGGTGATATATTGAGTTATTTACATTTAACAAAACCATGTATTATGATCCCATTACGTGCCAGGCATTTTGCTCAAAGTCAGGGATAAAAAAATGAATAGAGCTGGACTTTGGCTTGAGGGGAACTTTCAGGCTGGGTTGAACAACAGGGTTATAAATAAATACCATGTAACATCCTGATTTTGGTGCTGTACTAGAAATCATTGTAACTAGTATCTAATGGGCCTAGAGGCACATCGGTACCGCCAAGGATTGGTGGGAATTGAGAGTCAAAAAGAAAGATTAGGAGAGAAGGGATTTTGAACAATTTGGAGCAGAATGTTGACAAGGATTCATAGATACTGTTCAAGGGAAACAACTTGTCATTTGTGTGTTAATAGTAATGGTTCTCAAAGTGCAGTTCCTAGCACCAGCATTGCCTAAGCTTGTTAGAAATGCAAACCTTCTGCTCCACCCCAGATCTGCAGAATCAGAAACTCTGGAGGTGTGGCCAGGCAGCCTGGGGTTTAATGAGCCCTCCAGGTGATTGTGGTGCCGGCTACAGTTTGGAAACCATTAGCTTTAGGGTGTGGCTCTCAAATTTGACTTCATATCAGAATCACCTGGGAGTTTCAAAATAAGATGCCTGTGCTCCATCTCAGAGGATCTGATTCGATTGGTTAGAGGAAACAGATTCAGAGAGAGAGAGAGAGAGAGAGAGAGAGAGAGAGACTAATTTCCCTAAGGTCACATAATTAATAGGTAGGAATTAATGCTTTGGTCTGTCACCAAAGCCCCTATTTGTTCATTTTCTTGCTTAGACCTCTTAATCTATTTGAGGGGAGAGACAGAACAGCCTTTCCCAGGGACCTGGGCTCATTATAAAAGTCCTCTCATTGTTTATTTTTGTTCTTTCATAGAAAAGAGTCTTGGTCACAGGCAACCTGGTTCATACCTGTAATCCCAACATTTTGGGAGGCTGAGTTTGGGGGAGCAACTGAGTTAGGAGTTTGAGACCAGCCTGGCCAACCGGGTGAAACCCCATCTCTACTGAAAATACAAAAATTAGTCGAGGGTGGTGTCACATGCTTGTCCCAGTTACTTGAGAGACTGAGGCAGGAGAATCGCTTGAAACTGGGAGGTGGAGGTTGCAGTGAGCCAAGATTATGCCACTGCGCTCCAGCAGCCTGGGCAACAGAGGGAAACTGTCTCAATAAAAATAAATAAATAACAAAATTAAAAAGAGTCTTTGAACAGTAATGGTACTTGGGGATGTGGCTTTGTAAGTAAGAACAAGGTATTAATATACCATAGCTATATTTGTGTTATGTTACTTTAAAAAAATACTAGCTAATTTGTTTGCAAATCTATGAACTCTCTAGAGTTACTATAATATACCCCCATTTTCAGTAAATCCAATATACAGGAATTTCATTTAGAACCAAAAAATAAAATCACCCTCAAGCAGAACAATATTTTTACTTTACAAAAACATTCACATGGGTTTTCCGGTTCTCAAGTTCAGCGTTTACCCAACTACTATGTGGGTAAGGGCTACTCGTGGCCCTTGAGTTTTTTTTTTTTTTTAGTAGGCTTTATGTGTTAGAGCAGTTTTAGGTTCACAGCAAAATTGAGCTAAAGGTACAGAGATATCCCATATTTGCTCCCAATATCAGCCTCCTCCATTGTAAACATCCCCATTATCAGCATCCCCATCAGCGTGGTACACTTGATACAATTGATGAACCTGCATTGACACAACCTCATTACCCACAATCCACAGTTTACATTAGGGGCTCACTATTGATGCTGTACATCCTATGGATTTCAACAAATGTTTAATGACATGATTCTACCATTGGAGTATCATACAGAATAGTTTTACTGCCCTAAACATCTTCTGCACTCCAACTATTCATCCCTCCACTGATCATCTTTTTATCATCTGCATAGCCTAGCCCTTTCCAGACTGTCATACAGTTGGAATTATCCAGTAGGTAGCCTTTTTAGACTGGCTTCTTTCACTTAGTAATATGCATTTAAGTTTTCTCCATGTCTTTTTATGGCTTGATAGCTAATTTCTTTTTAGTGCTGAATATTGTTCCATTGTCGGGATGTACCACAGTTTATCCACTTCCATGCTGAAGGACACGTTTTTTGCTCCCAAGTTTTGACAATCATGAATCAAGCTGCTATAAACATCCATGTGCAAGTTTTTGTGTACATGGACATAAGTTTTTGACCCCTTTGGGCAAACACTGAGGATTTCAATAGCTGAATTGTATGGTAAGTGTAGGTTTAGTTTTGTATGCTCTTGAGATTTTTAGTGATATGCAAATGATTGTCAAATGATTTATAGTTAAACATGATTTAATGGCTCTTCTAAGCAATGATATCTGATCTCTCTGCTACATGCTCTGCACGGATTATATCATTTAATCTGTGCAACCAGATATGAGATGCATAACACAACTTTTACAGAGGCTTAGGAAGATCACATAGTTTTCATTAGCTATATGAGCTTGGATGTAGCAAATTCAGGATTTAATTCAGACTAACTGAAAACAGAGCCCATCTTTAAACTGTTTTGAACTCCATGTCACTCTAAGTGTCTATGTTTCATAGTCCCTTCTTAGCAAAGCAGCCACCGGTGGTTCTTATTGACTGCCCACAGCAGCTAGCTGGGCTCCTGGAAATTTGGTGATCTTGGAGGTGACGTGGATCTAGAACTCTACCTTTTAGGAAGGTTCTCTAAAGAGTTCTGCCTAATTGAGTATTTTCTTCCAAAGAATTTTGAAATATATTAATCAGATAGTAGATTGCTTAGAAAGTTGAAGAGACACAAAGAAGCAGAAATCCATCTGACTGCTGCAGGGAGGTTTTTTTTTTTTTTTTAGGTTGTTGTTTATCTACTTCTGGGTGTTTTCTTAGAAAAGCTCCCATCACTCAGGGAAAACTTTCTGTGTCTTTGTTTAGTGTCATTTCAAAGAGCCTGACTAATATAATCTTAGGAGACTCCAACGAGTTATGTATGTATGGGTGTGGAAACTTAAAAATTGAGCTTTGAGCTTCTGTATGAGTCAGAGACTATTTTGTCAGCTTGGAGACATGAATATGACTCCACCCACCATCTTCTAGTTGTATGTATTGATACCTGAGATAGGGAAAGGGAAGATCTGAGTTCTTGACACAGTTCTGCTATCGGATTGCAAATGTCTCTTTGGATACATTTATTTTTCACTTCTTCTGCTGAAGACTTGAGTGATTCTGACATTCAGCATCCAGTTCTCCACAACACATTTGAGCAATTGTTGGAATCACCAAAATGACAGAAGAACAATTTCATACCTAAGTAGACTTGGTTAGAAACATAATTTACACATACGTTTCTATCATGTAGTTCTTTTACTCTGAATGATGATTCTTCATATTCTTTGGTAGAGGCAGATGTATGTTTTTTTAGCTAGCATATGTCGTTTTCTTTTGTATTGGGCGGTTTCTAGTTCAAATCCAGGTAAGAGCTCACCTATTATGCCCAGTGTGTAAACAGTTTAACCTCTCCTTTGCTCAAATATTTGGAATCATAATTACCTTCTTTAAAACTTGGCCATAGGCAAAATCTTTGAAGGATAGATTCTCATTCAGCGTGCCAAATCAGAATAGCAGAATAGGATGCACAGTCTTTGCTAGACTACCACGGTATTGCATGGAGGTGTAATGGAACTTTCAATTAACTCCTTTTGAAACAAATGTTGGTTCTTAGTATGTTATTCACCTAACTATCCAAGTCATTAGATTTTTATTAGAATAGTACTTAAAATGATTGGTGGGACATCTTCAGCTGTTTCCAACCCATGCAATTTCCTTTGACACTTTGGCAGTAAAGTACAGCTGAATGCTTTAGGTTATAATTATTAATATATGACCAAATATGAACATTGTTTTCATAATTATTGTATACCCATAGAAAATATTGTCCAAAATTATATAGCCTAAGGCCACAGTTATATAACATTTCTTTTCATAAAGACAATGTCACAGAGTCTAAAGAAGGTCAAAGAAGTTCAAGAAAGGGCAATTTTGAAGAGTTCTTCAGACTATGTATGTTTATTAGAAGGAACTCCGATATTTTGTTGTTTTATAAACCTCAAGATAAGCCCGATAAGAATGTTTTGAACAAAACTCAGTTGCTTCTCTGAATAATTTAGATTATTAGTCAGAGACTGTTTTGTTTACCTACTTCTGAGAGTTTTCTCATATTAGAACTTCCATAGAAAAAGATACAAGTGTTTGCTTTTATTTGTGGTTTTGTTTTTAAAGATGGATCTAGTCATGGAAGAAGGCTGGCTATGGCATAGGAGGTGTATGTTCATTCCTGTATCTCAGTTAAGCAAATAGCTTTCTGGCTATAAGCAGAAATGGATGCTCATGTTATAACAATTTGCTTTAGCAAGAGATCTTACTCTGCTTTTGCTTTTCTTCTTGTTGTGGGTCATTTAAACATCTGTTCTTATGACACAGGGATTTTTCCAGATGGATGTGTGTTTCTTGCCCTGTCAGAAAAATCTAATTTTATAAAGGAAGTAGCATAATGGCCAAAATGCTCTTTATTTCTCTCTACACCCTGATATTAATGAGAAAAATCCTTTGGTTGTGTCTCCATTAAAGCCAACCCACATCAGTCTTCCCTGTTACGTAACGTGGCCTTGTTATCATCAGGCCAGTTGTCTTTAGCCTTTCTCTGAACACTTCCCATTGTTTCGTCTGTAAGGGCTATACTTCTTTCCCTTTTAATATACTTAGAATCAATTCATTACAGGCCTAACACAAGACTTCTTTAGTCATTCTATAAGGAAATTTTACTGAGAGCAGTACATTTATAGTAGAAAGAACAAAGACTTTGGAGCTAGATGGTTCCAAGTTTGATTCCTGGGTTCACTATTGACTATATGAGAGCCATTTAACAAGTTACTTAATCCTTCTGATTGCCAATTTTCTTGTCTGTAATATAGAAGAAATGTCTATCTCATAGAATTTTTGTAAAGATTAGATGAGGTAAAATTTGCCTGGCACCCAAAGTTCAGATACCTATGTTATGCCTATTTGTGATAATATTCCCTTAAGCAAAAGAATTTATTAGTATCAAGTTTATTTATGCCCATAATTCAAATATCCGTATTATTATAGAAGGTTTGCTTGTTACATACACTAGTCATTCACCACTCTTGCTTGTCCTCCCACTGTGGGTAACCACTTTCAACTCTTTTTGCTGTTTCTTTTTGTGTCTATTTCCAGATGCCTTAAAAATGTCTTATTTTGCAACTTATTAATCTTTCGGTTCTAAGTATTATATGTTGCTATAGAAGATGAGAATGAAACTTGCCTTAATAGTGCTTCGTTATTTTAAAGACACACACACACGCGCGTGCACACACACACAGACACACCCCACACTGCAATGCTCTCTCTTCCCAGGCTGTCTTTTTCTTATTATAGTCATATTGCATTTTAGTTAAATCGGTATTTAAGATTCACATTATTATGACCATGTAAACACTAACCATAGGTGATAAGATTTCCTATATACTGTAATTGGTTTTCCTTCCAAAAGTGAGTTATTATTTTCTCTGGAGTTATCAAATATCTTGTTTACTTCTAGAGGTTTATTTTTATGTATTTTATGTATACTTGTTACTAGTTGAAGCCCCAAAACTCCATCAAATGTTGAAGTGACATGTTAACATTATATTATAGAAGAAATCTTTCTTGGAGCTTTCTGACCTGCTTGAATCTAGGCAAATTGGCCTCTACATGGTGCACAACTTTTCTCCTCTGATTTCTACACCACTATTATCCTAAATATTTTCTTTACCATTTTCCTATGTCAATCCTCTCTTTCTAAACCAGCGCATATTATGGTAGAGCACACTTTGCAGTAAGTTTGTGGGAATGGGCTCATGTATTATAATAACCTTCTTCATATTTATATGTTTGATGAGTTTTGTATTTTAACCTCACAGCAGTTAATGGTTTTGCTGCATCAAGAATTTTACTTTAGAAATAATTTACCTTTAGGAAATGGACTTATTGCAAATCTATGATAACTAAAGCCAAGATGACAGAAATTACTTGGTATAATGTAGAAGAAAGTTTCTAAAATTATTGAGGGGAAAGAATGTCAGAATAATTTATTACATGTAAACTGTTCACTTGTCCCAAGAGGGGTGGAAGACATTACCTTTATTCAGCTATTAGATATAAAATGATGAGAGAAGAAAAAGAATGTCCAAACAGTACTGCAGAAGCCATTCTCATGGGATGTAGCTGGGATGTGCATGTCTGACATTATTATTGGATTAGGCTTCCTGATTTCAGTGGAAATGCTGAGATTCTGCAGAGGTAGAGACCAAACAGCATTTCTTAGATGCCAGAGACAGGGTGAATATAGTTACTCTGTTATCTAGTCAGGCCCGCAGTAATATTTAATGATAACTAGATGAATGTAGAGTCCTTGGATCAAAAGAGGTGGTGAGCCACTGAAATCCCTTCAATATGTATAAAATCATATACCACTGTAAGTGTGCTGAATAGTAGTATGATCTTCAGCCTTGAGTCATCTCATAGAGCCAGAACTCTCTAAATAAATAAGGAGATGGGTACCCTTGAAAAAACATCCTGTATCAATATCACACATATTTATTTTGTAGTCTTCCACAAAAGGATTTGTGGCTATTGTGCTCTGAGGAATGTGAAATATCCAGGCCTTTTGAGGGTT
The DNA here is from genome assembly GCA_031835075.1 of Saguinus oedipus. NCBI lineage: Eukaryota > Metazoa > Chordata > Mammalia > Primates > Cebidae > Saguinus > Saguinus oedipus. The sequence continues at coordinate 34,070,017 of CM063169.1, read as the reverse complement.
GTTACACATGGATTGAGCCCAAGACCAATTCCTGGGAACCAAAAGGTCCCTGTGATTCACTGGTCAGGTGGATGTCAGAGAATGAATGAAATTCTTTTGAAAGATCCTTTCATGTTCAGTCCAAAAAGTCACTAATTCCACACTGTGATTATTTTCTATACCATAATCATTCCTGTGTAGACAATTTGATAAAATATATTTAGAAAGTGATAGATTTCCCAACCTTTCCCTGACACATGCTGTTAAGACTACTATAATGCAAAGAACAATGTGTGGACCATGCTCCTTAATAAAATGATACATCAAAAGTGATGCCCATTTCTGAGACTCTTTCTGAAGTTAGTATCACCTTCAAGAACTTAGAATGGTGATAGTTTCTTGGATTACCCAACTAAACTTACTTGCTTGGTTTGTGCAGAAGGCAGATGGGTAGGTCTTATGAAATGTAATGAATTGCAGTAATTACAAGCACATCCAGACTCCATTTCAGCTACTGTTTCATATGGTTTTCTTTAAATGGGAAATCAACACAAATAGGGAAGTTGGTTTACTATGTAGCTGTCAGTGTAGTACTTTTTGATCTTTATTCCAATAAGTAGAGATTACTATTTTTTATCACTTAATAGTAATAAACAATACATGTAAGCCTTTAACTTTATCTTTGTCAGCCGTCTAGTTCTATGCCATAGTGTTCAGAGATTTTGAGCGTCTTGTAATCATTAGGGATATCATGCTGGTCTATTTTTACAAATCGTGAGACTAGAGCTAGGAAGGTATTCCAGCTGGAGTACAAGCAGTTCTTTCTTTGGTCCCTATGAATCAACAGATCCATTGAGCTTGTGATATCTCTGGCAGATTGGTGTGTTGTATGAAGCATGTGGAAGCCCAAATAGGAGAGCTATAATAGAGGCCACTAAGGTTGTATTGCAAAGTCATATCATCCTCAACTGATCTTAGCTTGTTACTGGTAGAGACTATGAGCAGGTAACTGCAACCTGAGCTCCTAAAATGCACTGTTGTTGTCTTGTAAGCATAAAGGCAGGTAGACTCCGCAGTCTTTCATCAACAAATTGAAATTGATAATATAAAATCCAGATTTATCAGGTTCTGAAAGCACAAGAAAGTTGCATGAGCAGGTAACTGAGCTCAATACACCTGCTTTTATGATAGTACATCTGACTCTATAGAATGGCCTTGAGATCATTTTCCTATAAGCAGATGATCCAAAAGTGGGTGGGGGGAAATGAGAGTCTATTTTAATGACAATAGAATTCATAGTTAGTGGTTGATGACTAGTTTAAATAGTAAAGGATTTGGAAGGAGTCAGACAGGAGGACTGGTAATAAATTGGTCTGGGGAAGATAAATGTGAATGGGTCTCTTAGAATGAGTCCAAAGTATGGAAACATTCATGTTCTGGCAAAAACTCACTGGAAGGACCCCTCTGTGGAGAAGTCTTTTAATAATAATTTAGACAAGATTACCCTATGAATGTCCGTCATATTTTATTCTCACCGAATCTAGCACTTGTTTAACGGGTTTATAAATGAAGTGGTCACAATACCAGATACTAGCGTCATGTATGGACTCAACAACATGGAATTCCCCTAACTTTAGCTGCTCTGATTCCTACTACAAATGCTAGCCCAGCTTGTTAGAATCAGCAACAAGACTTGAACCCCTGCTATTTTATTTCCCAAAAAGTCTAGGTTGTCTTTGGAAACTGATTACATTAAACCTCTTCCATAGCAAAATGTGCAGTGAAATACCTTCACCAGGATAGACTTTTGTTATATACACTGGCCTCCCTCATGCATTGTGCTTCCAGCATAACTTTCATGGTCTTACTGAAATTCCTACGTATTGTGATTTCAGACATAATACTATTTCTGACCAAGGAACACATTTTATAGCAAAAGAAATAATAAGAAATAAGAATAATTCAAAGAATTCCCTAGTATTTTGATGTATGCCATCTCCTAAAAGCAGCATGCTTTATGGAATAGCTTGTAATGATTGAACAATTGAGAGATGACTAAGAATGCTCTAAAACCGCCAGTGAATAGAATTGTGTCTCTTTAGACTGAACATATGGATCTGGAAACCAAGAAGCATAAATAAAGTTGGTAGTTCTTACCTTTAGATGTAATAGTCTACTATATATCTCCAAAACTTTGGGTTTGGTTGGTTAAAACATTTTGATACCAAAGAGGATCATTTCAATAGGAGACACAAATATGGAACTGTATCATCCAGTGTGCCTGTCACCTTTCCATTTTGAACTCTCATATCTCTGAACAAATGGGAAACAAAGGAAGTAATTATGTTGACCAGGGAGATGTATCCTGAGTGTCATGAAGACATAGGGTTGTTGCTACAAAGTGGAGGAAGGAAGGAGTTTGGAACAATTAGTTGCTATTAATGTTGTTTTCAGTGTATTAGACATATAAAAGTCTAATACTGGCAGGACCTTTAAGGACTCAGACTTCTTATTTAAAATGACTTGGGTCACCCCCATGTGTTGAAGACCTTTGAACAGTCAAAGTACTGATAGATGACAAGAGACAATAGTGGAATCAATATTCCACAAACAGATCATCAATACTATCTATAGCATAGTAACCAATTACAGAAACATTTTTTCTCTTTTCTACTGTTCCTTTTCTATTTTTTTTTTTTTTTTTTTTTGCCAATCATTGAGAGGTTGTAAGGTTGCTGAGGTTGGTTGGCCTTGAACTCTTGGCCTCGCCTTCGCAAGCGCCACGACATCCGGCCGGAGCCACTTTGGGCCCCCTCCTTTTCTATTTTTTTTATTGCATTTTAGGTTTTGGGGTACATGTGCAGAACATGCAAGATAGTTACATAAGTACACACATGGCAGTGTGATTTGCTGCCTTCCTCCCCTTCACCCACATCTGGCATTTCTCCCCATGCTATCCCTCCCCAGCTCCCCATCCGCTGTCCCTCCCCTATTCCCCCCAATATACCCCAGTGTGTAGTGCTTCCCTCCCTCTGTCCAGGTGTTCTCATTGTTCATCACCTGCCTATGAGTAACAACACGTAGTATTTCATTTTCTGTTCTTGTGTCAGTTTGCTGAGAATGATGTTCGCCAGATTCATCCATGTCCCTACAAAGGACACGAACTCATCGTTTTTGATTGGTGCATAATATTCCATGGTGTATATATACCACATTTTCCCAGTCCAGTCTATCATTGATGGGCATTTGGGTTGGTTTCAGGTCTTTGCTATTGTAAACAGTGCTGCAATGAACATTTGTGTGCATGTGTCCTTATAGTAGAACGATTTATAGTCCTTTGGATATATACCCAGTAATGGGATTGCTGGGTCAAATGAAATTTCTATTTCTAGTTCCTTGAGGAATCACCACACTGTCTTCCACAATGGTTGAATTAATTTACACTCCCACCAGCAGTGTAGAAGTGTTCCTATTTCTCCACATCCTCTCCAGCATCTGTTGTCTCCAGATTTTTTAATGATTACCATTCTAACAGGTGTGAGATGGTATCTCAATGTAGTTTTGATTTGCATTTCTCTGATGACCAGTGATGATAAGCATTTTTTCATATGTTTGTTGGCCTCATGTATGTCTTCTTTTGTAAAGTGTCTGTTCATATCCTTTGCCCATTTTTGAATGGGCTTGTTTGTTTTTTTTCTTGTAAATCTGTTTGAGTTCTTTGTAAATTCTGAATATCAGCCCTTTGTCAGATAGGTAAACTGCAAAATTTTTTTCCCATTCTGTTGGTTGCCAATTCACTCTAGTGACTGTTTCTTTTGCCATGCAGAAGCCATGGAGTTTGATTAGGTCCCATTTGTCTATTTTGGCTTTTGTTGCCAATGCTTTTGGTGTTTTGGTCATGAAGTACTTGCCTGTGCCTATGTCCTGAATGGTTTTGCCTAGATTTTCTTCAAGGGTTTTTGTGGTGCCAGGTGTTATGTATAAGTCTTTAATCCATCTGGAGTTAATTTTAGTGTAAGGTGTCAGGAAGGGGTCCAGTTTCTGCTTTCTGCACATGGCTAACCAGTTTTCCCAACACCATTTATTAAACAGGGAATCCTTTCCCCATTGCTTGTTTTTGTCCAGTTTATCAAATATTGTATGGTTGTAGATATGTTGTGTTGCCTCCGATGCCTCTGTTCTGTTCCATTGGTCTATATATCTGTTTTGGTACCAGTACCATGCTGTTTTGATTACTGTAGCCTAACTATACTGTAGTATAGTTTGAAGTTCGGTAGTGTGATGCCTCCTGCTGTGTTCTTTTTGCTTAGAATTGACTTGGCTATGTGGGCTCTCTTTTGGTTCCATATGAAGTTCAAGGCAGTTTTTTCCAGTTCTGTGAAGAAAGTCAGTTGTAGCTTGATGGGAATGGCGTTGAGTCTGTAAATTACTTTGGGCAGTATGGCCATTTTCATGATATTGATTCTTCCTAACCAAGAATATGAAATGTTTCTCCATCTGTTTGTGTCCTCTCTTATCTTGTTGAGCAGTGGTTTGTAGTTCTCCTTGAAGAGGTCCCTTACGTTCCTTGTTAGTTGTATTCCTAGGTATTTTAATCTCTTTGTAGCAACTGTGAATGGTAGTTCATTCTTGATTTGGTTCTCTTTAAGTCTGTTATTGGTGTATAGGAATGCTTGTGATTTTTGCACATTGATTTTATATGCTGAGACTTTGTTGAAGTTACTTATCAGTTTCAGGAGATTTTGGGCTGAGACAATGGGGTCTTCTAGATATACTATCATGTCATCTGCAAATAGAGACAATTTGGCTTCCTATTTTCCCATTTGAATACCCTTTATTTTTTTTTCTTGCCTGATTGCTCTGGCTAGAACTTCCAGTACTATATTGAATAGGAGTGGTGAGAGAGGGCATCCTTGTCTAGTGCCAGATTTCAAAGGGAATGCTTCCAATTTTTGCCCATTCAGTATGATATTGGCTGTTGGTTTGTTGTAAATAGCTTTTATTATTTTGAGATCTGTTTTATCAATACAGAGTTTATTGAGGGTTTTTAGCATAAAGGGCTGTTGAATTTTTGTCAAAGGCCTTCTCTGTGTCAATTGAGATAATCATGTGGTTTTTGTTTTTGGTTCTGTTTATGTGGTGAATTACGTTTATAGACTTGCATAATTTGAACCAGACTTGCATCCCCGGGATGAATCCTACTTGATCGTGGTGGATCAGCTTTTTGATGTGCTGTTGCAATCAGCTTGCCAGTATTATATTGAAGATTTTTGCTTCTATGTTCATCATGGATATTGGCCTGAAGTTTTCTTTTCTTGTTTAGTCTCTGCTGGGTTTTGGTATCAGGATGATGTTGGTCTCATAAAATGATTTGGGAAGGATTTTCTCTTTTTGGATTATTTGGAATAGTTTCAGAAGGAATGGTACCAGCTCCTCTTTGTGTGTCTGGTAGAATTCGGCTGTGAACCCATCTGGACCTGGGCTTTTTTGTGTGGTAGGCTCTTAATTGCTGCCTCAACTTCTGCACTTGTTATTGGTCTATTCATAGTTTCGACTTCCTCCTGGTTTAAGCTTGGGAGAACACAGGCGTCCAGGACTTTATCCATTTCTTCCAGGTTTACTAGTTTATGTGCATAGAGTTGTTTGTAATATTCTCTGATGACAGTTTGAATTTCTGTGGAAGCTATGGTTATTTCCCCTGTACCGTTTTTTATTGCATCTATTGTGTTATTCTCTCTTTTCTTTTTTATCAGTCTGACTAATGATCTGTCTATTTTGTTGATCGTTTCAAAAAACCAGCTCTTGGATTTATTGATTTTTTGAAGTGTTTTTCATGTTTTTATCTCCTTCAGTTCTGCTCTGATCTTCTTGTCTTCTGCTAGGTTTTGAGTTTTATTGATTTTGCTCTTCTAGCTCTTTCAATTTTGATGATAGGGTGTCAATTTTGGATCTCTGCACTCTTCTCATGTGGGCACTTATTGCTATACATTTTCCTCTAGAGACTGCTTTAAATTTGTCCCAGAGATTCTGGTATGTTGTGTCTTCATTCTTGTTGGTTTCGAAGAACTTCTTTATTTCTGCCTTCATTTCATTGTTTATCCAGTCAACATTCACGAGCCAGTTGTTCAGTTTCCATGAAGCTGTGCAGTTCTGAGTTAGTTTCTGAATTCTGAGTTCTAACTTGATTGCACTATGGTCTGACAGACTGTTTGTTATGATTTCAGTTGTTTTGAATCTGCTGAGGAATGATTTACTTCCAATTATGTGGTCAATTTTAGTTTAGGTGTGATGTGGTGCTGAGAAGAATGTATATTCTGTGGATGTGGGGTGGAGAATTCTGTAAATGTCTATCAGGTTTGCTTGTTCCAGGTCTGAGTTCAAGTCCTGGACACCCTTGTTAGTTTTCTGTCTGGTTGATCTGTCTAACATTGATGGTGGAGTGTTAAAGTCTCCCACTATTATTGTGTGGGAGTCTTTGTAAGTCATTAATAACTTGCCTTATATATCTGGGTGCTCCTGTATTGGGTCCATATATATTTAGGATCGTTAGCTCTTCTTGTTGTATCAATCCTTTTACCATTATGTAATGACATTCTTTGTCTCTTTTGATCTTTGTTGCTTTAAAGTCTATATTATCAGAGACGAGAATTGCAACTCCTGTTTCTTTTTGCTCTCCATTTGCTTGGTAAATCTTCCTCATCCCTTTATTTTGAGCCTTTGTGTATCCTTGCATGTGAGATGGGTTTCCTGGATACAGCACACCAATGGGTTTTGGCTTTTTATTCAATTTGCCAGTCTGTGTCTTTTGATTGGTGCATTTAGCCCATTTACATTTAGGGTCAATATTGTTATGTGTGAATTTGATACTGCATTTTGATGCTAGCTGACTGTTTTGCCCATTAGTTGATGCAGATTCTTCATTTTGTTGATGCTCTTTAGCATTTGGTATGTTTTTGGAATGGCTGGTACTGGTTGTTTCTTTCTATGTGTAGTGCCTTTTTCAGGAGCTCTTGTAAAGCAGGCCTGGTGTGACAAAATCTCTGAGTACTTGCTTGTTCATGAGGGATTTTATTTTTCCTTCACTTATGAAGCTCAGTTTGGTTGGATATGAAATTCTCAGTTGAAAGTTCTTTTCTTAAGGATGTTGAATATTGGCCCCTACTCTCTTCTGGCTTGTAGGGTTTCTTCTGAGAGATCTGCTGTAAGTCTGATGGGCTTCCCTTTGTGGGTGACCTGACCTTTCTCTCTGGCTGCCCTTAGCATTTTCTCCTTCATTTCAACCCTGATGAATCTGACGATTATGTGCCTTGTGGATGCTCTTCTTGCAGAATATCTTTGTGGTGTTCTCTGTATTTCCTGGACTTGAATATTGGCCTGCCTTGCTAGGTTGGGGAAATTTTTCTGGATAATATCCTGAAGAGTATTTTTCAGCTTGAATTCATTCTCTTCATCACATTCTGGTACACCTATCAAATGTAGATTTGGTCTCTTCACATAGTCCCACATTCCTTGGAGACTTTGTTTATTCCTTTTTGCGCTTTTTTTCTCTAATCTTGGCTTCTCATTTTATTTCATTGAGTTGATCTTCGACTTTTGATATCCTTTCTTCTGCTTGGTCAATTCAGCTGTTGAGACTTGTGCATGCTTCACGAAGTTCTCATGTTGTGTTTTTCAGCTCCTTTAATTCACTCACATTCCTCTCTAAGTTGTCCATTCTTGTTATCATTTTTTTTTTCAAATCTTTTTTCAAGGTTCCTAGTTTCTTTGCATTGAGTTAGAACATGTTCTTTTAGCTCACGGAAGTTTCTCATTACCCACCTTCTGAAGTCTGATTCTATCATTTCATCACAGTCATTCTCCGTCCAGCTTTGTTCCCTTGCTGGTGAGGAGTTGTGGTCCCTTGTAGGAAGCAAGGTGTTCTGGTTTCGGGTGTTTTCCTCCTTTATGCGCTAGTTACTTTTCATCTTTGTGGATTTATCCACCTGTCACCTGAGGAGTTGCTGATTTTCCGATTGGATCTCTGAGTGGATGTCCAGATTGTTGATGATGAAGTATTTCTGTTTCTTAGTTTTCCTTTTAAGAGTCTGGCCCCTCTGCTGTAGGACTGCTGAGGTCCACTTCAGGCCCTGCTTGCCTCGGGTACACCTGTGCAGCTGTGGAGCCATGAGGGTTGCTACCAGTTTCTTCTTCTGCTCCCTTTGTCCCTGAATGATGCCCGCCAAATATCAGTCTGATCATTCCTTTGTGAGGTGACTCTTTGGATATACGGGGATCAGGGAGATGCTTGAGGAGACTGTCTGTACTTTATACTCGGGGAGACAGTCTGTACTTTATAGGAGCTCAAGTGCTGAGCTGTGAGCTCCGTTGTTCATTCAGGGCTGCTAGGCAGGTATGTTTAAGTCTGCTGCAGTAGAAATCATAAAGCCCCTTTTTAACCTCAGGTGCTCTGTACTGGGGAGTTAGGGCTTTATTTATGAATATCTGTTGCACTGTCCTGCCCAGCAAGGAAGCAATCTAATCACTGTCTGCCTGTAGTGGCTATGCTGAGATACCGTGGGCTCTGCCCTGCTGCCATGTGTAATGGCGTTGGCAATGGTGGGTTGCCTCGGTAACAGCAGGCTGCGTCAGCAATGGCAGAGTACCTCTGTAGGGGTCGAGTGACTCAGTAATGGCGGACACCCCTCCTCCACTGAGCTTCACTATCCTGGGTTCAGCTGTGCTTGCCGTGAAACTCTCAACCCCGAGCATTTCCAATTGCTGTTTTGTTTGTTTTTGTGGGGTTGGCACCCGCCGTGCCTGATGACCTGGCTCCCTGCCTCAGAGCCCTTTTTTTTTTTTTTTAAGTTGAATGGTTGACTCTCTCCCAGGTGTTCCAGTCACCTGCTGAAAGGGCGCTGGGATCTTTATAATTTCCCGTGCAGTGACCCACTGCGCTGGCTGAAACAATGTTGCTGCCTGGGAATCTCCTGGCCTGGCTTTCTGTTTAAGTCCTGTTTAATCAGATGAATGTGCTAATCTGCCTTCTGAAATCTCCAATTGCCGGTTTAACAGGGCAACCAAACCAGTGTATTTTGTATGGAGTGCCGATGCACTGCGGCCCCGGCCCAAACAGCCATGCCAGCCCAAACAGCCGTTCTGGCCCAAACAGCTGCACTGGCGGCCCATGGGTCTCCTACACCTGGGAATCTCCTGGTCTGTGGGCAATAAAGATCTATCTGGAAATGCGGCATCCACTCACCCTCTCTGCTTTCACTGGGAGCTGCAATCCTGAGTTGGTCCTACAGAGCCATCTTCTCCCCTCTCCCTGAAAATAGCTTTTCATGTACGTGGACAACAATGGGAGAGCCTCTGTTTTAATGGAAGATTTGAATTGTCAGATTCCTCTGCTTCAAGGCTTTTGGAGTATCTTTGAAGGCAGTGTCCTCCACCTGCATCTCTTCCTTTTCTTCTTTTGCCATGTACTGTAATGCAGGGCCTGTATCTTCGTCTCAGGTGCAGACACCTTTCCCAGCCACCTTTTTGACCTTATTTCTTCCATTTATTCTCTGAGTTCAGTGTCAGCAGTTCTGTGGAAATTCTACCTCCCCTTGATCTTGTGAGATTCCCTGATTAGATGGAGCCCAATCCCACTCACTCACTGGCTCCCCCTTTCTATTTTAAATAACATGTCATGGTGGTTAAATTATAATTTCATCCATAGGTTAGAGTGTGAAGACACTAATATGAGGTATGTAGGAGAAAAAAAAATGAACATTACTTAAAGATTCTAGATTTAGAGCTAAATTCAGTAATATTTACACTCTGTACTTTCCCCTACTTGAAAATAAGATCCTTAATGTTTGAAGAATAATTGCACTGTGTTACATGGGGGACATCTTATTGCTATTCTTGTTGCATCTAACACACTTATGTGATGATAAAGGGCTGTCTAGAAGGTGATGGATATCTATCATCATTTGCCTATATTTGCTTAAACACTACATTATGCATCTCAACTCTTCTGCATAGCTATCTGAATGTAAATTTCACTCATAAATATCAGTACTACTCATAGCTCAAAGTGTAACCATGGCTTTGATGATGAGGCACATATATGTAAGATTTTATTCCAGGGGTGAGGCTATGAAAAGGAGCTTTTATTTTTCTGTTGCAAATATTGGTGGAAATACCTGACTTTGAGGGTGGCATTGGTTAAAAGACAGGTTTCCTGAAGGTGCTGGCATTAGATGTGGTTGCCATAAAATTCAATTCATATTTAGTATTTGGTGGTAGCAATGGCAGCAGCAGTAGCAGTAGCAAAAAACATTTATCTCATCAGCCCAGTTCTATAGTACAGTTTTAGGCATTTTCCTTGAAATTTAACCTTAATGTTCTTTTTCCATTTCTACCAAAATTTCCTGAGCTATCTAACATTCTCTCCTAAATCCTCTTCTTGCTTACCTATAGTGCATTCTATCATTTGCAACAAAGAACTGATCAAAATATGTTTACCTGTAAGCATTTATTCAAGAAATATGTGTTGAATATCTGCTGTATATAAGGTGACATCATTTGATGTCAGAGAGGAATTAACATTAGTTTCTACTTGAGTAGGTTGGATGTAATGGAGACCTAACCAAGCTAGGATTCTTTCTAGATTACCATTAGAAAAGCAAGACAGAATGAGTATATGGCAGGCCCAGGAGTGAAATCAGCAATCCTAAGAGTTAACTTGAAAGTAACAAGTTAAAGCATTGTGCTGATCAGACCAGGCAGCCAGAAAGATCAAACACACACAGTGTAAAATCTGAACATCAGATGCACATCAAGCCATGTCCTGGGAGACCAGGTAGGGAAGATTGGAATTTGAGGCTCCAGCAGGTGACAAGGGTACACAGAACATCTGATTATCCTCCCAGAAGGTGAGAAGCACTGAGATCTGGAAAAGGGCTCTCTGGGTGGTAGGAGAAATAAGAGATGGGAAGACTGGCCATTTGTTGGCTAGTCCCATAGAATTGACAGAAACAATCACTGAAACACTAGGAGCCTCAGACACTAGAAAGAAAGCCTTAGGAGATAGTTTAAAGTTTGTCAGTTAATGAATTGAGAAGTACTGATAAAGCTCTTCTGTGTCCAAAGACGGATCTTGTCCAAATTTCACAATATCAGGAGCTTATCGATAACAGCTACGACTTGCACAAAGCTCCCCTGCTGGGTACTAAGGAGAATTAAAAAAAAAATTATCTCCAATTTTAGCTTTACTTACAGAATTTTATTTATTAGAGGATCATTTTCCACATATAATATTTAATTACCTATGTTTACTCCAATTAGCTAAACACATCATGATTTCTTAAAATGGTAAATTAACAATTTATAATTAGGGAAATGTATGGTGTACAAAATGATGTTATGATTTATGAATACAATGTGGAACAGTAACATCAAGTTAGTTACTATACTCATCACCTCAAAGAGTTAAGATTTTTTATAGTGAGAATGTGTACAATTTACTCCCTTAGCAATTTTGAAATGTTTAATATTCTATTATTAATCATTTTCACCCCTCTGTGCAATGAAACTAAAAAAAAAAATCCCTCCTGTCTGAAATTTTGTACCTTTTGATCATCATCTCCCCATTTTCCCTACACCTCAACCTTTGTAGCCACCACCATTTCACTCTTTGTTGTTAAGAGTTTGATTGTTTTAGATTCGTCACACAAGTGAGAATATGTGGTATTTGTCTTTATGTGCCTCACTTATTTTGCTTAGCCAGATGTTCTCCAATTCCATTCATGTTGTCACAAATGACAGAATTTCCTTCTTTTCAAAGGCTGGATAGTATTTCATTGTTTACATACACAACATTTTCTTTATCTATTTACCTGTTGCTGGGAACTTAGTTTGAGTCCACAATTTGGCTATTGTGAATAGTTCTGCAATGACATGGGAGTGTGGACATCAGATCAGTAAACTGATTTCACATATTTTGGGGGAAATATCCAGAAGTGGGATTGTTGGATCATGAGTAATTTCTTTTTGAAGTGTCTATGTTTGTACCCTTCTCTCTTTACATCCTCCTTTTAATAACCATTTTATTTTGAAATAATTTTAGATTTACAGAAAAGAATTACAAAGTTAACACACAGGTTGTCTGTATATTTCTTATTCATTCTTCCCTAATGGTAACATCCTTAATTTACTATATTTGTTAAAACTAAGAAAGCAATATGAGTCCATTCTCATTAATTAAACTTAAGACTTTATTCATACTTCACCAGTTTTTATATCAATGCTATTTTTCTGCTCTAGGATCTAATTTAGTATACCATATTATGTTTAATTATCATGGTCCAGTTTTCCCTGGCCAGTAATAATTTCCCAGTCCTTCTTTACTTTTCATGGCCTTGACAGTTTGAAGGGGTACTGGTCAGGTGTTTTGTAGAATGCTCCTCTTATTTGATTTTGTCTGAAGAATTTCTCATGAATTAGACTGGGTTGTGTTTTTTTTGTGTGTATGTGTGTGAAGAATGTCACTGTGATAAGATGTCCTTATGATCACATGATATTAAGAAACTCATGATATGAAGATGACAGCACTGGTGTTGTTAACCTTGATGACTTAATTAAGGTTAAGGTGTCTGCCGGTTATCCCCACTGTGAAGTGACTACTTTTTCTTTTATTATACTCTGTTTTTTGGAAATGAATTAGTAAGTTCAACCAACACTGAATTCTCCCTTCCCAACTTTAACAGAATTCAAAATCAAGATTCATTTTGATTTCTGAAAGTTAGACTAATATATCACTAAAAAGGGAGAAAAATCATATTTTAAAATAAACTACATTAGAATTCTATTTATTGAAAGTAAGATTTAACATGGTGGGTTATCCATTGGGTTTTAGATACTTTTGTGTATCATTTTATTATATAGACAAAGTCTAATTTTACTAATAATTTATTTTGCTTCTCCAAGAAAAGTAAAATAGATTTGTCACTATTACTTTCTTCATTGTTTTAAAATATGAGAATCAACTTTTTTTTATTTAGATGGAGTCTTGCTTTGTCACTCAAGACTGGAGTGCAGTGATGCCATCTCAGCTCACTGCAACCTCTGCCTCCTGAGTTCAAGTAATTCTCCTGCTTCAGCCTCCCAAGTAGCTGGGATTACAGGTACCTGCCAACATGCCTGGCTAATTTTTGTAGTTTTAATAGAGATGGGATTTCATCATGTTGATCAGGCTGGTCTTGAACTCCTAACCTCAGATGATCCACCCATCTTGGCCCCCAAAGTGCTGGGGTTATAGGCGTGAGCCAGTGCACCTGGCAGAGAATCAGCTGTTTTAAGATCTATTCTAAAATATATTTCTGGAAAGTAAATTTTGGAAAATATAAACCTCAAATGGAATTCAAAGCTAAGTTTTGATTTAATAGAGATTCCATAATTACATTAATTTTTCCCTCACTAGATACAGTTCTTATTTTTTCTAAGAGTTTCAAAAAACTTCAAGGTGTGGAAAATACAGTTAACAGTAACAGGAGACTTATTAGAAGTAAAAGCAATCTAAATTTAGAGATAATAATTTATAGCTTGTATTATCAAAAGGGGAGAACAAGTATATTGGCTTGAAATCTTGTGGCAATTTTCTGCTTAATTACATTCAAATTGTTTTTAATTTTGATTAATTTGTTATTATCACTGAAGATTAATTCCATTTATTACTGAAATCCTTTTTCTTTAGCTTTCTCAGTAAAAATTGTAGCTTTTCAGAAGTGATGCATAACTTTAAAGTAAATGTCTCTTATTACTGATGATAAGATTTAGACTAGCATATTTTCTTGCAAAAACAGTGTTTTGCTCATTCTGTTGTAGAAAAACTGCAAGCTCTTTGGTTGTTGAAAACGTGTCAAATCGTTTCTTAAGCTACATTTTAATTCCATCAAGACGAAGAGCTCAAAGAAAGAAAATTTCAAAAATAATTAACATAGTAGTTTAAAATGATTTGTTATTAACATTCACCAATGTTAAAAAAATTAAATTGAAGGAGTTTACAAAAAAAAAGAAAAAAAAAAAAAAAAAAAAAACAATGAGAAAGGCATTGTTATAGTTTGGACATTTTTTCCCCCAAAACCTCACATTGAAATTTTGTCTCCAATGTTGGAGGTGGATGCCTAATGGGAGATGTGTTAGTCGTGAAGTTGGAAGTCTCATGAATGACTTGGTACTATTCTCATGGGAATGAGGGTGTTCTCACACTATTAATTTTAACTACAGCTGGTTGTTAAAAAAAGCCTGCAACCTCCTTCCTCTCTCTCTTGCTTCCTGTCTCTTCATGTGATCTCTGCACACATGGGCTACTCTGTACCTTCTACTATGAGTGTAAGTAGCCCAACACCCTCACCAGAAGCAAATGCTGGTACCATGCTTCTTGTACAGTCTGCAGAATTGTGAGCCAAATAAACCTCTTATCTTTATAAACTATCCAGCCTCAGGTATTCCTTTATAGCAACACCAAACCAAATGGTAGACATAAAAATAAATTTCAAAAAAATATTTATTTTTATAGTAATAGAGCCATAATGACTTATAATTACTATATTCATTAACAACTTTCCAACCTTCTCTTGTACATACATTATAAACAAAAAGGAAAGAAGTAAATTTCTCTTTAAAGATAGAATACATAACCTATTCTTTGGTTATGTATAGAAAAAATGCACATATGCAGCTAAACAACAGTTGTTTAAGAGAGGATAGAAAGATATCAAAAGATTCCACTGTAAGTCAAATTAAGTTTGTACAATAATTGGTATAGGAATTTAAAGAAGGCACAGATCACTACAGGCAAAATTGGTTTGGAGTGGTGTGATTTTTACCGGACAGTCTAAGTATTTTATTATGAATGTGCTTCCTTGGGCTAGAATAGGTAAACAGGCATCTACTATGGCTGAATTCTAAAAATTTTTGTTTAAAAATATACATAGATTGGAAACTTCAGTTTTTGAATATCAATCAGTATAAATGGGAAATAGACAGCCAGACATTAAAGTACTATGATTTCAGTTGCCATTAATTTAAATAAAGATGTAAAATATGAGCTGTTTAGAAAGAGAGAAAAGATTTGAATCTGTAGAGTAGAAGATCTCTATCAACTGAGTATTCTGGACATGTGTAACAAAAGTTCTGGGGTTACTTATGGCATTAGGAGCAAATAAGTCTGTGGAAACAGCAGCATCATATAAGGAAATAGTTAACAAAGAGGCTAGAAACTTGAAATGCTTATTGAGGTCAAAGATGAAAGACCTCACATACTCAGACTAATTTGAGGCATAAGAGTGAAAGTTTATGGATCAGGTTTTGGAAGAAACAGATGACAGGGAAGAAAAATAAAAAGACAGGATAATAAACAGTGACACCGACAGGTTCCTGACATGTGTCCATGAGTTATCATGAGGCATCTTTCTGTGGAACTTCCACTCCAACTAGAGGCTTATCATTCTAATACAATCTTCCAAGATCAGTTGTGTGTAGAGGTGAATATAATATGTGAATTGCTTAATTGGCAAATGTGTAAATTTTGTCTACTATGATGATTCAGGGCTATCTGAAATGCCAAAATCAAAGATTCCTTTAATTTAAAATCAAACACAAATGGATTTGAGAAGGTAATCAATTCAAGCATATCTGTCACTTACACTTTAGTGTGACTTCTTTGTAGAAACACTTTTCCTAAAGAATAAGATTAGATGAATGAAAGAGAAGGCAAGAGGCAAAGAGGGTTAGGTGGTTAGGTATAGCATAGTAGTATCAAGTAATTCTTCTGCTAATTCCATGTGGGTAATGACATAAAAAGAAATGTTTGTGTTGGGGAACGAAATATAAAGGATTATTATGATCCTAATCATAGTACTTCAGTTTTGTCTGGATCTGACTGAACACTACTCTCCTAAAATGGTCAGCTCTTCTTGTTGTAGCAAATGTATCATGGGATAATCAGTTGAGTCATTTCAGGATTAAATTAATCAGATATCTGCTCCCTGAAATGAAGATCTTGAAGAATTGCCAAAAAGATGAATAGAAGTTTTTATTGTATTGCCAGATTGTCTTTTTAATTTATTCATCTTTATAAGATAAGGTCTGCTAATATTCTCCTTCTAGTTCCCTCGGTTTAAATATCACTTTCAGAGGGTAATCTTGGGAACTCTTATTTATTCTAATATAGCCTTGAACTTTAAAGATTGACCTTGATTTTCATTAGAAAACCTGACATTCTTTTTTTTTTTTTTAACTGTACTTTAGGTTCTGGAGTACATATGCAGATGGTGAAGGATTGTTGCATAGGTGCATACATGGCAATATAGTTTGCTGTCCCCATTCCCCTGTCACCTATATCTGGCATTTCTCCCCATGTTATCCCTCCTGAACCTCCCCACCCCCCAGTGCCCCTTCCCTACTCCCCCCAACAGACCCCATTGTATGATGGTCCCCTCCCTGTGTCCATGTGTTCTCATTGTTCAACACCTGCCTATGAGAGAACATGGGGTGTTTGATTTTCTGTTCTTGTGTCAGTTTGCTGAGAATTATGATTTCCAGATTCATCCATGTCCCTACAAAGGACATGAACTCATTGTTTTTGATGGCTGCATAGTATTTCATGGTATATATGTGCCACATTTTCCTTGTCCATTCTATCATCAATGGGCATTTGGGTTGGTTCCAGGTTTTTGCTATTGTAAACAGTGCTGCAATGAACATACATGTGCATGTTTCTTTATAATCAAACTATTTATAATCCTTTGGATATATACCCAGTAATGGGATTGCTGGCAAGTGGAATTTCTATTTCTAAGTCCTTGAGGAATCACCACACTGTCTTCCACAATGGTTGAACTAATTTACACTCCCACCAACAGTGTAAAAGTATTCCTATTTCTCCACATTCTGTCCAGCATCTGTTGTCTCCAGATTTTTTAATGATCATCACTCTGACTGACGTGAGATGCTATCTCAATGTGGTTTTGATTTGCGTTTCTCTAATGACCAGTGATGATGAGCATTTTTTCACATTTATTGGCCTTATATATGTCTTCTTTTCTAAAGTGTCTGTTCATATCCTTTGCCCACTTTTGAATGGGCTTGTTTTTTTCTTGTAAATCTGTTTTAGTTCTTTGTAGATTCTGGATATTAGCCCTTTGTCAGATGGGTAGATTGTGAAAATTTTTTCCCATTCTGTTGGTTGCCAGTTCACTCTAATGATTGTTTCTTTTACTGTACAGAAGTTCTGAAGTTTAGTTAGATCCCCTTTGTCTATTTTGGCTTTTGCTGCCAGTGCTTTTTGTGTTTTAGTCATGAAGTCCTTGCCTATGCCTATGTCCTGAATGGTTTTGCCTTGGTTTTCTTCTAGAGTTTTTTAGGGTGTTAGGTCTTATGTTTAAGTATTTAATCTATCTGGAGTTAATTTTAGTGTAAGGTGTCAGGAAGGGGTCCATTTTCTGTTTTCTGTACTTGACTAGCCAGTTATCCCAACACCATTTATTAAACAGAAAATCCTTTTCCCATTACTTGTTTTTGTCAGGTTTGTCAAAGATCATATAGTTGTAGATGGGTGGTGTTGCTTCTGAGGCCTCTGTTTTGTTCCATTGGTGTATGTCTCTGTTTTGGTACCAGTACCATGCTGTTTTGATTACTGTTGCCTTGTAGTATAATTTGAAGTAAGGTAATGTGATGACTCCAGCTTTGTTCTTTTTGCTGAGAATTGTCCTGGCTATGTGGGCTCCTTTTTGATTCCATATGAAATGTAAGGTGGTTTTTTCCAGTTCTGTGAAGAGGGTCATTGGTAGCTTGATGGAGATAGCATTGAATCTATAAATTACTTTGGCCAGTATGGCCATTTTTACGATATTGATTTTTCCTAAGCATGAGCATGGAATGTTTTCCATCTGTTTGTGTCCTCTCTTATTTCCTTGAGTAGTGGTTTGTAGTTCTCCTTGAAGAGGTCCTTTATGTCCATTGTTAGTTGTATTCCTGAATATTTTTTTCTCTTTGTAGCAATTGTGAATGGGAGTTTGCTCTTGATTTGGCTATTTGTTTGTTATTGGTGTATAGGAATGCAAGTGATTTCTGCATATTGATTTTGTATCCTGGGACTTTGCTGAAGTTGCTTATCAGTTTAAGGAGATTTTGGGCTCAGACAATGGGGTCTTCTAAATACACAATCATATAATCTGCAAATTGGGACAATTTGACTTTCTCCTTTTGAATTGAATACCCTTTATTTCTTTTTCTTGCCTGATTGCTCTGGCTAGAACTTCCAATACTATATTGAATAGGTGTAGTGAGAGAGGGCATCCTTGTCTAGTGCCAGATCTCAGAGGGAATGCTTCCTGTTTTTGCCCTTCGGTATGATATTGGCTATTGGTTTGTCATAAATAGCTTTTATTATTTTATGATACATTCCATTGATACATAGTTTATTGAGAGTTTTTAGCATAAAGAGCTGTGGAATTTTGTCAAAGGCCTTCTCTACATCTATTGAGATATTCCTGTCGTTTTTGTCTTTGGTTCTGTTTATGTGGTGGATTATGTTTATAGACCCATGTATGTTGAACCAGCCTTGCATCCTGGGAATGTAGCCTACTTCATCATGATGGATGAGCTTTTTGATATGCTGTTGCAATAGGTTTGCAAGTATTTTATTGAAGATTTTTGCATCTGTGTTCATCATGGATATTATCCTGGTGTTATGTTTTTTCTTTGAGTATCTTCTGGGTTTTGGTATCAGGATGGTGTTGGTCTCATAAAATGATTTGAGAAGGATTCTTTTTTTTTTGGATTGTTTGGAATAATTTCAGAAGGAGTGGTACCATATCCTCTTTGTATGTCTGGTAGAATTTGGCTGTCAACCCATCTGGACCTGGACTTTTTTTTTGTTGTTAGGCTATTAATTGCTGCCTCAACTTCAGACCTTGTTATTTATCTATTCAGGGTTTTAACTTCTTCCCAGTTTAGGTTGGTAGGGTTTAAGTGTCCAGAAATTTATCCATTTCTTCCAGGTTTACTGGTTTATGTGCATAGAATTGTTTGTAATAATCTCTGATGGTGGTTTGTGTTTCTATGGAATTGGTGGTGATATGCCCTTTATCATCTTTTATTGCATCTATTTGATTCTCTCTCTCTCTTTTTTTTATTAGTCTGGCTAGTGGTCTGTTTATTTTGTTGATCATTTCAGAAAGTCAACTCCTGGATTTATTGATTTTTTTGAAGGGTTTTTTTTGTGTCTCTATCTTCTTCAGTTTTGCTCTGATCTTAGTTGTGTCTTGTCTTCTGCTAGCTTTTGAATTTTTCTGATCTTGCTCCTCTAGCACTTTCAAATTTGATAATAGGGTGTCAATTTTAGATCTTTCCTCACTTCTCATGTGGGCATTTATTGCTGTATATTTTTCTCTAGACACTGCTTTAAATGTGTTACAGAGATTCTGGTACATTGTGTCTTTGTTCTCGTGGTTTTGAAGAACACCTTTATTTCATTGTTTATCCAGTCATCATTCAGGAGCCAGTTGTTCAGTTTCCATGAAGTTGTGCAGTTCTGAGTTAGTTTTTTAATCCTGAGTTCTAATTTGATTGCACTGTGATTTGAGAGACTGTTTGTTATGTTTTCCATTCTTTTGCATTTGCTGAGGAGTGATTTACTTCCAATTATGTGGTAAATTTTAGAGTAGGTGGGATGTGGTGCTGAGAACAAGGCATATTCTGTGGATTTGGGGTGGAGAGTTCTGTGGATTTGGGGTGGAGAGTTCTGTAGATGTCTATTACGTTCACTTGTTCCAGATCCTTGTTAATTTTCTGTCTTATTGAGCAGTCTGATATTGACAGTGAAATGTTAATTTCTCCCACTACTATTGTGTGGGAGTGTAAGTCTCTTTGTAGGTCATTAAGAACTTGCTTTATGTATCTGGGTGCTCCTGTATTAGGTGTGCATATATTTAGGATCGCTAGCTCTTCTTGTTGCTGATCGTTTTACCATTATATAATGCCCTTCTTTGTCTCTTTTGATCTTTGTTGGTTTAAAGTCCATTTTATCAGATACTAGGATTGTAACTCCTGTGTTTTTTTGCTCTCCATTTGCTTGGTAAATCTTCCTCTCTCCCTTTATTTTTAGCATATATGTGTCCTTGCATGTGAGGTGGATTTTCTGAATACAGCATACTGATGGTTTTGACTTTTTTCCAATTTGCCAGTCTGTGTCTTTTGACTGGGGAATTTAGCCCATTTGCATTTATGGTTAATATTTTTTTGTGTAAGTTTGACCCTGCCATTTGGATCCTAGCTGATTGTTTTGCCCATTAGTTGACACAGTTTCTTCATTGTGTTGATGGTCTTTACCATTTGTATGTTTTTGGAGTGACCTTTCCATATTTAGTGTTCCTTTCCATATTTAGTGCTTCTTTCAGTTCTTGTAAGGCCATCCTGGTGGTGATGAAATCTAGCAGCAATTGAGCAATTGCTTGTCTATAAAGAATTTTATTTCTCCTTTGTGTATGAAGCTTAGTTGTCTGTATATAAAATTCTAGGTTCAAATTTCTTTTTTTTAAGGATGTTGAATATTGCCCCCCACTCTCTTCCGACTTGTAGGCTTTCTGTGGAGAAATGTGCTGTGAGTCTGATGGGCTTCTTTTGTGGGTGAGCCCAACCTTTCTCTCTGGCTGCCCTTAGCATTTTTCCTTCATTTCAACCCTGGTGAATCTGATGATTATGTGCCTTGGGGTTGCTCTTCTTAAGGAATATCTTCGTGGTGTTCTATTTCCTGGACTTGATTTTGACCTGTCTTGCTAGGTTGGGGAAGTTCTCCTGGATAATATCCTGAAAAGTGTTTTCCAGCGTGGATTCATTCTCTCTGTCACATTCAGTTACACCTATCAAACATAGGTTAGGTCTTTTTACATAATCCCATATTTCTTGGAGGCTTTGTTCATTTCTTTTCACTCCTTTTCCCCTAA
The DNA here is from genome assembly GCA_031835075.1 of Saguinus oedipus. NCBI lineage: Eukaryota > Metazoa > Chordata > Mammalia > Primates > Cebidae > Saguinus > Saguinus oedipus. Next base: position 34,049,063 of record CM063169.1, on the reverse strand, counting down.
TCTTGCTTTCTCATTTCATTTCATTGAGTTGATGTTCAATTTTGGCATCTTGTTTTAAGTGTATTTGGATAGGATAGATAAGCAGGCAGAGAATTATATATGAGTTCTGAAACTTCTTGACCAAATATATTTTGAAGCATTCATTTAAAAAATATCAGTGCTATCTGGAAACATAAAATGGGCAGTGAGATGTTGAAGTACAAGAATTTCCATTATCATCTATTCAAAAATACAGCTATTAGTCAAGGCCTGGGATGATTTATGCAACTATTAAAAATTACACATGGTCTTATTTTGTTAGTTTCTGGTTTTAATGAATTTGCTTTTGCCCATGTTTGGTCAAGTTAACAAGTTTCTAAGAATTACTTGACATTCCGGGCTTAATATCTGTTAAGGCCCTGCCAAGTCACTGAGCACACATGCCTGCTTGTGGCAAAGCATTGACTTCAATATTTAGCATCATGTTCTGAAATGGACCAGAAGGACCAGCTGGAGAACACAATATACTAGTGCCAGATATTTTAGTCAGCTTTGTAAGTTATGTGTGGAAAACAAGGATAAAACTTAACTGGCTATAGGAGATCAATGATGAGATAGCTAAACTGATACAGGTATGATTTAAGTGGGGCCTAACTGAAACCCTTTGTCAGATTTCTATGGCTGGTATAAGGCAGTATAATAATAAGTATTTACTTGGCTTCCAAGACTGCAGATCAATGGTTAGTATTTGCTCAACTGGGAAGTTCTCTGTATTTTGCCTGGGTTTGCTCACATGTCTGGGTATCAGCAAGAGTGATTAGGCCACAGGGCTGCCTCAGGTCCATTATTTTCTAGCCTAATAGTCTGGACATATTCTCACAGCGAATGTAGAGAAGGAGGCATGAGCACAGGAAAATGCACATGGTCTCTTGAAATTTAGGCTCAGAAACTAGCACAGTATTGAATTCTGAAATATTTAACTTACTAGAACAAGTCAAAAAATGAGTCCATACTCATGGAATGATAAAATAGATTTCTCTTGCTTGGAGAGCTTGCAAAAAAGTTCTAAACTGGGATCATTCATGCAATATATCTACCACCAAGTCTCAGACTCCAACGTCAAATATTTTATTCCCAAGCTCCCATGTTGTTACAAGTCTGCCCAGGTGATTCTGAATTAAGATAATCCAGACAAGCCTGGCATAAGAACATGAGAATTGATTGCTGGTTATTTTCAGTCCAGAGAACATAAGCAGGTACAAATTTTAGATTTATAATGGTGGTAGATAATAATCACAGAGAACCTGTGATTTATGTGTATTCTATCATGATGGACATGAGTAGATGAAATTTATTAAATAAAATTAAAAGTTGAGCATCATGAAAATATGTTGATCTTTTTAAAGATTGTATTTTCTTTGTTAAAAAGAGATTAAAAATTGTTTTATTCTGCTTTGTATTCTTATAATTCTTTTATACTTGAGAGATTCATTATTCAAAAAATGCTTATTGAGTACCTTTTTATATACCAAGCAGTGTTTGACACTAAAGATATAAAGTCAGATGAACGGATAATGAAGAGAATTGTCAGTGACCCAAATTAACTAGGTGCTGGATATATCCAGGATTCAGCCCTGTTTTCCATTTCTCTTTAGTTTTGTTATATACACTGTCCCAATAGCATGTGTTCTCTCCCAGCTACAGTGATTGGCTCAAGGATGGGTATATGACAGAGGACACCAATTAATGCCTTTTCCATATGCTTTTCCAGTTGCAGCTGGATGGTAAGATCTCTTGTTATCTTGGTTGGATCTGGAAGGATTCAGTCCCAGAACTGTCAATACATCATCTCTGCCTCACAGAGAAAGCTGTCTGCAGAAGGAAATAATGGCACCTATGCTTTACATGAAGCAGAGATGAAAGTTGCAGTAAGGAATGTCTTGACAAACTTTGTGTGAATTCACAATATTTTGAGATTAGTCTCACTTCTTACTTTCATATTATTTGGTTGCACCCACCAAACAAATCTTTTTTGTTTTTTGAATGAAAAAAGTTTGAATTGATTTTCTTTCACTTGCAAACCAAAGGTCCTGACTAATCATGGAAACTATTAATAGCATGTAGTAAGCATGTTTACAATAATTATGATACGTTGAATAGAAAAATGTCATCTTCTGATAGGATATAGTCTGGTAGAATACCTGACACGATGATGATGATGATGATGATGATGATGATGATGATGATAATGATGATTAAAAAAAATGAGGAGAGGAAGAGTAGAAGGAGAACAACATCAACAATAATCTAGCTACTGTATACTGATTTTTCAATTTATACCAAACATTATTTTTCTTAATATGTTACATGTTACTTGTATTAGCCCTTTTAACCTTACAGCACCCCTAAAAAGGTGTGCTATTTTTATTCCATATTTATAGAAGATGAAATTGACACAGAAGTTACATAACTCACCCAAAGCCACTTGACTAGTAATTGAGAGAGATAAAGGTAATTTTCACTTAAACAGACTCTCAAGAAATGTTTGTTGATGGAAGGAAAGAATGAAAAAGGCACAAGGACACACAGTTATACTGCAATGTAATAAATGTAACACTTAATCTTAAAATGATCACTATAAAAATGTTATTCTCATTTCATAAATGTGGAAATTGAGATTTTAGAGAGGTTAGCAGGTCTCCATAAACTATCAAATGGCTAAAAAATGGTGAAGTTGGGATTTATATCCACATTTACTCTAATGCATCCTTGGATACTTTTGCATAAAGTGAATCCCTAAGAAAGGAATGGCCTCTATAAGAACTTTAATTTTTTTTTTATTTATCTATTATTGGAAATTTCTACCTACAAGTTTTCTATCACTATTTCTTTACATTTTGTGCTGCTCACATTCTTGAATATTGAATACTTTCCAAATGAATTATTTGAATCCTTGAATCCTTTTCAAATGGATTGTTTCTGTCTTTTTGCAGGATCTTTACTAAAATCAGAGAATTAAAACATGGTAATGACCAGGATGATAATTATAAACCACTACTAGAAACTAATATAATTATAAATTTCAAAAGGTCCTCTTCCCAGAAACTCTATATTCTATCTCTTTTGATTCCAAGTAAAGATATATGTATAGCAAAGAAGGCAACCTCAAGAAGTCCATCAACCAGCTATTTATTCAGCTGATCTTGCTAGATGCCATTTTTCACTGAATCATCTATTTTCTTAATAGAACTGTGTGGTTACAGATCAAGCACACATCTGTGGTGGCTTATTTTAGCCATCCCACTACTGAGCTCTTCCTTAGCCTATGTATTGTTTTGTGTTGACTTCATGTCAACCCATTAAGCTATTGTGTAAGCTCTAATACTGTAGTACATTTTTAATACGAAAAGCTGTTATCTCTACCAGATATTTTATTTCTAATATATACACACAACAATTATTTTTAGCTTATTTAATAGTGTTATTACAAATTGCAGCTTGTATTCTGATTCTTTCCCCCAAATAAATCTTTGAAAATAAATCAGTTTGCTATTTCCAAAACTTACATCATACAACCCTGACATTTGAATCATTGAAAAAATGTGTCTTGGAAATATTTCCAGTGTCTTTTTAGTCAAAGTTTCATAACCTAGTCCCTATATGGGCAATTGCTGGCTTCTTTGCATCTTTCCTTGTTTATAACTCTACAGTATTTTTTTTTAAGGTTCTGTAATCTGTTCTTCAGAATCAAATGAGAGAAAGAAGTAAACATGCTCTAACATGTAGAAGTATAGAATACTTTGATTATTGTCTGTCAAAGGATTTTTCTTTTTCTCTTCCAGAACTTTTGGGGGAATTAATGGATACTAGATAGTGTCCAGTGGAAATTTTTCTTTTTCTTTTTCTTTTTTTTTTAATTACCGCATTTTCCTCTTTTTCCTTTTGTTACTGCATTTTCCTCTTTTCCCTTTTCCTCTATTCCCTTTGAAATTTTTCTCCTTTCAAGAGTTTCTAATTCTCCCTTTTTCCCCACCTATAATAAGTATAATTTAGGTTTCCTGAATTTTGCTCCCTTAAACTCCATTCCATATTTGGTTCCTCTTATCTTCCTTATATCCATATCTTTAGTACCAACATTTTATTCTAATTTGCTTACTTGTGCCCAGTTTTCTTTTTCTGTCATGACCACAGGGATTTTCTTGCCTATTCTCTTCCTTGGTAATTTTCTATGAAATCATCATAGTATGCATTTGAAATGACCCCTAATGATTATTATCAATTAGGTATTATAGGTAAAGAAACTGGAGGACAAAGGCCTGGGTAATGCCATGAGGGTAGATTCAGGTCCAGACATTAGAATCCAGGGCCAACTCAGTCCAAGGTTGTCTTATCCATACTGTAGGTTTCTATTCTATGAAAGGGTGAGCTGTGAGATCTTGAGCCCTAAATTTATTTTGCCTTTATGTCAATTCGTAACAGTAGCCTCCAACCTTATATTTAGTAAGATGTAAAATTTTGTCTTCAGTTCCTCCCATTTTAAGTATTGTTTCCCATGTGATACGGAAGAAGACAAAAGAAGATGAAAGAAGCCAAAGTGCATTGGGTCAAACTTGTTTGACTTGGTAAATTTCTTTAAATTAGCATGATGGTGTGGAAACCCTCCAAGATTCTTTCTTTCTTTCTTTCTTTTTTTTTTTATTGTATTTTAGTTTTGGGGTACTTGTGAAGAACATGTAAGACTGTTGCATAGGTACACACATGGCAGTGTGATTTGCTGCCTTCCTCCCCATCACCTATATCTGGCATGTCTCCCCATGCTCCCTCTCCCCAACTCCCCACCCCCTGCTGTCCCTCCTCTATTTCCCCCACAACAGACCCCAGTGTGTGATGCTTCTCTCCCTGTGTCCATGTGATCTCATTGTTCAACACCTACCTGTGAATGAGAACATGCAGTGTTTGATTTTCTGCTCTTGTGTCAGTTTGCTGAGAATGATGGTTTCCAGGTTCATCCATGTCCCTACAAAGGACACAAACTCATCGTTTTTGATGGCTGCATAGTATTCCATGGTGTATATGTGCCACATTTTCCCTGTCCAGTCTATATTTGTTGGGCATTTGGGTTGGTTCCAGGTCTTTGCTATTGTAAACAGTGCTTCAATAAATATTCGTGTTCATGTGTCCTTATGGTAGAATGATTTATAATCCTTTGGATACATACCCAGTAATGGGATTGCTGGGTCAAATGAAATTTCTATTTCTACGTCCTTGAGGAATTACCGCATGATCTTCCACAATGATTAAATTAATTTACACTCCCAACAGTGTAAAAGTGTTCCTAATTCTCCACATCCTCTCCAGCATCTGTTGTCTCCAGATTTTTTAATGATCACCATTCTAACTGGCATGAGATGGTATCTCAATGTACTTTTGATTTGCATTTCTCTGATGACCAGTGATGATGAGCATTTTTTCATGTTTGTTGGCCTCATGTATGTCTTCTTTTGTAAAGTGTCTGTTCATATCCTTCGCCCACTTTTGAATGGGCTTGTTTGTTTTTTTCTTGTAAATCTGTTTTAGTTTCTTTGTGGATTCTTGATATCAGCCCTTTGTCAGACGGGTAGATTACAATTTTTTTTCCCATTCTGTTGGTTGCCTATTCACTCTAATGACTGTTTCTCTTGCTGTGCAGAAGCTGTGAAGTTTGGTTAGGTACCATTTGTCTATTTTGGCTTTTGTTGCCAATGCTTTTGGTGTTTTGGTTATGAAGTACTTGCCAATGCTTATGTCCCAAGATTCTTTCTTTAGTAAATAGCATACCACAACTGATTATAAATATTCAGACACTCAATTATCTTACAAGTCAAATTACTCCCATTTTGATGGACTTTTATTCTTTCAGTGATCAGAATATTCTCTTTTTCTGCTGGAATCATCTGATATCAAAGAAATTTTGAAGGGTTGTCTTTGGACTCAGGTGGAATTAGGCCTCTGATTTGTTCATTATGCCTCAGATACATTTAAATATAGTACATACAGCCGGGCATGGTAGCTTACACCTGTAATTCCAGCACCTTGGGAGGCCAAAGCGGGTGGATCACGAGGTCATAAGATAGAGACCATTTTGGCTAACACAGTGAAGGCCCATCTCTGCTAAAATACAGAAAAAAATTAGCCTGGCGTGGTGGCACATGCTTGTGGTCCCAGCTACTTGGGAGGCTGAGGCAGTAGGATTGCTTGAACCAAGCAGGTGGAGGTTGCAGTGAGCCAAGGTTGTGACATTGCACTCCAGCCTGGATGATAGAGCAGGACCCCATCTCAAAAAAAAAAAAAAAGTACATACTTGGTTAATAAAACTACACTGATACAAGAGCATATGGGTATAGTAGTGGGTTCTAGGAAAAGCATTTATATATAACTATTTTTCCTTGAACAAGAAATTATAATTTCTATATATGCAGACATCCTGCTCATTTTGGGCAATATGTTTCCACTTTTGTTAAGCACATAATGTTATTGAGTACACATGGACACAAAGAAGAAAGCAATTGATACCATGACCTACTTGAGGGTGCAGGGTGAGAGGAGAGTGTGAACATTGAAAAATTATCTTCTGGGTACTATGCTTGCAACCTGGGTGACAAAGTCATTTGTACACCAGACCCCTGCAATCTGCAATTTACTCTTGTAACAAACCAGGACAAGTACACCCAAACTAAAATAAATGTCGAAAAAGAAAAAAAAAGGAATGTGATATCACATGAAACCATGGGAACAAAACAGAATCAATTATAATTTTAGTCAGCTATAATTTCTTAATATATTCCTGATGTTTGGTTCCCAAAACATCGTTAAACTGTCTGGATAGAATACAATTACCGATCATCCCTATTTTAGGGACTGAATTCCTCATTTTAACAACAGCAACAAAAATGTAATTCTCCCTTTTCTCTTGAGTTATTGGAAAAAGATACTTTTGCAAGTACAGGGAGAACCCTTCTTTGAACTAATTTTTGTTCTGTATTTGAATATAATCAAATTGATAAGTTATGTATTTGATGTTGTTGACTTTGTCATTATTGAAAAACTTTTACATTACTGAAAAAAAAAAAATCCGGGTGGCTGGCTTCTCCCTATTTCCATAGTACCTTCAGTGGTAACTCTTTCTTTCTAAGGTGTTCCAGCTCCAGCATACCTAATTTGGTTCAAGAACAAAAATTAAATGGGTTTACTTACCTACCTAATATTTTGAAATTGTTTGTGTACATATATATGTGTAGGTATGTGAGGTACATGTATATGGATGAGTAATACATATATACATATATGTATATATATAAAATCAATTATTGACTAATTTTTCTGTGATCTTGGCATAAGCCTCAAGTAAAATAGTACATTCTAGGGAAGTCTTGTGGCCCCATGTTTTTGGCATAGAAGAGTAACGATGGGCTTTTGAGAAGATTAGACCAGGGTTTAAATCTCTTCTCTAGCACTCATAAATTAGATAGCTTTAAGCAGTGTGGTTAATTTATGTGACAACTTGACTTGGCCTTCTGGTATTCAGATATTAGCTCAAACATTATTCTGGGGTTTCTGTGAAAGTTTTGGGATGAGTTTAACATTTAAATTGGCAGACTTAGTAGCACCTTGTCTTCTGTATGTGAGTGGGCCTTATCTGAAGGTTTGGATAGAACAAACAGACTGAACCTCCTCTAAATAAGAGGGATTTTCTTCTGCTTGATTGATGTAGAGTTGGCACATCAATTTTTCCTGCCTGCAGATTTGAGTGGAAACATTGGCTCTTCTAATATCTTCAGCCTGCTATACCTTGGACTAGGACTATACCATTGGGTTTCCTGGTTCTCAGACCTCCTAACTCAGATGAGAAGTACACCGTCAGCTCTGCTGTGTCTCCAGCTTGCCAGCTGCAGATCTTGGGACCTGTGATACTTCCATAAACACATAATCACAACTTGCAACATAAGGCTTCCAACTTCCACAATTACATAAGCCAATTTCCTATAATCTCTCTCTCTATATATCCTATTGGTTCTGTTTCTCCGGAAAGTCTTGACTAATAAAGGAGATTATTCAATTTTTTGCAACTTTGATTTCATTACATGTGAAACAGATAATATTACCCATTTGTAAGATTGTTGTAAAGTTTGTGGAATCAAGAGTATAGGGCATCTTGCATAAGGTAGATATTCATTAAATTGTAGCTGTTATTATTATAGACATAATTTTGCAGAACACAGAGCTTTCCTTAAGGCCCATTTTTTTATGTTTTGTTTTATGTATTTACCTTTCCTTAAAGTCCTAGAACATGAAGGAAACTCAGTAGAACAGATGGTTACAGAGAACAAGGAAGGAAAGATGGCAAGATAAGCTTCCCCAATATTAAAAAAGCTGTTCGACAGAAACTGTGATAAATACAGGCAAATGCCAGACAAGTAAGAACAGGGAACATCAGTAACAAGAGACTGTTACAGATATGGTCTCCCTCTTCTTTCTCTTTTCTCATCAGGGTAGTCTAGGACCAAGCCACAATTTGCCTTTTCCAGAAATAAGTGTTGACTTCTTTGAGTATCTCTCTAGGTTTCACAAGAGGCAGTGTATGAGGTGCAATCAGACATATTTCAGAAAAGAAAGAAGACAGTGCTAACTTTGCCTTCTACACAGCTTGTGTAAATTCATAAGGAGGATGAAACTGAGCCAGGGAGTGTCACTGCTTCTTATGTCTTCCAAGGCAGCAGAAGTACCTCCAAAATATGCATGAGGCAAGGAAGCAAGTTAACTGAAATGGAGGCACCAGCCCAATCTGCCTGACAGCCATTAACACGTTTTAAGAACTTTTCTTTTTATATTACAAAGATGGAACTTTAGGAGATGTGAAGAAGATCATGGCAGTAGGGTACAATGGAGGATTGAATTTCTTGTCAAGAACCATGGTATAGGTAGCTCAGGGTCACTTTGTACCAATGTCTTAGAAATATAGCTTTGGCTGGGCACAGTGGCTCATGCCTGTAATCCCAGCACTTTGGGAGGCCTTGATGGGTAGATCACTGGAGGTCGGCAGTTCAAGACCAGCCTGATCAACATGGAGAAACCCCGTCTCTACTACAATTACAAAAATAGCCAGGCATGGTGAAACGTGCCTGTAGCCCAGCTACTCAGGAGGCTGAGGCAGGAGAATCACTTGAACCTGGAAGGTGGAGGTTGCAGTGAGCTGAGGTCACACCATTGAAGTCCAGACTGGGCAACAAGAGTGAAACTCTGTTTCAATGAAAAAGCTACACACACACACGTGTGCACATAGACACACACACACACATAAATGTGTATATATATGTAGCTTTGAAGCACCAAATAACAAAATTTAGAAGCCTTTGATTTTTTGACAGAAGATAACAGGAACAAAGAGCAATCAAATAACGTTTATTAAGAGTGGGAGTCTTTGTCTGTCTTCAAGAGCACCTCCTCCCTTGCCATCTAAAGATGGCCATTGTCAGGTATTCTGTCAGGGCTGGAATTCTTCAAGTGGATTGGTTCACACAAATAGCCACTTAAACCAATAAACACAAATGGCAAAACTCAAAAGACCATAAAAGAAAAAATAATTTATCTGTCATGTAAAATATATATTCACAGGTTGGCTAAAAGAAGAATGAAGCTTAAGGCTCTAATCTTGAAGGAGATAGTTCTAGTTAGTCCAATTATTTGTTTTTATTTTAAACTTCGATAGCGCTTCCTGAAGTTAACTTCCTTTTCATTTCTCAGAGTACTGTTCATATTTTTACATTTCCTATTTAAAAATTTTTGGTCAAAATTATTTCTGACAAAATTATTTTACTCTAACACCCATTGGGAATACTCTTGATTTCCATTTCCTGTCTCCCCAGGCTCCAGCTTCTTTGGACTCTACCACTTAGAATTGTGGAACCTGGCCTTTCCTCTATGGAACACACATTTTTATGTTTGGACAGAAGGAGAGGTAGTCATAAAAATTTGGGTCTTTTAGGCTTGAAGTCAGGATCCAGAGATATCGTTGAAAGTTGTAAGTAGGTTGGCTATTTTGGGTCAGATGGGTCATGTCAAATACTGAGTGGAGGGATATGCACTATTAATTCCTCTAAGGTGTGCTCTTTTGCAGTCAGATTTTTTTTTTCATTATCTTTCTTGACCACTCCTTCCTTACCATGGCAAATACACCACAATTTTCTATTCTGCCATTTTTTTTTTTTGCTAACTTGTCATGTTATGTGTGTATGTGCAGCAATGTTGTTCGGAGTCATCTTTTGACAAGTTCTCAACCTCTCTGCTACTATTTCATCAACTTTTCTTTGACACAGCATTCAATTATTATTTTCATTTAAACAATAGATTTAGGGAGTACATGTGCAAGTTTGTTACAAAAATACATTGTATAATGCTGAGGTTTGAAGTATGAATGAATCAATCTCCAAGGTAGTGAGCATAGTCACCCAATGGTAGTGGGTGACTTGCCCTCTTTTTGTATTCCCTAGTGTCTACTGTTTTTAGCTTTGTGCCCATGTGTTCTTGATGTTTACCTCCTACTTATAAGTGAGAACGTGGTATTTGGCTTGCTGTTCCTGCATTAACTTTCTTGATATAATGTCTTCCAGCTGCATCTGTGTTGCTGCAAAGGATAAGATCTTCCTTTTTATAATACCTGCATAGTATTCTATGGTATATGTGTACCATGTTTTCTTTGTCTTCTACAGAACTGCCAGGTACCTAGGTTGATTCCATGTCTTTGCTATTGTGTTCTTGATTTGACTCTCAGTGACTACTGCTGCAGCGAATATATGTGTGCATGTCTTTATGGTAGAATGACTTATTTTCCTTTGGGTATATACCCAGTAGTAGAAGTGCTGGCCCAAATAGTAGTTCAACTCTTAGTTCTTTAAGAACTATTCAAACTGTTCTTAACAGTATCTGGACTACTCTGCATTCCCACTAGCAGTGGATAAGTGTTGCTGCAGATTGGTTTTTTTTTTTTTTTTTTTTTTACTTTTTAACAAAGTCCATACTGACCAATATGAGATAGTATCTCACTGAGGCTTGATTTGCATTTCTCTGATAATTAGTGATATTAAGCATTTTTTTAAATATGTTTGTTGGCTGTTTGTGTGTCTTCTTTTGAGATGTGTCTGTTTATGTCCTTTGCCTATGTTTTATTTGGGTGGGGTGTTTTCTGCTTGTTGAATTGTTAAAGTTCTTTACGGACTCTGAATATTAGACCTTTGCCAGATGCATTGTTTGTGAATATTTCCCCCCATTCTATAGGTTGTCCATTTACTCTTGATAGTATCTCTTGCTGTGCAAAAGTTTTTTAGTTTAATTAGGTTCAACTTGTCCATTTTGTTTTGAGTTGCAGTTGCTTTTGAGGACTTAGCCATAAATTCTTTGCCAAGGCCAATATTGAGAAGGGTATTTTCTAGAATTTCTTCTAGAATTTTTAGAGTTGGAGGTCTAATTTTAAGTCTTTAATCCATCTTGAGATAATTTTTGTATATCATGATAGATGAGGGTACCGTTTCATTCTTCTATATATTGATTGCCAGTTGTCCTAGCATCATTCATTGAATAGGGAGTCTTTTTCCTACTGCATTTTGTTTGTCAAAGATCAGTTGGTTGTAGGTGCATGGCTTTATTTCTGCATTCTCCATTTTGTTCCATTGGTCTATCTGTCTGTTTCTGTACTATGATCATGCTGTTTTGGTTATGGTAGTATAGTTTGAAGTCAGGTAATGTGATACAACAGGTCTTGTTTTCTTTTTGCTTATTGTTTGTTTTGGCTATTTGGGTTCCACTTGAATTTTAGAAATTTTGTAAATCTATAGAAAATGACATGGGAATTTAATGAGAATAGTGTTGAATCTGCAAATTTCTTTGGACAGTATGGCCATTCTAACAATATTGACTCTTCCTATCCATGAGCATGTAATGTTTCTCCACTTGTTTGTGTCATCTATGATTTCTTTCAACAGTGTTATGTAATTCTAATTGTAGAGCTCTTTTACTTTTTTGGTTACCTGTATACCTGGGTATTTTATTCTTTTTGTGACTGCTATAAATGGGATTGTTTTCTTGATTTGACTCTCAGCTTGAACATTATTCATGTATACAAATGCCACTCTTTTTTGCACATTGATTTTGTATCCTGAAACTTTGCTGAAGTCATTTATTAGCTCCAGAAGACTTTTGGTAGAGTCTTTAGGGTTTTCTAGGTATAGAATTACATTATCTGTGAAGAGGGATAGTTTAACTTCTTCTTTTCCTATTTGGATGTATTTATTTCTTTCTCTTGACTGATTGCTTCTTGCTGGGACTTCTAGTATTATGTTGAAGAGGAGTGGTGAGAGTGGGAATTCTTATCTTATTCCAGTTCTCAAGGAAAATATTTCCAGGTTTTGCCCATTCAGTATGATGTTGGCTGTGGGTTTGCTGTAGATGGCTCTTATTATTTTGAGGTATGTTCTTTCCATGACTATTTTTGTTGAGGATTTTTAACATGAAGAGATGCTGAATTTTATCAGAAGCTTTTTCATATTTGTTGAGATAATCATGTGGATTTTGTTTTTAATTCTGTCTATATGGAGAATCACATTTATTGATTTACATATGTTGAATCAACCTTTCATCCCAGGAATAAAAGCTGCTTGACAGTGGTGAAGTAGTTTTTTGATATGCTGCTGGATTCAGTTTGCTGTATTTTCTTGAGGATGTTTATGTTTATATTCATCAGTTACCGGTCTGAAGTTTTCTTTCTTTATTGTGTCTCTGCCATGCTTCCTCCACTTTAAAGTGGTGCTAATTAACACCTACTGCTGGAACTATGCAGAAAGTTAAATAACTGTGTGTATAAAGTGCCTTGTGCTCTGTCTGGTACACATCATTGTACTATAATTGGTAATTATCACTATTATGTGACTCAGAATAGGTTATGAGTTCTACGGTGAAGAGACAGAAGGAAAGTGTAGGCCAGGAAAAGGTAGGGCAATGCCTATGTCTGTCTATCTATCTATATATCTACCTAAAGACCAAACCAAGTTCGGAGATTGGACTTTCTGGCCAACCAAAGGCAGAAGGCAAAAAGTACTGTATGTATGTATACAGATAACTACAAAGGAATAGAGAGAAGCATCATTTATTGATGGCAGAAAGGTGTCAAATCATAGGCAAAGCCCTGAAATATAACAAGCTAGCAAGCTGAGGGACTGTGAGCACTCAGACATAGGTTAATTCTTCTCTGCCTTGATAGCAACAGCCACTTAGTAAGGATGAATATGGTTGCCTGTTACATGTGAGAATTGACCAGCTTTTTCTGGCTCACACAGCTAGCAAGATAATTAAAATTTGATCTCAAAACTTCTAAACACCAGTTAACTCTACAGACCAAACATTTCAACACATCCCAGATTTCTGTCGTGCATGCTTTATGAGAACTCCTCAGGAAACAGGAGATGTTTGAGCAAACTTTTGAAAGGCATTCTCAGCAAAAGGCCACAAATAAAAGAGCACGGGATAGTTAGAGAAGTTGGAGGAGAGGATGTCTTAGTGTAGGCACAAAGTGAGTTTGACAGTGAACAATGAGCTTCAAAAAAGTGCTATTTGAAATCTCTCTGATAACAAATATGAATGTGACTTGAAGTCACGGAGTTTTGAGATCATTAGAATATTTTAAGCAGGAGTGACATGATTAGATTTGTGTTTGATTATGTTGTGAATTGAAAAGTATTTAAGAATGTGCTTGAATTGAAAAGAAATTAAACTGGAGGCTAGTAAATCAGTCAGGATTTATTTCAATACATGATTAAAAATGTAAATAAGGGAGAAGATTCAAGATGGCTCTGTAGGAGCAGCTCAGGATTGCAGCTCCCAGTGAAAGCACAGAGGGTGAGTGGATGCCGCATTTCCAAATGGATCTTTATTGCCCACAAACTAGAAGATTCCCAGATGGAGAATTCCCATGGGTCGCCAGAATGGGTGTTTCGGCCAGCATGGTCGATTCAGCCAGTGCCGCAGCACAGCAGCTCTCCATACAAAATACACTGGTCTGGTTGCCCTGTTAAACTGGCAACTGGAGATCCAGGAAGGCAGATTATCCCATTCATCTGATTAAACAGGACTGAAACAGAGAGTCAGGCCAGGAGATTCCCAGGCAGTGACGTTGTTTCAGCTGGTGCAGTGGGTCACCGCATGGGAAATCACACAGATCCCGGTGCTCTTTCAGCAGGTGACTGGAACACCTGGGAGAGAGTCAAGCATTCACTTAAAAAAAAAAAGGGCTCTGAGGCAGGGAGACAGGTGATCAGGCTTGGCAGGTCCCATGCCCACAAAAACAAACAACAAAAAAAACCCAGCAATTGGAAATGCTTGGGGTTGAGAATTTCATGGCAACCACAGCTAAACCTGGGAAGGTCCAGTTCTGTGGGGGAGGGGAGTCCACCATTACCAAGGCACTCCACCCCTATGGAGGTAGTCTGCCATTGCTGACGCAGCCTGCCGTTGCTGAGGCAACCCACCATAACAGAGAGAGTCTGCCATCACAGAGATGAGCCACCATTGCTGAGGCAGTTCTAACCACACCCATATAAACAGGACTGCAGGGAAATACACACAGCAGAAGGGCAGAGCCCACAGCAGCATGGCAGACCACACAGCAGATCAGCAAAGCCTCTGCAGGCAGACAGTGACTAGACTGCCTCCTTGCTGGGCAGGACAGCCCTGAAAAAAAAAAAAGGCAGCAACACAATGGATATGCATAAATAAAGCCCTAACTCTCCAGGACAGAGCACCTGGGGGGGGATAAAAATGGAGTTTATGAGTTCTGCTGCAGTAGACGTAAATGTACCTGCCTAGCAGCTCTGAATGAAGAATGGAGCTCACAGCTCAGCACTTGAGCTCCTATAAAGAACAGACTGTCTCCTGAAGCAGATCCCTGACCCCTGTATATCCAAAGAGTCACCTCACAAAGGACTGATCAGACTGACATTTGGTGGGCATCATTCTGTGACAAAGATAGCAGAAGAAGAAACTTGTAGCAACCCTCACTGTTCTGCAGCTGCTGCAAGTGATCCCCAGGCAAGCAGGGCCTGGAGTGGACCTCAACAGTCCTACAGCAGAGGGGCCAGACTGTTAGAAGGACAATTAAGAAACAGAAATAACTTCATCATTAACAATCTGGACATCCACTCAGAGACCCATTCTGAAAATCAGCAATGACACAGATGACAGGTGGATAAATCCACACAGATGGGAAGAAACCAGTGAAAAAAGGAGGAAAACACCCAAAACCGGAAATCTGGGACTATGTGAAAAGACCTAATCTACATTTGATAGGTGTACCAGAATGTAATGAAGATAATGAATCCAAGCTGGAAAATACTCTTCAGGATATTATCCAGGGAAACTTCCCCAACCTAGCAAGGCAGGCCAATATTCAAGTTCAGGAAATACAGAGAACACCACAAAGATATTCCGCAAGAAGAGCAACCCCAAGGCACATAATTATCAGATTCACCAGGGTTGAAATGAAGGAGAAAATGCTAAGGGCAGCCAGAGAGAAAGGTCAGGTAACCCACATAAGGAAGCCCATCAGACTCACAGCAGATCTCTTGGCAGAAACCCTATAAGCCACAAGAGAGTGGGGGTCAGTATTCAACATTCTTAAAGAAAAGAACTTTCAACTGAGAATTTCATATCCAGCCAAACTGAGCTTCATAAGTGAAGGAAAAATAAAATCCTTTGCGAACAAGGAAGTACTCAGAGATTTTGTCACCACCAGATCTGCTTTACAAGAGCTCCTGAAAGAGGCACTACACATAGAAAGAAACAACAGGTGCCAGCCACTCCAAAAACATACCAAATGGTAAAGAGCATCAATAAAAAAAAAAGAATCAAAATGACAGTATCAAATTCATACACAACAATATTAGCCCTAAATGTAAATGGGCTAAATGCACTAATTAAAAGACACAGACTGGCAAATTGGATAAAAAGCCAAAATCCATCAGTGTGCTGTATTCAGGAAACCCATCTCACATGCGCAGATACACAAAGGCTCAAAATAAAGGGATGGAGGAAGGTTTACCAAGCAAATGGGAGCAAAAAATAGCAGGAGCTGCAATCTTATCTCTGATAAAATAGACTTTAAAGCAACAAAGATCAAAAGAGACAAAGAAGGACATTACATAATGGTAAAAAGATTGATACAACAAGAAAAGCTAATGATCCTAAATATATATGGACCCAATACAGGAGCACCCAAATATATAAGGCAAGTTCTTAATGAGTTACAAAGAGACTTAGACTCCCACACAATAATAGTGGGAGACTTTAACACTCCACTGTCAATATTAGACAGATAAACCAGACAGAAAATAAACAAGGATATCCAGGACTTGAACTCAGACCTGGAACAAGCAAACCTGATAGACATTTACAGAACTCTCCACCCGAAATCCACAGAATATGCATTCTTCTCAGCACCACATTACACCTACTCTAAAATTGACCACATAATTGGAAGTAAAGCACTCCTCAGCAAATGCAAAACAACTGAAATCATAACAAACAGTCTCTCAGACCACAGTACAATCATGTTAGAACTCAGAATTCAGAAACTAACTCAGGAATGCACAGCTTCGTGGAAACTGAACAACTGGCTCTTGAATGTTGAATGTTGACTGGATAAACAATGAAATGAAGGCAGAAATAAAGAAGTTCTTCGAAACAAATGAGAATGAAGACACAACATACCAGAATCTCTGGGATACATTTAAAGCAGTCTGTAGAGGAAAACATATAGCAATAAGTGCCCACATGAGAAGAGTGGAGAGATCCAAAATTGATACCCTATCGTCAAAATTGAAAGAGCTGGAGGAGAAAGATAAAAAAACTCAAAACCCAGCAGAAGACAAGAAATAACTAAGATCAGAGCAGAACTGAAGGAGATAGAGACACAAAAAACACTTCAAAAAATCAATAAATTCAAGAGCTGTTTTTGAAAAGATCAACAAAATAGATCACTAGACAGATTAATAAAAAGAAGAGAGAGAATAACAAAATAGATGCAATAAAAAATGATAAAGAGGAAATCACGACAGATTTCACATAAATTCAAACCATCATCAGAGAATATTACAAACAACTCTATGCACATAAACTAGTAAACCTGGAAGAAATGGATAAATTCCCGGACACTTGTGTCCTCCCAAGCCCAAACCAGGAAGAAGTTGAAACCATGAATAGACCAATAACAAGGTCTGAAGTTGAGGCAGCAATTAAGAGCCTACCACCCACAAAAAGCCCAGGTCCAGATGGGTTCACAGCCGAATTCTACCAGACACACAAAGAGGAACTGTTACTATTTCTTCTGAAACTATTCCAAATAATCCAAAAAGAAGGAATCCTTCCCAAATCATTTTATGAGACCAACATTATCCTGATGCCAAAACCCGGCATAGACTCAACAAGAAAAGAAAACTTCAGGCCAATATTCATAATGAACATAGATGTGAAAATCTTCAGTAAAATTCTGGCAAGCCAATTGCAACAGCACATCAAAAAGCTTATCCACCATGATCAAGTAGGATTCATCCCAGGGATGCAAGGCTGGTTCAACATATGCAAGTCTATAAACATAGTTCACCACATAAACAGAACCAAAGACAAAAACCACATGATTATCTCAGCTGATGCAGAGAAGGCATTTTACAAAATTCAACAGCCCTTTATGCTAAAAACCCTCAATAAACTTGGTATTGATGGAACGTATCTCAAAATAATAAAAGCTATTTATGACAAATCAACAGCCAATATCATACTGAATGGTCAAAAACTGGAAGCATTCCCTTTGAAATCTGGCACTAGACAAGGATGCCCTCTCTCACCACTCCTATTCAATATAGTACTGAAAGTTCTAGCCAGAGCACTGGGAAAGAAAAAGAAATAAAGGGTATTCAAGTAGGAAAGGAGGAAGCCAAATTGTCTCTATTTGCAGAAGACATGATAGTATATCTAGAAGACCCCATCATCTCAGCCCAAAAACTCCTGAAACTGATAGGCAACTTCAGCAAAGTTCAGGATACAAAATCAATGTGCAAAAATCATAAGCATTCCTATACACCAATAACAGACTTAAAGAGAGCCAAATCAAGAATGAACTGCCATTCACAATTGCTACAAAGAGAATAAAATACCTAGGAATACAACTAACAAGGAACGTAAAGGACCTCTTCAAGGAGAACTACAAACCACTGCTCAACGAAATAAAAGGGGACACAAACAGATGGAGAAACATTCCATGTTCATGGTTACAAAGAATCAATATCGTAAAAATGGCCATACTGCTCAAAGTAATTTACAGATTCAACACTATCCCCATCAAGCTGTCAATGACCTTCATCACAGAACTGAAAAAAATCACCTTGAACTTCATATGGAATCAAAAGAGAGCCTGCATAGCCAAGTCAATTCTAAGTAAAAAGAACACAGTGGGAGGCATCACACTACCAGACTTCAAACTATACTACAAGGCTACAGTAGTCAAAACAGCATGGTACTGGTACCAAAACAGAGATATAGACCAATGGAACAGAACAGAGGCATCAGAGGCAACACAACATATCTACAACCATAGAATCTTTGATAAACCTGACAAAAACAAGCAATGAGGAAAGGATTCCCTGTTTAATAAATGGTGTTGGGAAAACTGGCTAGCCATGTGCAGAGTGGGGAAACTAGAACCCTTCCTGACACCTTACACTAAAATTAACTCCAGATGGATTAAAGAGATAAACAGAAGACCCAACCCCATAAAAACCCTAGAAGAAAATCTAGGCAAAACCATTCAGGACATAGGCACAGTCAAGGACTTCATGACCAAAACACCAAAAGCATTGGCAACAAAAGCCAAAATAGACACATGGGACCTAATCAAATGCCACAGCTTCTGCATGGCAAATGAAACAGTCATTTGAGTGGATTGGCAACCAACAGAATGGGAAAAAATTTTTGCAGTTAACCCATCTGACAAAGGGCTGATATCTAGAATTTACAAAGAACTAAAACAGACTGACAAGAAAAAAACAAGTCCATTCAAAAATGGGCAGAGGACATGAGAAAACACTTTACAAAAGAAGACATACATGAGGCCAACAAACACATGAAAAAATGCTCATCATCACTGGTCATTAGAGAGATGCAAATGAAAACCACATCGAGATACCATCTCACGCCAGTTAGAATGGCGATCATTAAAAAATCTGGAGACAACAGATGCTGGAGAGGATGTGGAGAAAGAGGAACACTCTTACACTGTTGGTGGGAGCATAAATTAGTTCAACCATTGTGGAAGACAGTGTGGCAATTCCTCAAGGACCTAGAAATAGAAATTCCATTTGACCCAGCAATCCCATTACTGAGTATATATCCAAAGGAATATAAATCCTTACTATAAGGACACATGCACACAAATGTTCATTGCAGCACTGTTTACAATAGCAAAGAACTGGAACCAACCCAAATGCCCATCGATGATAGACTGGACTGGGAAAATGTGGCACATATACACTATGGAATATTATGCAGCAATCAAAAATGACAAGTTTATGTCCTTTGTAAGGACATGGATGAATCTGGAGAACATCATTCTCAGCAAACTGACACAGGAAGAGAAAAGAAAATACCACATATTCTCACTCATAGGTGGGTGAGAAAAATAAGAACACATGGACACAGGGAGGGGGTACTACACACTGGGGTCTATTGGGGGGAATAGGGGAGAGACAGCGGGGGGGAGCTGGGGAGGGATAGCCTGGGGAGAAATGCCAAATGTGGGTTAAGGGGAGAAAGGCAGCAAAACACACTGCGTACCTATGCAACTATCTTGCACGTTCTGCACATGTACCCCAAAACCTAAAATGCAATAAAAATTAAAAAAAAAAAAAAGACATACAAAAGGTCAACAAACGTGTGAAAAATGCTCATCATCACTGGTCATTAGAGAAACGCAAATCAAAACTACATTGAGATACCATCTCACACCAGTTAGAATGGTGATTATTAAAAAATCTGGAGACAACAGATGCTGGAGAGGATGTGGAGAAATAGGAACACTTCTACACTGCTGGTGGGAGTGTAAATTAGTTCAACCATTGTGGAAGACAGTGTGGTGATTCCTCAAGGACCTAGAAATGGAAATTTCATTTGACCCAGCAATCCCATTACTGGGTATATATCCAAAGGATTATAAATCATTCTACTATAAGGACACATGCACAGGAAAGTTCATTGCCACACTGTTTATAAGAGCAAAGACCTGGAACCAATCCAAATGCCCATCGATGATAGACTGGACTGGGAATATGTGCACATATACACCATGGAATATTATGCAGCAATCAAAAACGATGAGTTCGTGTCCTTTGTAGGGACATGGATGAACCTGGAGAACATCATTCTCAGCAAAGTGACACAAGAACAGAAAATGAAATACCCAGCACTTTGGGAGGCCGAGGCGGGTGGATCACGAGGTCAAGAGATCAAGACCATCCTGGTCAATATGGTGAAACCCCGCCTCTACTAAAGATACAAAAAATTAGATGGGCATGGTGGCGGGTGCCTGTAATCCCAGCTACTCAGGAGGCTGAGGCGGGAGAATTGCCTGAACTCAGGGGGCGGAGGTTGCGGTGAGCCGAGATTGCGCCATTGCACTCCAGCCTGGGTAACAAGAGCGAAACTCCGTCTCAAATAAAAAAAAAAAAGAAAAAAAAAAAGAAAAGAAAAGAAAATGAAATACCGCATGTTCTCACTCATAGGTGGGTGATGAACAATGAGAACAAATGGACACAGGGAGGGGAGCACTACACACTGGGGTCTATTGGGGGGAATAAAGGAGGGACAGTGGGGGGTGGGGAGTTGGGGAGAGATAGCATGGGGAGAAATGCCAGACATGGGTGAAGGGGAGGAAGGCAGCAAATCACACTGCCACGTGTGTACCTATGCAATTATCTTGCATGTTCTTCACTTGTACCCCAAAACCTAAAATGCAATTAAAAATGTAAATAAGTTCAATTCAGGAGGTTTTAGTGATGTTGCAGAGGAGGAAGAGCTTCAATAGACATTAAGGATATTTAATGCAGAGGGAGTGTGGAGAAGGGGACATTAAGTGAGATAAAGCACAGGAGAAGAAATAACTTCTGCTACTAAGACATTCTCACTGGTTGGCTTGAGACCTGCTTTATCAGGAGAGTTTTGGCAGATGACATACACCTTGCTAGAACTTTGCCTAATACCTATATTTCTAGGAAAAATCTGGTTCATTGCCTTCCTAATCTATGAAATAGAGGGATATCCTCATATCTTATTAAATCATGGTGTTGTCTTAATAATCTTTTTGTCCTTGAATTGCATAGTCTCTGAATGACTGTTTATATCTCTATCTATGAAGAGTGCTGATAAACTCTAAAGAATATTTGGTGGAAAATCATAGTTACTTAACAGGTAAATTATTTTTCTGATACTAAAGATAAGGCATTCACTTAAAAGTGTTACTTTAATTAAATCAACAAGCCATCTCAGCGTATTGTAGCATGCCTTTAATTACCTGTTCAGTTTACATGTTCTGGTAGTATTCTTTACAAAGAAATGCAGCACCATCTGCCATGATACGCCCAGAAAAGTAATTATTTTTGTAGGAGGTGAAATGGATATACATTTAGCTTTGTCTTTGTATGTGTTTATGATGAAATGTTATAGAGCATTAAGCAATAAAACCCTTTATGGCATGTTTTCCCTAAAATCTAATACAGCATGATACCAAACTTAATACCCTAATTGCAAACTAATAAGAGATGCTTTTTACAATTACTTTAATGTTTGTAAGGTTATGACTCATAAACAAATTACCTTCATGGTTGGATTGCATTAATACAAGACAGGGTGTGAATTTTTAAAATGGATCAACAAGATGGGACACATTTAGGTGTGGACATATTTATGTAATATGTTTAAATATGGGCATAAAGAAGCCGAAAAACAAATACATCCTTTGGCATGTTTGATACTTAAAGAGGGATTTGTGCACTATTGTATTAATAAACATTTATGGAGATTGAATCAAAATTGGCATTAGGTAGGATCCTGGCAAATAATTCTTTAGTAGAGCAAGTTGAAATCTAGTGACACCTTAAGTCCTTAAGAAAATATGGAATAGTGCCACTTGCAAATCCTTTATTTACAACAAATGAAATGTGAGCTCATTCCAAAGGTAAGCTCATTTGCTCCTCAACAGTGGCAAATGAAATTAAAATGATAATGGCAGTAAGAATATGAGAAGTAAGAAAATAGCCATACAATCCAAGAAATTAAAATGGAGTAATACTTTGATTTTTACCTTATAATATATCTTGTTCACAGGTGATATTCTGACTTACTTTGACAATTGTCAATCATACTATTTGGCCTGTTCTAACTAATTTGCTTTTTTGCAAATATAGCCCTGTTATTGCTATGCATTTTGCCCACTTTTGGGTCCTGCACCCCTTAGATGGATGTTAAGAACACGCACAATGCTGAATGCAGTTCTCATATACAGTGACCTCTTTAATGGGCTGACAAGGTCTTACACACATTTTTCCAGAACATTTGAGGAGATCAAAAACCTGAGTCTTCTTTATGGTTCCAAAACCATACCAAGTATCTCCTAACCAACTCTGCCCATGGGTAAGGCCAGTCTGCTCATAGGCAATCTCTGAGCAAGTTCAGAACTGTGCAGTAAGTAGAATGCTATGAATTACCATTTATATTACACTTAAATTGGTCTTATTAAGAGATTAAGTATAGGACAAAGGATAATTCCTAGAGGCTTAAGAACTCTTAAAAATTGTATCTCTTTGGAGGAACCTAGAAAAAAACATCCAACTAAAAAGATATTTGGTCTGGTTGGGGAGGCAGGGCGTAAGGAGATTATATAACAAGGGAAAGGAGCTAAGAGGTGCTACAGACATGTATTCTAGCAACATTTCTCTCTCTCTCTCTGTTCATGTAGGGTGGGTGTGTGTCTGTGACTGAGACATATATATGGATATATGTTTGAATGAGACATTTTTTTACGTGGGCTAAATCGAATAGATCCTTGCACCGTATTCCACTTTTGCTCTATTTCTTGGGATGTTCTGTCACTAAACCTCAGGAAACTAGATCAAATTGTTTTTCACTGCTTCAAACACTGGTTTACACTTTCTGGAATTCCAGCTGTATGTATAGGCAGATAATGGACAGCATCCTTTGGGGAGCTTTTATTTCTGGAGGAGAAGAGCAGCTTCTTCTCCTCCAGAAATAGTTAGCTAGAGGCTGTAAAACAAGTACCCTTGCTCTGAGCTTTCTGGGATTTTTTAGGATTCTTCCCCTCCCACTTTGGCTTATAGTTTTTTTTTTTTTTTTAACATTTCTAGAGAGCAACTAATACCAGTGATTTAAGTAAAAATCATGAGCTTCTCAAGGACTAAATTTACTGTAAAGCTTATCAAAATACTTGGACATCATCTACAGGATATACTTTTTTTTTTCTAAGTGAAAGCAAGTTTATTGAGAAAGAAAATTAATAAAAGAGTGGCTACTACACAGGCAGTGCCGTGGCATGGGCTGCTTGACCGAATATACTTACCGGTATTTCTTGATTATATGCCAAACAAGGATTGGATTATTTATGACTTTTCTGGGAAAGGGGTAAGCAGTTTCTGGAACTGAGGGTTCCTCTTTCATTTAGACCACATAGAGTAACTTCCCGATGTTGCCATGGCATTTTTAAAATTCCCGGGGGCTGTTGGGAGTGTCTTTTAGCATGCTAATGTATTATAACCAGTGTATAATGAACAGTGAGGATGATCAGAGGCTACTTTTGTTGACATCTTGGTTTTTGTGGGTTTTGACTGGCTTCTTTACCACTTCCTACATTCTCTGGATGACTGAAAAGTATTATCT
Source organism: Saguinus oedipus (assembly GCA_031835075.1). Lineage (NCBI taxonomy): Eukaryota > Metazoa > Chordata > Mammalia > Primates > Cebidae > Saguinus > Saguinus oedipus. The sequence continues at coordinate 34,025,069 of CM063169.1, read as the reverse complement.
CCTACATTTTCTTGATGACTGAAAAGTATTATCTCAATGATCCCTTAGGATTTATTTAGAAGGAAATAATCATGCTCCTTTAACCCACTCCTATTAAGTTTTTATTTGTTTGTTTTGTTTTTAGTCTGTTTGTTTGTTTATTTGAGACAGTCATCCAGGCGGGAGGGCAGTAGGGCAATCTTGGCTCACTGCAACCTCTGCCTCCCAGGTTCAATTGATTCTCATTCCTCAGCCTTTCAAGAAACTGGTATTACAGGCATGAACAACCATGCCTGGCTAATTTTTGTATATATATATATTTTCAGTAGAGATGGGGTTTTGCCATGTTGCCCAGGCTGGTCTTGAACTCCTGGGCTCAAACAATCCACCTGTCTCAGCTTCCAAAAGTGCTGGGATTAAAGGCGTGAGCCACCGCATCTGGCCAAGTTTTTATATACCCTAAAATATCTTCACACTTATTACATTCCCACATTTTCCTAACTGGAAGTGTCCAAACTCAGGTACTATCATGTTAGCTCAACCTAGTTGTGCTAACTCCGACCTGGGGGTCAGGAGGTTTCACAATTATTCAATGGCCAATTAAATTCATTTGAATTCATGGTTTATTGCCAGGTGACACCCACCAAAAAAACATGCAAATATATTCATCACACACAAGCAGTAATAAGAGAGAAAGAAAACTAATGATAACAAATAGCTTAAAACCTGGGCAATCTGGATTTTCCTCCAAACATCAACAAGCGATGGGGTTGGAAGTCACTGCCCTTCTCCAGGCAGAGAATTCTTGGGCCACTGACAATGGGGCAGAGGTCTCAGAGTTCCCATGGCAGAGCATCTCAGGTATCTCGATTGTGGTCAGTTTTTTGCTGTGTTTATGGCCCTCTGCAGAAATGTCCATGGTCATTATACACTCTGCCTTTTGACTTTAGTTTCTTTTCAGGTCCTAGGGATGCCTGGCCACAGTAGGTGTTATCATATCTGTCCACTGTACATATGCTTATCACTTTGAGGAGTCAACAATTTCCTTATGGGCTGAATTGTTGTAAATAACAACTTGTTATACACAACACCATTTTGAGACATTTAGGATTAATAAAACATTATTATGTATCAGTTGCCCATGATACTTAGAAAAAATTCTGACAGAATTTTTATATGTCTGTGCCATGTATCTGTGCATTCTGGACATCCCTTTCTTTCTCTTTTATGTCCACATATCTTGTCTTGTTCATTATACCTCCTTGGTAATCTCTTGAGTTTTCTCTCCATCTCAAGCACCATCACTGTAACGGAGCCATTGTTTTTCTTTCTTTTTTTTAAAATTGCATTTTAGGTTTTGGGGTACCTGTGAAGAATATGCAACATTGTTGCATAGGTACACACATGGCAGTGTGGTTTGCTGCCTTCCTCCCCATCACCTATATCTGGTATTTCTCCCCATGCTACCTCTCCCCAACTCCCCACCCCCCGCTGTCCCTTCCGTGCTTTCCCCCAACAGACTCCAGTGTGTGATGCTCCCCTCCCTGTGTCCATGTGTTCTCATTGTTCAACACCCACCTATAAGTGAGAACATGTGGTGTTTGATTTTCTATTCTTGTGTCAGTTTGCTGAGAATGACAGTTTCTGGGTTCATCCATGTCCCTACAAAGGACACATACTCATTGTTTTTGATGACTGCATAGTATTTCATGGTGTATATGTGCCAAGTTTTTCCTGTCCAGTCTATCATCGATGGGCATTTGGGTTGATCTCAGGTCTTTGCTATTGTAAACAGTACTGTAATGAACATTCGTGTGCATGTGTCCTTATAGTAGAATGATTTATAATCCTTTGGATGTATACTCAGTATATGAATTGCTGGGACAAATGAAATTTCTATTTCTAGGTCTTTGAGGAATCACCACACTGTCTTCCACAATGGTTGAACTAATTTACACTCCCACCAACAATATAAAAGTGTTCCTATTTCTCTACATCCTCTCCAGCATCTGTTGTCTCCAGATTTTTTAATGATCACCATTTTAACTGGCGTGAGATGGTATCTCAATGTAGTTTTGATTTGCATTTCTCTAATAACCAGTGATGATGAGCAATTTTTCATGTGTTTGTTGGCCTCATGTATGCCTTCTTTTGTAAAGTGTCTGTTCATATCCTTTGCCCACTTTTGAATGGGCTTGTTTGTTTTTTTCTAGTAAATCTGTTTTAGTTCTTTGTAGATTCTGGATATCAGCCTTTTGTCAGATGGGTAGATTGCAAAAGTTTTTTCCCATTCTGTTGGTTGCCTATTCACTCTAATGACTGTTTCTTTTGCTGTGCAGAAGCTGTGGCATTTGATTAGGACTCATTTGTCTATTTTGGCTTTTGTTGCCAATGCTTTTGGTGTTTTGGTCATGAAGTCCTTGCCTATGCCTATGTCCTGAATGGTTTTGCCTAGATTTTCTTCTAGAGTTTTTATGGCATTAGGTTTTAAGTCTTTAATCCATCTGGAGTTAATTTTAGTGTAAGGTGTAAGGAAGGGGTCTACTTTCTGCTGTCTGCATATGGCTAGGGAGTTTTCCCAACAGCATTTATTAAACAGGGAATCCTTTCCCCATTGCTTGTTTTTGTCAGGTTTGTCAAAGATCAGATGGTTGGGGATGTGTGGTGTTGCCTCCAATGCCTCTGTTCTGTTCCATTGGTCTATATCTCTGTTTTGGTACCAATACTGTGCTGTTTTGATTACTGTAGCCTTGTAGTATAGTTTGAAGTCCAGTAGTGTGATGCCTCCAGCTTTGTTCTTCTTGCTTAAAATTGGCTTGGCTGCAGGCTCTCTTTTGGCTCCATATGAAGTTTAAGGTGGTTTTTTCCAGTTCTGTGAAGAAGGTCATTGGTAGCTTGATGGGGATAGCATTAAATCTGTAAATTACTTTGGGCAGTATGGCCATTTTCACGATATTGATTCTTCCTAATCATGAACATGGAATGTTTCTCCATCTGTTTGTGTCCTCTCTTATTTCGTTGAGCAGTGGTTTGAAGTTCTCCTTAAGAGGTCCTTTATGTTCTTCGTTAGTTGTATTCCTAGGTATTTTATTCTCTTTGCAGCAATTCTGAATGGCAGTTCATTCTTAATTTGGCTGTCTTTAAGTCCGTTATTGGTGTATAGGAATGCTTGTGATTTTTGAACATTGATTTTATATCATTAGACTTTGCCAAAGTTGCTCATCAGTTTCAGGAGATTTTGGGCTGAGATGATGGGGTCTTCTAAATGTACAATAATGTCTGCAAATGGAGACAATTTGACTTCCTCCTTTCCTATCTGAATACCCTTTATCTCTTTTTCTTGCCTGACTGCTCTGGCTAGAACTTCCAATGCTATGTTAAATAGGAGTGGTGAGAGTGGGCATCCTTGTCTAGTGCCAGATCTCAAAGGGAATGCTTCCAATTTTTGCCCATTCAGTATAATATTGGCTGTTGGTTTGTCATAAATATCTTTTATTATTTTGAGATACGTTCCATCAATACCTAGTTTATTGAGGGTTTTTAGCATAAAGTGTTGTTGAATTTTGTCAACGGCCTTCTCTGCATCAATTGAGATAATCATGTGGCTTTTGTCTTTGGTTCTGTTTATGTCGTGAATTACGTTTATAGACTTGCGTATGTTGAACCAGCCTTGCATCCCTGGGATGCAGCCTACTTGATCATAGTGGATATGCTTTTTGAATTGCTGTTGCAATCAGTTTGCCAGTATTTTATTGAAGATTTTTGCCTCAGGGTTCATCATGGATATTAGCCTGAAGTTTTCTTTTCTTGTTGAGTCTCTGCCGGGTTTTGGTATCAGGATGATGTTGGTCTCATAAAATGATTTGGGAAGGGTTTCCTCTTTTTGGATTATTTGGAATAGTTTCAGAAGGAATGCTACCAGCTCCTCTTTGTATGTCTGGTAGAATTAGGCTGTGAACCCATCTGGACCTGGGCTTTTTGTGGGTGGTAGTCTCTTAATTGCTGCCTCAACTTCTGCACTTGTTATTGGTCTATTCAGAGTTTTGACCTCCTCCTGGTTTAGGCTTGGGAGGATGCAAGTGTCCAGGAGTTTATCCATTTTTTCCAGGTTTACTAGTTTATGTGCATAGAGTTGTTTGTAATAATACCTGATGATGGTCTGTATTTCTGTGGAATCTGTGGTGATATCCCCTTTATTATTTTTTTATTGCATCTATTTGATTATTGTCTCTTTTCTTTTTTATTAATCTGGCTAGTGGTCTATTTTGTTGACCTTTTTGAAAAACCAGCTCTTGAATTTATTGATTTTTTTGAAGGTTTTTTTGTGTCTCTATGTCCTTCTGTTCTGCTCTGATGTTAGTTATTTCTTGTCTTCTGCTAGGTTTTGAGTTTTTTTGATCTTTCTTCTCTAGCTCTTTCAATTTTAACTATAGGATGTAATTTTTGGTCTTTCCTTGCTTCTCATGTGGGCATTTATTGCTGTATATTTTCCTCTAGACACTGCTTTAAATGTGTCCCAGAGATTCTGGTACATTGTGTCTTTGTTCTTGTTGGTTTCAAAGAACATCTTTATTTCTGCCTTCATTTCATTGTTTATACCATCAATATTCACAGCCAGTTGTTCAGTTTCCATGAAGCTGGGCAGTTCTGAGTTAGTTTCTAAATTCCAAGTTGTAACTTGATTGCACTGTGGTCTGAGAGACTGTTTGTTATAATTTTCTTTTTTTTTTTTTGCATTTGCTGAGGAGTGATTTACTTCCAATTATGTGTTCAGTTTTAAAGTAAGTGTGCTGTGGTGCTGAGACGAATGTATATTCTGTGGATTTGGGGTGGAGATTTCTGCAAATGTCTATTAGGTTTGCTTGTTGCAGGCTTGAGTTCAAGTTCTGGATATCCTTGTTAATTTGTCTAATTTTGACAATGGGGTGTTAAAGTCTCCCACCATTGTTGTGTGGGAGTCTAAGTCTCTTTGTAAGTCATTAAGAACTTGCTTGATGTATCTGTGTGCTCCTGTATTGGGTGCGTATATATTTAGGATCGTTAGCTCTTCTTGTTGCATTAATCCTTTTACCATTATGTAATGTCCTTCTTTGTCTGTTTTGATCTTTGTTGATTTAAAGTCTGTTTTATCAGAGACAAGAATTGCAACTCCTGCTTTTTTTAACTCTCCATTTACTTGGTAAATTTTCCTCCATCCGTTTATTTTGATCCTTTGTGTATCCTTGCATGTGAGATGGGCTTCCTGGATACAGCACACTGACCGTTTTCAGGTTTTTATCTAATGTGCCAGTCTGTGTCTTTTGATTGGGGCATTTAGCCCATTTGCGTTTAGGGTTAATATTTTTATGTGTAAATTTAATCCTACCATTTTGATGCTAGCTGGCTGTTTTGCCCATTAGTTGATGCAGTTTCTTCATTGTGTCAATGCTCTTCACCATTTGGTATGTTTTTGGAATGGCTGGTCCTAGTTTTTCCTTTCTGTGTTTAGTGCTTCTTTCAAGATCTCTTGTAAAATAGGCCTGGTGGCGATGAAATCTCTGAATACTTGCTTGTTCATAAAGTGTTTTATTTCTCCTTTACTTATGAAGCTTAGTTTGGCTCGATATGAGATTCTGGGTTGAAAGTTCTTTTCTTTAAGGTTGTTGAATATTGGCCCCCACTCTCTTCTGGCTTGTAGGGTTTCTGCAGAGTGGTCTGCTGTGAGTCTAATGGGTTTCCCTTTGTGGGTAACTCGACCTTTCTCTCTGGCTTCCCTTAGCATTTTCTCTTTCATTTCAAGCCTGGTGAGTCTGACAATTATGTGCCTTGGAGTTGCTCTTCTTGAAGAATATCTTTGTGGTGTTCTCTGTATTTTCTGGACTTGAATATTGGCCTGACTTGCTAGGTTTGGGAAGTTTTCCTGGATAATACTCTGAAGAGTATTTTCCTACTTGAATTTCTTCTCTCCATCACATTCAGGTACACCTATCAAACGTAGATTAGTTCTTTTCACATAGTTCCATATTTCTTGGAGACTTCATCCATTCCTTTTTATCCTTTTTTCTCTAATCTTGGCTTCTCGTTTTATTTCATTCAGTTGATCTTCGATCTCTGATGTTTTTTCTTCTGCTTGGTCAATTTGGCTGTTGAAACTTGTATATGCTTTGTGAAGTTCTTGTCTTGTGTTTTTCAGCTCTATCAATTCACTTATATTCCTCTCTGCACTGTTTATTCTTGTTAGCATTTCATCAGATCTTTTTTTTAAGGTTCTTAATTTCCTTGCATTGAGTTAGAACATGTTCTTTTAGCTCAGGGAAGTTTCTTGTTACCCACCTTCTGATGCCTGTTTCTGTCAATTCATCACACTCATTCTCCATTAAGCCTTGTTCCCTTGCTGGTGAGGAGTTGTGATCCCTTGCAGGAGGAGAGGTGTTCTGGTTTCAGGTGTTTTTATTCTTTTTGCACTGGGTTTTTTTCCCATCTTTGTGGATTTATTCACCTGTCATCTTTGTAGTTGTTGACTTTCAGATTGGGTCTCTAAGTGGATGTCCAGTTTGTTGATGATTAAATTATTCTTTCTGTTTCTTAATTTTCCTTCCAATAGTCAGGCCCCTCTGCTGTGGGACTGATGAGTCCGCTGCAGGCCCTACTTGCCTGGGGATCACTTGTGGGGGCTGCAGAACACTAAGGGTTGCTGTTATCTTCTGCTATCTTTGTCCCAGAAGGATACCCACCAGATGTCAGTCTGAGCTTTACTTTATGAGGTGACTCTTGGGTATATGGGGGTCAGAGAGCTGCTTGAGGAGGCAGTCTGTCCTTTCTAGGAACTCAGGTGCTGCTGGCCAGGTACATTTAAGTCTGCTACAGCAGAACTCATTAACGCCATGTTTTTTCTCTGTCTCAAGGAGTTAGGGCTTTATTTATAAGTTTCTGTTGTGCTGCTGCCTTTTTTCAGGACTGTCCTGTCCAGTGAGGAGGCAGTCTAGTCACTGTCTACCTGCAAAGGCTTTGCTGAGCTGCTGTGGGCTCTGCCCAACTACTGTGTGAGCTTCCCTTCATTCCTGTTTATAGCGGTATAGTTTGAACTGCCTCAGCATTGGTGGCCCACCTCTGTAATGGTGAAATCTCTCTGTAATGGTGGGCTGCCTCTGCAATGGTGGGCTGCCTCAGCAATGGCAGGCTGCCTCAGCAATGACGAACTACCTCCAGAGTGGTGGACTGCCTCAGTCATGGCAGGCGCCCCTCCCCTACAGAGCTGGACCCTCCTGGGTTCAGCTCTTCTTGCTGTGAAACTCTCAATCCAGAGCATTTCAGATTGCTGTATTTTCTGGGGGGTGGTGGGACCAGCCGAGCCTGATCTCCTTGCTCCCTGCCTCAGACCCCCTTTCTTTTTTCAGTTGAATGTGCGACTGTCACCCAGGTGTTCCAGTCCTCTATTGAAAAGGTGCTGTGATCTGTGTGATTTCCCATGCAGCGACCTACTGCACCGGCTGAAACAGCCATGCTGAGATTCATGGAGCTTTTTTGCCTGGGAATCTCCTGGCCTGGCTCCCTGTTTCAGTCCCCCCCCCCTTTTTTTTAACAGTTAAATGGTGACTCTTCTCCCAGGAGCTCCATTCACCAGCTAAAATGGCACCCAGACCTGTATATTATGTGCAGAGACCTGCCACACTGGGATGCCGGCCAAGACAACCGCACTGGCCTAAACAGCCACACTGGCAACCTGTGGGGTTCCTCTGCCTGGGAATCTCTGGTCTGTGGGCAATAAAAATCCATCTATAAATGCAACATCCACTCACCCTCCATGCTTTTGCTGGGAGCTGCAATCCTGAGGTGCTTTTAATTGGCCATCTTAGATCCCCACGAGCCATTGTTTTTCATGTGGATGTTGTAAAATCCTCTTTTGTTTCCCCACATCCACTAGTGATCTTCTTTGATCATTCTTCCTACAATAGTCAAAGTAACTTTACAATAGTAGAGAGCTCATCATATTCTTTTCCTAGTTAAACCTCTTCCAATGACTCTTAAGTGTTCTTAAGGTAGGTCCAAAATGTTTAATGTGATCTATAAGGTTCTATAGAGATTGAGACCTGACTACCTCAGGAACCTCATCTCTTGTATTGTTCTCTTTTGAGCTATAATCTCTGGCTGTCTTTCAATATTTTCCTCCAGTCTGCCTCAGGAATCTTCATACATGCTCTTTCCTCAATAGTTTTCTACACTCCTTTATCCACTTCTTCATCCAGCTAACTCATACTAACTTACATTTTAACTTCTATTCTTTGGGGATCCTTCATTGACTCCATTTATCACCTTCTGAATAGATAAGATAAATGATATACTCTCAGCACAATATATTTAATTAATCAATCATTGTCATTAGTTGTATATACTTATCTTCTTCTTTAAACCCCAAATGAGCATGAGCCATATCTTGTTATTTTTACTTCATATCACTGAATTCCCTATGCCTAGCTTGGAGCATTGCATCCAATAGATGAACAGTAAATATTTATCTTTCACTTGCTAGTGTCTCTGGAAGTATATGCATAGCCCTTAGTTCAATCAGGTAAATTTGATCAATGCCTCTAGTGAGTTCCTGATTATAAAATTAATGTTTTGTTTAATATAAACAAAACTTCTCATGTAATAACATGTCCCTGAAAAATTATGTTTTTTAAAAAACTGTCATGTGATGCCTGCACAATATATAAATACATAGTTGGTCAATTCTTAATAATGCTTAGGAGAGCTTTCCATTGCCTTAATTCGTTATCTTCTTCAACATCTTTAGGCATTTATTGATTTCATTTCATTGTTGTTTTAGTTTAATATTAACTTCAGAATTCTGGGAACCTGGTAGAAATTTTTCAAATAACTCAACTGGAAGATTCCTTAAACTAAATACCACCATGTTCTACCCAAAGCTATCTCTTTTCTTCTGGAACAGATTCAAGAACTTTTATCCTCTGTTATGGGGTGCACTACTTTCCAACCTGGTAAATTGTCTAGAAAAGTGTTGGTGACCATGACTCATCAAGTTATGGGCTACTTTCTACCCCAGATTACTTAATCATTGTCTCTGCCATGGGACTCCACTATTTCTATGCCATTAAAATTTAGACTTGAGTCATCTTTACTGAATATAAATTGATGCTATCCAATGAAATGTAAACAATTTTAAAAAGATATAGAGTGATTTTTTTTTTAAATTTTTATTGCATTATAGGTTTGGGGGTACATGTGCAGAACGTGCAAGATAGTTGCATAGGTACACACATGGCAGTGTGCTTTGCTGCTTTCCTCCCCTTCACCCACACTTGGTATTCATCCCCAGGCTATCCCCCCCAGCTCCCCCTGCTGTCCCTCCCCCATTCCCCCCAACAGTCCCCAGTGTATAGTAGACCGCCTCTCTGTGTCCATGTGTTCTCATTTTTCTCACCCACCTATGAGCGAGTATATGCGGTATTTCTTTTTCTGTTCTTGTGTCAGTTTGCTGAGAATGATGTTCTCCAGATTCATCCATGTCCTTACAAAGGACACAAACTCATCATTTTTGTTTGCTGCATAATATTCCATGGTGTATATGTGCCACATTTTCCCAGTCCAGTCTATCATCGTTGGGCATTTGGGTTGGTTCCAGGTCTTTGCTATTGTAAACAGTGCTGCAATGAATATTTGTGTGCATGTGTCCTTATAGTAGAACAATTTATAGTCCTTTGGATAGATACCCAGTAATGGGATTGCTGGGTCAAATGGAATTTCTATTTCTAGGTCCCTGAGGAATCGCCACACTGTCTTCCACAATGGTTGAACTAATTTACACTCCCACCAACAGTGTAAGAGTGTTCCTATTTCTCCACATCCTCTCCAGCATCTGCTGTCTCCAGATTTTTTAATGATCGCCATTCTAACTGGTGTGAGATGGTATCTCAATGTGGGTTTGATTTGCATCTCTCTAATGACCAATGATGATGAGCACTTTTTCATATGTTTGTTGGCCTCATGTATGTCTTCTTTTGTAAAGTTTCTGTTCATATCCTTTGCCCATTTTTGAATGGGCTTGTTTGTTTTTTTTCCTGTAAATCTGTTTGAGTTCTTTGTAAATTCTGGATATCAGCCCTTTGTCAGATGCGTAAACTGCAAAGATTTTTTCCCATTCTGATGGTTGCCGATTCACTCTAGTGACTGTTTCTTTTGCCGTGCAGAAACTGTGGAGTTTGATTAGGTCCCATTTGTCTATTTTGGCTTTTGTTGCCAATGCTTTTGGTATTTTGGTCATGAAGTCCTTGCCTACTCCTATGTCCTGAATGGTTTTGCCTAGATTTTCTTCTAGGGTTTTTATGGTGTCAGGTCTTACGTTTAAGTCTTTAATCCATCTGGAGTTAATTTTAGTGTAAGGTGTCAGGAAGGGGTCCAGTTTCTGCTTTCTGCACATGGCTAGCCAGTTTTCCCAACACCATTTATTAAATAGGGAATCCTTTCCCCATTGCCTGTTTTTGTCTGGTTTATCAAAGATAATATGGTTGTAGATATGTTGTGTTGCCTCTGATGCCTCTGTTCTGTTCCATTGGTCTATATCTCTGTTTTGGTACCAGTACCATGTTGTTTTGATTACTGTAGCCTTGTAGTATAGTTTGAAGTCTGGTAGCGTGATGCCTCCCGCTGTGTTCTTTTTGCTTAGAATTGACTTGGCTATGCGGGCTCTTTTTTGGTTCCATATGAAATTCATGGTGGTTTTTTCCAGTTCTGTGAAGAAATTCAATGGTAGTTTGATGGGGATAGCATTGATTGTGTAAATTACTTTGGGCAGTATAGCCATTTTCACGATATTGATTCTTCCTAACCACGAACATGGAATGTTTCTCCATCTGTTTGTGTCCTCTCTTATTTCGTTGAGCAGTTGTTTGTAGTTTTCCTTAAAGAGGTCCCTTACATTCCTAGTGAGTTGTATTCCTAGGTATTTTATTTTCTTTGTAGCAATTGTGAATGGCAGTTCGTTCTTGATTTGATTCTCTTTAAGTCTGTTATTGGTGTATAGGAATGCTTGTGATTTTTGAACGTTGATTTTATATCCTGAGACTTTGCTGAAGTTGCTTATCAGTTGCAGGAGCTTTTAGGTTGAGGTGTTGGGGTCTTCTAGGTATACTATCATGTCATCTGCAAATAGAGACAATTTGGCTTCCACCTTTCCTATTTGAATACCCTGTATTTCTTTTTCTTGCCTGATTGCTCTGGCTAGAACTTCCAGTACTATGTTGAATAGAAGTGGTGAGAGAGGGCATCCTTGTCTAGTGCCGGATTTCAAAGGGAATGCTTCCAGTTTTTGCCCATTCAGTATGATATTGGCTGTTGGTTTGTCATAAATAGCTTTTATTACTTTGAGATATGTTCCATCAATACCAAGTTTATTGAGGGTTTTTAGCATAAAGGGCTGTTGAATTTTGTCAAATGCCTTCTCTGCCTCAATTGAGATAATCATGTGGTTTTTGTTTTTGCTTCTGTTTATGTGGTGAATTACATTTATAGACTTGCGTATGTTGAACCAGCCTTGCATCCCCGGGATGAATCCTACTTGATCATGATGGATAAGTTTTTTAATGTGCTGTTGCAATCGGTTTGCCAGTATTTTATTGAAGATTTTTGCATCTATGTTCATCATGGATATCGGCCTGAAGTTTTCTTTTCTTGAGTCTCTGCCAGGTTTTGGTATCAGGATGATGTTGGTCTCATAAAATGATTTGGGAAGGGTTCCCTCTTTTTGAATTATTTGGAATAGTTTCAGAAGGAATGGTACCAGATCCTCTTTGTGTGTCTGGTAGAATTCAGCTGTGAACCCATCTGGACCTGGGCTTTTTTTGTGTGGTAGGCTCTTAATTGCTGCCTCAACTTCAGACCTTGTTATTGGTCTATTCATAGTTTCGGCTTCCTCCTGGTTTAGGCTTGGGAGGACACAGGTGTCCAGGAATTTATCCATTTCTTCCTGATTTACTAGTTTATGTGCATAGAGTTGTTTGTAGTATTCTCTGATGATGGTTTGAATTTCTGTGGAATCTGTGGTGATTTCCCCTTTATCGTTTTTTATTGCATCTATTTGGTTGTTCTCTCTCTTCTTTTTTATCAGTCTGGCTAGTGGTCTATTTTGTTGATCTTTTCGAAAAACCAGCTCTTAGATTTATTGATTTTTTGAAGGGTTTTTCTTGTCTCTATCTCCTTCAGTTCTGCTCTGATCTTAGTTATTTCTTGTCTTTGGCTAGGTTTTGAGCTTTTTTGATCTTGCTCCTTTAGCTCTTTCAATTTTGATGATAGGGTGTCAATTTTGGATCTCTCCACTCTTCTCATGTGGGCACTTGTTGCTATATATTTTCCTCTACAGACTGCTTTAAATGTGTCCCAGAGATTCTGGTACGTTGTGTCTTCATTCTCATTGGTTTCAAAGAACTTCTTTATTTCTGCCTTCATTTCATTGTTTATCCAATCAACATTCAAGAGCCAGTTGTTCAGTTTCCATGAAGCTGTGCGGTTCTGAGTTAGTTTCTGAATTCTGAGTTCCAACTTGATTGCACTATGGTCTGAGAGACTGTTTGTTATGATTTCAGTTGTTTTGCATTTGCTGAGGAGTGCTTTACTTCCAATTATGTGGTCAATTTTGGAGTAGGTGTGATGTGGTGCTGAGAAGAATGTATATTCTGTGGATTTGGGGTGGAGAGTTCTGTAAATGTCTATCAGGTTTGCTTGTTCCAGGTCTGAGTTCAAGCCCTGGATATCCTTGTTAATTTTCTGTCTGGTTGATCTGTCTGATATTGACAGTGGAGTGTTAACATCTCCCAGTATTATTGTGTGGGAGTCTAAGTGTCTTTGTAAGTCATTAAGAACTTGCCTTATATATCTGGGTGCTCCTACATTGGGTCCATATATATTTAGAATTGTTATCTCTTCTTGTTGTATTGATCCTTTTACCATTATGTAATGACCTTCTTTGTCCCTTTTGATCTTTGTTACTTTAAAGTCTATTTTATCAGAGATGAGAATTGCAACTCCTGCTTTTTTTTTGCTCTCCATTTGCTTGGTAAATCTTCCTCCATCCCTTTATTTTGAGCCTTTGTGTATCTTTTCATGTGAGATGGGTTTCCTGGATACAGCACCCCAATGGGTTTTGGTTTTTTATCCAATTTGCCAGTCTTTGTCTTTTGATTGGTGCATTTAGCCCATTTACATTCAGGGTTAATATTGTTATGTGTGAATTTGATACTGCCATTTTGATGCTAGCTGGCTGTTTTGCCCATTGGTTCATGTACATTCTTCATTTTGTTGATGGTCTTTAGCATTTGGTGTGCTTTTAGGATGGCTGGAACTGGTTGTTTCTTTCTATGTGTAGTGCCTCTTTCAGGAGCTCTTGTAAAGCAGGCCTAGTGGTGACAAAATCTCTGAGTACTTGTTTGTTCGTGAAGGATTTTATTTTTCCTTCACTTATGAAGCTCAGTTTCGCTGGATATGAAATTCTGGGTTGAAAGCTCTTTTCTTTAAGGATGTTGAATATTGGCCCCCATAGAGTGATTTAAATCTATATTTTTAGCTCTTTCTTATCTAGGGCTAAAGTTTTAAATGTACCTATTTACTAAATGGTAACATTTTGTAACCTCTCATTGAGTTTGGAATGTATATATATATGCGTGATTTCAAATTTCAATTCTATGGATCTTGAGAGAGGTGAAGAAGCTGCAGAAGAAAAGTATGAAGATAACAGAGTATGAATGAGGTTAAAGGAGAAAGCCATCTGCATATTATAAAAGTGCAAAAGTGCCAATATAAAAGCTATAGCAAGTTATCCAGAAGATCTAAGCTAATTGATGAAGATAACTACATTACACAACATATTTTTAATGCTGCTGAAACAGCTTTCTGTTGAAGGAAGACACCAACTAACACTTTTATAACTAAGAGAGGATGTTGATGTCTGGCTTCAGAGCTACAAAGAATAGACTGACACTTTTATTAGGTGCTAATACAGCTGATGACTTTAAATTGAACCCAATGCTCCTTTCCATTCAAAAAAGCATGAGTGTTTTAAAAACTCTCAAGAATTTTGCTAGATTTACTCTGCTTTTCCTTTCTATAAATGAAATAACTAAGCCTAGGTGACAGTATGTCTATTTATCCCATGGTTTACTGAACATTTTAAGCCTGCTGCTGAGATTTAATGCTGAAAAAAATATATATATTTTTCAAAACAGTACTGCTTTTTTTTTGGTTGATAGGATTTTTGGCATTAAATATAAAAGTATGTTTTTTTCATAATTAAAAGACATTGTTTAAAGCAAAAATAATAGCAATGTATTCTGGAGGGTTAAACATGAAGAAAAGTTAAATATTTGATGATAATAACATAAAAGATGACAGAGGTATTAATGTCATTATGGTGTTGAAAGATTATTTTAAAGCGTATCAGATATTTGTTTTAAAAAATAGCAATTATAAAAGGACTTTTACTTAAATTATGTCATTTAAACTTGAAAATATGACCCTACAAGTTAGGAATATTTTTTTCTTTTTTGACTTTTATTTTAGATTCATGGGGCATGTCTGCAAGTTTGTTACCTGGGTATGCTCTGTGATGCTGAGGTGTGGGGTATAAATGGTTCTGTCACCCAGGTACTGAGCATAGTACCCAAAAGATAAGTTTTCACTCTTGAACACTCTCATCCCTCTATTAGTTTCCAATATCTGTTGTTATAATCTTTATGTACATAATTACCCAAGGTTTAGCTCATATTTATAAGTTAGAACATGCAGTATCTGGTTTTCTCTTCCCCCATTAATCTGTTTAGGATAATGATTTCCAGCTGTATTCATGTTCTGCAAAGAACATGACTTTGTTCTTTTTTACAGCTGTGTAGTATTCCATAGTGTATATGTACTATATTTCCTTGATTCATTCCAGCATTGATGGGCATCTAGCTTGATTCCATGACATTGGTTTTATAGACAGTACTATGATGAACATGTGAGTACATATACATATATATATATGTATATTTGTTAGAATGATTCATTTTATTTTGGATATGAATCCAGTAATTAGATTGCTGGGTTAAATGGTAGCTGTATTAAGTTCTTTGAAAAAATATCCAAATTCCACAGTGGTTCAGTGGTTGAACTAATTTACATTCCCACAAATAGTGTATATGCATTTTTGTTCCTCCACAGCCTCACCAACATCTTGTTTTTTTTTTTTTTTGACTTTTTAACAATAGCCTTTCTACTATAAGATGATATCTCACTGTGGTTTTGATTTGCATTTCTCTAGTAATTAATAATTAGCATTTTATATACTTGTCAGCTGCTTGTATGTCTTCTTTGGAGAAGTGAGTATTCATGTTTTTTGCCTATTTTGTAATGATGTTATTGTTTTTTGCTTGTTGAATTGTTTGAGTTTCTTATAGATTCTGGATATTCTATCTTTGTTATATGCATCATTTGTGAACATTTTCTCCTATAGGTTGAAATGTTCTATAGGTTGTCTACTCCTTTGATAGTCCTTCCTGCTGTGTAGAAGTCCTTTAATTTAATTAAATCTCACTTGTCAATTTTTCTTCTTGTTGCAATTGCTTTTGAGGACTTAGCCATATATTCTTTATCAAGGCCTATATCCAGAATGATGTTTCCTAAGGTTTCTTCTAGGAGTTTCACATTTCAAAGTCTTACATTTAAATGTTTAGTCCATCTTGAGTTGCTTTTGTATATGCTGATAGGCAGGGGTCTAGTTTCATTCTTGTTTATATGGACAGCCAGTTATCAAAAAAACATTTATTAAATAGGAAGTCCATTCCCTATTGCTTGTTTTTGTTCACTTTGTCCCTCAATTACTATTGTTGAAAAATTTTAACATAAGGAGATGTTGAATTTTATCAAAAGTCTTTTCTGCATCTATTGAGATAATCATATGGTTTTTGTTCTTAATTCTGTTTAGGTGGTGAATCATATTTATTGATTTACATATTGAAGCAACCTTGCATTCCAGGAAAGAAGGCTACTTGAGGCCGGGTGCGGTGGCTCACGCCTGTAATCCCAGCACTTTGGAAGGCCGAGGCGGGTGGATCACGAGGTCAAGAGATTGAGACCATCCTGGTCAACATGGTGAGACCCTGTCTCTACTAAAAATACAAAAAAATTAGCTGGGCATGGTGGTGCATGCCTGTAGTCCCAGCTACTCAGGAGGCTGAGGCAGGAGAATTGCCTGAACCCAGGAGGCGGAGGTTGCGGTGAGCCGAGATCACGCCATTGCACTCCAGCCTGGGTAACAAGAGCGAAACTCCGTCTCCCCCCCAAAAAAAAAAAAAAAAAAGAAGGCTACTTGATTATGGTGAATTAACTTTTTGATGTGCTGCTGGATTTGGTCCCCTAGTATTTTGTTGATGATTTTTGTGGCTATGTTTATCAGGGATATTGGCCTGTAGTTTTCTTTCTTTCATTGTGTCCTTGCCAGGTTTTGGTATCAGGGTGACATTAGCTTTGCAGAATGAGCTAAGGAGGTGTCCTTCCTCCTTGATATTGAAATAGTCCCAGTAGAATTGGTACCAGATCTTTTTTGTATTTCTTTTAGAATTTGGTTGTGAATTCATCTGGTTCATGGCTTTTTTTTTTTAATAAGTAGGTTTTTTATTAATAATTCAATTCTGGACTTCAGTGCTGGTCTGTTCAATGTTTTAATTTCTTCTTGATTCAGTCTTGGGATATTATATGTTTTCAAGAATCTATGCATTTTCTCTAGATTTTCTATTTTGTGTACCTCTAGGGGTGTTCCTAATAGTCTCTGAGGATTTTTGTGAGATTGGTTGTAATGTCACCTTTGTTGTTTCTGATTGTACTTTTGGGATCTTCTCCCTTGTTTCCTTTTTAAATCCAGCTAGTGATCTATCTTGCTTATTTTTTCAAAAAGCCAACTTTTGATTTCACTGATTCTCTGTATGGCTTTTTTAGTTTCAATTTTATTCAGTTCTGCTTCGATTTTATTTATTTTCTGCTAGATTTGGGGTTAGTTTGTTTTTGTTTCTCTAATTCCTCTATGTGTGCTGGTAGATAATTAACTTGAGGTCTTTCTAATTTTTTAATGTAGGCATATCAGTGCTATTAATTTTCCTCTTAACAGCACTTTTGCTGCATCCCAGAGATTTTAGTATGTTGTATCTCTGTTTTTATTTATTTCAAAACTTTTTGTTTTTACTTCTGCCTTAATCATTTACCCCAAAGTCCTTCAGGAGCAGGTTAATTTTTTTATAATTGTGTGGTTTTTCAGAGATCTTGATACTAATTTCTATTTTTACTCCACTGTGTTTCAAGTGTATAGTTGATACATTTTAGATTTTTTGAATTTGTTGGGACTTGCTTTGTGGCTAAGTGTGTGGTCAATCTTAGAGTATGTCTTATGCTCAAAACAGAATACTGTATATATCTGATGGATGGAGTATCCTGCAAAGGCCTATTAGGTCCAATTCGTCAAGTGTTAAATTTAAGTTCAAAATTTATTTGTTAGTTTTTTGCCTCACTGATCTATTTAACACTGTCAGTGGTATATTGAGTCATCCACTATTATTCTGTGACTCTCTAAGTCTTTTCATAGGTCTAGAAGTACTTTATGAATCTGGGTGCTCCAAAATTAGTCATCTATATATTAAAGATAGTTAAGATCTGTCATTGAATGGAACCCTTTATCATTATGTAATGCCCTTCTTAGTTCTTTTTTTTAAAATCATTGTTTAAAGTCTGTTTTATATTACATAGGGATAATGACCCCATCTTTTTTTATTTTCTGTTTGAATATTAGATCTTTTTCTAACCCTTTACTTTGAGCCTATGGGTGACATTTCATGTAAGATGGGCCCTTTGATGACTGCAGACAGATGGGTCTTATTTTTTTAATTCAACTTAAGATTCTCTGTGCCTTTTAAGTGGGGCATTTAGACTATTTACATTTGAGGTTAACTTGATATGTGAGGTTTTGATTCTGTCATTATGTTGTTAGCTGGTTGTTTTGTAGACTTGATTGTGTAATTGCTTTATAAGATCTGTGGGCTATGTACTTAAGGGTGTCTTAGTGGTAGCAGATAGTGTTCACAAACTGTATTAAAAAAAACTATGCATTCAGTGAAAGTCTTATATCCAAAATCTATAAGCAAAATTGAACAAGAAAAACCCAAATAAAACCATTAAAAAGTAAACAAAAGACATGAATAGAACTTCTCAAAAGAAGATATACAAGTAGCCAATAAACATTAAAAAATGCTCAACATCGCTTATCATCAGAGAAAGACAAATAAAAACCACAATGAGATATCATCTCACATTAGTCAGAATTACTATCATCAAAAAGTAAAAAAATAATAGACAATGGCAAGGTTGTAGAGAAAAGGGAACAGTTATTCACTCTTGGAGGGCATGTAAGTTAGTTCAGCTATTGTGGAAAGCAATTTGGAGATTTTTCAAAGAACTTAAAACAGAACTTCGATTTGGCCTTGCAATCCCATTACCAGGTATATCCAAAGGAAAATAAATTATTCTACCAAAAAGACACATGTACTTGTGTATTAATCATGAAACTATTCACAATAGCAAAATGAAAATCAACCTAGTTGACCAACAACAGTGGACTGGATAAAGATAATATGGTACCTATACACCATGGAGTACTACACAGCCACAAAAAGGAACAAAATCATGTTCTTTGCAGCAACAAGGATGCAGCTGTAAACCACTAGCCTAAGTGAACTAACGCAGAAACAGAGAACCAAATACCACGTGTTCTTACTTATAAGTGGGATCTAAGCACTGGATACACATGGGCATAAAGATTACAACAATAGACACTGGGGACTTCTAGAAGGAGAGAAAGAGAGTGGCAAGGGCTGAAAAAGTACCTATGTATACTATGCTCACTACCACAGTGATGGGATCACCAAGGTTTCATATCTACCACAGCATCACTCAGTGTACCAATGTAACAAAACTGCACAGATATCCCTTGAATTCAAAATAAAAGAGGTTATATATATATATATATATATATATACATATCTGTATATACACAACTATAACTGTAGTTATTTGTGTACATATCGTTATCTATATACAACTATATATAATAGTATGTATACTTATATATATATGACTGTGAATATATAATTGTGTATATATGCTATCCTATATCATCTTTTTATGTTATAATATTGTTTTTTATATTTTTCTCTTTAAGTTGTCTAGAATATATTTTAATAAATAATACGAGATATAACTCTAATGTATATTTTTAAACAGAATACATTCTATATAATTTTTAAAATTTGTTTTTTAAATTGTCATTCTTCAATATTTAAGACTTGTGAAGGCTGGGTACAGTGGCTCATGCCTGTAATCCTAGCACTTTGGGAGTCCGAGGCAGGCTGATCATTTGAGGTCAGGAGTTTGAGACCAGTCAGGCCAAAATGGCAAAACTCTATCTCTACTAAAAATATAAAATTCAGTCAGGTCTATTGGCACATGCCTTAGTTGGGAGGCTGAGAAAAGAGAATTGCTTGAACCTGGGAGGTGGAGGTTGCAGTGAGCCTAGAAAAAAAAAAAGACTTGTTGAATAGCAAATTAAAAAACAAATAAAAAATAAAAATTAAATCAAAGTAGTAAAAAACATGAATTCATCCAAATAACTACACATTAAACTAAACATAAGTTTTGTAACATGCTTTTACTAAATTTGAACTATTGTTATCAAATAGGATTTCCTTATAAGGAAGTAATAACATTGTAAAGAAAAGTTTCTGGGAGGAAAAATAAATTTGGAAAATTATATGAATAAAAAAAGGAAAGGAAGTATGACATTATCTGTTATTTACAGAATACATATGATTTTAAAAGTTATCTATTTGCAGGCAGATATAGTTGCTCATGCCTGTAATCCCAGTATTTTGGAGGGACAAGGCAGGTGGATTGTTTGAGCCCAGGAGTTCAAGACCAGTAAGGGGAACATGGCAAAACCCTGTCTCTACAAAACAAAACAAAACAAAACAAAACAAAAATACAAAATTAGCTGGGTACAGTGGCATGAGCCTGAAGTCACAGCTATTGGGGCTGAGGAAAGAGAGTAGATTGAGCTTGGGAGGTAGGGGCTTCAGTGAACCATGTTGGTGCTCCTGCACTCCAGTCTGGGTGACAAAGTGAGAACTTGTCTAAAAATAAAAATAAAAATAAAAAAATTATCAACTTACATTGCATGTAAACAAAGCTTTTTAGACCCTGTCAACTTGAATTAGATATCTTTTAATAGCATACATTTCTATGATCTCCAATATTTATTTTATTATCTCTAGAAGTGTACTTGGGAAATAAATGGAGAGAATGATAATTTTTACTTTAAAGATTTTTTTAATAGTCTAAAATCTAGCCCTGTGATCAAAATTAGGTTGGCATTGAAGATCGTAGAACAGTCCATTACCTCTTGAGGCTTTAGATTTCCAACATCTGAAGAACAAGCATGCTGGAGGCAAAACCCAGTGAGGAAATGAAATGGCCACTAATAAATTCAATGGACAAGTTGGTGGTGATAGTTCATAAGAGGAATAGGAGTAGGATATACTTGACAACTGGAGTCTTTGCATGCTAGTACAATACAGATGAATTTGTCATGATTAACCAAAATTGTTCATGGGACAATTTCCATATGATCTGTCTGCCTTCTTTCAGTTAAAAAACAATTGCTATCAGTCTGCTTTTCAAAAGATACCATAGGAGCAGTGGTGAGAAGTGAGTTGTGATAGAAGAATTTTTCTGTATGAAAGGACACTAGGGATTATCAGTCTGTCAAACTTGTTTTATACTTAAGGCTCAGAAAGGCTAAGTGACATGTTTTCAGGTCATACTATTAGTGGTAAAGCTGAGCTATGGACTTCTCTTTCCATTTTCTTTTCCACACTCCCATTAGGTCTTACACCCAATAAGACAATAATCCATATTGCTAATTACAGGTGTCAGGGATTGCTTCTCCACATCTTCGTCAAGGATGTTACTGAGAAATAAATTGCTTAGGCCCAAAATGTAAGAGTCACCTTTGATCCCTCTCTTATTCTAGTGACCTACATCTAATCCTTCAGAGAATCCAGTCAGTTGTCTATTCATACAAATTCAAAATCTTCTTCCCTTTTGCCATTTACTCAGTCAAAGTCACCATTGTCTCTTTCTTAGACTACTGCAAAAGCTTTATCATTAGTCTTTTTTGCATCTCCTCTTGCTCCCTCTATTGCATTTGCCACCTAGCAGCCAGGGTGAAATGTATTTCTATTTCTATTTCTATCTCTACTCTAGCTATACTCTTTCTATATATCTATATCTATAACATATTATATGTATAATGTGTGTCTGTGTTTGTGTGTGTGTGTGTGTTTGTTAATATAGCTTAAATCCAATTCAATCACTTCCTTGCTTAATACTCTCCAATGGCTTCTCATTTCATTTAGGATACAATCCATGCACTTCTCCCTGGCCTCCAAAACCCTTCATGATCTGGTCCTTGCCTATGTCTTTAACTCATTGCTTATACTCTCTTATTTGTTTACTATGATCCAGGCACACTGAATCATCATTCCATCTCTCTAATATACCTGCCATCTTTCTCCCTCCATCCATGTTCATGAGTCTTTTTCTCTGTCTGAAATTGTTTACACCCAGACCTTCCCATGGCTGAGGACTTCTTATCATTCAGGTCTCACCTCAGATGCAATTTCCTCAGACAGCCCTCTGAAGGGAGATTTTTCTGATCACAGTCTCCCCACCAGGTACTTTCTAGCAAAGTATCCTGTTTGAATATTCACAGCTTTTGCTACTATCCGGAATTACATATTTTAAAATTGCATGATTATTATCTGCTTTCTGTACTAACATGCAAAATTCAGGAGGGCAGAGTCTTGGTCTGGCTTGTTCACTTAATTACATCTCCAGTGCCTATAATAGTGCCTAGAATATAGTTAATTGATGAGCAATAGAGACTGGAAGGTGAAGAATGCTCTGTTCACACAATGATTTGCACCGAGGCCTTTAAGGTCAGTTTAGTTGTGTATAACAAGTAAGATACTTAAGTTTTCTCATTTGTACAGTAATAATAATAATGACAATAATAGAGTCAACTTATCAAATTGCTGTCAGAATTTTAAGTAGGATAATGCATGCACAGTGCTTGGGCTTGTGCTGGGCACATAGTAGGTGCTCAATGACAGCTAAAAGAAATAAAAACAAAGAAATAAAACTAGGTTTAAAACTTGATGTCAACACATAAAACTGATTTCTGAGGCCTCTTACTTTTTACTTTACTATACTAGCTCATTATCTCTTCTTAGAGAGTAAAAAGGGATTTGAAAAACATATGTGAGAGAGTAGAAAGGCAAAGATAAATGGCATTGAAACCCAGTCTCTTTGCCCTTGCTGCCCTTGGTTTGATCTATCTCCTCTATTTCACTTTTTCGAAGCAATTCAGGTATGAAGATAGAAGGAGCATCAGGAAACAGGACACATTAAAATTTCACATTTTATTTACCATATGGCTAACTATGTACTGTTAGTGGAATTTTCCAACTTTATACAGTTTAGTCTACTTGCAGTGGGCAATTAGCAATATTATAAGCAGTAAACCTGAGTTGGAAAAAAAAGATGATACTTTGTTAGTTCCAGATTAATGTTTGGCTCTTTCTAGTGCACAGGATTTAAGTTTATCTAAAATTGCAGACAAGCCTTTTTTTTTTTGTAACTAACAAAATAAACTTCCATTATTTATAAACAATTGCAATTTGGAGTCCTATTGACCGGAAAACAGAAAGGGGAAGAACTGAAGTTCTTAAAACTCTGTAAAATAAATGTAAACAGTTGATCAATGAGAGGATGCAAACTATGATAGCCAGGTTATCCCTGGCCTCTTGTTCTTTTTCTCTTCTTTTCCTGGACATAAACCTGAATAACATTAATCAGGCTAGCAGGAATTTCTATTGCTTAAAGATTATTTCAAACTAAGATGGAAAACGATACAAAATGTTTCCTTCAGGTAATAACATAAACTGAAAATATCCAATTTCCAATCTCTGCTTCAGCTATCTATTACAGCCCTAGCTGGGCCATTGTTGGGAACGAGGTGAAAGGGGTTTAATTAGAATAGATGGTAGGACAAGATTAGGTGGGAATGTCTAACCTTATGATTTGGAAAAATAAATGTACTACATAGTAAACCTCAGAACCTAGAGATTTAAGAAACTATATAGACAATATGCAGTAGACTTTTCTAATTCCTATTTGTCTCTTAACCAAAATGTTAGTTAAATCTTTTTTTTTTTAAACTTAATTACTTTATTGATTTCTTACAATCAAATACTGCCAACTAGCATTACTCCCACTCTTGCATCATTGAAAACAAAGGGCATTTCCTCCTTCGTATTTTTAAATGATGCATTATACAATAAACAAAGGTAGAACTTAAAATGCACCCTGATTAAATATGTAAACTGGTAATTTGTTTAAAAAAGCATAATAATTTGGTTCCTTTCTTCATAAAATGGAAATTTAAATATTTCTCCTGGTAGTCTTGAGGTTATCATTAGCAGTAGTGCAAAGTGTGGCACATATAGCTTCATCTAGAAGGGTGTGTGTCTTACACACCTTATTTAAACTAACAAAATGTGAATTAACAAAATGAACACAATCAATGCATGACAGAAAGCTTGCTACACAAAAAGAAGGCGGCTCCTCGGACCACCATATTATTTAGGTTTTGCATTATCATTTATGGCATTATAGATTAGTTACACATAATGTACTTTTAAACATATTAACCCTGAAGATAAGAAAAATAATTTTTGCTTGAAAAAAATTATTCCAGGTAGCCATTTGGTTTGTATCAGAAGAAAGTGAACCCTCTATGAGTTTAGTGTCTGCCAAGTCAGAATCATCAGCGCAAGACAGTGAATGAGATATGAGGCACGTTTCACAACGACTGTTTCCCAAGTCCTGGCAATGCCTCTTCTCTCACAGTCCGCCAGATGATGAAGCATTTCTGGGATGACGCTTTTATGTGGTTTTTCCCTTTTCATTTTTTTTTTTTTTTTTTTTGCTGGATTAACTATTACTGTATTATTTCCTCTTCTCCCCTCCTCTTCTGCGGCCTTCCATTTCAATTATTCATAAATCCTTTCAGAATATCTTCAGAAGGCTCCCTACGGGAAAGTTCTGGAGATGGAAAATCCAAGGGAGGAAGATTGGGGATTGGAATGTCCTTGGCTTTCCAGGTATTTGCTGCAAACTTCTGCCGCGTTGAGGAGACTGTAGCAGTTTCTGAATGTGGTGGCAAGCTCCTTAACTCTGACATTTCTACAAAATCAGCATCTATATCCAGCTCCTTTTCTATTGGACCTTTTAAAAGTCTGGCCTTTTCGGCCTTCAGTTGTTTATTTTTTTTCCTTAATCTTTCATTCTCAACAACAAGGAATTCCACATGCCTCTTCAAATCTGCAATTTTGGTTGCCTGCTCCTCTATAATTATTTTTTCATCTTTTGGGGTTTTGTTTCCATTATATGGCTCCACTGGCTCACTCTTTTGCTCAAGTAAATAAAGTACTATGTCTGGATCCCTGTCACGGATCCCCTGAATCTCAGGCAGGCGTTTCTCTGTGGTAGGGCTGTACTTCTGAGAAAGGGGGCTTTGGCCCTCTGCATCCTCTGCAGAGGGTTTGTGAGATGCCTGAAAATGGGCAGCTATATCCTTGTCTGTGTTCTGCTTGGCTTTCAATCTTTCTTCACGCTGGGCCCTTTTTCATCTCTCTTGGATGAGGAGGAGCTGTTTCATGTGGCTATCCCTTTGCAATTCCAGTGAAAGATGAGCCTGCTCAGATTGTGTCAGCTTCACGGCTTCAGAAAGATATGCCGCAGCCTTTTTGTAAGAAGAAATAGCCTCTTCGTATTTCCCTGCAGCTAATGAATGGTCTGCTCATCTGCTCTGTTGATAAGCTGGGTTGAGGGGTCCTTCCATTACTTCCATAGACCCGGGGGGAAGCGGCGGCTTTAGGAAGGGGAGTGGTGGCGCTGGGGAACATGGAGGGGACTGCAAGGGAGTGCGATGCAGGGCACACTGCGGCCCCTCTCTATACTCCAAGAGCCAGTGGGGGGCTCAGAGGGAGCAACAACCTTGCCAGTTCCTAGTTAAATCTTTAGCTTGACAGAGTCAGGATATCTGGTTTTATCTGAGGTTAGATTTCTCCTCTTGCTTTGTCTACATTCTGGTTCTCTTCTTTCTGTTCCTTGGGCTTTCTGTACCCCATTTCCTTTTCTTCCTTTGCTAAGAATCTTGTAGTGGGTTCTTAGGCAGAGTGTAGATTGGAGTCACATGCCAGGAATTGGATCCCAACTCGGCCACTTCCTTTGTAGATTTTTACTTTTATCCGTCAAAGTGGGATTTATCAGAAAAGTTCATGGGGCAAAAGTGAAGATTAACTGGTTTAAAAAAAGAATCTGTTTAGAAGAGTTAATAGCACATAGGAAGTACTATGAACATTCTAGCCATTATCATTATTTCCAGTAGAGGATATTATTTAGTTTCATCTACATTTATTCAGATTTTACTTTTATTAACCAGTGTTTTCAGTAGTATTCTTAAAGAGGTTTTTCTCATCATTGTATTTTGCCAACTGCCTCTACTAATTGCTTATTGCTCAAGAAACCCTTTCTATGATGGACATTAGAATTTTTTTCTGAACAACAACCATTCTACTTTATCTTTTAAATAGTACTTGAAGTTTCCTTTTGGGGAGTTTTGTTTTTTAACCACCTTTTGGCAGAATGTTTCAAATAAGTGCTTTCTTCTCTTCTATCCCTCGAGCCCAATTGGGCACTCATAGAATTCTGAGAGTTTGACAGAATGACAAATAAATTGAAAAAGCTGGACCCCTTCATTCCAGCTGTAGCACCGGGATGAACTTCTCGAGTACCTTCTTCCAATTTAGACTCTCTAAAAACTACCTGACTGCTATTTGAGCTTTCCTCTTAGGTTTGGGTGCTCCTCCTGTATCTATTCAATGAATTCTTTTTACTCCGACTGGCCAGGGTACATTTCTCTTACTCAAAATGGATAAATCCTGTCTCTTCTCTGTTTGTTAGTACTGCTCCTCTCCAGCCTACAGACTCTGTGCCTACTGAAGTATTTTGCCCTGTTGTATTCTGTATGCTCTGGCTAGCTGCCTTTGTGTTTCCAACTGTAGCACTTGCAAACGTATTTTATTCTACTGCATTTGGCAGAAAGAATAGTTTCTTGATTAGTATCTGAGATGAAAATGGTTTCTCAGTTGAGCAAAATTATCAAAGCTGTACTATGCTTGTATTTAATGGTCTGCTATTTCCGCAACCCCTTCTAAGGGAAGCTGCTCAGGCCCTTGCTCACTAATGAGTGGGTTTGTTATGGGGACGTACCACATGACCACACCATCTGGCTAATACTTATTGGACCAGGATGTGCATCTACCCCAAGGCAGCAAGTCCATGTTCTAGCAAAGCAGAAATCTATGGCTTGCATAGCCTGGCTCAAAAAAATGGGAAGAGAGCCAATCAGATCCACCTCTTAGGAATTTAGAATTGGGAAACAGTCCTGCCTAAAGCAGTGAACCTTAGGGACATGTATCAATACGATGTATAAAGAGTTATTATTGTGTAGAGGGGGTTGAAATAGTCACTTAGAGACATACGCAAACTGAAGCAGGACAGGATCCCTAGAGCAGAGACAGACAAATGAAGTAGTGTAGCAGAAAAAATTCCAGAAATTTATGAAAATGTGATTTCTGTAGGGGAGACAAAGAGACTTTGATTTCTGATGGCTTTTCTGGTCTAATTCTTCTGAGGTCTTGCTATAGGTAGCTAGGCATAAGCGTGGCAGGAGAGGGTTCTCCCCTCACCTACTAGAAATATCTGGTGATGGCTTGGCAATTATCACATTGCCTGTCTCAGAGTGATAATCTGGCAATGCCAGGGAGCAACCATTCCCTGATGGTTCAGACCTTTAACATCAAAATGCTAATGAAATGCAGACCCCAGGGAGAAGAAACTTTGTGGGTATGCATATTAAGAGACAAAAATGGCGAAGTATGATTTTCTGGGTACACTCCACTGGAGAAAGAAAGAAAGCCTTAGGTAAGCATGTGTATAAATCCCTAAACATACTGCATGGGCTCCCTTCCCAAGGGTAGGCAGGGCTCTGCGCATGTGGGCAGTCCACCCTAAGGGAAAAATCATGGAAAAGAGGTGACCTTACAAAACTCCTAGGATCAGGGGTAAAAAGAACACTTGACCTTCTCTCTCTAACCTTCACGTGCCCACTTGGATCTCTTCCAAGTGCACCTTCCTTTCCTTCCTGTATTAAGGCCTTTTAAGATAAACTTCATTCTTGCTCTGGAACTTGCCTTGGTCTCTTTTTCTGCCTTATGCCCCTCAGTTGAATTCTTTCTTCTGAGGAGACAAGGACTGTAAGTTGCTATGAACCTGTAGGGATAGACCACCCATAACTTGGGGTAACTGGGCTCTCTTCCACTGATAACAGCCTGGCTATATAACACTACTGCTGTCAAATTTGGGGGATCTTTATGTATCCTTAAACATATCTTATCACCTTTTTTCTGATATGTGAAGCCAATGTTTCTTGAGTCAAATAGATATTATACTACTTCTTGTGTAACGTCTGTGAATCTATTCTTTGTCAGTAGGAGGCCAGAATTATTCTGTTAAACCACTCTAGTCATTGTGTCTGAACTACAATATCATAAACAATTTGTTTTCATTTGTGTTGCTTTTTAATTAAATTATTGGTTTTGCATATGTTGCCCTTCTTCCTAGATTCCATCATCATCTGATTGTCAAGCTCCTACACATTCTTTAAACCATATTTCTTCCCTATGTGTTCCATGAAGTCACTCTAGATCATTTGTAAAAGTTACCCACTCTCTCCCATTGTGTGATTACTGCAACTTCTCTAGACTAATATTCTTCATTCAGACAATGTATGAAAGTTCATTCAGTAAGGATTACACAAAGTTTATGAAATTGGGATCGTTGATACTAACTTTTAATATTTTTAAATAAAAAAATTTGTATATTCAAGTATACAATGCAACGATTTTATAATATACACACACATTGTATAATGATTACAACAATCAAATTAATTAAAACATCAATCACCATTCATTCTGTACCTTAGATCCCCAGAATTTGTTCATCTTATAACTGAAAGTTTACTCTTTGGCCAACATCTCCATATTTACTCCACCCTGAGAGACTGGTAACCACCATTCTTATTTCTGCTTCTACGAGTTCAGCTTTTTAAAATTCCACATGTAAATGTAAATAAGATCATGAGATATTTGTCTTTCTGTGCCTGGCCTATTTAACCTAACATAGCATCTTCCAGGTTCATTCATGCAGTCTCAAATGGCATGATTTCCTTCTTTTTAAAGGCTAAATGATATTCTGTTTTATATATGTATCACATTTATTTTATCTATTGATTTGTTGATAGATCCTAAGGTTGATTCCATATCTTGACTATTATAAGTAGTGCTACCATGAAGCATGGCAATACAGATATCTCCTGAACATCCTGATCTCATTTCCTTTTGATATATTCCCAAAGTAGAATGGCTGGGTCATATTGTAGTTCTATTTTTAATTTTTTGAGAACTCTGTATACTGTTTTTTATACTGGCTCTACTAATATACATTCCTATCAACTTTGTTCAAAGGTTCCCTTTTAAAATATATATATATTCTTTATTTATATATTTTTATTTTTTTTTTTTTGGGAGGGAAGAAGGCAGGAAGGGAGGAAGGGAGGGAGGGAGGGAGGGAGGAAGGGAGGGAGGGAGGGAGGGAGAGAAGGGAAGGAAGGATATCAGGCAATGAGAGAGACATTGCCGACCTGGATCTAGAGGTCTACAAGTTGATTTCTTTTTGCTTTCTTTCTTTCTTTCTTTTTTTTTTTTTGAGAGAAGGAAAGAAAAAAAGGAGTAAAGGAGAGGAAGAAAGAGGAAGAAAAAGAGGGAGAGAGAACAGAAATGTTGCTTTATTCTAAAAGAAATGGGTATTAATAATGGCAATCAATATTTCATTTAAACCTATAAGTAGGTGTGATGTGTTATTGACAAGAATGTATATTTTGTGTGTTTAAAGTGGAGAGCTCTATAAATATTTATTAAGTTTACTTGTTCCGGATCTGAGTTCGAGTCCTTGATATCCTTATTAATTTTCTGTCTCATTGAGTCTAAGTCTCTATGTATCTGGGTGTTAGATCGTTAGCTCTTATTGTTGCATTAATCCTTTTACCACTATATCTTTGTTGCTTTAAAATCTATTTTATCAGATACGAGAATTGCAACTCCTGTTTTTTATTTATTTATTTATTTATTTATTTATTTTTGCTTTCCATTTGGTTGGTAAATCTTTCTCCATCCCTTTATTTTGAGTCTTTGTGTATCCTTGCATGTGAAATGGATCTGGATGTAGCATACCATTCGGTTTTGGCTGTATCTTTTAATTGGGGGATTTAGTCGATTTAAATTTAGGATTACTGCTGTTTGATGTTAACTGGCTGTTGTATCCATTCGTTGATGTAAATTCTTCTTTATGTTGATGCTCTTTACTTTTTGGTATTTTTTAGAAAGGCTAATACTGGTTGTTCCTTTCTATGTGTAGTGCTTCTTTCAGAAGCTCTTGTAAAGCAGGCCTGGTGGTAATAAAATCTCTGAGTACTTGCTTGCTTATAAAAGATTTTATTTTTCCTTCAATTGTGAAGCTTAGTTTGGCAGGATATGAAATTCTGGGCTGAAAGTTCTGTTCTTTAAGGATGTTGAATATTGGTCCCCACTTTCTTCTGGCTTGTAGAGTTTCTGCTGAGAGATCTGCTGTAAGTCTGATAGGCTTCCCTTTGTGGGTAACCTGACCTTTCTCTCTGGCTGCCCTTAGTATTTTCTCCTTCATTTCAACCCTGGTGAATCTAACGATTATGTGTCTTGGGGTTGCTCTTCTTGAGGAACATCTTTGTGGTGTTCTCTGTATTACCTGGGGTTGAATATTGTCCTGCTTTGCTAGTTTAGGAAAATTCTCCTGGATAATATCCTGAAGAGTATTTTACAGCTTGGATTCATTCTCTCCGTCGCATTCAGGTACACCTATCAAATGTAAATTTGGTCTTTTCACATAGTCCCACATTTCTTGGAGACTTTACTCATTCCTTTTATCCTTTTTACTCTATTCTTGTCTTCTCATTTTGTTTCATTAAGTTGGACTTTGACCTCTGATATCCTTTCTTCTGCTTGAACAATTCGAATATTTAAACCTGTGCATACGTCTCAGAGTTCCCGTATTGTATTCTTCAGTTCCATTAATTCATTTATATTCCTCTCTAAATTGTCTATTCTCATTACGATTTTGTCAAACCCTTTTTCAAAGTTCTTAGTTTCTTTACGTTGGGCTACAACATGTTCTTTTAACTCTCAGAAGTTTCTTATTATCCATGTTCTGAAGCCTGATTCTGTTATTGGGATGCACTCATTCTCCATCAAGCCTTGTTCCCTTGCTGATGAGGAACTGTGATCCTCTTTAGAGGGAGAGGCATTCTGATTTTGAGTATTCTCAGCCTTTTTACGCTGGTTTCTTCCCATCATTGTAAATTTATCCACCTGTCTTCTTTGTAATTACCACCTTTCAAATTAGGTCTCTGAGTAGACGTCCAAGTTGTTAATTCCCAGGGCCGAAATATGAGCAACCCACTGTGCTGGCCAAAACAGTGTCGTTAAGACTGATGGTGCTTTTCTGCCCGGGATTCTCCAGTCTGACTTCCTTCTTGAGTCCGTAATAGGCGACTCTGCCTTCCCGGAGCTCCAAACCTTGGTCAGAAGGGGAACCAGTCCTGTTTACTCTGCACCAAGAGCTGCCGTGCCGAGGTGCTGGCAAAACCGCTGCGCTGGCCACAAGAGTCATGCTGGTGACCCGTGCAGCTTCTCCACTGGGAATCTTCTGCTCCATGAGCGACCAAAATTTGTCTGAAAGTGTGGCGTCCTCTCGTTCTTTGTGCTTTCACTGGGAGCTGCAATCTTGAGATGTTAGAGGTCAGCCATCTTGGATCATTCTAAAATATTATATATTATTGCACTTTAGGTTCCGGGGTTCATG
Organism: Saguinus oedipus; assembly: GCA_031835075.1. NCBI lineage: Eukaryota > Metazoa > Chordata > Mammalia > Primates > Cebidae > Saguinus > Saguinus oedipus. The sequence continues at coordinate 33,993,884 of CM063169.1, read as the reverse complement.
TGAAGAACATGCAGGATTGTTGCATAGGTACATACATAGCAATGTTGTTTGCTCCTTCCATGCCCATCACCTGTATCTAGCATTTCTCCCCATTTTATCCCTCCCCAACTCCCTACCCACCACTGTTCCTCCCCTAGATCCTCCCAACAAACCTCAGTGTGTGATGCTCCCCTCTCTGTGTCCATGTGTTCTCATTGTCCAACACCCGCCTATGAGTGAGAACATGAAGTGTTTGATTTTCTGTTCTTGTGTCAGTTTGCTGAGAATGATGGTTTCCAGGTTCATCCATGCCACTACAAAGTACACAAATTCATTGTTTTTTATGACTGCATAATATTCCATGGTGTACATGTGCCACATTTTTCCTGTCTAGTCTATCATCTATGGGCATTTGGGTTGGTTCCAGGTCTTTGTTGTTGTAAACAGTGCTGCAATGAACATACATATACATGTGTCTTTATAATAGAATGATGTATAATCCTTTGGATATATACCCAGTAATGGGATTGCTGGGTCAAATGGAATTTCAATTTCTACCTCCTTGAGGAATCGCCACACTGTCTTCCACAATGGTTGAACTAATTTACACTCTCACCAACAGTGTAAAATGTTCCTATTTCTCCACATCCTCTCTAGCATCTGTTGTCTGCAGATTTTTTAATGATCGCCATTCTAACTGGTGTGAGATGGTATCTCAGTGTAGTTTTGATTTGTATTTCTCTAATGACCAATGATGATGAGCATTTTTTTTTATATGTTTTTTGGCCTCATATATGTCTTCTTTTGAGGTGTCTGTTTATATCCTTTGCCCACTTTTGAATGGGTTTGGTTTTTTTCTTGTAAATCTGTTTTTTTTGTGTGTGAAATATTGATATAAGTCCTTTATCAGATGGGTAGATTGCAAAATTTTTTCCCGTTCTGTTGGTTGCTGGTTCACTCTAATGATTGTTTCTTTTGCTGTGCAGAAGCTCTGGAGTTTAATTACATACCATTTGTCTATTTTGACTTCTTTTGCCAGTGCTTTTGGTGTTTTAGTCATGAAGTCCTTGCCTATGCCTATGTCCTAAATGGTTTTGCCTAGGTTTTCTTGTAGGGTTTTTATAGTGTTAGGTCTTATGTTTAAGTCTTTAAGCCATGTGGAGTTAATTTTAGTGTAAAGTGTCAGGAAGGGGTCCAGTTTCTGCTTTCTGCACATGGCTAGGCAGTTTTCCCAACACCATTTATGAAACAGGGAATCCTTTCCCCATTGCTTGTTTTTATGAGGTTTGTCAAATATCAGATTGTTGTAGATGTGTGGCGTTGCCTCCGATGCCTCTGTTCTGTTCCATTGGTCTCTGTTTTTGTACCAGTACCATGCTGTTTTGATTACTGTAGCCTTTTAGTATAGTTTGAAGTTAGGTAGCATAATGCCTCCAGCTTTGTTCTTTTTGCTTAGAATTAACTTGCTGTATGGGTTCTCTTTTGGTTCCATATGAAGTTTATGGTGTTTTTTTTCCAGTTCTGTGAAGAGGGTCACTGCTAACTTATTGGGGATAGCATTGAATCTATAAATTACTTTGGGAAGTATGGCCATTTTCATGATACTGATTATTGCTAACCATGAGCATGGAATGTTTCTCCATCTGTTTGTGTCCTCTCTTACTTCAGTGAGCAGTGGTTTATAGTTCTCTTTGAATAGGTCCTTTACATTCTTTGTTACTTGTATTCCCAGGTATTTTATCTCTTTGTAGCAGTTGTGAATGGCAGTTCATTCTTGATTTGGCTCTCTTTAAGTCTGTTATTGGTGTATAAGAATGCTTGTGGTTTTTACATATTGATTTTATGTTGTGAGACTTTGCTGAAGTTGCTTATCAGTTTCAGGAGATTTTGGGCTGAGATGATGGAGTCTTCTAATTATACAATCATGTAATCTACAAATAGAGACAATTTGTCTTCCTCCTTTCCTAATTGAGTACCCTTTATTTCTTTTTCTTTCCTGATTGCTCTGGCTAGACCTTCTTATACTATATTGAATAGAAGTGGTGAGAGAGGGCATCCTTGTCTAGTGCTAGATTTCAAAGGGAATGCTTCCAGTTTTTGCATTCAGTGTTATATTGGCTGTAGGTTCATCATAAATAGGTTTTATTATTTTGAGATATGTTCCATTGATACCAAGTTTATTGAGAGATTTTAGCATAAAGAGCTGTTCAATTTTGTTGAAGGACTTCTCTACATCTATTGAGATAATCATGTGGTTTTTGTCTTTAGTTCTGTTTATGTAGTGAATTACAGGTTCCCGTTTTTTCCTTTTCTTGCCAACATTTATCTCTTACCTTTTTGATAATAGCCATTCTAACAGGTTTTCTCATTGTGGTTTTCATTTGTGTTTCTAGATTTGTTTTGTTGAACTTTTTTTTAGATACTTGTCATACATTTGTACATCTTCTTTGGAAAAATGTTTATTCAGTTCTTGCCTATTTTTAAATTGGGCTATTTATCTATTTTCTGTTGAGTTGGGTGCCTTCCTTATATATTTTCAATATTAGTCCCTTTTCTGATATTTAGCTTGCAAATAGTTTCTTCCATTTCATAGGTTGCCTTTCATTTTGTCGATCATTTCTTTTCATGTGAAGAAGCTTTTTAACCCTTTTCCTGTTTACCTGAAAATATCTGCCAGCAGCTCTTATGGCTACATCATTTACCCCAAGATAACTTTGCCGCAAAATATCTTGCTTTTATCATTATTTTGCATCTATTCAGCATATCAGCTTTTGAAACAAAAGACATTGTTCTATTTATAGCATTCTGTTTTTTGTAGTGGTATTTTCATTTACAAAATACAGTGAATCTCTATTTCTGAAAATGTCAAATCCTAGAAAATACAGCACTTCTACAGCTTTTAACATTGTTCTCTAACAGTTGTCGGTGGAAGATTTATTTGATGAATCCAATTTTTCCAAAATAGGTAATTCTGATGATTCAGACAATTCCAATGTTAGCTCTCTTTAGAAATAACTTCAAGAACAGTTTTTATATTTTATTTTCACATTGAAAATTAGTCAGATTTGCTTCAACCTCAAAGAGCATCTTATGTAAAATTAAGTGAGAATTGTCAGTGAGCTGTACCTTTTTTCTAAATAGAAAAAAGATTACTTCTATGTAGTCATGCTAGTTTTTTCTTTTGTCACCTCTGCTTTTGGTGTTATGTCAAAAAATCATTGCCAAGATCAATGTCAAAAAGATTTCCCCCTACATTTTCTTCTAACAATTTTGCAGTTTCAGTGGTACAACAGTGGAGAAAGTTGTTCATTTGCCTCATTGTTTTGTTTTTTTTTGCTGATAGGATACACATACCTACTTCTTTTGACTCCAACTTAAAGCCTTTAATCCATTTCAAGTTAATTTTTGTTTAGGATGCAAGGAAATGGTCAAATTCTTTCTTTTGCAGGTGGATAACCAGTTTTCCCAACAATACTTGAGAGACTTTCCTTTATCGATTGTATACTCTTGGTGCCCTTGTCAGAGATTAGTTGACCATGGTTGCATCGATATATTTCTGGGCTCTAAATTCTATTCCATTGGTTTAAATGTTTATTTTTAAGTTAGTACCACACTGTTTTAATTATTATAGCTTTGTATTGTAGTTTGAAATAAGAAAGTTTGATGCTTTTTTCTTCTTTCTCAAGATCACTTTGGGTGTTTGGGGTCTTTTCTGATTCCATAAGAATTTCAGAAGTGTTTTTTTCTATTTCTGTAAAAAATGTCCTTGACATTTTGCTAAGAATTGTGTTGAATCTGTAGATTGCTATAGCTACTAAGAACTTTAGTTCTTTTATAAGGCATGAAGATCAGGATAAAAAGATTTGTCTTTTTATCCTGATCTTCATGCCTTGTAAATGGAAAATATAATTAGTAAAAATTCTCTTTAAACCTTTCTTTTTCTCATACTTTCTTTCTGTTAACTTAGTAATCTTCAATATATGTGTGCTACACAAGCTGCTATGTGAGACAGATGTTATCTTGTAAAAAAAGAAAATAAAGATCTTAATCTATCAAAACTTCTACTTGAAAGTCAAAGAGTATCCTGTAATAAGGGGCCAGAGATTGTGTTTGAGAGGATGCTATCTGTCAAGCCATTAGTGATCTATACCAAGACCCACCATACTATTAGACATTGATACCTAGTGTCAGTGCAGTTCACCAACTCTGTGTAATTCATTTAAGAGTGGCATGGATCAATGTGATGTTTCAAGCTCTTCAATTTTTTCATTTAAATGTAAAGATAAATTACAATTTTTAATAAAATTGGAGCAATTGTTTCATTCAGATGGAACTATGCCTACCCCTACATCTTTTGTAAATGTCAATTCCCTTTGATACACATTGTCAAAATGTTTTGGAAGTTTCTTATAATCACACCATTACAATTGTAGAATGGCTTTTAAGAACTCTAGCTATTAAGGCAGCAATTGCATGGTGGTCAGTAATATGGGGTAGGGAGTCATATTTTGCTTGACTTTAGTTTTTACAGGCCACTAGTTGTTGCTTTAAGTTGCTTAATTTCCCCAATAAATGTATTTAAAATGGTAATAGTGAAAGTGCCTATGTGAACAAGTTAGGGTATAGGGTAATCTTCTATATAACACAGTTTTCAACTACAGTGAATTAAACATTACAGGAATTATTTCTCACCCACATAATAGTCTAAAAGCAGGGAAGTATTTAGAGGAGAAAAGTGGGTCTATGATCTTCATACATAGCTGCAACTTGTTTATTCAAAATGGCTATTTCAGTTTTCATCATCTGCAGGTGGCAGAAAGGAGAAAAAGATGGGGGGAAGCTGTGACAATTGTTTTCCAGGAAATACCTGGGAATTGTACATACATTACATTTTCCTCATTTTCCAAAAGGTCCCTGCTTGCTTTAAGAGGGGCTGAGAAATACATTCTTTTTTTCTTTTTTGAGACTGTCGCTCTATTGCCCAGGCTGGAGTGCCGTGGTGTGATCTCGGCTCACTCCAACATCTGCCTCCCGAGTTCAAGCGATTCTCCTGCTCCTGCCTCCCAAGCAGCTGGGATTACAGGAGCATGTCACCACGCTAGGCTAATATTTTGTATTTTTAGTAGAGACGGGGTTTCACTGTGTTAGCCAGGTTGGTCTTGATGTCCTGACCTTGTGATCTGCCTGCCTCAGCCTTCCAAAGTGCTGGGATTACAGGCAAGAGCCACTGCACCTGGTTGAGAAACACATTCTTTAGCTGAGCAACCATGTGCCCAGCTTCAAGATTGGGGAAGATAAGAATGACCAATAGGGTCATTTATTTTTCTGTTGCAGTGGCTCACAAGACTGTTGTGAGGTTTAAATCAGTCAATATAGTTATTGGCAAATGAATTAAATCTCAGAAAATTTAACAAATCATACCGTGTTTATGATTAATTTAGAAAACTATTTTCCTACCAAAGAAACAATGCACAAACTTTTGGAAAGGAATTTACATGTAACTGGAATCTACACATTTGTTTGGGTTTTCCTTTTCATATTGAACTGGAAACCTCAATTTTCCCAAGGACTATTCAATGTAATCCTAGATACCTAGAATTCTTTACAACACACTTGGGCAACACTGATGTGCTCTTTTCCTTGTGGGGAATAACTTTAATTGTACCAAGTTTTTCATGAAGATAATTAGATTATTTGATTTATTTTTATGTTCCTGCACAATTGAAATAGCACTGTAATTGTTCATACATTTGATTCATTTAACTTGCTGCAATGTGAGAAGGACAGTTTTTTGCTGAATGCACTTCTTTGAAAACATTGCAGATGCTTCATTGGTTATAGCGTTATTTTAATTTTCTAATACTTCTTGAAGAAATAAATACTGATCTTTGGTAAATTTCTTTGAAAACAATTGATATAATTAATATTATCAAATTCATTAACAGAGAACTCTATTAATATTCTTTTGTAATTAAGAAAAAAAACCTTAGAGTTATATCCTTTTTTAAGGCTTAATATATTTATTTATTTTTTCTTAAACTTTGTTAGAAGTTTGTGTCTTTTATTTGGTCTTTTTAAAGACCAAGCTCTTTCTTCCTTTTCTTGAGACCAAGGTTTCACTCTGTCACCCAGGCTGGAGTGCAGTGGCACAGTCACAACTCACTTCAGCCTTGAACTCCACCAAGCGATACTCTCACATTAGTCTCCCAAGTAGTTAGGACTGCAGGCCAATGGCATCATGCCTGGCTAATTAAAATTTTTTTTTTTTTTGTAAAGATGGAGTCTCACTACGTTGCCCAGGCTGGTCTTGAACTCCTGGGCTCAAACGTTCCTCATGCCTCAGTATCCCAAAGTGCCAGGATTGCAGGTGTGAGCCACCATACCTGGCTCCAATACCCGGCTCCTGATTTTACTTCTAATTCTACTGTTTCTCTGCTCTATTGCTTATTAATTTTTGTATTATTATTTTCTCCTGCTTTTACGGTATTTGGTTCTTATGTTCATAATTACAGTTTTATCCTGACTATACTTTTTATTATTTCTTATTTGCAAATGAAGCAATTCATGATTATGCATTTTTTTCTGAGTAACACTTGAAAAATAATCCTCATAGGTAGATACCATTTGCACTTAGTTATTTTTAAAGTAGTTTTAATCACTGTATTGTAATATATATTTTTTCTGTGACCCAGAATTATGATGAGGTAGGGGTTTGTGTGTGTGATTGCATTTGTGTGTGTGTCTGAGAAAAAGAGAGGGAGACGAAAAGGGAAAAGCAATTTTTTTAACAATGTAAACTTTGGCCAATAAGCTCCTATTTTACTAAATTTAGTTATCTTAAATTATTTTTAGGGAACAGTGGTACAACAGTGGAGAAAGTTGTTTATATACCTCCTCATTTTGGCCTTCTGTTTGTAACACACACATGCCTACTTATTTCGCCTGCAACTTACTTTTCGGGGACTTCGTTATTAACAGTCTTGTGTCCTGCTGATTTCAAGTCTTTAAGAAAATGGATAATATAGTCCTTTTTCTAAAAAAAATATTGCACAGTTCATCTTAGATCATTCTAAGTGTCTCTTAAAATTCTTCTATGGCATAATTTTCTATATATACTGGAAGCATTCATATCCATTCCTTTATTTTTTTTTTCAGAAGTATTTTTAAGATTATTTCCAAAGATCTCTACAACAGTTCCTCCTATTCTACCACCTCTTAATAATGTGGCTTTATCAGTCTTTCTTTTCTTTTTTAAACTATTTTAATTTTCAGGTTCAGGGGTACATATGCAAATTTGTTATATAGGTAAACTCATGACTAGGGGGTTGGATGTACAGGTTATTTTATCACCCAGGTAAAGCATACTACCCTATAGTCTTTCTTCTTTTTCTAAACCTCTCCCTCTTCTCACGCTTCACCCTCAAGTAGGCACCAGTGTCTGCTGTTCCCTCTTTCTGTTCATCAAGAGATGCAATCTCTTTCCATTCCTTTGACTTGCGCTGATCCTGTGATCTGCTGTGTGTCTGCTGTGTGTAATGGAGTGCAACAGATAACTGCTTCTGGCCCTGAGTCTTAAGTGGTCTTGAGGCTTCCATTTTCACCTTTGGAAAGATTCTCAGCCTAGACTATCAAATGATAAGAGTGGATTAAGACTCTCAAGTGGAGAGACACTGACAGTATCAGAGTCCCACATATGGGACCCACCATCTTGAACTATCCAACTCCAGTCAAGCCACCCTAACCCACCCTGTATGAAGCAAGAGCTGAGCTGTCTTCTATGAGCCTTGCTTAGATTCCTGGCCTGCAGAACTGTGAGCAATAGAATAGCTGTTGTTTTAAGCTAATAAGTTTTGGAGTGGAATTTTATGCAGCATTCGATGAACGGAACTGGCTTTTCTTCCCCTTGACATCAAATTGTCTTTTAAGGCAGAAATCATGTCCAAAGCAATGTGTTGTATGTATTTGTTGTGCATGTGTGTGTGTATTTACCTCCATAGTGCAATGTACTGGTTACATAATAGCTGTAACTGACTGAATTAATTCACATGTCTGGAGAAAAAATTTCAAGATTAGATAGATAAAGTTTAGTCACTACTAGTGTGTTTTTGAAAAGCAGCATTGTTCTAATTTGATATTTTAATGTATGGGCTTATGCAAGTCAATGGATTGCTTGAAGCCTTGGTGCTGTTACTCAAAGTCTCCGAGACTCTGTCTCTTCCCTAGAAATTTGATGAAATCACCATCCTGTGACTAGCTCCAGCTAGAACCACTAGGAAAACAGAATAAAAGTAGGTAGGTATGAAGCAATGGCACAAAGAAGAGAATGTAAATTTAATGGTGCCAAATTTAAAGGCAGTTCAGTTTATACGTTCTAAATGGTATCCTTTGGTCTTCTATTTTAGAGTAAAATAAATAATATCAAATAATGCAAAACAAATAGTATAGGAGTGATAACGGGGCTCCTACAGAACTCTGTATTTATTGTAACTAAGAAAAACACAAACCAAGGAAACAACTATTAAATGACAGCTAATGCAAAATGTGACAATATACTGTACAAAACCCATGGTCTTTTATCATGAGGACAAAATAAAACCTCACTTGTCAGTGAATATAATAATTCAAACAGATGTGTTCATTATTAAAATTTTAATTTGATTTGATTTCTTCCTTCCTCCTTTTATTCCTTCTAGTGAAGGGGCTAATCACATTTAAAAATACAGAATGGAATGATTGAAAAAACAAGTTTTTGTTCAGTTTCAGTTATGAAATTCAAGAGTTTGATTGGTTGGAAATGACTTTCCATCTTTCTGTCACCTCTGACAGCTACAAACAGGAAGTTGTTATTTATCTATTTTTATTTATTCCATAAGTGCCTAAGTAACAGTAGCTTGTACTGAATGACTGCAGGGATTGTCTCTCTTTCAAAAGTAAGTCATTCATTAGGGTGCCTTACCTTTCCAAAGAGACATGTTCTCAGATGCATGGTGGCTGGCATCCAGAGAAGCAATTTCCTTTTCTTTAAAAGGGGTTGGAAAGCATCTGATTATATCAGTAAGAGGTATTTCAGTTTTCAAGGTGAAAGAACACTTGCTTCTTTTATAGATAATGAAAGAAATAAGATACATTGCTGAAAGACAGAGGCATAGCAATTAAAAATACCCAGGAAGGGTGGGACATAGTCTGTCCACAGGTTATCTCAATGTAAATTAGCAGAGTAGGGTAACAATACCAGTTTTCTCTTTTACCACTTAGTTCCGCTTTTAAGACAGGTTTAAAAAAATATTTTCTATACTAAAACAATTAATAATACAATATTTGTCACTTAGAAGGTCTTAAATTTTGTTTCCCTATCTCAGACAAATATTAAATGTTTATAATAGGATTTACAATAGGAAGATAACTTATATTTATCTTATTTTACCCTGGACTTTAGAATTTTGTTTAATAGAAATCATCGAGACTTCTAGGGCTAGCATTGGTAAGAATAACAGCTAGTGAAATTATCTTTAATTGTTGTGACTCTAAGATATAAGAAAAGACACAAAATATGTCCAAACTTTATAGGATCTTCAAATAGTATTTATTCTGTACCCTTTTCAGCATATCCTGTATAACAGTTCTGTCCTATAGAAATATAATATGAACCACAAATGTGATCCACTTACATAATTTAAAATATCGGGTAGTCATATTTTGAAAATCAAAAGAAACTGCTGATATTAGTTTAAATAATTTATTTTATTTAACCCAATATATGCAAATGATATTTCAACACATCATCTTTATATTATTAATGAGATTTTTATATATGTTTTTATACTGAGTTTAGATTTTACATGCAGCATACTTCAATTTGGACTATCACCTTTCTAATGCCTCTATAACCACATGGGTTCAGTGACTACCATACCACACAACAGTTCCATGTTTTCTTTATTCAATTCCCTGTATTGTTTTACCTGGAGTTTGTTTTTAAGAACATGCCTTCAACTTTTTGTCCTTCTAAAAAATTTCCCCGTGTCTGCTTCGGTAGAAGCACATAAAACCTCCTCCCCCTGCATATGGGAGGGAGAGGAATTATTATATTTTAAAATTTTTTTATTATACTTTAAGTTCTGGGATACATATGTAGAACCTGCAGGTTTGTTACTGAGGTGTACATGTGTCATGTTCGTTTGTTGCATCCATCAGGCTGTAATCTACATTAGGTATTTCTCCTAATGCTATCCCTCCCCTAGCCTCCACCCTGCAACAGGCCCCAGTGTGTGATGTTCCCCTCCCTGTGTCCATGTGTTCTCACTGTTCAACTTCCATTTATAAGTGAGACCATGCAGTGTTTGGTTTTCTGTTCCTGTGTTAGTTTACTGAGAATGATGGTTTCCAGCTTCATCCCTGTCCCTGCAAAGAACATGGACTCATTCTTTTTTACGGCTGCATAGTATTTCACAGTGTATATGTGTCACATTTTATTTATCCTATCATTGATGGGCATTTCGGCTGGCTCCAAGCCTTTGCTATTGTGGATAGTGCCCCAATAAACATAAGTCTGCATGTGTCTTCATAGTAGAATGATTCACAATCCTTTGGATATATACCCAGTAATGGGATTGCTGGGTCCAATGGTATTTCTGGTTCTACATCCTTGAGGATTCACCACAATGTTTTCCACAGTGATTGAACTACTTTACTCTCTCGCCAACAGTGTAAAAGCATTTCTTTTTCTCCACATCCTCTCCAGCATCTGTTGTTTCCTAATTTTTTAATGATTGTCATCCTAACTGGTATGAGATGGTATCTCATTGTGGTTTTGATTTGTATTTCTCTAATAACCAGTGATAATGAGCTTTTTTTTCATGTTTTTTGGCCACATAAATGTCTTCTTTTGAGAAGTGTCTGTTCAAATACTTCACTCACTGTTTGATGGGGTTGGTTGGTTGCTTTCTCTTGTAATTTTAAGTTTCTTGCAGATTCTGGATATTAGCCCTTTGTCAGGTGGATACATTGCAAAAATTTTCTCCCATTCTGTAGGTTGCCTGTTTACTCTGATGATAGTTTATTTTGCTGTGCAGAGCTGTTTAGTATAATTAGATCCCATTTGTCAATTTTGGCTTTTGTTGCTATTGTTTTTGGTGTTTTCATCATGAAGTCTTTGTGGGTGTCTCTGTTCTGAATGGTATTGCCTAGGTTATCCTCTAGGGTTTTTATGGTTTTAGGTCTTATGTTTAAGTTTTTAATCTATGCTGAGTTAATTTTTGTGTAAGGTATAAGGAAGAGTCCAGTTTCAGCTTTCTGCATATGGTTAGCCAGTTTTCTTAACACCATTTATTAAATAGGAAATCTGTTTCCCATTGCTGGTGTTCAGGTTTGTCAAAGATCAGATGGTTGTAGATATGTGGTGTTATTTCTTAGGCCTCTGTTTTGTTCCATTAGTTTATACATCAGTATTGGTACCAGTACCATGCTTTTCTGGTTACTATAGCTTTTAATATAGTTTGAAGTCAGGTAGTGTAATGCCAGCTTTGTTCTTTTTGCTTAGGATTGTCTTGGCCATACAGCATAAAAAGTCAAAAATCAGTGGTATGCTGTATCCAGGAAACTCATCTCACATGCAACAAAACACATAGGCTCAAAATAAAGGAATGGAGGAAGATCTACCAAGCAAATGGGGAGCAAAAAAAAAAAAGCAGGAGTTGCAATCCTAGTCTCTGATAAAATAGACTTTAAACCAACAAAGATCAAAAGAGACAAGGTCATTACATAGTGGTAAAAACGATCAATGCAACAAGAAGAGCTAACAATCCTAAATATATACACAGCCAATACAGGAGCACCCAGATATGTAAAGCAAATTTCTAACAACCTACAAACAGACTTAGACTCCCATACAATAATAGTGGGAGATTTTAACACTCAACTGTCAGTATTAGATCAATGAGACAGAAAATTAACAAGGATATCCAGGACATGAACTCAGATCTGGACCAAGAAAACCTAATAGACATCTAGAGAACTCTCCACTCCAAGTTCACAGAATATACATTCTTCTCAGCACCTTATCACACCTACTCTAAAATTTAACACATAATTGGAAGTAAATCACTTCTCAGCAAATGCAAAACAATGAAAATCATAACAAAAAGTCTCTCAGACCACAGTGCAATCAAATTAAAACTCAGGATTAAGAAACTAACTCAGAACCACACAACTTCATAGTAACTAAACAACTGGCTCTTGAATGTTGACTGGATAAATAAAGAGAAGGAGGCAGAAATAAAGATGTTCTTCAAAACCAATGAGAATGAAGACACAATGTACCAGAATCGCTGGCACACATTTAAAGCAGTGTCTAGAGGAAAACTTACAGCAATAAATGTCCACATGAGAAGCAAGGAAAGATTTAAAATTGACACCGTATCAACAAAATTAAAAGAGCTAGAGGAGCAAGATAAAAAAACCTCAAAACCTAGCAGAAGAGAAGAAATAACTAAGATTATAGCAGACCTGAAGGAGATAGAGACACAAAAAGCCTTCAAAAAAATCCATAAATCCAGAGCTGGCTTTTGGATAAGATCAACAAAATTGACAGAATGCTAGCCAGATTAATAAAAAAAAAAAAGAGAATAATCAAATAGATGCAATACAAAACGATAAAGGGGATATCATGACCAATTCCACAGAAATACAAACTACCATCAGAAATGACTACAAACAACTCAATGCACATAAACCAGTAAACCTTGAAGAAATGGATAAATTCCTGGACACTAGAACCCTTCCAAGCCTAAACCAGGAAGAATTTGAAACCCTGAATAGACGAATTGCAAGGGCTTAAGTTGAGGCAGCAATTAATAGCCTATCAACCAAAGAAAGCCCAGACCCAGATCATTCACAGCCAAATTCTACCAGATATACAAAGAGAAGCTGGTACCACTCTTTCTCAAACTATTCCAAACAAACCAAAAAGAGGGAATCCTTCCCAAATCATTTTATGAGACCAATATCATTCTGATACCAAAACCCGGCAGACACTCAATAAGAAAAGAAAACTTGAGGCCAATATCCATGATGAACATAGATGCAAAAATCTTCAATAAAATACTGGCAAACTGTTTGCAACACCACATCAAAACTTATCCATCATGATCAAGTAGGCTTCATCCTAGGGATGCAAGGCTGATTCAATATATACAAGTCTGTAAACATAATCCACCACATAAACAGAACCAAAGACAAAAACCACATTATTATCTCAATAGATGCAGAGAAGACCTTTGACAAAATTCAACAGCCCTTTATGCTAAAAACTCTCAATTAACTAGGTATTGACAGAATGTATCTCAAAATAATAAAAGGTATTTATGACAAACTCATAGCCAATATCATACTAAAAGGGCAAAAAGTGGAAGCATTCCCTTTGAAATCTGGCACTAGACAAAGATGCTCTCTCTCACCACTCCTATTCAATATAGTATTGAAAGTTCTGGCCAGAGCAATCAGGCAAGAAAAAGATATAAATGGTATTCGACTAGGAAAGGAGGAAGTGAAATTGTCTCCATTTGGAGATGATGTGATTGTATATTAGAAGACCCCGTTGTCTCATCCCAAAATCTCCTGAAACCAATAAGCAACTTCAGCAAAGTCTCAGGATACAAAATCAATGTGCAGAAATCAGAAGCATTCGTATACACCAATAACAGATTTAAAGAGAGCCAAAAAAGAACGAACTGCCATTCACAATTGCTACAAAGAGAGTAAAATACCTAGGAATACAACTTACAAAGAATGTAAAGGACCTCTTCAAGGAGAACTGCAAGCCATTCCTCAAGAAAATAAGAGAGGACACAAACAGATGGAGAAACATTCTATGCTCAAGCTTAGGAAGAATCAATATCATGAAAATGGCCATACTGCCCAAAGTAATTTATAGAGTCAATGTTATCCCCATCAAGCTACCTCTGATCCTTTTCACAGAACCAGAAAAACTACCTTAAACTTCATATGGAACCAAAAGAGAACCCACATAGCCATGTCAATTTTAAGCAAAAAGAACAAAGCTGGAGGCATCACACTACCTGACTTCAAACTATACTACAAGGCTACAGTAATCAAAACAGCATGGTACTGGTACCAAAACAGAGACATAGACCAATGGAACAAAACAAAGGCCTCAGAAGTAACACCACCCATCTACAGCCATCTCATCTTTGACAAACCTCACAAAAACAAGCAATCAGGAAAGGATTCTCTGTTTAGTAAATGGTGTTGGGAAAACTGGGTAGCCATGTGCAGAAAACAAAGTGGACTCCTTCCTGACACCTTACACTAAAATTAACTCCAGATAGATTAAAGACTTAAACATAAGATCTAATACCATAAAAACCCTAGAAGAAAACCTAGGCAAAACCATTTAGGACATAGGCATAGGCAAGGACTTCACGACTAAAACACCAAAAACATTGGCAACAAAAGCCAAAATAGACAAACCTCCAGAGCTTCTGTACAGCAAGAGAAACAATCATTAGAGTAAACCAGCAACAAATAGAATGGGAAAAACTTTTCACAATCTACCCATCTGACAAAGGGTTAATATCTAGCATCTACAAAGAACTAAAACAGATTTACAGGAAAAAAACAAACAAGGCCATTCAAAAGTGGGCAGAGGATATGAACAGATGTTTCACAAAAGAAGAAATACATGAGGCCAACAAACATATGAAAAAATGCTCATCATCACTGGTCATTAGAGAAATGCAAATCAAAACTACATTGAGATACTATCTCACACCAGTTAGAATGGCAATCATTAAAAAATCTGCAGACAACAGATGCTGGAGAGGATGCGGAGAAATAGGAACACTCTTACACTGCTGGTGGGAGTGTAAATTAGTTCAACCGTTATGGAAGACAGTGTGGCGATTCCTCAAGGACCTAGAAATTGAAATTCCATTTGACCCAGCAATCCCATTACTGAGTATATATCCAAAGGATTATAAATCATTCTACCATAAGGACACATGCACACGAATATTCATTGAGGCACTGTTTACAATAGCAAAGACCGGAACCAACCCAAATGCCTATTGATGATAGACCAGACCAGGGAAAATGTGGCACATATACACCATGGAATATTATGCAGCCATCAAAAATGATGAGTTCATGTCTTTTGTAGGGACATGGATGAACCTGGAGACCATCATTCTCAGCAAACTGACACAAAAACAGAAAATGAAATACCACATGTTCTTGCTTATAGGTGGGTGTTGAACAATGAGAACACACGGACACAGGGTGGGGAGCATCACACACTGGGGTCTGTTGGGGGGAATAAGGGAGGGACAGTGGGGGGAGGGGAGTTGAGTAGAGATAACATGGGGAAAAATGCCATATATAGATGAAGGGGAGGAAGGCAGCAAATCACACTGCCACGTGTGTACCTATGCAACAATCTTGCATGTTCTCCACATGTGCCTCAAAACCTAAAATGCAATTAGAAAAAAAAGACTACACATTGGGTACAGTGTACATGGCTCAGGTGGTGGCTGCACCAAAACCTTAGAAGTCACCACTAAAGAACTTATTCATATAACCAAATAATACCTTTTCCCCATAAACATACTAAAATTAAAAATATGAGGTTTCAGGGTTTGTGTCAATAAAAATAAATAAATAAGCTGGGCACAGTGGCTCACGCCTGTAATCCCAGCACTTTGGGAGGCCGAGGTGGGTGGATCATGAGGTCAACAGATCGAGACCATCCTGTTCAACATGGTGAAACCCCGTCTCTACTAAAAATAGAAAAAATTAGCTGGGCATGGTGGTGCGTGCCTGTAATCCCAGCTACTCAGGATGCTGAGGCAGGAGAATTGCCTGAACCCAGGAGGTGGAGGTTGCGGTGAGCTGAGATTGCACCATTGCACTCCAGCATGGGTAATGAGCGAAACTCCATCTCAAAAAATAAATTAATAAATAAATAAAATTTAAAATAATAATAAAATAATGTATATAAAACAAAAAATAAAAAAAACCATTCAAAAGTGGGCAAAGGATATGAACAGACACTTTTCAGAAGAAGACATTTGTCAGGCCAACGAACATCTGACAAAAATGCTATCATCACTGGTCGTTAGAGAAATGCAAATCAAAACCACACTGAGATATCATCTCACGCCAGTTAGAATGGCGATCATTAAAAAATATGGAGACAACAGATGCTGGAGAGGATGTGGAGAAATAGGAACACTTTTACACTGCTGGTGGGAGTGTAAATTAGTTCAACCATTGTGGAAGACAGTGTGGTGATTCCTCAAGGACCTAGAAATGGAAATTTCATTTTACCCAGCAATACCATTACTTGGTATATATCCAATGGATTATAAATCTTTTTGTTGCAAAGACACAGACACAGATATGTTCATTGCAACACTGTTTACTATAGCAAAGACCAGGAACCAATCCAAATGCCCATCGATGATAGAGTGGACAAGGAAAATGTGGCACATATACACCATGGAATACTATGCAGCCATAAAGAACCATGAGTTTGTGTTTTTTATAGGGATGTGGATGAATCTGGAAACCATAATCCTCAGCAAACTGACACGAGAACAGAAAAACAAACACTGCATGTTCTAACTCACAGGCGGGTGTTCAACAATCAGAACACATGGACACAGGGAGGGAAGCATCACACATTGGGGTCTGTTGAGGGGGAATAGGGGAGGGACAGCGGGAGTACTGAGGTTCGGGAGGGATAACATGGGGAGAAATGCCATATACAGGTGATGGGTGGGATGGAGGCAGCAAACCCCGTTACCATGTATGTACCTATGCAACAGTTCTGCATGTTTTGCACATGTAACCCAGAACCTAAAGTGCAATAAAATATATTAAAAAAAATACATGTGTAGATGACCAGTGTGGAAATAGGGATTAAGGAAGATACTAGGATTATTCCCGTTTGGTCATCTGTTTCTATGCAAATCATAATACTTTTTAAGAAATAAAGAAAACTCAGAAGAAGAACCTTATTTGGGAGAGGTTCTGGAACAATTTTAGTCATTTTAAGAGCTCCCAATCAAGGAAGTACAGTACATGTTGGACATCTAATTCAGCTAGCAGTATAGATGAAACTGTCAGATAATGTCTAGAGAAAAGAGGAGAAAACCAAAGACAATGTCCTAGAATTCTGCTGTAATCTTTAAGAGGTAGCAAAGCAGAAAAGGCTGAGGGATAGAGAGGTAAGGAGAACAGAGAGAGAGAGAGAGAGAGAGAAGTAAAGATGTTAACAGTGATGAGGAGTGCACATAGGTCACATGAGATAAGAACTGAAAACAATCCATTAGAAAATAGTGTCATTTACTAGAGCATTTACAGGGCCATGGGAAGGATAGAGACTTACTATGTCATTTGAAGAAGTAAATGTGAGAAAATGGAGGTAGCAATTTCAGCCATTCTTTGCAGGCTTAATCGTGAAGGGGAGAGCTAGTCTAATGTATGTGGTAGGAATCAATGGACATGAGAAAGGGTCTGATTTTCTAGATTAATTCATTAATCTTTAAAATGGGAGAGCCATTCTGAGCATGTTTATAGCCTATAAATTAGGAACCAAAAGCAGGAGGGATTAATTACACAGAAGAAAGATGTAACTGTTGGATCAAAGTAAAAGTTATCTTTGGGTGGGGAAAAGAAGATAGCTTCCTATAATATGAAAGAGACACGATATGAGTGGATGCACTCTGTTTCTTAAAATCTGGACATCTTTGTGGTAGCAATTTCTGAGAACATTACTTGCGAAGATATGTGAAGAGGTGTTCACCACAGATAACATCATTAATGCTAATTTATCTATTTCCTGCAAACCTTAAAATTCTCTTTTTTAAGTACTTGAGTCTTGCAATTTTTTTCCAAATTTTTTTTTTTGGCAACAGAAAATATTCCTCTGAAAAAATCATTGGTATTGATTCTGGTTTCAGTTACTAGCATTGCCCATTATTTCATCAGTGTCAACACTCAGTAGCCACAAACCTGGTTAATATTAAGATGGTGCTTCTTTCACAAACCATAGAACTTTATCCAAGCTTGTTTCAGTATAGCATATCATTTTTCAAAAGAAAAACTTGATGCTTATAAGTTCAATACAATCATTTCTTAAAATCACTTTGAAAATAAAGAAATATAGAATGAAGTAAGATAAGTAAGTTTATACTTTTTAATATAAATTTATATTCCAATATTTCTACAAGTCTTTTTATGAAAATAATGTCTATTTTCCTCTCCTTTTATCTACTTCTCAAAAATTTCAAAGCTTTTATCTATTGTTTTGGTATTTTCCCTGTATATTGCTTAAAAATATTTTTATTCTACTTAAGTGATATAGCTATACTTTTCAAGTTTAAGAAATTATGTATTGACTTGCTACAATGAAAAATGAATATATAACTTTTTTATATTCCCTAGTTTCCTTCAGTTTTTCTTTTTTTTTGAGATGGAATTTTGCTCTTGTCGCCCAGGCTAGAGTGCAATGGGATGATCTTGGCTTACTGCAACCTCCACCTCCTGGGTTCAAGCGATTCTCCTGCCTCAGTCTCTTGAGTAGCTGGGACTAAAGACCTACACCACCATACCCAGTTAATTTTTTTTTTTTTTTTTTTTTTTTTTTTTGGTGGAGATGGGATTTCACAGTGTTGCCCACACTGGTCTTGAACACCTGACCTCAAGTGATCTGCCCACCTCAGCCCCCAGAGTGCTGGGAGTACAGGCATGAGGCACCATGCCTAGCCAATTTTCTACACTTTGTTCTCTGATTTTCCAAGTGTGTTTACTTTTTGTTTGATTTGTAATCTATTTTCACATTGTTATATAATATTTTATTCACAGATGACTCACATAAGTTGTATTTATATTTCCTTTCTTAGATATTTTCTTTAGTTTTGTTTTTGAGTTAAAAAATTGTGTGTGTGTGTTTTGGTTGCTCTGTTTTCTGCATAGCTATAGATAACTTGTCTCCAAACTCTCTGCTAAAGTGTACATGCTTTCTCAATATTTTAAATTTATAGATATTCTTATTAATTCCATCTTCTCGATGATATCTTTCTAGGAAAGTTTTCTTCCTGTTCTCCTCTGGACTTACTGCTTGGTCCTTTGCAGAGCTATTGTTTTGTGATCGCTCTAAACTGGCATCCCAAAAATGTCATGTCTTTCATTTCTTTGGTTTGCATCCTCATTTTGTGGTGGCAAGTCTTCTGTTATTTTCTTAAGAAAGAGTATATAGGAGATCAATTTTGTGTTAATTTGTAAATATGAAAATGTCTTTATTCTACTCTCATATTCTATTCCCAGTTTGGCTGCTTAAAAATACAGAACGACAGTAATCTTCACTCCTAATTTTGATGTCATCATTTTATTTACATTTTATAAAATTTTTGCATCTAGTGCTGTTACTTACAAGTTTGAGCCCATTATGATATTTCCATTTTGCAAGTTGTGTCCCTGTGCTCTAAGTTTTAAAGCGATATACTTTGTTGTAGGCTAAAAAGATTTTTTTCCCACTGTGTTAGGCATTCCATGGGTTTTTCTCTCTGAATTTGTTTCAGTTGGGACATTTGTTAAATCATTTCATTGATAATTTCCTTACCATAATTTCCTCTGTCCTTTCTGTTTTCCAGTTATTCAGAAAATGAACCTCTTTATTGATGCTCTATTTTTTGATTCATGTTAAATTGTCTACATTTAGACTTTTTGTTCTAACTATTTAGCCCAAGCATTCAATATGTTCTAGTTTTTTTTTTTTTTTTTTCATTTTTGCTATTATATTTCTAATTTCTAAAAGCTTTACTGATCTGGGTCTTTATTGTTTAATATCTTAGTATTCTTTTTCACTGAAGTAAAACTTTATCTCTAGATGGCCAGAAGCTAAACATACAAACATATATGCATGTGTAAAGTCTTCTTCAGCTTTCATTGCTCTATTTTATCCAAATTTGTTATTTCTGTTTGTTCTTTGTTCCTCATGTTAGAGGCTTTTCTCAAGTATACTAAGATCTTTGGCCACCCATAAACGTTTAAGAATGAGTCATTAAATATCTGATTAGAAGCTGAAGGGTTGTCAACTGATATGACTCCCTGTTGGGTGAACTGGCCCTGCTGTTTGCTGTGAACTCCTGTTAGTGTTTTTCATATGTTTTCTCTCAGTCTGGTTAGACGTCCCATTGAAGAATTATCTTACCTCCTACCATGAGGGTCTTATGCTAGCATTCTTAGCCTTAGGTAAAAGAAAGGATCAGAGAGCTCTCATGGTTTCTCATGTAACCTATTAAAATTAATACGCCCTTCTATGTGCCCTGTGCTCTCCAGTTCAGCATCTCTCTAACTCATCCTCTATAGAAGGTAAACTTTAGCCTTCTGCAGAAGTGGCCTAGCTGTGTTGTAGATAGGCATCTTATTCTCTGTTTGCAGATGTTCAATAATCCTAATAAATTTTAACCATAATTTATTTTCAGGATCATGGCTACCTGCTGCTGTCGGTTCTGGGGAATTTCTGAGTTTTGCAGTGTAAATAATTTTGCTTCTGCTTCTGGACTGTCTCCATGGCTATCTTGGGATTCACCTTTTCAAAGCTAAGTTGCTATCTATTTATTTGCTTGTTTTCTAGCTTATAAATTTGCATTGCTGTTGTGTTTTCTTACATGACACTTGTATTTGTGGTTTAATGCCTTAACAATCCATTATGTTATTTTAGGGAGATGTCAGGAGGAAACAGAAGTAATTATGTATGCTGGTTCTACTGTACAATTTTGAGTACTTTGAATATATAATTCTTGTTGTGGCATTATTTAAAACACTGATCTAAGCATGGAAGTCACAACTTTAGAATTTTTTGTAAAATTTCAAAAAACAATATATTTCTAAAGGGCATAAAATTAAACCATGAATCCTTTTAGTAACAAATAATCTACATTTGTTTTTATGTGCTTCACACATCTCTTAATAACCATGAAGGGATTACAATATTCTCAGTAGATCAATTCCATACTTCTTATTAATCATTCTAACTTTTATAATGCTGGGAGTGCCAAAATATTTCCTCATTGCAGCTGCATATTCATGGTCCAAAACATTCTTTCCAGTATGACTTGATTATTCTCATCAGCTTTGTAACAACCTTCATATGTGAGGTGAGAGAGTAAAAGAATCAGTCTTGCCACCAACAAGAGTGGATTTGGATTTCTAATGTGCATTTGGATTAGAAACAGCACACCAGTTGTGAGGAAAGTTATTTGGAGTGAGTTGCTCATTCTATAGCAGAAATATTAGGAAAAATGAGAAAGGAGCAAGCTCCTGAAACATGAGGGCTACTCATTTTCAAGAGTTTAGTTTAAATATTTCTTAATTTCAGAAAATAAATGCTGAGTTAAAGAAGTAGACATAATAGTAAATGTTGAAACCAAGGCAAAAAGATGATGAGAAAATCTTTATCTAGTGATATAAGTATGGTTCCAAACCAACATGCTAGTAGAAAAGAGTAAATAACATGTAAATTAGGATTGACAAACAGCCTCCATTCTTATAAGATGTAGTTTGAGCTTTACATAACTTGTATTTAAGTGTTAAAATAGTCCATGTCACAGAGTGGTTTTTATAGAAGACTTCTACAAGGCAAAATAAATTAAAGAAGGTAACAGAGCTTCCCCGAGGGCTAACCACCCTTATTTAAGTTAATGGGATATGTGCCCAAATAAGGGCTCACTTACACATTAAAAAAAAAAAAAAAAAAAAAAAAAAAAAAAAAAAAAAAAAAAACAACTAAACTAAATATGGGCTTAGAAAAAAAAAATACCATTTTTTTTTTTTCAAATAGCCTTTCCCCTAATGAGCAGATTGCATTAATTTCCTTAAAAAATTTACATGAATATTCCCCCCAAAAGGTTCATGTATTTTTATGCCACTTGTGTTTGTAGAAGGAGAAAATACCTTATTTCTGATTCACATAATAGAAAATGAAAGCACAATAAAAAATTGGTGGAAGAAGAGAGAAGGGTGGTATTTAATTTTCTTTCAAAATTAAAAAAGTCCAAATGAATTATTGTTCTATTTTCACACATATGCTTTCAAATTAGCATAGAAATATATGTGTTAAGTGCCTAATGGCATGTGAATCCACTAAATAAATTATAAAGAAAATGAAAGATACATTTACAGTTAGGTTCAACTCTGAATTGTAAAGCCAAGAGAAAAAGCAAGACAAAATAATTAAAAATATTTTTTAAAAATTACATAAGAATCTAAGAAAATAGTGCAATGCAGAATGAACTATAAGAAAAAGAAATCTATGCCAATTAAAAAAATCAGTGGACTCTTTTATTGTGCCTACACATGAACTCAACTTCAAGAGACACTGAATGCATTTTAATAAATTTGTCAAAATTGGTCCAGTTGTTCAATTTCATTTCATCTAATAAGGTAAAAATGACATAATGTTGAACACAGTTGAAACAGATTTCACTACTTAAGTCAGTTACATGTCTATCATTCATTCATTGATTTATTTATCCACTTTACAAACAATTACTTAGTGTTTTTTTTATCAGCTGGGTATTAGGATATTGAGGAGAAAAAACACATGGTCCTCCTTCAAGAGCTCAAACTTGGAGAAGGCATGTTTAAGAACCTATAACAATAGAACTGCCATGCTTTTTTTTTTTTTTTTTTTAATAGAGATGGGATGTTAAGTGTTGTAGTAAAAGAAGTTCTCAAAATAACTCATGCTTGTTTTCAATCTGTCTATGACTAAGTTCTCAATAATAAATCAATAGAGGAAATATTTTAGATAGGGAGAAGAAAATGTGCAAGGGTATAGATTATAAGAGGGCATGGATTGTTTTGGGAATTCTAATTTAAAGCACTGTACATTGTCAGCAAATGGTAAGAGATGAGATGGAAGAAAGATGCTTGAGGGCTGCTATGTTTGCTAAGACAAGAAATTTGTACTTTTATATAGGTATTGGGGAGTCACTGAAAGACTTTCAGGAGGAAACAGACATGATTGGAATTGCCTTTGGAAAGATAGTTCTGGTAGGATGTTAAAGGGTGAACCAGAGACAGTTGAACACTTAGACAGACAGAAAATAAGCAGAAATTGTAATAACAGAGAAAATAATTATTTTGAGAAATTTAAAAGTTAGAGCTATCAAGTATTTATCTTTAATTTTATTCAAAAGCAATAGAGAAAGGAACCAAGAATGAGAACCTAGTTTCTAGTATGGCAAATGGTGGATGTTGTTTCTATTACTAAAATAAGGAAGGGAGAAAAGAAGCAGAGGGAAGATCATGAATTACTTTTGAGTATATTGGATACTTTAGCAATAAATAGTAAAACAATTTACTTAGAATACAAAAAAAGAGATTTTTTTTGGGGGGGAAAGTGGTTTATTTCTCTAAAATAAGTAAGGCTTTTAAAAATTCAAATTCTGGAAATGTCTTGCTAATACCAATTGATCTCCACACATTTGTATATCTGCTTTCCTCATACCTGGAATGAGGCATTATTTAAACTCAGTTTCTCTGGAATGTTGCCTTTGGCAAATAGCCTGAAGAAGTACATAGATTTAGGAAAGTCTTTGCAGATGGAAATTCTGCTTTCCCCATTTTATTACCATTAACGTTCTTTCCTTTTCTTGACCACAAAAAGGAAGAATTCAATTAGAAGATGTCTTTAGGTTTAAGCTTTGCTTACAATAACTGGATTTATTTAGTTATCACAGGACTAACAGATGTGCCTAAAAGCCACTGTATGTTTTCCAACATAATATTGTTGGTTTCCATTTCTTTTTCCCCTTTTGGACCTGGGACCAGACAAATGGTGACCAGACGGTCCAGTCTAGAAAAGCATTAATTGCCAACTCTGACTTCAGCAAGGGTGGAAAAACTTAGAGGAAAATGGAAATTTAGCCTCAAGATAGTAGTTTCCATGTGTGAATAGGTTTTAAATTCTTCAAAGAAAAAAAAAAGAAAAAGGAATAATAGAAAAAACTGCAAAAAAAAATTATTTGCAGGATTTAGGACAATAAGTTTATTTTTAGGAAATCTGTTTAAAAATATCTATTTTCTGCATACATATAATTGTGCTAAGAGAAATAATTAAAGTTGTTTTGTTCTGCAGACTTTAGAGTTTCTCATCAGTACTTTAAAAGGAGTTAACTGAGCTGACAGATTTGATTACTCAAAGTGGTCTGTCTCATTTTTTATTTCACCTCGACATAAAACTTGGCACAAGTCTATTACAAGCTATGCTCTTTTATTGCTGCACTTTTAAGTTATAAATCTGGTTTACATCTATGGAAAATGTAGTGTAGAATTGAAGACATGTCCAATTATCTGGCCAATTTGTTTTATGAACTTATACCAAATTAAATAGAAAGCATCACCAGTATTTGTTCTTCCTCTGTGGGCTGCAAATCAGTTACAAAAAATCTTCTTGAACAGGGGCATTGAAAGTTCTGGCTTTTCAGACTGTTTCCTGAATGAGTTCTGATTAAAACAGGATCTGAAAGTCTGATTGATAGTCTCTGTTTCCTTTCTTAATGTAACAAATACATTCAGAATGTTGACTCCTATGAAAAGTAAAATTGCTGAGTTGGAGTGCATTGCCTTTAGCATTTCTTCATAATAGAGGAAATGATTTGGCTAAGGGCTGGCAAGGCTGTTTTCTCAGAAAACAGATATTGAAAAAGATTTTGTATTTCTCTCATCTATTAAAAAAATAGAAACACAGCCTAGGATAAGCAATCAAGACTTAATATTTTATGTACATGCTTTTAGACTTTTACAAATAGATGACTCATTTGATCATCTGTGTAGGTGAACTGTCAAGCATTTGGCTACTGGTAGTAAAAAGGCAGGTATGACACCAGGGATGCAATGCTATAACATTATTGGAGGCAATAGTGGAAAGCTCTATGATATTTTTAAGAGGGAGACAGATGAAAGAAAAGAAGAAAGGAAAGAAGGAGAGAAGGAAGGAGGGAAGAAAGAGAGGGATGGGGGAAATAATGAAGAGAGAGAGAGAAAAGAAAGCAAGAAAAAGAAAAAGAGCAGAAGAAAGAGAAAGAAAGAGGGAAAGGAAATAAAGAAAGGAAAGATAGAGGGAGGGAGGGAGGAAAGAAAGGAAGGAGAACAGGAAAGAAGGAAGAAGGGAGGGAAGAAAGGAAGGAAGTAAAGAAGGAAGGAAGGAGGAAGGGAGGGAAAGAAGACAGGAAGAAGGGAGGGAAGTAAAGAGGGAAGGAAGGAAGTAAAGGAGGGAGGGAAGGAAGGAAGTAAGGGAGAAGGGAGGGAAGGAAGGGAGGGAGGGAGGGAAGGAAAGAAGGAAGGAAGAAAGAAGGACAATCCAAGATAGCTGAATGGAAACAGCTCTGCATTGCAGTTCCCAGTGAAAATGTAGAGGGTGAGTGATCACTGCATTTCCAAACGAATTTTTACTGCCCACAGACCAGGAAATTCCTGGGCAGAAAAGTGCAACAAGTCTCCAGTGCAGCTGTTTCAGCTGGTGCAGTGGGTCTCCACAGAAAGACTCACACAAATCTGGGCTCTGTTTCAACTGGTGACTGGAACACCTGGGAGACTGAGCCAGCCTTTCAACTAAAAAAAGGAAGCTAAAACAGGGAGCCAGGTGATCTGGCTTGGCTGGTCCCACCCCCACAAAGACCAGCAATCTGAAGTGCTCTGGATTGAGAGTTTCACAGCAAGCACAGCTGGACCCGGGATGATCCAGATCTGTTGCGGGAAGGGTGTCTACCATTACCGAGGCAGTCCACCACTACTGAGGCAGTCACCATTACTGAGGCAGTTCTAACTCTACTCCTATAAACAAAACTGCAGGGAAGTTCACAGAGCAGCTGAGCAGAGCCCAAGGCAGCTCAGCAATACCTCTGCTGGCAGACTATGACTAGGGTACCTCCTCGCTGGGCAGGGCATCTCTGAAAAAAGGCAGCAGAATGACAGGAACTTATAAATAAAACCCTACCTTGCTGGGACAGAGCACCTGGGAAAAAAAGGTTGTTATGAGTTCCGTTGCAGCAGAATTAAACGTACCTGCCCAGCAGCTCTGAACAGAACAATGAAGCTCACAGCTCAGCACTTGAGTTCCTAAAAGGGAAGACTGTCTCCTCAAGCAGCTCCCTGACCCCCATATAACCAAAGAGACACCTCATAAAGGAGAGCTCAGGCTGACATCTGGCAGGTATCCTTCTGGGATAACGATAACAGAAGAAGAAACTGGTAGCAACCCTTAATGTTCTGCAGCCACTGCAGGTGATCCCCAGGCTAGCAGGGTCTGGAGTATACCTCCAGCAGTACTACAGCAGGGGAGCCTGACTGTTAGAAGGAAAACTAAGAAACAGAAATAACTTCATCAGCAACAAAAAGGACATCCACTCAGAGACCCCATCTGAAAGTCATGAAGCACAAAGACCACAGATAAGACCACAAAGATGGGAAGAAACCAGTGCAAAAAGGATGAAAATACCCAAAACCAGAACACCTTTCCTCCTCCAAGGGATCACAACTTCACACCAGCAAGGGAACAAGGCTGGATGGAGAATGAGTCTGATGAATTGACAGAAACAGGCTTCAGAAGGTGGAGTAATAACAAATTTCTCTGAGCTAAAAGATCATGTTCTAACCCAATGCAAAGAAACTAGGAACCTCTAAAAAAGGTTTGATGAAATGCTAACGAGAATAAACAGCTTAGAGAGGAATACAAATGAATTGATAGTGCTGAAAAACACAACACGAGAAGTTCGTGAAGCATACACAAATATCAATGGCCCAATCAACTAAATAGAAGAAAGGATATCAGAGATTGAAGATCAACTCAATTAAATTAAATGAGAAGGCAAATTAGAGAAAAAAAGAGTAAAAAGAAATGAACAAAGCCTCCGAGAAATAGGGGATTATATGAAAAGACCTAATTTACGTTTGATAGGTGTATCTGAATGTGATGGAGAGAATGAATCCAAGCTGTAAAACACACTTCAGGATATTATTTAGGAGAACTTCCCCAACCTAGCAAGGCAGGCCAATATTCAAGTCCAGGAAATACAGAGAACACCACAAAGATATTCCGCAAGAAGAGCAACCACAAGGCACATAATCATCAGATTCATCAGGGTTGAAATGAAGGAGAAAATGCTAAGGGCAGCCAGAGAGAAAGGTTGAGTTACCCACAAAGGGAAGTCCATCAGACTCACAACAGATTTCTCAGCAGAAACCCTACAAGCCATAAGAGAGTGGGGGCCAATATTCAATATCCTTAAATGAAAGAACTTTCAACCCAGAATTTCATATCCAGCCAAACTGAGCTTCATAAGTGAAGGAGAAATAAAATCCTTTATGAACAAGCAATTGCTCAGGGATTTCACCACCAGCCTGCTTTACAAGAGCTCCTGAAAGAAGCACTAAACATAGAAAGGAACAACCAGTACCAGCCACTCCAAAAATGTACCAAATGGTAAAAAACATCAACACAATGAAGAAGCTGTGATAACTAATGGGCAAAACAACCAGCTAGCATCAAAATGATAGGATCAAATTCACACATAGCAATATTTATCTTAAATGTAAATGGGCTAAATTCCCGAATCAAAAGACACAGACTGACAAATTGGTTAAAAAGTCAAAACCCATTGCTGTGCTGTATCCAGGAAAGCCATCTCACATGAAAGGATACACATGGGCTCAAAATAAAGGGATTGAGGAAGATCTACCAAGCAAATGAAGAGAAAAAAAAAAAAAAAAAAAAGCAGTTGCAATCCTAGTCTCTGATAAAATAAACTTTAAACCAAAAAAGATCAAAAGAGACAAAGGAGGACATTACATGATGGTAAAAGGGTCAATGCAACAAGAAGAGCTAATGATCCTAAATATATACAATCCAATACAGGAGCACCCATATACATAAAGCAAGTCCTTAATGACTTACAAAGAGACTTAGACTCCCACACAAAAATAGTGGGAGACTTGGAGGTGATCCAAGATGGCTGATTAGAAGTAGCTCAGGATTGCAGCTCCCAGTGAAAGTGAGGAAGGTGAGTGGATGCCACATTTACAGATGGATTTTTATTGCCCACAGACCAGGAGATTCCCAGGTGGAGGAGCCCCATGGGTCACCAGCACGGCTGTTTTGGCCAGTGTGGCTGTTTTGGCCGGCATGACTCTTTTGGCCAGCGTGGCTGTTTTGGCTGGTGCCCCAGTGCAGCAGTCCTCTGCACAAAGTACACAGGTCGAGGAGCCATTTTAGCTGGTGATTACAGCTCCTGGGATACAGAATCACCCATTCAACTGATAAAAAAGGGGACTGAAACAGGGAGCCAGGTCAGGAGATTCCCAGACAAAAAAGTTCCATGACAGCTGTTTCAGCCAGTGCAGTGGGTTGCTGCATGGGAAATCACACAAATCCTAGTGCCTTTAAAACAGGTGACTGGAACCCATGGGAGGCAGAGTCACCCATTCGACTGAAAAGAAAAAAAAAGAGGTCTGAGGCAGGGAGCCAGGTGATCAGGCTCAGCTGGGCCCATCCCCACAAAAAAACAGCAATCTGAAATGCTCTGGATTCAGAGTTTTACAGCAAGCACAGCCAAACCTGGGATGGTCCAGCTCTGTGGTGGAGGGGCGTCTGTCATTACTGAGGCAGTCCACCACTACAGAGGTATGCTCCCATTGCTGAGGCAGCCCGTCATTGCTGAGGCAGCCCGTCATTGCTGAGGCAGCCCACCATTACAGAGAGAGTCTGCCATTACAGAGAAAGTCTGCCATTACAAAGGTGCACCACTATTGCTGAGGCAGTTCTAACTATACCCATATAAACAGGACTGCAGGGAAATTCACATGGCAGCTGGGCGGAGCCCACAGCAGCTCATCAAAGCCTCTGCAGGCAGACAGTGACTAGGCTGCCTACTCGCTGGGCAGGACAGTCCTGAAAAAAGGCAGCAGCATGACAGAAACTTATAAATAAAGCCCTAACTCCCCAGGACAGAGCACCTGGGGAAAAACAAAAGGGGGTTTATGAGTTCTGCTGCAGCAGACTTAAACGTACCTGCCCAGCAGCTCTGAATGAACAGCGGAGCTCACAGTTCAGCACTTGAGCTCCTATGAAGGACAGACTGTCTCCCCAAGCAGCTCCCTGACCCCCATGTATCCAAAGAATCACCTCAGAAAGAAGAGTTCAGACTGACATTGGGCAGATATCCTTCTGGGACAAAGATAGCAGAATAAACTGGCAGCAACCCTTACTGTTCTGCAGCTGCTGCAGGTTATCTTCAGGCAAGCAGGACCTGGAGGGGACTTCAGCAGTCCTACAACAGAGGGACCTGAATGTTAGAAGGAAAATTAAGAAGCAGAAAGAAATAACTTCATCATCAACAAACTGGATGTCCACTCAGAGACCCAATCTGAAAGCCAACAACTACAAAGATGACAGGTGGATATATCTACAAAGATGGGAAGAAACCAGTGCAAAAAGGATGACAGCATCTGAAACCAGAATGCCTCTCCTCCTACAAGGGATCACAACTCCTCACCAGCAAGGGAACAAGGCTGGATGGAGAATGAGTGTGATGAATTGACAGAATCAGGCTTCAGAAGGTGGGTAATCAGAAACTTCACTGAGCTAAAAGAACATGCTCTAATCCAATGCAAAGAAACTAAGAACCTTGAAAAAAGATTTGATGAAATGCCAACGAGAATAAACAACTTAGAGAGGAATATAAGTGAATTGATGGAGCTGAAAAACTCAACACAAGAACTTCATGAAGCATACACAAGTTTCAACAGCTGAATTGACCAAGCAGAAGAAAGGATATAGAGGTCAAAGATCAACTCAATGAAATAAAATGAGAAGGCAAGATTAGAGAAAAAATGGGTAAAAAGGAATGAATAAAGTCTCCAAGAAATAGGGAACTATATGAAAAAACTAATCTACATTTGATAGGTGTACCTGAATGTGATGGAGAGAATGAATCCAAGCTGAAAAATACTCTTCAGGATATTATCCAGGAAAACTTCCCCAACCTAGCAAGGCAGGCCAATATTCACGTCCAGGAAATACAGAGAACACCACAAAGATATTCCTCAAGAAGAGCAACCCCAAGGCACATAATCATCAGATTCACCAGGATTTAAATGAAGGAGAAAATGCTATGGGCAGCCAGAGAGAAAGGTCAAGTTACCCACAAAGGGAAGTCTATCAGACTCACAGTGGATCTCTCAGCAGAAACCCTACAAGGCAAAAGAGAGTTGGGGCCAATATTCAACATCCTTAAAGAAAAGAACTTTCAACCCAGAATTTCATATCCAGCCAAACTGAGCTTCATAAGTGAAGGAGAAATAAAATGCTTTATGAACAAGTGGGTATTCAGAGATTTCATCACCACCAGCCTGCTTTACAAGATCTCCTGAAAGAAGCACTAAACATAGAAAGGAATAATCAATACCAGCCACTCCAAAAACATACCAAATGGTAAAGAGCATCAACACAATGAAGAAACAGCATCAACTAATGGGCAAAACAGCCAGCTAGCATCAAAATGGCAGTATCAAATTCACACATAACAATATTAACCCTAACCATAAATGGGCTAAATGCCCCAATCAAGAGACACAGACTGGCAAATTGGATAAAAAGCCAAAGCCAATCAGTGTGCTGTATCTGGCAAACCCGTCTCACATGCAAGGATACACAAAGGCTCAAAATAAAGGGATGGAGGAAGATTTACCAAGAAAATGGAGAGAAAAAAAAAAAAAAAGCAGGAGTTGTAATTCTCATCTCTGATAAAATAGACTCTAAACCAACAAAGATCAAAAGAGATAAAGAAGGACAGTACATAATGGTAAAAGGATCAATGCAACAAGAAGAGCTAATGATCCTAAATATATCACACCCAATACAGGAGCACCCAGATACATGAAGCAAGTTCTTAATGACTTACAAAGCGACTTAGACTCCCACACAATAATAATGGGAGACTTTAACACCCCATTGTCAATATTAGATCAACTAGACAGAAAATTAACAAGAATACCCAGGGCTTGAATTCAGACCTAAAACAAGCAAACCTGATAGACATTTACAGAACTCTCCACCCCAAATACACAGAATATACATTCTTCTCAGCACCACACCACACCTACTCCAAAATTGACCACATAATTGGAAGCAAAGCACTCCTCAGCAAATGCAAAACAACTGAAATCATAACAAACAGTCTCTCAGACCATAGTGCAATCAAGTTAGAACTCAGAATTCAGAAACTAACTCAGAACTGCACAGCTTCATGGAAACTGAACAACTGGCTCTTGAATGTTGACTGGATAAACAATCAAATGAAGGCCGACATAAGGAAGTTCTTCGAAACGAACAAGAACGAAGACACAACATACCAGAATCTACAAAGAACTAAAACAGATTTACAAGAAAAAAAAAAACCCATTCAAATAGATTTACAGGAAAAAAACAAACAAGCCCATTCAAAAGTGGGCAAAGGATATGAACAGACACTTTTCAAAAGAAGACATACATGAGGCCAACAAACATATGAAAAAATGCTCATTATCACTGGTCATTAGAGAAAGGCAAATCAAAACTACATTGAGATACCATTTCACACCAGTTAGAATGGTGATCATTAAAAAATCTTTAGAAATAAAATATACATTCTCCACTTTAAATACACAAAATAATGATCGGCCATTATTAATACCTATTTATAGAATAAAGCAATATTCCTGTTCTCTCTCCCTCTTTTTCTTCCTCTCTTTTCCTTTCAAAAAAAAAAAAAAAAGATTGAAGAGCTCCAGGCAGGAGATGACAGAGTGTGTGGGTTGATTGTCTCTGACCCACAGCTGGGAGGGAAGGGAGACATTTAAAAAAAAAAAATCTTTAGACAACAGATGATGGAGAGGATATGGGAAATAGAAAGACTTTTACACTGTTGGTGGGAGTGTAAATTAGTTCAACCATTATGAAAGACAGTGTGGCAATTCCTCAAGGACCTAGAAATAGAAATTCTATTTGACCCAGCAATCCCAATACTGGGTATATATCCAAAGGATTAGAAATCATTTTATTATAAGGACACATGCACACATATGTTCATTGCTGCACTGTTTACAATAGCCAAGACTTGGAACCAACCCAAATGCGCATCTATGATATACTGGAGAGGGAAAATGTGGCACATATTCACCATGGAATACTATGCAGCCATAAAAAAAGATGATTTTGTGTCCTATGTAAGGACATGGATGAACCGGGACACTATCATTCTCAGCAAACTGACACAAGAACAGAAAATCAAATACCACATGTTCTCATTCATAGGCAGGTGTTGAACAATGAGAATACATGGATACAGGGAGGGGAGCATCACACACTGAGGTCTGTGGGGGGAACCTAGGGGAGGGACAGCAGAGGGTAGCGAGTTGGAGAGGGATAACATGGGGAGAAATGCCAGATATAAGTGATGGGGATTGAGGCACAAACCACATTACCATGTATGTACCTATGCAACAATACTGCAGGTTTTTCACATGTACTCTAGAACCTAAAATGCAATTTAAAATATATTACAGGGAAAAAAAAAAGAAGGAAGGAAGGAAGGACAAAAGGAAGGAAGAAGGGAGAGAAAGAAGGAAAGAAGATTGGAAGGAAGAAGGGAGGAAAGGAAGCATGAAGGGAGGGAATAAGGAAAGAAGATATGAAGGAAGAAGGGAAGGAAGGAATGAAGGGAGGAAGGGAAGGAAAGAAGGAAGACAATAAGCCCAGGAAAATTTAGAAAACTTACTTGACTACGACTAACATGTAAATTTAAAGGAATCAGTTATGAACTGATTTGGAGTTATGCTTGGATTTGTTCCCTTGAGATGTAAGGCTGATTAATTCTTTTTTTAAATGGCAGCCTATTTTTTTTTTTTTTTTTTTTTTTTTTTGAGATGGAGTTTCGTTTCTTACCCAGGCTGAAGTGCAATGGCACAATATCGGCTCACCACAACCTCTGCCTTTTCAATTCTCCTGCCTTGGCCTCCCGGCCTATTTTTGTTTTATAAGTAAATGTATTTTCCTTATTTTTCAGGGAATACTATATTTATTTAAAAGTCTTGTTTTGATTGTTTTATCAACTCTATTACCTCACATGTAAATTGTTTTGTTAGTTGAATTTATTTCTCTCTCATTGTGTTGCTTTATTTCTTTGATCATGTGATTCATGAGTGTGTATATTTGTATCTAAGATTACTTGCTAGAATTTTTGCTGCATTCATTTGCACAACCTGCTTGGCAGAAATGTTGGGAACTTTTACTAAGGCTTAATGTGTACTCTACTGTGCCTTTAGTTAAATTTAAGGAAACATATGTGTTTGCTTAGAGATTGTTTTTCTTGTTTTGGGTATTTCTTCCTGTCTCCAGAGGTGAACAGCCCACTGGAGCTGTGTGATCTCTCTAACATAAACTCTCATAGCCTTCTTCCACATCCTACGTTGCTCTCCGGAAGGGGGCACCTGCAGGGTGGCAGACCTCTCTGTTGTTCCTGGGATATTCCCGGTGCACAGGCTCCCCTGCTCTCAGCCCTGGAGGATCATGGTGGAGCCCTCAGTCTTTTGGGTGTTATTATCCTTGATATTTCCTTTGTTACATGCTCCTTCTTTCTTTTGTTCCTATCATTGTACCATCTCAGGGATTCTCATGTTTTCTGATAAATGAAGGATTTCTCATCTTATTTTTGTGTATAGTTATATGTTCATTCACTTAAAGAATATTTTCTGTTATCTATAAGAATTTGACATTGCTCAGCCTGATGCTTTAAAGCAACCAATACTTTTCAAAGGATTATTTAGGCAATTGGGCTTACCTGGGAATTTTTCCTGCTTTCTAAGCCCAGATTCATCATGATAACTCACCACCAATTTATTGCTTCTTTACTGCAGACATTTACAGTCATGGTATCCAAAGACCTACCATAGTGGAGGACAATTATGTGATTAAGTTTTTTCTATTTTTTTTTTAACTATAGTAATGTAGAAATCTCAAAAACACATTTATTAAATAATAAAACATGTTTTTCTTAGAAAAAAATATAATCTGTTCTATTTCTTTCTATTCCCTTATAATTATTCCAGGCCTTAAGTATAACCACTTTTTCTATCAAAGGGGGCAAAAGGGATATCAACAGGGAGAAATATTTTAAAATTGAAAACTAACAAGCACTTCAGCTAATGCTTAAGATAATCTGTCAGTAAAAAAATATTCTCTTAGGTTCAAGTCCGCAGTCATCTACGCCAAATTGACTAGCACAAATAGACAATTAGAAAACAGTGTTTTGTGATAGTAGCAAAATGTAGTTGCCTGCTAAAACTAATTTATTTTTATAAATGAGGAGTCTCCCTTCCAGTGGATGGTGAACACTCAATAATTTGTCTCATTTATGAGAATTAAAAACTGTTTCTCAGGAGAGCTAGTATGGAAGGCTTAAAAACAATGTCCCTATTCCTACATGCGTTTTCTAACCTGTTTTTCCTTTGGCTCTTAAAAATTAACTGGATACTATATTGAAACTTATCCTTATTGCTTTTTATTCTTCACAGAATTATTCACATCATAGTCTATTTTTATGCATTTATTATACTAATTTTCTTTTAATTTGACAGTTTCCTCATGTTTCAATGCATTGTTTTGACAGTGAGTTACTCATCAAAATTCCACTTGAAAAAAGAAAATGATAGTTCATGTTCACATTTATACTTAACTTACTTTAGTTTTTCTTTTTATTCCACAGTCCTATGTGCATGACAATGACAGAAACTACAACTGATAAAATAATAGTTTAAACTTTATAAGTTGAGCTAGCCACAGAGGGCTCATTGGATACTAAAAACTGAACTGAAACTATTTCTTAAATAGAGGAATATTTTAAAAAACCCACAGGAGATAGACAATTTATTTCAAAAAGCCAATATGCTTTTTCAATAATAGTTAACTTGTATACTATTTACCTTCATTATTTTTCCATGGCATGTATGGCATGGATAATAAGTATGCCATTCACTGGCTTAGTATGATTAATATTAGTTTTCCTTAACCTGCATCATGCCTCTTTCCTTCTTTGAGATGGATGAACTTTCTTATGATTGATAAGCTTTTTTGTTTTTACTCCTTTCTTCTCCTTTGTCTTTTCTTTCAATTTCCTTTTGTTTGTTTGTTTTAGTAACTTATTTATCTTGTTTTCTGCCTCTTATCTCAAGGATGTCAGTGATATCTCTTGACATAGTTTTTGTGGTGCAATGAGATTTTCTTCTGCACAGTTCCTTCCATTTTCCCTTGCCTCCTATGGCTTGTAAAGAAGACTGAGAGGTTAAAACTCTTTGAACTCATATTTTAGTTTCTGGGAAAAGCATTTGGTTTGTCAGTGTTTACAATATTAATCAAAGGTGCCTCATAGCCTACAAAAGGTGAGGTGCACAGCCAAGAAGGATGTCTTGCCTCAGGGTATAATATCAGAGGCCATCAACCGGCAGTTCTGGAACTGAACTCTGTTTCAAAGGTAGTGAAAGACAGACCTAGACTGGAAATGTCTGCCCAATTCTAAGCCCCTTTTTCATTCTTTAGTAGACAAGCTGAGGATGGAGGCCTGGGTAGAATAGAGTTTTCTCCTGAAATAGAATCAAATAATTTCATAACTTTTTTTTTAATCAAAAAGTCCACATAGAGGTCCATGAAGTCAAATCCAATAGCAGCTTCTCTCTTCTGCATGACAATTAAGGGAAAAGGCTGAAAGCACTATAATTTCTTAAGTGTGAGCTTTATGGGCACAATAGAAAATATTATTTTTAACTTAGTATTTAATTTTTTAATAACCCTTGTTTTTGTGGTGATCATTTGTTTAATTTTTTAATATTTTGGGAACATAGTGATCATACTAAAATCCATGTTAGTATAGTTGAGAAATGTGATTTTTCCCTTGTATAGATTTTTAAAGGTCTTTTTCTAATATATATAATATTATTAAAATTATCATAAAATGGTTCGTACAAATATTACAGAATTTGGATGGAATTTTAACATGACCACACACTAAAAATTATTCTAAATGAGGCCATTGTCATATTAAAGACGTA
The DNA here is from genome assembly GCA_031835075.1 of Saguinus oedipus. Lineage (NCBI taxonomy): Eukaryota > Metazoa > Chordata > Mammalia > Primates > Cebidae > Saguinus > Saguinus oedipus. Next base: position 33,957,743 of record CM063169.1, on the reverse strand, counting down.
GCTGCTATGTTGCCATTTCTTTGAAGCAGAGTTCGAAACAATAAAAGGAAAAAATCATTCACACTCATAAAGGTCAATTTAAATGTAATGGTGTGAACATCCCATTTTAAAGAAAACCACTGTGTATTTAAAACATTTAGACAAAAATTCATTTCACACAAAGAAGTTAAATACCACTGTTTGCTTTATTACCATTCTGGGAACATTAAGTAAGCAACAGTGGAAACAGAACAGGACAGAGGTCTATTAAGCAACCTGGACTTCATTCAGTCTGTATTATTGACATTTATGTTCAAGTACCTAAATACCAATTTATAAAAGATCTGCACATGTGAATGTCACAGTTAATGTTTAAAAATATCTGCTTTCAAAAACCCATTAAGTTACACAATAATATCTTCCTGGAAATATAGAACTTTCGTTTGTCTGCCCAGCAGGCTTACCTTTACCTCTGGGCCCTGTACCTTACTCTACTCCATTGCCCTAGCAATGCCATTTTACTATATACTAATGTGTCCAGTTAATTTTTAACTGAACAAATTATAGTATCCCACTCTTTTGGCCTCAGACCAATTGGTCTAGTTATCAGTACATGCCCCAAATTGGTTAAGGCATTCTTTCTCTAGTATTTTCTTCTAATTGCAGGTATTTATTGTGGCTAAAGTTTTAATATTTAGAGTAGAGCATTTGTGAGCATATACAAGCCTTGCTGGGTGTGGGAGTAGGGAGACAATAAAAAGAAAGAGAGAGAGAGAAAGAAAGCATGAATGCCAGGAAAAGAATGAAAAGGTGGATGTGAGTAGGAAGAGATAGAAAGGGATGTTAAGGTGACCCATAAGGCAGAGATGAAAAGAGAGATGATCATCCTATTGATATCGGAATTATTTAAATTCTTGGTTGTGTGATTTGTTTATAGCTTGGGTGCTCTGCAAGATACTCAATATCCTTCCAATAAAAGGGCCATCTTAAAGTTTATTTGTATTAAGTATCTCACACTGCCATTAAAACATTTTCAGTGAATGAAAATAATATCTTTGTTTTTATAGATCTTATTTAGAGACAGGTCCATTTGAATAAAGACAAATTTGCACATATGGCATATGTCCAAATGCAGACAACCTTATATAACTATTTAATACCTATTATGACTAGCTTTTAAATGAAGTAAACAGCAAAAGAAAAATAGCTGAATCTATTAAGAGATACTTGGAAGATTTTTAGGCTTTGAGACTCAGGCTTTCTTTAGAGTTAGAAAAGCAGTCAATAAAATAAGTTTGCCTATGAGGTGTGCTTATTTGGTGTACCTTGTATAGACCTAAATAATCCCAGTTATTTATTTAGTGTCTGAATAAATCACCAAGTTGTCAAAAATAAAATTTTTCCATTTATCTACATCAACTCAGTTTAGTATTATCTGTAATAAAAACTCTTATTGTCTAACTATAAACTTATTTTAATACTTTCATGTAAGGGCCTTTGTTGTAAAAGGTAGTGTTCTCAATTCTGTGTTGATATGAAGGATTAGTTCTTGTCATACTGCAACTTATATTTAATGAAGGAGGTAATTAAAATACAGCAGTATAATACTGTATAACAGAGAGAAGCTATAGTTACTTACTGTAAGGGTTTAAGGCTGCTTAGAGTACAAATGATCTGTGCTTAACTGGGAAATAAAATCTACTGGGTCTAGCAAGCCATGCTTGTAATTCTACAGTTCATGGTTTTCATTTGCTTCCTTGTTTTTGTTTTGAGATAGTCTCACTCTGTCACCCAGGATGGAGTGCAGTGGCACAATCTCAACTCACTGGAATCTCCGCCTTTTGGGTTCAGACAATTCTGATGTTTCAGCCTCTCGAGTAGCTGGGACTACAGGCGTATACCACCATGCCTGGCTGATTTTGTATTTTTAATAGAGGTGGGTTTTTCTATGTTGGCCATGCTGATCTTAAACACCTGACTTCAGATGATCTGCCCACCTTGGCCTCCCAAAGTGCTGGGATTACAGGTGTGAGGCACTGCACCCAGCCTTGTTTTTGTTTTTAAGGATAATGGCTATGCAGAATGTTTTGTGAAGTTTGCAAATCAGGGCCTCTTTAAGACAGACTAAGGAGCACAAATATTGGCAAGATGGCCAGTCTTTCAAAGGAACCCCATTAGTACTTACTGGATGTTGATGATGCCACTCCAGGCACTCAAAATTATGACCCAGTTGCCTTGACGTATTTCTCTACTAAACGCCACAGCTTTGTCTCTGATTGGCTCTGGTGCTCTGCTTTGCTATTCTGCTTGGCCACTCTGGCTCTGACTTGACTTTTCTTCTGTTGACCTGTGTTCATAGCTTCTGGCGGGTGACACATTCCCTTCCCCTCAGTCTCTGACATTGATTTACACCCAGCTTTGCCATCCCTGTTCCTCTCTTTTCAGGGCTTGAGTCTCAAATCACAATTTGCAATTCACTTGTCTCTTTCTTAAAAAAATATTTGAATTAAATTTTAGAAATTTAAATTTATTTTATTTAAATTTATTTACATTCCTTTTAGGAATCTGTAGCTGGTTTACAGATTATAAAGAAAAATTTGAGGGTTTTCAATAGATTGGGGAGGGTCATGGTGCACAGTGAAGAGGCATTATAATCATTTGACGTTTCTTTGGAAGATGAAAAAAACAGAAGAAGCCCAGATCCTCCCTCAAACTTTAGGTTAGCAATTCTGAGTGGTTGGTGGTTGGTGCATTATAGACAAAGCAGGAGACATTGAGGAGATACCAGGTTCTGAAGGTGTTGGTGATGACTTTGTTTTTTGTCATGTTTAATTTTTGATACCTGTAGGACATTCAAAAGGTGTTAGGGAGTAAACAGTTAGACATTTGGATCTGGAACTTGGGATAGAGATTGAGCCTAGAGACCTGGCATAGATAATAGAATTCTTAGAGGTGCAAGTCCCCAATATTTAAAGAGTGAACTACAAGAATATGCTATAGAGGTGATGGGAAAGGAATAACTCAAGAACTAGAAAGGCAAACAAAAGAATAGTTCCGTGGACATTTAAAGAAGACAAAATATTGAATGCTGTAGGATATTGTATAAGTAGACTTCATGCAGTAGCCTTATGATTTATGATTCATATGGGAGATTCAGAACAAGATGATTTACATAGTGCATTGATAGAGAATCTTCACCACACTGATACTGCCCTTGTTGCAAACCCACCTCTGAATAGGGTTGGCAGCAGAGGTCCTGAAGGCAGGACACAGGGCAGGCTGTGTTAAGAACTTTCCTCTGTCTGTGCATTTAGAGTGTTTGCTTCTGTCTTCTGCTGTGATCTCAATGACACTTTCACGTGTCTGTTTCTCTAACTAGAGCTTATTTGCTTCCTATATTTGAGAAAACTGTCATTCCTTGAAGCTGAATAACTTTTGGGTCCTCAAAATAATATATTTAGGTAAACATTTACCCAACATGCCAACTTTAGCTCATAGTTACTAGTTTTGTAAATAGTACTTGAACATAGTTTGTAAGTACAATATTTTGCACATAGCTTATGTCCACCCAGAAGATGTCAAATGCATGAATAACATAGCTATTGACTTTTATGTTTATTGGTCTGTTAACATTGCTCTTATGAGGCTGACTGCAATGAATGTTTTTACAATATGCTTGTGAGCAAGATGAGTATTCACTTTCATTAATTTCCAACAAATGATTTTTGATTATTTTAAAGTGGATTCAGTCTTTGGGTGAGATGGACAATTAAAGAAAGAGAAAGATGATGAGTTCAATGAGTAAAATATTCAATTCTAATATATTTTGCTTTGGTAATTTTAATGAGAGTTTTCTTACTGTTTCTATGCTTTTTAGTTTTTGATTCTGGAAAACTGAGTCCACTTGGCCTTGGGCCATTGGCCTATTTTGTGTTTCCAGTTTTTGCAAATTGGAACATATATTAAGTTTCATAGTTCATAAGCCAAAAGTCTATTAAAACCTCCTATTTACTCATTTCTAATGGAAAAATGAAGTGATCTCCAACAGAGAGGGACTCCCTCTTCTATGGGCTTGCCTGCAGAACAGGAGACTATTTATATGTGAGTTCAGAATCATTGTGCCAAAAAGGTGGTGTGTTTTGATGTATCCTATTAATCATTTTGTTCTTTTGTTAAGATTTTTATTTTGTGTTTCGCGGAATATAAATCTGGCTTATTGCCTTTAAATATTCATGCAGAATCATATATTATCTTAAACAGTTCATGTTTTTATTGGCATCATTCTGAGATTGGAATTAAGTGCCTCCATAATTTATAAGCAAACCAGCTGAGTTTATGAATATAAAAAGGAACCAGCCAAGCTACTAGGGTGAAGATACATAAGTCAACTTCTTCTGGAAATGAATATTATTAACTAGAAATTGAGAACTGTATTCTTCTGCTGGAACAAAATAGATTCCCTCTATGAAAGTAATAAAGTAATTCAATCAAATAATCAAGGAATTTTGTTTTTGCTGTTGTTTCTACTGTGTTGAAGGGAACCAAATTTGAAATACTGTTGTTATCGACTGAATGTTTGTGTCCCCCCAAAATTCCTGTGTTAAATTTCTAACCCCCAATATGATGGTATTTGATGATGGGAATCTATGGGATGTAATAAGGTTAGATTAGGTCATGAGAATAAGAACTTCATGATGGGATGAGTGGTTTTATAAGAAGTAGAGAGAAGGCTGCCATGTGAGGACATAGTGAGAAGACAGTAGGCAGCGTACAAGCTAGGGAGAGAACCCTCACCCAAAATTGAATTAGCACCTTAGCCTTGGACTTTGCAGCCTCTAGAACTGTGAGAAAATTAAATATTCTTAGTTCAAGCAGACTAAGACAACTATGATAATCTCTTAGCTCTTTCACTGTTAATTTTCACAATTTTATGTCATCCTTCATATATCAGATGCAGACAAATCAATAAACAAAATGTTCAACATTGTCAGGTGTTGTGTGGGATATTAACAGGGCAATGTGATAGAGAAATAGAAGAGTGATCAGGGATAACTTCATTTTGAATATGTCAAGGATCAGGTAATCTAGTTAATGCTGTGAAAAGCAAGTTGCAGGAGTGTTTCAGGAAGAGGGAACAACCATTGTGTGTATCACTGGCCCTGTGTGTATCTTAGAATTACTCTTTGTGGATTCTAAGTATTAAATAGAAACAATGGAAAAGGAGTAGACAAAGTTGATTTTTGCTTGGAATTTGGCTGGGAATGGAGAGAGACTTTGAAAATATAGAATTTCATTAAGCATGTATGGAAATTCTTTAAAAGAAAACAGTGGTGAGGTATTTTAAGTTGGAACAATGGTTGAAAATGGAGCTTCTTAGCAATACAGTCTATATTGTTAGTTTCTATTCTTACTGTTACTGTTTCCTACTCTCATATTGCAAAATAATTTTATATGTGTCTCTAAGTTCTGTAGGATCCATTTTACTACAGTAAATGCCTCTACACAAGTAGACATTAGAAACTATGAATGGAATTGGGAAGTCAGAATAGATTTGCTAGAGTACAGTGATTTATTTCTATCCTGTAAGTTAAAGTTTAACCTTTAGTGCCAGATTTCTGCACTGATTTCCTGGTCGAGGCTCTGCAAATGTGGTTGGCACCATATTTGAGTGGCTCAGGTAGCCAGGAAGTTAGATTATGTTTACCATTTTCATAAATCCTCATGGAATAAATATAGGCTCCTGTCACCTTTTCTTCTGCCACCCACTATAGTCTTTAGCAGGAAGGAAGTATCATTTTCATCTCTCACTACAATGAAAGCTCTGAGAATCTGGTTACAGTTTCTCTTAGCAAATGGAATCCCAGAAGTGTCTGCATGTAGCTAAAATGCACATGTATTCCCCTCTCAGGGATTTTTTTCAGACCATGGTTGAAAAATATCTGCTCTTTAAATTATTCCATTGCTTTAGAGAGGAAGTATTAATTACATGACTGCAAGCATAGATTAGGCTGGGATGTAATTACAGGGCTTACTTTGTCTCTGTTGTCCAACAGAATTAGGCAGGAAGCATTCATGATGCCAGTAATTTAAGGTGTTTTGGAGCCCATTATGTTTCTGGTTCTCTCAAGAACCTAAGCATGGATCAAGTGACATTTCTGTTGCCCAGTTGTCTGGAAATACAACAAAGCAAGTATGACCGAAAATACATTTTTACAACTTTCATGTTTATAGCTTGCTAGAAAATGTTACATACAGCCTTAAAAATGTAGTCTTTTATAGCATCACTCTGGTTATCTAATTTTTCCCTAAGTTGTGGTAGTGTGAGTCCATTATTATTTTTACATTTGGTTATCATATTAAACAGTGTAGTTGAGGAGATAAATATGTGGTTGTATTTTATGGTTTTATATCTTTTAAACAACATTTTTACATAAAATTGTTTTTAAATGCCTAATTTCAAATTAGAAAATTTGAATCACAACAAAACTTTCCAAAACCACCCTTTTATCTCGTTCACTTTTATATATTATTTATTGGGTTGTCATTTTTCATCATTCTTATAAAAATGAAATCTATTTAAGTTTTTACTTAGCAGTTCCCTTACTCCCAGGTTTTAAGCTCTCTTCTAATTAGTTAAAGATGCTTTTCTACTTTTCTACTATTTTCTGTCACTTGGTGCTCTATGTCTTCTGAAAATTCTCATAGTCACAGATGCTTCACCCTCTCTTCTCTCATTCCAAATATATTTCTTTTATTTTTTTAATTGTTTTTTTGAGACAGTGTCTCGCTCTGTTGCCAGGCTGGAGTGCAGAGGCATGATCTTGGCTCACTACAACCTCCAACTCCATGGTTCAAGCAATACTTCTGACTCAGCCTCCCAAGTGGCTGGGATTACAGGCATGAGCCACCATGTCCAGTTAATTTTTGTATTTTTAGTAGAGACGAGATTCCACCATGTTGGCCAGGATGGTCTTGATCTCCTGAACTTGTGATCTGCCCACCTTGACCTCAATCTCCTGACCTTGTGATCCGCCCACCTTGGGATTACGGGTGTGAGCCATCGAGCCTGGCCCAAATATATTTCTTAACATGTTTCTTGTCTCTCTATTGGACAATCTGCACAACATTCCTACTTGTTCCTCAGATTACAGCATTATTTGGTCTTTCTGCACTCTATTCCAATCACACTTTGAGTATATGTTTTTCTAGAAGTGTATATGCATAGAATCACTATTAGTCCCAGTTGCCTAACCCTCAGCTTGTTAAATGTTTTTGCAGTCATTGTATCTGTTCAAAGTTTCATTTTTCATATTTTTATTCCCTTTCTTTGAAAACAGAATGACAATTTTTATCATAAATCAGAGTGGAGCAATGAACATCCATGGCTGTATGTACCTTCTTTCTCCCTCTCCCAACTCCCATTTTCCCTCTCTACCTTTAAAAAATCATATTAATAAAAGTCAACATTCTAAAGACACAAACTTGAATTTTGTCTAGCATCTTCATTGTTTGCTAGGAGAGTAACACTAGATCTGATTGATTATCTCATTTCAGAAGGAAATAAAAAAATCATATTTAAGGTATTGCAATAGTTGAGACCTACTTAAATTTAGGTACTAAGAAACCAAACAAAAGTATGCAATGAGAAGACCTTGTGTTCCAAAAGGCTCCCATAGCGCAGCAGAAGGAACAGTGATATAAATTCAAGAGGCCTGGGTGTGAGTCTTGGCTCTGTCTTTCCTTGTGTGATATTGCTGGACACTTTTATGTCTCAGTTGTCTCACATAAATAAGAAAATGTTATCCATCTCAAAGAGGTGTCATGGTAAAATCAAATGGGATTATTGATATGAAAGTAGTTATTTTTATTAGTTTTTATTATCTTCTGTCCTCTATTCTTATACTAGTCAGTCTGTGCTCATTTTCATTTTTTGCTCTTTGTTTTTAACCTGTGCTTATCAGAGAGCAGGATGCAGTGATGAAGTTCAAGTGATGCGATTCTCCTTTGGTAAAGGTCATGCAGTATAGCTGTCAAAAGTGTAGAAACTACAGTCGGGCGGATCTGTGTTTGTATGTCAGCTCTCCTGCTCCCGAGTGGTAAGATGTCTAATTTCTTTAGGTCTCAGCTTCCTCATTTGTAAATTGGGAATAATAATGGTTTAAGATACTAAATAAAGCACTTGGCACAGCAACTGGAACATAAGTTGTTATTCAGTGTTAGTGGTCATGAAAGCAGCCATCACCTGACTGCTACTAGTCAACATTCCATTACAAAACCTCATAATATCAGTCAGGAATATAGTGTTGCACCTATTTTCTTTTCTTTAAATATTTGTACAGCATAATGTTCTAGCATCACTTGTGCATGCAACTAATATGAATTTACAAACTTGATATATTTTCCAAAAAATTTAGATTAATCTTTTCCAAAATTGATCTAAATTTTGATCTTTAAAATTTATATGATCCCTGCCTCCTTGCATTTATCTACTCAAGCTAGAGAAAATAGATACAGTTTTATGTAAAAAAAAGTATCTGTGAAATTGTTTTAATATTGTCCTTGAAGAATATATAAATGAGTGACAATGGCAAGAGTTATTATTTAGATGTCATTTTACATAAAGTATTTGAGTTAAGTGGCATAAGGGAAGATTAATATGAATAAATGATATATCTTAATTATAGATTTTTTTTAAAGGATTGAAGCATTAGGGTTTTTATTTCAGAAAATTGGATTCTTAAATATACTTTTGGCAGAAGTTACAGAGAAATTTTAATAACTAGGTTATATCTATATATATATATAGATATACATATACATATATATTTGAGATGGAGTTTTGCTCTTGTTGCCAAGGCTGGAGTGCCATGGCACAATCTCAGCTCACTGCAATCTTTGCCTCTGAGATTCAAGCCATTCTCCTGCTTCAGTCTCCCAAGTAGCTGGGATTACAGGCACCCACCACCATGCCTGGATATTTTTTTAAAATTTTTAGTAGAGACGGGGTTAGGGTTTAGGCCAGACTGATCTCGAACTACTGATCTCAGGTGATCCACCTGCCTCAGCCTCCCAAAGTTCTGGGATTACAGGCGTAAGCCACTGTGCTCAGCTAATGATTTTTTAATGAGTATACAAACTGCTATGTGCATACATCTTTCTCCAATTCTTGAATATGATTTAATATTCAATTATAATTTCTTAATATTATTCATTTGCTTTGTATATTCATTTCGCAAAAGGCATAGAAATATTTGCTATGAAGGAGATGGTTATTTATTCACCAAAAATCAGTATTCTCTCTTTCAACTGGAGAGGTGTCACTGAAAAAAATTACCTGCCTAGTGTCCCAGTTGGACTCTTTCTCAGCCCCACTTGTAGTTAAGTACAGCTATGTTGCAGTCAATGGAAGGAGAAAAAAATGAGATCCTCTTCCAGGCTTGCCCATAAGACTCTTTCATGAGGTGCTTCTTTTACCTTTTTCCTCATCTAGATGGTTGGATTAGAGAAAATGCCTGGGAGGACCTTAGAAGCCTTAGAAGTTGGGTTCCTTACTAATTATGATAAACCTTTCAATAGTAGCAGTTATTACAGCAACTTATAGGACTCTAGTGTATTTTCTCAGCTATGTCTTGACTTGTTACAAATAATAGAATCCAAATATGTAATATTTTACTGTTGAAAGCTGTTACATAATGTTTTAGCCTTAACATACCACAGTAGCCTTTAATTTAACATAAAGGTAGTCTCACTTCAATAATCAGAAACCTATATTTATAGATGAAAAATTTATTTTTTAATGAAATATCAACTTTTAGCCCTGTTCACATTCTGTTTAATTTTATACAATCCTTAAATAATATCTCAAAGCTCTTCCATATCTCTGTACTACACATTATGAAAGAACTGCTATTTTTCTTTGACCAGGAAATAAAACTCTTTAAATCTTGAACTCTGAGAAAAGAGGTCCCCGAATGATAATGTAACACTATTTTCCTGACTATACTCCAAATCTTTTTGGTGGTTTTTTTCTTCAGAATCAAACCCTGAGACAAATATTCAAGTTCAAGTTACTTATTTGACAGTTAATTTCAGAAAATGCCAGTAGGGAATGGGAAAGTGTAGTAGAAAAGGAAAGACAGCCAATGACAAACTTATTAGGAAGCAGGTTGCTACTGATAATAGCTAGATTTCCTTCTCACCAAAGAAATCTGGGTGTGCTTCAAAAACACCCCCAGGGTGGGGAGAGCAAGCTGCAACATTTACACAGTAAACTCCCTTTAGTCATTGGTTGAAAGATATTCTCAAGGGATGGTAATTCTTAGATATTTCTGGTATACAGTGGCTTTAGTAGCCAGAGAAAAACACATAGGCAACGAAATGCAGGTGTAGGCAGTTGGAAATCCAGAGAGCAGGTATTAAAGTAAGTGTGAGGGAGTTTGAGTGGGACACCAGCAGTGATAATTTCCCACTTCAAAATCTTACTCAAGAACAGAAAGCGTACAAATGGGAACTTGAAAATGGTGAAAATTAGTCACCACATTATTTTACAACGGTAGGCACACAATTCTTTCTTTAGCCTAATTTTAGTCTTTTTAGTACAATGAGATCATAATTTTTATTTCTTCCATGTGTCTATTTCTTCTTGTTTTTTATCCTTGTGATTTTTACTACCTTATTTGGTCTCCTGGACATCTGGTTTACTGTTAAAACAAACAAACAAACAAACAAACAAAACAGCTTTTAGTTTTGTTTGGTGATTTTATATCAGTTCATTTACCATAATCTTGATTTGGGGAGTTACATTAATTTGTTTTTTCTAAAGGAATGATGGAGTCTAAATTTAGATCCTAAAGAGGAGAAAGGGAACACAGAAATTATGTTGTGCCTCCTATGCCTCTGGTCAGGGCAGATATTGCAAACTGATTACATGATTGCCTTCGAGACTCACTTCACCCTAAGCTGCAATCACATGTTTGTCAATTTTGTAAACATTCACATTTTGTTACCCATAGTTTGTATTTCTTTATGATTAAAACCATAATTTTTAACCAGTTCAATACCTACCTTTTCTTCAGCCACCTCTGGGCTACTGAAGACTTCTTCATAAATTCATACACCCAGCAGATGAGCATTTTTGCCACTTATTTCCCCAGACTTCATTTGGATGCCATAATGGTTTTGGGAAATGCTTGGATATCTCCCTAGTCAGTACTGTTGTTAATTCTCCACAGAGACACACAGTTTTTTTTAATTAATTACCACCTTTTTATTCCAAGTGTCAGAAAAGCAGCTTGAATACACTTAAGCAAAAATATATAAAGGGAATATGTTAAAATTTTTCTGGGATATCTCACCGAATTGAAGGATGGGAAGAGGACTGATTCTCAGTAACCAGTGGAACCTGGGGACTAAATTCCACCTTCCTCCATTTTGTGTTTACTATTTTCTTTAGGAATCTATTTGAAACTTTAGGTTTTTCTGTGCAGATTGCATCTGCTCTGTGTTCCATATGGGAGGGAGCATGTGGGAAACACAATGGAGGGACAGTAAGACCTAGCACTAATGTTTCCTTCCTGAAACCCGAGTTACTGGAAAGAGACTGACTTTTATAGCTTAGGTTCAGAAATTCTAGTGAACATTCTCATTGGTTATGCTTGAGTCCAGTGCTCAGTTCTGGGCTATTCAACTGTGGCCAAGCAGGCTATTTGGGACAATAGTTGGGCAGTTCCCAGACGAATTGGACAGAACATGTTGTATCAAGTAGCATGGACTGGACGGTTAGTGGAATTATGAGAGTGATGGACAATACTACCATAAATAATTGAAACATTACCCTTTTCTACTATCTTCAAATTATAACCTGACCATCTGACCATTTTTCTAAAAAAATGCCCTTGCCTATTTCATAAAAATAAATAAATGTGCCTAAAACTATATTTATTATTTCTCTTTCCCACCCCATATTTTGTAGTAAAATAGTTGCACTTAATTCCTAAATTGAATTTCTAATCCCTTATTATTTATAGTGTTCCATATTCTTTCTGAACTGGTCTCTACAGCTGTCAGCTTTACTGTCCTTGGTTCAACCTACACAGTACTGCTGGATTAACCTTCTGAATTAACAGTTATCTCTATAACACTCTCTTATGAAAACACTTTCTTGGGGTTATTATTCCAATTAAGTAAGGCAAAAAAATTTTTGCTTGGCATTTAGGGCTCTCTAGTTCAAAATGTGCTACAACCTACTTCCCAAGCTTTTATTTTTTCCCCATATGTGTATATCATACTTTAGATGCTTCCACTTATTCCTTTAACAGACCCTGGCTTTTCCTAGTTTGATGCCTTCTTCTGTTGCCAATATCTGTAATTCCATTTTTACATTTTGAAATCTCCTTTACCTTTCAAGACTTGTAAATAACCAGGCCTTTGCAAATGTTTTTCTTCATCTCTCTATTGAAATAATTTCATCTTCGTACAAAGGTTTATAGTGCCTCATATTGTGATCACTGGGGTATTTATGCTAATCCATCTATGAATCTATTCTTTTAACTAAACATTACATAGAACCCTCTTATCTTAAAAAAATATGCTTACTTGTACTAGAGCTACATAACCTTTTCTTTTCTCTTTTGAGACAGAGTCTTGCTCTGTTGCCCAGGCTGAAGTGCAGTGGCATGATCATAGCTTACTACAACCTCTGCCTCACAGGTTCAAGCAATTTTGGTGCCTCAGACTCCCAAGTAGCTGGGATTACAGGCATGTGCTGCCACATCTGGCTAACTGGCCTCAAGAAGTAACACCCTGCTTTTGGCCCCCCAAAGTTCTGGAATTACAGGTGTGAGCCCCCACACCAAGCGAGTTGTATAGGCTTTATGTAATCCAATGGAAAATAGTTTTTCAAAATTTCTTCTGTAGAATCCACTTGCAAACAATATTTGCCACAAATAGGGACTTTATTAAAGATCATATATCAGCTTTAGTTGGGGATTTTGTGAGAAAATGCACACAGGCTTTGCGGACTCCCGAGGTAGTAATGTTACCACAGGACCCTTTGTCCATCTTGTGGACTCTTCACTTCAACATCATTTTTTTTTTTTTTTTTTTTTAATTTTTATTGCATTATAGGTTTTGGGGTACATGTGCAGAACGAGCAAGACAGTTGCATAGGTACACACATGGCAGTGTGCTTTGCTGCTTTCCTCCCCTTCACCCACACTTGGTATTCATCCCCAGGCTATCCCCCCAGCCCCCCCTGCTGTCCCTCCCCCATTCCCCCCAACAGTCCCCAGTGTATAGTAGACCGCCTCTCTGTGTCCACGTGTTCTCATTTTTCTCACCCACCTATGAGTGAGTATATGCGGTATTTCTTTTTCTGTTCTTGTGTCAGTTTGCTGAGAATGATGTTCTCCAGATTCATCCATGTCCCTACAAAGGACACAAACTCATCATTTTTGATTGCTGCATAATATTCCATGGCGTATATGTGCCACATTTTCCCAGTCCAGTCTATCATCGTTGGGCATTTGGGTTGGTTCCAGGTCTTTGCTATTGCAAACAGTGCTGCAATGAACATTCGTGTGCATGTGTCCTTATAGTAGAACGATTTATAGTCCTTTGGATAGATACCCAGTAATGGGATTGCTGGGTCAAATGGAATTTCTATTTCTAGATCCCTGAGGAATCGCCACACTGTCTTCCACAATGGTTGAACTAATTTATACTCCCACCAACAGTGTAAGAGTGTTCCTATTTCTCCACATCCTCTCCAGCATCTGCTGTAGCCAGATTTTTTAATGATCGCCATTCTAACTGGTGTGAGATGGTATCTCAATGTGGTTTTGATTTGCATCTCTCTAATGACCAATGATGATGAGCACTTTTTCATATGTTTGTTGGCCTCATGTATGCCTGCTTTCGTAAAGTTTCTGTTCATATCCTTTGCCCATTTTTGAATGGGCTTGTTTGTTTTTTCCCTGTAAATCTGTTTGAGTTCTTTGTAAATTCTGGATATCAGCCCTTTGTCAGATGTGTAAACTGCAAAGATTTTTTCCCATTCTGATGGTTGCCGATTCACTCTAGTGACTGTTTCTTTTGCCGTGTAGAAGCTGTGGAGTTTGATTAGGTCCCATTTGTCTATTTTGGCTTTTGTTGCCAATGCTTTTGGTGTTTTGTTCATGAAGTCCTTGCCTACTCCTATGTCCTGAATGGTTTTGCCTAGATTTTCTTCTAGGGTTTTTATGGTGTCAGGTCTTACGTTTAAGTCTTTAATCCATCTGGAGTTAATTTTAGTGTAAGGTGTCAGGAAGGGGTCCAGTTTCTGCTTTCTGCACATGGCTAGCCAGTTTTCCCAACACCATTTATTAAATAGGGAATCCTTTCCCCATTGCCTGTTTTTGTCTGGTTTATCAAAGATAATATGGTTGTAGATGTGTTGTGTTGCCTCCGATGCCTCTGTTCTGTTCCATTGGTCTATATCTCTGTTTTGGTACCAGTACCATGCTGTTTTGATTACTGTAGCCTTGTAGTATAGTTTGAAGTCTGGTAGCGTGATGCCTCCCGCTGTGTTCTTTTTGCTTAGAATTGACTTGGCTATGCGGGCTCTTTTTTGGTTCCATATGAAATTCATGGTGGTTTTTTCCAGTTCTGTGAAGAAATTCGATGGTAGTTTGATGGGGATAGCATTGATTATGTAAATTACTTTGGGCAGTATAGCCATTTTCACGATATTGATTCTTCCTAACCACGAACATGGAATGTTTCTCCATCTGTTTGTGTCCTCTCTTATTTCGTTGAGCAGTTGTTTGTAGTTTTCCTTAAAGAGGTCCCTTACATTCCTAGTGAGTTGTATTCCTAGGTATTTTATTTTCTTTGTAGCAATTGTGAATGGCAGTTCGTTCTTGATTTAGTTCTCTTTACGTCTGTTATTGGTGTGTAGGAATGCTTGTGATTTTTGAACATTGATTTTATATCCTGAGACTTTGCTGAAGTTGCTTATCAGTTGCAGGAGCTTTTGGGCTGAGGTGATGGGGTCTTCTAGGTATACTATCATGTCGTCTGCAAATAGAGACAATTTGGCTTCCACCTTTCCTATTTGAATACCCTTTATTTCTTTTTCTTGCCTGATTGCTCTGGCTAGAACTTCCAGTACTATGTTGAATAGAAGTGGTGAGAGAGGGCATCCTTGTCTAGTGCCGGATTTCAAAGGGAATGCTTCCAGTTTTTGCCCATTCAGTATGATATTGGCTGTTGGTTTATCATAAATAGCTTTTATTACTTTGAGATATGTTCCATCAATACCAAGTTTATTGAGGGTTTTTAGCATAAAGGGCTGTTGAATTTTGTCAAATGCCTTCTCTGCATCAATTGAGATAATCATGTGGTTTTTGTTTTTGCTTCTGTTTATGTGGTGAATTACATTTATAGACTTGCGTATGTTGAACCAGCCTTGCATCCCCGGGATGAATCCTACTTGATCATGATGGATAAGTTTTTTAATGTGCTGTTGCATTCGGTTTGCCAGTATTTTATAGAAGATTTTTGCATCTATGTTCATCATGGATATTGGCCTGAAGTTTTCTTTTCTTGTTGAGTCTCTGCCGGGTTTTGGTATCAGGATGATGTTGGTCTCATAAAATGATTTGGGAAGGGTTCCCTCTTTTTGGATTATTTGGAATAGTTTCAGAATGAATGGTACCAGATCCTCTTTGTGTGTCTGGTAGAATTCAGCTGTGAACCCATCTGGACCTGGGCTTTTTTTTTGTGTGGTAGGCTCTTAATTGCTGCCTCAACTTCAGACCTTGTTATTGGTCTATTCATAGTTTCGGCTTCCTCCTGGTTTAGGCTTGGGAGGACACAGGTGTCCAGGAATTTATCCATTTCTTCCTGATTTACTAGTTTATGTGCATAGAGTTGTTTGTAGTATTCTCTGATGATGGTTTGAATTTCTGTGGAATCTGTGGTGATTTCCCCTTTATCGTTTTTTATTGCATCTATTTGGTTGTTCTCTCTCTTCTTTTTTATCAGTCTGGCTAGTGGTCTGTCTATTTTGTTGATCTTTTCAAAAAACCAGCTCTTAGATTTATTGATTTTTTGAAGGGTTTTTCTTGTCTCTATCTCCTTCAGTTCTGCTCTGATCTTAGTTATTTCTTGTCTTCGGCTAGGTTTTGAGCTTTTTTGATCTTGCTCCTCTAGCTCTTTCAATTTTGACGATAGGGTGTCAATTTTGGATCTCTCCACTCTTCTCATGTGGGCACTTATTGCTATATATTTTCCTCTACAGACTGCTTTAAATGTGTCCCAGAGATTCTGGTACGTTGTGTCTTCATTCTCGTTGGTTTCAAATAACTTTTTTATTTCTGCCTTCATTTCATTGTTTATCCAATCAACATTCAAGAGCCAGTTGTTCAGTTTCCATGAAGCTGTGCGGTTCTGAGTTATTTTCTGAATTCTGAGTTCCAACTTGATTGCACTATGGTCTGAGAGACTGTTTGTTATGATTTCAGTTGTTTTGCATTTGCTGAGGAGTGCTTTACTTCCAATTATGTGGTCAATTTTGGAGTAGGTGTGATGTGGTGCTGAGAAGAATGTATATTCTGTGGATTTGGGGTGGAGAGTTCTGTAAATGTCTATCAGGTTTGCTTGTTCCAGCTCTGAGTTCAAGTCCTGGATATCCTTGTTAATTTTCTGTCTGGTTGATCTGTCTGCTATTGACAGTGGAGTGTTAAAGTCTCCCACTATTATTGTGTGGGAGTCTAAGTCCCTTTGTAAGTCATTAAGAACTTGCCTTATATATCTGGGCGCTCCTACATTGGGTCCATATATATTTAGAATCGTTATCCCTTCTTGTTGTAGCGATCCTTTTACCGTTATGTAATGACCTTCTTTGTCCTTTTTGATCTTTGTTACTTTAAAGTCTATTTTATCAGAGATGAGAATTGCAACTCCTGCTTTTTTTTGCTCTCCATTTGCTTGGTAAATCTTCCTCCATCCCTTTATTTTGAGCCTTTGTGTATCCTTGCATGTGAGGTGGGTTTCCTGCATACAGCACACCGATGGGTTTTGGTTTTTTATCCAATTTGCCAGTCTGTGTCTTTTGATTGGTGCATTTAGCCCATTTACATTCAGGGTTAATATTGTTATGTGTGAATTTGATACTGCCATTTTGATGCTAGCTGGCTGTTTTTCCCATTGGTTCATGTACATTCTTCATTTTGTTGATGGTCTTTAGCATTTGGTATGCTTTTAGGATGGCTGGAACTGGTTGTTTCTTTCTATGTGTAGTGCCTCTTTCAGGAGCTCTTGTAAAGCAGGCCTAGTGGTGACAAAATCTCTGAGTACTTGCTTGTTCGTGAAGGATTTTATTTTTCCTTCACTTATGAAGCTCAGTTTCGCTGGATATGAAATTCTGGGTTGAAAGCTCTTTTCTTTAAGGATGTTGAATATTGGCCCCCACTCTCTTCTGGCTTGTAGAGTCTCTGCCGAGAGATCTGCTGTGAGTCTGATGGGCTTCCCTTTGTGGGTGACCTGACCTTTCTCTCTGGCTGCCCTTAGTATTTTCTCCTTCATTTCAACCCTGGTGAATCTGACGATTATGTGCCTTGGGGTTGCTCTTTTTGCAGAGTATCTTTGTGGTGTTCTCTGTATTTCCTGGAGTTGAGTATTGACCTGTCTTGCTAGGTTGGGGAAATTTTCCTGGATAATATCCTGAAGAGTGTTTTCCAGCTTGGATTCATTCTTTTCGTCACATTCTGGTACACCTATCAAACGTAAGTTGGGTCTCTTCACATAGTCCCACATTTCTTGGAGATTTTGTTCATTCCTTTTTGTGCTTTTTTCTTTAATCTTGGTTTCTCATTTTATTTCATTGAGTTGATTTTCAACTTCTGATATTCTTTCTTCTGCTTGGTCAATTCGGCTGTTGAAGCTTGTGCATGCTTCGCGAATTTCTCGTGTTGTGTTTTTCAGCTCCTTCAATTCATTCATATTCCTCTCTAAGTTGTCCATTCTCGTTATCAATTCCTCGAATCTTTTTTCAAATCTTTTTTCAAGGTTCTTAGTTTCTTTGCACTGGTTTAGAACATGTTCCTTTAGCTCACTGAAGTTTCTCATTATCCACTTTCTGAAGTCTGATTCCGTCATTTCGTCACATTCATTCTTTGTCCAGCTTTGTTCCCTTGCTGGTGAGGAGTTTTGGTCCTTTTTTGGAGGTGAGGTGTTTTGGTTTCGGGTGCTTTCCTCCTTTTTGCGCTGGTTTCTTCCCATCTTTATGGATTTATCCGCCTGTCGTCTTAGTAGTGGCTGATTTTTCAATTGGGTCTCTGTGTGGACGCTGAGATTGTTGATGATGAAGTATTTCTGTTACTTAGTTTTCCCTCTAATGATCTATCCTCTCTGCTGTATGAGTGCTGAGGTCCACTCCAGGCCCTGCTTGTCTGGGGTATACCTGCTGCAGCTGCAGAACAGTGAGGGATGATACCAGTTTCTTCTTCTGCTGCCCTTGTTCCAGAATGATGCCAGCCAAATGTCAGTCTGATTAGTCCTTTTCTGGGGTGACTCCTTGGATATACAGGGGTCAGGGAGCTGCTTGAGGAGACAGTCTGTGCTTTATAGAAGCTCCAGTGCTGAGCTGTGAGCTCCGTTGTTCATTCAGGGTTGTTGGGAGGTTATGTCTGCTGCAATAGAACTTATAAAACACCACTCTTTTTTTTTTTTTCACCCTTAGATTCTCTGTCTCAGGGAGTTGGGGCTTTCTTTATGAGTATCTGTTGCACTGTCCTGCCCCACTAGGTGGCAGTCTATTCACTATTTGCCTGCCGGGGCTCTGACCTGCTAGCGCGGGTCCACCCTGTTGCTGCCTGTCGGAGTCTCTCTGTTATGGCAGGTTGCCTCGGCAACGGCAGGCTGCGTCAGTCCTGGGCAGTACTTAAGTGGGGGTGCACTTCGTCAGCAATGGTGGACACCCCTCCCTGACCGGGCTGCACCGTCTTAAATGCCTGCAACAAAACTCTCAGCCCCAAGCACCTCCAGTCGCCGCCCTGCTTGTCCCCGTGAGCGTGGGACCCGCCGAGCCCGATCACCCAGCTCCCTGCCTCAGAGTCCGTCCTCTCTCTCTCTCTCTTCCTCTCCCCAAGCTGAAAGGTCGACTCTCTCACTGGCGCCCCAGGAGCCTGCCGATAGGGCACTGGGATCCATGCGATCTCCCGTGCCGCTGCCCACTACCCCGGCTCAGATCACGCTTCCCAGGAAACTCCTGGTCTGGCTCATTGTCCAAGTCCCATTCAATCAGATGGACATGCCAATCTGCCCTTCCAAATCTCAGATTGCCGGTTTAACAGGGCACCCAGACCAGTGAGTTCCGCGCCGGGTCCCGCTGCGGCACCGGCCGAAGAGGCGGCGGGAGCCGGCTGTGTTAGCCAGCTGCTAGCATCCCGTGTCTCTCCCACACCTGGGTCTTTCAACGCTCTGTGGGCATAAAAGGAACATCCAAGAATGCGGCTAGGACTCACCCTCTGCGCCTTCACCGAGAGCTGCAATCCTGAGTCACCTCTATGACGCCATCTTGCCTCAAGTCAACATCATTTCTTTTCTGCTTCTTTTGTTCATTTACAGATACAAAACAGCAATATCACCTACCCCTCCCATTGTCTTCTTTAGAGTAAGTTCTCTCTTCTGAATCCTTGGTATAGTGTGGGAGCTGCCCCTGGGAGAGGCTAACAACTTGGCCTCCACCATTAGGTGAGTTTGACTCCTTACACATTTTCCCTGGCTGGAGGCTGTCGAGCTATGAGTGAGAGGAAATTAAGAAGAGAAGGAAAAAGGAAATTGAAAATGATTAAGCAGGACACTATCCTCAGCCTTCTTGGCTGATGAGATAATGGCCAGGTGAACACTGAAGTGAGTTAATTGGGTATTGTGTTCCCCTTTCTGGCTCCTGATCTAAGACTTTGTTTCCCAGGCATTGTCTCAGCCTAGTGACCTCCCCTGCGGTCCTTGTCTCTCGCAGATGCAGTTTACTACTGAGCTTGTGACTTCTAGTTAATTAAAGATTGTTATCCAAGTTACTGATTGTTCTGACAATATCGATAATCAGCATCACATGTTTTCCCCCTTAATCCTTTACATTAATATTTGTTGCCTTTTGACAGTTTCTTAGAATCATCTCCCAAGGAATTTTCTGTCCCTTTTATTGTTTGAGTAATGATCTGCATTGAGGTAATGATGTTAAAGCAAAAAGTATATAAGGAAACCTACTGCACAAATAAAACTGCTGAATGGGCCTAGCCCATCCAGTCCTCCAGACCTCTCCTCTTTCTGTCTCCTTCTTTTCCATGCATGCCCTCTTCCAGGTTTGGGACCCCCTCGCTGGATGAGATTCCCGGGCTCGCGTTCAGTTCACAACAGTATAGGCTGACATCCTTCTTTTATATTTTACTGAATTACAGGCTGGAGCTTGGTCTTTCTCTTTCTGTATATTCTTCATCTTCAGCAATTGTACTTCATCCACACTTGAACTGCCAAGTGGCATGGAATGACTCAGATGTTAAACTACCATTGCTTCAACACATATGAGTAACAAATATAGCTAGAGAAACAAAACTTAACTCAGATGTTAAGCTACCATTGCTTCAACACATGAGTAATACACAAAACTAGAGAAACAAAACAACTTGTACCTGATTTGCAGTGGCACCTGATGTCTTGCAATTGCAGTTGCATTGACCTTCCCAGTTTAAAAGGATATGGCTGCTGCTTCTCTTCCACTTTTCAAATGTCATCTAAAATATCTCCATAGAGAACTATGGAACACATTAAACTTTTAGCTCCAAGTGTTCAACTTGTATGTATTCTAGCAATTATGAATGTAATCCTCTGTGAATTTACTCCAGCACATTATTTTCTCTGTGAGGTAGAAAAAAGTGAAAGAAAATTAGATGTGATATAAATTAGATCAATAGCTTGTATAGGGAAATATATTCATATTTGTAAGTAATTTTATTAGCTCATTTCCTGGTTTCACATATGTACAGTTAAATGTCTTCACTGTAAAGACAATATCTGTGTCTTGAAATAGTTTTCATGAATTATCTTATTTTCCCAAGTGTGAGAAGAATGAATTCTTCATGATGTCAGAATTAGAAAAGGGTTTCAATGGTTAGAATTACAAAACTCATCCATGCCATAATTAAGAACATTGTTCTCTTATGACTGAATTAATTTCAGCATAAATGTGGCTTTCAGAATAATCTATTGGAGGGAATCTTACGTTTCTAGTAATTTAATAATATATACATTTTACCCATAGAAAATTATTTAAAATAAAATCATTTGGAAAAATAGAAGTTGACAAAATATTAACCTAAAGCATTAAATTTTCTCCTTTATCACTCCAAATTTGAATGGATTACATGAAATAAGTTGTTGGAAAAAAATTTATTAAATAGTATCCCCCTGAGTATAATAGATATACATGTTTTACTAGACAAGCTTGTATCAGAGAAACAGAGTTCCTAGGAATGATAATGACTGTAGGATTGAGTACATGGATTCCAACTTACACATTTGTAGGAGTTGGTTAAACTATATAAACCTGCTTCTTTCTACATTAGACACTGAGACTGAGGTCAGGTAGGCAGGCTATTGGGAAGGAAATATGGTGAAGAGGGAGGGAACAGGACAAACTAGAACACATAAGAGTGAGATGGAACACATGCAGGTCTTTTGTCAGCTCCAAGTCCCAACAGGCAGTGTTGTTTCTGACTAGATATGAAACTGGTGGCCTTTCCTATGAAGCTAAACACAGCACTAGCCCAAGAGTCAGAGAAGATAAAGGAAGAGACTCAACAGGAGTTGGACGAGTAAGTCCTGTTGCTGCTACAGACACCACATTCATTGGCCAAGGATTTGGAGAAACTGAAGGAGGAGATACAGCTGTTGCTGGAGTGACTGTTGGCTGGCCCTACTCCACTTAGTCAGGGTAAGCCAGCCCATCAGAAATAATGTGCCTGATTCGCAATGGCACCTGATGTCTTTCATTGCAATTTCATTGACCTTTCCAATATAAAAGGATATAGCTGCTGCTACTCTTCCACTTTTCAAATGTCATCTAAAGTATCTCTTGTAGCCCACAGGAATTTGGAATTATGCTGAAAAGTGGATTCTGAGAATCATGTTTGCAACTTAAATGAACTTACACAGTGTGTATCACCTTGCATATGTCAAAATAAAAAATGAAATAAAAATCGATACAATCTCATCTTCTCCCTGGAATAAAGACAGTATCTTGTTGTGAATACTATGTGTTCATTAGTCTTCTCAACACAGCTTCAGTGCCTGCATCAGATAACATCTTAGGAAGTCTCATCCAGGTCACCCTTCCTCCAGACACATTGGATATGATCTTAATTGCCAGAATATTAAGAGAAGATAATAAGATAAGAAGGGAAGCAACAGCCATATGATGTGGTAATTGTGAGTCTGGGACCTGGAAGCTTTAAGAAAGATATTGGGTAATAAGGACTTGGAGACTTACATATTTAACTTCTTTATCCAGAGTGATCTGATGGGTGTATTTATTATTATGATGATAAAGAGATTAAGTTCAAATTAAAACCCCATCTGAAACAACTGGAAGACACTTTAAGATGTCCGGGTAGCCTGACAGTGAACCAGGGCTGCTACAAACCATTAGTGAAAAGTGCAAATATACATGTAACACACTGGCCCAAAAACAGAGAGAACCTTGTATGGAGTGTAAAAGAAGCATACTGCCTGCAAACTGCTGGAGGCTTTGAAAGCAATTTACCGAGAAAGCTTTTACAGTGGCTCACTTTGGAGCTATTGATAATTAACTAAACAAATAATTCAAAGTACATCCAACTGGTTTCAGCAGATTTCTTTAGGGAGTTGTGATACTTTAAATTCCATGTAATGATACTGTTGGATTAGCGTCTTCAGCTGCAGTATGTAAGCACACAGGACTTGATTCATGATCACATGGGTAATAACTTGAGATCAATATTTTAAATGATGTAATAGAAAATCAATGAGGAATCTCTCACAAGTAATAAATAGTGATTGAGCCCTAGTTGTGGGTATATGGAGTCATTACGAATTCTGCCAAGTATATAGATTTATGCTTACACAAATTACTGAGTGATAAAAGACATTTCTCATAATAGCAATATAGTTTCATAACTTATTCAAGAGCATAGATTTCTTTATGTAGGACACCAAGAAACCAAAGTATCATTCTAACCACTTATTCATAATAGGGCTGACTTTAGCAGCTGATGTTTCTGTCTTGTAGGGACTCTCTGTTTTTCCCAGTTTTAAGATGAGATGTGAAGCTTGTCTTATTCACACTGCGTCGCATATGGAAAGAAGTGCGGACTTCAGAGGCAGAAATACATCTTGGGGGAAGTGCTTGGTGCTAGTTTCTGCTTCTATAAAATGGGGATGGGGCATGTGTCTTTATTTTTCTCTCACAGGGTTGCCCTGAGAAAAAGACACACTAAAGAGCAAAGCGTGTTGCAAACAGTGCAATAAATACTGCGAAAACAAGTTTATTTCTGATTTGTTATCTCAAGATTTTAGTACCTGAAGGGCTGGTGACAAAAGGCAGCCCTTCATGTAAAAGCACCTAAATGGAAGTATCTGCTTTATTTATGAAACTCTTTCACTTTCTGTTTTATATCTACTCTTCCTGATACTCATTGAAAATACACATAATTTCATCTTCCTTATAGCCTGATATTCTTTTCCTTTTCAATGAACTGGAAAACATGAGAACTAGCATCATATTATCTCTTTCTCCATCCTCTTCATTATTTTAACTACTCATGTATAGCAGAGGCTTCAATTGTGGGTCACACATCAGCCATTTCCAGAATTGATTTGAAAAAGACTATATTTAGATATGAGACTGTTTTTTCAGTAGATATAACCATCTTTTCCACTCCTTCTCTTCCACTTACCTCTTCCATAAGTTATCCAGTCCCCTATTCTCCCATTTATCAGTGGACTTCTACCAGTACTACTTTTTCTACCTGTCTGAATCATTGTGTTAATTGATTTTCCGACGTACTTTTCCAGCTGATATCAAACCCTGTCTTATTCCATCTATCTGATTTCATTGTTCTTGCTCCAGGGCTGTTAGCTATTCTCTAGCTAATCACCAGAGATTGCTGTATCCATCATTCATCCTGTATCCATGCATGCCCTTGTAAGTGTCCTGTCTGGACCTAGCTGGAACTCACCTAACCACATGCAAAATGAATGTAGTCACCAAATAGCTGGGTTTGCAAAAATGTGTTCTGAATCAAGCTACACTGCCCACAGGCATTACTCTGTCCAGCATTGCTCAGGCTCTGACTTTTTACCTCCTCATTCTCTTTGTGTTTGCCCCACTTCCAATTTTGGCATCTTGGCTTATTCTTACCTGCTTCATCTTCTGGCTTAAGCTCATCTCCAAGGGCTGTCATGTTCAAACTCATTAGCCAATATTTTGAATACCCTGGCTTTTGCCCAAGACTAAATTTTATGAATGTGTTAGTTCATTCTCATGCTGCTAATAAAGACATGGACTGGATAATTTATAAAGAAAAGAGATTTAATTGGCTTACTGTTTCACAGGGTTAGTGAGGCCTCGGGAAACTTAAAATCACAGCAGAAGGGGAAGCAAACACATACTTCTTCACATGTCAGCAGCAAAGGGAAGTGAAAAGCAAAGGAGGGAAAAAGCCCCTTATAAAACCACCAGATCTTATGAGAACTCACTCCCTATTTACTTACTGTTTTATCTTCAGAACATGGCAAAAGCCCTTTCTCTTACGCTTCAAATAAAAGGAGCTGAATCAATGACTAACAAATGAATGTTTCTGTGTGCAAAATAAACTGCTCCAAAACGAAATACCACATATTCTCACTCATAGGCAGGTGAGAAAAATGAGAACACATGGACACAGGGAGTGGGGTACTACACACTGGGGTCTACTGGGGGGAATAGGGGAGGGACAGTGGGGGCGGGAGCTGGGGAGGGATAGCCTGGGGAGAAATGCCAAATGTGGATGAAGGGGAGGAAGGCAGCAAAACACACTGCCATGTGTGTACCTATGCAACTATCTTGCATGTTCTGCACATGTACCCCAAAACCTAAAATGCAATAAAAATTAAAAAAAAAAAAAAAAAAGAAAGTCTTACAATCCTGGGAGACTTTAAAGAGCAGAACTACTTTTTTCAAGCTAAACATATAAGGAATTTTGTGAAGTAGTAATATCTTGACAGGTTTCCTCATCCATTTGTTCATAATTTCTCTTTAAATCTGGCATTTTACAGCCCAGGGTCTCAGTTCTCTCACAGTGCTTTTTGATGTTATAGCTCCTTTATTGAGTGACTCCACTCAGATTTTTCCCATTCAGATGGCACCTCCCCAGATCTCTCTTTACTACCAAATCTGTTTGCTGTCCACTTCCTTTTAGTCTCTGCATGAGGCTGTTTGGTTAATCTTATACAGGCTAACCTCGGTGTTTGATAATGGCTTAATGCTCTATGCTTCAGAGAAAAAAATAGGTATTATAATAAAGTTCTTAAAGTAGTTTAATCCCTAAGAGTTACTGATGTGGACATTAAACATCCTGTGATAGACCAATCATAATCGAGGGAGATTTTGGGTTTGTAGGTTTGGTTTTTAAAAATGTCTTTTCAAATCACACCATAGAGGCAGTTGCTTGTTTTGCCAATGGTTTAACTATTTCCTGAAAAGAAGTTTTAGGGAAAAGGATAAAATGGGAAAACAATGAAAAAAATTTACCAAAGAAAGAAATACAGAAAGAAGAGAGGTATAAAGAAAGAAGAGAGGTAGCAGAAAAAATTACCACTTTAATGAATTCCTTTCTTCACTTATTTCATTTTCTCCCTAATTTTCCTCATTTGAAAACATTTTATAATATTTATTTCCTAAATAGTCTACCTTGATAACTACTTATAAGTCATCTAAAGTGAGCCTGGCTTTTCAGTATTCTTCACTGCGCCTTTCATATTAGCCTTCCACTTTTTCTTACTATACTTTTGCATAATAGTTGCTGATGAGATTTTGTGGAAATAAATTTATTGCAAACAAATGTAAGTGACTAAGAAATTATTTATAAAAAATTGTAGTAAGCATCAGTCAGTGGCTCACTATTTTAGTTGCGATTTTTCTGAAATTTGAGGATCAAAAGAATATGTAGACTAAAATATATATTGACGTCATCTGGGATTTCATTGTTGTTGGATGTGATCTCTCTAGACCAGATTTTTTTCTCCTCATTTATGAGTGTGATGAATGCTACAATATGTATGTGAAATATATTGAGCAGATATAATTACTTCCACTTTCAAGGTGGAAACTGAGGCACTGAGAGGTTAATTAAAACTATATCAGATTTTAGTAACAAGTTGTAAGCATCTTCAGGTCAAAGGTGTTATCTTAGTATAGCCTGCTTTTCCACACAAGTGTATCTTCAAGTGGTCTGCACCCAGTAAATGCTTGTGGGCTTGAAATGCCTGGGGCTTCCTAGATTTTATTACCTCCTGGCTAGCGTTCTTTCCTTGGCATAATTTTGCTTTCTAAAGAGGCCATTACCCATTGGAAGTGGGCACCTTATTAAATTTGACCTGCTACTTGTAGCTGTGGGCAATACAAGATTGAACAATTGGCTTTCTAAGTAGGTGCAGGGTTAGAATGGTAAGGGTACTTTGCATCAATCAAATCTCCCTGATTTTTGCTTATGAGACTAGCCACTCCAGTTGACTTTTGGCTCTTCTAATTCGTAACAGAATCCAAGTCATAACCAAGGTATGGGTTATACCCAACATTGCTGATCTCCAGCCAAATTTGTACCAGCTAATGACTTTTTGCTGCCACTACATACTAGTTTTAGCAAGGAACCATGGCCAAGTTTCATATTGCCTCAGGAAAATATGCTAGATGTTGAAATGGAAATAGGTGAAGGGGGGGATATAAAGTACAGGGGGCACATTTCAGGGAGTGAAGCTCAAGGCCATATATATCATTGTACTATAAAGCAGAACAAATCATCAAGAACTGGTATAAGTTACATGGTTAGAGATGCCAACCATCTGGACATGATGGTGCATTAATAGTGACTATCAAATAAAACACCCAAGTGCAGACATTCATTATATTTCATTAACATGAATCCTAGAGGTTTCTTTTTAATTCTTGTAACTACCCTGGTTGCTTGAAGCATAGGTACAAAATTGGTTTAATACCATTTTGAGTGGGATAATTGGTCATTTGTATAGTTGATGTGGAAGCTTTTGAATTTTCTCTCTCTGTACTCTATATGTCAAAACAAAACAAAATAAAAACAACCCATACATTATATGTAATAGCTTAGTACTTACACATTTATCTTTAGGTTACAGAATGGGAGAGATAGGTTTTGACAAAATGACGGTTTTTTTTTTTTTTTGACAAAATAATTTTTAACCTTCTTGAATGGGGAAACTCTTGGATACAACCACTGTCTATTTTCCAAGGTTCAAATTAAACTAAACATTGGCAGAAGTTTTCTAGATAAAGATTCTTATCAAGGCTCCAAAAAGTTAGATGAATCATTACCATCATCATTATTCTAATGTGCAGACTAGTTTATGAAACATTTGCAGTCAATTTATAATTAGGCTCAGGATATGAGGATTTTAGTAAAATTGAGCCAAACTGATTAAATTGTTTTTCTCAAACCCCATGAGTCATACTATAGCATACAAGGATAAACACTTTGTTTCAGTCTTCTAACTGAGAAAAAATGTTTTTCACACAAAATATCAGTTTTTTAATTTATATTCTTAATATCATTTTTTTTGTGGTACCATAGCCACTAAAGTTTAAGTGGTTTCAGATTCAGATTTCTCATAATTTATGCCAGTATTCTATATTTACCTAGCTGACCTTCACAGTTACCAAACATTATCTTGCTAATGGAGCCACAATACCCTATGACTAGATCATTGAAATATCAGAAGAGGAAATATTGTCACACCGAGAAGTCACAATACATATCCATTGTAAACTTCATGTTTTGAAAACCAGAATCTTTGAGAAACAATGCAAAAAATTTACTAAAGAAAGAAATACAGGAAGAAACCAGCAGTCCTAAGAGGATCCACAGACTCTCAGGGTGAGAAGCCTCCTGGCCAGAACTTGGGAAGGGCACAAATCCAGTGTGCAGACTCCACAATCTGGGGAAGAACTAAGCCCTTTTCTTTCACTGCTGGGATGTTGGTAGCCTGGGGCAAATTTTCAAGTCTGGCTTGCCCACTGCAGGGAAACAGATTCAGGGCTGTTGAGGAGGGGTGCAGTGGGAGTGAGACTGGCTCTTTGGTTTGCATGGAAACTGGGTGAGTCCTGTGACTGCTGACTTTCCCCTACTTCCCTGGCAACCTGCATGACTCAGCAGAGGCAGCCATAATCTTCGTACTTACACAAGTCCAGTGACCTGGGAATCTCACCCCATCCCCACAGCAGCAGCAATAAGATACGCCCAAGGAGAGTCTGAGCTCTGACATGCCTACTCCTAACCCCACGGGATGGTCCTTCCCTACCCACCCTGGTAGAGGAAGTCAAATGCCATATAATCTTAGGAGTTTTAGGGCCCTGCTTGCCACCAGTTCCTCTCCATACTACTACAGCTAATGCTTTCTGAAAGGCGTACCTCCTGACAGGAGTCCAACCAGCACAAAAATAGAGCATTAAACCACCAAAGCTAAGAACCCTCACAGTATTTGTTGCACTCCTCTCCCCTTGCCTACCTCCACTGGAATAGGAACTGGCATCCATGGCTGCAAGACCCATAGATGGTTCACATCACTGGACTCTGTGCGGGCAACCCTCTTTACCAGTCCAGAGCTGTGCAGGCTTGTTGGGGGGCTAGATCCAGAAGAGAGACAGTAATCACTGCAGTTCAGCTCACAGAAAGACACATCCTTAGGAAAAGAGGGAAAGCACTACATCAAGGAAACGCCCAGTGGGACAAAAGAATCTTAACAACAGCCTTCAACCCTAGACCTTCCCTCTGACAGAACCTACCCAAATGAGAAAGAACCAGAAAATCAACCCCGGTAATATGACAAACAAGGCTCTTCAACATCCCCCAAAAATCACACTAGTTCATCAGCAATAGATCCAAACCAAGAAGAAATCCTTGATTTACCTGAAAAAGAATTCAGGAAGTTAATTATTAAGCTAATCAGAGAGGCACCAAAGAAGGGCAAATCCCAATACAAGGAAATCCAAAAAACAATACAAGAAGTGAAGGAAGGAATATTCAAGAAAATAGGTAGCTTAAAAAAAACACTAAAAATTCAGGAAACATTGGACACACTTATAGAAATGCAAAATGCTCTGGAAAGTCTCAGCCATAGAATTGGACAAGTAGAGAAAAGAAATTCAGAGCTCAAAGACAAGGTTTCTGAATTAACTCATAACAAAGATAAGGAAGAAAGAATAAGAATATATGAACAAAGCCTCCAAGAAGTCTGAGATTATGTTAAACAACCAACCCTAATAATAACTGGCATTCCTGAGGAGTAAAAGAAATCTGAAAGTTTGGCAAACATATTCAGGGGAAAACTTGAGGAAAACTTCCTCAGCCTTGCTAGAGACCTAGATATCCAAATATAAGAAGCACAAAGTACACCTGGGAAATTCTTCACAGAAAGATCACCACCGAGGCCCATTGTAATCAGGTCATCCAAGGTTAAGACAAAGGAAAGACTCATAAGAGCTGTGAGACAGAAGCACCAGGTAACCAATAAAGGAAAACCTATCAGATTAACAGCAGATTTCTCAGCAGAAACCTTACAAACTAGAAGGGATTGGGGCCCTAACTGTAGCCTCCTCAAACAAAACAATCAGCCAAGAATTTTGTATCAAGTGAAACTAAGCATTGCATATCAAAAAAAGATACAGCCATCTTCAGACAAACAAATACTGAGAGACGTTGCCACTACCAAGCCAGCACTATAAAAACTGCTAAAAGGAGCTTTAAATCTTGAAACAAATTCTGGAAACACATCAAAACAGAACCTCTTTAAAGCATAAATCACACAGAACCTATAAGAAAATATACAAGTTAAAAAGCAAAACCAAAACATAACAAAAAAAAAACAAAGTATGCAGGCAACAGAGAGTATGATGAATGCAATGGCACCTCACATTTCATTACTAACACTGAATACAAATGGCCTAAATGATCCACTTAAAAGATACAGAACTGAAGAATGGATAAGAACTCCTCAATCAACTATCTGCTTCCTTCAGGAGACTCAACTAACACATAAGGGCTCACATAAACCTAAATTAAAAGAGTGAAAAAAGGCATTTCATGAAAATGGACACCCAAAAGTAAGCAGGGTTAGCTATTCTTATATCAGACAAAACAAACTTTAAAGCAACAGCAGTTAAAAGAGACAAAGAGGAACACTATATAATGGTAAAAGGCCTTGGCCTAAACATATATGCACCTAATACTGGAGCTCCCAAATTTAGAAAACAATTACTAATAGACCTAAGAAATGAGATATAGAGTAACACAATAATAGTGGGGGACTTCAAAACTCCACTTACTGCACTAGACAGGTCATCAAGACAGAAAGTCAGCAAAGAAACAATGGATTAAACTATATCTGGGAACAAATGGACTTAACAGATATATACAAAACATTTCATTCAACAGCCGTGAAATATACATTCTATTCAACAGCACATGGAACTTTCTCCAACATAGATCTTATGACAAGCCATAATATGAGCTTCAAAAAATTGAAATTATATCAAACACTCTCTTAGACCACAATGGAATAAAACTGGAAATTAACTCCAAAAGGAACCTTCAAAACCATGCAAATACGTGGAAATTTAATAACCTGCTCCTCAGTGAGCATTGGGTCAAAAATAAAATTAAGATGGAAATTTAAAAATTCTTTGAACTGAATGACAATAACCTACACAACCTACCAAAACTTCCCAGATACTGCAAAGGCGGTGCCAAGAGGAAAGTTCATAGACCTAAACACCTGCATCAAAAAGACTGAAAGAGCACAAGCTGACATTCTAAGGTCACACTTCAAGGAACTAGAGAAACAAGAACAAATCAAATCTAAGCCAGCAGAAGAAAGGAAATAACCAAGATCAGAGCAGAATTAAGTGAAATGGGAACTATACAAAAGATAAATGAAACAAAAAACTGATTCTTTGAAAAGATAAATAAAATTGATAGACCACTGGCAAGATTAACCAAGAAAAAAAGAGAAAATCCAAATAAGTTCACTAAGAAAGGAAAAGGAGATATTACAACTGATACCACTGAAATATGAAAAATCATTCAGGGATACTTTGAACACCTTCACACACATAAATATGAAAACCTAGAAGAGATGGATAAATTCCTGGAAAAAGACAACCTCTTAGCTAAAATCAGAAAGATTTTACCTGAACAGACCAATACCCTGAACAGACTAATAATAAGAAGCAAGATTGAAATTGTAATTTAAAAATTACCAACAACAACAAAATTCCAGGACCAGATGGAGTCACAGTAGAATTCTACCAGACATTCAAAGAAGAATTGGTATCAATCCTTTTCACACTATTCCACAAGGTAGAGAGAGGGAACCCTCCTTAATTCATGCTATGAAATCTACATGATCCTAATACCAAAACCAGGAAAGGACATAACCAAAAAAGAAAACTGCAGGTAGATATACTTGATGAACATAGATGCTAAAAATTCTTAACAACATGCTAGCCAACTGAATCCAACAACTTATCAAAAGGATGATCCACCATTATCAAGTGGGTTTCATACCAGCAATGCAGGGATGGTTTAACATATGCAAGTCAATAAATGTGATACACCACATAAACAGAATTAAAAACTAAACTCACATAATCATCCCAATAGAGGCAGAAAAAACATTTGACAAAATCCAGCATCGCTTTATGATTAAAACTCTCAGCAAAAGCAGCATAAAAAGGATATAAGTCAATATAATAAAAGGTACCTATAACAAACCCATGGCCAACATAACACTGAATAAGGAAAAGTTGAAAGCATTCCCTGTTAGAGCTGGAACAAGACAAGGATGCCTATGCTCATCACTCC
Organism: Saguinus oedipus; assembly: GCA_031835075.1. Classification (NCBI taxonomy): domain Eukaryota; kingdom Metazoa; phylum Chordata; class Mammalia; order Primates; family Cebidae; genus Saguinus; species Saguinus oedipus. The sequence continues at coordinate 33,925,599 of CM063169.1, read as the reverse complement.
TCTTGAAATAGTACTGGAAGACCTAGTCAGAGCAATCAGACAAGAGAAAAAAACAAAGGGCATTCAAACTGGTAAAGAGGAAGTCAAACTGTCATTGTTTGCTGACAATACAATCATTTACCTTGAAAACCCTACAGACTCCTTCAGAAAACTCCTAAAACTGATAAAGGAATTCAGCAAAGTTTCTGGATACAAGATTAATGTACACAAATGAGTAGCTCTTCTATACACCAACAGCAACCAAGCAGAGAATCAAATCAATACAATCATTGCAAATAAAATACTTAGGAATATACTTAACTAAGGAGTTGAAAGATCTCTACAAGGAAAAGTACAAAACACTGCTGAAAGAGATCATAGATGACACAAACAAATGGATATACATTCCATGCTCATATATAGGTAGACTCAATATTGTGAAAATGGCCATACTGCCAAAAGCAATCTACAAATTTAATGCAATCCCCATCAAAATACCACCATAATTCTTCACAGAATTAGAAAAAAACAATTCTAAATTTCATACGGAACAAAAAAAAAGAGCCCATATAGCCAAAGCAAGACTTAAGCAAAAAGAACAAATCTGAAGGAATTATACAACCTGATTTCAAACTGTACTATAAGGCCATAGTCACCAAAACAGCATGGAACTGGTATAAAAATAGGCACATAGGCAAATGGAACAATATAGAGAACCCAGAAATAAACCCAAATATTTATAACCAACTGGTCTTTGACAAAGCAAACAAAAACATAAAGTGGGAAAAAAAGCACCCCTTTCAACAAATGGTGCTGGTATAATTGGCTGGTCACATTTAAGAGAATGAAACTGGATTCTCATCTTTCACCTTATATAAAAAATCAACTCAAGATGGATTAAGGATTTAAACCTAAAATCTATAAAAATTTTAGAAGAAAAAATGATAAAGGGGATATCACCACAGATATACAAACGATCATCAGAGATTATTACAAACATCTCTATGCACATAAACTAGTAAACATGGAAGAAATGGATAAATTCCTGGACACTTGCATCCTCCCAAGACTAAACCCTGAATAGATAACAAGGGCAGAAATTGAGACAGCAATTAAGAGCCTACCACCCAAAAAAAGCCCAGGTCCAGATGGGTTCACAGCTGAATTCTACCAGACATACAAAGAGGAGCTGGTACCATTTCTTCTGAAACTATTCCAAACAATCCAAAAAGAGGGAATCCTTTACAAACCATTTTATGAAACCAACATCATCCTGATACCAAAACCCAGCAGAAACTCAGCAAGGAAAGAAAACTTCAGGTCAATATCCATGATGAACCTTGATGCAAAAATCTTCAGTAAAATACTGGCAAATCAATTGCAACAACACATCAAAAAGCTTATCCACTATGATAAAGTAGGCTCGCAAGCCTGGTTCAAGATACGCAAGTCTATAAACATAATTCACCACATAAACAGAACCAAAGACAAAAACCACATGATTATCTCAATAAATGCAGAGAAGACCTTTGACAAAATTCAACAGCCCTTTATGCTAAAAACCCTCAATAAACTAGTTATTGATGGAATGTATCTCAAAATAATAAAAGCTATTTACGACAAACCAACAGCCAATATCATACTGAATGGGCAAAAACTGGAAGCATTCCCTTTGAAATCTGGCACTAGACAAGGATGCCCTCTCTCACCACTCCTATTCAACATAGTACTGGAAGTTCTAGCCAGAGCAATCAGGAAAGAAAAAGAAATAAATGGTATTCAAATAGGAAAAGAGGAAGTCAAATTGTCTCTATTTGCAGATGACATGATTGTATATTGAGAAGACCCCATTGTCTCAGCTCAAAATCTCAGGACAGATAAACAACTTCAGCAAAGTCTCAGGATACAAAATCAATGTGCAAAAAGCACAAGCATTCATATACACCAATAACAGACTTAAAGACAGCCAAATCAAGAACAAACTGCCATTCACAATTGCTACAAAAAGAATAAAATACCTAGGAATACAACTAACAAGGAATGTAAAGGACCTCTTTAAGGAGAACTACAAACCACTGCTCAAGGAAATAAGAGAGGACACAAAGAGATGGAGAAACATTCCATGCTCATGGTTAGGAAGAATCAATATCATGAAAATGGCCATACTGCCCAAAGTAATTTATAGATTCAATGCTATCCCCATCAAGCTACCAATGACCTTCTTCACAGAACTGAAGAAAACCACCTTAAATTTCATATGGAACTGAAAGAGAGCCCGCATAGCCAAGTCAATTTTAAGCAAGAAGAACAAAGCTGGAGGCATTACACTACTGGACTTCAAACTGTAATAAAAGGCTACAGTAATCAAAATAGCATGGTACTGGTACCAAAATAGAGATACAGACCAATGGAACAGAACAGAGGCCTTGTAGTCAACACCACACATCTACAACCATCTGATCTTTGAACAAACCTGACAAAAACAAGCAATGGGGAAAGGATTCCCTGTTTAATAAATGGTGATGGGAAAACTGGCTAGCCATGTGCAGAATGCAGAAACTGGACCCCTTCCTTACACCTTACACTAAAATTAACTCCAGATGGATTAAAGACTTAAACATAAGACCTAACACCATAAAAACCCTACAGGAAAATTTAGGCAAAACCATTCAGGACATACGCATAGGCAAGGACTTCATGACCAAAACACCAAAAGCATTGGCAACAAAAGCCAAAATAGACAAATGGGATCTAATCAGTCTCCACAGCTTCTGCACAGCAAAAGAAGCAGTCATTAGAGTGAATTGGCAACCAACAAAATGGGAAAAAATTTTTGCAATCTACCCATCTGACAAAGGGCTGATACCCAGAATCTACAGAGAACTAAAACATATTTACAAGAGAAAACAAGCCCACTCAAAAGTGGGCAAAGGATATGAACAGACACTTTAGAAAAGAAGACATACAGGAGGCCAAAAAACATATGAAAAAATGCTCATCATCACTGATCATTAGAGAAATGCAAATCAAAACTACATTGAGATGCCATCTCAAGCCAGTTAGAATGGCGATCATTAAAAAATCTGGAGACAACAGATGCTGGAGAAGATATGGAGAAAGAGGACCACTTTTACACTGTTGGTGGTAGTGTAAATTAGTTCAACCATTGTGGAAGACAGTGTGGCGATTCCTCAAGTACCTAGAAATAGAAAGTCCATTTGACCCAGCAATTCCATTACTGGGTATATATCCAAAGGATTATAAATCATTCTACTATAAGGACACATGCACACGAATATTCATTGCAACACTGATTACAATAGCAAAGACCTAGAACCAACCCAAATGCCTGTCGATGCTAGACTGAACAGGGAAAATATGGTACATATACACCATGGAATACTATGCAGCCATAAAAAACAATGAGTTTGTGTCCTTTATAGGGACATAAATGAACCTGGAAACCATCATTTTCAGCAAACTGACACAAGGACAGAAAATCAAACACAGCATGTTCTCACTCGTAGGTGGGTGTCGAACAGTGAGAACACATGGACACAGGGAGGGGAGCATCACACACTGTGGTCTGTTGGGGGGAGATAGGGGAGGGATAGTGGTGGGTGGGGAGTTGGGGAGAGATAGCATGGGGAGAAATGCCAGATATAGGTGATGGGGAGGAAGGCAGTAAATCACACTGCCATGTATGTACCTATGCAACAATCTTGCATGTTCTTCACATGTACCCCAAAACCAATTTAAAAAAAATTCTAGGAGATAACATTGGAAAAACCCTTCTAGACACTGGCTTAAGAAAGGATTTCATGACCAAGAACCCAGAAGCAAATGGAATAAAAACAAGAATAAATAGCTGGTACCTAATTAAATTGAAGAACTTTTGCATGGCCAAAGATTCAGTCAGCAGAGTCAATAGACAACCCACAGATGGGAGAAAAATTTACACAATCTATACATTTGACAAAGGACTAATATCCAGAATCTATAACTAACTCAAACAAATCAGTAAGACAAAAGCAAACAATCCCATCAGAAAGTGGGCTAAGGACATGAATAGACAATTCTTAAATGAAGATATTCAAATGGCCAAGAAACAGGAAAAAATGCTCAACATCACTAATGATTAGGAAAATGCAAGTCAAAACCACAATGTGATACCATCTTACTCCTTTAATTATAGCTATAATAAAAACTTAAAAAACAGTAGATGTTAGCATGGATGTGGTGAATGGGAAACCCTTCTACACTGCTTGTGGGAGTGTGAACTAACATAGTCACTATGGAAAATAGTGTGAGATTCCTTAAAGAACTAAAAGTAGAATTACCATTTGATTCAGCAATCCCATTACTGGATATCTACCCAGAGGAAAAGAAGTCATTGTATGAAAAAGATACTGGTACACACATGGTTATAGCAGCATAATTCACAATTACAAAATCATGGAATTAACCCAACTGCCCATCAATCAACAAGTGGATAAAGAAACTGTGGTATATATATATATGATGGAATACTACTCAGCCACAGAAAGGAATGAATTAACAGCATTTGCAATGACCTTTGTGAGACTGGAGACTACTAATCTAAGTGAATTAACTCAGGAATGGAAACCAAACATCGTATGTTCTCAATGATATGTGGGAGGTAAATAAGCTATAAGAACACAAAGGCATAAGAATAATGCAATGAACTTTGGGGACTTGGGGGGAAGATTGGGAGGGACGAGAGGAATAAAAGACTACAAATATGGGGCAGTGTGTACTGCTTGGGTGATGGGTGCACCAGATTCTCACAAATCACCACTAAAGAACTTATTCATGTAACCAGATAACATCTATATTCCAATAACTCATGAAAAAAAAAAAAAGAGAAAGAAACACGAACCATGTAAAAGTCATTTAGTAAACTCATTTTCCCAGGAGAAAACTGGCATCTGCTGTCTAACCATTAACATCAGTAGGTCACAGTTGTTTATGAAAGCTGCAAAATTGGTTCAAACAAATCTGCATTTCTGTAGAAAGAGACACTTTATAACAGAAAGACATTACTTTCTATATGTTCATCTTAATTTATTTTATATTAAATTTATAACAAATTATATTTGGAACTTAATTCCCAACACATAATATATGATGGCACATATCATTTTTCTAATCACTCTCCATGTTTTCTTCATACTCTCTCTTATGATTTTATTATTAAAATAAAGGAGTTACAGGGATGGTGATGGAGGATGGAGGGAGGCAACAGAACTGAGCAGATAAATTACAATTGTGGTTTGGTGAACTTTAGAAAAATATAACTCGATAGAGCTTTGACTCAACTAAAGCAAAGGGAAACTTATTTAACTTATTTCACTTACACATTGTGGGATATAAATAGGAGGAAGAAGGGCATAAAAAGATCCCACTATCCTCTGTGGATCGGCTAATTTTCCATCTGTGCTTTGGAGCTCTACTTGTAAACACCTCAACTTGAATTTGTCTTCAATCGGTTGTTCTGCTTTGCTTGTATGGCATGGCCAGTTAATGATACTCATTAATGATATTCTACCCACCCTAATGCTTACTTTAATTCCAGAACAATGAAAAAATTCCTGTACTAGGTTTCTAGACACCAGAGCATTATTTAATGTGAGTTGTTATAACAGTGCCTGCAGTTCTATTCTCATACATACATACATAATTTACATTTAAATAGGCAAGATGGCCACCCAGGGACACCTGGCACAAGCACAATGCCACCTGCATAAAGCAAAACACAGTATTTTATGAGACAAAAACATCAGTTATTTCCAGGAATGTGCACAATGTGTAACACTAAGTGAAACAATATGATTCAAAAGACTTAAACTAACCAGGGGACCATTGGGGTAAAAGTAAAGGAAGTCTTAGAGCAAAGATAAATTCAAATTTGGAAAGTTTACATGTTTTTTCTCCGAGTTTCCAACATACTTTCCTAAAGTAACAAGTTAGAGTAGAAAGAATAAGTAATAAAAGAAAAATTTATTTAAGCACTTTAAAAAAGTACTAGCTTGACTTAGTATTGTAGATCTGCAAGTATACACTTGCTTGAAATAATATTCATTTTAATATAAAATTAGAAAAATATTAGATTACAAAGAGTATACACACATACACAAAATAAGAAGTAGCCTCTTTATGATTTTGGTAAACATATTTCTAGTCATTTTACTTTTCATCGTTAACAAAATTTTATGCATTTAAAAAATAAAATTTTGGGGCTGCATCCTCCCTGTTTCTCTGAGAAACAGTTTTCAGAATACTAGGGGTTTGTAATTTCTCATTAGCATGGGAAATTGGCTGGCATTCTTTATGCATGGGATTTAGTGTTTTGAAAGGACCTTCCATTCCATTCAATAATGAGGAATACGTAGACAGCCTTCCTTGGCCACTGTCTCCCCAGTCCCCAAACTTACGCCATTCTGCTCCATGACTTGAGCTAATTTGCAGATAATCTTTGCTCTCTGTTTCTCCTGCAATTTTTAATACTACACTCATTTGTGAAATGAGGAAATGTTCTTTTTCTTACACATTTTAGCAAATTTCTCTATTCATATTGCAGTTTTTTTTTGTCAGTTTCTCAAGTAAGTGTGGCATTCAAAATACAAAATTTGATATTATTTTTGAAACTATAAAAGGAGAAATGAACTGTTTAATACTCTAGTAACTTCATTTTTTAAAGAATTGTATACACCTTCAGAAAAATGAATCATAAATTTAGTAGTAGTACTTGAAAAAACAACAGTTTCTTTTCTTTTTTTTTTGGAGATGGAGTCTCTGTCAGCCAGGCAGGAGTGCCGTGGTGTGATCTTGGCTCACTACAACCTCCACCTCCCAGGTTCAAGCGATTCTCTGGCCTCAGCCTCCTGAGTAGCTGGGACTACAGGTGTATGCCATTGCACTCAACTTATTTTTGTATTTTTAGTACAGACGGGGTTTCACCATGTTGGCCAGGCTGGTCTTGAACTCCTGACCTCATGATCTGACCCCCTTAGCCTCCCAAAGTGCTGGGATTACAGGGGTGATCTACCAGGCCAAGCCCAAAACCAACACTTTAAAGCGAATCAATTTTGCTATTGCTCTTAAGGGTTTATTTTCTCAAATTGATTAGGTTTAAGCATGCCGCTATACAATGACTAAAACCTCTGGAAACACTAGAAAATTTAAATGATAATTGATACTGCCTGCTTAATATCTCATATCATTTAACTAGCAGTCTTCTATAAGATGTGTCTAAACTGGAAATACATTTGTTAATTTTCAGTACTAGTTCATGTTAGGTGAGTCATAAATGGATCTTCTTTTAAAAAAATCATGGTTTTGAAATCATGCTTTCTTAGGAAAGTCGGGGTATATATTGGCAGGCTGCGGAAATTGTTTAGCAAATTTACAAGGCTGTGCCATATTGTGTTTAAATGTCTTCTACTTTATATTTTGAGTCCCAGTTTTATTCTTTTCTAAAATTAATACCAGAGTAAGAAATTCTAAAATGGCAAATCTAAAAATATCTGTGTTGAACATATGCTAGGAAATTTTGTCCTAAATATATTATTTTGCAACCCTGTACATTACATACTCTTCATTGTTTGTAAATAACTTTTATGCCCTTACTTCCAACAAGGACTTTAAAAAATTCGTTTCAGAAGACTTCCTAGGAGATTTGCAGATGTTTGCTGTTGAATTTTTAAGAAATGTATTATATTTGTACAGTCAACATCCTAAATGCCTAGGGTTTTAGATCTTAGTTACTGATTATGGCTCTGGAATTTTTCAGTATGCCTTGCACAAAACTTAATCTCCAAGGAATCACTGTCCCCTGGGTTTGCAAGGCATATGTCTATTGCCCTAATAACATGTTATTCAGAAGATCACCCTCTCAGTGTTTCTAGAGTTCATATCAGATCTACACAGGAAGTACTCTAGGTGCTATTGAGTCCTTAGCAAATAAGGCAAGCCAAGTCTCTCCCTTTATGTTTCAGTGGGAGAGGAAGCAAAAACAAGTAATAGTAGTAAACAGTATCAGGATGTGATAAGGGCTATGAAGAAAAATAAGCCTGGTAAGGGGATAGAGAGGAGAAGACCTACCTCTAACAGGGTAATCCAGGGGGCTCTCTCTGAGGAGGTAACAGCTGAGTATAGAACTTATTAAATGAGGAAGTGTATGATGTATGCTTCCCAGTAGAGGAAACGGCAAGTGCAAAGGCCCTGAGGTGACATGTTCATTGCCTGTTTGCTGAGAAGACGAGTGTGTAGCTAAAGCACAGGCAGAGGAAAAACAGGGTTAGAAATATGGGTTTAAAAAGTAAATATGGGGCCAGAACATAGAGGTCTTAGCAAGCCATGGTAAGTTCAATCTACTTGTACTGGTATAACCAAACTCATTACTTAAGTAGTGAAACATGTCCACACCACTGAGTAAACATAAGCTGTTTGGAGCCGTTTATTATGTCCCTGTCTCAGCAGATGCTCTGATGTCTTTCTCAGGATTGATTTATCCACAGCAGGTGAGGTGATAGATACTATCAAGTTACTTGATCTACATATTTTTAATTTCACCACTGGCAGTGAGGATTTAGGTCTCTATTTAAATAAACTGTGATGGAAAGTTACTGGAGGGTTTTAGATAACGAGCAGGGAGTGTATGTCCCACATCTAACTTACTAATTTATAATATCAGAAGATACTAAGGTCATGGAAGGAATCAAAGAAGAGACATCATTTAGAAGGATATCATAGAAGTTCAGGCAAGAGATGACAGCATATTAGGCCAGCGTGATAGATTTGGTGTTACAGTTAATACTAAGCATCAACTTGATTGGATTGAAGGATGCAAAGTATTATTTCTGGTATGTCTGTGAGGGTGTTGCCAGAGGAGATTAACATTTGAGTCAGTGGACTGGGAGAAGAAAATCCACCCTCAATGTGGGTAGGCACCATCCATTCAGCTGCCAGTGTGGCTAGGAAAAGCAGGCAGAAGAAGGTGGAATAAGCTGATTGGCTGAGTTTTCTGGCTTTCGTCTTTTTCTTGTGCTAGATGCTTCCTGCCATTGAACATCAGACTCAGACTCTTCAGTTTCTTCAGTCTTTGAACTCTTGGACTTACCCTAGTGAATTCTCTTTCATATGTACATATATCCTATTAGTCCTGTCCCTCTGGAGAACCCTAACACAGATGAAGAAGGTGAGGCTTGGTCACAGTCAGAATTATTATTATATTTTGATGGCCATATTATTATATTTTGCCTTGTCCAGAGTCACAATTATTATTATATTTTGATGGCTATATTTCATATATAGGTTGGAGTGGGCTGTGGTTACAAGTAGAATCCAAAATATGTGCTGGCCTTGAACAAAGTGGAAATGTATTTCCCTATTTGTTAATGTTAACAGTTTTGGTTCTCAAATCCCTATAGATTCACAAGAGCAGAAAAGGCAAAAGGGGGGTAAATAAAATTATAATTGTGCTTTTAAAGTTCTTATATTGTTTGTGTAGTATTCACTTGAGTGCTTATAGGTAGAGTGCGAGTATATGTGAAAAGACATAACTGAGAGATGCATACTGTAATTTCTAGAGCTAAATGTCAAAGGCTATTTTGAAATTTATCAAAAGAGAAAATGATATATGTTCCAGATAATGAGTATTCTAATTACTCTGATCTGATCACTATACCTTGTAGGTGTCACAACATCCCTATGTACCCCATAAACATGTACAATTATGACACAATTATGTGTTAACTAAAAAATATAAATAAAAAGAAAAATATATTTCTTCTACATATAGGAGTGTAGGTTAATTTATTTTTAATTTTAGTATTCTAGGATGTTATTTCATTGTCTCTGGCTTCTATTGTTGCCAGTAAGAAGTTAGACATATTTTGTGTTTTCTTCTTCACTTATGGTGTAATGCTGGCTAAATCTGCTTCTATTAGTTCATTCTCATACTGCTAGGAAATACCCAAGCCTGGGTAATTTATAAAGAAAAGAGGTTTAATTGACTCAAAGTTCCACATAACTAGGGAAATCTCAGGAAACTTACAATCATGGCAGAAGGTACGTCTTCACAGGGTGGCAAGAGAGAGAATGAATGCCCAGTGGAGGGGGAAGCCCCTTATAAAAAAAAATTAGCTCTCATGAGAACTAACTTATCACCACCCTCATGATTCAATTATCTCTACCTGGTCCTTCCCATGACACATGGGGACAATGGGAACTACAACTCAAGATGAGATTTGGGTGGGGACACAGCCAAGCTGTATCACTGCTTTTAATATTTTTAAAAAAAATCTTTTATTTTCAGCAGTTTGATTTTGTGTGCTTTTGTCGTATTTATGCTTTTTTTAAAATTGCATTTTAGGTTTTGGAGTACATGTGCAGAACATGCAAGATTGTTGCATAGGTACACACATGGCAGTGTGATGTGCTGCCTTCCTCCCTATCACCTATATCTGGCATTTCTCCCCATGCTATCTCTCCCCAACTCCCCACCCACTGCTTTCCCTCCCCATTTCCCCAGAACAGACCCCAGTGTGTGATGCTCCCCTCCCAGTGTCCATGTGTTCTCATTGTTCAACACACACCTATGAGTGAGAACATGTGGTGTTTGATTTTCTGTTCTTGTGTCTCAGTTTGCTGAGAATGATGGTTTCCCTGTTCATCCATGTCCCTACAAAAGACACAAACCCATCGTTTTTTATGGCTGCATAGTATTCCGTGGTGTATATGTGCCACATTTTCCCTGTCCAATCTATCATCGATGGGCATTTGGGTTGGTTCCAGGTCTTTGCTACTGTAAACGGTGCTGCAATGAACATTTGTGTGCATGTGTCCTTATAGTAGAATGATTTATAATCCTTTGGATATATACCCAGTAATGGGATTGCTGGTTCAAATAGAATATTTATACTTTTTGTGTTTCACTGAGATTTGTGGACATGTAGGTTGATGACTTTCATTAATCTTCAAACTTTTTTCTGTTCTGTTATTTTCTGTTCTTCTTATTCTGCAATCATAATTACATGTGTATTAGACTACTTGAAAATGTTTCACAGATCTTAGATGCCTTGTTATAGTTTCTGTAGTCTAACAAAAAACAGAAGTCTGTAACACAAGTTTTGGTGAGCAATTAATCCTCCCTTGCAAAAGTAAGAGCTAAAGAGATCTGATGTGGATAGACAAGAAGAAAGCTGAAAGGCTGTCTACAAGATGTTTGCTTGAATAACTCGGTGAATGATGGTTTCCTTTATTGAGATTCACCTCGTGGAGAATAAAAGGAGAAACAGAAAAATAATGAACACTATGGTTATAGACATGTTAGGTTTCAGGTACCTAAAAGAAACAAGAGATTAAAAAAAAAAAAAAAAAAAGAGAGAGAGAGAAGAAACAAAAGATTTCAAATATCTGAAGCTCCAGGTTTATTAGTTATCATGCCACAGATAATACTCTAAGTTTTAGCAGTCCAATGGGTCAGAAATATTCAAATTTATTGGCATTGATGAGAATGCCTAGGAAGAATGTATAGATAAATAGAACGTTTGAAGACTGAGCCCTGAGGCATACTGATGCTTAGACGTTGGAAAAGGAAGAAGATCCTGCAGAGGAGATTGAGAAGCAAGAGGAGGGAAACCATTAGAGCATCTAGTTCTGGAAGCCAGAGAAAGATGTTTCAAAAACAGTGATCAAATGTACAAGATGCTGAAGTGTTGAGAAGGTGAGCCAGGAATACAGACTAACAGGTTTGGCAATGTTGAGGTCGTTGTTGACATTGATAGGAACATTTTCAGTGTAGTAGTGAGGATGAATGACTAGTTGGAGTGGAGGTTAAGGGAGAATAGGAGAAAAGAAAATGGAATTGTCAAGTATAGACCTACTGTTTCAGTGAGTGTGTTAGTTTCCTATTGATGCTGAAACAATTTTTTACAAATGGAATGGCTTAAAGAATACACATTTATTACCTTGCTGTTTCTTTTAGAGTTCAGGAGTCTGACTGCGTTAAAATGTTGGCAGGATCTCGCTCCTTCAGCAGAACCTAGAGGACAATCTGTTCTTTGCTTTTTCCAGCTTCTAGAGGCTGCCTAGATTCCTTACTTCACAGCCTTCTTCCATCTGCAAAGCCAGCAATTGCATTGCTCTGACCCCTCCCTCCGTTTTCACATCTCCTTTTCTGATTCCAGTCTCATAAAAGACTTTTGTTATTATATCGGACCCACCTAAATAATCCAGGATAATCTTCCCATCTCAGAATCTTTAATTTAATTTGATCATATCTGAAAAATCCATTTCCCTATGTAACATATTCACAGGTTTGGGGGATTAGGATAGGAACAGCATTAGGATGCCATTGTTTTGCCCAGCACAGAAGAGTTTTCATACTTCAGTATGCAAAAATATGCCAGTTTACATTGCTAAGTGTACTTTGGCAACATTTAGAGGTTATTTATGAAAAATCACAATAAGCTTAAATAAGTAGAAACTAGCTGAATATAGTTTTAAAGACACTATTTTAAAGTGCTTGTTACTATTGATTTGAGAAAACCCTGAACTATTTTTCCAATATAGACTTCCTAGACAGACACACTTATCTGCAAATGGACACAATTTACATATGAATTGTATGTTAATAATACAGTCTTACCTGTTGTGGAGCATGGTGTAATCTAAACAATTTAAAAAATCTAACAGGAATATAAAATGCACATGGTAATTTCTTCACCTGCAACTCTTTTACACATTATGGCTACTCCATATAATTACAAACTGTAATTATAAACTAATACTTTGGACCTGGAAACAACAATTATTGATTTCACAAAGCAACAAAGATTGTGTGTGTGTGTGTATGTGTGTATGTGTGTGCATGCATGTTTGAGAAACAAAACAGTATGTTTTATTTTTTTGTATGCTGTTAAGTCCTTGTTGCTTATTTATTTAGAGTCCTCTTAGCTCCAAATTGAAGTGACTTACAAAAATACATGTAACATCATATGATAAAAAAAACTAATAGAGAAAATAGAGTAGAATATTAAGACGATGACAGAGGAAAATGTATGTGGAAATCATATGTAATAAGGCCATACTAGATATTAACATATAATAATATATGTGTGTATTAAATATGTATGTATAGTTTAAGCTGATAATGTAAGAATCAATTTTAGAAATGGTACATAAAACTGATATGATTGTTGAAATGAGGGTTCTATTTAACTTCCTTAAAAAGGAACCATGTGATAGAACTTCCTGCTGCCTTAGTGTAGTAATACCATGAAAAAGTAGTGTCCATTTTATTTTCAGTTTAATTTTAAATAACAAGCACTAAGACAAAAGAAACATTCTAGCTGTTAGAAAATGACTTACCGGGAGAGTGGTGGGAAAGTACGATTTTAAACTGTCAATTGTGTGTTTCTGTGTTTATCAAAGCTTGTACTTAACACAGATAAAGAAGTACGCTCTACTGAGAAAAGTGGCTTTAAAAAATAAATTTGATAAAAAATTTAAATGATCAAACACACCATGTTCTCTTTCTTTTTGTTGCTCCCTCAAAGTTCTATCTTGTGTCTCTCCCCCAGCTTTGATGAGTTTTTATAATCTTTGGACTTTCATTACCTTCAAATAGGATTCCCTTCCTCCCACAGACTTTCAGAAACTCATTTATTATTAATCAGTTGAATGTATGACACTCATTGTACTTAAAAAAAGTCATATGTGCTCTTGTTTATTTCTACCTGATTTCAAAGCATTAAATTATTTTAGGTTATCCGTATTTTTTCATCACTCACTTGAATCATTTATTTGTGTCTAGGAAACAGTAAAATATATGATCACTTCACAGAATAAGACAAAACAAATCTTCATATAGTTCTTCCTTTGCTTACTGTTGTCCACTCGAGGTAAACATGTTACTCTCCCATGACTTTAGAAATAGAATAGAAAGAGTGAAATTGGCCTAATAGTCAAGTCTCTACTCTGGCTAAGCTCAAACTATTCCCATTTGGGAAAACATGGTTGAGATGTTCTCTATAAAGATTGATCCTCTTTGTAGAAGTAAATGCATACAGACATATTCAGGATGTTCCTGCACACTCTAGACAGATTGAGTACTCTGATTTCACCAAAGTCCAGGCCCTCACTCCTACACCAGTGCAAAAGTTCACTGGTTATCCTCTTGACTAAATTTTGCTTCTAAGCCCCGCTCTTTATCATCTCAATAAGCACTAACAATAAAATAACTGTCATAGAGCTTAGTATATACCAAGTTTTATGCTTTTTATGAACTATTGTTGTGTAATTTTTGGGACAATACAATGATATGTTATCTTTTAAACGTGAGAAAACAAAATCTAGAAGGCTGAGTGATCACATGTTTACATGGTCAGTAAATGGTAGTGCCAAGATTCAGACCCAAACCTAGGACTGGTTCATTTCAGAGACTTTGCTCTTAGGTAACCATACTTAAACATTATTTTTAGCCTAAACCTTAACAATTTCTAATTATATTTAATTATAGAAAGTTTAGACAGGTCTTTCTATTAAAAAATAATAATTAAAGCTAGCATGGATTAAGCCCTTAATACAGAGCCAGGTGATTTTCTTAGTTCTTTATGTTATTATTCAGTTAAATTTATACAACTTTTAAATTTTTAATAAACTTAAAAATTCTAACTTTTAGGTTAGTTCCTTTAAATTTAAAAAAAATTTATAATTAAGGAAACCAAGCTTTAACGATACTAAACCACCATGCAAAAGCCTACAACTAAATTATCTATTTGCAATTCAAACTCAGGCCTGCCTAATGTTAGCAAGTATTTTCATAATTTGTACATTTAGGGACTCCTAAGCAAAGAAAACTCAAACCTGAGTTAAAGGACAAGCCTGGGGAAAAGGAAGTAAAAGATGATTCAATAAATAATGAGCAAACTATGGAGAGAACTGAAGATTTATTTCTAAATATGTTCACTTTTCAAAGGAGGATAAAGCCTGGAGTCATGAAACCATCTGTTCACATTCCAAAGGATTATAAAACATTAAGGATCAAAAGTTTCTTCTTCTCTTTAGGAGGGAAGAGGGGACGCCATGTAGCCTGTATGAGCTTCTGGAATCATATTTTTGGGCATCCTCAAGTGTGGTGTAAGAAATCCCCTTTGTACATAGGCAGAGTCTATCTGGTTCTCTCCCATCAGTCTGTGTGGCATCAGAAACCAAATGGGCATTGGAAACCAAGGTGGTTATTGTTATAAGTACTGATAGCGCCTTATCCTGACACCTCGGGTTTGCTTTCAGGGTAATATAAATAACATAGATATTAAAAGCTTATTTCCTGACTTCATATAACTCTCAACACTATGCCGTTTTTTCTCAAAACTCTCCATAATTCTACTCTATCCTATGAACACTCCACTACTTTCGACTGTTTCTGAAATGAAATCTAGGTTCTCCTCCTCACTATCACATGAGAATGGGTATTCCTATACCTGAAGCATTTTTATTCCTCTCTCCTTGTTTTCTTTTATCCTTTAAACTTAATTTATTCATACATTAAATGTCTAATTTAAATCCCACATGCCATAAAAATCAGTATTTGTCATTTTGCTTTTGAAGCTCATCATTAGGCTTCATGTAATTCTTGTCTCCACTATTATTTATTATTGTGCTAGGTTTGATTTTCCTTCCTTTCCTCAGTGGATTATTAGCTCCTAAAAATAAAGTACAATATTAGTTCTGATAGCCAGGAAACAAACTCATAAATGGGTCAATGATGCTTACATAGAAGGCATCCAGGGATGTGTGTATGTGTGTGGGTGTATGTATATGTATGCTTTCATATGTGTTCACGTGTGTGCTTGAGCAGCCAATATTCTGAATGTTAGAGAAAAAGCTAAATCAGAGTTAGTCAAATATTGAATATAAGAACTAATAGAAGAGAGAGGATAGACAAAATTTGGAAAGTTGAGAATGCATTACATAATGGAGAAAAAAACAGGCTTTCTGGCAAGGGAAAATACAGAAATGGTTTGCAACTATTAGCACTTTAGTACATTCTGAAAAGTTTTATTAAGGCAGTAGTCCTTCCTTTCACTAGAGAAAATATAAATTGCCTGAGTTTTGATAGATAGAAAAACTTCTGATGAAGATGTGACAGAGTGACACACAGAGAATGCAGACTTATAAACTCTGTTGTTGGAAAGCTACATAAAGAAGACAGTAGCTTTTTCAAAAATTTTATTTTTACATAACTAATTGGGGTATAGGTGGTATTTGGTTACATAGTAAGTTCTTTAGTGGAGCTTTGTGAGATCCTCGTGTGCCCATCACCCAAGCAGTATACACTGCCCTATATTCGTTGTCTTTTATTCCTCGCCCCCTTCCCACTCTTCAACCCAAGTTTCCAAAGTCTGTTGCAACTTTGGACTGTTGTCCAATCCAGTGGAATGGGGTGGCAGTGAGAGATACCTCGAAAAACAGACAGACATCTTCTGGAAGACAGATGGTGGGAATCTATGTGTAAAATGAAGTTTAGAGGGGCTCAGATTCAAACCTTTGTGCTCTCATTTTGTTTAGAACCAACTCAGCCTTGAAGGGGACAACTAAATGTGTCCATGGCATGCTCATCTGTTATTGTCTTATGAATTACTCAGTTTTATCTTTTCTTGTCCCATTTACTATAAATACTGAAATTTGATTCAGAAAAGACTCAGATGATTAATATAAAGAAGAGGTTAAGTTTAAAAATAAATAAAATATAAATTGTGTCTGTGTGTACTGTGTGGTATTCATTGTGTAGTGAGGAGTTTGAATCCACCATCCCCGGGTTTGAACTCCAGCTCTGTATTCAAAGCTTATATGTGACTTTGAGCAGGGTAGATAATCTTCCTGATGTTTATCTGTGAAATGCAAAAAAAAAAAAAAATTCTTTGCATTAAAATGTTTTAAGGATTATATGAATTCATATGTGGAAGGAGTACAGTCTTGGATCTAGCAAAAACTAGGTGCTCAATAAGTATTATTTATTATTATTATTACTATCACATTGTTATACATTATTACGTCATAACAAACAACAGTTCTTCATGTTGCCAGTTCTTTATGTTTTTAGAAGGTCGTTGCTCAGTAGTTGTAGAAACTCAGTACTGTTTTCTTTTAGCTACCTTACACACAACTCTTGGTAAAACTTGAGATTCTGTTGTGTGTTTCTCAGGTTTCCTCAAGAATCATTGGGTGTCATACTTCAGGTTCTGGTCAGTCACTATAATATGCATTCAGTTAATTTAGGAGTTTAGAAGCTAATGGTCCCATTGCAACCCCCCTGACATTTTAAAATAAGCCAAATAAAGCAGGAGAGTATTTTACATGGACTCCCCAAACAGAGAGGGTTATCAAGTTCATTTACATGTTTACCAAGGCTGCCAGCCATCCTGACTTGTTTGGTTGAAGACTGTTTTCAAATGAACTGAACTCCGTTTCTGATGGTCTGCTGGCAGTAAAACAGCATGAAATCTCACTCATCATTATTACTTACTCAGTGGACCTGTTTTCCATCAGTAAACTTTGGTATTAAATCAGAGTTTGAGATGCGTCATTTTTAACCATGTATACGTTGCTAGAGGCAACAAAAATCATTAAAATTTGGCTCCTGGTATAATGACAAGGTGCATGAATGGGGTGGAAGTTGTAAAGGACTATAAAACTGTTAAATTTGGTGTGTGGGAGGAAGAAATTATTTGTAAAACCCATAAACTTCTTTAGCCAAAATATCTGTTACATGCTAAATGGTGCTAATGAGCTGTTCTAAAAATCTAGGTCACTAAAATATATATTTGTATCTCTTGCTGTGTAAGTGAACATTACAAAGAGGAACTGTTGGTTTTCCTTACAATTTCTGAAAGAAAAAAACAAATGACCTTGTTACTACAAATTTAAGGCCTAGGCCACATTTGAAAAAAGAAAAGCCATTATTAGTTTTAGAAACTGTGACCTCAAAAGCAAGAATTGCACATGAGGTTTTGCAGTGAGATTTTCTAAAGCATATTCTTATATTTTACCAATATGTTGAACCAAAAAATATGAATTCTCAAAGGAGAAATGTTTTTTAATTGTTGATAACTTTAAATAGAAACACTTGTAGTATACCAGCAAATATAAATAAAGTGTATGAGTAAACTATTAATAGTTTAGGGAAATTGATGAATTGAAAGTAAACCACCATTTTAACTGTGTTTATATCTATATCTGTATCCATATCCCTAAATCTGTATCAATATCTATATATCCATATTTGAGAAGAAATAAGCAATGCAAATCAGCTTATTACTAATAATAAACATTGTGTAAATGAATATGATGTAATCAGATAGGAAAGTGGAATACAAATTCTCTATCAACATAGAACCATCACTTCAGTCATTCACTGTGATATGTTGCTTTGAACAGCATTTGTCTAAATTGTGATGTTAGTGAAAGGCAGGAGTTGACGAGATGTAAGATTATAGAGTGCTTAGCTGTTAATCAGAATCACTATTTTCTTGGTAAAGTTAAATTCACCCATCCAATTCCATTATTAAATCAGCATTAGTGCAATTCTAAATCGCACAGCTACCGCTACTTATGTCAAGGGGATAAGGATAACTCAGGCTCTGTTCTAGTAAACAGCCAGTAAACAGATTCCAGATCTTGAGAGGTGGAAGACTCAGTTAATCAATATTAGGTAAAAAGTCTGAGCAAGAATAACAGTACCAAACAAATCTTTTAATTAACAGAAAAAAAATTAGGAAGGATTTAAAAATCAAATTTTAATTTAATTTAATATTCCTACTAAAATGGGGGAATGATGACAAATAAAAAAGATAAAAGACACTTTTTATAGATAGGTTGGGTTTTACTAAATTCTAATGTGGAAGAAACTTTTACCAATTGGTATATGGTTTTTTTGAGTTACTCAGAGAGGACAACTGAAAGTCGTATTAACCCACTTTGAAATCTGTTTCCTACATCTTTAAAAATAGGCTTTGATTCTGTTACTTGCACTATTTTACCCTTGACCTAATTAACCTAAAATTATAATAGGACTAAAATTCATAGTCTGGACTTTGTGTGCCCTGAAAATTACATCTGTTTGACCCAAATATATTGAGTAACTACTAAGTGATAACCCCAGCTGCTGACAAGACAGACACATTCCTTGTCCTTCTGAAACTTACAGGCCAAATTTGGATAAGTAAAACCAACTCTAATATAGTATTATTTGTATGATTATATGAAAGTCCAAGTTAGGAGCTCAGGCAAGATTTCTGTCAGGAAATCCTTCAAAATTGAAACCCAAAGTATGAGTTGGAATTAGTCACATGAACAATGGGGAAGAATATTTCATCCAGGGACAATGTGGAAGAACAGAGTTAGAGAATGGTAATTCTAAAGAACTGGAAAAAGGTCTATGTGGTTGGGGTTGAATTTGGTGGAGAATAAGTTAGGGATCAGATGAAATAGGGAAGCTGGGCTCTCTGATTGTAAACACACTGCTAAGCCAGGTCAAACAGTTTGACATTTCTTAAAGCCTAGGGAGATGCTATTGAAGAACTGTAAACCATGAAAATTGTGGATAAATTGTGTTTCAATGTAGCAAACAGATTGGAAGAAAACAGGGTACATAACTAGGAAACTAGGTGAAAACTTGGACTTAAGTGAAAGATGAGAGTAGTCTGGATTAAGGAAGTGACAGCAGAGGTGAAGATAAGTGGATATGTGCATGTCGCATGGGGTGAGGGGTTGGTCATGATTAATAATGTACATAGGGCAACAGGTCATAGTATAATCTTGCCCTACTTCCTGGCTTAGGGATTACAGCAGGACAGTAGACTAATGAAGGAAGATGATGGATATTTAAATCAGTTTATTTTGAGATGTCTTTGGGATAGATGAGTTGTATGAACTTTAATATGGGAACCTGGAGCTCAGGAGAAAATATAGAGTTATAAATGTAGATTTGTGCATTTTCAGAGTATACATGATTATCAGAGCCATAGGAGTGTTGAGATAGTCTGAAGGGCAGAGTATATGCAATGAGAAGAAGGGAATCTTTAGGGCAGGGACATCAATTCCTCTTTCAGTGACTCACATCTCTCTTTTATCATACTCCTCTTTCATGTGGGTGGTGGGAAGAGTCACAAACTCTTTGATGGGAAAACATGCAATGCTTTAAATTATTTGGAAGAAAAGAATACAGAAAAGGCAGTTAAAATGACAGAGACCTGGATTATACACATAACAATGGAACGGTTTGGAAGACTTTCTAATCAGGTCTCTGTTCAAACTGAGAGTCCTATCCCATCAAACAGTGGTATAAGCATAAAGGAGCAATTAATTCTAAGTCTCTGCTAGAGATACACTAAAAATGTTCTGGAATTGCTGATTTTCCCCGATCATCCATAAAAGTGCAATAAGTCAGCTGTAAAACTTTCTTAAAATGCTTATCCATCCATCCATTCATTTCCCTTATTTTAAAGACAAATTTTGCATATTTTCTTATATGACTTAAACTAACACCATTACAAATATTTCCAAAGAGCTGCATTGTCCTTCACTTCTAGAACACTTTGTCTCCAATTCTGCAACAGTCAAGCTCCTGCAATAGCTCTCCAGTTTATAGAAAACGTATCAAGTGCCCTGTGGTTTTTGAGAAGCCTCAAGGCCTTTTATTCTCAGGAAATAGATCTATAAACACTTAATAAATTAATGTTCACAAGGACAACAGAACATATGTCATACAAATGATCACCAAGAACTGCCTGGCACAGTGAATGCGTCCAGAATGTAATTTATATATTTTGCTTTTAAGAAGTTAAGATAAAAACAGCTCCTATATAGACATTACCAAATGTTACAAGAGAAAGATTTCTGCTACACTCACACTTTAGACAGTCAGTTCTGAGGGAATTCGTTTTACCAACAGGGAAGATTTACCCCGCCAATCAAGCTAGAGAAAGACGGTGAACAGCTTGGTCTACATTGAAGTGAAGATCCTTTGGAGACCGCCATTATTATCCCCTATTGTAATCTTTTTGTTCTTTTTGTTTTTATATTGTAACATTTCTTATCTCTAAATGGAGTAGTCCCTTCCTCTTTTTCTATTCTTGTTCTAGAAGAAAAAATAAAGTTTTTGTCAGTTCTGGGACATGAAAAGAAAAACCTGTCAGGGTAATGGTAAATGGGTAGTGGGTATAATGGGAAATGATATTGTGTCTTTTTTTCACGGTTTAGAGACAACAAAAATTGCCTTGGACAAGTCACTTAACATGTCATTCACTGGCCTATGACTCAGCAGGGGTCCTTGACCTTTGCTAGACCCCCTCTGAAAGCCTACTCATGCTAACTTCTCAGTCGGATTGTCCCAGGACAACTGGTAACTCCCAAACTCCCACCTCAGAGATTCCAATGAATTCAAAGCAAAAATGGAAAATATTCTACTAATCCAAGTGAGCATTCAGGAATAAGTGAGGGAAACTTCTTAGAAAGGAATTCACATCTCTTCAAAATTCCTCAATTCATTTGGGTCCTTATTACTTATAAAGAAGCTTTTTTTTCTTTTGCTTTGGCATACGTTTTGTTAAGTTGCTTTGAAATATTTGTTTTTGTTTGGATTTTCTGTGGAATATATTTAAGCATTACAGAAGAAATTAAACAAAATCTGTAAAGAACTGAATGAATACAGAAAGTTACCCACAGCTGATTTTATATTTGCACAGGTATGTGAATATTTTAGGTGAAAACCAAAGAGAAGATATTTCCTTATAGACAACAGACTTTTTTTTTTTTTGGCAGGTATTAGAACATTTCCCTAAGCAATATTCACTGTTTTTCTTAGTTGTGGTGATAAAAGCTTTCAAAGAAAAATAAAGTGAAAGCAAGAAAAATTATCTAATCAAATGGGTGTGCCAGAAGTGGTTTTATACTTATTTCACCCACATGTGTGAGAAAAGTATCTAGTGTTCAGGTAAGTAGGTGAAATGAAGAAATAATTGAGTGTTATAAGGGACTATGTGGTAAAGGAAAGGGCAAACTAAGGGAGACTTTTGAAGCCCAGGCAAAGCTAACAAACATGAGGAGAAAGCGGTGGATCTGTGTTAGAATTTGAAGGCTAGTTAACATCATGACAATATGCACTTTCCTTAGATGGAAGAAAGGAGTGGATTTTTGAGAAAAGGATCTAGATAGTCTGGTTAAGAAAAGTCATGGTACTTGTTGTTTAAGCGGCATAAAGAAACATATTTTACTGGAGTGACAAGTCCTCCTTTGAAAATTTTAGGGGATTTTTGTAGTTTTTTTGAGACAGGGTCTTGCTCTGTTGACTGGGCTGGAGTGTGATAGGGTGATCAAAGCTCACTGTAGACTCAGCATCCCTAGCTCAAGCAATCCTCCCATCTCAGCTTCCCACGTAGCTGGAATTACAGGTAAGCCACACCATGCCCAGCTAATTATTTTTATTCTTTGTAGAGATGGGTTCTAACTATGTTGTCCAGGCTGGTCTCAAACTCCTGACTTTAAGTGATCCTCTTGCCTTGGCCTCCCACAGGGCTGAGATTGAGACATCATGCCTGGCAAGGGGATATTTTTAATGGTACATATTAAGTGGTTCTAGTGGAATGTTATAATTCCGAGAGCATCTACTCATTTGCCTTAGTTTAAAAACATTAAGAAAGAGGTGTCTTTATTAACATCTCTCTGTTATACCATTAAATACATATCCAAGCCCTGTTTATTTTATTTCTGTATAAGACTCTTGAAATTGTCATGATTCCAACTCCACTGTCATACTTCTTGCTTGAAATATTTAAATACTTTATCCTTTTTGATAAAATTCAAACTTCTTGTTTGATGTAAAGTTCATGATCTTTTACCTCTTAGTATTACCTCTCGTCTCCCTCTAACTTGTACTTTTCTTTCTTATAACTATACAAATCCACATGCGTTTTTTTTTCAATTACATTCTCCCTCTGTCTGGAATGCTCTTCTACTTCCTGGGACATATTTTACTAATAATTAAATTATGCTTCCTTTTCATGAAGCTTTTTCTGTCCTTTAATCTGAATTAGAGTTATCTTCCATATCCTTTGATTATGGCACTTATCATAGGACATTAAAATTTTCAGTTGAATTATTTTTACTTTCCTTATTTTATTTTTAATATTTTCATAGCAAGGTCTATGTCCTTTAGGTATTAAATTCTTACACCCACCAAATAAGGTAGACCATGAATAATTTGTATATAGAATCAATGAAATCATGCAATAACACTTATGTGGAAAACTAATATTTTTTAAATGGAAGTTTTAATATTGCTACTGTAATATGCTTTTATATCTTGATAAGCAAAGATCATAGTGTTTGTAGTACAATTCCTTTGCTTTTGCAATCAAGAGGATACTTACTGTGCAAGTATTCTGAAAAGCATAGTTTCAAAAATGTCAACTTAAAAAAAGAATGTGACTATGTAAGATATGTCAAATGTCATCAAACTCTTTTCCTATCCTTATATTCTAGAGATTTTTATAGAATAACAAATTTTGCTTTGCAAAATATAGGCACCCACAGATTATAGAAAATCTAAGCTCCTGAAAATGTTCAATCTTCTATAAGAGTATCAAAATTACATTTTATATAGAGGGATGAAAAATATAATAATTCCTACTTAAAATAGTGAAGTTATCATTTGCATTTTATTCATGTGCAATATAACTAGATTCTGAATTCTAACTTGATTTATTAAGTTATGATATTTTGAATTATAAATTCAAATGAAAAATTGTGGAACTTCTTACTTTATATACACTATATAAGCATGCTATTTATTTTTTGATATAAATATGGAATAGATCGCCCAATCAGCTTTTTTACCGTAACTCATGCAAGGTTCTCTTTGAGCCTAATTTAAAATCCCCTTACGAATTATACCTCCCTTTTCTCAAAAACCTCAAATTCATCGATGTCTCTGTAAAAGCACAGTGCTCAGCAATGATTGGAGCACAGTAGAGAGGGATTTGCATCTTCCTTGTTTCAAATGTCTATTTGACTGTTAACCCCAAGGTTACTTTAGATTTGTCAGAAACAACTATTTGACTCAGTTAAAACAAATACCCAAGTCTTCACAAAACTGACTTGCCTTACCTCAGGGACATGCAATACATTGGATTCCTTTTAAAATCAGTTTAGTTTAAAACGTAAGGAAATCCTTTTGAATCTGTTGTAAATATGTGTTATAATTATATCCAAATATGCATTTCCAGAATTTAGGATGATGTACAAGGAAACAATCAAGGGAAAGGATAGGCCCACAAGCTATTTTCAGGATTAAAAAAGTATATAAGGAACATTTGGTGTTTGTTGATAATAAGGGTAGAAGAAACTACAATGTTGAGTGTTTTTCTTTCAGTTGGAAACATATCAACTCAGTGTTGTAATAATGTTGCTCATTTTATGCTGTTCTGTGGTCACATGTGTATATGTTTGTATGTAGTATATATTCACCTAATAAACATGGGAAAAATAAATAAATTATCTTTAAATAAATGCAACATATCAGCTATAAAAATTCCAGTGAAAACATTCTGGAACTGGTATCTTTAAAAGGCAGATAATCTAAAAATATGAATAAGTTTTAAGAAGATTTAATAAAGCTCCTGCTTGGAAGTTACAACGCTGTTTGTTAAAATTTTAAAGGGTATTCCTCATCCACTGTGGCTGACAGAATATGGGTAACAAGAACCATCCATACAACTTACTGGCTTTGTGGCTATCTCCTTATGACTGTCATCAAGTTTATCCTTGAGACCCTCATATAGACAAAGCCTCTTCTGCATATGCCTCCTGTAACAGCCCCTTGGAAGCCCTCTTTTCAGCTTTTTTAGACACACATGAACACACATCATGGCCAATGTTATGATAGAAAAGCAACTTTCATTTGTCTCAAAAATTTATTTGCTACTTTTCCCTAATTTAGTTAGTAAGACTAAAAAAATTCTGTCACACATAAT
Organism: Saguinus oedipus; assembly: GCA_031835075.1. Taxonomy (NCBI): domain Eukaryota; kingdom Metazoa; phylum Chordata; class Mammalia; order Primates; family Cebidae; genus Saguinus; species Saguinus oedipus. The sequence continues at coordinate 33,900,562 of CM063169.1, read as the reverse complement.
TTAAATTTCAGATAAAGCAAATAGAGAAAAGTCTGAGTTTTCAATTTGGAAACTTGTTTAGCCTTTGCTGGTGTTTCAGAATTCTCATTAAGCTTTAGTGTCTTGGCTTCAAGATGTGTGCTCAGCAATTCTGGCCACCAGAGAGTTCCCTTGCTCAGGATCCTGCCTCCTCTAGTGGAAGCCACGACATCTGAAATTAGGTTTTATTGTCATATTGGGATGCAGTTATCATAAAAAAAAAATGACTAAGTTATTTTTCACTTTGTGTACATGTCATTATTCATACAGAAACCATTCATTGCCATTGGGAATAGAATGGACAGTTTGAATTATTTTCTATTATTTTATCATCAATTATTTGCATCCCTATTTTTATTATGGCAATACAAAAGGTTTGGTATATGGGTTTCTTAGTATGTATTTCTGAGTATCTTTATGGAGTATCAAGCAATGGTTATAATGTTAACAACATTAAAGGGTAACTAAAAGAAATCTTAACAAATTGGGGTTCTTTAACTGAAATAATTTTCTGACTATGTGTTGCTAGAGAACATAACAAATTTCATTCTAGGAATTATGTATGACTTTAAGAGTCACCTCTGACAGCATCATTTGGCAAAACTTACTTTTGGTTGAGAAGGAAGCACAATATTCATAACCATTTCAAGTTGTCGCAGGTGAAGGGAAAAGCTAACAACAAGAAGTGAGGCTGAGGGTAAACAAAGATAATTGCAAATGGAGTTCATAGGATACCATAATATTTTAACCAATATAATCAATATTTAATTCTCCCCCTTTCCCAACTGTAAAGAACTGAACTGAGTCAATTTGTTTACACATAAAACTCATCTTTTGAGATGTTATACTAATGCAGGACAAAATAAAATAAATTCTTTAAACAAGTCTTGGGATTAGATTGCAACTTGTAAGTCATCTTCAGATCTTGAATTCTATCTCAAATCTTTTCAAGTTGTGAGGCATTTGGTATTCACTCCAAACTATGTAATAACATGAGTTTGCAAGCAGAGTGCAGACACTAGGCACGTGTTAAGAATTTTAGGCTGTTCTTTGCGAGAGCAAAGAGTTGCAGATTGAAACTAGCTGCATCTCTCACGTATGATAATGAATTTTTTCAATCAAGAAAGAAAGTCGGTTTGTAGGTTTTGGATGGATTGGCTTGATTAAAGCAGATCCATATTTCTGTTTCTAATTCTTCTGCATGCTTTTATTTCAATTTAAATTGCTACAAACTGGGATTTATATTTTAAATTTGTTTTATGTATGCTATTTGCCTATTGTCCCACAAATGTTGTTTATTTGCTATCATAGGATATACTTGATGTCTCTGTATTCACGGTACAGGTTATAGTGTGGTTAGGGTTAGGGCTTAGCATCAGTGATCTCTGATGTAGCTTTGTTAGGCATATTGAAACTTTTATGGCAGTTTAAAAATCAGAAATGGATAATATATTCAAGAACTACATTTTGTTTCTTCTTTCTTCCATGTTAGTTTTGGAGTGTTACTATGGAGAGTTACTTTGTAAACATTTCTCTTTCCTGTCCTTTGATGCTCAAATTATTTTATATAAATTCAGAAACAATCATATTGGCTGCCTTCATTTCATTTTTTGGAACTGATTTCCTCTTGATTGTAAATTTGTCATTGGGGAATTTTTTTTCTCTTTTTAGGCCAAACAGCTGTTTTTAATTTTATTTTTCTTGTCTTATTTCCCCCATTTAAGGATGTCAAGTTCCTTTGGGGGAAAAAACGTCAGTTCATTATGTTCTTTTCTTTTATATCAACATGCACAACAACAAAATACAAATTGCTTTTGGGGTGAGATTTGCTGTAATAGACTTAGTAATATTCACTTAAATACCTTGGCATTTCCAAATGGTAGCACCACTTCTAACCCTCAGACAAAGCAGAATTAGCAGCTTATCATTGCTAATTTATTTTCTTCTGAAAATATAGAAAATACATTCTTAGCCATGTCTTAGTAGGTTGTTGAAAAGAATGACATTTGTTTAGCTTTTGTTCTTACTTTGCTGTACTTTCACATTCCCTTTATGTGCATATCCAGGTCTGATGAACATAAACCATTAACCAAAGCCTGTTTTATATGCTGTAGATGTTTTGGCACCTACTGTTTTTATAGATGCCAAAACAGCTATAAAATGCTGATTCTTTTTGTATAATATCTTGAATTAATTTTTTTTTTATGTCTCTGGTTCTGAGAACCAATGGGTTTTCTTGGAATGCGTCTATGTAATCACAATTGGTGACTGGCAACATAGATTTTGTTCTGTTGCAGATAATTATTAGTTAAATTAGTAAAATGTTGGCTTAAACTTAACTTGATGAAAAAATAAGTAAAACTTAAAATAGTGAAACTCATAGATGTTTATAATATCTTTCTGAACGTCAGGATATCATCCAGGCATAAGTAACCTTATCTCTGTTGGCATAATAAATGGAAGTAGGAAAAATATACTACTCACTGATAATCAAACAATCTATTTGCTCTTTTTTCCCTTCTTACATGAATTTGATATATAATTTAGTCCACTGAGATACTATCATAGAAACCCAAAGAGAGTCAGTTATTTCTTTGGCGGGAAAACACATTTTACCTTCCTGTGGCTATATAATCAAGCCCCTAATTTGAATATGGGCAGAAAAATCCAAGAGTGTTTGATATATGAAAGACCTTGCTTTTCTTCTATTTAATGTTTTCTCTTTCAAAGTTTCAAAGATCTAGATAGTAACTAGAAAGTAGTGACTACTACTTTCAAAAGCACTGCGAGGAATGATGGAACCATGGGGACACATGTACGGTTTATCACCTCTTTCTCTTCTCTAAAATATAGACTAAGAGATAATTTATATTTATGATTGAAACCATGTAAGTCATCGAATTGTTAGCAACTTGAGGAGTTTCGGGTAGAAGCAGAGTATGAAAGACCAGGTTAAGGAAAAGCACTTGAAGGCAACATGCTAATTTGATGCTGTATTACAGGTTACAATAACAAACAAAGCCACCTCAGCAGTAGTATTCAAAAGTCAGGAGGGATGGTTTTTCGAATTGGTATGTGGTAGCCTCATACAACAGGTGTCAGGAACTACTGCAAGAAATAGCACATGTAGTACAGAGAAACAGTGAAGAGTGGCTCCGTGAACTCCGCTCACAGTAAGTTCGGTCTGAGAGTCGACAAGGCTATTCCTATATCAAGAAAGACAGCTGTTGATGTTAGGTCTGGAATCAGACATTGTACTTCACAAATTGAAGAACAAATGCACATAATAAAACTAAAGAGAAATAAGAGGATGAAGACATGCAATTTTCCATTTTGAACGACTCATCTTTTCCTTTTCACTCTCCTTCTCTCTCTCTCTTTCTCTTTCTCTCTCTCAGCAAAAGAGAGTTCACTAGGAACCAGAAAAACAAAACTAATCAAAATAAAAATGTGTCTTTATCTTTATGTGGGGTTCATATGAACTTATTCATCATATCTTCACCTATTCCTTGCTAATTGAAATAGATCCAAGAACCAACTGGGCATTAAAATATAGCATGAAGTTATTTCTCGATTGGAGGAAGCAGCTTCTACTCACACTGAGTGTTTTTCAACTTCTCAAAATGGATTTACCCAAACGGTTATAGCTGGACAGCTGGAGATAAGAGACTTTCCCTTAAAAGGACAGGACATGCCCTGGTGAGGTTACTGGGCAAAGTAGAAATAGAACAAATTTCATTTTTAAGAGCAGGTACCTTCAAGAGAGTTAAAACGGAGACATAACAACAAGTAGGCAATGACTTTTCATATATTATTCCTATCTAGTGCAAAAAAAAAAACAAAGGATGCAGGCTCTCATTAAGTCTTTGTAGCTTCCTTTTCAATGAGGCAGAGTGAGAAGGGGCAGAGAATGGCAGAAATTATTTTCCAAAGTGCTTCACTGAGATGGCAGCAGTGCTGGTTGATGCTCCTATTTTATGGAACCATGAAGAAATACGGTGACTAAAGTAGATATATTTCCTTCTATTATCTTGGAGAAAGTCTTGAACTTCAAGTACCAAAGTATACACACAAAAGCAGGTAATGTACAAAGAAAGCAAAAATAAGGCTGACTTCAGATTCTGCAGAACTAGATATAAAAGAGCAATGAGCAATACAAAGTACAAAAGATTCAAGAATACTATATTCAGCTAAGTAATCCTTCATGCTTGAAATAAACAAAAAATGTTTTTAGATAGGCAAAGTCTCAGAAAGTACATCATGCACTTCTGAGAGAAAAAAACTTGTTTCAATATAAATTTCAGCATAAAGTTACTGAAATGATCAGAAACAATTAAAACTAAACTATAATAAACTATGGAATAACCACATTATTATACTGCACAGTGTCTTTTAGAAACAGTGAAAACCTGGACCTAAATGAAAGAGGACATTGAGAACTAGTGCATGTCTCTCCAGAAACAATGTAGATCACAAATTTCATTAAAGCAAATAAGAAGATCCTAAAGACCTCTAGTCAATTATTCTTTATTTGGGAAGATGACAACTGGGGAACAAGTTGGCTATAATATCCAGTTCCTTACTACAGGGCAGCAGGACAAACTTTAGAAGAGAAATGCCCATTTCACTTGCTTTGAGCTAGAAAAAAATGGTGAAGACCTAGAGATTTGTTAAAAGATACTAAATTACAACTAGAGAGGAGGAATAGGTTCAAGTGCTCTATATCAGTGTAGGATGACTTCTTGTTAATGATTGCAGAATTAAATGAAGCAGTGTCTCTAGAATATTGAGGGCAAAGGGCTTGCCCACACAATTTTTAATGAGGCACTAATCATACACATGTAAAGAAAATAGAAATGTACTTATAATTATAATATTCATGCATCTCTCTGAAAAAAATTACTTGAGGACAGAGTCCAGTCAACTAAAATATTAAACCAAAGAAAGGAAAATCTTTATGTAAAGACTGGTGTTAAGCATTGTATTCAACAGATAATGCATCTTTTTCCAAGTGCTCTTGTAAGATTTGCAAAAAATCATAAACTAGTAACAGGCCAAATAAAAAAACATAAATGTATTTAGAAATTGAGATAATAAAAAATAAGATGACTAAACCATAATAAAATGAGAAAACAAAAGCGAAATTAGAAAGAAAAGTATCCAACATTTGAACAATTAAAAAATATTTTTTCTCTTTGATTTCCTCTTGGCTCAAAACAAAAAGCCAAAGCAAATTTCAAAACAACATATCAAAAATATGTGACAAGATTCAGCTCTACAGAGAGAAAATTCATGGCGGTAAGCAATCATGAAATTGGAATTAAGTTAATTGCAAAGAATGGAATTAAATTAATTAAACAATGAAGTTCAGACTTTTTTTTTTTTTTTTTTTTTTTTTTTAAGCAAGGAAAGCAAACCAAGGAAGGCTAAAAGATATTGTGGTAGAAATGAGTTTTGGCTGGTGTGCCAAGGGAGAGCTCTCAGTAGATGAGAGAGTCTAGATATGAAAGATTTACAGGATAGAAAGTTATTGCTTCTGCATTCCAAGTAGTAAAGAAAGACTGAAAACGTCATTGAATGACAGGACAAATAGTTTCTTACTTGAAGAAAATGAATCAGTTCTACAGCAAAGAGAAGTTTGAGGATAGGACCTTCTGGGCCATGCCTTTGTTTTTTAGGTGGTCTCAACGTAGCCATGATTGAGAGAGAAGTGAGCCATTTAGAAAAGAACTTTAGATGTGGCAATTAGTATACAGAACTGACCAGAAACCAAAATAATAGAAACCTACTACATACTTGATGGAAGAACATGAACACGGACAAATACAAAAAGAATCTTTCACTGCCTAAGTGAGGTGAAATAATCTTTAGTTAAAATGATATTGAGTTACCCCCATTGTCTGCTCAGTAATATTTTAATAATTGCTATGGATAAGTAACTGGTCTTTTTTTCAAATAGTGCTTTTTTTCCCCCATGCTGTTGTCATGTCTGTGGAGCAAGAAATAATTGGCTCTTTTAGTTCATAGGTCATTGAACCCACAGAAACCTCATCCAGATCTGATGGAAGAAACTCTCCTTTACTGACAGATCCTGGATTTTGAGATGAACATTCTGGTTTTTTATCTTGGAGGAGTGGGTGGCTGTATTCTTTGTTTGGAAAGATAGGTACAATTTAGAGATTCAAGAAGAGACTTTTAACAGCAATAGCTTAGTTATTCACCAAACATACTTTTCTTTCATCCAGTGCATTGAACTCAGCCATCATGCTCAGTGTCCCCAGGAACAAACTGTAACAAGCTGAATGAGTTCCTACAGATGGAATGTGGGCAGAAGGCTTGAGACATAACACTTCATACATATGCAACTTCAAGGGCTTTTGGCTTTTGCCAAATGAGACTGGCTTTATTGGAAGCCATAGATTGGGAATGGGAGAGCTACAGTGAGATGAAACATGGTCCTTGAATCACAAATTAGTAATGAGTGATCACTATTCAGAAACATCTTGTTTTACCCCTTATATGCAAAATTATTTTATATTTGAAGCATTTGATCTGGAGGGGCTGCTTCTTACAGAAACTATTGCTTATTTATCAATATATGGTATATAACTTAATTTCTCCTCCTATTATTAGAATTAATAATTTTTTTCTGTATTTTCATATATAAAGAACATATTCTGTGCTGCTCTTGGTCCAAATAACTTACTGTTTCCTTAGAGTTTCTACTTAAGAACTGGCTGTGTGAAAATGTAGAATATTTTTAAAGATTTAATAACTAGTAACAAATTTCTCTCTAGAAAGATTGTGCCAATTTCACAATCTCAGGAGAAATGAATGATGGGAAAAAAAATTTAGACAAATATTCTCTCTTTCTACTGCTCTGTGGTAAAAAACTTTTAATATGTTTTTGGTTTTAATACATTATTGGCTTCAGAGCTATGGATTCTGATTTCTGTGTTGTCCAGACACAGATCCCCCTCTTAAAATTATTGCAGTTTGAACAAATGTTTTAATATTTTGTGGTATGATATCTCACTCATTTCTTTTTCTAAAATGCCTAGTTTGTTTCTAGCCACATGTTCTTTCTCTGACCTTTAGCAACAATTTGTTATGCTCCCTTAAAAGTTCCATAGGGAAAATAACATTAGAAGCATTTATTTAATAAATAGTTCTAAGAAACTGAGTGTATTTAAAATATTTAGCATTTCCAAGCAGGATATTTTCACATTTGTTTTAATCTGCAATAAATTTGTATATTTTTCTCTGTGTGTTTTTGGGCATTTGTTATTCAAATTTAAATAAAAATATTTTGTACTTGATTGCAAGGATGACTGGAAAGCATGAGATTTAAACTTACACAGTAAACATGTTTTAAAAATCAATTGTACTTGTAACATTTCTGTGCAAATAAAGTTTCTTATTTTTTCATAAGTTAATTTGAAACTAAAAACATAATACTGCAATCCATTTGCATTTAGGCTAGTTAATATTGCTATATACTTTACAGAAATTAATACATTCATTACATTTTTTACTGGTCCAACTACTTTTGACTACTCTGTCTAGCTATGAATGCTGCACAATAAGACAGGTTTGGAAGGGTAAACTTGTCTATCAAAGGAAGATATAAATTGTGAAGATTCTGGGAAATATTCCAAACATGAAATAATTTTAAAAATTCATACTGTTTACCTCAAAGAAGGGGAGGCTTAACAAATTAGATGTTACAAAATATGTTAAGAGTTGTCCTACTGAATGAGCCGATTCTTTAGACGTCTGTTATATGACAAATTAGTACCAACAGATAAACATTCAATGATAGCAACTTTGATATGATGTTAAGTGAAACCTAGTAACTTCTAGAAAAGTATAAAAGTGAAAAGGTCTGTTTTCTAAGGTGCTGAACTCTGGCTGGAGCTGGTCAGGCCATCTGTAAGAAATGGAGGGCAAGACATTCTTAAAGTGGGTTGGGGCCTGGTCTCAACGACCTAGGGTTTTGTCCAGCTGTGATTCTTTCATTAGAATGTCACGCGGTGAAGGTGGTCCCTACTGTTGTGGAGCTTCATTTTAGTCATGATAGCAGTCAGCGCTAGTGCCAACTATGATTTTATTATTCTATTAGTTCTGTGCTGTTAAAATCCTGTTTGTGCAGAACAACTCCCTATTCCCTGAGTGTACAGTTGAAAGTTCTGAGTTCGCAAAATTGGGAGTTTCCTTGTATATTTAAATGGTTGTTCTAACAGTGACACAATTTCCTTTGCCACAGATTTTCATCCTTTAAAAAAATTCCTATCATATTATGCAGAAATCATTTTTAAATAACCTCAGGTTCTCAGCCCAAAATACAGAACCTTTTTTTCCCCCCAAAAAATTGTGGAATCCAGAATTAAAATCATCAGAATAATAACTCCTTGCAATTCAGGGTATTTATTGTGTCAAATCTCTTATACAATAATATCTTATTTGAGGAGAAATCTTATATTACCATTTCTATATCTAAGCTTACGAGTTGGAATCAAAACTACATGGTATGCCGGTATCGAAATATCACATGTACCCCCAAAAATATGTACATTTATTATGTATTAAAAAAATTATTAATAAAAAAGAATCAAATCTAAGAAATAACATATCATGTAGGGATATTATAATGGTTATAACATTATATATTTGTCCTCAATTGGAGCACAGATAAAATGAAGATCTGAAGGAACTGGCTTTGAAGACTTGATCTAAGTCTTTTGTTGGAGGAAAGGTGGGTTGTACCATTTACCACAAACAAATTTTTTTTGTCATGTGCTTTCTGTGCTTTGGCACTCAGGTAACACTATGCTGGTGTTGACTTTCTAAAATTTTCTTTCTTTTTTTTTTTTTTTAGAAAGGAAAGAAGAAAAGAAAAAGAAAAAAGGAGTGAAGGAGAGAAAGAGAGAGAAAGAAAAAGAGGGAGAGAGAATGTGAATATTGCTTTATTCTAAAAATGGGTATTAATAATGGCCTATCAATATTTTGTGTATTTAAAGTGGAGAATGTGTATTTTGAGTATTTAAAATGGAGAGCTCTATAAATATTTATTAAGTTTACTTGTTCTGGATCTGAGTTCAAGTCCTGGTTGTCCTCATCAATTTTCTGTCTCGTTGAGTCTAAATCTCCTTATCGATCTTGTGGATCTGGGTGTTAAGATCGTTAGCTCTTATTGTTGCATTGATCCTTTTATCACTATATCATTGTTGCTTTGAAATCTATTTTATCAGATGCGAGAATTTCAACTCCTGCTTTTTATTTATTAATTTATTTTTGCTCTCCATTTGGTTGGTAAGTCTTTCTCCATCCCTTTGTTTTGAGTCTTTGTGTATCTTTGGATGTGAAATGGGTCTGGATGCAGCATACCGTTAGGTTTTAGCTGTATCTTTTGATTGGGGGTTTTAGTCGACTTAAATTTAGGGTTACTGTCATTTGATGTTAACTGGCTATTTTATCCATTCCTTTATATAAATTCTTCTTTATGTTGATGCTCTTTACTTTTGGGTATATTTTTAGAAAGGCTAATACTGGTTGTTCCTTTCTATGTATAATGCTTCTTTCAGAAGCTTTTGCAAAGCAGGCCTGGTGGTAATAAAATCTCTGAGTACTTGCTTGTTCATAAAAGATTTTATTTTTCCTTCAATTGTGAAGTTTAGTTTGGTAGGATATGAAATTCTGGGCTGAAAGTTCTTTTCTTTAAGGATGTTGAATATTGGCCCCCACTCTCTTTTGGCTTGTAGGGTTTCTGCTGAGAGATCTGCTGTAAGTCTAATAGGCTTCCCTTTATGGGTAACCTGACCTTTCTCTCTGGCTGCCCTTAGTGTTTTCTCCTTCATTTCAAGCCTGGTGAATCTGACGATTATGTGCCTTGGGGTTGCTCTTCTTGAGAAATATCTTTGTGGTGTTCTCTGTATTAACTAGGGTTGAATATTGTCCTTCTTTGCTAGATTGGGAAACTTTTCCTGAATAATATCCTGAAGAGTACTTTCCAGCTTGGATTCATTCTCTCCGTCACATTCAGGTACACCTATCAAATGTAAATTAGGTCTTTTCACATAGTCCCATATTTCTTGGAGACTTAGCTCATTTATTTTTATCCTTTTTTCTCTATTCTTGTCTTCTCGTTTTATTTCATTAAGTTGGTCTTCGACCTCTGATATCCTTTCTTCTGCTTGATCAATTAGGCTATTCAAACTTGTGCATATTTCACTAAGTTCTCGTGTTGTGTTTTTCAACTCCGTTAGTTCATTTATATTTCTCTCTATATTTTCTATTCTTGTTAGCATTTCGTCAAAGCTTTTTTCAAAGTTCTTAGTTTTTTTACATTGGGTTAGAACAAGTTCTTTTAACTCCCAGAAGTTTCTTATTATCCACCTTCTGAAGCCTACTTCTGTTAATGGAACACAGTCCTTCTCCATCAGGGCTTGTTTCGTTGCTGATGAGGAACTGTAATCCCCTGTAGAGGAAGAAGGGTTCTGATTTTGGGTATTCTCAGCCTTTTTAGGCTGTTTTCTTCCCTTTGTTATAAATTTATCCATCTGTTGTCTTTACAATTACTGAATTTCTAATTAGGTTTCTCAGTGGACGTCCAGTTTATTGATTCCCATTGCTGGAATCCGAGCAACCCACTGCGCCGGCCAAAACAGCAGCGATAAGACTGATGGTGCTCTTCTGTCCGGGAATCTCTGGTCTGGCTTCCTTCTTGAGTCCCTAATAAGCGTCTCTGCCTTCCCGGAGCTCCAAACATCGGTCAGAAGGGGAACCAGTCCTGTTTACTCTGCATGAAGAGCTGCCGCGTTGAGGAGCCAGCAAAACCACTGTGCCGGCAACAAGAGTCACACTGGAGACCCGTGGGGCTCCTCCACTGGGAATCTTCTGGTCCGTGAGTGACGAAAATTTGTCTGAAAGTGTGGCATCCTCTCGTTCTCTGTGCTTTCACTGGGAGCTACAGTCCTGAGCTGTTAGCGATCAGCCATCTTCTACTCTAGCTGTGACTTTCTAAAATTTTCAAACAGAGAAAAAAAAGCATTAATACTCTCTTTCAGGGCATTCTTTTTATTTTAGGGATCTTTTTGTTTTTAACAGAATTATTCTGTTGGGGCTCTGAATGGTCTGGAAACTCGGGGTGATGTTGCATTCCTTGTCTTATGCTGTCACACTGTCTTGGCTCATTCAAAAAGGCTGAGAGCCTGACAACATCCTTGCTGGTTCCTGGACAGCCAGTTTCGTATTGCCCTCCCTGTGATATCTTCTTATCCCTTTTTCAATCCACCTTGCTCTGGGACCTACATCCTGTGTCCTTGTCCACCATCCACCCTCCCCTTTTTGAGTACATCATTTATTGCCTTCTTAGTTCTGGAGTATAATAAAGTGTACAGACTCATGCACAGACTATTTCTAATTATTGGTCCTTGTTCTCATAGTTTATTTTGGTAGTGATCTTCACCACTATAAACTGGCTTTCATTTCATTTTCCCTCTCAAGTCAGACCCTCCACCCCAACTATTTTTTACATTGGTGCTTAGCATTCTAGAAGCTTATGCTCCATTCTATACTGGTTTTATACCAGTTTAGTTTGGCCAGATGTGCAGTTCTACCCTGAGAAAGTTTGTTATATATCATTTATGGATACTTAAAAATAATCATGTTCATAATTTAATCCTGTTTTTTTCTTTTGTAGTTTAAAAGGATGCATCTCTTTTTAAATTATAGTTATATTTTAATAAAGTAGGCTTTTGTTCTTTTCCTCTTTTTTATTGTACTTTAGGTTCTGGGGTACATGTGCAGATCATGCAGGATTGTTGCATAGGTACATACATGGCAATGTGGTTTGCTGCCTCCATCCCCCCGTCACCCACATCTGGCATTTCTCCCCATGTTATCCCTCCCCAACCCACCCATCTCCCACTGTCCCTCCCCTACCCCCCGCAACAGACCTCCTGTGTCCATGTGTTCTCATTGTTCAACACCAGCCTATGAGTGAGAACATGCGATGTTTGACTTTCTGTTCTTGTGTCAGTCTGCTGAGAATGATGGTTTCCAGATTCATCCATGTCCCTACAAAAGACACAAACTCATCATTTTTTTATGGCTGCATAGTATTTATGGTGTATATGTGCTGCCACATTTTCCTTGTCCAGTCTATCATCGATGGGCATTTGGGTTGATTCCAGGTCTTTGCCATTGTAGCCTTTTTTTATTCTTAATTAATTTCTATTACCTCCAGAATTAGCCTTCCTCCATATGTCTCTTAATGCTTATGTGATATAGTTTCCTGATCCCATGGCATCCTCTGAAGAGTCTTCACACTAACTCTCCACCTCTACACTAGACATGTTTCATTTTATCATTTATATATGTAACTTCTTTTTTTAAATGAGACAGAGTCTTGCTCTATTTCCCAGCCTGGAGTGGAGTGGCACAATCTCAGGTCACTGCAACCTGCACCTCCTGGGTTTAAGCAATTCTCCTGCCTCAGCGTACTGAGTAGCTGGGACTACAGGTATATGCCACCACACCCAGCTAATTTTTATATTTTTAGTAGAGACAGGGTTTTGCCATGTTGGCCAGGCTGGCCTCAAATTCCTGACCTCAGGTGATCTGCCTACCTTGGCCTCCCACAGTGCTGAGATTACAAGTGTGAGAACTTTAAGACTTAATAAACTAAATCCAGTATTCCAGAGGGAGGCCCATTCTTACTCATGCCCTAAAGAATTGTGGCAAGTTTACTGTGGGAGGAATACTAAGCATGAGAATCAAGTAGAGAGGAAATGAGGCTGGAAAAGTAAGCTGGGGACAAATCATGAATCATTTTGAGCCCATGCAAAGAAATTTTGAATTTATACTATATAGGCATAAGGATTATTATGGAAGGCAATAACAAGAATGGTTTATTATTTTTTTTTGAAGTTTAGTATGTTATTCCTATAATCAAGTGCAAAATCTTAAGTGTACAACAGGATACATTTTTGCATATATCTTTACCCCTCTAACCAGCACATAAGTCAAGATACCAAACATTTCTGATACTCCAGAAGGCTCCCTCAGTCAATAGATAATTTCCTACATCCTGGGTTAGCTCCATTCTGACCCCTAACTTATTTGTCTGTTCTTATATCTATATTTTCAGAAACATGCAAAATGTTTCTTCTGTTTGTTGGATGAATAAATGCATGAATGAGAGAAAATGTTGGGGCAAAGAGCACAAGATTTCTATTCAGGATGCTAATTTCATTAATTCATTTCTTTTTATTTGTTTAACTATGAATTTGTCTAGGCTACAAACTTTTGTCTTTTACATGAGGATATCATTAAGATACTTAGTAAAATGAAATACAAAAATTGAGATAAAGTATAACTATAAAATGTCTCTAAATTGCCATTTTAGGAATTTTGTCAGTAAAGTGTGTAATTTTATTTTCATAATTTGTTCATAACAAATCATTTTGGGTGTTTAATTTACCCCTTCAATTACTCGTAAATTGTGTATATAAAAATGAATGGTGAATTTTTTCACTATTTTGTTATTTATATAATAATCTCTTACAGCTAGCCATAGTGTCTGGAACACATTAAACATAAGTATGAAATATGTTTGTTGAAGTAAACTGAATTGTTGCAACTTAGTCTTTTTTCTTTTTTCTTTGTATTTTTAACTGATAAAAATTATATATTTATGATGTACAGCATGATGTTTTAAAATATATATACATTGAGCAATGGCTAAATTGAGCTGCTAATTAACATTGGCATTACCTCACATACTTATCTTTTTTTTTTAAGACGGAGTTTTGCTGTTGTTACCCAGGCTGGAGTGCAATGGAGCGATCTCGGCTCACCGCAACCCCCACCTCCTGGGTTCAGGCAATTCTCCTGCCTCAGTCTCCTGAGTAGCTGGGATTACAGGCACGCGCCACCGTGCCCAGCTAATTTTTTGTATTTTTAGTAGAGACAGGGTTTTACCATGTTGACCAGGATGGTCTCAATCTCTTGACCTCGTGATCCACCAGCCCCGGCCTCCCAAAGTACTGGGATTACAGGCGTGAGCCACCACATCCAGCCCATCTTTTTATGGTACTGAGAACACCATCTATTCTCAACAATTTTCAAGAATACAATTCATTCATATTAACTATAGTCATGTTGTACAATAGATTTCTGATTCCTCCTAACTAAAATTTTGTGTCCTTTGACAAGTATCTTACTGACCTACTTGCTGTGTCCCCCACTACAACCTGTGTCCCTGGTAACCACTATTCTAGTCTCTACTGGTTTTTTTTCCCCCTTCCAACTTTTATTTTAGGTTCAGGGGAACATGTGCAGGTTTGTTACATGGGCAAATTGTGTGCTTAGTGTACAAATTATTTTATCACTCAGGTAGTGAAGACAGTACTCTCACCTTCTGCCATAAGTGGAAGCAGCCTGTGGCTGTTGTCAGGTGCAGATGCCCAATGTTGACCTTTTGCACTTGCAAAGGCCTGAACTGGGGTAATACAAAAATGAGACAATGCATAGCAGTAATATTTAGTAGCAAATATCAGCAGAAATTGATGGTGTTTTGGGTGCAAAGAGTAAATTGAGTGAGATAAATAAAGAAATAGATAATAAGACATATCAAATGCCATGATACAGATAAGCACAAAATGTTATATAAGTTCAGGGCAAGAAAGCTAATCGATTTCAGAAACACTGGGTAAGGACAAGGAGAAAGAGTCATCAGATTTACTCACTTGAAGGTTGTTAAGAAGTGGGCCAGATGCAGAATTTTAGTGAATCTTAAAAGCCATGGGAGAAAGCTGCTTTATTAGATACTTGGTTAGAAAAGGAGAGCAATTACTCTGAGACAATGGCTAAAAAGTCATGAAAAGCCATGAAAGGAATTTTTAATGTAATTTTAGTGACTAGAGACTATTTGCATCCTAAAGTGGAAGAGCATGAGAAAGTGAGATTAAATGCCCCAAAATGATGTGATCATCTGTGGATCACAGTTTTGGAAAAGACAAGTTCCAGGGTGCAGGGCATGAATAATTTGATTACTGCTTCCTCCGTGCCAAGGTAAACAAGGTAAGTACAGGTGCAGCTATTAGTGAGGAAGCAGGAGTTCAGGAATGGGTTCATAATGGAGTCAAATGTTTTCTGTGCATCAGAAGAGAAATAATCTTCTATGAGGTGAGAGCATGTTGAGACAGAGAACATGAGGGTAAGGACAAAATGTGAAATGACCATTAAACGAGGAGTGGGAGCTTATTTGAATATATAATTGGATGATTAAGTATTTTTGAAAAAAAATGTATGAAAATATATAATATAAAGTCTTATTGGGATAATCTAATAGTCTATACGGTTGTGTGAGTACGTTTTTATTTTAGCTGTGCTTGGCATCCAGAGCAATTATTTTGCCAGAATGCATTGAAAGAAAACAAAGGTAAAGGTGTGGAGGGTTATGAACCATTGAAAACAGAGAAGTGGGTGGTATCAGAATTATCTGGCAAACAAAGAGAGACAGCAAAATTTTAATGACATAAAACTGTCATTTTCTGGAAACAAAAAAAAGGATATTGAGGTTTCGTTTGCGAAGTGGATCATTAGTTGCAAGCTGAGTAGTTGTAAAAGTCATGTGAAAATCAAGTCTTTTCAGTTGAGGCAAACTGTAAAGCCGTTAGGTCTTAGAAGAGTCCTCTACACTATTTGGGGGTCTCTCCAAATTATGACTCCTATAGTTTGGATATTTGTCCCCTTAAACCTCATGTTGAAATTTGATCTCTAATGTTAGAAGTGGGGACTAATGGGAGGTGTTTGGGTCATGAAGGCAGACCCTCATGAATAGATTAATCAATCCCCTTCCTGGGGTGGGGGTCACATGAGTGAGATCTCACTCTCACTCTATGAGTTTCCAGAAGAGCTGGTTGATAAAAGGAGCCAAGTGCCTTCCCTTTTGCTCTTGCTTCTCTCTCACCATGTGATCTCTGCACATGCCATTTCCCCTTCACTTTCTGCCGTGAGTGGAAGCAGCCTGTTGGCCCTTGCCAGGTGCAGATGCCCCGTGAAAATTTGCTTTTCAAACCTTTTTAAAAAATACATATTTATTCAGCGTCACAATTAGCCTATTACATTTAGCAGTCAACAGCATGGGTGAAAAAAAATCTACATTAAAAATTTTGTTGGAATGCTTTATGTTTTCCACAAGGCAGAGACTAAAATAACCTGTTATACAATTAGTTACAAATATAATCCTTGAGTCTTTTGCCCATACACATGAGTATTGTCTAAAGTATGTCTTTATAGCACCATGGGGCTTGGCTGCATTCACAAATCTGTTTTAAACTGTAGCTTCCCTGTCACTTCTCTGGCTCTTTTCTCATACTAACCTTTGTTTCCTGGCAGAAATTAAAACCTTCTGCCACTGTCATAACTACTGCTACTATTGGAACCATGAATGTAGCCACCAGGGTTTGGTGGTTGGGCAAAGTGTTGATTTCCACAATTAAAGGATCTAGAGCTTCTGCCTCCAAAGTTTTCTCCCCTCATGGCTTTATAATTTAAGGATTGTTATTGTAATTGCCAGTAGCTTAAACCACCTTCCAAATTGCTCCCATCATTATCAAATCTATTATAGCCAAACTCACTATCACTGTATTCACCACCACCAAGATTGCCACCAAAACCACCTCGACCACTGTGGTTTTCTCCATGACTCAAGTTGTCATCCCCATCAAAATCACCTCCACAACTTCAACCAAAACTTCCAGAACTACTTTGACCTCTTTGGCTGGATGAAGCACCAGCCATCTCTTGTTCAGACAGAACTTTCTTACTTCACAGTTGTGGCCATTCACAGGACAGTATTTCCAAATAATGGTCTTATCCATGGAGGCATGGTCATCAAAGGTTATAAAAACAGAGTCCCTCTTCTTGCCATTGCCTCAGACACTCATGATTTCAATCACTTTAATTTTTACATACTGTTCAAAATAATCACTTAGGTATTATTCTTCAGTGCCTTCTCTAATGATACCAATAAAGATTTTTTTTTTTCCAGTTAAGCAGGGCTGATGTTTAAGAATCTTCTCTTAAAACAACCCTCTTTGGTTCCACAACTTTTTCATCCACCTGTGTGACCTTGCATTCAAGGCTGCATCCACCTCCTCCACAGTGACTATGTGACAAACCCAAGGCCTCTCGGGCATTTGGATCTCTTATTGCTTCACAGTCCAGTGAGAATTCTCCATTGCTCACAGTGGCTTCTCAGACTCATTGGCTGTTTTAAAGCCTAGCCTTCAAACAGATGAAGAGATTCCTCAGCTGTTTAGGCTCTTTAAGAGACTCTGATTTAGACATGATGGCAGTGGGAGAAGAGATTTAGAGATGCTTTCTCTGTGGCATTCACTGGCAGAAAGCTTGAAAACTTTTATCTATCCAAAAATAAAATGTAATGCAACACTCCACGAAATAGTGTTGTAAATCCTGTATTATTTGGCTTCCTATGCCCAAGGATCTCTTAAGTAAAAGTAGGAAAAAATAGATTTTAACAAAGGATGAAAAATGAATGAACAAATAAATTAATGAATAATTGTGGGTCTATGAGGGTAGTGGAAAAAAAGAGAAAAAAATTTTTGAGGAGATATTCCAGGGTTTATCATGCTTGAATGTCCACTCCAGTTTTGCCAGTTTTTCACCAATGAAATTTGGCTATGTTAATGAATCAGATTGTTCATCTGTAAAATAGAGGTAATATTGCAACTATTGTATATGGTAGTCATGACAATTATCACCCGTGGTATACTTAAAATAGTGTATGGCAGCAAGTGCTTAAGAAATGTTAGTATTTATTTTCATGGTTTTATTATTATTTATCTAACTCATCAAAATTAAGATGACAAACACTGCAAAAGGAAAACAACTCATTATAAAGCCATATATACACACGCAAATATATATCAGTAGTTATAAAAGTGTTCCCTTTAATCATGCAAGTAATAGGGTCTTGTTAGTCTCTGCTTTCTACAAATTCAAAGCATTGTGTTTGAATAGGCTCAACTTTGACTGTAGGGCCCCTTTTTGATATCTGCCAGAATTATCAGCAACAGAATCACCAGGACACAACCTAGCATTACAGAGTTACAATCCTTCTGCTAGAAAGTGGAAGAAAATAAAAAATGTCATTTACAATGTTGATTTTAGGGATAGCTTGTTCATCTCAAAGAGATCAGGCTCCCTGCCCTTAGAAAATCTTGGGATTAGGCTTTTTTGTCCTCTTTCATTATGGTTAAAGACATCTGAGTGTGTCTTTTTAATATGATGAATGAATGTATCTAGGAGAAGTAATAATCATTATAAAAATAACTTAATTTATGAGGCTTCCAAGATGGTGTCGTAGAGGCGACTCAGGATTGCAGCTCTCAGTGAAGGCGCAGAGGGTGAGTCCTAGCTGCAGTCTCGGATGGACCTTTTTTGCCCACAGAGCGTTGAAAGTCCCAGGTGTGGGAGAGACACGGGACGCTAGTGCAGCCAGCTCTCGCAGACGGTTCCGCCAGTGCCGTAGCGCAGCGGGACCCGGCAGAGAACTCACTGGTCCGGGTGCCCTGTTAAACTGGCAATCTGAGATTTGGAAGGGCAGATTGGCATGTCCATCTGATTGCAAAGGACTTGGACAATGAGCCAGACCAGGAGATTCCTGGGAAACGTGATCTGAGCCGGTGCAGTGGGCAGTGGCATGGGAGATCGCACGGATCCCAGTGCCCTATCAGTAGGCTACTGGGGCGCCAGTGAGAGAGTTGACTGTTCAGCTTGGGGAGAGGAAGAGAGAGAGAGAGAGAGGACGGACTCTGAGGCAGGGAGCTGGGTGATCTGGCTTGGCGGGTCCCACCCTCACAGGGACGAGCAGGGCAGCGATTGGAGGCACTCGGGGCTGAGAGTTTTGCTGCTGGCATCTAGGATGGTGCAGCCCAGTGGGGGAGGGGCATCCACCACTACAGATGCAATCCGCCCCTACTGAAGTACCGCCCAGGGCTGAAGGAGCCTGCTGTTGCTGAGGCAACCTGCCATAACAGAGAGACCCCACCAACAGGGCAGAGCACTCCACAGCAGAATGGAGCCCTCCCACAGCAGGGAGGACCCACACTAGCAGGGTGGAGCCCCAGCAGGCAAATAGTGAATAGACTGCCTCCTAGCAGGGTAGGACAGTGCAACAGATACTAATAAAGAAAGCACCAACTCTCTGAGACAGAGCATTTAAGGGGGAAAAAAAGGGGGGCTTTTATGAGTTCTGTTGCAGCAGACATAAACACATCCTCCCAACAACGCTGAATGAACAACGGAGCTCACAGCTCAGCACTGGAGCTCCTATAAAGCACAGACCATCTCCTCAAGCAGCTCCCTGACCCCTTATATCCAAAGAATCACCCCAAAAAAGGACTAATCAGAATGACATTTGGCGGGCATCATTCTGGGACAAAGATAGCAGAAGAAGAAACTGGTAGCATCTCTCACTGTTCCGCAGCTGCTACAGGTGTACCCCAGAAAAGCAGGGCCTAGAGTGGACCTCAGCACTCATACAGCAGAGGGGCTAGACCATTAGAAGGAAAACTAAGTAACAGAAATACTTCATCATCAACAATCAGGGCGTCCACACAGAGACCCAATTGAAAAATCAGCAACTACTAAGACGACAGGTGGATAAATCCATAAAGATGGGAAGAAACCAGCATAAAAATGAGGAAAACACCCGAAACCAAAACACCTCACCTCCTACAAAGGACCAAAACTCCTCACCAGCAAGGGAACAAAGTTGGATGGAGAATGAGTGTGACGAAATGATGGAATCAGACTTCAGAAAGTGGATAATGAGAAACTTCAGTGAGCTAAAAGAACATGTTCTAAATCAGTGCAAAGAAACTAAGAACCTTGAAAAAAGATTTGAAAAAAGATTCAAGGAATTGATAACAAGAATGGAAAACTTAGAGAGGAATATGAATGAATTGAGGGAGCTGAAAAACACAACACGAGAACTTCGCGAAGCATGCACAAGTTTCAACAGCCGAATTGACCAAGCAGAAGAAAGAATATCAGAAGTTGAAGATCAACTCAATGAAATAAAATGAGAAACCAAGATTAAAGAAAAAAGCACAAAAAGGAATGAACAAAATCTCCAAGAAATGTGGGACTATGTGAAGAGACCCAACCTATGTTTCATAGGTGTACCAGAATGTGATAAAGAGAATGAATCCAAGCTGGAAAATACTCTTCAGGATATTATCCAGGAAAATTTCCCCAACCTAGCAAGACAGGTCAATACTCAACTCCAGGAAATACAGAGAACACCACAAAGATACTCTGCAAGAAGAGCAACCCGAAGGCACATAATTGTCAGATTCACCAGGGTTGAAATTAAGGAGAAAATACTAAGGGCAGCCAGAGAGAAAGGTCGGGTCACCCACAAAGGGAAGCCCATCAGACTCACAGCAGATCTCTCGGCAGAGACTCTACAAGCCAGAAGAGAGTGGGGGCCAATATTAAACATCCTTAAAGAAAAGAACTTTCAACCCAGAATATCATATCCAGCCAAACTGAGCTTCATAAGTGAAGGAAAAATAAAATCCTTCACGAACAAGCAAGTACTCAGAGATTTTGTCACCACTAGGCCTGCTTTACAAGAGCTCCTGAAAGAGGCACTACACATAGAAAGAAACAACCAGTACCAGCCATCATAAAAGCATACCATATGCTAAAGAGCATCAACAAAATGAAGAATCTACATGAGTCAATGGGAAAAACAGCCAGCTAGCATCACAATGGCAGTATCAAATTCACACATAACAATATTAACCCTAAATGTAAATGGGCTAAATGCACCAATCAAAAGACACAGACTGGCAAATTGGATAAAAAACCAAAACCCATCGGTGTGCTGTATCCAGGAAACCCACCTCACAGGCAAGGATACACAAAGGCTCAAAATAAAGGGATGGAGGAAGATTTACCAAGCAAATGGAGAGCAAAAAAAAGCAGTCTCTGATAAAATAGACTTTAAAGCAACAAAGATCAAAAGGGACAAAGAAGGACATTACATAATGGTAAAAGGATCAATACAACAAGAAAAGCTAATGATTCTAAATATATATGGACCCAATACAGGAGCACCGAGATATATAAGGCAAGTTTTTAATGACTTACAAAGAGACTTAGACTCCCACACAATAATAGTGGGAGACTTTAACACTCCACTGTCAATAGCAGACAGATCAACCAGACAGAAAATTAACAAGGATATCCAGGAGTTGAACTCAGACCTGGAACAAGCAAATCTCATAGACATTTACAGAACTCTCCACCCCAAATCCACAGAATATACATTCTTCTCAGCACCACATCACACCTACTCCAAAATTGACCACATAATTGGAAGTAAAGCACTCTTCAGCAAATGCAAAACAACAGAAATCATAACAAACAGTCTCTCAGACCATAGTGCAATCAAGTTGGAACTCAGAATTCAGAAACTAACTCAGAACCGCACAGCTTCATGGAAACTGAACAACTGGCTCTTGAATGTTGATTGGATAAACAATGAAATGAAGGCAGAAATAAAGAAGTTCTTTGAAACCAATGAGAATGAAGACACAACATACCAGAATCTCTGGGACACATTTAAAGCAGTCTGTAGAGGAAAATATATAGCAATAAGTGCCCACATGAGAAGAGTGGAGAAATCCAAAATTGACACCCTATCATCAAAATTGAAAGAGCTAGAGGAGCAAGATCAAAAAAGCTCAAAACCTAGCCAAAGGCAAGAAATAACTAAGATCAGAGCAGAACTGAAGGAGATAGAGACAAGAAAAACCCTTCAAAAAATCAATAAGTCCAAGAGCTGGTTTTTCAAAAAGATCAACAAAATAGACAGACCACTAGCCAGACTGATAAAAAAGAAAAGAGAGAACAACCAAATAGATGCAATAAAAAATGATAAAGGGGAAATCACCACAGATTCCACAGAAATTCAAACCATCATCAGAGAATACTACAAACAACTCTATGCACATAAACTAGTAAACTAGGAAGAAATGGATAAATTCCTGGATGCCTGTGCCCTCCCAAGCCTAAGCCAGGAGGAAGCCAAAACTATGAATAGACCAATAACAAGGTCTGAAGTTGAGGCAGCAATTAAGAGCCTACCACACAAAAAAGGCCCAGGTCCAGATGGGTTCACAGCCGAATTCTACCAGACACACAAAGAGGATCTGGTACCATTCCTTCTGAAACTATTCCAAATAATTCAAAAACAGGGAACCCTTCCCAAATAATTTTATGAGACCAACATCTTCCTGATACCGAAACCCGGCAGAGACTCAACAAGAAAAGAAAACTTCAGGCCAATATCCATGATGAATATAGATGCAAAAATCTTCAATAAAATACTGGCAAACTGATTGCAACAGCACATTAAAAAACTTATCCATCATGATCAAGTAGGATTCATCCCAGGGATGCAAGGCTGGTTCAACATACGGAAGTCTATAAATGTAATTCACCACATAAACAGAAGCAAAAACAAAAACAAAAACCACATGATTATCTCAATTGACGCAGAGAAGGCCTTTGACAAAATTCAACAGCCCTTTATGCTAAAAACCCTCAATAAACTTGGTATTGATGGAGCATATCTCAAAGTAATAAAAGCTATTTATGCCAAACCAACAGCCAATATCATACTGAATGGGCAAAAACTGGAAGCATTCCCTTTGAAATCCGGCACTAGACAAGGATGCCCTCTCTCACCACTACTATTCAACATAGTACTGGAAGTTCTAGCCAGAGCAATCAGGCAAGAAAAAGAAATAAAGGGTATTCAAATAGGAAAGGTGGAAGCCAAATTGTCTCTATTTGCAGACGACATGATAGTATACTTAGAAGACCCCATCACCTTAGCCCAAAAGCTCCTGAAACTGATAAACAACTTCAGCAAAGTCTCAGGATATAAAATCAATGTGCAAAAATTACAAGCATTCCTATACACCAATAACAGACTTAAAGAGAACCAAATCAAGAACGAACTGCCATTCACAATTGCTACAAAGAAAATAAAATACCTAGGAATACAACTCACAAGGAATGTAAGGGACCTCTTTAAGGAAAACTACAAAACACTGCTCAATGAAATAAGAGAGGACACAAACAGATGGAGAAACATTCCATGTCCGTGGTTAGGAAGAATCAATATCGTGAAAATGGCTATACTGCCCAAAGTAATTTATACAATCAATGCTATCCCCATCAAACTACCATTGAATTTCTTCACAGAACTGGAAAAAAACACCAATGAACTTCATATGGAACCAAAAGAGAGCCCACATAGCCAAGTAAATTCTAAGCAAAAAGAACAAAGCGGAAGGCATCACACTACCAGATTTCAAACTATACTACAAGGCTACAGTAATCAAAACAGCATGGTACTGGTACCAAAACAGAGATATAGAACAATGGAACAGAACAGAGGCATCGGAGGCAACACAACATATCTACAACCATATAATCTTTGATAAACCTGACAAAAACAAGCAATGGGGAAAGGATTCCCTGTTTAATAAATGGTGTTGGGAAAACTGGCTAGACATGTGCAGAAAGCAGAAACCGGACCCCTTCCTGACACCTTACACTAAAATTAACTCAAGATGGATTAAAGACTTAAACATAAGACTTGACACCATAAAAACCCTAGAAGAAAATCTAGGCAAAACCATTCAGGACATAGGAGTAGGCAAGGACTTAATGACCAAAACACCAAAAGCATTGGCAACAAAAGCCAAAATAGACAAATGGGACCTAATCAAACTCCACAGCTTCTGTACGGCAAAAGAAACAGTCACTAGAGTGAATCTGCAACCATCAGAATGGGAAAAAATCTTTGCAGTTTACTCATCTGACAAAGGGCTGATATCCAGAATTTACAAAGAACTCAAACAGATTTACAGGAAAAAAACAAACAAGCCCATTCAAAAATGGGCAAAGGATATGAACAGACACTTTACAAAAGAAGACATACATGAGGCCAACAAACACATGAAAAAATGCTCATCATCACTGGTCATTACAGAGATGCACATCAAAACCACATTGAAATACAATCTCACGCCAGTTAGAATGGCGCTCATTAAAATATCTGGAGACAGCAGATGCTGGAGAGGATGTGGAGAAATAGGAACACTCTTACACTGTTGGTGGGAGTGTAAATTAGTTCAACCATTGTGGAAGACAGTGTGGCAATTCCTCAAGGAACTAGAAATAGAAATTCCATATGACCCAGCAATCCCATTATTGGGTATATATCCAAAGGACTATATATCGTTCTATTATAAGGACACATGCACACGAATGTTCATTGCAGCACTGTTTCCAATAGCAAAGACCTGGAACCAAACCAAATGCCCATCAATGATAGACTGGACTGGGAAAATGTGGCACATATACACCATGGAATATTATGCAGCAATCAAAAATGATGAGTTTGTGTCCTTTGTATGGACATGGATGAATCTGGAGAACATCATTCTCAGCAAACTGACACAAGAACAGAAAAAGAAATACCGCATATTCTCACTCATAGGCGGGTGAGAAAAATGAGAACACATGGACACAGGGAGTGGGTCTACTACACACTGGTGTCTATTGGGGGGAATGGGGGAGGGACAGCGGGGGGTGCTGGGGAGAGATAGCCTGGGGATAAATGCCAAGTGTGGGTGAAGGGGAGGAAGGCAACAAAACACACTGCCATGTGTGTACCTATGCAACTATCTTGCACGTTCTGCACATGTACCCCAAAACCTATAATGCAATAAAAATTTAAAAAATTAAAAAAAATAAAAAAAAAACTTAATTTATTATTACTAAAGAATATATTTCCTAGAAATAATTGCTGTAAATTTTTAAGAAAGTTGAGGCTCAGATTTAGATAAATAAAAAGAATAGACTATTCTGAACACTTTCAACAAAGTTATAGTTATGCATATTGCTGAAGAGCTAAGATTATTTTTAATTCAACAGAAAGAAACTGATGAAATATTTGTATTCTCTGTACATGTGAGCTTGTACTGCATTAACTGTCATGACATGATATGAATCTAGAATTGGCCTGGATTAGCGTGTCATCCCTAGGGCTGGATTCTTTTCCTAGGGACATTGAGGAGGATTCTGCTTACCGCAGAATTTATCTACCAGATTTTAAAAAATGCATATATATTTTTGGAATCTGTTGAGTGGGTTGTGTTCTTATTATTCTTGGTGGTACACTGACTGTATCTCCCACATTTAGCCTACAATCTTACCTCTCAAAACAATGGTATCATGTGCCCAAATTGTGTTTCTCCCAGTAATTATCAGTGTCTAAAGGTCATCTGAGAAATGATAAAAGGAAGTCATTAACAACTTTTTCATTTAGAAAACAGTTTTTCATGAACATTGGTGATTTTTTTTTTTTTTTGTATTATGAAAGCAGATGGCCTTTTGGTGTGAGCACATAATCCCCACAACAGAATCCTCTTTCATCACTCATTCCCTTAAAAAATGTAGTCGTTCTTATTAAGCAACACCAAGTATCAGCATTGTGGTAAACATTGGGTTTAAAAAGATGAAAACATTATTGCTTTTGAGAAACTTAACATTTGGTTGGCTTCTAGGATTTGGAAACAGAAAGGCACATTGGCAAATTGTTATTTAAATAGATTAATATTCTTTCAGGATTTATGGCAGATCATCCACATACCTTTTACCCTTAATATTATAAAAATTACATTATTTGCAATATTAAAGCTAAAAATATTTTTATACCATTGTTTTCTTAAACTACAAAAGTTATGCATGTACACATGATTATAATTATTTCAAAATAATTCAAAACATACTGGCTAAAGGATAAAAAAATCTTGCTTCTAATTTTTCTCTCCTTTTCTCTTCAGCTTTCTTGGCCAAAGGCAAGAACTACTATTCATTTAGGTGTATCCTTTGCAATATTTATCTAAAAAGAGTAAGTGTCTTGATGTGTGTCTTCTCATCCAGGAACAAGAGGTTTGCTGCATTTAGATATTTTTTCTACCATGTTTTCTAACTTCTTGTTGCCAGTGATGGAGAAGTTATTTTTGATTTATATATTTCCACCTTTAGCAAGATTACAATCTGCTCATATTTTTTCTAATATTTCTAAATTTAATCTCTATATCTTCTAGAAAAATATAAATGCCATCTATACATAATTATATTATCTTTACTTTAGTGTTCATTCTTTTTCCTTATTACACTTTTTGGATCTGGAGAACAATTTTGAGAAGTAGTCATGGCATTTCAGTCAATATGTGAATTT
Source organism: Saguinus oedipus (assembly GCA_031835075.1). NCBI lineage: Eukaryota > Metazoa > Chordata > Mammalia > Primates > Cebidae > Saguinus > Saguinus oedipus. The sequence goes on along the minus strand of CM063169.1, from coordinate 33,874,176 downwards.
CATAATAATTTCATTTCAACTGTGTGAATCTCATAACTTCCACTGTTTAGCTGTTTAATATATGCTGCTTACATATATTAAATAGCATATATTAAATTTAGCTAAACAGTGCAAGTTATTATGAGATTCACACAGTTGCAGAAAGAAAAGTCACTGTAGCTTGGCCTGAAGGACAATCTAAATTAGGAACTCAAATGGAGCCAGCACTTGTCTCAGTAGCTCAATTTTTATTTTTCTCTCTATTTTGACCTCTGTTTCTACAGTTACTGACTTCCCCCCTACTGACAGGGACCATAGACATGGAAATCTTCATGTTCAATATTTCAAAATCTTGTTATTGAATCTCTGGGAATTGAATCTCTTTCTTCACCTTCAGTTTGAAAAAATATCTTAAGAAGAATAATGATTTTCATGGCTTACCTAACAGGTTTAGCTTTAAACAATGACCTAGGGGTTGGTGGCACCCTTCACCCCTACCATATACTCGTCTTGCTGTTGGGAGAAGTTCCCCACAGAAAAGAGTTATTTTCTGGATGAAATGAATAGTGCTAAGTAAACAAACAAAAGATGTTCACTATAGTGGATGTCACAGTCTTCAAGGTCTTTAAAGGTATTACAGCAAATATACATTTATCTATGGAGTGTGATATGTGATAATTGCTATAATTTTCTGGTTGATACATTTTATAAGATAAGGAATTGGTGCTAAATATTATGTATCTACATGCACTGGAAGATGGAGGTCCTCTTTTTTTGCCTAATGCAGCCATGGCTCCTTGTCCCAAGAAACATCTGAAGTGGGTAGCAGCTCCAAAGCATGAAATGTTGAATAAATTTACTAGTGTGTTTGCTTCTTATCCAACCACTGGTCCTCATAAGTTGAGAGAATGTCTCTCCCTCATCATTTTCCTAATGAACAGACTTAAGTATGATGAAGACACTTGAGATCTCCCTTACAGAAAATGAAGTAAAGAAGATTTGCATACAGTGGTTCCTTAAGATTGATGGCAAGGTCCGAACTTATATAACCTACCCTTCTGGATTTATAGATGTCATCAGCATTGACAAGACAGGAGAGAATTTCCATCTGTTCTATGACACCAAAGGTCACTTTGCTCTATGTCATATTACCCCTGATGAGGCCAAGTACAAGTTGTGCAAAGTAAGAAAAATCTTTGTGAGCACAGAGGGAATCCCTTATCTGGTGACTCCTGATGCTTGCACCATCTGCTACCCTGATCCCCTCATCAAGGTAAATGATCCCATTAGGATTGATTTGGAAACCACCAAGGTTACTGATTTCATCAAATTTGACACTGGTAACCTGTGTATGGTGGCTGCAGGTGTTAACCTGGGAAGAATTGGTGTGATCACCAACAGAGAGAGGCATCCTGGATCTTTTGACTTGGTTCATGTGAAAGATGCCAATGGCAACAGCTTTGCCACTCAACTTTCCAACATTTTTGTTATCTGCAAGTGCAACAAACCATGGATTTATCTTCCCTGAGGAAAGGGTATCTGCCTCACTATTGCTGAAGAGAGAGACAAAAGACTGGCAGTCAAACAGAGCAGTGGGTGAAATGGTTGGTGACATGTCAGATCTTTGTAAGTAATTAAAAATAATGTGGCATGAAAAAAAATACATGTATGTATATATGATGTATTAGATTATATTGTACTTTATAGTATTTTATTAGGCCTTCATTAACTTACTTTTTAATGATGTTAATAATACTTCTATTTTATCTTATTGTAATGACACTTAACTTGAGATCTACCCTCTTAACAATTTTTTAATTGCACAATACAGTATTGTTAACTGTAGGCACAACGTTGTGCAGGGGATCTCTAGAACTTACTCACCTTGCATAACTGAAACATTATATCCATTGAACAGCAACTGTCTATTTCTCTCCACCCCAGTCTCTGACAACCAGCATTCTACTCTATGTTTCTATGAGTTTGGCTATATTAGACATCTTATGTAAGTGGAATCATGTAGTATTTGTTCTTCTCTGTCTGGCTTATTTTAGTTAGCATAATATCTTCCAGATCTATTCATGTTGATGCATATAGCAGAATTTCCTTCCTTCTTTTTGAATTCAGAGTAATATTCCGTTGCATATATATATACCATATGTGTGTATGTGTGTGTGTCTCTCTCTCTCTATATATATATAGACATCTATCTATCTATATATATAGACACACACATATATATATTCTTTATCCACATATATATATATATATACATATATATATACACACACACACATATATGGATAAAGAATATACCATATATTCCTTATATATTGTTTATCCAATTATCCATTGTTGGACACAGATTGTATTTGTTATTGAGAATAGTGCTACAAAAATCATGGGAGAGCAGATATCTCTTTCAGATCCTGATTCCATTTTTTTTTTTTTTTTTTTTGGCTATATACTCAGAAGTGGGATTGCTGGATCATATGGTAACTCCATTTTTATTTTTTTGAGGAACCTCCATATTGTTTTTCATAGTGGCTGGATCATTTTACACTCCCATGAGAAGTGCACAGAACTATAATTTCTCCACATCCTTGCCAACACTTCCCATCTTTGTTTTTTAATAATAGTCATTCTAACAGGTGTGAGGTGATAGATGATTTTAGTTAAAAGGTAGAGGGTTCTAAACAGACCCAAGTTTCTCTTGTTTTAATTCTTGCTTCCTCTGCTTTTTTCCCCTCATTTTTTCCCTCTTCCTCTTCCTCTTACTCCTCCCTGTCCTCCTTTTTGGCTATTTCCTCCCTTCCTGAACTTTGACAAACTGTAGGTTTGAAACAATATCTCTTAAAAGATCTGTTCTGATAGTTGTTAGGGTAAAATTTAACCGATCCTTTCAATCAAAAGGTGTGAATAACTGGAACAATTTCTGACCTTGTCAACTGTAGGTTTAGTAGCAGTCAGAGATGAAGAAAGCTGCAACCAGGATCAGACCACATGGACCCATATTCCTCTTCTTCTCCTATGAAAGCTACAGTCCTGTTGTGGCTCAGTCACCTGTAGAGTATCTACAGTGCAGGTGCTATAGAAGTATATCAACTGAGTAAAGCTATTAGCTGCTGTTTAAATCATTTCAACTACATTTTTCCCACCTGACAAGCACAAATAATATAGTTTATAGTGTTCAGAGATTCATAGTGATGAAGATTTTGCACTCCTGAGAAAAACTCTCTTAGCCACAATGTATTACTCTAATTCGTAGTAGGACTGGATTTTTTAGACGTTATTTATATTTTTGTATCTTTATATTTTTTAATCTAAGGGATTGGACTGCATTTTCTAAAATAACCATTTACATTTTATAATATAAGATCTTGCCAACCTTGAGGGGTCTTCTGTATTTTCTACCTTATGAAAGACTTTTCTGTATCATTGGAATTAACTGCACGTTGCTGACTTTAAAATACTTGGAAATAAAGCTGTTGGTTGATGTTTTTAAAGAGATAGAGTTTTTAATCTTCTATGGTTTTCTAGTCATAATGAATAAATGTTGTTATTTCATATTTTCTTCAAAACTTTTTGTTTTTGTGTTAATGGTTAAAAATTGCACATTGTAATCTCCCATTATTTATGAAATATTTTTCCATATCTATAGTTATTCTACTTGCTTCATTCTTAAAGTTGTTTATTTGTGTTTTCTTACTTTTTTGTGAAGCAAAAATGTGGTTTGTTACACTAAACTCTTCAAATAAGCAGCTATTGCTTTTGTCTTTTATTATTCTTCTTACTGTTAGATTTTCTACTTGATTTGTTTCTGCTTTTATCTTTGTTAATTCCTCTCATGAGTTGTGCCTTATTTTTCCTTGATCCTTTAATTTTCCTTGATCTTTGAATTGAATGTCTAATTAATTTTTCCAGTCTTTTTTGTTTTCCAAAGTATGTGTTTTGGATTATGCAAATTACTCTTAGTAGCACTTTAGCTCCATTCAGTAGGCTTTGATATGAAGTGCTTTTCTAAATAATTTGTAATGTAAAAATTGACATTTTCTGTAACCCTACTGCTATGTTGAAGTGTGTTTTATAAATTTAAGAGGATACATTTATTTTATATATTCTTTGTTTTTAATTTCCAACAACCAATATTCTGGCAAGATGTTTGAAGCAAGGATGAATCTAGTTTAAGTGAAATTTCTTCAGCTTTGTAACACTTTGTTTGAACTGTTACTTTGTTTTCTTTTCTCCATTCTCTTTGTTCTTTTTTTCTGGAACTACTATTATCTGGATGTCCAAATTGAGTCTAGCTTTCCATGAGAAACCTTCTCATGTTATTTCACTCGTTATCCTTTTTGACTGCCTTCTGCGGGAACTCCTTGGCACTATTACTAGTTGGCTTCCTAATTCAATTTTAGCTAAGTGAATTCTGCTATTCACCTATCTATGATTTTCTTTTTAAATTAACAATAATTTTTGTCATTTTAATTATTTTGACTAGTCTTTTCTAAACGACAGTATTTCTCAGGATGCTAAGTTTTGTCAAATTTAATTGTTGATATTCATTATAATTACTTAATTTTTTTAAAAAAATGATTATGTGCTTATTGAATATAGTAATTGTTTAGTACATTTAGTTATAACTTTGATTTTTAAAAATACTAGAGATTTATGATATAATTCAATTTTGTATATCTGTCTTTGTTATTAGTTTTGTTAGGTTGAATATTTATTATAAGCTCCAATTAAAATTATGTTTATACAGCAGAAAAAAATCTTTTCTAAATTTGTAGTTATGTTACCTCTGTACTTAAAGTTGTTTATTTGTTTTCTTTTTTTTTTTAAAAAAAAAAAATGAGATTTGGCATAAAATCTTCTGTGATATTAGACTCTTCAAAGTGCCAGTCTTTATTGAAAAGTACCAGTACTTTTAAAATTGTTATTCAATAAAAGAAGCCTGGTTTCTCTCTCTCGTCTCTGTCTCTGTCTCTCTCTTTTTCTCTGTGTGTGTGTGTGTATGTGTGTGTGTGCACGCGCGTGTGTTTGTGTTGGTAATATGTCCTCTAGAATGGAGATTTCTAGACTCTTGTTTATAAACTACTTGTGGCTCTACTCTGATGCCCCAGCTCATGCACTTCATTTATTATTTCCTAGTCAATCAGAAAACTCAGTTCTATTTGGAGAACTTGACATGAACATTTACCTGCAGAAATGCTGACATTAGTCACCATGAAGTGGTAGATATTATCTTAAGTTATATCTTTAGATCATAGCCACAATTCATTCATTTTCCTAACCATCACTGCTTCTGGTCAGTAGTGATTCTGGATTCTGGATATACGCTTCATGGTTTCTCTTTATTTTGTGTGTGTATATATATGCACACAATAAATACATATTATATAAATAAATAATAAATATAAATAAAATATATCACCTTGAAAGATATGTAATTTATATGTATTAATATCTATTTTGGTGTCTATCTGCTTTATGTGCCCCAGAAATCTTCTACTCTTCTGGTCAACTGAAGGCACCCTTCCAGGATTTCCAGTTCTGCTATTGCTAATGTCTATTTTTTATATTTCTTTAATAATTTCAAAGAGATTTGTTGCTAGAAGTAGAAGAAATTCATGTGTTTATCAATCATGCTAAATGGAACTATACTTTATATTTTTACCTCATAAATATTTTATTTAGTGGTAATAACAGTTTTAACAAGTTCTGATAATACAAATTTTTTCTTGAAATTTCTTAAATGGTTTAAATTACTGCAAAGATATTTCACCTCATATGTCTCTAGCTAAAAAATTTATTATTCAGCTCAACCATGGAAATCCTTCTACGATTGACCTTGATTTTCTTAGACTTCTTTATAAAAGTGGTTGGAGAGATATTAGACTACAAATAAAATGTGGAGACTTTCTTTTTTTTACTTACAAATGATCCTGAGACTGTCTCTCTCCATCGTTGTTGGCCTGTGCTATATTGGGTAAGTTATCACACTCTTTATGCTTCTATTTGGCCATTGAGTTAGAGCAAGTGATGCTCTTCAAAATTTAGCATGAATGTGAATCATCTATCTGGGTAAATTGTTAAAATTCGGATTTTGATTTGTAGATCTGAGATAGAGCCTGATCATCTGGATTTCTAGGAAGCAACCAGGTCTTGCTGTTGTTCTTTGGGGGCACAATTTGAGTAGCAAAGATCTAAGAAATAAGAAGTAACTGAAAATAAATGCATTCTATTTCTTTCAAGCTATAAAAATGCCAATTAAGTTGACCACCTAATAGTATACAAGGAATTCATTAAAATCAGTGACGCTAATTTCTCATCTGCCCATGCTCTCTCTTCTGTTCTCAATGTAAGATAATCTCATGCTGTAGATGATATGGTCTGACTCTGTGTCCCCACCCAAATCTCATCTTGAATTGTAATCCCCACATGTTGGAGGAGGAACCCTATGGGAGGTAACTGGATCATGGGGGAGGTTCCCCTATGCTGTTCTTGTGATAGTAAGTTCTCATGAAACCTAATGTTTTTATAAGGGACTTTGGCCCCCTTGACTCTTCTCTTCTCCCTCATGTCACCTTATGAAGAGGATGCCTTGCTTCCCTTTCACCTTCCACCATGAATGTTAGTTTCCTGAAGCCTCCCCAATATGTGGAACTATGAGTCAATTAAACCTCTTTCCTTTACAAATACCAAGCCTCAGGCAGTTCTTTATGGCAACATAAGAACAGATTAATACAGTAAATGTGACTGGTGATGAAGTAACATTTATGATATATCTTGGACCATAGAAGTCTAGTTGATTTCAACTAGACTTCCATTATAATTATATTCCTCTTCATCCAAAGGGGATTAGCCTAGATCTTACAGTGACTCTTAGTGTGTCATGGGAGAAAGCAGAAGGTGTATTATCATTGTCTTATCCCATTATACTACTGTCAGAGGAGGGGCCTGAATTTCTATGGTTCTTCTCCCCCAAGAGGTTATATTAAAGTAGGAACTTTATTGCCTATGGAGTTCTTACCTCTAAGGCCTCCCAGAAGGACAAGTGTCTTACTTCCTGTTTGCCCAAAACCTTTAACTTGCTAAATGGCAGATTTCCCTTACTTAAGATACTTGATGGCCAATTTGGAAGTACTATTTTTTTTTGTAATAAAAGAACTTCTTGTTAGTAAACTGACAGGATACTTGTTCTCTTTTATTAATCTCTTAACACCCAGGAATGACAAATAGAAAATTTGAGACATTCCATATACAACCCCATAACACTAAAACCATAATTTGGATTTTATACATTTACTTCTATACTGATGTATATTCTTAAGTAATTTTTAGGCTCGCATCTTTTTTATTCAGCCATGAATTGTTCGTTCTTTTTTGCAGGGATTGTGTCATTGTCTCTTTGATACTATTTATACATTCAGTATAATGTTTTGTATAGAGTAGGACTCATTTTGTATTTTTGACTGTATAAGTTTTAAATTTTGAGTTTAGTAAATATTTTTCAGTAACACTTCATTGCTTCCAAGGTATACAAAGAATGACTAATAGTACCTGACAAATTGGGCATGATGATAATTAGATAATTAAATGATATTGACAGTTCCTTAAACCTACTAGAGTATATTATATGGTAATTAACTGCTTCTGCTAGGTGAGTGTGTGTGTGTGTGTGTGTGTGTGTGTGTGTGTGTATTAGAAAGAGATAATTCAAAAGCAGATAAAGTCTAGTGAGCTACAAGTAGCAGAGCTCTTGAAATAACTCTTCCTATATGATATATCCTGCTTAAAATGATGAAATACAATTTAAAATGGAGCCTCCTGGTTTGTGGACAATTAAACTGTAGTAATAAAAGCCAAAATGAGGTATCCATGGTCATGGCAGTGAAAGGAAAGAAAAATAGCAGATAGCACACATGAAAATTACTTCAAACAATAATATGAAATAAAAGAGGAAGTGACAAATTTTTCACTGGTGAACATAAGAACTTACTAAATCCAGCAAAGTCCTTGAATCTTATCAAATTCAGTTTTTAAAAAACCTACTCAGAATATTTCCAGATCTCACCTCCTATGATGACTCTTGGCAACACAAAAAGTGGTTGTTAAAAAATGTCAATCATTTGGATAATTTTTTCTTTCAAGTCCTCTTCTACATTTTAGAGTCCCCAAATAATTGTTATGAGTATCACTTTTACTATCAAAATGTCACTAGAATGAATGAAAAATAGGATAAAAACTTATCCTTGGCAGAAAAGAAAGGTAAATAAAAAGAATAGAATAGAGACATATCTCTCATCATTAACACCATATCTGTTTTGTGCTGATTTGGAGCAAGGCAGTTTTCTACTGACCCAGAGTAATCTGTACCAATCTAAAGAGCAAAGCAAAGAAAAGATAGTAGTGGGGGTGGCCAGGGGGAACCATAGTTTGCTGGAATATGTCCTTCAATGAAGGAGTCCTTGGTCCAAGTCTCAGTTCCTGACTCATCAGCCTATTCTGTTAATAGCTTAGAGCCAATGATTCTTTCTGGAGCATGCAAAATCTGTCTTTGGAGGTCAGTGCAAATGGAATTATATGAGGAAATATACTCCCACGCCTTAATTTTTATTTCTTCTGGCTGAACATCTGTTCTTGTCTTAGAATCAGGAGAGCTAATATCACAGGAAGTAAAAGCTATTTCCTAGACTGGTGTGTTGCCCAATACCACATCCTGAAGTGCTGAGAAGAGAAAGAACAGCTGGGAAGGTACTAGTGCCAGCTGCTAGAAACCTACTTCCATGATTTTTATGATCCAGAGAATGAAACTGAGGATGTAAGAGCTGCATGGAAACTTGCTCAATACAGGGACCATATTTTAAAATATCTCTATAATTTAATATTTGGTACATTGCCTGGCATGCATGAGAGGTGCTCAATAACTGTTACTGAGTGTGAATTGATGATTTTATATTCATCCACCTGACATTTCACTATCTGGAACAGCTAATGTGATGCTAAAAACATAGAATATTGTGTTGCACATGCTTTATTTGTTGCATAAACTCTAGGGAATCTCACTATGTAGATATTTACATAAGAAAAATCTATATCTTCTCTGACCTCAGTAAACTTCAAGGTCAATTTCAAATCTATAAAAGCATTTTCTTTTTACATTTTCTCATTTTAAAATAATCTTTTAAAAAAATTTTTTATTGCATTTTAGGTTTTGGGGTACATGAGAAGAACATGCAAGATTGTTGCATAGGTGCACACATGTAGACTTATATTACAGGTCCTTTGAAAACCTAAGATAGTCATCCTCACTGATTTCTTCCCACTTACATATTCAGTTAGTTCTGAAAGAATTGGCATCACTCAGAATGATTTTTTTTTTTTATAGAAACACTTTTCCTTGTTCACACTTTATGCTTGTTTTATTGGCCCATCTATTGATATAATTTTCATATATTTGTCAAGTAAGAAATTGATATTAATCTATATTTTTCTCTGCTTAACTTTTATGATTTTTTTGAATTTGATTCATATTAGCAATTCTATAGTCCTTAGCATATAAGAAGTGGATAATAAATTTTACCTCTTAGCCAAGAGCTTCATATTTATATTTTTCAAACTTCTTTCATGGATCTCATACTATTCTGTGATATAGTGAGCTTTACATTCACTCATATTTTTTCAACTTCTTTTTAGTTTTCAACAATTTTTTTTTTTTTTTGTAATGATGGGGTCTTGCTATCTTAACCAAACAGGCCAGTCTCAAATTCCAGGCCTCAAACTATCCTCCTGCCTTGGTCTCCTGAAGTGTTGGAATTACAGATGTGAGCCACTGCACTCAGTCTATCTATTTTTTAAATCCCTAACAAATATTTAGGAATAAATATCTGTCAAATGTTTTTCTCAATAAAGATTAAGGCATGAAGTTCAGTATCAGTCTCCACTGGCCTCCTATATTTCTCTTTATTATTTTTTATGATACACATGAATGTCTGGCATACTAAATAGTTCACTTACTTTTGTTTGTTGTTAGTCCTTCTTCACTGGAATGTAAGGGCCATGAAGGCAGGGACATAAGATTACTTTTTTTCATTGTTACATGTTGTATTCTAGACTCTAGAACAGTGCTTGCTGTAGAATAGTTCCACAAGAAATATTTATTTATTAAACAAATAAAGTTTGTCTTTTTGTTACTTCTAATAATTCCTGAGCATGTCTTCTACATATCAATATTGAATGTCCCTTGTGATCTTTTTTCTTTTAACTGATTTTTTTAGATTCGTTTTTATATCTCTTTGTCCTTCCAGCTGGTTCTTGTTTTCCTTTCTTTTGAGTGTGTTATAGATTTGTCATAACTTATGTCATTAAAAGAAAGTTTAACAGAGACTTTGGACAAAGGAAATAAATCAGTATTTTATTTTGTCTCATGTACAGACAGTGTCTCATAAGATTCAGTACATCTGTAAGCCAAAAATTATTGCTCATTTCAGAAATGAGCTACTCTGATTCCTGGAGTACAGTACAGCAGAAGAGTAGAGTGAAATAGCTGGAATACCAACCACTACACAAGCAGTAGAATCACCATTAGACTTAACACGACAGCCATGCTTTTTCCTTAGGAACTATCATCCTTATTGTTATCTTTTTTGCATTTTTATATCTGGTTTGTGACATGTTTTTCAATCACTGCTGATAATTTTGGACTGGTTATTTTCAGTTTAAGTATGTCACATAAAGTAAAATCATAGTTCTTAAACATTAACAGCTATAATAAAATGGAGTAGATATCTCAACAAATAATTTATATAAATTCTCACAAATATTACAAAATTCTTTTAATGCTTGCTCACTTTAAATGACAGAATTCTAAGTTGTGAAAAGAACTCCTTGACTTAATCCATTCAAACTCCTTTAAACTTAAATCACCAGGATCTAATCAAATTGGCTTCCTTGCAAATAACTTGAGTTAGCCACTTAAGATTCAGCAGGATTACACTAAACCCTTGATAAGGATTTATACTCCTAAGGCACAGCAAAGACAAATAGTTAGAGTTAGACAAATTTACATGCATGCCCAGAAGTAACTGATCTTCAGGAATATAAGCATGGGAAATACATATTACTATTTGTTTCTTTGCCAATTTCTCGCTATGTTTCTTCAATCAAGCCAGAACTGCATTGCTAAAGATTCCACTGTGGCAAGTGAAAAGATGAATGGAATTTAGTTCTCTTTTGTGAGCTCTAAGAGGAAAGAGAAAGGACACAGTAAAGCTTTTATTGATTTAACTCCAAATCCAGTGTGTCTAACTAGGAAATTGTTCATTCAGATGAAAGCCAAAAAGCATCTCAGCCTTAATATGGCTGAGACAGCAAAATCAATTCTGAACAAAACAGCTCTGTTTAGTAATTGCCCAAAGGAGAAAAAAAAAAAAAACCTGTATAATTAATAAATGATATTAAGAATAAGAGATATGTAGCATATAATATCATATCCCCTTTATGATATACCAAAAGTGAAGTAAGTGCTTTTTTGCTGGTAAAATAAAAATGACTATTTTCTTAACCCATTAAAAAGAAAATATTATCTTACTAAAACAGTGGTTCTTCTACAATGGTTATTTGGAAAATCACAATTAATTTATGTCTGTGACCTAACCTTTCTTTCCAAAGACAGGATGGATTTACTCTCCATTAAACATGTTTTATCCCATTTCTATAAATTATTCTTGTGCATATTTAAGAGTAAGTCTTCACCAATGTTTGGGTTTTTATGGGGCTAATTTTGCCTACTGCTAACTTCCAAAAAGAACATAATGCAATATTTAAATGGTTTTCTATGACTTGTTCTATGAGTATTTTAAAGTGATTGATTGCATGATGTTATGAATAAAAAACACCAATAAACACATATTTCTTAATAGATTCCTTGAACAATGGATCAGAATTTGTTACTAATTGTCTAACTTCTATTATTAAAAATATGCTGGCTTCACATACACACACTATAGCTTGTTTCCATTGTATTTCTCTTTGTTATTCATGTAGTGATAGATAAGATCTTGATTTAGTTCTTGTCCACCAATATAAGCCTTTGAAAACATATTTTTCTAATAATCACTTTCTCACATTGCATATGTCATCTTACCTAATTTATGTTTTCATAGTAATGTACTATATTATTTGATATTCTTCATGTAATATCTATTAGGGAATGGGGTAATTATAGAAAATACTTTTCTGCATTAATAATGAAATATGTACAGCTTGGTAAGTATTTCAGATTTCAGTATAAGATAACCAATATCACTTAACTATTTATTTGTTAAATGATGAGTTTATCTGTACTAGATGGAACTTGTTTTATAGATGCAGGTACCTTTTTTATTTCAATGAATGAAGATTTACAGGCCAAATTCTGGAATACTGTATCAATAAAAATTCATAATAACTAATCAAAATGAAACACAGGTTTATATTGTATGCCATATTTATTTGCTTACTTGCATACATTTTTTAAAAGAACAGATTATCTTGCCAGCTACTTAATCTAATGCTGTGTCTAAAATCATCACTATAATTGGACTGCATCCGGACTATTCTGAAATGTACATCCTATGATCATTATTATGGTTGAAATAATTGATTTGATTGCTGTTACTCTGTTGAAGATTCTGTGGCCAGGTACAATTGTATTTTGATTCATTATAGAATGTAATTTTATATTAATCTGTTAGGAATTATGAAGTACATGTATAAATTCATTTTTTCTAAAAAAAATTATCTTTAATTTTTGTGGGTAGACAGTAGGTGAATATATTTATGGGGTGCATGAGATATTTTGATACAGGCATACAATGCATAAAAATTGCATCAGGATAAATAGGATATCTGTCACTTCAAGCATTTATCCTTTGTGTTACAATCTGAATAAATTCTTTTAGTTATTTAAAAATGTACAATTAAATTATTATTGACATCATCACCCTGTTGTGCTATCAAATACTAGCTCTTATTCATTCTAATTATTTTTTATACCCATTAACCATCCTCACTTTCCCTCACCCCTTCACTACTTTCCCCAACCTCTGGTAACCACTGTTCTACTCTGTATCTCCATGAGTTTAATTGTTTTAATTTAGTCCCCATAAATATAAGTGAGAACATGCAAAGTTTGTCTTTCTGTGCCTGGCTTATTTCACTTAACATAATGACCTCCACTTCCATCCATGTTGTTGCAAATGACAGGACCTCCTTCTTTTTATGGTTGAGTCATACTCCATTATGAACATGTACCACATTTTCTTTATCCATTATTCTGTTGGTAGACACTTAGATTGCTTCCAAATCTTCGTTATTGTGAATAGTCGTGAAATAAACATAGGAATGTAGATATCTCTTCAAATATACAGATTTCTTTTCTTTTGAGTAGCCTAGCAGTGAGATTGCTAGATCATAGGTACCTCTATGTTTGTGCTTTGGAATGTCCAAACTGTTCTCCATAGTGATTATACTAATTTAGATTCCGCCCAACAGTATCCAAAGGTTCCCTTTCCTTCACATCCTTGGCAGCATTCATTATGGCCTATCTTTCTGGAAAAAGCCATTTGAACTAGGGTGAGATCATATTTCGTTGCAGTTTTTATTTGCATTCCTCTGATGATCAATGATGCTGAGCACATTTTTATATACCTGTTTTCTATTAGAATGTCTTCTTTTGAGAAATGTCTATTCAAATCTTTTGCCTATTTTTAAATTATATTATTAATTGTTTTCCCTGTTGAATTGTTTGAGCTTGTAATATATTCTGGTTGTTAATCTCTTGTCAGATGGAGAGTTTGCAAATATTTTCTCTTATTCTGTGGGTTGTCACTTCACTTTGTTGATTGTTTCCTTTACTGTGCAGAAGCTTTTTAACTTAATGTGAACCCATTTGTTCACTTTTGCTTTGGTTGTCTGTGCTTGTGGGTTAATACTTAAAAAGTCCAGAAGAACTCTGAATTACCAGATAGAGACTTGATCTCTCTCCTTACTTTCTCCCAAACATACTGAGTCTCTCCCTCTGTGCTGAGCTTCCTGGAGCTGGGGGAGGGATACAAAGTGCCCCTGTGGCAACTGCCACTGAGACTGTGCTGGGACAGACCTGAACCCAGCACAGCACTGGCCCTCACTCAAGGCCTGCTATAACCACTACCTGGCTACTGTCTGGGTTCACTCAAGATCTTAGGGTTCCACAATCAGCAGGTGGCAAAGCCAGCCAGACTTGTGTGCTTCCCGTCAGGGACAAGTTCTCTACTGCCCTGGGTGGGTGCAGAGATGTCATCTGGAAGCCAGGGCCTGGAGTCAGAAACCTTAGGAACCTACCCTCCTGCTCTATTCTACTGTGGCTGACTTGGAATCAAAGCCACAAGACAAAGTCTTTCATACTCTTCACTCTCATTTCCACAAGCAGAGGAGTCTTTTCCCAGGTCCACCCACCACAGGCCCATAGGGAGTACTGCCAGGCAAATACCGATGTTCACTCAAGGCCCAAGGGTGTGCAAGTTACTAGGTGTGGGACTCACCCTTCTGGCCCAGGGAATGTCCAGAAATGCCCTCCAAGGGCCAATACCTAGAATCGAGGACCACAAGTGCCTGTTTTGTGCTCTACCAAACTTTGGTTGAGCAGGTACTTAAACTGATTTTTGTTTCTTATGAAGGTGCCTTTTTTGTGTAGATGGTTGTTAAGTTTGGTGTTTCTGCAGGGAGGACAATCAGTGGAGGCTTCTGTTGGGCCATCTTGCTTTGCCTCACGCCCCCCAACATATAAATTCATTTTAAAATTCATACTGGCATTTTTATTTCAAAATAAGTATTGTTTTGTTTTTTTTCAATTTCTACTTTATACTCCAGTTATGAGTTCCTGTATCACTTATTGCACTGTTATTTATTTATTAATTTTTAAACTATTTTTATTTTGCTCTTGCTTCTACTTGGAACATGCCTTTATAGATTCTTTTGGGATGTTACTTGCCAGTTCAGATGCTGTCTTATCCAGGAGATATTAAAGTTCTATGCTAGAATCTGGACTCAATACTCCATTAGCTGGAAATATTTCCATGTAGCAGATCATATTTAAATGATACCCCATTGTTCCTATTTCATCTATCCACTCCTCAAAACCTGTGACTACTTTACTCAATTTCATATCTCAGTGCTTATAACAAGGCCTGTCCATAAATGTTCTCAGGGCCTTTTTTATTTTGTTTTTATTCCTTAGTTTTAACATCTTTATTATAAAATCAAACACAAATACAGAAAGCCATAATAAATAAATATATCACTTAATGAGTTATATTATGTTGAGCACAACTGTAATTACTACCTCAGTTACAAAATAAGAATGATACCAACTGATCAAGAACCTCTCTCACTTGCCCCATCTCAATCACAAAACCTCACTCTCTCCAAAACTAACAATTACAGTGATTGTCTTTTTCTTTTTCTTTATATGTGGTTAAATAAGTATTCATTCTTAGACTTTATAGTTAACTCTTGCTAATTTTAATTTGATATGTCTCTTAATCTACAGGTTCTTCATTCATTTATTTCTTTTTCTTACAAATTATTTCTACAAGAACCTGGGCTGTTTGACCTATAATGTTTCCCATATTCTGGTTCTGCTGATTTTAAAGGTTTAGTAAGCATAGTTCAATACATTTTTCTGTTCTCTGGTTCCTGCAAATTGGCATCTGAACCTAGAGGCTTGGTCAGACCCAGATTTGAATGCTTTGGCAGGTTTATAGTTGATGGGGTTTTCACATTTTTACTTTTTATGTTCATAGTCTTTGATGCTCAATGCCAAAATTTGTTGATTTATCATAGGTTGAAAAAAGATATATTTTTATTTGCTTGATTCAAATATGTAAAACTGCTTTTCTTAGTTTGTATGTTACTCACTGATACATTTAGTATATGAAAAATAAAACAAATGCTCTATTTTCTTTTTCATAGTGATCTAGGTAGTGAATTTCTTCTTTATTCTCCAAAATTGGCCAAGGTGATACATAAAATGGCATTAATAGTTCTACATATTTAGTATTAACCACCAGTTCTTATGTCAAAATACTTTTTTATTATTGAAAGTTAATTTTCTAGTAGATACCTCAGAAAGACCCATGTATGCAGTATTTCCTGAAGTCTTGCATATTATAAAAGATTTTCTATACTCTTGTTCTTGACACTTAGTTTTAAGCATATAAATTCTTCACTTGATTTTTCTTGCCTTTGCTATACTGATAGCTTACTCTGTTCTTTTCTGCTTTAAAGCTTTTCTAATGATTATCTTATTTTCTTCCTCTTATAAGTCACTTGATGTTTTCCTATAGTTGATCACATAAGTTTTACTATTTGCCTTAAGGGCCAGTAATTTTGTTAGAAGGTATTTGAATCCTTGAAATCAGTTTAGTGAGAATCAACACTTTTGAGTTTTATTTCGCATGAACATAGCATGTCACTTCATTTTTCTAGGTCTTCTTGATTGCTTTCATCAAATGTTTTATAGCTTTTTGCATATATAACTTGCACATATTTTGTTAGATTTATATAAAATGTTTTATAATATTTGTTGTAACTGTAAATGGTACCATTTAAAAAATTGAATTTCCAATTGTTTACTGTAAGTAGGTTTTAACACAATTAATGATTATATATTAACCTTTAACGCAGCAATGTTGCTAAATTCACTGATTAGTTCTCTGACGTTTTTGCAGATTCTTTGAGATTTTTAAATGTAAACTATCACATATGCAAAAACAGATTTTTTTCATTTGAATCCGGGTGATTGGGTTTCACTTTCTTGCACTCTTGCATTACCTACAATCTCCAGTACAATGTAAAAAGGAGTAGTAAAATCACATATTCTTATCTTTTTTTTTTTTTTTTTGCCAATCAGTGAGAGCTTGTAAGGTTGCTCAGGTTGGCCTTGAACTCATGGCCTCGCCTTTGCAAGCGCCACGACATCCGGCTGGAGCCACTGTGGGCCCCCACATATTCTTATCTTAATGGCAATCTTAGAGGAAAGCATTCAGCCATTGACTCATTAAAAATGTCATTAGCTAGCAGAATAGACCAAACAGAGGAAAGGATCTCGGAGATTAAAGACTATTTCTTTGAATTAACTCAGTGGTGAAAAAAAGAATTTAAAAAAATGAATGAAAACTCCAAAATATACAGAATTATGTAAAGAGATCAAACCTATGACTCATTGGCATCTCTAAAAGAGAGAAAAAGAGAACAAGAAACTTGTAAAACATCTGAGGATATGGTCCATGAAAATTTTCTGACATTTCCAGAGAGGTACATCTTCAAACTCAGAAAATTCAGAAAACTCCTGTGAGAAATTATGCCAGAAAACTATCCCAAGACACATAGTCATTAGATTCTTTAAGGTCAACATGAAAGAAAATATATTAAAGGCAGAAAATATATTAGAGAGAAAGGGCAAGCTATCTACAAAGTGAACCCAATCAGTCTCATTGTGAGCCTTTCAGCAGTAATGCTACAAACCAGAAGAGACTGAGGGCCTATATTCAGTATCCCTAAAGAAAAGAAATTCCAACCAATAATTTTATATCCAGCCAAATTATCCTTCATAAGCAAAGCAGAAATGAAATATTTTTCAGAGAAGCAAAAGCTGTGTGATGTTGTTACCGTAAGATTTGCCTCACAAGTGGTCATAAAGGGTGTGCTAAACATGGAAATGAAAGGCTTACTAGCCACCACAGAAACACCAAGTAACAGACCATTGACACTATTAAGCAACTACAGAATGAAGTCTTCATAACAGCCAGCAAACAACACAATAATAGGATAAAATTACTGTATATCCTCATTAACCTTGAATGTAAATGGGACAAACACTTCAAACTATACTACAAGGCTACAATAATCAAAACAGCATGGTACTGGTACCAAAACAGAGATATAGACCAATGAAACAGAACAGAGGCATCAGAGGCAACACAACATATCTACAACCATACACTCTTTGATAAACCTGGCAAAAACAAGCAATGGGGAAAGGATTCCCTGTTTAATAAATGGTATTGGGAAAACTGGCTAGCCATGTGCAGAAAGCAGAAACTGGACCCCTTCCTGACACCTTACACTAAAATTAACTCCAGATGGATTAAAGACTTAAACATAAGACCTGGCACCATAAAAACCCTAGAAGAAAATCTAGGCAAAACCATTCAGGACATAGGAGTAGGCAAGGACTTCATGACCAAAACACCAAAAGCATTGGCAACAAAAGCCAAAATAGACAAATGGGACTTAATCAAACTCCACAGCTTCTGCAATGGCAAAAGAAATAGTCACTTGAGTGAATCAGCAACCAACAGAATGGGAAAAAATCTTTGCAGTTTACCCATCTGACAAAGGGCTGATATCCAGAATTTACAAAGAACTCAAACAAATTTACAAGAAAAAAACAAACAAGCCCATTCAAAAATTGGCAAAGGATATGAACAGACACTTTATAAAAGAAGACATACATGAGGCCAACAAACATATGAAAAAATGCTCATCATCACTGGTCATTAGAGAAATGCAAATCAAAACTACATTGAGATACCATCTCACACAAATTAGAATGGCGATGGTTAAAAAATCTGGAGACAACAGATGCTAGAGAGGATGCAGAGAAATAGGAACACTTTCAAACTGCTGGTGGTAGCTTAAATTAGTTCAATAATTATGGAAGACAGTGTAGTGATTCCTCAAGGACCTAGAAATAGAAATTCCATTTGACCCAGCAATCCCATTACTGGGTATCTATCCAAAGGACTATAAATCATTCTA
Source organism: Saguinus oedipus (assembly GCA_031835075.1). Taxonomy (NCBI): domain Eukaryota; kingdom Metazoa; phylum Chordata; class Mammalia; order Primates; family Cebidae; genus Saguinus; species Saguinus oedipus. The sequence goes on along the minus strand of CM063169.1, from coordinate 33,855,354 downwards.
CTATAAGGACACATGCACATGAATGTTCATTGCAGCACTGTTTACAATAGCAAAGACCAGGAACCAACCCAAATGCCCATTGATGATAGACTGGACTGGGAAAATGTGGCACATATACACCATGGAATATTATGCAGCAATCAAAAATGATGAGTTCATGTCCTTTGTAGGGACATGGATGAATCTGGAGAACATCATTCTCAGCAAACTGACACAAGAACAGAAAATAAAACACCGCATATTCTCACTCATAGGTGGGTGATGAACAATGAGAACACATGGACACAGGGAGGGGAGCACTACACACTGGTGTCTATTGGGGGGAATGGGGAGGGACAGCAGAGTGGGGGAGCTGGGGAGGGATAGCATGGGGAGAAATGCCAGATGTGGGTGAAGGGGAGAAAGGCAGCAAATCATACTGCCACGTGTGTACCTATGCAACTATCTTGCATGTTCTGCACATGTATCCCAAAACCTAAGATGCAATTAAAAAAAAAAAAGAAAAAAAAGTTCAATATCATTAATCATTAGAGAAATGCAAATCAATACCCCAATGAGATACTATCTCACACCAGTCAGAATGGCTATTACTAAAAAGTCAATAAGAGATGCTGGTTAGGTTGCTGAGAAAAAGGAATGCTTATACATGCTGGTGGGAATGTAAATTAGTTCAGCCACTGTGGAAAGCAGTCTGGATATTTCTCAAAGAACTTAAAATATAACTACCATTTGACCCAGAAATCCCATTACTGGGTATATACCCAAAGGAATAGCAAGTATTCTACCATGAAGACACATGAACCCATATGTTCATCACAGCACCATCCTCAACAGCAAATATGTGGAATCAACCTAGATACCTATCAATGGTGGACTGGATAAAGAAACTCTGTTACATATACAGCATGGAATACTATGCAGCCATAAAAAAGAAATTATATGCTTTGCAGAAACATGGATGAATATATAGGTCATTATCCTAAGTGAAGTAATGCAGGAACAGAAAACTACCATATCTTCTCACTTATATATGAGAACCAGCTTCGCATATTTCAGAACAAATTCAACCTGGTCATGATGTAATACCGTTTTTATATTGTTAAATTCAGTTTACTACTATTTTTTTTTTTTTTTTTGAGACAGAGTTTTGCTCTTGTTACCCAGGCTGGAGTGCAATGGCTCGATCTCGGCTCACTGCACCCTCTGCCTCCTGGGTTCAAGCAATTCTCCTGCCTCAGCCTCCTGAGTAGCTGGGACTACAGGCACGTGCCACCATGCCCAGCTAATTTTTGTATTTTTAGTAGAGTCGGGGTTTCACCATGTTGACCAGGATGGTCTCGATCTCTTGACCTCATGATCTACCCGCTTCGGCTTCCCAAAGTGCTGGGATTACAGGCGTGAGCCACCATACCCGGCCAATTTACTACTACTTTTTTTGATCTTTAGGATTTTGTATCTATGTTTCTGAAAATTATTGGTCTATAGTTTTCTATCTGTTAGTATGTTTGGTTTTGTTATCAGGATAATTATGACTTCATAAAGAGTTGGAAAATGTTCTCTCCTCTTCAATTTTGTGCAAGTTTGAGTGCAACTTGTATTACCCCTTAAATATTTGATAAAATTGCCCACTAAAGTGTCTGAATTTGTTGGTGTTGCTATTGATAGGATTTAACCATAAATTCAATTTATTTAATATATACAGGATTATTGAAATTTTCAATTACTTCTTGGTAGTTAGCATCTCTCAAAAACCTTTTCAAATTAAGTTATTGTATTTATGGTCATAATGTTATCTATAATCCCTTATTCATCTCCTATTACCTCTTGGATGTGTAGTGAATGACGATGTCCCCTCTTTTATTTCTGTTATTACTATGTCTGCCTCTATTTTTCTTGGTCAGTCGGTCTAGTATAAAGTTCATTGACTTTACTGATGTTTTCAACAGACCAGATTTTAGTTTCATTCACATTTTTCTTATTTCTTTCTATTTTAAATTTTATTGATTTCTACTTTTATCTTTATTACTTCCTTATTTTTGTTTTCTTAACTGTAATTTACCTACTTTTTTACTTATTTAACAATTTTAGATAATTATTTGACTTTTTTTCTAATAAATGTTTATGCTATACATTTTCCTCTGAGCAATTCTGTAGCTTCATCCCACAGATTTTGATTAGTTATGCATTAATTATTTTCATTTTAAGTCAATTTTAAACATTTTCTAATTTTGGGGGGGACTACTTCTTTGACACATTATTTAGACTTTTTATTCCAAAATATTTGATGATTTCCTGTCTTTGACTTATAAATTAATTCTATTCTGATAAGAACAAACTTTAACATTAATTGCATTTTTCTTTTTTTGGTTTAAATTATTACCTATCTTGGTGACTATTTTATATGTACTTGGAAACAATGTATAGTTTTCTGTTGGGAGGAGTAACCCAATGTCAAGTAGCTCATTTGTTGTCGACTTATTCTATAAATTACTGAGAGAGGAGTGTTGACATTGTCTTCAACTATAAATATGCTTTCACTCCAATAATTATTTTTCCTATGTAATTTAAAGCTCTCTTTTTAGATGAGTACACATTACATTATATCTTCTTTTTGAATTGTACCCTTAATCATTACAGCTTTGCATTTTGCCATCTGGTTTCTCTATTAATTTTTATGTGGAGATTGAAGAACTCTGTCTTTTCAAAATACTTCGGAAAGGTTTTTACATGAATAAAATTAGCAAGGGTATTGTAAGCCTATGAGCTGCCTTTTTGTGAACTAGAGAAAAGGTATTTCCTTTCACTGTGCACACATTTGCAGATACGTATTTTGGTGAGAACATAATTCCTTTGTGTGAATTATGAAAAAAAGTGCCTCTTTTTCTAAAGAACCCGTCTTTCATACACACAACTTGTGAAGCATTGGACTAGATATTTGCTCCTGCTCAACCTGAATCTAAGTGGTCTTATGCTTTAAAGAAACTGTACAACCATACATATCTAAATGTGGTGGCCCTGGTGATTACTCCCAGTCAAGATATTACAAATAGTTTATGCTCCAATGTTATGTTCTCTGTGACAGACTCATAATAATGATACATAAAGTATGAAAAGGAACACTAAAAAGTCTTAGGTAGGATCAAGCATAACATATACTATGTTGTGGCCACAAATGAAATAATAATTTATGAAAGTAAGAAAAATTCATGCATGTGCTGTACAACCAGCATCCTGTGGTAGTCAGGAAGTTACTCCTGCAGGGTCATATGAAGTAAGTGTTCTAAGTGAGATGGTAGATGTGAGCCAGGCTCACTGCATGAATACAACGATTTGGTTGGCAGTGTTCCCACCTCCCACCTGTGAAAGAAACTTGAAAAAATTCTCCCAGTTGCTTTTTGGCTCTGTGGGCTACAGTAAATGGTGAGCTTGGGGACATGAGAGGAAATAAGGCAGGATCACCAACAGAATCTGAAACTTATTTGCTGTTGGCTCAGAGTCTTGATATCTGCAATACCTATTATGTCATTACGTGGCAGAAAAGATCACACTTTTATTTTAAGATATAGTCCTGGTCTGTGGATCTGAGGATAAATTTCTGTGACGCTACAGGAGTGTACTCCTAGTTTTTTCTGCTTGCCTCGAGATACAGAGTACAGCAAGCTCTTAGCTTCTGCTTATTTATCATTTTACAGCTTTATTTTTGGAACTTCGGGAAATTGTGTATGTGAATAGTACATTAAAAATGATAATGGCATTATGTTTATGTAGGAAAGTGTTCTATTTCTTAAGAGATGCATGCTGATGTATTTGGTGACATGCAACAATGTCATGCAACATGGTTCATTGCAGAGATTGTTGCAAATATGCAACAATGTCTGCAACTTCCAGATGATTTAGTAGAAAAATGTATTATCTATTTTTCTATAGTTATTGGTCTTTCTATATCTATTTATTATCTTTATCACCATCATCATATATCTATTATCTATAGAGACAAAGATAAATCCAGATGAAAGAACATAGATGTTTTTTATAGCATTCTTGTGTAGATTTTAAAATTTTCAAAATAAAATGTATAAAATAGACAAAATTGGACCTGTGAGGTCTCTGAACATACTTTGTTTTTGTTCCCATTTTCTGGTCACAATCCTACTTTCCAGGATAACCACATTATAACTTTACTTTGTAAATATAGTAACCTTCTTCTTTTTCTATTGTTTCAGTGATATGAGAAGCCCAAAATGATCAAGTGACTGTTTCAGCCTCCAGTTCACCAAAATGGCCATTATGCCCCCTGTGTAAGTATTATCAATGGCATGTACTCCACCAATAGAAGACAAAGTTTAATGAGAGGAAGAAATGCTTTATGAATGGGTCATTTGTGATTATAGCTAGAGAAATCCTTGGAGCAGTGCAGCCTTATCATGAGAGGAACAATGTGCATCAAGAACTGATTTAAAGCCTACATCATATTTTAAAGGATCAAGCCCTCAAGGTCATGCCATCCAGACTAAAACATATCTAAATATTCAGTAGACCATTCAACATTTTCTTTTTTTCTTTTCTTTTCTTTTTTTTTTTTTTGAGACGGAGTTTCACTCTCGTTACCCAGGCTGGAGTGCAATGGCTCGATCTCGGCTCACTGCAGTCTCTGCTTCCTGGGTTCAGGCAATTCTCCTGCCTCAGCCTCCTGAGTAGCTGGGATTACAGGCACACGCCACCATACCCAGCTAATTTTTTGTATTTTTAGTAGAGACGGGGTTTCACCATGTTGACCAGCATGGGCTCGATCTCTTGACCTCGTGATCCACCCACCTCGGCCTCCCAAAGTGCTGGGATTAAAGGCTTGAGCCACCGCGTCCGGCCCCATTCAACATTTTCTAAGGCCAGCTCTTGGGTGAATAAGCTCCACATCAGGATTTTGTGATCTCATTGCTTTTGAAAAAGAATGATTTTCTATATCAAAAATCATGTTGCATAGAACACTAAGACCATAAAATGGCAATTAGAAATTCATTGATGGTAGTGTTTGCAGAAGCATTGCAAGCATGAAAGTCAAATTCACAATCTAAGTGTTGGTTTAGGGAAGATAAAGTCCAACATTTTCCCAAAGGAAGATGTCTAACAGAATAAAACTGCCATTGACTAATGCCCTTTGTGAAATTGTGGTGTAGTGTTGATCTCTGTTATTTTGGTACGTTGGATGATAAACAAGAGTTGTAGTCAGATATCCTTTTTGAGAGGAAATCAATATTTTTGTTTCCATATATAATCTCCATCTGTGCCTCCACAGCTACTTTGTACATTAGCTCATTGAGCAAGTGACTGGGCTAGCTGGGCAAAAAGGCAAGTTGTTATTCATGGAATATATCTTTCCATCTGATTGATAGAAGTCTTTATTACAGTGGATATCCATGGGTAAACATCTCATTAGACACAAATATTCTTACACTTTGTGCTTATTCCAAGATTCCATCCACACACTATTTTCCAAAATTGTATGTCACCAATTCTCTAATCTTATTTCCATGTTCTTTGATATTTGAAATATTTGTTAGCCACTCCCAATAACTGATATAATTGATGTAGATCTATCTCTACACTTCATTTTTTCAAGATGAAGTGAACAATCAGTTATCTATCATTATTTTTGCTCATAAGGTATGTTTGCCTTCACTACTGTCTTTCAAGTCCACCATTGAAAAACTGTAATGCTGCAGTTGTTTACCTCTGACTGGCACCAGCAAAGAATCACAAGGACAAGAGGACATGTTGAGAGACCATAGGTAATGGTTGTGGCCAAGACGTTGATGCAGAAGTGAGTGCCTTGTGAACCTGTAATGCCTGTTTATGTGACATGCCTGTGCTTCAACACCTGCTTGAATCCAGTCTTGTAAATGCCACTTTCTCTTGATAATGGAGTGCTGTTGTGCACATCCAAATTTACAAGTTGGTATTTCAGACAACATCCAGTTCATAATTGGCACTTTAGTTTACATGATTAATTAGTATGCCATTGCCCACCATTTATCCTCTGTCAGGAATAGCAATTTTCAAGGAGGTGATGAAAAATTTGAAAACCATTGCTTCTGGAGGACCATAAAGACCTGAGTGAAGGTAACTTCCGCTGAAAACTGAACCCGCTGCAGAGGGTTTTTTTTTTTTTTTTTTTTTTGTACAAATTTATGGGATACATGAGAAATTCTGTTACATGTATATAAACCATAGTGATCAAGTCAGAGTATTTAAGGTGTTCATCTCCTGAGTATGATACATTCTTGTTAAGTATTGTTACCCTACTAAGCTATTAAACATTGTTTATTCCATCTACCTTACTGTATGTTTGTACTCCTTAACACAGTTCTCTTCATCCTCCTTTCTCCCCTTAACCTTGTAAGTCTGTTATCTATCTTTCCACTCCACCTCCATGTGATGTAACTTTTAGTACCCACATATGAGTTAGAACATAAAATACTTGTCTTTTTGTGCCTGTGTTATTTCACGTAAGAGAATGACCTCCAGTTTTCATCCAAGTTGCTGCAAATGACGATTTCATTCTTTTTGTTACCAAGTATAATTCAATTGTGTACATAGCTATGTTTTCTTAATCCATTCATCCATCAATGGACATTTAGGTTGATTCCATATGCTTGCTATTGTGAATAGTGATGTATAAACATGCAACTGCAGGTATCCTTTTGATATACTGTTTTCTTTTCATTTGGGTATATACCAAGTAGTGAAGATGCTGGACCAAATTGTAACACCATTTTTAGTTTTCTGAAAAACTGATATTCTGTTTTCCACAGTAGCTGTACTAGTCTACATTCCCACCAATAGTGTACATAAGTTTCCTATCCTTCACATCCTCGCCAACATCTATTATTTGTGTTTTTAGTAATAGACTTTGTGACTAAGGTAAGATGATATTTCACTGTGGTTTGATTTGTATTTATCTGATGATTAACAATAATGAGCATTTTTTCATATACCCATTAGCCATCTGTATGTTTTCTTTGAAGAAATGTCTATTCACATCCTTGCCTACTTGTTAATGGTATTTCTTTTATTTTTTTTCCTGTTGTTTGTATTTCTTGTATATTCTGGATATTAGCCCCCAGTCAGATGAATACTTTGAAAATATTTTCTCTCGTTCTACAGATTATCTTTTTAGTCTGTTGATTATTTCTTTTACTATGCAAAAACTTTTTAGTTTAATTAAGTCTCATTTATTTATTTATTTTTCTCCATGCTCTTGAGGTCTTAGTCATAATTCTTTGCCAAGAATTTATGGATTGCCAGGGGAGTTTTCTCTAGGTTTTCGTCTAGTATTTTTTATAGTTTTTGGTCTTATATTAAAGGCTTTAATTCATTTTGATTTAATTTTTGTATATGGTGAGTTAGATGTCCAGTTACATTCTTCTGCATATGGTATCCTATTTTCTTAGCACTATTTATTGAAGAGCTTTCCTTTTCCCAATGTGAGTTCTTCTCAAATTTATGGAAGATCAGTGGACTGTAAATATGTGACTTTATTTTTGGATTCTCTATTCTGTTTTGTCTATTTTTGTACCCCCATGCTTCTTTACCACAGGCTTGCAATATATTTTGAAACCAGGTGATGTGATGTCTTCAGCTTTGTTCTTTCTGTTCAGAGTTGTTTTGGCTATTCATGTTCCTTTTTGGTTCCATATGAATTTTAGAGTTTGTTTTCTAATTCTGTGAAGAACGACATTGGTATTTTGCTAAGATTTGCATTGAATCTGAATATTGCTTTGGCCAATATGATCATTTTGACAATAGTAATTCTTCTAATCCATGAACATAAAATAATTTTCCATTTGTCTGTGTCATCTCAATTTCTTTCATCAATGTTTTGTAGTTTTCCTTGTAGAGATCTTTCACCTTCTTAAATAAATTTTTTTCTAAGGTGTTGTTTTGTAGTGATTGTAAATGGAATTGCTTTCTTTCTCAGCTAGATTATTGGTATTTAGCAATGCTACAGATTTTTGGATGTTGATTTTTTATTATGTTTCTTTGCTGAATTCATTCAAATCTAAGAGATTTTGGTGGAATCTTTAGGTTTTTCTTGGTTTAAGATTATATTTTCAGCAAAGAGAAGCAATTTGACTCACTCTTTTCCTGTTTTGATTCCTTTTAGTTGTTTCTCTTGCCTAAGTGCTCTGGTTAGAACTTCCAATACTGTGTTAAATAGGACTGGTGAAAGTGTACGTCTTTGTTAAGGAACTGATTTTACTTTTTATTGGCTTTATTATTAAGGAACTTAAGATTGAATTCATAATTGAGTAAAAAAAATTACAGTCAAATGTAATACATATTATCTACAGAATTCAAAGAGGTCTACTGAAGACTCCTAAAAGTTCAGTGCAAGATGTAACAACTTCTCTTAAATTATTTTATTGTAATAAAGTACATCTGTCTTGTAATTCACCATTTTAACCACATTAAAAGATATGAATTAGTGACACTTAGTACATTCACATGTTATGCAACCATCACCACCATCTAGTTTCATAACATTTTATCTATCTCAAAATATTTTCCAATTTTCTTTATGATTTTAAGAATTTGACACATAAGCTTTTTAAGAGTTTGTTGTTTCATCTTTATATATTTGTATATTTTGTAGTTTCTTTCTGATCTTATTTCTGGTTTCATTTGACTGTGACCCATAGATACTTTATATGATTTTAATCTTTTTAAATATATTGAGACTTGTTTTTTGACCTCATATATGGTATATTCTGAAGAATACTGCATTTGCACTTGACAGGAATGAGTATTCTGCTGTTGTTGGATGAAATGTTTTATATATATATATATATATATATATATATATATATATATATATACACATATGCATATTTCTGTTGGGCCTTATTAAGTTTTAGTGTTGTTCAAATTCTATATTTTCTTATTAAATTTGTCTAGTTATTTTATCATTTATTAAAGTGGATAATTGAAGTCTTCAACTATTGTAGAATTGTCTTTTCTCTCTTCAATTCTGTCGGTGTTTCTCAAATACATATATCAAAATACATTTTTGTATATTCACAGTGGGGTTACTGGTTTAGTTATATATAAATATTATATTTGTTTATAATTTTATTATCTTCATAATGGATTGACCTTTTTATCAATATATAATGCTTGTCTTTGTCTCTTGTTATGACTTTTAACTTAAAGTTGATTTTATCACAGAATAGCCATCCAAACTCTCTTTTGGCTACTATTTCCATCAAATGTTTTTTCTTTTACTCTCAAATCATTTGTGTCACTGAGTCCAAAGTAAGACTTTTGTAGATAGCATGTAATTGGATTATTAAACAATTTCTTCCAATTTCTGCATTTTAATTATAATTTAATCTATATATATTTGAATTAGTTACATATAAGAACTTCTGCCATTTTGCTAATTTTCTACGTCTAATGTTGTTTTTATTCTTCATTTCCTCTATTACTGCCTTCTCTTATGTTTACTTTTTTGTTGTTAATCTTTTTCCTTCCCTTTTTATTTCTTTTTGCATATGTTTTTAGTTTTTTTCTTAGGACTTACCATGGATATTACAAATAACACATTAAACGTGACAATCAAGTTTGAATTGATATGAATTTAACTTCAATACTATATAAAAGTCTAAACTCCATTGGGATTGGAGGTACTACACAAAACCTTTGGAATTTCCTTAGTTTGGTGTATCACTTATCACATTTGTATTCATTGTGTGCCAAATAATATATATATTTGTAGTTATTTTATACATTAAAAATTATGTTGAAAATTAAATGTAGAGTTACAAATCAAAACTACAATAACACTATTCTTTATATTTGTCCAAGTAGTTATCATTACTGGAGATCTTTATTTCTTCATATGGTTTCAAGTTACTGTTTATTATCTATTCATTTTAGTCTCTCTTTATCATTACCTTGTAGTCTCCTGGCAACAAACTTTCTCAGCTTTTGTTTACCTACACATATCTTAATTTCTTACTCATTTTAAAGGAAACATTATCAGATGTAAAATTCTTGGTTGATTGTTTATTTCAGCACTGTAAATACATCATCCCACTGGCTTCTGTTCTCCATAGTTTCCAATGATAAACTGGCTGTTAATCTTAATGAGGAATCCTTGCACATGATGAGTCATTTTTCTCTTGCTGCTTTCAAAATGTTCTCTTTATCTTTGCACAGTTCAATTACAATTTGTTTTGTTGTGAATCTCTTCAGGTTTATTATGTTGGAATTTGTTGAGGTTCATAAATGTGCAGATTGTTGTTTTTCATCTAATTTTGTATGCCTTCATTATATTTTTCAAACATTCTTTCTACTCTTTTTGCCTCTCTTTGCTCCCTGAGACTCCCATGATGCACATATTTGTATGCTTGATTGTGTCTTATTTGTCGCTTAAATCTATTCATTCTTCTTTATTCTTTTTTATTTCTGTTCCTCACTGGATCATTTTTATTGTCCTATATTTAACTGCTACTTTCTGTTATGTGCTCAAATCTGTCTTAAACACCACCTCTTCTAGTGATTTTTAAAAAATTTCAGTTTTTATAATTTTCTACTCCAGAGTTTATGTTTGGCTTCTGTTTGTAATTTTCATCTCTATATTGATATATTTTGTTAGAAATTCTTTTTTTCCTTATTCTTTGTCCATAGTTTCTCTTATCCCCTTGAATTTAGATGTGTTTATGAAACATGCCTTAGACAACTCAATGTGAATGGGAGTTATGTGTGACAGTTCCAGGTGAATGCCTCTAAGAGCCAATGTGCAATGGAAAGGGACATACCTCACAGAGTAATGAGTCAAAGTGTGTAGAGAACAATGCACAAAGGAGCTATGTTCACAGAGAAGAATTTGCCTGTTTATTGAACATTCTCCTCCATTAGGGTATTTGAACTGTGAAATGTCTGCATAGTATATTTCAGAATTATGCACACCCTAATCTGCTGTTTATTTGCTGCCTCTCCTTTTAAGGAATAAGATTAATTTTTAAGGTAATCTTGTTAATATTTCTCTATTTTATATCAGGAGTGTGCAGGCCAAAAAACATGTCTTTTGAGTTCTTTTTTTTGTTTGTTTTCACTCCAAGGCAGATGCCATGATGTTTAGTGGTAGAACAGGTAACATTCTGATCAGGTAACAGTGCTCTGTGAAGTGGGGGACCAGTACTAAATGAGCTCTGTATTTACAGAATTCTCTAAATAAATTGGGTGGCTTGGCAGTTCACAATTTTCCAAGTCAGGAAAAGCCAGTTTTGAATGTAATGTAGAATGCTTTGTATTATCTCCTAATGAAAGACTATCATGAATCATACAGAAGTCTTTCTCTGCAAACTTGATGCTATGAGTGTGGATGGGACCTTTAAGCTGTCTCTTTTGAGTGTATTTTAAATGCAGGAAAGAGTGATCCAAATATTGGGAACTAGAAGCTTAGATTGGGGTTATCATTGGTGTTAATCACAATTATATTCCAGCTCTCCTCTTTTGGTGTATGTGTTAAGATTGCCTTCCCTTTCTATGTGTATGGATATAATGTACGTCTTTTAGGAGTCATTTCATTATTCACTATCATCCTGTTTTCCTGCCACAATAATTGTGAAAATAAATGTTGAAGTAAGCCTCTATCAGACTGATTCTCTGTATGATATGCATTGAAGATTTGGTAAAATCAAGATAAACTTTTGCAGCATTAAGTCAATAAGGATTGATTTATTTTGTACAGCATCTTAAACAAGGCAATAGTAGCATTTATAATACTTAAGGGTGAAACTAGTATCCAAAAAATGCATCCAAATAAAGCTTTCAGAAAGGTATAGTAAAGAAGCTGGTGGTGAGAATTGAATCTATTAAAAAGTAGAATCAAAAGTAAGTACTGGCCAAAATTATGGCTTAAAAAGAGAAAATAAACATTGGAAATCTCCATACTATGAAAATAAGAACATCACCAACATGAGATAAAAGAATAGCAAGGGAGTTACTATCTTAATATTTTAACAGGAAGGAAAGTGAAACAATGTACACATTAAGACATGTTGCTAAAAATAGTTAACTTTATAATATTTAAGATGTTATCTCTTGTGTTGATAAAACATTCATTTAGAATTTGGAAATTATTTTTAATTAAATTTCCCTTCTGTTAATTTCCAATAAAGTAAAACTTAAAGTTAATTTAATTTTTACTATAATGACATGTGTACTATATTTTAGGTCTTATAAAACCATGTTTATCCATTCCTTAATCTTTTCACCTAACCGCATATCTGCTTTCTGCCCATCCCATCTGTCCTTCTATTTGTATACCCATCTAACTATACATAGTGATATGGAGATATGCCTGAAATGTTATTCATATTTAATAAGTGGTAGAATTTATAGTAATACTTTCTTAGATGTTTTAACTTTTATGTATTAAATATCTTTTGTCTTTTTTTGCAAGATTATAAAATTTGAAATCTGAAAATAAAATACAAATTACTTGACCTCAAGTGCCTTACAGAAGTAACATAATATCAAAAGTTCCTGTCATGTTTTAGTTTCTCTTCCATAATTTTAACCTACTGGAAAAAGGAATTTTGCAGGGAAGTAATAAGATCTGTTAGACAGGAATCAGATCCAGTGTTTTAATGGTTTGATAGAATACATGTAAATAATATGAGAAGAGACTCTGGGAGAGGTAGAAGCACATGTTTCAAACCACATAGTAACTCAACCCTTGAAAATAACTGTTCTCTAAGGCTTCAAGTTCTTTTCATTGCACACCCAGTTTCTCAGTAAATACATCCATATTTGAATCATTGGATTCAGGAAATCAAATTATTACTAGTGTGGTGATTAAATTGCTCTATCCATCTGCTAGTATATTGTCATTATTCTTTGAGTTTTGCTTGATGATAACAAAAATTATAAATCACTTGTCATATCTAGGTAATGATTTATAAAATCTTGTAGAAAAACAATGGATGCTTGAACTTGAGTTTTCTGTCTTAAAAGCAAAACAAAATACTAAATGCAATATAATCAAGTTTAGTATTGGAGTATATTTTCAGAAATGGTGGTGTTCAATGATGTTTCCACATAGCTGGACTTTTTGTTGGAGGCTCTTTTGATTGATATTGAATCCACAGAGATTTCTGGCTTCATGGATGGGCAAACACTGGTAAGGACATGGTGTTCATTTAATTGGTATGCCTCAGTCTACTCCCAGAATAATTTTAATGTTTTAGATGCACTTGTTAATCTTTATTCACTAAGAATATTTGCTATTTTAGAATGGACTATTTCTAAAGTTACAGAACAACAATTGTGGTTATCATCTAAAAATCAGTTATTTCTAAGTTATTTATATGATATACAAAAAACTGATATGACTGAAATAAAAAAGTTATAGTAAAGTTATGTTAGAATCTTATTCTCATTTGCTTCCTATAATCAATGTTAAATAAAATGAAAAGCAGCCTTATTGTAAAACCAGCTTTCCACTTTCTTATTACTATAAACAGAACTAAGCTTTATTTAAAAAATGTTTAAAATATTAAATATCTGAATATTTAATTTAATATCTTTAAAATATTTAAATATTATTTGAGTGCTTTCTAGTTGTACAAGGTAACATGTAGGTGGTCTTTCCCCTCGAAGCATTCGCCATCTAGCACTGTTTCTCAACATAAATAACACAAACATGCTTCTTTCAAGTTCTCATAATATTCTATTTCTTTTTTCAGAGTTTATTCAGTTTTAATGGTGTATTTTTTAAATAATTTGTTTAATGTCCACCTCTACTGCTAGACTCTAAACTCCATGTGAATAAAAACAGTGTACGTTTTGTTAGTGGTCATATTCCTAGCACCTAACATAGTGATGAGAACATGACTGACATTCTGTATAGAGTTCATGACTGACTCATGCAAGTTGTGTGAATTGTTACAAGAGAGGTACTATATAAAGAAAGATTATTAAGGAGGTATAAATTACTGTGTAGAATCTGTGCTAGTTTGCTAGTTTGGAAAAGTGGTTCAGATTTAGATGACTTGAAAATGGAAGAGAGAGATTGGGTAGGCCTAAAAAGAATTGCATGTTCAATATTTTGAGGCAACTCAGGAGGAATATATATTTATGAAAGAGTTACTCAGGGCCACTAGAACCCGTTAGTCAGGAAGTGGGAGTGTGAGGTGGCAGTGAGACCTTGGAAACAACACCTGAGTCAGATTATTAGAAAACTTAAGGAATTTTAAGTTTTTATTTTATAAATGTTGAGAAAATTTGGGGGATTGCATAATTTTGGTTAAGTGGCTAAAATAAATTACAGTTTAGTCATATATTTTCCCAACTTAAAGAAAGAAAATATTATTTAAAGGCAAAAGAAACTTTTTAAAGATCAGAAACTGTACGATTTACCCTTAGTAAGTAGAGTAACTTGCGTAGTTCCTAGCATGTTTTAGGCATTGGGCATATATTCCTGATTATTTGGTCATTTAAATTTGTTAACTGAAATAATATTCTGAAAGTGATGAAGTGATTCTTGCTTTGTACAATAGTTAGATAAGATGTACGTAACTAAGTAAATAGATAAGAAGACAATAACTTAACAGTCATTAAATGAATAATAAAAATTAACATATACCCATGAACAAAAAACACAACCAATGCACACACTTAATCACACACACATACACAGGCATACTCACAGACATACCCACACAAGTACACATTTGCGCATACAAAAACGTGCACACGTACATAAACAGACACACAGACATCCATACACATACGTGAGAAAGACGATAGCTAAAGTCTTAGGATCATGCTATAAAAAACAGACAAGGCCAGGCACGGTGGCTCATGCCTGTAATCCCAGAACTTTGGGGGGCCAAGGCAGGTGGATCACTAGGTCAGGAATTTGAGATCAGCCTGGCCAACATGGTGAAACACTGTCTCTACTAAAAATACAAAAATTGGTAGCGGTCGCCTGTAATCCCAGCTACTCAGGGGGCTGAGGCAGGAGAATTGCTTGAACCAGAGAGGCAGACGTTGCAGTGAGCCAAGATTGCGCCATTGCACTCCAGGCGGGGTGACAGAACAAGGCTTTGTGTCAAAAAAAAAAAAAACCTCACAGAATATCAAGGGAGATAATATCAAAAGGGCAGGCAAAGAACAGATGGAAGAGGATTTAAAACAAGTTAAAAAGGTCAGTCTGTGTGATGAAGGGTTCACCCTAAGCCGATTATCACGTTGTAGACAGATCTCCCAAACTCATATTGTGCATTGGCAAATACTTACTTACGCGTCACATACTACCTACACTAGAATCTGAGCCTGGGGACGGTTGGCATATAATATTTACTAAATATTATAATGTTTAATTTATTTTTTCCCTTACAGAATTGAATGCCTGTTTTAAAGAAAAAAAATATATAGAAAAACAAGAAACACAATCCATTGCCAGAACCCAACATTAAGTATACTAACAGTTGGGTTTTAAAAACATTTTCATTCTCATTTTAAAATCTATAGAACAGGTGTTTCATACCCACCTGTTGGGGCAGCACTCTCTGAGGTGGGCGGCTTCATAGGTGAGTCCACTCCGGGTCTTAGAATTTGCAATTAGTCAGCGGAGCCGCCGCCGCCGCTGCTGCCTACACCTCAGCCCGAGGTGGAGGAGGGGAAGCCGGGAGGAAAACGGCGGCCATAGCTGTAGCGGCGGCGGCGACAGCAGCGTGCCCAGAGAGTAGGGCCCCGACCAGGCCTGGCCGTGGGTGGCACCTGTCCCCAGCAGCGAGCCTGGCACTGAACCTCTCCCGGTTACGGCCACTGAAGCGTCTGTGCCCGATTGTGAGGCCGACGCCCAGCAGTCGGCTCCTCAGGCCGTGCCGCCGCAGGGCGCTTGCCGGTAACCTGGAGGCCCCGAGGCTGAGGGGAAACTGCCAGTGAGGGAGACGGATCTGGGGGAGCCGCGCCTCCCAAGAGTCTGACCTTTCACCCCTTTACCTGCACTGCCGCCAAGAAGCCACCGGCTCCTGATTAGCGCGAGGACACGCCGCTGCCTGAATCCGCAGCACCTGGGCTCGTGCCGCCGACGGGCGGGGGTGACTCCTTGGTGTGGCTGCTGACCCCGGGCTCGGAGGTGCAGGTCACAGTGCATTGAGGACGCGCTCATCATGTCGTCCTCCCCCGGTGAGAAGCTCTTCTCCAGGGTCCTCCTGGATATGTTCAAAAGAGACCATGAAACATTGGGTGCCACAGCCCAACTTTTGGTGGGAAACAAATACAGCCATTCTGGTGATGCCGTTTGGGTCCGCATCACTATGACAGTATTCCCCAAAAGGGACTATAAAGATAACCCAGAAGCCATGCAGCTTCAACAGCATACATTCCAAGAAGGGACAGAAGTCACGTGTGATGTGAGTGGTATTGTTCCCAGTGACCCTCTTGCCCTGCCTCGTGTGCTAAGCTTGGCTGAAAGCCTGTGGACTTCTAAACCACTGCCTCTTTTCCACAAAAGAGCACCTTATCCTCCCTTCTTTATCGGAATCCATCTAACCAATTAGGCTCCTCCTCGGAAAATTACGCTACCCAATGGAAAATATCTGGGGAAAAACCCAATTCAATAATAAATACCATTAAACTATGACCTAGGCAAGTCTTACACGATAAATGTTAAAAAATGCTCTTGCGTCTGGGAGCGGTGGCTCACGCCGGTAATCCCAGCACTTTGGGAGGCGGAGGCGGGTGGATCACAAGGTCAAGAGATAAGAGACCATCCTGGCCAACATGGTGAAACCCCGTCTCTACTAAAAATACAAAAAATTAGCCGGGCGTTTGGCACGCGCCTGTAGTCCCAGCTACTTGGGAGGCTGAGGCGGAAGAATCGCTTGAACCCGGGAGGGGGAGGTTGCAGTGAGCGGAGACTGCGTCACTGTGCTCCAGCCTGGCGACAGAGCAAGACTCCATCTCAAAAAAATAAATAAACAAATAATAATAATAATACTGTTGCTGAAAACAAAATTAGAAAAGGTAGTAATGCAAGTGACTCTGCTAAATATGACGATAAAAAAATGGACATATGAAAATGTAACTCCTGTGAATAAAAAACTAAAAACTGGCCACAAAGTGGGTGGAAAAACCCAAAATGAAAGCCAGAAACAAATACTGTGATTATGGTTTCAAATATTGCTCACAGAAGAGATAGAGTAGTAAATGTTTCTGCTTAGGCAGATACGTTAAATGCTCAGTTAAGTACTAAAAATCTGCTCCAGAGTAATAACATGGATCATGCAAAAGCTCAGGGATCTGTCAAAAAATTGCCAAGGAAAAGGCATGAAAGAAGCAAACTGAAACTTCTACTCCAAAAATACACATTCAGAAGTCCATTTCACCAGTCAATATCAGAATTCTAGTCAGGTGCCCTTCTGCCTGGGGTTCATTTAGAACCACAAAGGTACGGGGTGAAAAAAATGACTCTTCTCTGAAGACAGGACTTGAGAAACTGTGTAGTGGAGAGATGGTCCCCAACTCCAGTCTTGCTGCACCTCTATCCTCTCAGCAAGTGAGGGCCTTTTGAAAATTAAAAAGGCCTGAAAGAGCGCAGCATTGAGGTTCAGGACTCAACTGAAATGCATGCCCCTGGTGAGCAGGATTAACCATAGACACTGGGCAAAAAAGGCAGCAAAAGCATTATCTCTGGCCTTAAACCAAAAGAGAGCTGACTTTTCCCGTGCTTCAGTGTGTAGCATTGATAGCACAGATGCTTTGAAATCATCCTCTGAATGTAGCTCCTCGTAAAGCTTTCATTGTCCTCCAGGCAGTATGCCTGCACCTTCCAAATCCTTCACTTCCTACTTGTCAAAGGAAGAGAGAAAGTTCAGTAATTCCTTGAAAATACATATTCCAAAATTGTCTCTAAATGTATCACACCACATGGCAGGACCATATGTGTCAGGGACATTGTTTGGGCCTAGATACATGGCTTCCCTTGGTGCCAGCCCCTATTCTTACTAAAACTGTGAGCCAGAATGATAATGGCCTCTTAGTCCTAAAGGAGAACTGTATTTTATGGCTCAATTCTCCAGCATTTTTTTTTAAATCTTTTGTACCTTTCTCGCTTTTTAGAACACTTGCGGATACACTTGAATAAGAAGAAAAAGAGCCTGTATCCAAGGCTATCACAGAGGCAGCTAAGACTGCCAGGCAGCTGACCTCCGAAGTACAGGCTCTGCTGACAGTTTGAAACATAAACACAGGTAGGTAGACAAGACCATTGGAAATTGTCATAGATTTTCAGTCTATTTAGGAATAATTTCCTCTAAATAGCTTGGCCAAATTGGAAAGAGAAATTGCATTTAGTTGGCTGTTTTTAAGAATACTAACCTTATAGCCATTTTTAGACTCAGAAGCTTAAACTGAACATGCAATCAAATTTTGACTTATGGAAGTGAGATTTTAGCAATATTTTTCAGTTTGGAAGACTAAAGCCATTCCACGGCATAGGAATCATTGCCTCAACTGAAATTGAATTTTCATGAGGACTGTTAATTGTTATTTTTACCTAATGGGGTGTGTGTGTGTGTGTGTGTGTGTGTGTGTGTGTGTGTGTGTATGTGTGTGTGTGTGTGTTTGTGTGTGTGTGTATGTTTATGTCTATGTAAAATATGGCCTGGACTATGGAACAAGGACACAGGCTGCATATTGGGGATTGCCGTAAGGGCTGGTGAGGTGGGGGAATAGTGTAGATATTTATTACTTATTTTAAATTTATTTTTATTTCACTAGCTTTAGGGGTACAATTTGTTTTTGGTTACATGGATGAAATGTGTAGCGGTGAAGTCTAGCATTTTAGTGTGCCTGTCACCTGAGTAGTGTACATTGAACCCAATACACAGTTTTTCAGTTCTCACTCCCTACCACCTTACCCTCTTCTGAGTCTCTAGTATCCATTATACCAGTCTGTATGTCCTTGCGTACCAACTACTTAACTCTCACTTGTGAGTGAGAACGTGCTGAATTTGGTTTTTGATTTTTGAGTTACTTTATTTGTAATAATGGCCTCAAGTTCCATCCAAGTTGTACAAAAGACAGTATTTCATTATTTTTTATGGCTGAACATTATTTCATGGTGTGTATGAGTATATACATATATAAACATATATACATACATATATATGCATACATATATACATATGTATATGTATATATACACTTAGGTTGATTCATATCTCTGCCATTATGAATAGTCCTGTGATAAACACATATGTGCTGGTGTCTTTCTGATACAGTGACTTATTTTCCTTTGGGTAGATCGTAGTGGGATTTCTGGATCAAATGGTAGGTCTACTTTTAGTTCTTTGAGAAATCTCCATACTGTTTTCCATAGAGGTTGTGCTAATATATATTCCCACAAACAGTATATAAGCATTCCTTTTTTTATCACATCCACACTAACATTTATTGTTTTTTAACTTTTTAGTAATGGCCATTCTAGTTAGGGTAAGGTAGTATTTTACTGCTTTAATTTGCATTTCCCTGATGACTAGTGATATTGATGATTTTTTCATGTTTGTTGGCAATTTGTATATCTTAATGTCTAGACATGTTCCTTGCCCACTTTTGAATGGGATTATTTTGGTTGTTTTTCTTACTGATTTGTTTGAATTCCTTATGGATATTTGTCCTTTGTCGGGTGCATTGTTTTAAAATATTTTCTCCCATTCTGTGGGTTTTCTGTTTACTCCATTTTTTTTTCTATCCAGAAGCTTTAGGCCCATTTATTTATTTTTGTTTTTGTTGCATTTCCTTTTGGGGTCTTAGTCATAAATTCTTTGCCTAGGCCAGTGTTCAAAAGAGTTTTTCCTAGGTTTTCTTTTAGAATTTTTATGGTTTCAGATGTTAGATTTAGGTCTGTAACCCATCTTGAGTTGATTTTTCATGTGGTGAGAGATAAAGATCTCGTTTCATTCTTCTATATATGGTTATTCAATTTTCCCAGCAGTGTTTATTGATACAGGGTCCTTTCCCCCAGATTATATTATTGTATGCTTTGCCAAAAATCAGCTGGTTTAGGTATTTGGCTTTATTAATGGGTTCTCTGTTATGTTCCATTGGTCTACGTAGCTACTTTTATACCAGTACCATGCTGTCTTGGTTACTGTAGCTTTGAAGTATAATTTGAAGTTGGGTAATGTTATGTCTCTAGATTTCTTCTTTTTGCTTAGGATTTTTTTTTTTTTGCTACTTAGGCTTGTTTTTGGCTTCAAATGAATTTTGGGATTGTTTTTTCTAATTCTGTGAAAAATACTGTTGTTATTTAATATTTTTATAAGAATTGCATTGAATCAGTTGATTGCTTTGGGAAGTATGGTGATTTTCACAATATTGATTTCTTCAATTTATGTGCATGGGATTATTTCCATTTGTTTGTGTCATCTATGATTTCTCTCAGCAGTGTTTTGAGGTTTTCCTTGTAGAGGTTGTTCATCTCCTTAGTTAAGCATATTCCTAGGTATTTTATTTTATTTTGTTTCTAGAAATTGTAAACGGGATTAAGTACTTGATTTGAATCTCAGGTATGTCATTGTTGGTGTATAGCATTGCTACTGATTTGTGTACATTGATTATGTAACCAGAGAGTTTGCTGAAATCATTGATCAGATCTAGGAGTCCTTTGAAGGAGTCTTTAGAGTTACTAGTTATAAGATCGTATCATCAGCAAACAGGTAGTTTGACTTTTTTTGAAAGTTCTTTATTTATTTATTTCACCTGATTGCTCTGGCTAGGACTCCAGTACTATGTCGAATAGACGTGGCAAAAGTAGGCATCCTTGTCTTTTTCCAGTTCCTAGGGGGATTTCTTTCAGTTCTTCTGTGTTCAGTATGATGTAGGCTGTGTTTTATTTATATATGGATTTTATTATCATGAGGTGTGTTTCTTCTATGCCTAGTTTGTTGACGATTTTTTTTTTTTTTTAATTTTTATTGCATTATAGGTTTTGGGGTACATGTGCAGAATGTGCAAGATAGTTGCATAGGTACACACATGGCAGTGTGCTTTGCTGCCTTCCTCCCCTTCACCCACACTTGGTATTCATCCCCAGGCTATCCCCCCCAGCCCCCCCCCGCTGTCCCTCCCCCATTTCCCCCAACAGTCCCCAGTGTATAGTAGACCGCCTCTCTGTGTCCATCTGTTCTCATTTTTCTCACCCACCTATGAGTGAGTATATGCAGTATTTCTTTTTCTGTTCTTGTGTCAGTTTGCTGAGAATGATGTTCTCCAGATTCATCCATGTCCTTACAAAGGACACAAACTCATCATTGTTGATTGTTGCATAATATTCCATGGTGTATATGTGCCACATTGTCCCAGTCCAGTCTATCATCGATGGGCATTTGGGTTGGTTCCAGGTCTTTGCTATTGTAAACAGTGCTGCAATGAACATTCGTGTGCATGTGTCCTTATAGTAGAACGATTCACAGTCTTTTGGATAGATACCCAGTAATGGGATTGCTGGGTCAAATGGAATTTCTATTTCTAGGTCCCTGAGGAATCGCCACACTGTCTTCCACAATGGTTGAACTAATTTACACTCCCACCAACAGTGTAAGAGTGTTCCTATTTCTCCACATCCTCTCCAGCATCTGCTGTCTCCAGATTTTTTAATGATCGCCATTCTAACTGGTGTGAGATGGTATCTCAATGTGGTTTTGATTTGCATCTCTCTAATGACCAATGATGATGAGCACTTTTTCATACGTTTGTTGGCCTCATGTATGTCTTCTTTTGTAAAGTTTCTGTTCATATCCTTTGCCCATTTTTGAATGGGCTTGTTTGTTTTTTTTCTGTAAATCTGTTTGAGTTCTTTGTAAATTCTGGATATCAGTCCTTTGTCAGATGAGTAAACTGCAAAGATTTTTTCCCATTCTGATGGTTGCAGATTCACTCTAGTGACTGTTTCTTTTGCCGTACAGAAGCTGTGGAGTTTGATTAGGTCCCATTTGTCTATTTTGGCTTTTGTTGCCAATGCTTTTGGTGTTTTGTTCATGAAGTCCTTGCCTACTCCTATGTCCTGAACGGTTTTGCCTAGATTTTCTTCTAGGGTTTTTATGGTGTCAGGTCTTACGTTTAAGTCTTTAATCCATCTGGAGTTAATTTTAGTGTAAGGTGTCAGAAAGGGGTCCAGTTTCTGCTTTCTGCACATGGCTAGCCAGTTTTCCCAACACCATTTATTAAATAGGGAATCCTTTTCCCATTGCCTGTTTTTGTCTGGTTTATCAAAGATAATATGGTTGTAGATATGTTGTGTTGCCTCCGATGCTTCTGTTCTGTTCCATTGGTCTATATCTCTGTTTTGGTACCAGTACCATGTTGTTTTGATTACTGTAGCCTTGTAGTATAGTTTGAAGTCTGGTAGCATGATGCCTCCCACTGTGTTCTTTTTTCTTAGAATTGACTTGGCTATGCGGGCTCTTTTTTGGTTCCATATGAAATTCATGGTGGTTTTTTCCAGTTCTGTGATGAAATTCAATGGTAGTTTGATGGGGATAGCATTGAATGTGTAAATTACTTTGGGCAGTATAGCCACTTTCACAATATTGATTCTTCCTAACCACGAACATGGAATGTTTCTCCATCTGTTTGTGTCCTCTCTTATTTCGTTGAGCAGTTGTTTGTAGTTTTCCTAAAGAGGTCCCTTACATTCCTTGTGAGTTGTATTCTTAGGTATTTTATTTTCTTTGTAGCAATTGTGAATGGCAGTTCGTTCTTAATTTGGTTCTCTTTAAGTCTGTTATTGGTGTATAGGAATGCTTGTGATTTTTGCACATTGATTTTATATCCTGAGACTTTGCTGAAGTTGATTATCAGTTGCAGGAGCTTTTGGGCTGAGGTGATGGGGTCTTCTAGGTATACTATCATGCCATCTGCAAATAGAGACAATTTGGCTTCCACCTTTCCTATTTGAATACCCTTTATTTCTTTTTCTTGCCTGATTGCTCTGGCTAGAACTTTCAGTACTATGTTGAATAGGAGTGGTGAGAGAGGGCATCCTTGTCTAGTGCCGGATTTCAAAGGGAATGCTTCCAGTTTTTGCCCATTCAGTATGATATTGGCTGTTGGTTTGTCGTAAATAGCTTTTATTACTTTGAGATATGCTCCATCAATACCAAGTTTATTGAGGGTTTTTAGCATAAAGGGCTGTTGAATTTTGTCAAATGCCTTCTCTGCGTCAATTGAGATAATCATGTGGTTTTTGTTTTTGCTTCTGTTAATGTGGTGAATGACGTTTATAGACTTGCATATGTTGAACCAGCCTTGCATCCCCGGGATGAATCCTACTTGATCATGATGGATAAGTTTTTTAATGTGCTGTTGCAATCGATTTGCCGGTATTTTATTGAAGATTTTTGCATCTATGTTCATCATGGATATTGGCCTGAAGTTTTCTTTTCTTGTTGAGTCTCTGCCAAGTTTTGGTATCAGGATGATGTTGGTCTCATAGAATGATTTGGGAAGGGTTCCCTCTTTTTGGATTATTTGGAATAGTTTCAGAAGGAATGGTACCAGATCCTCTTTGTGTGTCTGGTAGAATTAAGCTGTGAACCCATCTGGACCTGGGGTTTTTTTGTGTGGTAGGCTCTTAATTGCTGCGTCAACTTCTGACCTTGTTATTGGTCTATTCATAGTTTCAGCTTCCTCCTGGTTTAGGCTTGGGAGGACACAGGCGTCCAGGAATTTATCCATTTCTTCCTGATTTACTAGTTTGTGTGCATAGAGTTGTTTGTAGTATTCTCTGATGATGGTTTGAATTTCTGTGGTATCTGTGGTGATTTCCGCTGTATCGTTTTTTTATTGCATCTATTTGGTTGTTCTCTCTTTTCTTTTTTATCAGTCTGGTTAGTGGTCTATTTTGTTGATCTTTTCAAAAAACCAGTTCTTAGATTTATTGATTTTTTGAAGGGTTTTTCTTGTCTCTATCTCCTTCAGTTCTGCTCTGATCTTAGTTATTTCTTGTCTTTGGCTAGGTTTTGAGCTTTTTTGATCTTGCTCCTCTAGCTCTTTCAATTTTGACGATAGGGTGTCAATTTTGGATCTCTCCACTCTTCTCATGTGGGCACTTATTGCTATATATTTTCCTCTACAGACTGCTTTAAATGTGTCCCAGAGATTCTGGTACGTTGTGTCTTCATTCTCATTGGTTTCAAAGAACTTCTTTATTTCTGCCTTCATTTCATTGTTTATCCAATCAACATTCAAGAGCCAGTTGTTCAGTTTCCATGAAGCTGTGCAGTTCTGAGTTATTTTCTGAATTCTGAGTTCCAACTTGATTGCACTATGGTCTGAGAGACTGTTTGTTATGATTTCCGTTGTTTTGCATTTGCTGAGGAGTGCTTTACTTCCAATTATGTGGTCAATTTTGGAGTAGGTGTGATGTGGTGCTGAGAAGAATGTATATTCTGTGGATTTGGGGTGGAGAGTTCTGTAAATGTCTATCAGGTTTGCTTGTTCCAGGTCTGAGTTCAAGTTCTGGATATCCTTGTTAATTTTCTGTCTGGTTGATCTGTCTGCTATTGACAGTGGAGTGTTAAAGTCTCCCACTATTATTGTGTGGGAGTCTAATTCTCTTTGTAAGTCATTAAGAACTTGCCTTATATATCTGGGTGCTCCTACATTGGGTCCATATGTATTTAGAATCATTAGCTCTTTTTGTTGTATCGATCCTTTTACCATTATATAATGACCTCCTTTGTCCCTTTTGATCTTTGTTGCTTTAAAGTCTATTTTATCAGAGATCAGAATTGCAACTCCTGCTTTTTTTTGCTCTCCATTTGCTTGGTAAATCTTCCTCCATCCTTTTATTTTGAGCCTTTGTGTATCTTTGCGTGTGAGGTGGATTTCCTGGATACAGCACGCTGATGGGTTTTGGTTTTTTATCCAATTTGCCAGTCTGTATCTTTTGATTGGTGCATTTAGCCCATTTACATTCACGGTTAATATTGTTGTGTGTGAATTTGATACTGCCATTTTGATGCTAGCTGGCTGTTTTTCCCATTGGTTCATGTAGATTCTTCATTTTGTTGATGGTCTTTAGCATTTGGTATGCTTTTAGGATGGCTGGAACTGGTTGTTTCTTTCTATGTGTAGTGCCTCCTTCAGGAGCTCTTGTAAAGCAGGCCTAGTGGTGAGAAAATCTCTGAGTATTTGCTTGTTCGTGAAGGATTTTATTTTTCCTTCACTTATGAAGCTCAGTTTGGCTGGATATGAAATTCTGGGTTGAAAGCTCTTTTCTTTAAGGATGTTGAATATTGGCCCCCACTCTCTTCTGGCTTGTAGAGTCTCTGCCGAGAGATCTGCTGTGAGTCTGATGGGCTTCCCTTTGTGGGTGACCCGACCTTTCTCTCTGGCTGCCCTTAGTATTTTCTCCTTCGTTTCAACCCTGGTGAATCTGACGATTATGTGCCTTGGGGTTGCTCTTCTTGTGGAGTATCTTTGTGGTGTTCTCTGTATTTCCTGGAGTTGAGTATTGACCTGTCTTGCTAGGTTGGGGAAATTTTCCTGGATAATATCCTGAAGAGTGTTTTCCAGCTTGGATTCATTCTCTTTGTCACATTCTGGTACACCTATCAAACGTAGGTTGGGTCTCTTCACATAGTCCCACATTTCTTGGAGATTTTGTTCATTCCTTTTTGTACTTTTTTCTTTAATCTTGGTTTCACGTTTTATTTCATTGAGTTGATCTTCAACTTCTGATATTCTTTCTTCTGCTTGGTCAATTCGGCTGTTGAAACTTGTGCATGCTTCGTGTAGTTCTCGTGTTGTGTTTTTCAGCTCCTTCAATTCATTCATATTCCTCTCTACATTGTCCATTCTTGTTATCAATTCCTTGAATCTTTTTTCAAAGCTTTTTTCAAGGTTCTTAGTTTCTTTGCACTGGTTTAGTACATGTTCCTTTAGCTCACTGAAGTTTCTCATTATCCACTTTCTGAAGTCTGATTCCGTCATTTTGTCACATTCATTCTCCGTCCAGCTTTGTTCCCTTGCTGGTGAGGAGTTTTGGTCCTTTTTTGGAGGTGAGGTGTTTTGGTTTTGGGTGCTTTTCTCCTTTTTGCACTGGTTTCTTCCCATCTTTATGGATTTATCCGCCTGTCATCTTAGTAGTTGCTGATTTTTCAATTGGGTCTCTGTGTGGATGCTGAGATTGTTGATGATGAAGTATTTCTGTTACTTAGTTTTCCCTCTAATGGTTTATCCCCTCTGCTGTATGAGTGCTGAGGTCCACTCCAGGCCCTGCTTGTCTGGGGTATACCTGCAACAGCTGCGGAATAGTGAGGGATGATACCAGTTTCTTCTTCTGCTGTCCTTGTTCCAGAATAATGACAGCCAAATGTCAGTCTGATTAGTCCTTTTCTGGGGTGACTCCTTGGATATACAGGGGTCAGGGAGCTGCTTGAGGAGACCGTCTGTGCTTTATAGGAGCTCCAGTGCTGAGCTGTGAGCTCCGTTGTTCATTCAGTGTTGTTGGGAGGTTGTTTATGTCTGCTGCTATAGAACTCATAAAACACCACCCCCTTTTTTTTCCCCGCTTAGACGCTTTGTCTCATGGAGTTGGGGCTTTCTTTATGAGTATCTGTTGCACTGTCCTGCCCCACTACGCGGCACTCTATTCACTATTTGCCTGCCGGGGCTCTGACCTGCTAGCGCGGGTTCGCCCTGTTGCTGCTGGGCTCCCTTCTGCTGTTGAGCACGGAGTCTCTCTGTTATGGCAGGTTTCATCGGCAACGGCAGGCTGCGTCAGTCCTGGGCGGTACTTCAGTGGGGGTGGACTGCGTCAGCAATGGTGGACGCCCCTCCCTCACCGGGCTGCACCGTCCTAGATGCCGGCAGCAAAACTCTCAGCCCCAAGCATCTCCAGTCGCCGCCCTGCTTGTCCCCGTGAGCGTGGGACCCGCCGAGCCCGATCACCCAGCTCCCTGCCTCAGAGTCCGTCCTCTCTCTCTCTCTCTTCCTCTCCCCAAGCTGAAAGGTTGACTCTCTCACTGGCGCCCCAGTAGCCTGCCGATAGGGCACTGGGATCCATGTGATCTCCCGTGCCGCTGCCCACTACCCCGGCTCAAATCACGCTTCCAAGGAAACTCCTGGTCTGGCTCATTTTCCAAGTCCCATTCAATCAGATGAACATGCCAATTTGCCCTTCCAAATCTCAGATTGCCGGTTTAACAGGGCACCCAGACCAGTGAGTTCTGCACCGGGTCCCACTGCAGCACCGGCTGAAGAGGCGGTGGGAGCCGGCTGCGTTAGCCGGCTGCGCTAGCGTCCCGTGTCTCTCCCACACCTGGGACTTTCAACGCTCTGTGGGCATAAAAGGAACATCCGAGAATGTGGCTAGGACTCACCCTCTGCTCCTTCACTGAGAGCTGCAATCCTGAGTCGCCTCTACAACGCCATCTTGCCTCCTCCCCCCCGCCATCTACCGTTGATGATTGTTATCATAGAGCAAGGCTGGATTTTATTGAATGCTTTTTCTGCAGCTACTGAAATGATCATATGGTTTTTATTTTTAATTCTGTTTGTATAATGAATTACATTTACTGATTTGTATATATTAAATTATCCATGCATCCCTGGAATGAAACCCACTTGATTATGAAGAATGGATTTTTTGATGTGCTGCTAGATTCAGTTAACTAGTTTTTTTGTTGAGGATTTTTGCTCCTATATTTATCAAGGATATTGGTTTGTAGTTTTCTTTTTTTGTTATGTCATTTCCTGGCTTGGTGTCAAGGTGATACTGGATTAGTAGAATGAGTTAGGGAAGATTCCATCCTTCTCAATCTTTTGGAATAGTTTCATTAGAATTGGTACCAGTTCTTCTTTAATGTCTGGTAGAATTTTACTGTGAATCCATCTGGCCCTGGGCGTGTGTGTGTGTGTGTGTGTGTGTGTGCGCGCGCGCGCACGCGCGTGTGTTGGCAGTTTTTTTTAGTTACTGATTTGATTGTGTCATTTATTATTGGTGTGTTTAAGTTTTCTGTTTCTTTCTGATTCCAGCTAAAGAGGCTGTAAATTTATCCATTTCTACTAGATTTTTAGTTTTGCATAGAGGTGTTCATGTGTACTCGAATGACCTTTTGTATTTCTGTGGTGTCAGTTGTAATGTCTCCATTTTTATTTCTTACTGAGCTTATTTGAATGTATCTTCTTTTCTTGGTTAACTAGCTAGTGATCTATCAGTTTTGTTTATTCTTTCGAAGAACCAGCTTTTTGTTTCATTTGTCTTTTGTATTTTTTTGTTTCAATTTCATTGAAGTCTGCTGTTATCTTTGATACTTACTTTCTTTTGCTAGCTTTGAGATTGGCTTGTTCTTGTTTTTCTAGTTCCTTAAAGTATGATACTTTCTTGTCAATTTGTAATCTTCCAAACTTTTTGATGTAGGCACTCAGTGCTACAAACTTTCCTCTTAGCACTGCTTTTATTGTTTCTCACAGGCTTTGATAACTTGTGTCACCAGTATCATTCATTTTGAGAAATTTTTAAATTTCTATATTGATTTTATTTTTAATCTGGAAGTAATTTAGGAGCAAATTGTTTAATTTCCATGTATATGTATAGTTTTGAGGGGGTTTTCTTGTAATTGATTTCTAGTTTTATTCTGCTCTGGTTTGAGATGATACTGGCTGTGATTTCAATTATTAAAAACTTATTAAAGCTTTTTTTGCAACCCATCTTATGGTTTATCTTGGAAAATGTTTCATGTGCTGGTGAGAAGAATATGTATTTCACAGTTCTTGGGTAAAGTGTTCTGTAAATATCTGTTAGGTTCCATTTGTTCTACAGTGCAGTTTAAGTCCACTATATCTTTGTTGACTTTCTGTTGTGATGATTTGTCTAGTGCTATCAGTGGAGTGTTGACATGCCCCACTATTATTGTGTTGCTGTCTATCTCTTTTCTTAGGATTAGTAGTAATAGTTTTATGAATCTGGGAGCTCTAGAGTTAGGTGCATATATAGTTAGGACTATTATATCTTTGTGTTGGATTGACCAATGATTTTCTTTGTCTTTTTTTTTGCTAAAAGAAACTATTGTTGCTTTAAAGTCTGTTTTAACTAAGAATAACTACTTCTGTCTCTTTTGGTTTACATTAGCATGACATATCCTTTTTCACCCCTTTAGCCTATAAAAATCCTTTACATGTTAAATGTGTCTCCTGAAGATAGCAGATATTTTATTTGTGATTTTTAAAAATCCATTCTGCCAGTTTGTATCTTTTAAGTTGAACATTTAGACCATTAGCCTTCAATGTTAGTATTAAGATGTGAGGTACTGTTCCAGTGATCATGTTGATTGTCACCTAGTGACTTTGTTTCCTTCATTGTGTTATTGTTTTATAAGCTGTGTGAATTTTATGCTTCCAGTAGTTCCATTCTGTTGTGTTCCAGCCTTTTGTTTCAAGATGTATAACTCTTTTAACATTTATTCTAGGGCTAGTCTGGTATTGACAAAGTCTCTCAGTCTTTGCTTATTTGAAAAAAGCTATTGCTTCATTATTTATGTCACTTAATTTTGCTGGATACAAAATTCTTGGCTGACAATAATTTTGTTTAAGGAGACTAAAGATAGGAGCTCTGTTCCTTCTGGCTTGTAAAGTTTCTGCTGAGAAATCTGTTAGTAGTCTTATAGGTTTTCTTTTAGAGGTTACCTGATGGTTCTGTCTCACTGGTCTTAAAATTATTTCCTTTCCATTGACTCCAGATAGCCTGATGACTATATGCCCTGGTGATTTCTCTCCTTTTTTTTTTTTGGCACTTAATCTCCCAGGAGTTTTTTGAGCTTCTTCTATTTGGATGTCTAAATCACTACCAAGACCCAGGAAATTTTACACAATTATCATTTAATACAAAACTTTTTGCAGTTTCTTCTCCCTTGGGAACATGTATAATTCTTTGGCTTGGCCAATTTGCATAATTCCATATTTCTTGGAGACTTCATTCATTTATTTCCTTTTTTTCTTCTTTCTTTTGGTCTGATTGGGTTAATTCAAAAGCCTCATGTTTGAGCTCTGAAATACTTTGGTCTACTTGGTTTAATCCATTGCTAAAAATTTCCACATCACTTTATAGTTTTCAAAATGTGTCTTTCATTTCCAAAAGTTCTGGGTTTTTTCTCTAAAATATCAATCTCTTCAGAAAATTTTTCATTCATATCCTGAATTGTTTAAAAATTTTGTTTATGTTGACTTTCACCTTTTTCTGTATCTCCCTAAGTAACTTAATAACCTTTTGAATTCTTTACCTGGTATTTTAAATATTTCATCTTTATTTGGATCCACTGCTGGAGAGTTATTGTTACCTACCCAAATGAGAAGGAACCAGAACGATAATTGTGGTAATATGAAAAAACTGGGTTCTGTAACACTCCCAGAAGATCACAGTAACTCACCAGCAATGGATGCACTATACTTCATGAATATCCTACAGGATTAACTGAGAGTGACAAAATCAACAATTAAAGTATGGGCATGGTGGCTCACACCTGTAATCCTACCACTTTGGGAGGCCAAGGCGGGTGGATAAGGAGGTCAAGAGATTGAGACTATCTTGGCCAACATTGTAAAACTCTGTTTCTACTAAAAATGCAAAAATTAGCTGGACATGGTGGCGCATGCCTGTAGTCCAGCTACTTGAGAGGCTGAGGCAGGATAATTGCTTGAATGTGGGAGGCAGAGGTTGCAGTGAGCCAAGATTGCATCACTGCACTCCAGCCTAGATAACAGAGTGAGACTCCATCTCAAAAAAGTAAAATAAAAAAATACACTATTGTTTAAACATAAATTAAGACAACCAATTCCATAATGACACATAAAATATTTAACCTCTATGTATATTGTTATAAGAAGGGTGAAAAACTTTCCTCTGTTTATATAGGCTCTAGCTTGGAGTAGGGAGGACAGTGTGATGCTAAAGAGAATACCTGAGTCAGATTATTGGAATCTGATATGTAGGGTAGGTCTGATTGTAACAGTTTCTCATAGTTTTTCTTCATCTGAGAATATCTTGATTTTTCCTTCCAGTCCTGAAAAATATTTTGCAGCTATAGAATTCTGGGTTGGCAGTTTATTTTATTTTATTTTTTTTGTTTCTTAGAAAATATGTCACTTCCTTCTAACCTCTGTGGTTTTTTATAAGAAATCCACTGTAATTCAAATCATTTTTCCCTAGGGATAAAGTGTAGTTTCTCTCTCACTGCTTTCAAGATTTTTCTTTGTCTTTATTTTCAAAACTTTGAGCATTATATGTTTTGCTATGGTTTCTTTGAGTTATTTTATTTTCGTTTTCCAGCTTCTTGAATATATAGATTTATTTCTTTTGCCAAATTTGAAAATGTCTTTCACTTATTTCTTTAAGTTTTTAGCCTCTCACTTCTTATTCTCTTCTTCTGGAACTCTGATGATACAAATGTTAGCTCTTTTCTTTTTGTCCCACAAGTCCTTCTGACTCTTTATTTTATATTTTTAGTCTATTTTCTCTCTATTGCTCACATTTGACAATTTATATTTTCTATCTCCAAGTTCACTGATTATTTGATCTTCCCTCTCCATTTTGTTGTTGAACACATTCATTTATATTTTTTAAGAAATATCAGTCATATTTTTCAATTCTTAAATTTCTATCTGGTCTCTTTATATCTTCTCTCTCTTTGCTGAGACATCCTATGTTTTTGCTGAGTCTTTATATTTTTAAATTGGCTCCAGCATGTTCCTAATTGCTTACTGAAGCCATTTTATGATAGTTGCTGTAAAGTCTTTGTCAGTTAATCCTAATATCTCTCTTGTCAGAGTTGACTTCTATAGATATTTTCTTCATTCACTTTGAGAATTTTCTAGTTCTTGAAGTAATCAGTGACATTTGTTTGAAACTTGGAAGCTTCTGTTATTATGTATGAGACTCTGGATCTTATTTAAATCTTTGTTTTAGTGAACTTCTTTGATGCCACTCTCTAAGAGGACAGTTGGAGAAGGGGAATCAGTGCTGTTGCTTTATAAGTGCTGTTACGTGAGCGTGGAAACCTAGGCTCCCTACTCAGCCTAATAACACAATGGGAAAGGGTTTCTCATTACTGTTGGGCAGAGAAAGGAATTCCAGCTCCCCAGGAAAAATCACTCATACCTTTCTGGCTAAGATAGCTAGCAGTGCCCCTTTCCTGCTTCCACATTTCTCTATTGACACTATGGAGGGAGTGACCCCTTCAGGCACCACCACAGCAGATAGAGGAGGGAACACCTTGTTACTACCATCAATAGATAGGGGTAGATAGCGAGATTCTTCTCTCCAACTTTGTTGATTAGGAAGGGGATAAAGCCACCATTTTTCTTCTGATGCTTGGCTTGAGTAAAGCAGTTATTGTCTGAAGGTGTCTTGCCAGGCTGCCCATTCAGTTTTTGTTGTTGTTGTGTTTCATTGAGGAAGAGTAAGCTTTTTCTGTGGCTTTTATTTTTCCTGTGTTTGTTATATGGCTGGCTTCTTCAACTCCAAGTCTGGAATACCTGTGGTGAAAAAAGAAAACCCAAGGAACTCGCCATCATGATGTTCCTTAGGTCCTTATGTTCCTAGCTGCTAGCTGTTCTGCCTTTTTTTTTTTTTTCTATTTATCAGGTTTGCTATGTTGGTTTTTATATAACAATGCCAGGGTTTTTAGTTGTACATTGTGGAGGAATAGGGAAATTTTTTCTTACTCGATTTTCCCAGATGACAGAATTGAGCAAATAGATTTTGAGAAAAACATTTGAGATTATTAATGGAAATACAGAAGGCCAAAAAATTACTCAGAGTCTACATGTCAGCTCAAACTCTGTGCAGAGATTGGTAATCACTCATATTCATTTTCACTCAGAATAATCAAGAAACAGACTGAGAGCCATATATTAAATCACAGTAACAATCATCTGACCAGTTTCTTTAAGAGGAATTTGTTAAATAGTCTTTGTCAGCAATTCCTATAAACAGAACAGGTTTTCACTGGATTCTGCTTAAATCATCCAAATCAAGTTGTAACTTGAAGAAGGCTTTCAAGATATCTTTCAATTCCTCATTGATATAGATAATAATAAACCTCTTAACATGTTATAAGTGTTAAATAGGCATTTAGTTGCTTTAGTGAGGATCTTCTGTGTAGGTAACATTGCCTTTAAAGTAATAGTTTTAAAGGCAGA
The DNA here is from genome assembly GCA_031835075.1 of Saguinus oedipus. Lineage (NCBI taxonomy): Eukaryota > Metazoa > Chordata > Mammalia > Primates > Cebidae > Saguinus > Saguinus oedipus. The sequence goes on along the minus strand of CM063169.1, from coordinate 33,822,135 downwards.
TTGAGTTTATTTTATTTCCTTATATTTCTTTCAAAGGATAAATAGTTCTAGCCTTAGAATAGAAATACATAATCTTCTGGGACTCCTCAGATGAGTAGCCAAAGGGAGAACTGCTTGGCTACATAAAATTTAACATATTTTTTAGCAAAATCATACATATCCAAATGATGGTTCTGGCAGTTTGGGATGTCATGTCACTATGAGGACTTCCCAAAGGGACTCTGAAACTCTCATGGAATTACTGTGTTATAGTAGTAAACATAGTAGGCATAGTTTCTCTATAGTCATAACAAAGTATGATCTGTGTAACATATTTTGTGTATAAGTAATACAAGTGTAATATAAAACAAGACTAATTTTGCTTAATTTTTAAGTGTACCATATGTGATAAAATATAGCCAAATTGTAATTATTTCCATGAAAATACAGATACATTTCAACATTTAAAAAGCATATAATCTGTTGTGAACTTTGAAGCTATACATGTGATGTGTTCTAGATTATAATCAATTATGAAAAGTTAAAAAAATAACCAAATATTCTGGGAAATAATAATTGTCTTTTTTTTAAATGTGAAAAAAACAGATATTCGAAAAACTATTTCCAAAAAATATGTCCCACCTCATAAGCTAAGCAATTGCATTGTTTAATTCAGTAGTTGCGAATCTCAGGTACATGGACCCAGATCCTATCCTATCCTTTGGTGTACCTTAATCTGCTACTGTGTTCCACAGTTATTGATTACACCCTTATCTGAGACTGTCCCTTAGAAAATGCAGCTTGTGAACACCAGATGAGAAAACACATTTGAATAATTGAAAAATCTAAATCTACTGATACTGGACCAGTAACACTAATTTTATTTTTATGTTGAGAAAAATTACATAATTAAATGGAATAGCTGAAGTTTATATAAATGGAAATACAATGAGACACTTTTTTATTGCATTTTAGGTTTGGGGGTACATGTGAACATGCAAGATAGTTGCATAGGTACACACGTGACAGTGTGATTTGCTGCCTTCCTCCCCTTCACCTATATCTCGCATTTCTCCCCATACTATCTCTCCCCAACTCCCCACCACCCACTGTCCCTCCCCTATACACCACAACTGACCCCAGTGTGTAGTGCTCCCCTCCCCGTGTCCATGCGTTCTCATTGTTCAACACCCTCCTATGAGTGAGAACATGTGGTATTTCATTTTCTGTTCTTTTGTCAGTTTGTTGAGAATGATGTTCTCCAGATTCATCCATGTCCCTACAAAGGACACGAACTCATCATTTTTGATTGCTGCATAATATTCCATGGTATATATGTGTCACATTTTCCCAGTCCAGTCTATCATCGATGGGCATTTAGGTTGGTTCCAGGTCTTTGCTATTGTAAACAGTGCTGTAATAAATATTCGTGTGCATGTGTTCTTATAGTAGAATGATTTATAGTCCTTTGGATAGATACCCAGTAATGGGATTGCTGGGTCAAATGGAATTTCTATTTCTAGGTCCTTGAGGAATCGCCACACTGTCTTCCACAATGGTTGAACTAATTTACACTCCCACCAGCAGTGTAAAAGCGTTCCTATTTCTCCACATCCTTTCCAGCATCTGTTGTCTCCAGATTTTTTAATCACCATTCTAACCAGCGTGAGATGATATCTCATTGTAGTTTTGATTTGCATTTCTCTAATGACCAGTGATGATGAGCATTTTTTTATATGTTTGTTGGCCTCATGTATGTCTTCTTTTGTAAAGTGTCTGTTCATATCCTTTGCCCACTTTTGAATGGGCTGGTTTGCTTTTTTCTTGCATATCTGTTTGAGTTCTTTATAAATTCTGGATATCAGCCCTTTGTCAGATGGGTAAACTGCAAAAATTTTTTTCCATTCTGTTGGTTGCCAATTCACTCTAATGACTGTTTCTTTTGCCATACAGAAGCTGTGGAGTTTGATTAGGTCCCATTTGTCTATTTTGGCTTTTGTTGCCAATGCTTTTGGTGTTTTGGTCATGAAGTCCTTGCCTACTCCTATGTCCTGAATGGTTTTGCCTAGATTTTCTTCTAGGGTTTTTATGGTGTTAGGTCTTATGTTTAAGTCTGTAATCCATCTGGAGTTAATTTTAGTGTAAGGTGTCAGGAAGTGGTTCAGTTTCTGCTTTCTGCACATAGCTAGCCAGTTTTCCCAATGCCATTTATTAAACAGGGAATCATTTCCCCATTGCTTGTTTTGTCAGATTTCTCAAAGATTGTATGGTTGTAGATACGTTGTGTTGCCTCTGAGGCCTCTGTTCTGTTCCATTGATCTATATCTCTGTTTTGGTAACAGTACCATGCTGTTTTGATTACTGTAGCCTTGTAGTATAGCTTGAAGTCTGGTAGTGTGATGCCTCCTACTGTATTCTTTTTACTTAGAATTGACTTGACTATGCCGGCTCTCTTTTGGTTCCATATGAAGTTCAAGGTGGTTTTTCCAGTTCTGTGAAGAAGGTAATTGACAGCTTGATGGGGATAGCCTTGAATCTGTAAATTACTTTGGACAGTATGGCCATTTTTATGATACTGATTCTTCCTAACCATGAACATGGAATGTTTCTCTATCTGTTTATGTCCTCTCTTATTTCGTTGAGCAGTGGTTTGTAGTTCTCCTTAAAGAGGTCCTTTACGTCCCTTGTTAGGTGTATTCCTAGGTATTTTATTCTCTTTGTAGCAATTGTGAATGGCAGTTCATTCTTGATTTGGCTTCCTTTAAGTCTGTTATTGGTGTATAGGAATGCTTGTGATTTTTGCACATTGATTTTGTATCTTGAGACTTTGCTGAAGCTACTTATCAGTTTCAGGAGATTTTGGGCTGAGATGATGGGGTCTTCTAGATATACTATCATGTCGTCTGCAAATAGAGACAATTTGGCTTCCTCCTTTCCTATTTGAATATCCTTTATTTCTTTTTCTTGCCTGATTTCTCTGGCTAGAACTTCTAGTACTACAATTAATGGGAGTGGTGAGAGAGGGCATCCTTATCTAGTGCCAGATTTCAAAGGGAATGCTTCCAGTTTTTGCCCATTAAGTATGATAGTGGCTGTTGGTTTGTCGTAAATAGCTTTTATTATTTTGAGATACATTCTGTCAATACCAAGTTTATTGACATTTTTTAGCATAAAGTGCTGTTGAATTTTGTCAAAGGCCTTCTCTGCATCAATTGAGATAATCATGTGGTTTTTGTTTTTGGTTCTGTTTATATGGTGAATGACGTTTATAGACTTGCGTATGTTGAACCAGCCTTGCATCCCTGGGATGAATCCTACTTGATCATGGTGGATAAGTTTTTGATGTGCTGTTGCAATCGGCTTACAATGAGACCCTTAACAAAGTCTCTGGTCCTAATCTATTATAGGCACATGCTCCGAGGACACATCTACATGTGTAAGATAGTGTTTGCTTAAATTAGTATTCAAAAGTGTGATACTATCCTTTTAAACATTTTCCAATACCATTATATATATTTTCACTTTGCCTAAATCACTTAGGCTTAACTCACAGTTTAAATTAATATTTATTGAGCATATATAATTGTGTAAGACTGAATTATTTCTGCAAGACGTATAGGGATGAAGAACACACAGAGCCTGATTTCAAGAATTCCAGTAAGTGAGCCTCCAAACCCCACACTGCCTTAGTGTACATTGCTTTCCTATTGTAAACACAAAATCAAAGGAGCCAGGAAAAATGAAAATCTCTCAGCACTAAGAGAAGAGGCTATACAATAGCTGATAAGGTCTGGGTAAAGAAGCTATTATAGGATTGATGAGGATGAGCCCGACTGATTCCCTTACAAAAGAAGTCTAAACCACAAATCTTGTGTTAATCATTTTGATAGAACTCTCAATACTACATTGAATTGGAGTGGTGAGAGAGGGCATCTTTGTCTAGTGACAGATTTCAAAGGGAATGCTTCTGGTGTTTGCCCTTTAAGTATGAGATTGGCTGTGGGTTTCATAAATAGCTTTTATTATTTTGAGGTATGTTCTGTCAATACCTAGTTTATTAAGAATTTTTAGCATAAATGGCTGTTGAATTTTGTTGAAGGCCCTCTCTGCATCTATTGAGATAATCATGTGGTTTTTGTCTTTGGTTCTATTTATGTGATGGGTTGTGTTTATAGACTTGCATATGTTGAACCAGCCTTGCATCCCTGGGATGAAGCCTATTTGGTCATGAAGGATAGGCTTTTTGATGTGCTGTTGCAATTGGTTTGCCAATATTTTATCCAAGATTTTCGCATCTATTCATCATGGGGATTGGCGTTTCTAATATTGACAGTGGAACGTTAATGTCTCCCACTATTATTGTCTGGAAGTCTAAGTCTCTTTGTAGGTCATTAAGAACTTGCTTTATGTGTCTGGGTGGTCCTGTATTGGGTGCAAATATATTTAGGATAGTTAGCTCTTCTTGTTGTATTGATCCTTTTAATATTATGTAATGCCCTTCTTTTCTCTTTTGGTCTTTGTTGGTTTAAAGTACATTTTATCAGAGACAGGATTGCAACTCCTGCATTTTTTGCTCTCCATTTGCTTGGTAGATCTTCTTCCATCCCTTTATTTTGAGTCTATGTGTGTCTTTGCAAGTGAGATGGGTCTCCTGAATACAGCTTACCTATGGTCTTGACTGTTTATCAAGTTTGCCAGTCTGTGTCTTTGGATTGGGGCATGTAGGCCATTTGCATTTAATGTTAATGTTGTTATGTGTCAGTTTAATCCTGCCATTTTTTACTGGTTGTTTGGCCCATTGGTTGATGAAGTTTCTTCGTTGCATCACTGGTGTTTACCATTTGGTTCAGTATTGCAGTGGCCGGTACTGGTTGTTCCTTTATGTGTTTAGTCCTACCTTCAGGAGCTCTTGTAAGGCAGGTCTGGTAGCAACAAAATCTCTCAGTAATAGCTTGTCTGTATAGGATTTTATTTCTCCTTCACTTATGAAGTTTAGTTTTGCTGGATATGAAATTGTGGGTTGAAAGTTCTTTTCTTTAAGGATGTTGAATATTGGCCCCCACTCTCTTCTGGCTTGTAGGGATTCTGCCGAGAGATCTGCTGTGTGTCTGATTGGCTTCCCTTTGTGGGTGACCCGACCTTTCTCTCTGGTTGCCCTTAGCATTTTCTCCTTCATTTCAACTATGGTGAATCTGATGATTATGTGCCTTGGGGTTGCTCTTCTTGAGGATTATCTTTGTAGTCTTCTCTGTATTTCCTGGACTTGAATATTGGCCTGCCTTGCTAGGTTTGGGAAGTTTTCTTGAATAGTATCCTGAAGAGTATTTTCCAGCTTGGATTTATTCTCTCCATCGCATTCACGTACACATATCAAACGTTGATTAGGTCTTTTCACATAGTCCCATATTTCTTGGAGACTTTGTTCATTCCTTTTTACCCTTTTTTTCTCTAATCTTGCCTTCTTGTTTTATGTCATTGAATTGATCTTCAACCTCTGATATCCTTTATTCTGCTTGGTCAATTTGAGACCATCCTGGTCAACATAGTGAAACCCATCTCCACTAAAAACACAAAAAAACTAGCTGGGCGTGGTGGCATGTGCCCACAATCCCAGTCACTCAGCAGGCTGAGGCAGGAGAACTGCCCGAACCCAAGAGGTGGAGGTTGCAGTGAGACGAGATCATGCCATTGCACTCTAGCCTGGGAAACAAGAGCGAAACTCTGTCTCAAAAAAAAAAAAAAAAACAAAAAAAAAAACAAAAAAAAAGTTTAGTGGGGAAGTGTTCTTTCAGTGTGTTACTGCCTGTGAGATTTTTCTTTCTTTTTTTTTTTTTTGAGAGGAAAAAAAAGAAAAAAGAAAGACAGAAAAAAAGGAATAAAAGAATAAAAAAAATGAAAGAGAGGAAGAAAGAGGGAGAGAGAACCGGAGTGTTGCTTTATTGCCCAGGCTAGAATGCAGTCTATAAATGGGTATTGAAAACCTATTTTATGCCAATAATTGTGCTTAACAATGGAGACAGGAAGGAATAAGGGAGGAAAATAACAAACAAGCAGCCAACCAATATTTCATTTAAACCTGTGAAATGCTATGCAATTGCTGAGGAGTGATTTACTTCCAATTATATAATCAATTTTAGAGTAAGTGTAATGTGGTACTGATAAGAATGTATGTTTTATGTATTTGGGGTGGAGAGTTCTATAAATGTTTATTAAGTTTACTTCTTCCATGTCTGAGTTCAAGACCTGGATATCCTTGTTAATTTTCTGTCTCATTTATCTGTATAATATTGACAATGTAATATTAAAGTCTCCCATTATTATTGTGTGGGAATGTAAGTCTCTTTATAAGTCATTAAGACCTTGTCTTATGTATCTGGGTGCTCCTGTATTGGGTGCATATATATTTAGGATCGTTAGCTCTTCTTGTTGCATTGATTCTTTTACCATTATGTAATGTCCTTCTTTGCCTCTTATGATCTTTGTTGCTTTAAAGCTTTTTATTTATTTATTTATTTTTGCTCTCCATTTGGTTGGTAAATCTTCCTCTATCCCTTTTTTTAATTGCATTTTAGGTTTTGGGGTACATGTGCAAAACATGCAAGAGAGTTGCATAGGTACACACGTGGCAGTGTGATTTGCTGCCTTCTTCCCCTTCACCCACATCTGGCATTTCTCCCCATGCTATCCCTCCCCAGCTCCCTGCTCCACTGTCCCTCCCCTATTTCCCCCAATAGACCCCAGTGTGTAGTACTCCCCTCCCTGTGTCCATGTGTTCCACTGTTCATCACTCGCCTATGAATTAGAATATGTGGTATTTCATTTTCTGTTCTTGTGTCAGTTTGCTGAGAATGATGTCCTTCAGATTCATCCATGTCCCTACAAAGGACATGAACTCATCATTTGTGATTGCTGCATAATATTCCATGGTGTATATGTGCCACATTTTCCCAGTCCAGTCTATCATCGATGGGCATTTGGGTTGGTTCCAGGTCTTTGCTATTGTAAACAGTGCTGCAATGAACATTTGCGTGCATGTGTCCTTATAGTAGAATGATTTGTAGTCCTTTGGATATATACCCAGTAATGGGATTGCTGGGTCAAATGGACTTCCTATTTCTAGGTCTTTGAGGAATCGCCACACTGTCTTCCACAATGGTTGAACTAAATTACACTCCCACCAGCAGTGTAAAAGTGTTCCTATTTCTCTACATCCTCTCCAGCATCTGTTGTCACCAGATGTTTTAATGATCACCATTCTAACTGGCGTGAGATGGTATCTCAATGTATTGATTTGCATTTCTCTAATGACCAGTGATGATGAGCATTTTTTCATATGTTTGTTAGCCTCATGTATGTCTTCTTTTATAAAGTGTCTGTTCATATCCTTTGCCCATTTTTGAATGGGCCTGTTTGTTTTTTTCTTGTAAATCTGTTTGAGTTCTTTGTAAATTCTGGATATCAGCCCTTTGTCAGATGGGTAAACTGCAAAAATTTTTTTCCATTCTGTTGGTTGCCAATTCACTCTAGTGACTGTTTCTTTTGCCGTGCAGAAGCTGTGGAGTTTGATTAGGTCCCATTTGTCTATTTTGGCTTTTGTTGCCAATGCTTTTGGTGTTTTGGTCATGAAGTCCTTACCTGTGCCGATGTCCTGAATGGTTTTGCCTAGATTTTCTTCTAGGGTTTTTATGGTGCCAGGTCTTATGTTTATGTCTTTAATCCATCTGGAGTTAATTTTTGTGTAATGTGTCAGGAAGGGGTCCAGTTTCTGCTTACTGCACATGGCTATCCAGTTTTCCCAACACCATTTATTAAACAGGGAATCCTTTCCCCATTGCTTGTTTTTGTCAGGTTTATCAAAGATTATATGGTTGTAGATATGTTGTGTTGCATCCGATGCCTTTGTTTTCTTCCTTTGGTCTATATCTCTGTTTTGGTACCAGTACCATGCTGTTTTGATTACTGTAGCCTTGTAGTATAGTTTGAAGTCCGGTAGTGTGATGCCTCCAACTGTGCTGTTTTTGCTTAGAATTGACTTGGCTATGTGGGCTCTCTTTTGGTTCCATATGAAGTTCAAGGTGTTTTTTTCCAGTTCTGTGAAGAAAGTCAGTGGTAGCTTGATGGGGATAGTGTTGAGTCTATAAATTACTTTGGGCTGTATTTCTATTTTCATGATACTGATTCTTCCTAATCATGAACATGGAATGTTTCTCCATCTGTTTGTGTCCTCTCTTATTTCATTGAGCAGTGGTTTGTAGTTCTCCTGGAAGAGGTCCTTTACATACCTTGTTAGTTGTATTCCTAGGTATTTTATTCTCTTTGTAGCGATTGTGAATGGCAGTTCATTCTTGATTTGGATCTCTTTAAGTCTATTATTGGTGTATAGGAATGCTTGTGATTTTTGCATATTGATTTTGTATCCTGAGACTTTGCTGAAGTTGCTTATCAGTTTCAGGAGTTTTTGGACTGAGATGATGGGGTCTTCCAGATATACAATCATGTCTTCTGCAAGTAGAGACAATTTGGCTTCCTCCTTTCCTATTTGAATACCCTTTATTTCTTTTTCTTGCCTGATTGCTCTGGCTAGAATTTCCAGTACTATATTGAATAGGAGTGGTGAGAGAGGGCATCCTTGTCTAGTGCCAGATTTCAAAGGGAATGCTTCCAGTTTTTGCCCATTCAGCATGATATTGGCTGTTGGTTTTTCATAAATAGCTTTTATTATTTTGTGATATCTTCCATCAATACCGAGTTTATTGAGGGTTTTTAGCATAAAGTGCTGTGGAATTTTGTCAAAGAGATAATCATGTGGTTTTTGTTTTTGGTTCTGTTTATGTGGTGAATTACATTTATAGACTTGTGTGTGTTGAACCAGTCTTGCATCTCTGGGATAAATCCTACTTGATTGTGGTGGATAAGCTTTTTGATGTGCTGTTGCAATCAGCTTGCCAGTATTTTATTGAAGATTTTTGCATCTATGTTCATTATGGATATTGGCCTAAATTTTCATTTCTTGTTGAGTCTCTGCCAGGCTTTTGAATCAGGATGATGTTGGTCTCGTAAAATGATTTGGGAAGGATTCCCTCTTTTGGAATTATTTGTAATAGTTTCAGAAGGAATGGTAACAGTTCCTCTTTGTGTGTCTGGTAGAATTCGGCTGTGAACCCATCTGGTCCTGGCCTTTTTTTGTGTGGTAGGTTCTTAATTGCTGCCTCAACTTCAGACCTTGTTATTGGTCTATTCATAGTTTCGACTTTCTCCTGTTTTAGGCTTGGGAGGACAGTAGTATCCAGGAATTTATCCATTTCTTCCAGGTTTACTAGTTTATGTGCATAGAGTTGTTTGTAATATTCTCTGGTGATGGTGTGAATTTCTGTGAAATCTGTGGTGATTTCCCCTTTATTGTTTTTATTGAATCTACTTGGTTATTCTCTCTTTTCTTTTTTATCAATCTGGCTAGTGGTCTGTCTATTTTGTTAATCTTTTCAAAAAACCAGCTCTTGGATTTATTGATTTTTTGAAGGGTTTTTCTTGTCTCTATCTCCTTCAGTTCTGCTCTGATCTTAGTTATTTCTTGGCTTCTGCTAGTTTTTGAGTTTTTTTTGGTCTTGCTCCTTTTATTATTTCAATTTTGATAATAGGGTGTCAATTTTGGATCTCTCCCCTCTTCTCATGTGGGCACTTATTGCTGTATATTTTCCTCTAGAGACTGCTTTAAATGTGTCCCAGAGATTCTGGTATGTTGTGTCTTCATTCTCATTGGTTTCAAAGAACTTCTTTAGTTTTGCTTTTATTTCACTGTTTATCTAGTCAACATTCAAGAGCCAGGTGTTCAGTTTCCAGTTTCCATGAAGCTGTGCAGTTCTGAGTTAGATTCTGAATTCTGAGTTCTAACTTGATTGCACTATGGTCTGAGAGACTGTTTGTTATAATTTCTGTTGTTTTACATTTGCTGAGGAGTGATTTACTTCCAATTATGTGGTCAATTTTAGAGTAGATGTGATGTGGTGCTGAGAAGAATGTATATTCTGTGGATTTGGGGTGGAGAGTTCTGTAAATGTCTATCAGGTTTGCTTATTCCAGGTCTGAGTTCAAGTCCTGGATATCCTTGTTAATTTTCTGTCTGATTGATCTGTCTAATATTGACAGTGGAGTGTTAAAGTCTCCCACTATTATTGTGTGGGAGTCTAAGTCTCTTTGTAAGTCATTAAGAACTTGCCTTATATATGTGGATGCTCCTGTAGTGGGTCCATATACATTTAGGATTGTTAGCTCTTCTTGTTGTATCAATTCTTTTACTATTATATAATGTTTTTCTTTGTCTCTTTTGATCTTTGATGCTTTAAAGTCTATTTTATCAGAGATGAGAATTGCAACTCCTTCTTTTTTTGCTCTCCATTTGCTTGGTAAATCTTCCTCCAGCCCTTTATTTTGAGCCTTTGTTTATCTTTGCATGTGAGATGGGTTTCCTGTATACAGCACATCGATGGGTTTTGGCTTTTTATTGAATTTACCCGTCTGTGTCTTTTGATTCGTGCATTTAGCCCATTTACATTTAGGGTTAATATTGTTGTGTGTGACTTTGATACTGCCATTTTGATGCTAGCTGGCTGTTTTGCACATTAGTTGATGCAGATTTTTCATTTTGTTGATGCTCTTTAGCATTTGGTATGTTTTTTAGAATGGCTGGTACTGGTTGTTCCTTTCTATGTGTAGTGCCTCTTTCAGGAGCTCTTGTAAAGCAGGCCTGGTGGTGACAAAATCTCTGAGTACTTGCTTGTTCATGAAGGATTTTTTTTTTCCTTCACTTATGAGGCTCAGTTTGGCTGAAAATGAAATTCTGGGTTGAAAGTTTTTTTCTTTAAGGATGTTGAATATTGGCCCACACTCTCTTCTGGCTTTTGGGGTTTCTGCTGAGAGATCTGCTGTGAGTTTGATTGGCTTCCCTTTGTGGGAGACCTGACCTTACTCTCTGGCTGCCCTTAGCATTTTCTCCTTCATTTCAATCCTGGTGAATCTGATGATTATATGCCTTGGGATTGCTCTTCTTGTGGAATATCTTTGTGGTGTTCTCTGTATTTCCTGGACTTGAATATTGGCCAGACTTGCTAGGTTGGGGAATTTTCCTGGATAATATCCTGAAGAGTATTTTACAACTTGGATTCATTCTCTTCATCACATTCTGGTACACCTATCAAACGTAGATTATGTCTCTTCACATAGTCCCACATTTCTTGGAGACCTTTTTCATTCCTTTTTGCTCTTTTTCCTCTAATCTTGGCTTCTCATTTTATTTCATTGAGTTAATCTTTGACTTCTGATATCCTTTCTTCTGCTTGGTCAATTCAGCTGTTGAAACTTGTGTATGCTTTGTGAAGTTTTCGTGTTGTGTTTCTCAGCTCCTTCAATTCACTCATATTCCTCTCTATGTTGTCCATTCTTGTTATCATTTCCTCAAATCTTTTTTCATGGTTCTTAGTTTCTTTGCATTGAGCTAGAACATGTTCTTTTAGCTCATGGAAGTTTCTCATTACTCACCTTCTGAAGTCTGATTCTGTCATTACATCACACTCATTCTCCATCCAGCTTTCTTCCCTTGCTGTTGAGGAGTTGTGGTCCCTTTAGGAGGTGAGGTGTTCTGGTTTCGGGTGTTTTTCCCCCTTTTTGCTCTGGTTTCTTCCCATCTTTGTGGATTTGATGTCCTTTGTGGATTTGACTCAACCTGTCATCTGAGTGGTTGCTAATTTTCTGATTGGGTCTCAACAATTTTAAGATTGGGTATTTCTGTTTCTTAGTTTTTCTCTAACAGTCTGGCCCCTCTGCTGTAGGACTGCTGAGGTCCACTCTAGGCCCTGCTTGCCTGGGGAACACCTGTAGCAGTTGTGGAACCATGAGGGTTGCTACCAGTTTCTTCTTCTGCTATCTTTGTGCCTGAATGATACCTGCCAAATGTCAGTCTGATCAGTCCTTTGTGAGGTGACTCTTTGGATATATGGGGGTCAGGGAGCTGCTTGAGGAGATAGTCTGTACTTTATAGGAGCTCAAGTGCTGAGCTGTGAGCTCCATTGTTCATTCAGGGTTGCTAGGTAGGTACGTTTAAGTCTGCAGCAGACCTCATAAAACCCCTTTTTATTCCTCAGGTGCTCTGTCCCGGGGAGTTAGGGCTGTATTTATGAGTATCCGATGCACTGTCCTGCCCGCAAGGAGGCAGTCTAGTCACTGCCTGCCTGTAGTGGCTATGCTGAGCTGCTCTGGGCTCCACTCTGCTGCCATGGCTCTGCCCTGTTGCCATGGGCTCCACCCTGTTGTCATGGGCTCTGCCCTGCTGCTGCAGGCTGTGCCCTGCTGCCATGTTTAATTCCCTGTAGTCCTGTTTGTCTGGGTGTGGTTAGAACTGCCGTGGTGATGTTGGCCTGCCTGTATAATGGCAGCCTCTCTCTGTTATGCTGGGTTGCCTTGGCAATGGTGGGTTTCCTCGGCAACAGCAGGCTGAGTCAGCAATGGCAGAATACCTCTGTAGGGGTCGAGTTCCTTGTTAATGGTGAATGCCCCTCCCACACTGAGCTGCACCATCCTGGGTTCAGCTGTGCTTGCTGTGAAACTCTCAACCCTGAGTGTTTCCAATTGCTGTTTTGTTTTTGTGGGGGTGGGACCCACGGAGCCTGGTCATCTGGCTCCCTGCCTCAGATCCCTTTTTTTAAATAAGTTGAATGGTCGACTCTCTCCCAGGTGTTCCAGTCGCCTGATGAAAGTGTGCCGGGATCTGTCTGATTTCCCATGCGGCAACCTGCTATGCTGGCTGAAACAACGTTGCTGCCCGGGAATCTCCTGGCCTGGCTTTCTGTTTAAATCCCATTTAATCAGAAGAATGTGCTAATCTGCCTTCCAAAATCTCCAATTGCCAGTTTAACAGGGCAACCAGACCAGTGTATTTTGTACGGAGTGCCGCTGTGCTGCGGCGCTGGCCAAAACAGCCACACTGGCCCAAACAGCCGTGCTGGCCCAAACAGCTGCTCCTGCCCAAGCGGCCATGCTGGTGGCCCGTGGAGCTCCTACACCTAGGAATCTCCTGGTGTGGGCAATAAAGATCTATCTGGAAATGCGGTGTCCACTCACCCTCTGCACTTTAACTGGGAGCTGCAATCCTTAGTTGGTCCTACAGCGCCATCTTCTCCGGGGACTATTGCCTCTCTTCTTTATTTGTTGTTGCTGAGAAAAGCCATCCCTTTGTTTTGAGTCTTTGTGTATCCTTGCATGTGAGATGGGTCTGGATGCGGCATACCAATGGGTTTTGACGTTTTATTCAATTTGCCTTTCTGTGTCTTTTGATTGGGGGATTTAGTCAATTTAAATTTAGGATTAATAATAATATATGTGAGTTTAATACTGCCATTTGATGCTAGCTGGCTGTTTTGCCCATTAGTTGATGTAAATTCTTCATTATGTTGATGCTCTTTACCTTTTGGTATATTTTTGGAAAGGCGTATACTGGTTGTTCCTTTCTGTATGTAGTGCTTCTTTCAGAAGCTCCTGTAAAGCAGGTCTGGTGGTGATGAAATCTCTAAGTACTTGCTTGTTCACTAAAGATTTTATTTTTCCTTCACTGGTAAAGCTATTTTGGCAGGATATGAAATTCTGGGTTGAAGGTTCTTTTTTTTTAAGGATGTTGAATCTTGGCCCCCACTCTCTTCTGGCTTGTAGGGTTTCTGGTGAGAGATCTGCTGTGAGTGTGATAGGCTTCCCTTTGTGGGTAACCTGACCTTTCTCTCTGGCTGCCCTTAGCATTTTCTCCTTCACTTTCACCCTGGTGAATCTGATGATTATATGCCTTGGGGTTGCTCTTCTTGAGGAATATCTTTGCAGTGTTCTCTGTGTTACCTGGAGTTGAATATTGTCCTGCCTTGCTAGGTTGGGAAAGTTTTCTTGAGTAATATCCTGAAGAGTATTTTCCAGCTTGGATTCATTCTCATTGTCACATTCAGGTACACCTATCAAACATAGATTAGGTCTTTTCACATAGTCCCGTATTTCTTGGAGACTTTGCTCATTTGTTTCTATCCTTTTTTCTCTAATCTTGTCTTCTCATTTTATTTCATTGAGTTGGTCTTCAACCTCTGATATCCTTTCTTTTGCTTGATCAATTCAACTGTTAAAACTTGTGCATACTTCACAAATTTCTCATGTTTTGTTTTTCAGTTCCATTAATCCACTTATAATCCTCTCTAAATTGTCTATTCTCATTAGCATTTTGTCAAAACTTTTTTCAAGGTTCTTAGTTTCTTTGCATTGAGTTAGAACGTGTTCTTTTAGCTCACAGAAGTTTCTTATTATCCACATTCTGAAGCCTGATTCTGACAATTCATCACACTCATTCTCCATCAGGCCTTGTTCCCTTGGTGAAGAGGAGCTGTGATCCCCTGAAGGAGGAGAGGCATTCTGATTTTGGATGTTTTCAGCCTTTTTGCACTGGTTTATTCCCATCTTTGTGGATTTATCCTCCTGTTGTCTTTGTAATTGTTGACTTTCAGATTGGGTCTCTGAGTGGACGTCCAGTTTGTTGGTGGTGATGTTATTTCTGTTTCTTTGTTTTCCTTTGGTGGATGGCCCTCCCCCACAGAGCTGGACCTTCCTGGATTCAGCTGTTCTTGCTGTGAAACTCTCAGCCATCAGTGTTTCCAATTGCTGTTTTTTTTTTTTTTTGTGGGGGTGGGACCAGCTGAGCCCAATCATTTGGCTCCCCACCTCAGAGCCCCCTTTTTTTCTTTTCCTAATTGAACGGTTGATTCTCTCCCAGGTGCCCCAGTCTTCCACCAAAAAGGCACTGGGATCTATGCAATTTCCCATGTGGTGACCATGCTGGCTGAAACAGTGGCCGTGAGATTCATGGTGCTTTTCTGCCCAGGACTCTCCTGGTCTGGCTCCCAGCTTCAGTCCCCCTCCCAATCAGCTGAATGGGTGACTCTGCCTTCTCAGAGCTCCAAACACTGACTAAAAGGGCACCCAGTCCCACATACTCTGCACTGAGAACCACCATGCTGGGACGCTGGCAAAACAGCTGCGCCAGCCAAAAGAGTTGCACTGGCAACCCCTGGGGATCCTCCACTGGGAATCTCCTGGTTCATAAGTAATAAAAATTTGTCTGGGAGTCTGGCGTCCACTCTCAGCCTGTGCCTTCACTGGGAACTGCAACCCTGAGCTGCTGCTAGATGTCCATCTTGGATCTCTCTCTAAAATAGTAGATCTTATTCAATTTTTTTTCTATTCTTTTGTTCCCATTAACCAACCCTGACTGTTCCCTTCCTCTTTTTTCTTTGAGACAAAGTCTTACTCTGTCACCTAGGCTAAAGTGCAGTGGCACAATCTCAACTTATTCCATCCTCCACCTCCCTCGTTCAAGCAATTCTCCTGCCTCAGCCTACTAAGTAGCTGGGATTACAGGCATGTACTACCATACCTGGCTAATTTTTGTATTTTTAGTAGAGGCAGGGTTTCACCGTGTTGGCCAGGCTGGTCTGAAACTCCTGACCTCAAATGATCTGCCTGCCTCAGCCTCCCAAAGTGGGATTACAGTCCATTCCCTATTAACCTCCCACTACCCTTCCTAGCCTTGGGTAGTCATCCTTCTACTCTCTATGTCCATGAGTTCAATTGATTTGATTTTTAGATCCCACAAATAAGTGAGAACATGAGATGTTTGTCTTTCTGTGCCTGGCTTATTTCACTTAGCATAATGATTTTCAGTTCTATTCATACTATTGCCTGATTTTTAGATATAAGCCATTTTAACCTGTGTGAGATAATATCTCATTGTAGTTTTGATTTGCATTTCTCTGATGATCAATGATGTCAAGCACTTTTTCTTATTCCTGTTTGCCATTTGTGTGCCTTCTTTTGAGAAATATCTATTCAATTGTTTGTGCATCTTTTCATCAGATTATTAGTTTTTTTCTGTAGAGTTGTTTGAGCTCCTTAAATATTCTGATGATTAATCTCTTGTCAGAGGGATAGTGTATTAGTCTGTTCTTGTATTGCTATAAAGAACTACCTTATACTGGGTAGTTCATAAAGAAGAGATGTTTAATTGGCTCATAGTTCTGCAGGATATATAGGCTGCATGGAAGAAGCCTCAGGAAACTTACAGTCATGGTAGAAGGCAGAGAAGGAGTCATGTCTTCCATGGCAAGAGCAGGAGGAAGAGAACAAAGTGGGAGATGCCATTCACTTTTAAACAACTAGATCTAGTAAGAACTCACTATTACGAGAACAGCAAGGGGAAATCTACTCCTGTAATTCAGTTACCTCCCACTAGGCCCACTTCCAATACTGGGATTACAATTTAACATGAGATTTGGGCAGGGACATAAATTCAAACCATATCAGGTAATTCTACAAAATCTAAGATACTATTGTGCTGTTGTTTTCCCACAGATCTCCATCTCACTCTCTTCAATATACCTCTCTAGTAAAAACAATTTTCTTGATAGATTTGCTCCTTCTCATTAACCAAGTAATTTCCTTCCCTTTTTCTTAGACTGAATTCTATTTCTTGAATTTTGTGTTTGTGATGTTTAATTTTAGTCTCAACTTTAGTGGATCAAGGGTTGCTAAGATAATTGGCTAAACATTATTTCTGGGTGTGTCTGTGAGACTGTTTCTGGAAAATATGAGCATTTGAAGTGGTAGAGAGCAAAGCCAATTGCGCTTCACAATGCAGGTGGGCATAGGCACCATCCAATTTACTGAGGGCATGAATAGAACAAAAGGTCAGAAGAAGGGAGAAGTTTTTCTATCTCTGCCTGACTGCTTTAGCTGGGACATCAGTCTTCTGTCTTTGGACAGGAACTTACATAATTGGCCTTCTTATTCTTAGAATTATACCACCAGCTTTCCTAGGTCTCCTGCTTGCAGAAGGCAGATCATGTGATAGCCTCCATAATTAAGAGAGTCAATTCCTTATTATAAATATCTTTATATCTATACATCTGTTCCATCTATTTCTATATATCTATCTATATACTATTGGTTCTTTTTCTCTGGAGAACCCTGCCTAATACAGTGTTTGTTTTTTTTTTTTCTTTGTTTGTTTTATAGGAGCATATTTTCCAGTAGCTTCCAAAGAAAGTATTTATGGAAAAATATATTTTTATTGCATCAGTGTCTGAAAATATATTTTTCCTACCCTTACATGAAATTACCAGTTTATCTGGATAATTTTTAGTTTCTTCTCTTTATATATATTTGACTTGTAGTATTACTGTTGAGAATTCTGTTATTCATTTATCTGGTATTTTGTGATCTCTCATTTTTTTCTCTTCATGAGATTTTAGGATATATTCTAATAACCGGTGTTTTGAAACATGTACAGTGTGCCTTGCTTGGGTTTGTTTATTGAAAAAACTTTCTATGAGAGCCCAGAATAATCTAATAGCATTTCTGGGGAAAAATGTGTTGTATTCCTTCTTTGATAATTTCTTCCCTTTTTCCTTCTCTATTTCTTTGTATATATAATTTAATCTAGTTCTATAACTTTTTATTTTCTATTATAACTTTTTCTGTTAACACTTTTTAGGATTTTGTGAAGTCTATTTTAGTTTCCTTTTTAAATTTTGGCTAGCATATTTTTTAATTATCAAGAGTCTTAATTAACCTTGATGTTCCATCTTAGAACTCGCAATTATTTTTAGTATCTTTTTTATCTACAAGATAATTAACAATAGTTAATAATAGTTTTACTTACTTTTATTCTTTGCACAGCAATGTCTTTATTTCATCTAAGTTCTTATTTATTCCTGCTCTTTTCTTTAGTCTTTGGGCTATGTGTCATGAAGTATGCAACAAGTTAATGTAGATCAGTAACTCTGTGCACGTGAAAAGGGTTTAGTAACTTGTGGGATTCTTATCTGGGTGGTTTGGTGGCAAGCTATTTTTTCTACTGGAGTGATACTAAAATGTGTGTGTCTGTGTTGTTTAGCTTTCAATTTCTTCAAATAAAATTTGTTTAATTTTATACCTAGAAGGTTGAATCCTTCTAAGTGAGAATTCTAATAGCAGGATGGGAAAGACAATTGTAGAGTCTAATATTTAATATGTATTTTTTTTTTTTTTTTACTTCGAGAACTGAGCTACCCCTTCATCTTCACTTTGTCTGTTGTCCAAGTCTCCAGCATGAAATTTCTCTTTCCTCTCCAACACACAGCAGGTGAAAAGGGACTAAAAGCTCTGACTTTTCTTGAAGCCCAATTTTCACTGACTGTCTTTATATTTTCTGTCTTAGCACTCTGCTTTCTCTGGACCTCACTCTTGAGTCTATCTGTAATTCTCTCTACACTTGTTCACTGTTCATTATTTTTTCTCAAACATCTCAATTTTGTTAATTCACTTTCTATTTATTTCCCATACTCAAAAATTTATTGTAATCTCTTTTTACTGTTGTCTCTTCTTGTACCCTTTTTGTTCTTGTTAAACATTCAAAAATTACCTTCATTATAGTTAAGATTCAAGGGTTAAGAAACAAGCACATATAAGTCAACAACAATGTTAAAATAAAGGAGGCTTTCTGGTCCTTTTCCTCAGTAGTCTTTTTGTGGTTCCCAGTTTTCTTTTCCTCTGGATACCACCACTCATATTAAATAGATTTAACATCATCTTTTTCAATGTATTGACTAATAATACAAACTATTTAAAATTGAATAATGCCATTTTTGTCAATGAATGAATTCAACTGAATGTTATCGTGAGTTAGCATTTGATGTAATTATTTAATTAATGAAAATGAAGTATTGCAGTTTTGAGGGACTTGAATACATGTTGATGGATACTGTGGATAAGAACTATGGCTCAAAGCCAGCTTAGGGCAATTCACATTTTCAAATAATGAAATGAAGCATTTTCATTGCTTTTTTTCCTCTAGATTTGCATCTTGATTGAAGCAAAGGCATCTGTCTTTTCCCAGATAGCAAGAAGTTTGGTTGCTGTGGCAACATATTGACTAAGGAATTTAAAAATAAGGGTGGCTCATTTCCAAATCGTTTTTTCACCTTTTCTTCATGAAAAATGCACACACTGGTAAGAAACTTCCACTGGAGTTTTTATAACCAATAAGCCTATTGTTTGCTGAAGATTAAATTCCCAAACTTGCATGTTAAGTAGGTGAGAATGCATACATTTGGCTTTCATATACTTTTAAATCATAAAACATGGAACTACCTCAATTTAAACAAGTTTTCCCTCCCTCAATTCCTTTTTCCTTCCTTTCTTTCTTCCTTCCTCTCTTCTTCCCTCCATCCCTTCCTCCCTCCCTCTATTCCTCCATTCCTCCCTCTCTCTGTCTTCCTCAGTCCCTCTCTCCCTTTCTTCCTCTCTCCCTCCCTTACCCTTTCCCTCTCTCCCTCTCTTCCTCCCTCTATATTTTTTGAAATTGTGATGCTGAGGACCTGGGTGAGTACAGAAGGAGGAGGGGAAAAGTCAGCAAAAGAAACTCTTCAAAGGCCTTTACTGAGGCAGAGCCTGGTTGCTAGGGCTTGAAAAGATTGTTATTTGTAGCTAAGACAAAGTTATTCTAAAATGCACTCAGCCTTAGAAGTAAACAAGTTCTAAATTTTTAAGAGAAGTGTGGATTGAAACTTCTGACACATAAAAATAATCTTTTGACACTTTGGGATGCACATATATTTATGAATTAAATTCCATAAAATGCCAGGGGAAAGAGAAGGGAGGTAATTTCTTTAAATGAGGACATATATCTCAAATAACTCACATATTTAAAAACATCTGAATTTTTACAGTATTTATTTCAAAAATTTTGTTTTCTTGTGAGTCTTGTACTAATATAGAATTCATCAAAAACAAAACAGCATGATAGAAAAATAAATGTGTGATTCTACTTTAGTTTTATTTGTATTTCTAAATACGGAGCCTAGAAATTTGTTTACTTTTCATTTGTTTCCCAAATTTATACAAAATAAATGATATTTGCTAGATGAATCAGACACTTAAACTTTTTAATACAGAAATTATTTAAACTAGTTATACAATTATTAAGAGTTTTGCTAGAGGACTGAGCAGGGATAATTTACACAAAACAAGTAATTTTAACATCACAATAAATTCAGTAAGCAAAGGAAACAAAAATGATATTATCTTTATTAACTCTTAGCTATATGATTTCAGTTAAATATTTAATTTTCAAAGCTATTTATTGGCCTAGAATAATATAATTAAATAATTATTTTTGAGAACCTCTTCATTTAAAAACCGGCATTTTGACGTAATGATTAAATGTTAACCCAGTGAAAACATAATTTGAATCTTTCTCTTTTTCACCTTTCTGGTAAGGATATAGGTTGTCATAGTGCAATAAAGAATTTGTGGGGCCGGGTGCGGTGGCTCACGCCTGTTAATCCCAACACTTTGGGAGGCCAAGGTGGGTGGATCACGAGGTCAAGAGATCAAGACCATCCTGGAAAACATGGTGAAACCCCATCTCTACTAAAAATACAAAAAATTAGCTGGGCATGGTGGCGCGTGCCTGTAATCTCAGCTACTCAGGAGGCTGAGGCAGGAGAATTGCCTGAATCCAGGAGGCAGAGGTTGTGGTGAGCCGAGATCACGCCATTGCACTCCAGCCTGGGTAACAAGAGAGAAAACTCCGTCTCAAAAAAAAAAAAAAAAAAAAAAAAATGGCGTCATAGAGGTGACTCAGGATTGCAGCTCTCGGTGAAGGCGCAGAGGGTGAGTCCTAGCCGCATTCTTGGATGTTCCTTTTATGCCCACAGAGCGTTGAAAGTCCCAGGTGTGGGAGAGACACGGGACGCTAGCAGCCGGCTAACGCAACCGGCTCCCTCCGCCTCTTCGGCCGGCGCCGCAGCGGGACCCGGCGCGGAACTCACTGGTCTGGGTGCCCTGTTAAACCGGCAATCTGAGATTTGGAAGGGCAGATTGGCATGTCCATCTGATTGAACGGGACTTGGACAATGAGCCAGACCAGGAGTTTCCTGGGAAGCGTGATCTGAGCCGGGGTAGTGGGCAGCGGCACGGGAGATCGCACGGATCCCAGTGCCCTATCGGCAGGCTCCTGGGGCACCAGTGAGAGAGTCGACCTTTCAGCTTGGAGAGAGGAAGAGAGAAAGAGAGAGGATGGACTCTGAGGCAGGGAGCTGGGTGATCGGGCTCGGCGGGTCCCACACTCACGGGGACAAGCAGGGCGGCGACTGGAGGTGCTTGGGGCTGAGAGTTTTGTTGCCGGCATTTAGGATGGTGCAGCCCGGTCAGGAGGGGCGTCCACCATTCCTGACGAAGTGCACCCCCACTTAAGTACCACCCAGGACTGACGCAGCCTGCCATTGCTGAGGCAACCTGCCATAATAGAGAGAGTCCACCAGGCAGCAACAGGGCAGACCCGCGTTAGCAGGTCAGAGCCCCGGCAGGCAAATAGTGAATAGACTGCCACCTAGTGGGGCAGGACAGTGCAACAGATACTCATAAAGAAAGCGCCAACTCCCTGAGACAGAGCATCTAAGGGTGAAAAAAAAAAAAGAGGTGTTTTATGAGTTCTATTGCAGCAGACATAACCTCCCAACAACCCTGAATGAACAACGGAGCTCACAGCTCAGCACTGGAGCTCCTATAAAGCACAGACTGTCTCCTCAAGCAGCTCCCTGACCCCTGTATATCCAAGGAGTCACCCCAGAAAAGGACTAATCAGACTGACATTTGGCTGGCATCATTCTGGAACAAGGGCAGCAGAAAAAGAAACTGATATCATCCCTCACTGTTCTGCAGCTGCTGCAGGTATACCCCAGACAAGCAGGGCCTGGAGTGGACCTCAGCACTCATACAGCAGAGAGGATAGATCATTAGAGGGAAAACTAAGTAACAGAAATACTTCATCATCAACAATCTCAGTGTCCACACAGAGACCCAATTGAAAAATCAGCCACTACTAAGATGACAGGCGGATAAATCCATAAAGATGGGAAGAAACCAGCGCAAAAAGGAGGAAAGCACCCGAAACCAAAACACCTCAACTCCAAAAAAGGACCAAAACTCCTCACCAGCAAGGGAACAAAGCTGGACGGAGAATGAATGTGACAAAATGACGGAATCAGACTTCGGAAAGTGGATAATGAGAAACTTCAGTGAGCTAAAGGAACATGTACTAAACCAGTGCAAAGAAACTAAGAACCTTGAAAAAAGATTTGAAAAAAGATTCGAGGAATTGATAACGAGAATGGACAACTTAGAGAGGAATATGAATGAATTGAAGGAGCTGAAAAACGACATGAGAACTTCGCGAAGCATGCACAAGTTTCAACAGCCGAATTGACCAAGCAGAAGAAAGAATATCAGAAGTTGAAGATCAACTCAATGAAATAAAATGAGAAACCAAGATTAAAGAAAAAAGCACAAAAAGGAATGAACAAAATCTCCAAGAAATGTGGGACTATGTGAAGAGACCCAACCTACGTTTGGATAGGTGTACCAGAATGTGACGAAGAGAATGAATCCAAGCTGGAAAACACTCTTCAGTATATTATCCAGGAAAATTTCCCCAACCTAGCAAGACAGGTCAATACTCAACTCCAGGAAACACAGAGAACACCACAAAGATACTCTGCAAGAAGAGCAACCCCAAGGCACATAATCGTCAGATTCACCAGGGTTGAAATGAAGGAGAAAATACTAAGGGCAGCCAGAGAGAAAGGTCAGGTCACCCACAAAGGGAAGCCCATCAGACTCACAGCAGATCTCTCGGCAGAGACTCTACAAGCCAGAAGAGAGTGGGGGCCAATATTCAACATCCTTAAAGAAAAGAGCTTTCAATCCAGAATTTCATATCCAGCGAAACTGAGCTTCATAAGTGAAGGAAAAATAAAATTTTTCATGAACAAACAAGTACTCAGAGATTTTGTCACCACTAGGCCTGCTTTACAAGAGCTCCTGAAAGAGGCACTACACATAGAAAGAAACAACCAGTACCAGCCATCCTAAAAGCATGCCAAATGCTAAAGACCATCAACAAAATGAAGAATGTACATGAACCAATGGGAAAAACAGCCAGCTAGCATCAAAATGGCAGTATCAAATTCACACATAACAATATTAACCGTGAATGTAAATGGGCTAAATGCACCAATCAAAAGACACAGACTGGCACATTGGATAAAAAACCAAAACCCATCGGTGTGCTGTATCCAGGAAACCCACCTCACATGCAAAGATACACAAAGGCTCAAAATAAAGGGATGGAGGAAGATTTACCAAGCAAATGGAGAGCAAAAAAAAGCAGGAGTTGCAATTCTCATCTCTGATAAAATAGACTTTAAAGTAACAAAGATCAAAAAGGACAAAGAAGGTCATTACATAATGGTAAAAGGATCGATACAACAAGAAGAGATAACGATTCTAAATATATATGGACCCAATGTAGGAGCGCCCAGATATATAAGGCAAGTTCTTAATGACTTACAAAGAGACTTAGACTCCCACACAATAATAGTGGGAGACTTTAACACTCCACTGTCAATAGCAGACAGATCAACCAGACAGAAAATTAACAAGGATATCCAGGACTTGAACTCAGACCTGGAACAAGCAAACCTGATAGACATTTACAGAACTCTCCACCCCAAATCCACAGAATATACATTCTTCTCAGCACCACATCACACCTACTCCAAAATTGACCACATAATTGGAAGTAAAGCACTCCTCAGCAAATGCAAAACAACTGAAATCATAACAAACAGTCTCTCAGACCATAGTGCAATCAAGTTGGAACTCAGAATTCAGAAAATAACTCAGAACCGCACAGCTTCATGGAAACTGAACAATTGGCTCTTGAATTTTGATTGGATAAACAATGAAATGAAGGCAGAAATAAAGAAGTTATTTGAAACCAACGAGAATGAAGACACAACGTACCAGAATCTCTGGGACACATTTAAAGCAGTCTGTAGAGGAAAATATATAGCAATAAGTGCCCACATGAGAAGAGTGGAGAGATCCAAAATTGACACCCTATCGTCAAAATTGAAAGAGCTAGAGGAGCAAGATCAAAAAAGCTCAAAACCTAGCCAAAGACAAGAAATAACTAAGATCAGAGCAGAACTGAAGGAGATAGAGACAAGAAAAACCCTTCAAAAAATCAATAAATCTAAGAGCTGGTTTTTTGAAAAGATCAACAAAATAGAGAGACCACTACCCAGACTGATAAAAAAGAATAGAGAGAACAACCAAATAGATGCAATAAAAAATGATAAAGGGGAAATCACCACAGATTCCACAGAAATTCAAACCATCATCAGAGAATACTACAAACAACTCTATGCACAGAAACCAGTAAATCAGGAAGAAATGGATAAATTCCTGGACGCCTGTGTCCTCCCAAGCCTAAACCAGGATGAAGCCGAAACTATGAATAGACCAATAACAAGGTCTGAATTTGAGGCAGCAATTAAGAGGCTACCACACAAAAAAAGCCCAGGTCCAGATGGGTTCACAGCCGAATTCTACCAGACACACAAAGAGGATCTGGTACCATTCCTTCTGAAACTATTCCAAATAATCCAAAAAGAGGGAACCCTTCCCAAATCATTTTATGAGACCAACATCATCCTGATACCAAAACCTGGCAAAGACTCAACAAGAAAAGAAAACTTCAGGCCAATATCCATGATGAACATAGATGCAAAAATATTCAATCAAATACTGGCAAACCGATTGCAACAGCACATTAAAAAACTTATCCATCATGATCAAGTAGGATTCATCCCGGGGTTGCAAGGCTGGTTCAACATACGCAAGTCTATAAATGTAATTCACCACATAAACAGAAGCAAAAACAAAAACCACATGATTATCTCAATTGATGCAGAGAAGGCATTTGACAAAATTCAAGAGCTCTTTATGCTAAAAACCCTCAATAAACTTGGTATTGATGGAACATATCTCAAAGTAATAAAAGCTATTTATGACAAACCAACAGCCAGTATCATACTGAATGGGCAAAAACTGGAAGCATTCCCTTTGAAATCTGGCACTAGACAAGGATGCCCTCTCTCACCACTCCTATTCAACATAGTACTGGAAGTTCTAGCCAGAGCAATCAGGCAAGAAAAAGAAATAAAGGGTATTCAAATAGGAAAGGTGGAAGCCAAATTGTCTCTATTTGCAGACGACATGATAGTATACCTAGAAGACCCCATCACCTCAGCCCAAAAGCTCCTGCAACTGATAATCAACTTCAGCAAAGTCTCAGGATATAAAATCAATGTTCAAAAATCACAAGCATTCCTATACACCAATAACAGGCTTAAAGAGAACCAAATCAAGAACGAACTGCCATTCACAATTGCTACAAAGAAAATAAAATACCTAGGAATACAACTCACTAGGAATGTAAGGGACCTCTTTAAGGAAAACTACAAACAACTGCTCAACGAAATAAGAGAGGACACAGATGGAGAAACATTCCATGTTCGTGGTTAGGAAGAATCAATATCGTGAAAATGGCTATACTACCCAAAGTAATTTACACAATCAACGCTATCCCCATCAAGCTCCCATTGAATTTCTTCACAGAACTGGAAAAAACCACCATGAATTTCATATGGAACCAAAAAAGAGCCCGCATAGCCAAGTCAATTCTAAGCAAAAAGAACACAGCGGGAGGCATCACGCTACCAGAGTTCAAACTATACTACAAGGCTACAGTAATCAAAACAGCATGGTACTGGTATCAAAACAGAGATATAGACCAATGGAACAGAACAGAGGCATCGGAGGCAATACAACACATCTACAACCATATCATCTTTGATAAACCAGACAAAAACAGGCAATGGGGAAAGGATTCCCTATTTAATAAATGGTGTTGGGAAAACTGGCTAGCCATGTGCAGAAAGCAGAAACTGGACCCCTTCCTGACACCTTACACTAAAATTAACTCCAGATGGATTAAAGACTTAAACGTAAGACCTGACACCATAAAAACCCTAGAAGAAAATCTAGGCAAAACCATTCAGGACATAGGAGTAGGCAAGGACTTCATGAACAAAACACCAAAAGCATTGGCAACAAAAGCCAAAATAGACAAATGGGACCTAATCAAACTCCACAGCTTCTGCACGGCAAAACAAACAGTCACTAGGGTGAATCGGCAACCATCAGAATGGGAAAAAATCTTTGCAGTTTACGCATCTGACAAAGGGCTGATATCCAGAATTTACAAAGAACTCAAACAGATTTACAGGAAAAAATCAAACAAGCCCATTCAAAAATGGGCAAAGGATATGAACAGAAACTTTACGAAAGCAGACATACATGAGGCCAGCAAGCATATGAAAAAGTGCTCATCGTCATTGGTCATTAGAGAGATGCAAATCAAAACCACATTGAGATACCATCTCACACCAGTTAGAATGGTGATCATTAAAAAATCAGGAGACAGCAGATGCTGGAGAGGATGTGGAGAAATAGGAACACTCTTACACTGTTGGTGGGAGTGTAAATTAGTTCAACCATTGTGGAACACAGTGTGGCGATTCCTCAGGGACCTAGAAATAGAAATTCCATTTGACCCAGCAATCCCATTACTGGGTATCTATCCAAAGGACTATAAATCGTTCTACTATAAGGACACATGCACACGAATGTTCATTGCAGCACTGTTTACAATAGCAAAGACCTGGAACCAACCCAAATGCCCAACGATGATAGACTGGACTGGGAAAATGTGGCACATATACACCATGGAATATTATGCAGCAATCAAAAATGATGAGTTTGTGTCCTTTGTAGGGACATGGATGAATCTGGAGAACATCATTCTCAGCAAACTGACACAAGAACAGAAAAAGAAATACCGCATATACTCACTCATAGGTGGGTGAGAAAAATGAGAACACGTGGACACAGAGAGCCGGTCTACTATACACTGGGGACTGTTGGGGGGAATGGGGGAGGGACAGCAGCGGGGGGCTGGGGGGATAGCCTGGGGATGAATACCAAGTGTGGGTGAAGGGGAGGAAAGCAGCAAAGCAGACTGCCATGTGTGTACCTATGCAACTATCTTGCTCGTTCTGCACTTGTACCCCCAAACCTATAATGCAATAAAAATTAAAAAAAAAAAAAGAAAAAAAAAGAATGTGTGGTACCTGGTTAGGGGTTTTTAGGATAGAGAAGATGGAAATATATTCTCTAGTGCATGAGAGTTGTGGAACACTAAACTCACAATCTTAATCTCCTGTCTCAAAACTGTAATTTTTTCCAGGAAGACCCTTGTGAGTACAAATGATAACAAAAAAGGTTTCTCCAGGCAAAACTTAATGGGTATAACAAGAAGATGCTTGCATAAAACACTAATTCCTACCAAAGTTTCTACTATGAAGAAGTTAAGTACAAATTCTTTAGGAGCAGGGATCCCTGGTTATTGAAGGTACAGACACCATTTATAATGATTTTCAGAAGGCAGAAAAAGAATTGACCCATTATCTCTGGTTTTGCTTTCCTGTCTCTAATTACCTATTGAGGCCCTTCCTCCTTATGTTCTACCCCATAGGCCCACTGTCTCAGTTCCTTTCTAGAGATCAATGACACTCAGGGGATCTAGCTTTATTTCTTTCATATTCACCTCATGATATGAATTTCTTCTTAATGATTTTGTTTTTCTTGATTCTTTGTTATTAGATCAGGGACCAAGCTGGTAAAGTGAAAGATACCAAGGAGATAAGTCAAGAAAAGTCACCCATTGAAATATATAAGAGGAAATGTATCTCTACTAACTGGAGGTTCAGAAGGTCAAAGGCATTTAAAAAGTGCTGAATTCATTCTCTTAGGAAAATTTTCAAAAATTATAATGGATGAAAACATGAACAAAACAGTGTTTTAAAGGATCTAAACTCTGGTAGCATTGGCATTGGCCATTTTACCAACCAATCAGCCCCAGAGCATGGTGGAAACATTGGTTGGAAGGAGACATTGCTGTTTTGAAGACTTCAGGAGACACCAGAGAAGACATCATCATTTCCCCTCTCCATCCTTGTAGGATAGAAGGGAATGGTAATTGATCAGGACTGGTAATTGATAGAAGGGAATGGTAATTTATCAGGATAGAAAGGAATGGTAATTGATCAGGACTGTCAATTCCAAATAATTCTGGCATTTAAAAATTTCCAAGATTTTTTTAATGTCCC
The DNA here is from genome assembly GCA_031835075.1 of Saguinus oedipus. Classification (NCBI taxonomy): domain Eukaryota; kingdom Metazoa; phylum Chordata; class Mammalia; order Primates; family Cebidae; genus Saguinus; species Saguinus oedipus. Next base: position 33,793,966 of record CM063169.1, on the reverse strand, counting down.
AAGAAGCTTCATGTAGAAAGAAATTCTTACCTATTTTTAAGTGAAATAGACATACCTAGAGTAGAAAAAAAGAAAGACATACACCTGACAACTGACAAAATCAAACCAGTGGATCTATAAGTAAATTGTATCACAGTAAGATTACTTTCAAATCAAGACACATCCTCATTTTTAGTGCTCTATTATATTTATCTTTATTTGCAAAGCTTTTAAAATGGCACTATTTTAAATTAAATTTTTATGTACAAATCTTGTATTTTAAACAAAGGAGAAAATACTTTCACAAATAATTTCTTGTAGATGTCATTTGATGGAGGAGGATTGCTCACAACACTAAAAATAATATTCAAAATAAAGTTTCGGGGAGACACCAACACATATCTCCCATCTAGAGGTTATGTTGGTTAATACACATTTGTGATTTCATCCACATTTTAGGTAATCATCTGTTTTGTTAGTTACTGCTGTTTTTATATGTCTCTAATGTACATGAGTCTTTTTTTATTATACTTTAAGTTCTGGGGTACATGTGCAGAGTGTGCAGGTTTGTTATATATGTATGCATGTGCCATGATGATTTCCTGCATCCATCAACCCATCATCTACATTAGGTATTTCTCCTAATGTTATACCTCCCCTATTCCCCCACCCGTAAAAGGCCCTGATGTGTGATGTTCCCCTCCCTATGTCCATGTGTTCTCATTGTTCAACTCCCACTTATGAGTGAGAACATGTGGTATTCTGTTTTCTGTTCTTGTGTTAGTTTGGTGAGATGATGGTTTCCACTTTCATCCACGTTCCTGCAAAGGACATGAGCTTATCCTTTTTTATGGCTGCATAGTATTCCATGGTGTATATGTGCCACATTTTCTTTATCCAGTATATCATTGATGGACATTTGAGTTGGTTCCAAGTCTTTGCTATTGTGATTAGTGCTGCAATAAACATACATGGGCATGTATTTTTATAGTAGGATGAGTTTTATTTCTTTGGGTATATACCCAGTAATGAGATTGCTGGGTCAAATATGTCTGGTTCTAGATCCTTGAGGAATTACCACACTGTCTTCCACAATGGTTGAATGAATTTACACTCCCACCAACAGTATAAAAACATTCCTATTTCTTCACATTCTCTCCAGCATCTGTTGTTTCCTGACTTTTTAATGGTCGCCATTCTCACTGGTGTGACATGGTAATTGTGATGTTAGGGTGTTGATCTTAGATCTTTCCAGCTTTCTTGTTTGGGCATTTAGTGCACAAATTTCCCTCTAGACACTGCTTTAATGTGTCCCAGAGATCCTGGTATATTGTTTCTTTGTTCTCATTGTTTTCAAAGAAATTTTTATTTCTGCCTTAATTTTGTTATTTACCCAGTAGTCATTCAGAAGTAGGTTGTTCAGTTTCCATGTAGTTGTGTGGTTTTGAGTTACTTTCTTAATCCTGAGTTCTAATTCGATTTCACTGTGGTCTGAGAGACCGTTTCTTATGATTTCCGTTCTTTTGCATTTGCTGAGGAGTGTTTTGCTTACAATTATGTGGTCAATTTTAGAATAAGTGTGATGTGGTGCTGAGAAGAATGTCTATTCTGTTGATTTGGGGTGGAGAGTTCTGTAGATGTCTGTTAGATCCTCTTTGTCCATAGCTGAGTTTAAGTCCTGAATATGTTTGTTAATTTTCTGTCTTGTTGATCTGTCTAATATTGAGAGTAGGTTGTTGAATTCTGCCACTATTATCATATGAGAGTCTAAGTCTCTTTGTAGGTGTCAAAGAACTTGCTTTATGAATCTATGTGCCCCTCAGTACCACATTAAATTTATTCTAAAATTGACCACATAATTGGAAGTAAAACACCCCTGAGCAAATGCAAACGAATGGAAATCATAACAGTTTCTCAGACCACAGTGCAATCAAATTAGAAGTCAGGATTAAGAAACCCACTCAGTACTGCACAACTACATGAAAACTGAACTACCTGCTCTTTATTGACTACTGGGTAAATAATGAAATTAAGGCAGAAATAAACACGTTATTTGAAACCAATGAGAACAAAGACACAAGGTACCAGAATTTCTGGGACACTGCTAAGGCAGTGTTTAGAGGGAAATTTATAGCACTAATTGCTCACATGACAAAGTGGGAAAGATCTAAAATCAACACTCTAATATCACAATTAAAAGAACTAGAGAAATAAGAGCACACAAATTCAAAAGATAGCAGAAGATAAGAAATAAGGAAGATCAGGGCAGAACTGAAGGAGATAGAGACGTAATAAAACCTTCAAAAAAATCAATGAATCCAGGAGCCAGTTTTTTGAAAAGAATAACAAAATATATAGACCATTTGCCAGACCAAAAAGGAAGAAAATGGAGAAGAATCAAATAGTTGCAATAAAAAATGATAAAGGGGATATCTACCACTGACCCCACAGAACTACAGACTACCATCAGAGAATACTGTAAATGCCTCCATGCAAATAAACTAGAAAATCTAGAAAATGGATAAATTCCTGTATACATAAACCCCCTCCCCAAGACTAAACCAGGAAGAAGTCAAATCCCTGAATAGACCAATAAGAAGTTCTGAAATTGAGATAATTAATAGCCTACCTACCAGAAAAAAAAAAAAACCCAGGACCCGATGGATTCATAGCCAAGGTCTACCAGAGGTACAAACAAGAGCTGGTACCATTCTTTCTGAAACTATTCCAAAGAACAGAAATAGAGGGAATCCTGCCTAACTCATTTTATGAGACTAGCATCATCCTGATACCAAAATCTGGCAGAGACACAACAAAAAAAAAGAAAATTTCAGGCCAATATCCCTGATGAATATCGATGAAAAAATTCTCAATAAACAAACCAAATCCAGCCGCACATTAAAAAGCTTATCCACCACAATTAAGTTGGCTTCATTCCTGGGATGTAAGGCTGGGTCAACATACGCAAATCAATAAACATAATCCATGACATAAACAGAAGCAATGAGAAAAACCAAATGATTATCTCAATAGATGCAGAATAGGCCTTTGATAAAATTCAACACTGCTTCGATAAAATTCAACACTGCTTCATGGTAAAAACAATAAACTAGGTATTGATTGAACATATCTCAAAATAATAAGAGCTATTTGTGACAAACCCACAGCCAATATTATATGGAATGGACAAAAGCTGAAAGCATTCCCTTTGAAAACTAGCACAAGACAAGGATGCCCTCTCTCACCACTCCTATTCAACATAGTATTGAACGTTCTGGCCAGGACAATCAGGCAAGAGAAAGAAAGCAAGCAAATTCAAATAGCAAGAGAGGAAGTCAGATTATCTCTGTTTGTGGATGACATGATTGTATACTTAGGAAATTCCATCATCTCTGGCCCAAAACTCCTTAAGCTGATAAGCAACTTCAGCAAATTATCAGGATACAAAATCAATGTGCAAAAATCACCAGCTTTCCTATACACCAGTAATAGACAGAGAGCCAAATCATGAGCTAACTCCCACTCACAATTGCTACCAAGAGAATAAAAAACATCTAGGAATACAACTTATAAGGGATGTGAAGGATATTTTCAGGGAGATCTACAAACCACTGCTCAAGGAAATAAGAGAGGACTCTAACAAATGGAAAAACTTTCCATGCTCATGTATAGGAAGAATCAATATCATGAAAATGGCCAGACTGCCCAAAGTAATTTATAGATTCAATGTTATTTCCATCAAGCTACCATTGTCTTTCTTCATAGAATTAGAAAAAACTACCTTAAATTTTATATGGAACCAAAAAAAGAGCCTGTATAGCCAAGATAATCCTAAGATAATCCTAAGCAAAGAGAACGAAGCTGGAGGCATCATGCTACCTGACTTCAAACTATACTGTAAGGCTACAGTAATGAAAACAGCATGAGATTGGTACCAAAACAGATATATAGAGCAATGGAACAGAACAGAGGCCTCAGAAATAATACCCCACATCTACAGCCATCTGATCTTCAACAAACCTGACAAGAACAAGCAGTGGGGAAAGGATTCCCTATTTAATAAATGGTGTTGGGAAAACTGGCTAGCCATATGCAGAAAACGGAAACTGGATTCCTTCCTTAGACTTTATACAAAATTAACATGGATTAAACATTTAAATGTAAGACCTAAAACCATAAAAACCTAAAAGAAAACCTAGGCAATACCATTCAGGACATAGGCATGGGGAAAGATTTCATGATTAAAATACCAAAAGCAGTTGCAGCGAAAGCCAAAATTGACAAATGAGATTTAATTAAATTAAAGAGCTCACACACAGCAAAAGAAACTATCATCACAGTGAACAGGCAACCAACAGAATGGGAGAAATCTTTGCAATCTCTCTATCTGACAAAGGGCTAATATCCAGAATCTACAAGGAACTTAAACAAATTTACAAGAAAATAAACATCTTCATCAAAAAGTAGACAAAAGATATGCACACTTTTCAAAAAAAAGACATTTATGTAACCAACAAACATATGAAGAAAAGCTCATTATCACCAGTCATTAGAGAAATGCAAATCAAAACCATAAGGAGATACCATCTCATGCCAGTTAGAATGTTGATCATTAAAAAGTCAGAAAACAACAGATGCTGGAGAGGATGTGAAGAAATAGGAACGCTTTTGGTAAATTAGTTCAACCATTATGGAAGACAGTGTGGCGATTCCTCAAGGATCTAGAACCAGAAATACCATTTGACCCAGCAATTCCATTACTGGGTATATTCACAAAGGATTATAAATCATTCTGCTGTAAAGACACATGCACATGTATGTTTATTCCAGCACTCTTCACATTAGCAAAGACTTGGAACTAACCTAAATGACCATCAGTGATAGACTGGATAAAGAATATATGGCACATATACAACATGGAATACTATGCAGCCATGAAAAAATTAGTTCATGCCCTTTACAGGGACATGGATGGAGCTGGAAACCATCAATCTCAGCAAACTGACACAGGAACTGAAAACCAAACAACACATGTTCTCACTCATAAGTCGAAGTTGAACAATGAGGACATATGGGCAGGGGAGGGGGTAGGAACATCACACACTGGGGCCTGTTGGGGGGCAACAAGAGGGATAGCATTTGGAGAAATACATAATGGAGATGACGGGTTGATGGGTGTAGCAAACTACCATGGCAGATGTGTATGCATATAACAAACCTGCATGTTCTGCCCATGTATTTCAGAACTTAAAGTATAATAAAAGTAAAAAATAAAATAAACCATAGTCTACCACTTTTTCTCACAATAATGCTAATAATATACAGCAAATATCTTAGTTTTTGTGTTTAAGCAGCACAGCCTGAGGTAAGTATAGAGGTAAGGATTTGATGTATTTAGAAGATGCAATTCAAGAGCAATGAAGGGAAGCAAGGAAAGATGAAAAAGAATGGATTGCATGGTATTACTGTGCTGGCAACTGCTCCCCAGTCTTCTGCAGAAGTGTAGAAGGTCCCTCAACAGACCTGTGGTATGCAGGATTTCACTGAAGGTTATAGAACAGTAGTTAACAGAAGGGAAAAATGAGGAGAGATTTATCTGCTTTACTGTCTCTCATATGAAGTTTCCTATTGTTCCATGCTCACCCCATAGGGACAAACTCCCCTTCACTTTGGAGGCTGCATAGTCCACTCACATGGAGGCTACTTGTGAAGCCAGATAATGCACAGAGAAAAGCTGAATTTCTTGGAGTCTGGAAGCAAAGGAGGCATTTGCCAGTGCTGAGATGCTAATCCATGGGGATAAAGGAGATAGTCAACAGCACCTGAGAAAGTAAGAAAACCCAAAAGGATTTTGTTTTATATGTTTGATTGCAGTACATACAAAGAGTTTAGCTTATAGACTTGTGAATCATTACCTAATATTAGCAAATCTCTCATAGTAAATCATTTCAGGAACAAATTAGAATAAATCAATGCGTCTTCATTCCTTGAAGCAAAAAAAGAATTTGGAAAAACTTGATAGCCTTTCTGCATTTTAAACAAAAGTCCACATAAAGAAAAATAAAAAGTATATAAATATTATGTACGACTCCTACAAACCAATAGTAATTAGCCTAATAAATATTAATGGTGTGAAGCATGCTGTACAAATTGAATTGTTTTTGAAGTTATATCTAACTTAATAATACAAGAAAATGAAGTAATATAAATCAGATATAAAGATTATTTTTAATTTTCTATATTGTTACATACCTAGATATATTTCTTAGAAATATTTTTAAGTTTATCCCTATGTTTACAGGGAGAAAAGCTACTAATTATATTTAAAATTTATAAGACATTTACATATTATAGCAGAATACATAATAAATATGTACAGACCAATAACTTTCCTCTATGGTAGTAATAATCAGTTAGCAATATAAAAGAAAACATAAAATTTAGACCACTACATTAAGGGCTAACAGTTTATATAGAGTAAGACACCTTTCAGTATGTTCAAGGCACGGTGACAAAAGTAACTATAGTAAAAAAGAATAACATTTTTCACCAGTCCTGCTAAGTAAAGAATTGTTGCATTTATTTAGATTTTGTTTACAGTATTATGCCTAAAAACTTCGTCATGAGAACAAATATATATATTGAACCTTTTTGGATTCTTTTTTTATAGCATTAAGTGTATTAACATCATTTTAAACAGCTGATCACAGGTATAGTGCTTTTTGTTGACCTATACTAAAACATGAATACTGCAAAACAATCCTAGGGTAGGATGGGGGAATGGAAGTAGAGAATGCCTTCACTGCTCTCTGTGAAAAATAAGTCTTCAAACATATCAAATGATATGTTTTGCTAATTTTTAAAATGTATAGGTCAGAAGAACAGCTTAGATATTTTCATAATATTTGTTATTGACTAAGTAGGTATTGAAATAGGATAGTAGCCATAATTACCAATTAATTGATAAAGCCAATAAATTAACACTGCTAAACGTTGACTCTTACTTCTTTTAGAGTTTGTTTAGGCATTTTTAATTTCCACTTATACCCTCTCAAATATCTGAATGTTTTCACATTCTTAAATGAGGATCCAGTAGAAAACCAGAATCCTGGATTATTGAGCATAGAAAAAAAAAGAGTATTAAGGAATGAAAAAAGTTAAGGGCACATATTAAAAAAGTCACAGAATAATCCCTAGAAGTGTTTAATTTTGAGCACAACTATACTCCGAAGACCCCAGGAAATGATACGCTTTTTCCCACCAGCAATCCAGTCACTTGAGTATTTCTCTCACACTTCCATTGGAAAAAAGAAAAAGAAAAAGAAGACAGGGCATGCAACTTAATATTATTGTTAGCTAAACCACACAAGGTAGTTTATATTTTGCACAGAAAACCCAAATAATAAGTTAATTTTATTTTTACAAAATTAATTTATTTGTACCACTAATAAAAATAATTATTGATCATTTATGCCAGTCACCATGCTAAACACTTAAACAAAATTGTTTCATTTTAACTCTCCCAGTGACCCAAGATGTTACTGTCCCATTTTACAGATGAGAATAGTGGGGCTTATTGAAGTTGGCTAAATGTATACATAGTTAGGAAGTGGTGGAAATACGATTCAAGTTTAGATTTAACTCCAAAGTTTTAAGTTCTAAACTACAATGCAATGGCTGCCTTTTGCATGGAAGACTTTTGACTCTAGAGAATTTAAGTCAACTCATTTGTTTATATAGTCAAAAATTAAAATTCCTGATAAATTGAAATTTTTAATATTGATGAAAATTCACTGAATAGTAGATTGATAAACCTGCCAGAAATAGTTCAACAAGCTGAGTGACATATATTAGCTTCTAAAATTGGAGAGAGGTCCATTCTTTATAAGATCTTATTTTATAAAAAGAGAAAAATATCACAATTTTAGGGCAATACTGTTAATGATGGTTAATTAATAATAAAACTAAATTCTCAATTACATAGAAATAGTCTGTCCAACTTAATAAAAAATTACTGATATTTTTCTCTACTGAAAGAGTGTTTAAAAAAAAGCAGCCCATTTCTTCAATGTCATTTAAATTGCATTTTTATGATAACTTTGGAGTGAAAGTGGAGCTCATGTATTAATATTTGACCCTATGTAAATTAGACTATAAATTTAGTAAATAAATTATTGACTTTTCACTATAGTTATATTTGTTATGAAAGAAAATTAATAATGGATAACTTTTTACAAAACCAGTGTTCTTGATATTTTGTTACCTCTTGGACACTACCATTCTCAGGAGAGCATTTATCTTCTTGCACACTAGAAAACTCATAGCCAAAGGGAGGAGAGAAAAGTCATTTATAGCCCTCAAGCTGCAATAGCTGTAGGCTGATATGACATCATTATTATACCTCCAAATATCTGATTTTTAAAGTAATTCTAACATGCCTTGTATACTGTGAATATACTTAAGAAATTGATTTGGACAGCTCCAAAATCAAACTTCATGATAAGAGGTATAAATCAAGGGTAACAGTTATTACTTCTTTGAAAAACCTACAACTAAAAAAAAACTAATAATGTTTTTGTCACAAATTTAGCTAATGTGGCATCATAATTCATTTAGTCAACTGATACTTATGGGCTTTTTGCCCCTTTGTATATTGCACTACATGATATTTAACTGAGGGTCAAATCTTGATTTTGTGGTTTTCATAAAATAAGTAGACTATATTAAATAGTTGTTTTTAGTGTAAATAACACATTAAGAAAAGATGATGTAATTATAGAGCTGTGACATTTTCAAGCTAGTTTTTCAATTTAATATATTTGTTTCTCTCTGAATCGATTACATTTGAAGCCATTTAAACATATCTATGCTGTTTTTCTTGTTTATTTCTTCACTGCAGTATCTGAAAAATGATAATAACCAAATTAAAATGACTTATAATTCCAAGCATAAATTAAATGAATGTATAATTGTGAAATGAACTTACCCTTCAGTTTCAGATTCATTAAACCGAAGCGGCTTCTACATTTTTTTAATGCATCTATTGTTTTAGGAATCTTACTGTCAACTAACTTCCCAGGCTAAGTTTTATTACTTAAGATTTTGTTGCCTTTCCTCTCTGCAGCTGCACTCTGAATTAATGTGTTAGTTCAGGCTTATAAATCCCAAATGAAAAGAATGGAATTTTTTTTTTTTATCATTTGCTTTATGCCAGTAGTTCTCAACCAGAGGCAGTTTCACTCAGGGGATGTTTAATAATGTCTGGAGACATCATTAATTGTTATTAAAGTTGAGGAAGGAAGAGTTGGTACTGACATGATATAGGATTGTAAGCTGCTAAACCTCCTACAATGCGTAGAAGAATTTTCTGCATCAAAAAATGATTTGATAGAAAAATCAATAGTTTCACTGTTGAGAAATCTTTTATATATAATATTCTTGAGTTTTCATTCTAAAATTTAGAAAATGATGTGTTAAATTTAATCATTTTGTCATGATTAGCATGATGAGGAATCACATGAGCCTCAAAAGTCAAAGGACTTGCCTGGGAGTAGAAAATCAAAAGATGACAATAACACATGTGAAATAGAAGTTTCAATATGTTGAAATTAAAACTTTCAGGTGTTCTTTAGAGCAAACTATTGGTTGTCTCAACACAACTGAAAGCTAAGTGCACTTAATTCCAATAGTTTGAATTCCATGGTATGTGGAAAGATGAGAAGGAACAGTGTCCACTTCACAGGCATATATGTTAAACAAGATCGTAATATTTGTTGAAAAGAAAGAGGGGAGATTTTTATTAAGGCAAGGAGGGAATGTGAACATGATTAAAGGGGTTGAGCATATAGATTAAAGCTATTTGAAATGAAAGTAGGTTTGGGGAGAGTACAGTGAGTATTGTTGAGAGAGAGGTCGTCTTCTGTAGAAGGATAATCAGAAGAACATATAGCTAATTTGAGGATGGTCTTCCTGTGCTGCTGAAGGTGAGGGCTCAAAGACTAAAGAAGAATCAGCTGAATTTTTCTAATTGATGATTTCAGCTCAGAGTGGTGAATGACAGCATTTGAAGGACATTTTGGCAAGTGGCTCAGCATGAAAGAGATAATAGGCATAGTTACATTGATTGTGACTGGAAACATGAAAGATTCAATGCAAAAGCAACTTGTTCCATAACATATTTCTTGCACAGGTTGGCTTCATGATTTTTATATCCTGAGGCATTCAGAGTAGCTTAAGGTTGCTGGGAAGTTTAAGCTATTTAGCTATTGTTAAAAAATGTTGACAACTTTATGTGCTGGAAAATGTTTTTTGGGTAAAATTCTCCCTGAGTAGTTGAAGAGAATTTTAGATACTTATCTCTTCCGGGCATAATTCAAGCTTTTGATAGTGGGGAATTGGGGGTATGGTGAAAAGTCCAATTTTAGGAATTAAATCAGAGACCAAAGAAGACAAAGAAACAGAGTGGGTTTCCGCTTAGGAAAGTCAGATTTGCTAGCCCCACTCTTAGACAGGAAGAAGAGACCTTAAATTTAGGAAAAGCACAGGATTTGTGATCACACATCTAGTACTCCATTCTGAACCAGATTATCCGTTGAGGTAGGCCAGGCTTGGCACTTCCTCATACTCGTGGAATGTAACACTGGAATTAGCCTTCAAGTGGTGCTGCAGGGGCAGACTGAACCTTGAGGGGTCATAAAATGGGATAGGGTGGTTGGAGAGGTACTGATGTCTTTTGAATACCAATTAAGTGCTAGACTCTGTCCTAGGCACTTTTTTCATGCTGTTAGATTAATGAGATACATTTTTTAAAGGGACATTTTACTGATGATAAAACTGAGAAGCAGTAAATGGCATCATTTACATGTCTAGCTTTTGGAAAAACTAAGAAACTCATCTCTGAGAAAATAATGCAGACTGACAATGTGTACAGTGTTTGAAGGTCAGCTTTAAAATACTTCTGATAAGTCTGTTTGCCTTTGTTTCCTTGTCAGGACTTCTACTCACATGGATTACTTCTTAGACTACTAATTATCCAGGTACTTGGTTCCTCTTTTTCTCTTTGTAATTTATTATTGGTATTTCTCCAGGGCTCACTTGGTTTATGCTCTTTTATTTCTCTCATAGGCATCTCCAAATTGTCAGGTGATGTCTGGTTTGTGCTATCTCCTTTAGAAAATAAATATTAGATGAACATTCTCCAAGCTTTCAGGTGTTCTTCAGGACAAAAATCTTTATTGTTTCACACAATTGAAAGTGAAGCACACTTAATTTTTCTGTTTATTTATTCCAAAGTGACTCAATCGTATAATAAAAGTGTTTCTGCAGTCATTGAATAGTCATTTGACAAACAGGAAAAGAAAAAGACAGAAAACGTACATATTACAGAGTAAGACATATTTGAGCCATCAAGTATTAAAAGATGTGTAAAATATTGCAGTTTCACAGTAAACATAATATTTGTATATAGGTAGCTCCTATTTAAGACAGCTCAAGCTAAGGGATAAATGGATGATCTTATTCCATTTAAGTATATTCTTTTGGTAAAACTCTAAATATGTGATATGTGTTTTATGTAAAATACATAACTATTTATTCATACCAGAAAGAAACATGTAATAATTTTAATAATTAAACACAAAATCTGCAAGAGGAGCTAACTATCTGGAGGAGTTTTAAAGAACGCTTATTATCTGTGCACCATATTTTGAAAACTGTTAACATAATTGTTGTTGCAGTAATACAATTATATTACAAAGTTTACTGATTCACTTACTCTTGGGAAAAACTAATCTAGGCAAAAAGTTCTATATAGAATGGATTAATTTAATGTATTAGTCTTCTCAGGGTGCTATGACAAAAGTAACATAGACTTGGTAGTTAATAAGCCTTGTAAATTTGTTTCTCAAAGTTCTGGATGCTGTAAATCTGAAATCAAGATGCTGGCAGATTCGAAGTCTGTTGAGGGCCAGCTTCATAGATAGTCATTTTTCCTCATAATCTCACATGGCAGGGGAGGGATCTCTCCAGAGTCTCTTTAATAAGGGCGCTAGTCCCATTTATGAGGGCTTGGCCATCCATATCTCAGATGCCTCACCTCCTAGTACCATTACTTTGAGATCTGGATTTGAACCTAAGAATGTTGAGGAAACACAAATACCCAGTTTATGGCTCTTTATGATATTGTTTTTATCCAGTAAGAACAAGGTATATAATATCTGAGGCGGGCTGGTTTAAGGGACTCTGCAGGTAGGGCTGGGGACTGTGGTGAAGTCCAAGCAGATGTCTGGCCAATGGTGGCAGTTACTCAATTCCTAATGACTTTTGCTATTTTGAATAGGGAAGCAATGTGACAGATCTCTGCTTTTTCAAGCAAGATCATAGCTTGGTTTTTTTAAATGTGAAATTTTCTTATTTTTAAAAGTTGGTTCTAATGAAAACTATGTATATATTTCCTATTTTCCTTTCTCCTTTATGTGAAAAATAAGTATAATATTTCTAAAATGTAGAATTTTATATCATCTTTCTTCTTGGCAGAGATTATATGTTGTTTTGCAATTTATGATGTCTACTCTCTTAATTTAAACTTATACTTTCCTGAAAACATAAGCAGTATATGTTTGTAGTGAAAAAAATACTTAAATGTTTCTGGGCCAAAAAATATAATGTGTGAATACTGAATATAGTATGAAACCTATAGTAATTAGTTCACTTTCAAACTGTTATAAACAACTACCTGAGACTGGGTAATTTACAAAGAAAAGATGATTGATTGACTCATAGTTCTGCATGGCTGAGGAGGCCTCTAAAATCTTACAGTCATGGTGGAAGGCAAAGAGAAGGGAGTCATGTCTTACATGGCTGGCTCATGAAGAAGAGAGTGAAGGCAAAGGTGCTACACACTTTTAAATAACCAGAGATTCTCCACAGGGGCTCAGACTTCTTCCTGAACATCCAGGCATTTTCACAAATCCTCTGAAATCTAGGTGGAGTTTCCTAAACCTCAACTCTCGTCTTCTGCATATTTGCAGGCCCAACACCACTTTGAAGCTTCCAAGGCCTGGGGCTTACACCCTCTGAAGCAATGGCCCAAGCTGTACCTTGGACCCTTTTATCCATAGCTGGAGCTGTAGCAGCTGGAATGCAGAGAGCCATGTCCCTAGGCTGCACAGAGCAGTGGGCCCTGAGCCCAGCCCATTAAACCATTGTTCCCTCCTAAGCCTCTGGGACTGTGATGGGGGCTGGGGAATGGCTCTGAAAATGTCTAAAGTGCCTTGCAGGCATTTTCCCTATTGTCTTGTTAGAGGCTACTAACATTTTGCCTCTCTTTACTTGTGCGAATTTCTGCATCCAGCAGCTTGAATTTCTCCCCAGAAACTGGATTTTTCTTTTCTACCACATGGTCACGCTGCAAAGTTTCCAAACATTTATGCTCTACTTCCTTTTTAACGTAAGTTTCAATTTCATACCATCTCTCTGCAAACACGTATGACTGTATGCTTTCAGGAAAAGCCAGGTTACATCTTGAATGCTTGCTGCTTAGAAATTTCTTCTGCCAGATACCCTAAATTATTTATCTGAAGTTCACAGTTCCACAGATCTCTAGGTCAGGGGCAAAGTGTCGCCAGTCATTTTGCTAAAGCATAGCAAGAGTCACCTTTATTTTAGTTCCCAACAAATTCCTCATCTCTATCTGAGACCACCTCAGCCTGGACTTCATTATACTGTCAGCATATTGGTCGAAACCACACAACAAAATTCTAAGAAGTTCCAAACTTTTCCACATCTTTCTGTCTTCTTCTAAGCCCTCCAAATTATTCCAATCTCTTCCCATTACCCAGTGCCAAAGTCACTTCCACATTTTCAGGTATCCTTATAGTAGTGCCTCACTTCTCTCAGTACCAGTTTTTCATATTAGTCTATTTTTATACTTCTATAAAGAACACCTGAAACTGGGCAACTTATAATGAAAAGAGGTTTAATTGACTCACAGTTCTACATGGTTATGGAGGCCCCAGGAAACTTAAAATCATGACGGAAATCATAGGGAAAGCAAGTCATAGGACAAAAAAAAAGAAAAAGGGGGAACTGCCACACTTTTAAACCATCAGATCTCGTGAAAACTTACTATCGCAAGAACAGCATGGGGGAAACTGCCCCCATGATCCTATCACCTCCCACTAGGCCCCTCTCCTAACACATGAGAATTACAATTCAAGATGAGATTTGGGTGGGGACATAGAGCCAAATCATAACAACCTCCATGATAGAAAAAAGTTGGAATTCACGTAAAATTTTATCAATAATAATACACTAGAATTTCATTAATTTCTCAAAGTAGTTCAGTTTATTGAATCAACTACACTGTTGATTAAAAGTATGCCAAAAGGAATTTTGAAAATTTAAAATGCATCTACCTGCTTCTTTTTTTTTTTTTTTTAACATACCATCTTATCAGAGTTTATTGACATTTGTGAAGTTAGAATTGAAAACAATGAAACATGTATTAGCACAAGATAGGAAAATAGAGACTTTTACTGTACTACTGGAAGTTTAGTTGGTCCCATAAAGCTTTAACAATAATTTAGAAAAGCCTAAGAATTAAAGGGAATTACACATTATACTGTCAATAGACAACTTTTTTGATTAGCAATTTTAATTTGGGAGTTATTTGGGTACTGTTTGTTTTAGAGATATGGTAGTTCACAGGTTATCTTTATACTAGGACACATGAATTCAAATCCACATAAAGTTTCACTTTTCATATTTCATGGCCATTTATTGATAGAACTCTAACCACAAAGCATTTTATTATCCAGCTAATTAGTTACATGTGTTAATTTACTTTGTGTAATTTTTAAAATTCCTCATGGAGGAGATATGCAAAACAAATATCTCTGCTGCCAGTCCTGCCAGACAATATCTGGTCCAGAGAACATCATGTATACCCTTAGGGCTGCATATATAATGTAAAATTTTAATGATTTATCATTTATTGACCTCACATAGCTGAAGCTAACAATGGAAGGATTTCTTTTCAGCAACCATGTAATCATATTTCACATTGCTCTAAAATATAACTCATGTCATGTTTAGGTTCTGTTTAGATCTGACATATTATTCGAAGATACAGTGTACAGGAAAATAACCAGATCATGCCATATTGGTTTATTGGAAACACTGATATGATGAGGTTCCCAAGGTCTTCACTATCTTAAAGTTACCTTGCATTAAGCATCTTTTGCTAGTTCAGTAACATTTTTGAGAGAGTTCCAGTTTAGCTGACACCTCTGGTAAGCCGGACTATCCCAAATTGAACAAAATCAAGTGTTTAAAATATATTTTCCTAAAGTTGTGATTCCTTCTCATGATTTGATTATATATTTTCAGTTTAAATAGCTATCAAAGAATTGTGAAACCATGTCCAGTGCAAATTCTGTTTACTCTTTTATTTTTTATTTTTTTATTTTTAAATTTTTATTGCATTTTAGGTTTTGGGGTACATGTGCAGAACGTGCAAGATAGTTGCATAGGTACACACATGGCAGTGTGTTTTGCTGCCTTCCTCCCCTTCACCCACACTTGGCATTTCTCCCCAGGCTATCCCTCCCCAGCTCCCCCTCCGCTGTCCCTCCCCCATTCCCCCCAATAGACCCCAGTGTGTAGTAGACCCCCTCCCTGTGTCCAGGTGTTCTCATTTTTCTCACCCGCCTATGAGTGAGAATATGTGGTATTTCCTTTCCTGTTCTTGTGTCAGTTTGCTGAGAATGATGTTCTCCAGATTCATCCATGTCCTTACTACCTGCTTCTTTTAAAAATTACTCTTGCAAAATATTGAACAAGAAACACAATAACAAATGACATGTTTGTTATAATTTGCCAAGATCTTTAATCCCCCCAAGTTTAAAATGAAAGTGAGATAGAAATGGTAAATGATACTACAAAAAATGGTCAAAACTAAATACTTACAGAGAGGGATTAAACTAGTAGCTGATTTATTTCAAAATCATAGAAAATGGAATAGTAAGAATAATAAACCCTGGAAGAAAACGCTGGGGAGAAGGACTGGGAAAAAGTAGATTATATGACATTTTTGTTAGAAGTTAGCCCTTTATTATGGTACCTTTACCATATCTGTTTAGATTGCTTGTATTTTCTCCTTCCCTAGGAGAGATTATATATTTTATCTAGAGAACTTTCATTTGGATTACCATAAAATCAGTTTCTCTTGACAGAGAGGAGGATAGACATAAGAGTCTAAGTAAAAGATGAAGTTATTCAATGTCTATATCCTAAACCTTAAGACTTATAGCTTCCTTTCCACACCTATGTCACATTTGCTGTAGCCCAGTAGTACTCCAGACTAAAAATTAAAAGGTCATTCTCTGAGAAAGTTTAATGTCCCAGAGAACATGCCTCTACATTCTGATGTTTGGAAATTTCCAAAACATTGGTTGGACAATAACTCATCAGTTTGTTGCCCATTGACAGCATATTCCATACTCTTAGAACTTGTACTCAGCTTTAATTCCTAATTTGTATATATAAGTTGGCAATAAATGGTCACCAGACATATGAGAAAAAAGGGGTCCTATTCCTTATCACATTAGAGTAGAATGCAGAGCATCCTGCTTCCAGTGGAGGGCAGATAAGTTTTTATTGTACTAATCTCTCATTGATTTAACTATGCACTTCGGACAAAATATTTTAAAAACTATCCAAGGATATTAGAGTGTAGACAAAAGCAAAAAGATACTACAGAAGACTTGGAAGAAAGAATAGCAAAAGTAAGTTTCCCATTTTTAAATATCTTTGTGCTAATTTCAGGCTGAAGTCTGCAATACAGGGTGATTACTTAAGTCTATGTTTTAGAAAGGTTTTTTTTTTTTTTTGTCTATTTAAAGATTTTTATTTTTAAGGAAAGCCTGAGTTGGATGCCCTTCAGTAGAGCCAAGAAGTCCTCTTGGATAAGAATTTGGAAGAAAAAAAATATAATGCCCTGTAAAGAAATTGTTATGTTTGTATAGGTATATAAATGATAGAGAAAAGAAGTTAATTTTACAAAAAACTAACTTTATTATTTAATTAAATCAGGTAAATCACTATATATTTATGTGTGTCATACTCTTCTCTAAATGCTTTACAAATGTTAACTCATCTAATTAACCCTCTGAGTTGGACAGTATTAAATATGCATCTTACACATGAACATATGAAAGTACTGAGAGGTTTAGTAACATCCTCAAGGTCTCAAAACTAGCAAGTGGCAGAGCCCTCGTGGGTTCCATTATGAATAGATGATCTAGCCAAATAATACTCCCTTCTCAATTTCTTCCATAATGTTAATATATTGTGCCTCATGGGGCCATGGCAATGTCTCAGTGCAAAGATTATGAGTAGATTCTCCTTTACTCAAAATTTTGATTTGTGTCGACAAGGCTCTTTTACTTTTTGGCTTCAAAACTACTCAATTTGGAGACATACAACATTGTTAAAGAAAAATGACCCAATGATACTTGCTAAGCTATGGTAAGGGGGACTTCATTCAGGACCAAGAGGATAGGTATGAGACCACTGCAATAGGGTCTTGTGGTTGGGGAGAGTGAGTTCAATTCTGAATATCGTGTGGGAAAGTGAGAATTTATAGACAAGGTGCAGACTCGGGGGTTGGTGGACAGAAAATTACTAAGAGGAAACTTCAAGGATAAAGGGGATTCTGGTTAAACTGACCTAAACAGGATTTTTGCTGAAGACAGGCTAGAGTGATCAGGCATTACTTGGCGGATGGAGGATGATGAAGAACCTGATTAAATGTTGAGGATGATCAGATATCAAGGATGGGGCTCTGGGGTTCTTACTAAACTAACTTAACAAGATTCTTTGTTAAAACTGTTTTGCAAGGAAGTATATAGATGGACTTAGGAGAAGTTTCAGAAACGTGACTAAAGTATGGCCAAGCAAAGAAACTTTGTTTGCATTTAATTAAAATGCCATTTTCCATGATAGGTCTTATCACAAATATACTCTGCATTCCTTTTATTTATAATCATTTTACACTCAACTTGGATCAGTGACTGGCCTTGGCAGGAGCAAAGGGTTGGGTTCCTGGCAGAGGGCCACATGACCTCTGCTTCCCTGTGCAGACCCAGCAGGCGCTTTGCTAGCACATCTGCAAACAGAGCCCTCTCCTTCCTCTTTCATCTTAGAGCTTGCCAGCCTTTCACAGCTTTCCTTTTCTCAGGCCTTAAAAATCTCCCAGATTTCTTTCATTGCTAGTCCCTTTCTGAGAGTCTCTTCCCCACCTCTTCCTGCCTTTTGTCTTCCCTTTTCTGCTTTTTTCTTTTCATCTCTTTCCTCAATACCCTTCACATGGAAACTAAAAGGTTACCCCACCACTTGGCCCATTGCCAACTTAGCAGTTCTCAGCAGTGCACTGTAGGTCTCTGGACTGTTTGGTTAAACTGTTTTATTTACATATATATATATATTTCACCCCCGACCCCACCTCCCCCTTGGGAGAGCTCTTTGTGGTGAGAAAAGTCAAGTTTATTTTTGTAAAGGGTTAATGTTTCACAACCTTCTTGGTAATACAAGATTTGTGTCAAAGACTTTAACTCATACAAATTCTGTATTTCCTTGGCAGGGAGAAAATGAATAAAATAACAAAGGTATCCTATCCCTCATAATAAACACAACATAAAAATAATGTAGTAAATCACAACAAAATTATACAGAGGGAGAAAGGGAGAGAAACTTCAGACTAATTTGGCATTAAAATTATAGATTAACCTTAAGGAAAATTAACCTGAATTTCTGAATGCCTATAATCTAATAAGAAAAGGGTCTGACACCTTTTAAATTTTTCCATATAGTCTCACTTTTTATATATTTTTAACACTAAATTACTTCTGGATAAAAATACACATACATTCTATTCATATAAATTATTTTTCTCTTTAATTCTTACAATCTACAATGATAGACAAGTCAGGTATAATTTTTCTCTTTGTTATTGCACTTAAACTTATGCAAACATAGTACAATGTTTTATTTTTCTTTTTTTTTTTTTAACTTTACTGAAATTGGTGGCTTACATCATACTAAGGGGCCCACATGAATATTTGTTTTTAAATTAGGACCATATTCTCAATTCGCTACACAATAAAGGGATTATACATTTAAAAGAACTGTATGCAATCAAGAAGAAATTTTAATTAATCACAAATAGAACTGGCCCAATGGAAATAATTTGACCCGACAGTTTGAGGTTTGATCAGCACAACACAGAGATTAAGAAGACTTTTGACCTGAACAGAGTCGGAGTTGGTTCAGTCTGGAACTTTAGAAAGGGAACACTAATGGGTTCAAATCACACAATATCATTGTTTCCCATAATGCTACCATCCCATTAGCAACCAGTGAGAAACTTGCTTAGTTTTCTGTAGAAACCATCCAGTAGAATATATAGCTCTGGTCCACAATGAAGCAACAGAGATTATGCCACAACAAACTATATTCTTTCTCTCATGTTTTCTATGTGCAGAAACTGAGCCAGCTCCTTTGAAGCACTAATTGACTGTCGGTGTCAATTAGGGGCCTGACTGCTTTCTAACTTACATTTATATCTCCACAGTAACCACATTGGTATCTGGGGGAGAATGGGGGTACTTACTGAAAAGTTCTTAAATATGTACAACATAAAAGAATAACTGAGATTTTGGAAAAGCTAGTTGGAGAACAGGGCCCAGCAACTCTTATTTTTTAACAGCATCTTTGTGTTGAAAGCTGAAAGTTTTACTAAAATGGAATTCTTTATTAGAGTAGCAATATCAATACATAAATTAATAGATTATACAGCAAAAATATCAGCCCAGGAGAAAGAAAAAACTTAACAAATAGGAGCACTGAGAGTGAAGAACTTCAGTGATGACTTCTGTCTTAAGAACAGTGAATAAAGAACTATGACATAGAGTAAAAGGCAAAGTATGTGGTGGGAAGAATTTGACCTTAATGCTAGAGAAACCTGAGTTTGCTTCCTGCTTGCCACTTGCTAGCTGGTATAACTTTTAGAAACTGAGTCTTAGTTTTCTCATATGTTAAACTGGAGTATTGATGTCACCTTTGCAGGTCTGTTGGTGAAATTAAGTAAACTAAAGCATATAGAAAACAATGAATCGTTTCTGGTACATAAGAGATGGTCCGTAAATATCAGGTATTATTATCATCATCATGATTTCAGGACCTGGAAAACAGAAAATACAAGTATAATATGAATAATGCCTAACATTGAAAATAAACAAAAAAATCCCATCACTTTGAAAAAAAAATTGGTAGACTTATTCTATGTTACCTTGAATACCAAACTAAATCCAATGTCTTGAAGTTATGATGAGAAATTTAATTCCATATGAGCAAGTACTTATCTAACAATTAGAACAGAATGGAATCTGAAATCAACCTGATTGTAGATAACAACCTATCAGATTGTTAGAGACAGGATGATGCCTTCATTGAAATTAAATGGATCTAGAGTTTTTATAAGCCAAGATATTTTATAATTATAGTATTTCTTATGAATAAAAAATCTATGGATTGGTGGACTTCCTGAAAGTATTACAGAATGAATATTAATAATTAGAAGGTTCACAGATATGTTGCAATGACAGAAAACATTGCACTTACTAATCTGTAAGACATGAAATTAGTTTAGAATTATAATAAATAGGGATTAAAATATCTTGGATATTTACTATTAGAGTTTGATAATCTTGGATTGTTCATGATAGACATCAAAGAATAGTAGCAATAAACATCATTCAGCCATCAAAAAGATAAACAAGGGGCCGGGCGCAGTGGCTCAAGCCTGTAATCCCAGCACTTTGGGAGGCCGAGGTGGGTGGATCGTGAGGTCAAGAGATCAGGACCATCCTGGTCAACAAGGTGAAACCCCGTCTCTACTAAAAATATTTTTAAAAAATTAGCTGGGCACGGTGGCGCGTGCCTGTAATCCCAGCTACTCAGGAGGCTGAGGCAGGAAAATTGCCTGAACCCAGGAGGCAGAGGTTGCAGTGAGCCGAGATTGCGCCGTTGCCCTCCAGCCTGGGTAACAAGAGTGAAACTCCATCTCAAAAAAAAAGATAAACAGATAGAAAACATAGAGATATGTAGAGTTTCTAGTTTACTAAAATGAAAGGAGTACTGAAATTTTACTGAAAGAAAATTGTGGCCCTTGAACATTGGTTAGTAACAATTTTCATGTTATATTATTAGAGTTTTAAAAAGATAGTTCTTTAGAAAATCTGTAAATGATGCAACAATATTTCATCGTAAAAAAATACACAATCATTGCATTCACTCTATGACTAATTAAAAACTTGTGTGACAAGCCTGTTTAATAAAACTTCACATAATCCAAAACAAGATGTATTGGTCTGTTCTTGCACTGCTATAATGAAATACCTGAGACTGGGTAATTTATAAAGAAAGGTTTAATTGGTGCACAGTGCCACAGGCTATACTGGAAGCATGTCTGGGGTGGTCCCCGGAAACTTACAATCATGGTAGAAGGCAAATGGGAAGCAGGCACATCTACACATTGCCAAAGCAGCAGAAAAAGAGACATGAGATGGCAAATGTGGCCCACACTTTTAAACAACCAGATCTTGTGAGCACCTACACCCTATCATGAGAGCAGCACCAATGGGGAAATCCACCCCCGTGATCCTATCACCTCCCACCAGGCCCCACTTCTAACACTGCGGATTACAATTCAGACATGATATTTGGGTGGGGACACAGATCCAAAAACAAACAATATCACAAGATGTTTTTGATCCTGTTGACAGGAAACAACCACAAGATCCCAGTGCAGATTATTTCTTCTCTTCAGAATGTTAAACACTTTATTTCATGGTTATGAAATTAAGCATGCCATTTTCACGTAATGAATTCACAAGTAAAAAGTTACTCTTAGTCCTCAATGAGTCACTGGAGAGACTGATAATTATGAAAGCAAGAGAGAGGTAGGATGTTTAGACATGTGAAGCATAAGACTAAGTGGTAAAAAACATGGGTTCTAATCATGGTTCTGACACTCTTTAGGTCTGACACTGGGAAAATCACTTAAACACTTTGATCGCAATTTCTCATTAAATCACAGCATTAGACTGTATATTCCCTAAGGTCCTCTCAGATTAGAAATTTTTCTAAATCTCAAATGAATAAATCTTTGGTTACAATCGATTATCCTACCTAGGATGAATTGTTATTAATTGTAATATACCTGTATAGAGATATGTAATTTATTAGAACTCCTACTGAAAATTAATTCCTAACTTCAAAAATGTTATCTTGTTTTTCCCTGCTAAATCCATGCATAGGGTATCAGAGCTTGGAAAAGTGATTTCTCTTTAGGAATGAAAGCTTTAGGCTTCTGTAATTCAGATATATTAGTTAGAAAATTGGTGAAGCCATTCTCCACTCTGATTTCCTTGGCTTTGCTGAAAGGATAAAGAGATTCACTAGGCAAGTTGGTAATGTGTTTTTCCCTGGACTACTATAGAGCATTATAGTCTTTGCTATGTAACTTCTCCTGAGTCCTCCTTTAAAATACAGAGCCTACTGACTTCCTTAAGTTTAAGGTCAACATTACTCACTGAAGCAACTCCAGATCTGAAGAGAGTTTCCAAAATGCAAAAGTTTTTCTGGGAGAAGATGGGTTTTTTATCAACATAATTTGAACATTATCTCTATGTTGTTCAAGATTGTGATATATTGATTTCCTCATTGTACTTTTCTTTGTTTATGGGTAATAGAGTCATTGAGAGAAAGTATTCTTAAATAAAGATAAAATAAATTGCAATGAATAATAGCATAGAAAAACATCAGGATTTTATTGTTGAAAGATATATTTTTTCCCCAAAGTTCTGGCTTAAATTTTTCTTGGTATTTGCTAATTTCTTATGGTTTAGCATTACTTTGAATTATACTTCACTATAGGTTCCTTTTACAAGGCTCAGACAATGCATAAGATTAACAAAAATTTGCTTATTACATTTTCACATGTCCAAGCCCAAACCAATTGCAGGTAACAAGAAAGAAACAATGGTATTGACTTAAGAGTCATGGTTTACTCTCTGAGTCTGGGGATATTTTCACTGTGTGTGAAGACCCTGGTTTTGCCAAAGAGGAAGGTTAACTGAATTAAATTAGAAGGGAAGAAGGTAGGAATAGTTGTTAGGTAATTACCTGACATATTTGTTTCTCAGTTGTGCAAACCAGAGAAAAAAAACCTGTGGGATAATTGGTATAAGCAAAGAGCATTATTGTCATCCATCTTCCATTCTGAAAACAAGATATATTTTCAATAGAAAAAACTATCCTCTAGATCTATCCTTCTTAAATTAGTTATGCAATTATAAAAGAAATCATAATTCACTGAAGTTTATATGAAATCTTCTGATTTCATAGGATATTGTGAGCCAATTATGCTATTGCTGTTTATATGCTATAATAGCATAGAATATGCTCTCAGGAACTCAATGTATATTATATTTTTGTACTCAAGATAATTAGAACCCAGAGAACCATTTAATTCATATTCAATAGCTCTTGATGCCTAGAATTTTACTTCTACAGAATAAAACATAAAAATTGTGGAGCTTCAAATTTGTTTAATAAAGGGAGGATGTGGTTAAGCTTAACAAAAATTTATATATGTCACCATTATTTTCTGAATTTTATGAAGAGTATTAGGCAGCAATTAAATAAAAGATTAACTGACGCTATTTTATACAAATCTAATGCAATTATTGAAACCATTCGATAGCATTGAGAGTAAAATGTCCTGTTTAGAGAGTTTTATAAACTAAGCTCAGGCCAGGCGCTTTAGCCAGTCACAGTCAATTTTCAACCTCTGCTTATACACTTATACAATGCATAAGAATCAGTTGAAAGGAGTAATATTTTAGATATTCAATGTAGTTTTGTAAAATTGATTTTGGTAAAGGACTGTATAAACTTTACATTGAATTTACTTGCATTTTGGTGTTGTGAAAACATATTAACATCTCAACACATTTTGGTAAAAGAAACATAGAAACAGTGGTTTCATACCTGGCACATAGAAGCCATCACATATCTGAATAAGATATCCGAACCCCATTTTTTATGAAATTTTAGCATGTGCTTTTGACACCTCATGTATTATCCTTAGGCTCACCTCTAATGTGGGCTGCAGCTGCATTAGAAAACTTCCACATTCGCTGGTAGCATCCCACATCACGTTTATCACATAGTTCTCTTATTTTCTGCCTCAGATACTTTTCAGGATTCTGTTCAGCCCACATGGAAATGCAGCCTGAAAGCTTGAAGAAACAATTTTCTGAAATATTCTATGTGTGTCTCTGCTGATGGGATGTAAAAAGCTCAACCTCATATTCACTCTTCTCCTGAACTTGTCTCATTATTCCTGTTTCTTCATCATTTTCCCCTTAAATTGTTTTCATATAAACTATCTGCTTGTTTTAAGCTCCATGGTTTTTTTTTTTTCATGAATGCAAAGGAATATGAAAATTTTCTGAAAATTATATAATATTAATTATTTATTCTTTAAACATTTATTGAACACCTATAATGTGCTATACCCTGTGGTAAGTCCTGGAAATACCAGGAGAAAATGGTCATTTTCTGTGAAATCTGATAGAATACAGCTCAATAGTAAAACAGGACACTAAGTGAAATCATAGTTCAGAGCTATGATAGACCATCCAAGGAGGCACACAGGATGAGAGTGCCTTTTTTATAAAGTAAGGAGGAGAATTTAGGTGTGGTGGAGACTACAGAAAAAAAATTGAGGCTTGAATTAATATAACTCTAGGGCATGGAACAGGAGAAGGCTAGAAAAAGAAGTCAGAGAAAAGTTAGAATATAAAATAGTCTTACATGCTTCTTCCAGAATATTTAAGAAATTTTCTACGAGTATGGGAGAACCTAGAGAGGTTTCCAAACCTAGAGCTTGGAAATAGATCATCAAATATCTTACTTCTGGGTTTGTTGGGTAAATTAGAGTAAGTAAATTTTTGATTCTGTGATCCTATGTTATTTTAACTAAAGATAGACATGTATGTTGAATGTATGCATCAAAACCTATATACTAAGGTTTATTATCTAATGGAATAAAATAAAGAGCTCAAACACAACTTGTTTTGCATTCTGGATGGGTTAAGATAGCTGATTAAAGGACTTTAGAGCAAGCATTTAATGACTTTGGTTTCTATATATTAATATGTCATGTGGATATTGCTGTTAATAGAAAAAGAAGCCAAACATATCCTTCATAACAATTTAAAATGCTCATCTACCTTTTTTAGGCAGGAACAATTTCCAAGGCTTAATTGCCTTCTAGAAAAAGACATTTTTACCTTAATTTGACTATTGGAAGAAAGTTTCTTGAAGATGTATACCTATGTGATGGGCATGTTAGTATGTGTGTATATGTGTGTCTGTGTGTGTCCAGGAGAAGACTGTGAAAACTGTAGACCATGGGAAATAGGAATAACATATCTTTACCACACAATGGTGGAGGGATCACAAAGTGGAATACACTTGGCAATTCCAGCCTCGCAAACCTCCATCACCGTGTGTTCTCATTTCAGATTTCAATACTCAAAACTGTGAAAGTTGTACTGCTGTGTGTTTCTAAGACAATTTTATTTTTCTGAATGAGAAAAGCGTTGTCTAGCCTATGCTAATGCCATCTCTGTGGGTAATACATGGAGTATCATGAAAAATTGAGGGAGAAAGATTAGAGCAGAATTCAAGACCAGGAGCGCTAAGGAAGGGGCAGAGCATTGTGGAAAAAGATGTGAGAATCCAGCAGAAGTGCTTACCACAGACATGGACCACTGTGGAAAGTAAGGAGTGACAGGGGCTGGGCATGGTGGTTCATGCATATAATCCCAACACTTTGGGAGGCCAAGGCAGGAGGATCCCTTGAAGCAACAAGTTGAAGACAAGCCTTGTCAACATAGTGAGACTTCGTCTCTACAAAAAATTTGAATATTGATCAGATGTGGTAGCATGTGCCTGTTGTCCTAGATACTCAGGAGGCTTATATGGGAGGATTGCTAGAGCCCAGGAGTTTGAGGCTGCAGTGAGCCATGATTGCAACATCACATTCCAATCTGGGTCACAGAGCAAGACCCTGTCTCTAAAAAACAAAATTAAAAAAATAAGAAAAAAAATGATGGGAAACTGCCAAGACATGTGAATCTCCTTTGATTTTGGTTGCAAATATTGCTCTCACAATTATATATCTTTATTATTTGCCATGCCAGCTCCTTATTGGTCAGTTGCTAGATGTAATAGACAGGAAAAAGTAGAAGATTCTTTACATAAGGCCTCACATATAGTTACTGCTCATTATATGTTAATGGCATCAATATCTAGCTTAGTTATTGATAAAAATAGGTTTGTGGTGTCTACCTGCAACAGATAACCTAAAATATTCTTACCATTTAGCAGCCGGGCCTCAACATTCCTTGTGTCACTGTTTGCCCCCACAGCCACAGTGTCAAGGCCTATGGTTGCTTGTGGAGCACTGACAGACTGGCATCCAGCAAGTCTTTGTCTTTACATGCTTAACACATAGAAAGATGGTATTAAGTGGATAAATCATATGATTTTAAAATAGCACAAGTTCAGTTGAACTGGGAGTGTTTTCCTTGAGGAAGCTTTATTCTTACAAAATTTCAGATATAGACCATTCTTTATTGTAACACACATTTCTTTTCTTATAGTCATTTGGGAATGGATGATTTTCTTTCATCTCTCTAAATGACTATGTGATGAAATATTATACTCTATTTAGCATAACTAACTTAATTAAAGAGGTGGAATTGTTGGAATGACAATAAATAATTTCTACATATATTGTTCATATGTGATATTCATTAAATTCTGCAAGCAAACCACTAAGGCACAGTTGAGTGAAAACACGTTTTAATACTTGTTCAAATCCTTACTGTTGTGAAACTGTGACATTATACCTTCTCTATTATATTCTAGTGTTTTTAACACCTAACTCAGAAGGATGATTTGATAATATAAGGAAACTAGCTTGAAATACTAATGGTTTAATAAATGATACTGTCTTCTAACTTCCATTTTTGTTTAATAATTTAATGTCTATTCTTTATTATATGATATTTATCAATTTTATTTTACTATGGTAACTATAATTTGGGTATCAAAATATAAAATTCCTAACATATTTAATAAGATCTATCTTTTGTTTTGTTAAAATAATTTTCAATTTATATATTAACTTAACCAACAGACAACACTACAGCATTGAAATAAGTAAAGCTAGAATAATAAAACAAAGGTGAATATTTTTAAATGAGCCATGAATTATACAGAATCCAAATTTATTGAATATAATTCCAGAAGACTTTCTTTTAAAACGAAAGATGGCAAATATTCATGATTTGGTTCATGCTATATCTTAGACTTGCTAATGTAGAAAATTTGGATATAAATTGTCAAACATTGTTGATATTCCTTATTTTAGGATCTCATCAGTAGAAATTTGATAAATTGAAATGGTAGTTGAATATGAATTTGATAATTGATTGATATTTTATATCAAGACTTAATTGACTCTAGTGAATAATTAAACACTTATATGCAAGATACTGCATTAAGCACTGTGTAAGATATTTTCATAAACCAAATCTAAGACATTAAATAAAACTGAAATCAGCAAAAATCAAGGTTTAAGGGAAAGATACAGGTTTGAAGAAATAAGAACAATTGTAATCATATATATATTTAGTATAAATTTTGCTTTCACTGATCTTTTTTTTTTAATGTTACTTTAAGTTCTGGGGTACATGTGCAGAACATGCACATTTGTTACATAGTTAAATGTGTGTCATGGTGGTTTGGTGCACCTTTCAAACTTTCACCTAGGAATTAAGCCCCACAGGCATTAGCTATTTGTCCTGATGCTCTCCCTCCCTTCCCTCTCCCCTGACAGGCCCCAGTGTGTGTTGTTTCAGTCCCTGTGTCCATTTGTTCAGCTTTCACTTTTGAGTAAGGACATGCAGTGTTTGGTTTTCTGTTCTTGTGTTAGTTTGTTGAAGATGATGGTTTCCAGCTTCATCCATGTTCCTATGAAGGACATGATCTCATTCCTTTTTATGGCTGCATAGTGTCCTATGGCATAGATGTGCCACATTTTCTTTATGCAGTCTATCATTGAGAGGCATTTGGGTTGGTTCCATGTCTTTGCTATTGTGAGTAATGCTGCAGAAACATACATGAACATGTATCTTTATAATAGAATGATTGATATTCCTTTGGGTATATTCCCAGTAATAGGATTGCTAGGTCAAATGGCATTTCTAGTTCCCTGAGGAATCACCACATTGTCTTCTACAATGGTTGAACTAATTTATGTTCCTATGGGTAGGATCTGTTAAAGCCAATATATAAACTCATTTCAGATAGGGAAATTTGAGGCTCCAGTTTCTAAGCAGGAAAGCCACACTTTTCACATAAAAAATTACTTTTTCAGAAAACCCACAGGAGTTAGAGACAGTAATGATATTTTGGAAGGTATAACAATTACTGTCACGGAGAATGGTTTTAATTCCCAATAGATGTGGCATTAACACCTTCCATGAAACATGGCAACTGTTTATACCAGTGCACAGCAACAAAACACAGCAAAAAGCAAGGAGCTTGATTCAAGGTCCAGATATTTTAAACTTCTATTTTAGGCAAGTTGGATTGATGACAGTCATTTGCTTGGAACAGTTCTGTAAATAGCAAATAAGACACTCAGTACACATTTGGGTTGCTTAATCTCAGTGTTTGTAGTCTTAACTGCAGATTCTTAAAAGTAGTTCGGTATTTCCCATCCCACCCAGATTAATTGTATATTTACAGACAGATATAAATTATTCTTTTTTTAATTTTTGAAGTCATCATTTTAACTAGCTTCTAAATTTATATTTGAAAAGAAAATAAACATAAATGCTTAAGAAAAAAACATGACTAATTCTACCTCTTCTTACCAAGTCGCATGCTGCATGGTCTGATGGAATTAATGGCTGTTCATGCTACAGACTCCAACCACATTTACATCTTATAGGAGGCCCCAAGGCTAAAGGTGTCCTGAGACTTGCTTAACAAGGAAAACCCAAGGTATCTAGGCTGAGGCAGAAAGCTGTAACTTTTGTTTGTTTATTCTTGGGCCATTTCTTTCCTTTCATCTCTGTTCTGTGTCTTGAATACATCCAAAATTAGGTCTTCAAATGGGCCCTGTGAAGACATTATTGCCACCACAAGTGGACACAAATCCTGTGGTTTTCACTGTGAACCCACTGTCATTAAATGGACTGTGGGCATTGCTTCCAGAACCACTTGGCAGTTAGGTCAAAACCAGGACATGACTGTGACTGCTGACATTGCTTACCAGATGGAGGTCTGTAAACCCTTGCTTTCTTTTCCTGACTTGTTTCTATTTTAAAATCTGTGAAGGATGAATATCTGGCTATTGATTTCTTGCATTCTTGCCTTCGCTGCATAGAAGGTTACAAAATATCTTGCATTTTCAATTTCAATTGTGGGAGGTGTTCTTGGTCTCTTAAGGTTGGGGATTTCCTAGGCACAGAAAAATGTAGCCCAAGATAATAAAAAATGTCCACTCTACCTCTTTATGATAGAATGGAAAGAATACTGGACTGAAAGTCAAAAGACAGACTTTACACCTAGCTTTATCACTTCCTTAGTGGTTTACCTATGACTAATTTTATTATTTGAGATCTTGCTTTTATTATTACAAAATGAGATTTAAGCACATAACTTTCTAGCTCCTGTGTGATATCCTTCTATTATTGATTCTACCTTATCGTAATCTGATGTGCTTGTGTATTCCTCCTGTCAGTTTCTGTAATCTTTAAGAATGACCATACATTGAGAATTTATAACTAAGGACTTGGTAAGTGAAAGAGTAAAATTAATACTAAAATTAATATATTTACATAATTCCCATCCATTTTTACTACAGAAATAAATTTTCAGAGTACTCAAGTCGAGAAATATAATAAACTATTTCTTATTTTAAATATTTACCTGAAGTGTTTGTTTCATAGATATGAACAATACCCAAGGAAAACACAACTATGTCTGGAATGAACCATCAAAATTTAGGAAGAAACAGAATGAATTATTTTGTACATAAATTTTCGTACTTTTTTTCTGTAATTCATCTATGTAACACTATGTGTCTATCAGTGTGATAGGAATGATGGGGCTTACACTTATATGTCTACCAGTGTGATGGGGAAGATCAGGCTGAATCTGAAAACATGACCTTATCTCTTTTCTTTATAATCTTGATAGAACTCAAGGTTGGAAAATGCATAGAATTTAAGGCAATAATAGTACAGGCCACTTTGTACTGCTCACATGTAGGTTTCAAAACTAATAATTGTAGTGTGATTTTCCTGGACTATCTACTCTGTTTTTCACACATGAATCATTAGGGGATGTGGAGAACTTCCAGGATTTTTATCCTGCCCATCCATCTCTATCTTTCATTTGCTTTGACAAGATTTGTGAAAGGGACTTCAGAATTCTAAACCAATATCTTACTTATGCAAAGTTAAACCCTTACATTGGAAATAGATTCAACCCAGAATGTCCAGTTAATGAGAAGCTAAACTTGGTAGTGATAGAAGATTTTTTCTTATAATGAAGATGGCTTCTGATTAGAAGAGGCATACCTTTTTGGAATTTAGATTGGCAGTGTCAGACAGATCCGAGTGTTACAGGACTGGCTGCCCAGATTCTATTTCTTTTCCTCTTCCTTCCTTTCTTTATTCCTTCCTTTCTTTTTCTCTTCTTCATTATTATCTTCACCAACTGACAGGAGCAGAAAAGGCAACTTTAGCAGAATAAACATTAAGAAGGGATTAATGTCTTACCACTCTGAGAACCATTCTATAAATTACTCTCAAATAAACTGTTGTGTCTGTTAGTTTGGCAGGGAGTGGTGCAGAGATGTGGGGCAGTGAGGAGAGAATGACAACGGGGATAAATGGAAAAGAATGAAAACTCTAACCATAGTAATCTGCTTGCCTTGTCTTCAGAGCATCCAGAGATGCTTCTGTGGTTGTCTATCCTGGCTAAAGACTCCCAAATAATATTAGGTAAGTCTGAGTTCAGATTTTAGCCACAGGGCATGAAGTAACCAACAGGAAGTAGAGTGGAGTTAGTTAACAGATAAAGATAAATGGAAACTCATGCTTGTATCACATAAATAATTTTCTATCTTAATAATATCAGGTACAGGAAAAACTCAACCAAGTTAATACAAACCCCAAAACTCATTTTTCTTGGAACCATCCAAATCAGAGCCAAGTTTAATAAGGGACAGAGGGAAAACTATCAGAAATAAACATGGCAACTTGGTAAATGAAACAAAAACTATGGTTGAGATTTTTGGAAAGTGGGAAAAAAAAACTCAGGAAGGCACAGGATCATTTTTTTACACAAAGTCAAACATTTGACTTAGCACTCAAATAACAATCCATGTGGAAGGGACAACAAAGGCAAGATCAATGGTAACATATTTATCCTTTAAGTAAAGGAGAAAGAGGACCAATTTTATGAGTATGTTGAAGTCTTCAAATACTATCAAGACATCCTTTAAAGAGGTTAGCAGTAAAGCTTTACTGATACAAGGATACTATTTGCACAGAAGAATATTTGCCATTAAAGTTATAACAATTCACTACTCAAAATATTTGAATTTGAGAAAATGGAAGATTTTTACAGAGAAGCTTAGTTAAAGTTTATATTGTTCCGCAGAACAACTTGGGCAACAACTATAGGTAACACTTGAATTTGGACAGGACAAATTTCTACTTCAAATATCTCTTGTAGAGTGTTTACCAGCTGAGCAGATGAGCAAAAAGGTGTTGAATTTAAAGACAAAAGTTTAAAAAAGAAGGCATCATGAAGATTCTAAAGTATACAGTATTCTTGCTTATCAGATCAAAATCACTGGTACTGAGCATTGAAATTTACTGTGTTTTTATGAAATTTACCTTAGAAGTTCAAGTGTTGGTTTTAATTATTCAAGGTTAAATCTCTTACATAACTCATTTGTCCTATATTGCTGGTTACCATCCATCAGGAGCCAAAGAAAGTAACCAAAGATGAATGAAGCACAAGAGGAAATTGAAAGAAAGGGTCTCAAAAGCTCAAAGAAGAGCTGACATAATTCTCCTTCTTTCCAATTGTCATAATGCCAAGTTCAGGTTAAGGGTGAAAAGAAGGGCAGAATAACACAAAAACTTGGTTTTAATTTACCTTGTCAGAAATACAAATAACTTATTAATAAGGTAATAGTGGGGCAGAGGTGAGGAGACAGCCATGCCATTTAGGTGTTGGTAAGAAGAAATAAGAAAATATAGTATTTCCTAATAATTCATTATATAGGGTTAAAATTTTAATTAAGCAGAATTATTAGACACATTTACTGGATTTATATTTTTATTAACTGTGGCTTGGGTAACATGTATGAATATTTTACATATATTGGCATCAATTTTTTTGGTAGAATTTCAAAATTACTGTATGTGGATTTTCATTAGGTAAAGGCTTTTAGTATTTCAATTTATAGTTGAAAACACAGTTAATATTTAAAGGAATTATTGCCTTTTAAAAATGATACTTTGATAAAATGGAATTCTATACTCTAGAAAAATTGTGTGAAATAAAGACAAGGTGAGCATATCTAAGACTGAAAGATTTAAACAAGTGCAGTGGAATCTAATGACTTTTGAGGTAATGTTGAGAAAATCTGATATTACCTTCAAATGCTACACCTTACCTTATTTCGCTCACATTTTTTCTTTTGACTTTTATTTTACGTTCAAGGATACAAATACATGTTTGTTACATAGATAAACTTGTGTTATGGGGGTTTGTTGTACAGATTATTTCATCATACAGGTATTAAGCCTAGTAACTGTTAGTTATTTTTTCGGATCCTCTCCTTCCTATCCCTCTCCACCCTCCAAAAGGCCCCAGTGTGTTGTGTTCCCCTCTATGTGTCTATTTGTTCTCATTATTTAGCTACCACTTTTAAGTGAGAACATGTGGCATTTGGTTTTCTGTTCCTATGTTAGTTTGCTAAAGATAATGGCCTCCAGCTCATTCATGTCTCTGAAAAGACATGACTTCATTCTTTTTTATGGCAGCATAGTATTCCATGGTGCATATGTACCACATTGTGTTTATTCAGTCTATCATTGATGGGCATTTAGGTTGATTCCATGTCTTTGTTATTACGAACAGTGCTGCAACCAACATACACATTCATGTGTTTTTATAATAGAATGATTTATATTCTTTCAGGTATATACTCATAGGATATACTCATAGGATTGCTGGGTTGAATGGTATTTCTGCCTTTAGGTCTTTGAGGAATTGTCATACTGACTTCCACAGTGGCCAAACTAATTTACACTCCCAACAGTGTATATGTGTTCCTTTTTCACCACAACCTTGCCAGCATCTGTTATTTTTTGACTTTTTTATCCGTAGTCATTCTGACTGGTGTGAGACAGTATCTCATTGTGGTTTTGATTTCATTTCTCTAATGATATGATATTGAGATTTTTTTTAATATGATTGTTGGCAGTATGTATGTCTTCTTTTGAGAAGTGTCTGTTCATGTCCTTTGCCCACTTTTTAATAGGGTTTTTTTTTTTTCCCTGTAAATTTGTTTAAGTTCCTTATAGATGTTGGATATTAGACCTTTGTCAGATGCATAGATTACAAAAATATTTGCCTATTCTGTAGGTGGTCTGCTTACTCTATTGATAGTTTCTTTTGCTGTGCAGAAGCTTTCTAGTTTAATTCTATCCCATTTGTCAATTTTCACTTTTGTTGTAATTGCTTTTGGCACCTTGGTCATAAATCTTTACCTATACCCATGTACTGAATGATATTGCCTAGGTTGTTGTCGAGGGTTTTTTTTGTAGTTTTGGGTTTTACATTTAAGTCTTTATTAAACATTCTCATTTCTTAATCTTCTCATTATCATAAATAATAAACATTCTACCAGCATAAAGTCCAGACTTTGCTCAAATAGATCTTTTATCTCCTCACTGTTCCCCAAGCCCCTTTCAGTCTTACTCCCCTACAAATCTTCTATCAAGTGGCTTTGTTTTATCCAACATACCAATATTTTGTGATTTCTTCAGGCCAGGCAATATCCCAGAGACTGAATAATTTACTAGAGAAACTTGTGAAGCATAGCGATAGATTCTAATGAAACAAATGCTTGCTTGTTGAAACTGGTTAATTATTATTTTATCAACAAAATAAAACTGATATCTTACTGTGAGATGGATGGTAAGATTAAACCCTGTTTTAAAAAGTAAATTAGATGCAGACAAGTTTGGGAGTAAAAAATGTCATAGGATTGAATGGGTCCTATTTGCAAAGTCGATGGGCTCTTTTTCATTTCTCATCTTCCTCCACTATTTTGTAGGATTCTATTTTTTTGCCCAGACCTTCTGTGACATACTGTTTTCCCATGGTTTTCATGGAGGAACAATCTTCAAGTTCTTTAACAAATTGCCATAATTTTTAAAAATTATTTTTGTTTTTATTTATTATATTTTAAGTTCTGGGGTACATGTGCAGATCATGCAGGTTTGTTACAATGGTATACATGTGCCATGGTAGTGCTTTGCTGCATCCATCGCCTGTCATCTACATTAGGTATTTCTCCTAATACTATCCCTCCCCAATCCCCTCAACCCTTGCTATTCCTTCCCTAGCCCCCCAACCCCCGCTATTCCTTCCCTAGCCCCCAACCTCCAGGCCCCAGTGTGTGATGTTCCCTTCCTTGTGTCCATGTGTTCTTATTGTTCAACACCCACTTATGAGTGTGAACACGTTGTGTTTGGTATTCTGTTCTTGTGTCAGTTTGCTGAGAATGATGGTTTCCAGTTTCATCCATGTCCCTGCAAAGGACATTAACTCATCTTTTGTTATGGCTGCAAAATATTCCATGGTATATATATGCCACATTTTCTTTATCCAGTCTATCAATAATAGGCATTTGGGTTGGTTCAAGCCTTTGCTATTGTGACCAGCGCTGCAATAAACATATGTGTCCATGTGTCTTTATAATAGAATGATTTATAATCCTTTGGGTATACCCAGTAATGGGATTGCTGGTTCAAACGGTATTTCTATTTCTAGATCTTTGAGGAATTGCCACACTGTCTTCCACAATGGTTGAATTAATTTACACTCCCACCAACAGTGTAAAAGCATTCCTGTTTCTTCACATCCTCTCCAGCATCTGTTGTCTCCTGATTTTTTTTATTACATTTTAGGTTTTGGGGTACATGTGAAGAACATGCAAGATTGTTGCATAGGTATACACATGGCAGTGTGATTTGCTGCCTTCCTCCCCATTACCTATATCTGGCATTTCTCCCCATGCTATCTCTCCCCAACTTTCCACCTGCCTGCTGTACCTCTCCTATTTCCCCCGACAGACCCCAGTGTGTGATGCTCCCCTCCCTGTGTCCATGTGTTCTCATTGTTCAATACCCACCTATGAGTGAGAACATGTGGTGTTTGATTTCTGTTCTTGTATCAGTTTGCTGAGGATGGTGGGTTGTCTTCTGACTTTTTAATGATCGCCATTCTAACTGGTGTGAGGTGGTATCTCAATGTGGTTTTGATTTGCATGTCTCTAATGACCAGTGATGACAAGCTTTTGTTCATATGTTTGTTGGTTGCATAAATGTCTTCTTTTGAAAAGTGTCTGTTCATATCCTTTGCCCACTTTTTCATGGTTTTTTTTCCTTGTAAATTTGTTTAAGTTTTCCAGAGATTCTGGATATTAGCCCTTTGTCTGATGAGTAGATTGCTAAAATTTTTCCTATTCTGTTGGTTGCCAGTTCACTCTATTGATAGTTCCTTTTGCTGTTCAGAAGCTCTTAAGTTCAATTAGATCCCATTTGTCTATTTCAGCTTTTGTTGCTATTACTTTTGGTGTTTTAGTCATGAAGTCCTTGCCCATGCCTTATGTCCTGGATGAAGGACCTTTCTAAGGATAACTGCAAAATACTGCTAAAAAAAAAAAAAAAAAAAAAAAAAAATAGAAGAGGACACAAACAGATGGAAAAACATTCCATGCTCATGGTTAGGAAGAATCAATCTCATGAAAATGACCATATTGCCCAAAGTAATTTATAAATTCAATGCTATCCGTATCAAACTACCAATGACTTTCTTCACAGAATTGGAAAAAACCACCTTATACTTAATATGGAACCAAAAAGAGCCCACATAGCCAAGACAACCCTAAGGAAAATAAAATAAAAAATAAAAAACCAAAGCTAGAGGCATCATGCTACCTGACTTCAAACTATGTTATGAGGCTACTGTAATCAAAACAACGTGGTACTGGTACCAAAACAGGTATTGACCAATGGAACAGAACAGAGGCCTCAGAAGGAACACCACACAAATACAACCATCTGATCTTTGACAAACCTGACAAAAACAAGCAATGGGGAAAGGATTCCCTGTTTAATAAATGGTGTTGAGAAAACTGGCTAGCTATATGCAGAAAGCTGAAACTGGACCCTTTTCTTACAACTCATACAAAAATTAACTCTAGATGGATTAAAGATATAAACATGATGTCTAATACCAAAAAAGGTTGTTTTTTTTTTTTTTTTACTTTTCATTTCTTAACTCCTTTAACACATACATTTCCCCAAGTCTTCTTATTGCCCATAATCTAATTCAATATTGAGAATTTAACTAAAACTCTATGAACTTAATTTATTACAATCTTAAATTAAATACCTAATTTCCCCAGGCAAATCAACTCTTTTTGTTTCCATCCTTTTATTTATCCAAGTTCAGCTTGAAAGCCTTATCATGTATTATTCTGTTTGGCTCTCCAACATGAATTAGTGGAGTTTAGCATCAGAATTAGTCAAGTCTTCAAAAAGTTTCTTAAATATTTCTCCTCGTCTTCAAACTCCAATGCTGCACAGAGTCTTGTTTGGCCTAAATATTATTTCAGTATTATTTTAGGACGTGTCTCTCAGCATTCATTTCACTCAATAAGCATTCCCATCCTTTGCATTTCATTTTACTTGTGGCTATAAAACACTTTTTCTAAAGTTTGAGTGATATATTGTCACTTAACTGTCCCACAACTAACTCAGGGCAGACTGTGAAAAAGAGATTGGTAAAGGCCAATCTCTTTGGCCCAGCAATAAAGACCCACTATTGCTCTGCCAAAGTTCATGGCATGATATTTTATATATCATGTGTTGTGCACATATTGTAGTATTGGTGCACATGTCTTTTAAATTCCCAAACTATACAAGTTTCCTGAAAGACATGTTTCTTCCATATTTAATTCATCATTGTTTTCCCCAGGTAACAGAATGCCTTCCTTGGGTTGTTATCGAAGGTGCTTGTATATGTTTGTTTGTTGAATAAACAATTGTGTTTGAAAGTCTGAGCCAAAAGTCTGACCCCTCCATCTTCCATTTCTTCTCCCCTTCTTCATTTCAGTACAAGAGTACATGTCCTAAAGAAATGCCCTTTTTTTAAAAGGGTGAATTTAGTGATTGTCATTAATTAAAGATATTTCTTTTGGGGGGAGGTGAATGATAGGTTTTTTTTTTTTTTTTTTTTTTTTTTGAGATAGAAAGGTCTTTCTAGCCTTCTAAATTAGAATTTGGAATTAATTTTCAAGTATGGAAAAATGTATGTGTTGGTTAGGTATAGTTGAAATAAGGCAATTAACACAGTATTTCAGAAGGGAAAAGAAAAACATTGAATACTATTCTGAGAATCAGACTATAATTACTGCAATCTCTATAGAGAAATAAATGTTTCCCAAACTTAAAAAAATGATTAATAATAAGCTTTTTAATTCAACATATGTATAACTTTGATTGCTAGTATGCAGCTGAAATAGATATAAGGAGATTTATTTTATTATATTGAATTCTTGGTTTATAAACAAAAATAGTAAAAACCTTCCTTTGAAGGAAAAAATTGCTTAAAAATGCTAAAGATTTTATGATTTCAAAACAATTTCTGTCAAATTTTCCAATATGTGTTATATTAAGTGCAATATCCTTACCTCACTTTCAATTTTCAATGTTCTTATATCTAGCTTAAATATAATATTTTGAATTTGTATGACTTAGCCCATATTTAGAAATAGCTCTTTGCCTACAAAAATAGACTAAAAAGTTAATTGTACCCTTTAAACTTTTAAACAACTTTAACCTGGCTTTTGTTTAAAATTGTGGAAAAAGTCAGAATTATTTCATTTTTGGTACAAAGCTCACATCTCTTATCCATTTGCTAGTTTTAATTTTTGTTTTGCTTTGTTTTCTTTGAGAATATCAGAAATACCTGGCATCAGTTTTGTGAATAACTTTCCAGATGTTGCACTACTAGTTATCGGTATAAATGTGCTTGCAGTATTTAATTGGTGCTGTTAATTCAACTCAGGATCCTGTTTATTTTCCTAATTGCTGCCAGACATTGAATGGGTGGTTAATATATTAGAAACCTCCTGTTTTCCTGAACCTTTGCCTTACCCACTGGCAATTTTGTTAGGGAGAAAAATCTGCTTTTCATTTTCTTTTCCTACCTTGAAAACACTTGCATAAGCTCTGGCAATATCATTTCTGAAAACGGTGCTTGAAAAATGTTTTCTGCTTGCATCTTTCTGTATGACAGTACCACCTCATTTCATTTGTTGTAAATATGAGAGAAACTAATATTATCATATACATATTATATAATACTATTCTCATGAAAAAAAAGGTACTTTTAAGTTTGATAATTTAACATTGTCAGATACTAACTATGAGCTATGCACTACAATAACAAATATTTGGAAAATAAGGATCCTATAAGTGGTAGGGCACGAAATATGTGAAGTGATCAATAAAACACAATAAGATAGGTATTGTAGTAGAGATGGTCATAGGATGCTATAGAGCACAAAAGAGATGAGGCAGAATGACTATCAGAACCTTCTACCTTGTAAAATTTAACAAGATTTTTGTTTCAAGTTTCACCATATAAATAACTGAGAAATTATGTAAGAAGGGATCATTTTGATATCTTTTTTGTGAGCACACTACTTATTTATTTATATTTTAATGTATTCTTCCCCCCTCGCCCCCAAGACAGGATCTTACTTTGTTGCTCAGGCTGGAGTGCAGTGACTACATCATAGGTCATTGTGATCGCAAGCTCCTGAGCTTAAATGATACTTGTGCATCAGCCTCCCAAGTAGGCAGTAGTATAAGCTTCACTACCATGTCCTGCTAATTCTATTTATTTTTTACTTTTTGTAGAGACCGGGTTTCGCTATGTTGCAATATAAAATGTTTTCTAAAATAAAATGATTTCTATTAACTGATTCTTAATAGAAATTATTTCTTCTAATTTTGAAGAAGTACTTCCAATTTTTTTAAAATTTCCCTTCTTCTCTCTTCCACTCTCTCACATCTGCCAGATAAATATTTTCCCCAGATATTAAAAAAAAATAGACCAATAACATTTTATTTCATATACTGTATTTAATGTCTTTTATTTTGGTCCTTTCTCATTCAAGAAAAGGGATAAATTGTAATTACCTACTTGGCTGTACACTTTGTGCGTGTCCAAGCTGTACCAATGGATTCAGTGCTTCCTTATGACTTTAGAAAAACTTGCCTTTTATTAGAAAAATTTTAATAAATTATTAACCAACTTACACATTTGCTTTCTTTTTTTTTTAATTTTTATTGCATTATAGGTTTTGGGGTACATGTGCAGAACGTGCAAGATAGTTGCATAGGTACACACATGGCAGTGTGTTTTGCTGCCTTCCTCCCCTTCACCCACACTTGGTATTCATCCCCAGGCTATCCCCCCCCAGCCCCACCTGCTGTCCCTCCCCCATTTCCCCCAAGAGTCCCCAGTGTATAGTAGACCTCCTCTCTGTGTCCATGTGTTCTCATTTTTCTCACCCACCTATGAGTGAGTATATGCAGTATTTCTTTTTCTGTTCTTGTGTCAGTTTGCTGAGAATGATGTTCTCCAGATTCATCCATGTCCTTACAAAGGACACAAACTCATCATTTTTGATTGCTGCATAATATTCCATGGTGTATATGTGCCATATTTCCCCAGTCCAGTCTATCATTGATGGGCATTTGGGTTGGTTCCAGTTCTTTGCTATTGTAAACAGTGCTGCAATGAACATTCGTGTGCATGTGTCCTTATAGTAGAATGATTTATAGTCTTTTGAATAGATACCCAGTAATGGGATTGCTGGGTCAAATGGAATTTCTATTTCTAGGTCCCTGAGGAATCGCCACACTGTCTTCCACAATGGTTGAACTAATTTATACTCCCACCAACAGTGTAAGAGTGTTCCTATTTCTCCACATCCTCTCCAGCATCTGCTGTCTCCAGATTTTTTAATGATCGCCATTCTAACTGGTGTGAGATGATATCTCAATGTGGTTTTGATTTGCATCTCTCTAATGACCAATGATGATGAGCACTTTTTCATATGTTTGTTGGCCTCATGTATGTCTTCTTTTGTAAAGTTTCTGTTCATATCCTTTGCCCATTTTTGAATGGGCTTGTTTTTTTTCTGTAAATCTGTTTGAGTTCTTTGTAAATTCTGGATATCAGCCCTTTGTCAGATGTGTAAACTGCAAAGATTTTTTCCCATTCTGATGGTTGCCGATTCACTCTAGTGACTGTTTCTTTTGCCGTGCAGAGGCTGTGGAGTTTGATTAGGTCCCATTTGTCTATTTTGGCTTTTGTTGCCAATGCTTTTGGTGTTTTGTTCATGAAATCCTTGCCTACTCCTATGTCCTGAATGGTTTTACCTAGATTTTCTTCTAGGGTTTTTATGGTGTCAGGTCTTACGTTTAAGTCTTTAATCCATCTGGAGTTAATTTTAGTGTAAGGTGTCAGAAAGGGGTCCAGTTTCTGCTTTCTGCATATGGCTAGCCAGTTTTCCCAACACCATTTAGTAAATAGGGAATCTTTTCCCCATTGCCTGTTTTTGTCGGGTTTATCAAAGATAATATGGTTGTAGACATGTTGTGTTGCCTCCGATGCTTCTGTTCTGTTCCATTGGTCGATATCTCTGTTTTGGTACCAGTACCATGCTGTTTTGATTACTGTAGCCTTGTAGTATAGTTTGAAGTCTGGTAGCGTGATGCCTCCCTCTGTGTTCTTTTTGCTTAGAATTGACTTGGCTATGCGGGCTCTCTTTTGGTTCCATATGAAATTCATGGTGGTTTTTTCCAGTTCTGTGACGAAATTCAATGGTAGTTTGATGGGGATAGCATTGATTGTG
Source organism: Saguinus oedipus (assembly GCA_031835075.1). NCBI lineage: Eukaryota > Metazoa > Chordata > Mammalia > Primates > Cebidae > Saguinus > Saguinus oedipus. Next base: position 33,752,529 of record CM063169.1, on the reverse strand, counting down.
TAAATTACTTTTGGCAGTATAGCCATTTTCACAATATTGATTCTTCCTAACCACGAACATGGAATGTTTCTCCATCTGTTTGTGTCCTCTCTTATTTCGTTGAGCAGTTGTTTGTAGTTTTCTTTAAAGAGGTCCCTTACATTCCTAGTGAGTTGTATTCCTAGGTATTTTATTTTCTTTGTAGCAATTGTGAATGGCAGTTCATTCTTAATTTGGTTCTCTTTAAGTCTGTTATTGGTGTATAGGAATGCTTGTGATTTTTGCACATTGATTTTATATCCTGAGACTTTGCTGAAGTTGCTTATCAGTTTCAGGAGGTTTTGAGCTGAGGTGATGGGGTCTTCTAGGTATACTATCATGTCATCTGCAAATAGAGACAATTTGGCTTCCACCTTTCCTATTTGAATACCCTTTATTTCTCTTTCTTGCCTGATTGCTCTGGCTAGAACTTCCAGTACTATGTTGAATAGTAGTGGTGAGAGAGGGCATCCTTGTCTAGTGCCGGATTTCAAAGGGAATGCTTCCAGTTTTTGCCCATTAAGTATGATATTGGCTGTTGGTTTGTCATAAATAGCTTTTATTACTTTGAGATATGTTCCATCAATACCAAGTTTATTGAGGGTTTTTAGCATAAAGGTCTGTTGAATTTTGTCAAATGCCTTCTCTGCGTCAATTGAGATAATCATGTGGTTTTTGTTTTTGCTTCTGTTTATGTGATGAATTACATTTATAGACTTGCGTATGTTGAACCAGCCTTGCATCCCCGGGATGAATCCTACTTGATCATGATGGATAAGTTTTTTAATGTGCTCTTGCAATCGATTTGCCAGTATTTTATTGAAGATTTTTGCATCTATATTCATCATGGATATTGGCCTGAAGTTTTCTTTTCTTGTTGAGTCTCTGCCGGGTTTTGGTATCAGGATGATGTTGGTCTCATAAAATGATTTGGGAAGGGATCCCTCTTTTTGGATTATTTGGAATAGTTTCAGAAGGAATGGTACCAGATCCTCTTTGTGTGTCTGGTAGAATTAAGCTGTGAACCCATCTGGACCTGGGCTTTTTTTGTGTGATAGGCTCTTAATTGCTGCATCAACTTCTGACCTTGTTATTGGTCTATTCATAGTTTCGGCTTCCTCCTGGTTTAGGCTTGGGAGGACACAGGCGTCCAGGAATTTATCCATTTCTTTCTGATTTACTAGTTTGTGTGCATAGAGTTGTTTGTAGTATTCTCTGATGATGGTTTGAATTTCTGTGGAATCTGGTGATTTTCCCTTTATCGTTTTTTATTGCATCTATTTGGTTGTTCTCTCTTTTCTTTTTTATCAGTCTGGCTAGTGGTCTGTCTATTTTGTTGATCTTTTCAAAAAACCAGCTCTTAGATTTATTGATTTTTTGAAGGGTTTTTCTTGTCTCTATCTCCTTCAGTTCTGCTCTGATCTTAGTTATTTCTTGTCTTTGGCTAGGTTTTGAGCTTTTTTGATCTTGCTCCTCTAGCTCTTTCAATTTTGATGATAGGGTGTCAATTTTGGATCTCTCCACTCTTCTCATGTGGGCACTTATTGCTATATATTTTCCTCTACAGACTGCTTTAAATGTGTCCCAGAGATTCTGGTACGTTGTGTCTTCATTCTCGTTGGTTTCAAAGAACTTCTTTATTTCTGCCTTCATTTCATTGTTTATCCAATCAACATTCAAGAGCCAGTTGTTCAGTTTCCATGAAGCTGTGCGGTTCTGAGTTATTTTCTGAATTCTGAGTTCCAACTTGATTGCACTATGGTCTGAGCGACTGTTTGTTATGATTTCCGTTGTTTTGCATTTGCTGAGGAGTGCTTTACTTCCAATTATGTGGTCAATTTTGGAGTAGGTGTGATGTGGTGCTGAGAAAAATGTATATTCTGTGGATTTGGGGTGGAGAGTTCTGTAAATGTCTATCAGGTTTGCTTGTTCCAGGTCTGAGTTCAAGTCCTGGATATCCTTGTTAATTTTCTGTCTGGTTGATCTGTCTGCTATTGACAGTGGAGTGTTAAAGTCTCCCACTATTATTGTGTGGGAGTCTAAGTCTCTTTGTAAGTCATTAAGAACTTGCCTTATATATCTGGGTGCTCCTACATTGAATCCATATATATTTAGAATCGTTAGCTCTTCTTGTTGTATCGATCCTTTTACCATTATGTAATGACCTTCTTTGTCCCTTTTGATCTTTGTTGCTTTAAAGTCTATTTTATCAGAGATGAGAATTGCAACTTCTGCTTTTTTTTGCTCTCCATTTGCTTGGTAAATCTTCCTCCATCCTTTTATTTTGAGCCTTTGTGTATCTTTGCATGTGAGGTGGGTTTCCTGGATACAGCACACTGATGGGTTTTGGTTTTTTATCCAATTTGCCAGTCTGTGTCTTTTGATTGGTGCATTTAGCCCATTTACATTCAGGGTTAATATTGTTATATGTGAATTTGATACTGCCATTTTGATGCTAGCTGGGTGTCTTACCCATTGGTTCATGTACATTCTTCATTTTGTTGATGGTCTTTAGCATTTGGTATGCTTTTAGGATCGCTGGAACTGGTTGTTTCTTTCTATGTGTAGTGCCTCTTTCAGGAGCTCTTGTAAAGCAGGCCTAGTGGTGACAAAATCTGTGAGTACTTGCTTGTTCGTGAAGGATTTTATTTTTCCTTCACTTATGAAGCTCAGTTTGGCTGGATATGAAATTCTGGGTTGAAAGCTCTTTTCTTTAAGGATGTTGAATATTGGCCCCCACTCTCTTCTGGCTTGTAGAGTCTCTGCCGAGAGATCTGCTGTGAGTCTGATGGGCTTCCCTTTGTGGGTGACCCGACCTTTCTCTCTGGCTGCCCTTAGTATTTTCTCCTTCATTTCAACCCTGGTGAATCTGACGATTATGTGCCTTGGGGTTGCTCTTCTTGCGGAGTATCTTTGTGGTGTTCTCTGTATTTCCTGGAGTTGAGTATTGACCTGTCTTGCTAGGTTGGGGAAATTTTCCTGGATAATATACTGAAGAGTGTTTTCCAGCTTGGATTCATTCTCTTCGTCACATTCTGGTACACCTATCAAACGTAGGTTGGGTCTCTTCACATAGTCCCACATTTCTTGGAGATTTTGTTCATTCCTTTTTGTACTTTTTTCTTTAATCTTGGTTTCTCATTTTATTTCATTGAGTTGATCTTCAACTTCTGATATTCTTTCTTCTGCTTGGTCAATTCGGCTGTTGAAACTTGTGCATGCTTCGTGAAGTTCTCGTCTTGTGTTTTTCAGCTCCTTCAATTCATTCATATTCCTCTCTACATTGTCCATACTTGTTATCAATTCCTCGAATCTTTTTTCAAATCTTTTTTCAAGGTTCTTAGTTTCTTTGCACTGGTTTAGTACATGTTCCTTTAGCTCACTGAAGTTTCTCATTATCCACTTTCTGAAGTCTGATTCCATCATTTTGTCACATTTATTCTCCGTCCAGCTTTGTTCCCTTGCTGGTGAGGAGTTTTGGTCCTTTTTTGGAGGTGAGGTGTTTTGGTTTCGGGTGCTTTCCTCCTTTTTGCGCTGGTTTCTTCCCATCCTTATGGATTTATCCGCCTGTCGTCTTAGTAGTTGCTGATTTTTCAATTGGGTCTCTGTGTGGATGCTGAGATTGTTGATGATGAAGTATTTCTGTTACTTAGTTTTCCCTCTAATGGTTTATCCCCTCTGCTGTATGAGTGCTGAGGTCCACTCCAGGCCCTGCTTGTCTGGGGTATACCTGCAGCAGCTGCGGAACAGTGAGGGATGATACCAGTTTCTTCTTCTGCTGTCCTTGTTCCAGAATAATGCCAGCCAAATTTCAGTCTGATTAGTCCTTTTCTGGGGTGACTCCTTGGATATACAGGGGTCAGGGAGCTGCTTGAGGAGACAGTCTGTGCTTTATAGGAGCTCCAGTGCTGAGCTGTGAGCTCCGTTGTTCATCCTGGTTGTTGGGAGGTTGTTTATGTCTGCTGCAATAGAACTCATAAAACACCACCCTTTTTTTCCCCCCTTAGATGCTCTGTCTCAGGGAGTTGGGGCTTTCTTTATGAGTTTCTTTTGCTCTGTCCTGCCCCACTAGGTGGCAGTCTATTCACTATTTGCCTGCCGGGGCTCTGACCTGCTAGCGCGGGTCCGCCCTGTTGCTGCTGGGCTCCCTTCTGCTGTGGAGTGCTCCAGGCTCCTGGGAGACTCTCTGTTATGGCAGGTTGCCTCGGCAACGGTGGGCTGCATCAGTCCTGGGCGGTACTTTAGTGGGGGTGGACTGCATCAGGAATGGTGGACGCCCCTCTCTCACTGGGCTGCACCATCCTAGATGCTGGCAGCAAACCTCTCAGCCCCAAGCACCTCCAGTTGCTGCCCTGCTTGTCCCCGTGAGCGTGGGACCTGCCGAGCCCGATCACTCAGCTCCCTGCCTCAGAGTCCGTCCTCTCTCTCTCTCTCTCTTCCTCTCCCCAGGCTGAAAGGTCGACTCTCTCACTGGCCCCCAGTAGCCTGCCGATAGGGCACTGGGATCTGTGTGATCTCCCGTGCTGCTGCCCACTACCCCGGCTCAGATCACGCTTCCCAGGGAACTCCTGGTCTGGCTCATTGTCCAAGTCCCGTTCAATCAGATGAACATGCCAATCTGCCCTTCCAAATCTCAGATTGCCAGTTTAACAGGGCAACCAGACCAGTGAGTTCCGCGCCAGGTCCCGCTGCGGTGCCTGCTGAAGAGGCAGCGGGAGCCGGCTGCGTTAGCCGGGTCCGCTACCATCCCATGTCTCTCACACACCTGGGACTTTCAACGCTCTGTGGGCATAAAAGGAACATCCGAGAATGCGGCTAGGACTCACCCTTTGCGCCTTCAGTGAGAGCTGCAATCCTGAGTCGCCTCTACGACGCCATCTTGCCTCCTCCCTCCCACATTTGCTTTCTTAATAAATTATTGTTTTTATTTTCACTGGCTTGTTCAGACTTCGTATGATCATAGATCTGACTTTCTATGTTTTCCATCCTTGTGTTGTAAGTAAAATGTTTTTGCCTCCCCCTAATCTCAAGCCTAATTCATTACCTTGTTCCCCTTCTTTCTAAGACAGTGATACTATTGTACCCCTCCCCCATTACCACTTGCCTGTTCTTATTGCAACTCCAAAGACAGTCTCCATTTACTCTTGCTAGAAATCTCCCAAACCTATCTTTTCCCTGATTATTTAATTCTATGACCTAAGTCCTGTCATCTTTCTGGAATTTTCAGTTTTTATTTGTAAGTATGGAGTTGGAATTGGTTGACACCTGGAGTTCATTCTAGGTCTAAATTAATCTTCAGGAGAAAAAGGTCAGCAAGATGGCAGAAAAGGACTTCTGGTATACATCTGCTCAGAGAAACATCAATTTAAACAAGTATCCATGCAAGAAAATACTTTCATAAAAGCCAGGGAAATGAGGTGAGAGATTACAGCACCTGGGTGTAGAACAGAAATAAGAAAAGACACATTGAAGAGGGTAGGAAGGACAGTTTTACATTACCCATGTCTCTCCTCTCCCAAACCCAGGCAGAACATTGTGGAGCAACATACCTTCCAATTTAGGGAAAGAGAAACAAGTTTACACTGCTTTGCCTGTACTTTAATACTGGGCTATTCCAATAAAACCCAATGCTAGATAGGCCCTTAGAACCCCAAACTCCAGGCTGACATCAATGGACTGAGCTTCCAGGTCAGCCCTGGCATCAGGTGTAGCCCCAGTCTCTAGGTCTGCCTAGTGGACTTGATGAATACTTCAAGGGTTTTTCTTGAAGATCTGGAACAAGACAAGGATGCCTACTGTTATCACTTCTATTTAACATGTACTGGAAGTCCTAACTGAAAGTGTTAGGCAAGAGGAAGACATTAAATGCATCCAAGCTGGAGAGAAGTTAAATAGTTCCTGTTGGCAAACAACATGATTTTATATACAGAAAGCCTGAAGACTTTATGAAACAAACAAACAAACAAACAATTAGAACAAATAAATGGATTCAGCAAGCTGGAAGATACCAAATCAACATACAAAAATGAATAGCATTTCTATAAACTAATTGTGAACTATCCAGAAAAGAAAACAATCCCATTTCCTATAGATAAAATAAAATAAAATAAGATAAAATGCTTAGGAATAAATTTAATTAAGAAAGTGAAAGACTTGTACAATGAAACCTATAAAACATTGATAAAAGAAGAAGGCACAAATAAATGGAAAGAAATTCATGTTCATGGATTTGAAGAATTAATATTAAAATGTCTGGCTAAAACAAACTACAGACTCAACACAAGTTCAATCAAAATTCAAATGACGTTTTTCACTGAAATAGAAATAGAAATTCTAACATTTGTAAGGAACCAAAAAACATCCCTGAATAGCCAAGGCAGTCTTTAAAAACAATAGCAAAGCTGGAGACAACACATTGTCTGACTTCAAAATATACTACAAAGCTAGAGTAATAAAAACAACATGGTGCTGACATTAACACAGATATATAGACCAATAGAACGGATTAGAGAGCCCAGAAATAAATCAACACATTTACAGTGAATTGATTTTTGGCAAAGATGCCAGAAACACACTATGGGGAAAGGACAATCTCTTCAATAAATGTTTTTGTTTGTTTGTTTGTTTGTTTGTTTTTTGGAGAGAAGGAAAAAAAAGTGAAGGAGAGGAAGAAAGAGGAAGAAAAAGAGGGAGAGAGAATGGAAATGTTGCTTTATTCTAAAAAATGGGTATTAATAATGGCCAATCGATATTTTATTTAAACCTATGTGTAGGTGTGATGTGGTATTGACAAGAATGTATATTTTGTATATTTAAAGTGGAGAGCTCTATAAATATTTATTAAGTTAACTTGTTCTGGATCTGAATTCAGGTCCTGGATATCCTTATTAATTTTCTGTCTCTTCAATAAATGTTTTGAAACAGCTGGATAGCCACATGCAGAAAAATGAAATTAGATCCTCATTTCACACCACACATAACAATAAACTCAAAATGTATTCGAGACTTAAAATCACAAACTGTAAAACTACTAGAAGAGAACCTAAGGAAAAAACTTCATGATATTGATATAGGTAATGATTTTTTGGATATGCCCCAAAAGTACAAGCAACAAAAGCAAAAGTAAACAAATAGGATTGCATCAAACTAAAAAGCTCTGTGCAACATATATGAAAAGAAACTGAAATTTGTATGTCAAGGAGGTATCTGCACTCCTGTGTTCACTGCAACCATTATTCATAATAACCAAGATATAAAATCAACCTATAGGTCCATCAACAGATGCATAAATAAAGTGTGATATAGATACACAATGGAATACTATTCACCTTTAAAAAAGGAGGAGATCCTGTCATTTGTGTCAACCTGGATACACCTGGAGGACATTATGTTAAGTGAAATAAGCTTGGCACAGAAAGACATATACCATGTAATCTCACTTTTATGTGGAATCTAAAAAAGTTTAACTCACAGAAGTAGAGAGTAGAATGGTGGTTACCAGGGTTGGGCAGTTGGGTGTTTGGAGTGATGTTGGTAAAATGACACAAGCTTTTAGTAAGATAAGAGGAATAAGTTTAAAAGATCTATTGTACACATGATCACTTTAATTAATAAAAATGTGTTACATCCTTGAAAATTGCTCAAAGAGTATATTTGAACTGTTCTCACCACAAAATATAGTAAGTATGTGATCTAATGTATGTTAAGTAGCTCAATTTGGCCATTCCACAATGTACACATATTTCAAAACATGTTGTACACAAATATATAGTTTTTTTGTCAATTTAAATAATAATTAAAGATTATTCTTTATCCTATGTTATCTTTCATTTTCTATTTTCCATAAACTCATTCTGTGGAGCTAATATAATTGATACTTGTGTTAGAAATGCTGTAATTTTCAGTAATCCCAATAGCTGAATATTATATTGCCTAATTTAATTACTAATAATTTATAATTAGCATTCTTTTTAATTTTTAATTATTTCTTAGTAAATATCAATCTTTTCACATAATATATTTCTACTTGATGAAAATTAATAATTTTATTTGTTTTTCTTAGGCTATCCTCCCTCCTGTCTTTATTTCTAAATTCTTGGTGGAATCCTCCCCTTATTTCAGAAAATAATTTTTTATGTAGGCCTTCTGTTTTCATTCATTGCGCTAATTAGATTTTCAGAGCCCTGTATTTTTGTGTTATGATTTAATAAAAATATACAATCTTTCTCTTAAGCACACACATATTATACAAGTCTTAAAGAGGCATATTCAGGTTGTGCTTTTATTTTTGCAACAGTAATAATCTTTAATATAAAATAAATCACTTCCTTTCCCCTGCATATGTCAGTGCTTACCACTTGTGTCATTTTCTTCACACCCTTTCACTGTAGAAACAGATGTTATGTGCCAACTGGAAGAAATAGTGCTAGCAGGCATATGCAGACCACCTGGCTACCTGGACAGAGTTTTGCATTCCCATGGCTGAATTGTTTTCCCCTTTGTGATTCACTTAGCCTTACTTCGTGCTGAGCCCTTTAATAATTTCCAGCAGCCAAAATCAATTGACTTCATGCAGAGGAATTATAGAGGGAATGGGATGGATTATGTCACAGGACAATGAGCTATGCTGATCCTTCCCCACTAAACATTTAGCCTAAAGGATGTTAAATACCTTTTATGTCAGCAAAGTTTCTTCAGATTGAATATCTATTTATAGATGCACAAGCAAAATTTTCCAAAGGAATAAGACACTTCTGATATTGTTGTACGAAAGTTGTTTTTAATGTATATATGCCCAACCTCCTCAGGAATAGTATCTATTTGTGTTATATATGAGCCTCCTCCAGAGCTCCTGCTCTAGTGATAGAAAGTTTAAGTCTGTTTTTCTCTTTCCTTTCTCTTTCTTTCTTTTAAACATATCTGTTTATATTAAGACATCTCATTTTTCAGAGCTCAAATTCTTGTCATATTTCAATTCTTTCTCCTGTGTTCTCCATATCCAATTAGTCACCAAATTTTTGAAATTGTTTTCATATTATTTCTTACATGTATTGTTGGTTTTTTTCCTGGCATACACCTGTAATTCTCTAATTAGTAGTCCTCTGTCCAGTTTTGTGCCTGTTCAGATACAGACTACACGTTGTTGCCATGATCTCAAAGCTCAGCTCTGATATTTTATTGTTTGAGATGGAGATGTACATTGTTTGAGATGTACGGTAATGCAGTTAAGAGGCTCAAGGGTGTTTGAATTCTGACTCCATTATGTGTGCCTTTAGGGGAGTTACTCGAACTCTCTATGCCTCTGTATTCCCAGTATAATACAGGAATAATAGTGGAATGATAATAGTGTCTCTCATAGAGTTTTTTAGGGTTAAATAGGTTGATATATTTTGAGTTTTTCAAATAGTGCCTAGCACATACTAAGCCCTAGATAAGTCTTACCTAGCATTATTTAAATGCTACAAATAGATTCTCATTGGCTTAAGGACATCTTAATGATAGCCAAGATTCTTTGAGCTTTGTACAGATACTGTACTCCAACAACACCATTCAGTGTCTGGATTAGAGGAGATGCTGACTAAAAATGAATTGAGTTTTAGGATAACAAATGGCCATTTAAACATTTGATAGAAAAGCATAATGCCAGTAAATACTTCTTTGGACTCTAGACAAAAATCTTGCTTGCTAGGATATGGAAATTGCTTGTCATATTTATAGTGGCTTTCCACTATTGATTTTGGTAAAATAATACAGCGCTGATCACAGTTTTATTGAAACACATTTAATATGTTGACATAACAGTGTATTTTGGTATGTAATTATTTGCCTCTCCTACTATGTTGTGGAATCTTAAAGATTCTGGCCATATAATGGTCCAGGCCATTTAATAATAGATCCTGGCCATATAATGAAAAAATGTATGGTTAAAAAATCTTAACACAAAAAGTATGCTTAAGTAAATATGTAATTCAATGATTATGAAAATGTTAACCATTTTTTTTCTTTCAGTTAGAAGAAAATTTAAAGCATAATGCATAATGTACAGTGTAGAGTATGCATATTGATAATGCCTCTATCAAACATTTGAGGAAGTAGTCATTTATATCTTACTTTGCTAATCAGCTTTTACTTAACTCTTTTATAAATCATCTTGATGTACACTTGTTCTCAAGGTGCAAATGGAATTGATAGTGAAGGGTACTGACCTGAGCATTTTTTTTTAGTGGGCATTAAAGCAATATTTGGGAGCAGGGATAGCATAATGACTATAATTTAAGCAACTGCATTGGTCCTTATGAAGTGTCTGTACATTTAACACTCCACATGGTAATTACAACTTCCCTAGAATAAGTCAGCGTTGTTTATGCTTTCATAAATCGAGCAGCTGCAGCAGAGCAGACAGATTCCATATTAGCACTTCCTCCTAAGACCATGAATAATGCTTAAGATTTTAGCAAATTTTTCTTGAATTCAAGTTGTTCGTTAAAAGTGATAGTTTTATGAGACTGCCACATGGAAAATGTCCTCCACTCTCAGATTTTCCATTTGTGATATAAATCTACCTTTAGTACCATTTTGAGAGGCATTAAAACTGATATAATAACCCCCAGCTGAGTTTGATAAAAGGAAAGCTTAATTTACAGGTAAGGTATGGTTATATGAAGTGACAGCTAGGGAGGTTATGAGTAAGAGCTGAAAAAAATACACATTAACTGGTTGATAATTTATTTTCTGCACTCAATCTTCTAATTTTACCATGTGGTAACTCTTATTGTAACAAATGCTAGCTTTCCAGATAGTTTATTTAATATAATGTTTTCAAATTACATAAAAATACATGGAACATTATCTGTGTTTGAACTATCTTTTATTAAAAGTAAGGCATCTTGGAGTAAATGTTTGTGATAACTGAAGCAAAGAGTATATAAATATACATATATATTGTCATTATTTGGGATTTAATCATGTCACCTTTGGAAATTATTTTATATCTCAAGACTCAGTGACATCAGCCATAAGATGAAAGTTACCAAATATATCATTTTTTTTAACTTAAAAAACCTTAAAAAGTTGGGAAGAGAGGTAACAGTGTATATCAGAAAACAAAGATCCTCATTGGAAAAAAAAATTATGGTTAAAAAAATTGAAACACCAGGAGTATACTTAAATGAATAAGCAATTAAGTGATTTTGAAAATGTTAACCAAGTTCTTTTTTTTCTTTTTCTTTTTACCTAGAAAAGAATTTGAAACACCAACAGTTTGATTTCCCTTCATTTAATATGTTAAAAACTGAAAAGCATAGAGGTTAGGTGAATTTTCTGAGGTCATCTATTGACAAATGGTAAAGCTAGACCTTGAAAGCAGCTCTCCTGACTTCAAGGTGATTACTCATTCCATTACTTCATTTCAAGACATTGGGTCTATATTATAGTAGATTTGAGATAGGATAAATGACTTCTCTGACAAATTAGTGAAATAGTGGTCAGAAAAAAATAATAAATAATGTATGAAAAATGTCGAACTGAATAATATACACTGTTACTCTCTTTTCCAGAAAAATAATATTCTGTTTCTAAGATATGTTAACTAGCTTTGAATTTGGTCCATTCTTATATGCTTTATTTTCAAGTACATTAAAATTATTCAAATGTTTATACCAAATGCTGTAGTTAAGGATAATACATTCTGATTGAATCAGGTATAACACGTGCCATACTTAGGATGCATATCCTTCTCTATATTGTCCTGGTCTTACTGAATGTTGATTAAAATTCTAAATGGAATAATTCTTTCAGCATTGATATTCTAAATTGACTGTATAGTAAGAAGGTAAGTGAAATAAATGCCTTTAAGAATACAGAATGGAGTTGGCTGGGCACAGTGGTTCACACCTGTAATCCCAGCATTTTGGGAGGCCAAGGCAAGTGTATCACTTGAGGTCGGGGGTTTGCGATCAGCCTGGAAAACATGAGAAAACCCCATCTCTACTAAAATACAAAAATTAGCTGGGCATGGTGGCACGCACCTGTAATCTCAACTAGTGGGGGACTGGGGGTGCTGAGGCAGGAGGATCATAACAGAGCAAGACTCCATCTAAAAATAAATGTGGCCCAGTGAGGTGGCTCACCCCTGTAATGCCAGCACTTCAGGAGGCCAAGGCAGGTGGAACATGGGGTCATGAGATGGAGGCCATCCTGGACAACATGATGAAACCCCGACTCCACTAAAAATACAAAAAATTATATGGGTGTGGTGGCGTGGGCCTGTAGTCCCAGCTACTTGGGAGGCTGAGGCAGGAGAATCATTTGAACCTGGGAGGTGGAGGTTGCAATGAGCCCAGATCGCGCCATTGCACTCCAGCCTGGTGACAGAGCAAGACCCTGTCTTAAAAAAAATAAAAATAAAAATAAAAAGAGTACAGAATTTTGAAGGGAGAACTTTAAGGCAAGAGAGAAACTTCTAGAATGCTTTCTAGTTATGGAAAGAACAGTTTGATCCTGTGCTGGCATGGCTTGTCATAACTTGTTTTCTCTGTTTCTTTCCCTCCAGTCCTATTCACTTACTATAGATTCTAAATGTTCATGTCAAGCCATCCATGGGAATAAATGCAACCTTACCAGGGAGCATATAAAAACTCTCTTACTGAAGCAAGAGTTGTTTACTAACCAAGATATTTTTGTTATTATCACTTGAATCTATTCTCTTGCTTGCTTTGCCACTTTGCCTTTCCTTTTTCAGCTTGTTCAAAACTCTCTCTCCCAATGAACACTGAAACTACCCTCTTACCTACCTTCTGGTGTCTATGGACATCTGTCTCTTCACAGCCTCCCTGGCTCTGAAACATTCCCTGACCTTCATGCTGTATGTATTTCTCTATGTCTAGCTTTGACTAGAATTTATTCTGGACAACTCTTCTTGTCTCCCTTGACTAAGTTCTGCAATCCTTGACCTAAATGCACAACTGGCTGCATTCCATGATTCGACAAAGCATTATTGAATATTTTTTTCTTAAAAGAGTTGAGAAAATAATTTTAATTGTAATGACTTATGTGACCTAATAAATATGTATATTTTGTAATCATAGTAACATGTTGCAATAGTTTTACAATTACCTAAGTATTTAGCAGCTTATTTTTAAAAATGATAGTCATTTATTAAGCACTTGTCATGTGCTAAGCATACTACAACTATTTTATGTTATTTTTTTAACATGTGTCATAATAATATTACTTATCGATATCATGATCTTGATTTTTTTTTTTTTTTTTTTTTTGAGACGGAGTTTCACTCTTGTTACCCAGACTGGAGTGCAATGGTGCGATCTTGGTTCACCGCAACCCCCACCTCCTGGGTTCAGGCAATTCTCCTGCCTCAGCCTCCTGAGTAGCTAGGATTACAGGCACGCGCCACCATGCCTAGCTAATTTTTTGTATTTTTAGTAGAGACGGGGTTTCACCATGTTGACCAGCATGGTCTTGATCTCTTGACCTCGTGATCCACCTGCCTCAGCCTCCCAAAGTGCTGGGATTACAGGCTTGAGCCACAGCGCCCAGCCGATCTTGATATTTCAAATTAGAATAATGAGGCTTGGAAGGGTTAAGTGATTTAGCTTATGTTTCACAACTATCAAGTAACAGAGCTAGGATATGAATCCTCACAACTATCAAGTAACAGAGCTAGGATTTGAATCCAGGTATGCTGAACTCAAAAGCTACATTGTGCTATTGTAAATTTTGTGGTACCCCTGATGGAAGTTTCAGTCATAGTACAAATTTACATCTAAATATCGGCTCTAGTATGAGATAGTGATTATTAGTGAGCTCTGGTAGCTACAGTGGATCCCTGTATCTTTTTGTTTCATTTTTAGGTGGCTGTCATGATACTCTGTTAACAATATTTATTAATGACTGGAAGTTATTATTTATTATTGTGCATTTCAAATATTTACATGGGAACATGGATATTCAAATATGTAAAAACTGAGAGATATGATTTAGATTTGAGTCCCCACCCAAATCTTGTGTCAAATTGTAATCCCTAGTGTTGAAGGTGGGGCCTGGTGGGAGGTGATTAGATTACAGGGGTGGATTTCCCCTTTGGATGATGTTGTCATGCTAGTGAATGAGTTCTCAAAAGATCTGGTTGTTTACAAGTGTGGGGCACTCTTCCTCCTGCTGCAGCCATGTAGAACATGCCAGCTTCTCCTTTGTCTTCCACCATGATTATAAGTTTCCTGAGGCCTTCTCAGCCATGCTTCCTGTACAGCCTGCAGAACTGTGAGCCAATTAAACCTCTTTTCTTTATACATTACCCAGTCTCAGGTAGTTCTCCATAGCAATGTGGGAACAGTCTAATACACTGAATTCAGGCTATTTTCTATATAGCATCTACTATGAAAGCATGGTTTATTCTCATTTCTCAATTGTTCTTTGATCAAGGATATTAGGTGAGGTTTATGAGTTTTAGGTGTTATGTTAATCACCCCCATCCCCAAATGTGTGTGTTTTTGTATTCTGTGTAAATTTTCAATAGATATATTTATCTATAGATATGTTCATTTATATGAATATGCACTCATAATAGTAGATTCTTTATGTTGATGTATTTATCAGAATGTCAAAGTGGTCTGAGTTCCCAAATATACTTAGAGCCAATATTCCAATCTCCAAAAATCTACAATTACGTAGGAAGAAGTAGATTTCATCATAATGCTTTCTAGGTAAAATCAATAGGCAATTTATTTACTAAGATATAGTATGCTTTAGCCCCATTTGTCTTTTTTTATGTGCAATCATAGAGTAAGAAATTGCAGTACTTGACTTTTGAGATCTTTCTGTGGACATCCCTTGTTCAGTAATCCAGAAATCTTGCTTAGAGAGGAAATGAGATTATGAAAGTGGAAGAAAGAAGCCATTTTCTACTTTCTCTACTGCTAGACCAGTATTGTGTTCTGTCTGTACATTTAATTAGGCCCTTGCAAGTATTTATATCATTCTTACCTTCACTTAAATCTTAGATTAAGTGACAGAAATTTCAGAATTTGATTTATCAGATGTTGAAGAAAATGAAATTGCTCTACACACAGTTTTGTTTCTTTTTGCTCCTTCTATCACACAGTAGTGAAAGAGGAGAGTAAATTTACATTAGGTAGAGAGAAAAAAAGAGAGAAAAATGATAATATTGCTGACAGGCCAAAGGACTTCTATACATAGAAATTAAATTTTGTTTGCTTTCTTACTAAAATGCAATTATTTTGATAACTAATATTTATTGGGCTTTTACCTTGTGTTCAGTTATTGTGATAATTAAACATATATTATTAACTCCTTGAAACAGCCATTTGAGGCAGTGCTATTATTTTACAAGTAGTGTAAGCAAGATTACACAAGCAGTAAGGGGCACAACGAAAGTCTGATATGTATCCATATACGAATTTTCTTCTTCATACGCTTCTGCAAACTCTCGACCTGACTTGCTTACAGTGTCTGCTGTATATGTTAATAGCTAGGAGGTGTGTGTGTGTGTGTGTGTGTGTGTGTGTGTGTGTGTGTGTGTTTTGCAAGTTTTTTTTTTTAATGTTTGCTAGCTTATTTTGGTTAAAATTAAGAAAAAGCTTGAGTTTGCTATTTGCATGGATTCCTATAAAGATATAAAGAATTGCTTAATAAATAAATGAAAATCATCCTAAGCAGGCAGAATTCGGAGTGAAAAAATGCAGAACCAGAGGTGACCATGAAGATCCAAAGAGGTTTCACTGTCATGGTCAGTTCATCAGTCTCACCGGCAGGTTTTCTTCACAATGATGCAAATCAATTAGATAAAATAAATGGACTTTTTACTCTTATTGTAATTTCTTAGAAATATGGCTGTCATATATCTATGATTGACTACAAGGAAAATTAGAGAAAATTAGTTTTCTATTTTTTTTTTAACTAAAGAAAACAGTGTAGCCTAATTAATAAAGTTTGATTGTTGAAAAGGATGATGCCTAGGTTCAAATCTCTGTTTCACAGTCATTAGTTGTGAGAACTTCAGAACTTACTTTTAAGCCCCTATTCTTTTAGCCCTCTATTTCTTTGTCCTTAACGTAGAAATACTCTTGCCAAATAAATTTAATAAAATTGTTGTAAGGGTTAAATTTGATGCTCTATAAAATGATTACAGTTATTCAGGACACAAAGTAGAAATAGGCTTTGATAAATGGTCATTTTGTTGCTATTATTATTATCTCCTTACAAGAAATGCCCTTTGATATAAATTAGGTAATTAGTGACTTACATTTGGTTCCAGCAAAAAAAATGAGCTTCTGGATTTAAATAAACCAGACGCTCTTATTTACAGTTTTTAAGATATAAAAATAATTATTTTCTTAATATAAAAATATAAATGCTATCATTGACATAAGTAAAAGAGAAGCAGCACATATGAATATTTGAGACAGATGCAAAAACTTTATATTGATTTTAAAATGAATATTTCATTTCCTCATATAGTTTGATATTCATCTAAAAGCATTTTTTCCTTTTCAAAACTAATCGGAACTTAATCTGATTATGAAAATTTGAAAACCTCTTTCTCTGCTTTGAAAGACATTTTCTGAATTTTGAAAAAGTATTCTCACTTTGGATATAAAATTTTTCATTTGATTTTCAAATATTCAGAGAAATTGAGCTTTTTTTCTCTTTAAGTGGTTAAACAGAAATTTTTTTTCTTATTCTAAGGGCACTCTGAATCAGGAGCAGCATTAGAAAGAGAGGTTATGACTCTCTTCCACCAAAAACAAACAAACAAACAAACAAACAAACAAACAAAAAACATGGATTGAGGTGAGGGCAAATTAACATCTACATTGGATGGCAGAAGAGAGTGTGGAAGTGCTTCTGAACGGGGAGGTCAGGATGACACCAAACACCTGGAATTCAAAAGAGATCCACATCACTTAGCGTAAATCTGAAAACCTATGAAAGTCCATGGTTCAGTGGTTGGGGAAGCTTCACTCTTATCTCACAGGACTTTTCATATAACATACTATAATATCTGAAATATTTCAAATTAATCAAGCCTATAAAATATCATTAAATCTCTATAACATACTTTGATTCCACTGCATGCAACTCTACCCACTTTTTTCTTAAATGTAACTGGGGATAAAATAGAAAAAGAAATGCTCTCTTCTTCTGAAGCAAAAAACTTCAATCCTGACTTCAACCTTTCAGCATCTCAGTTTGTCTTTCTGTCAAAGGGTTGATAATATATCCCATATTTACTTTGTTCTTTCTTCAATGTGTGTGCTATTCAAATGTGAAAAGTTTTTGCAGCCTGGAATGTTGCTGATTATCATAATCTCTCAACTGGAGAACTGCTAAAAGCTTTCTAACTTGTTCTCTGCCTCTATTCTTTCTTAATTAAAACTACTCTGTACACAAAAACCCAGATTTGTTTGTTTGTTTGTTTAAACCATTAGTCATACTTAGAACTTTGAAATGCCTTCCCATTGAGAATAATTCAAAATTATTTTCAAAGTATTAGGGCCACCTGTAATCTGAGATGTACCTACATTTCAAACTTACTGTTAAGCTTTGCTCATATGTGCCAGCTACACTATCTTTTATATTGTTCAAAAAACAACTTGGATCACCTTTTATTTTCATGTTCACTGTTATTCATTGTCTGTATCCTTCACTAAAATATAAAATTTCCGAGGACAGAAAATGTATCTGTTTTATTCCCTGCTCTATTCCAAGCACCTAAGACAGTGTTTGGCACATAATAAATGACAAACATGTGTTCAATGAACTTGCTTTCTACGTACATTAGCTCCTCTTAGAGACTAACGAATGAAGAACAAACTCAAGTATTTAAAAAATGTATACATACATTTTAATTTAATTTACCTATTTTGAAAAACTTCAAATTTTCTTAATGGGTATAATCCTGGTATTGTACTATGGTTAATGGCCTTCATTTTATTCATTTCTATTACACAGTGTGATACTTTGATTTGGTGTGCTGGTCTTATTTACTCATATATAAATTGTAACCCTAAAATATCAATAGAATTCACAGAAGAAAAGCTATTGCAGAGAGCTAGCCCATAAATATAAGTAGAAACACCACTGTCCAAGAGTTCTATGAGAAAATTCAGAACTTTTGAATGAAGAAAGTGAACAGTTAGCATGAGCAGAACTGGAGAGGACTTTTTATTTGGTTATGTCTGGAGTTCATTCAAATATATACAATTATTATTTTCTATTAACATTTATTTTCTTTTAAATTTCAATAATTTTAAGCTTCTTAGCAACTGAGAGCTTTAATTACATCATGAGCTTAGACTATTCTCTTTCCTCTTTCCTAAGAAAAATCATGACATGTCTCCAGTTAGGTGTTACTCCTGTTTTATATTAATTTTTCAACAAGCTGGGATGATAGAGAACAGTTGCAATGAGAAAACAGGTGCATTTTGTCCTTAGATTATCTTTGATTCTCTCTAAAGACAAGATACTAAATGACCTTTGGTTCCTATTCTAACAACCAGTAAACTTATTCAAATTAGCAAATAATTGCTCACTTAAGTAAACAATATAGTTAAAAGCATTCAAAAGTCATAGCTCAATCAGTAAAAGTAAACACTAATATAAAAAGATAATGTTATTAAACATTTAATACTATTTTCTGGACATTTTACAAAGTCCTTTAATTCTTCTATTTAATTAATGAATTTAAATTCACAAGAACTCTATGAGAAGTACTATGTTTATTCTCACTATTCAGTTGAAAAATACATGGAGCCTCAGAGAGGTAAATAAAGTTTCTATGCTAGTAGATGAAAGATTGGGTTGCAAATCAAGGAAATCTTTCTTTCTGAGCCTATAAAAATGAATTTCCTCAGGCCTTGATTTTTCCTGCCTTCTCTCTCTATCCTTATTTTAAAACTAATCAGCATGTGGTTTACACCTACTGTGATGGATTGCCATGATTACCTAAGTTAACAATACAGTGAACTTAAAAAGAACATTCTGTAGCCATTCATTTCTAGGTGGTTTTCACTGAACATTTAAAAATACAGGTCACAGAATAATACTTACGACTGATAGAGCATTTGTACAAAATGGATCTTTCATATTTAACATGCATTTATGTAAGTAATTGTAAGTACCATTAAAAGGCAATGTATAAATATTAAGTCATTTAATCCTCATTACAACATTATGAATGGATACTAATTATTATCCCCATTTAACTAATGATTCCAGCTGGTGTTATAGATGTGTATGAGAAAGCTAATATTTTAGCTTGACTCTAGTCTGAGAATTCTCATCATATTCAACTAAAATTATTACTCGAGGATTTTACTGAGGTATTGTCTATAATTAATTATTAGATTGTATTCTGATTTGTGCAATTTACGTCATTTTTTTGTTGATTTTGACAAATTCCTGGTGGAGAAAGGAAAGGGAAGAAGAGTGTTGGAATGAGCAAAAAGTGTGGTAATATTTTAAATGTTTCCTAGGTACCAACAACTTCCCCAGGTTTTGGTCTTCCCTTTTAAATCAATGGGCTTAAAAGTTGTACCTGTAGTAAACTAAGAATGTTGATATTGCTGTTGGAAGAAATTACCAGGGAATCAGAAAACCAGATCTTGAAGGAATGTGTGATTGCTTCCTGTGGCAGACACTATTGGTTTGCACCCAGTTTTATTCAGATTGACATTACATCTAGCTAAAAACACACATGTTCCAACTGGTTAGCAGCAAGTTGAGATTTTGTCATTAAATAGTTATTAGTAAATTTAGGAAAAACACTTAAAGAGAACTGACTTAGCTGAAAGATAGACATTTTTTTATTACTTTTTTTTTTTCATTTTGAAACAGAGTCTCGCTCTGTTTGTTGTCCAGGCTGGAGTGCAGTGGCACAATCTTGGCTCACTGCAACTTCTGCTTCCTGGGTTTAAGCGATTCTTATGGCTCAGCCTCCCAAGTAGCTGGGATTATAGATGTCTACCACCACGCCTGGCTATTTTTTTTTTTTAAGTGGGTACAAGGTTTTACCATGTTGGCCAGAGTGCTCTTGAACTTCTGACCTCAGGCGATCCGATCACCTCAGCTTCCCAAAGAGCTGAGATTACAGGCATGAGCCACTGTGCCCAGCGACATTTTTATCTTTATATTCTTCCCCTTTCTTGTTATTTAAAATACTGAATTGATATTTGGAGCTCCAGTGGCCCTGTTAAACTACAATGTGAATCTCATGTACAGGTGTTATATGGTAGAATGACACATCAGAAAGGAGAGGAAACCTGGGTGCTTGAACAGAGCCAGCAAAGCTGCCTAACTGCATTCCTCTAGAGTTCTGTTATGTGAGCAATACATGTAAATGTTTCAACTACTATTATTATTTTTGTTGTTATTGTATGCAGCCCAACTTAATCATTGCAGTTTTTTTTTCTTCCTTCAATAGCTTCTATTCATCTACCTAAGCCAAAGTAGAAAAAGCACAATTCAAGTATGAAGTATTTTACTCAGTGTGGCTAGACCCACATCTGTGGTGTCTGATACCTGCCACCAAGTTAAGGGATTATCAAATGCACTGTATGGACCCTTAGCAGAAAAGAATGCAGCAGGCTTGCCTTTGGATATTCAGCAGTCAAGTCTTGCATATTAACACATTTTTTTTTTCTTTCCACATGTCTCTTTCTGACTGTCCCTATAAGAGTTTGGAGATAAGGGTTAATGAACTGACTGGTGATGGAAAAGATAGCTCAGAGATATTTCAAGCAGGTTGCAAGAATCTCCCAATTTCATCCATCACAACTCCATCGTTAATCCTGGATGCAGGCTTCAGCTGGCAAAGAAAAGGAAATACAGAGTTCAAAGCAAGGTGAGGAGGCTCATGGCCAAAAAATCCCATATGCAGAAAACTACTTATGGCCTACCCCAGCCCATATGGAAGTTCACTGCTTTTACCATTTAGAGTTCCCAAGAGACCCTGTCTGGAAGGAGAAATAAATCCCGATCCCCACTAACACCAGATCCTGCTTACTGCATGTGGGATATTACTCAGCAGGCACAGCTGCCTTTGCCGTTTTATATAAACATCTGAGGCCTTTTCTAAAGCATGAATCTCACTCTTTCTTTTGGAGCACTTTCCTTCTAATTCCAAATTCCCTGCACATATATCATCTGCAGAAACTGGGCCAATTGTAAATCATGGTAAAGGGTGAAAAGAGATGGTATTTGGGCCAGGATGCAGGATGTCAACTATTTGAATCTTTCTCTCAACTACTCTGCCCCAACTGCAATGTGCCTGAGAGATATGTGCGCAGAGGGCAAATGAAGTGAAGGCATATTTTTTATCAGTATGTGGCTTTTGCTCTGAATCCCAATGTAATATCACTTCCTCAGGCAGTTACCAAATGGAACTGGCCCCAAACTCTCACCTGTCAAACCAGTGGGAGCAGATCCCACCATTGCAGACTTAGGGTTTAACTTTGCATCACAAACCTTCCACCCATTAGGATGGAGGCCAAATAACAATTTCTGTCTTTGACAATGATTTATTCTTGGTGGAAGAAGGATGAGTGAGGAGGAGGCAGGGGCTGGTCTCATTTGGCTGGTAGATGTGCAAAGAATACAACAGGAGCATTAGCTTTCAATAAGAGTCCAATGTGAAGATGTTGTATTCATATTATTTATATCCCCTTCTTGAGGTATGAAATCTATACACCGTTCATTAGAAAAGCTCTTTTAGCCTCTCAGTATCCATTCTCTTTTACTAGTTACAGTTTCCTGATTTTCCTTATTCCTTCTAACTTTATGTGATTAAATGGAATCAATCCTACCTCCTTGCATTCAGATGGATACATATGGTCCATGCCCAGGACATCAAAGTATTTCATCCCTCCAGCTACAGTGACTTAGAGATGGTAATGAGACCCAACAGAAGCCAATGAGTCTCAATTTTGGAACTTTCATCAGAGCTCTTGAGAAAGCAATCATATTTTCAAGGAGAGTTTCTGTAACTACTGCCATATGTTTTATCATAGTTAAAACATATATGTATGGTGGCAACACAGAAGCAAGATATTATCTCTAAAATTTTCAATTTAATAAGGAAATTGTTTGTTTCCCCCTCCCACCCTCCACCCCTTCCTTCCTTCCTTTCCTCTTCTCTGTACTTTGGTTGCTAAAGCATATTTTTAAGTTACATTTTTGTTACATCTGTCTAATAGATTCTTTTTAGACATTTGCCATTATGTTTTCCAGATGAGCTGCCTATTCTGCTTATATATTAATTGCACATACCTGGAAAATGTCTTACATCTTTTATTAATATATGCTGTTTTGGGGGTTGATAGGTTATATTGGGCTAATGATCCAGAGTCCAGTCTCAGTAAGCAAAACCACTGTGATTAACTCTTATAAACGTGGAGCTACAACTTGGCAGCATTAGCAGATTTGAGGAAATTTACCCTGAATCTATTATCCATTTATAGTTTTGTCATTCCATAAAAATAATGTTATTTTTGTTAGCTGCCCTCTGTTCTTAGAGATTTCTTCTATTTGACAGAAGAACTACTCATGTATCAATGTCATTTATTAACTGACTTTTTTTCAACATAGTTCAGGGATTGGTTTGTTTCTCTTAGTGGTATGGCTTTGGGAAGGTGTTTCAGATATTTTGGGGCTCCCTATTGGGTCATTCAATTCAATTCTCCCATAAATTACAGTTTATTTTACCCACTCTATAAGAAGGCTGGGACCATGGACAGAGCATGAGTATTCATACTGCTTTTCTCAGGCTATTGAACTTAAAGTTGGCAGGGCATCTAACCATCACTTAATAGAATGTCTGCTACTGAAATGTTGCAGATCCATGCTTTAAGTGAAAGACTGAACCTTAAATATGTGCTCGAAGCTTTTCAGTGAATTGAAACCAAAGCTCCAACCTGTAGATGTATCAAGTTTCATTATTTGCTAGTCTCAAGCTGGCAAACTGAGGGTTCCTGGCAGGCACTGTCTTCTAAATAAAATGCTCTCTCCAGGCTAAGCATGAAGCCATCTGTAACAGCTTAAATTGCTTTCTTAGTCACAAGAACAAAGTAATGGTGTGAGTGAAACAATTATTGTAAACCCTGAAGACTTGCTTTCGCCTCCCGAGTATCCTATTTGCTGGGGGTGGGCTGTTGTATTCTGTTCTCCTTGTCCGAGTGCTCTCCCCTGCCTTCATTCTGGCACTAACTGTCCCTACAGTACTCTCTCAAGGAGTCAGAACTTCCCTTTTATTTACAGAAACAGTTCCCCTGCAGACTACCCAAAATTTATAGTAGAAAAGCAACCCAGGCCATATTATTTACTCCACAGCAAATAATCTGGAAATGTATTAAGCTTTGAGGGTAGGTCTCACACTCTCAAACCCTGATAGATAGGCTAGAGCCATCTCTTAACTCTCCAGGAAGCCTGGATTTGTATTAGTAGGCTAAGTTATCAATTTCTAGTCTTTCTAATTCCAGATACTTCTCAAGGGATCTAAAACTTCATCAGGTTAGAAAAATCACACCAAGAACCATATGACTTTTCCATCTTCCCACATATTTGTTCGTATTTCATATATTAGGTGTCAACATGGCCTCACGTAGCCCCTCATCACTATATAAAAGAACCCTGAGGATTTACGGTGGTGGTGGACATTTGCATTCTCTATGTATGACAGTCCACTAACAATTTACATTCTTTTTGATATATTGTGTCCTATTATCACCCATTTGCAGGCATAAGAAAGCTGGAATCACACATTATTTTAGAACTAGTAAGTTTGTTTTATACTTAGAACTAGTAAGCTTGATAATATACTTGTCTAGTGTGTTATCTTTTGCAACACAACACAAATATAAAGACATTCCAGGACAAGTTTCCTCATCATTGTACAAGTTAGTAATATAATTTTTCCGTTTACTTCTCCAGGTAATTTCTAATAGAAACTATGTAGGCTTTGCATATTTCTTTATTCCAGCAAAATCTGACCTTTGCAACTCATTCTCTTTCCTTATAGTTTTATTGTTAAGATTACATAGCATCTTTCAGTTTTACAATTTGGCTCTGGGAAACTCTATTTCTAACCTTCCAAGTATCTGAGCCTACACCTACTTGACCAATAGCTTATCATGACTAATGACTCTGGATGATGTCCCTGAGGACAAGGTGGGCAAATCTTATGAACAGGCTTTCTCCAATTGTCACCTGCCTAAGGCATCTGCTTTGATATCACTTTCTGATATTTATTTTCAGTTTGCTAGAATCCAGCTGCTTCAAATACTTTGGAATCTCATTGTTTACTCAAATTCTGGGGCTTAACTCGCAAATTTCCCTTGGGTGCAAGGGGGATAAATCTCGCTAAGATGTATGTCTATTTTTTTTTCCTCACAAGCCTGATTTGCTTTTATTCTTTATCTCTCTGAAAAATTCAGAGGCTTTCTTTCATGCTGTCAAAATCAGGGCTTGTCCACAATATTTTCATTCACAATTTCATCTAGAATATTATCTTATTTCTTTCTATAGCAAAGATAGCACCAAAGAGGCCTTATCATAGTGAAGAAAATTAATGTCATTGATATTATTATGCTTGGGTTAGTATGAGTCAAATTCATTTTATAACTTTGATCATCACACCTGAATGAAAAGAAAAGGTACATGTAATACTCAACAGTTTCAGTTAAGTGCATTGAATTATATGTCTAAGAAAATGAAAGATACATCTTTCCTGGAATAGGAGTTTCCGTTAATTTGGTGCCTATTAAGTGCTGAGAGATTGATGTAAATTAGCTAAAGCAATCCTTATAGGAACATGGTGAGCACTGTCACCATTTTGCTGATCAAAGAGTTGAGATTCAGACAGGTTGATATACCTTTGCCACTGCACTATTGCTTGTCATCCTCTATTGGTTCGTCAAGTCTGCAGATTTAGAAATAATGTTTTATTCAAGGGAGAATGGGTTTCAGGCTTTGGTTTTGCTTTAATTGTGCTTTGATTCATTCATTTTATTCATACATTCATTCAAATATAGTCATTTAGTGCCTCTTATATATCAGATTATACTAGAACGGATATTCAGATAAATACCTCTTAAAATTTGAAGAACATCAGCATCATGTGTTAAAAATGCAAATGCTCAGGATTTAGACCTACTAAATTAACACTTGTTGGGGAGGAGGAAGAGGTAAATCCAGGGTATCTATCTCTCTATGTATACAGTTAACAAACTTCCTAGATAATTATGGATTATTATTACAGTGATAAAAAATATTATAATTCTTTTTTTTTTTTTTGAGATGGAGTTTTGCTCTTGTTACCCAGGCTGGAGTGCAATGGCGCGATCTCGGCTCACTGCAACCTCTGCCTCCTGAGTTCAGGCAATTCTCCTGCCTCAGCCTCCCGAGTAGCTGGGATTACAGGCACACGACACCATGCCCAGCTAGTTTTTTGTATTTTTAGTAGAGACGGGGTTTCACCATGTTGACCAGGATGGTCTCAATCTCTTGACCTCATGATCCACCCACCTCGGCCTCCCAAAGTGCTGGATTACAGGCTTGAGCCACCGTGCCCGGCCAAAAATATTATAATTCTTTTGTATCAGATAAATTACTTTATTAACTAACATTTTAAAATCTGATAAACCACTTAATTTCACTACAGCTCTGTAAGAGTATATAAGAAATGTAATATTTCATTTAATATGACAAATGAATTCATGCTGGTTTCTGTCCTTTGTGAACTCTTACCTGATGACTTTGGTGTGTCAACCAAGTTCTCTAAAAATATAAAGCAAGAAGGAAACTCTATGTTAATTACAATTTAATAATATAAATCTAATACATTTTAATAATATAAAGGAAGGAAACTCCTTGTTAATTACAATTTAGTGGGAATCAGACTAACATCCAACTGAAAAATTCTGCAATACTTGTGTCTTCAGAAGTTTTTAGGAAAGAAGAAAGTTCTCGGAAAAAAATTTTTGATCTGAAATTTTATGCTTGGCTAAACTAGCTTCTAAATTTAGACATATTTGGATATGCAAGGTAAGACATGCTTCCTATTATCCTTCCCAGAAAAAAATTACTTGTTTATGTACTGCATAACTAATAGAAATTTTAAGGTAAGAAAATATAAAATAGATGACCATACAAAGAAAGCTTCAGGAGCTACCAGAGTAGTACTATACTCATCATTCGTTACATCTCAAATCTCTCTTCTGAAGGAACCAACCTTCCTCTCAATCAAGGGGAACAAGATTAGTAAACTGACCTACATTCAAAAATGGGTCAAAAGTCATAAATTTCCACTATGGTAATTCCACTCATCAGACTTACAGTTTTGTTTTGATCATATTGGTAATTACATACTTTATTTACTTTTTACTATATTTTATTCTTAGTAATCAACCACAACCAGAGATCCTTGAAAATTAGTAACTATGTTTCTTCTATTACAGTAGTCTTTTCTTATCTGCAAATTTGTTTTCAGGGTTTTAGGTACCTGAGGTCAACTGTGGTCCAAAAAATATTCAATGGAAAACTTCAGAAATAAACAATTTATAAGTTTTAAATTGTGTATCATTCTTAGCATGATAAAGTCTTATGCTGTCCCACTCTGTCCTTCCCATAACCGTGTCCAGCGTATCCACCTTGTGTATGATCCATACCCATTAGTCCCTTAGTAGCCATTTTGATTATCAGATAAACTGTTAATAGTATCATAGTGCTTGTGTTCAAGTAAACTTTATTTTATTTAATAATAGCCCCAAAGCACCAAGAGTAGTGATGCTGGCATATTGTTAAAATTGTTTTACTTTAGTATTGGTTACTGTTAAACTCTTATTATGCCTAATTTATAAATTAAACTTTATCATAACTATGCATATATGGAAAACAAAGACCATGGAATATATAAGGATCCATGCTATCTGAGGTTTTAGGAATCCATTGAAGGTCTTAGAACATATCTCCTGAGGATAAAAAGGGTTACTGTATCATAATTATTCATCATAATTATTTAATCAACAATCTCTGATTATTAGATGCTTATCTTAGTCTTTTCAGGCCACTATAAATACCATAGACTGAGTAGCTTAAATAATAAACATTTACTTCTGTGGTTCTGGGGACTTGGAGGTCCAAGTTCAAAGTGCTAGCAGATTTAGTTTTTGGTGAACTTCCTTGCTTGTAGATGGCTATATTATGTCTATATTATCACATGGGAGAGAGAGAGAATAAGAGAAAGAGTGCATGTGAGAGACAGGGAGAGAGAGAAAAAAAGAGATAGTGAATTCTGTTTTCTCATAAAGTCACTAATCCTATAGTAGGGACTCCATCCTCATGACTTTATCTAATCACAATGACCACCCAAAGACCTGGCTTTCTAACACCTAATATTGAGGTTTAGGACTTCAACCTATAAATTTTGGGCTCCATCCTCATGACTTTATCTAAACATAATGAGCACCCAAAGACCTGGCTTTCTAACACCTAATATTGAGGTTTAGGACTTCAACCTACAAATTTTGGGCTCCATCCTCATGACTTTATCTAAACATAATGACCACCCAAAGACCTGGCTTTCTAACACCTAATATTGAGGTTTAGGACTTCAACCTACAAATTTTGGGCTCCATCCTCATGACTTTATCTAAACATAATGACCACCCAAAGACCTGGCTTTCTAACACCTAATATTGAGGTTTAGGACTTCAACCTACAAATTTCGGGTGATGGCATACAGGCATCCAACCCATGACAGTGTTGCTGTCTGGACTCTGCCTCTGTAGGGTTCCCTGTTCCTACTGCAATCAATAGGAGCAATTCTGAGGTTCACCATTTCCCACTGTCATTTCCAGCTTGCAGAGGACAGTACCACTGACCTTTAAAAGAAGCTGATACTCCCCACATCAATGTATTTCTAAATGTCTTCATGAAGTCTCCCCTGGTGGGACAGAAAGCTGTCACTAAGCAATGGATGAAGGGAATATGGTGGGGGAGAGGAGAAAAGAGTCAGTGGAGCTCAATAAAATCTGGAAATGTCAAGGAAGGGCCATTCAGCTAGACATTCTGGACCAGTGCAGAAGAATGTGGGATGTAGTAAGTCAGCCTTTCATTTCCCCTAGTGTCCAAATTCAACCAGAATCAAGCTGACCATTGTTTTCTTAGAACATTGGTCTAGGCAAAGATTTTATGACTAAGACCTCAGAAGCACAGGTAGCAAAAGAAAAATAAATAAATGGGATTAAATTAAACAAAAAAGCTTCTACACAGGAAAGGAAACAATCAATAGAGTGAAGAGAAAATCTGTTGAATGGGAGAAAATATTTGCAATCTGTTCATCTGACATAGTTTGATTTATATCCAGAATATACAAGGAACTCAAAAAACTTAATTGTAAAATACAAATTTTTCTGTTAAAAAGTGGCTAAGCATATGAGTAGACATGTCCCAAAGGAAAACAAGCAAATGGCCACTAGTATATGAAGAAATGCTCAACATCTCACTAATGATCATGGAAAAATAAATTAAAACTACAATGTGATATCATTTAACACCAGTCGGAATAGCAACTATTAAAAGGACAAAAAATAATGGATGATATTGAGGATGCAGAGAAAAGAAAGCTCTTATACATTATTGTTAATGTATTTCTAGAACAGCCATTATGAAAATAGTACAGTGATTTCTTAGAAAACTAAAAATAGAATTATCATATAATCCAGAAATTTAACCATTGGGTATTTATCCAAAGGGGAAAAACATCCTTAAATTGTATGTTTATTCAGACTATTCACAATAGCAAAGATATGGAATCAACCTAAGTTTTCAGCGGTGAACAAATGGGTAAAGAAAATGTGATATATGTGTGTGACTCTGTCTGTGTACATATGTGTGTATATATGTGTGTTAGTATTCCCTTGTGTGGTGTGTACATATATATGTATACAAATAGTATTACATATATACATACAAATAGCATTCCCTTGTGTGTGTACATATACATATATACATTATTATTAATGTAATACTAGAATGGCCACTATGAGAATAGTACATATATGTACACACACAAGGGAATATTATTTAACCATAAAAAAGAATGAAATCATGTCATTTGCAGCAACATGGATGGAACTGGAGGTCATTGTATTAAGTGAAATAAGCCAGGTACCAAAATACAAATATTACCTGTCCTTACTAATATGTGGGAACTAAAAGAGTTGATCTCAAGTTAGAGTATAGAATGATCTCTTTCAGAGGACAGGAAGAATGTGTGTGTTGGAGGGAAGGATAATGGGAGGTTGGTTAATGGATGTAAACAGATAGTTAGACAGAAGATATAAGTTCTAATGTTCAATAGCAGAGTAGTATGACTATAGTTAACAACAGTGTATTATATATTTCAAAGTAGTTAGAAGAGAGGACTTGAAATGTTTCCAGCATATAGGAATGGTAACTATTTAAGGTGATGGATATTACAAGTACCTTGACTTGATCATTACATATTCTATGCATGTAACAAATATATGTTCCCAATAAATAAGTGAAATATTATGCATGAATTTAAAAAATAAAATAAAATAAATTTCGAGGGCCAGTGCCAGTGAGAAATATGTCACATAGACAGGTTACACTTCCCCACCCCCGCCTCCTGCTAACCCTAAAATTTTTTTTCCAAAAAATTCCTATTTTTTCCACAGTTATGAGACAAGACAAAACTGTGTTGTTTAATATGCAAGACTTAATCACAATCAGATGGCTGTTTTCTTAGTAAATATTTTTTTCACTCCTCTCAAACCATTTAACTCTTTCTTGCCATCTATGTTGAAGTTAAAAAGTACGATAAAAAAAAATATCAACTATGTAATTTCTAAGTTATTCATGGCACAGTTGGTCTTTTAGATAATAAAATAGGTCAGTTAATGGCAATTCTGTTACATACTACACCTTGGGTTCCAGCCTGATTTAAGTCACAGCTTTTTAGCAATTTTTTATAGTTCTTTTTCCTATAATCAAGCATGAGATGAGATGAATTTTAATTTCTAGGGCCTGGACAATTAATCACTTCTGAGGCAGGAGAATAGGATATAGAGCAGGGAACTTAAGGCTGTTTCACACTGACTTCCTAGAACTAAAATGAAAGGAATATTCTAATTTTCCATGCCTAAGTAACAAAGAGACCAGAGGCTACTCCCTTTGACCTTTTCTGCCAGACAGATGAAAAATTGGCTGTCCACAACCAATCAGACTGATTGCCAGTGGAGTCTTCTTTTACAACTTTGTAACTTCAACCTCTGAATGGCTGCTGCCCGCAACCAATCAGACTGAGTGCAGACGAATCTTCCTTTGCATAGAAGTATGACTTTGTAACTTCAACCTGGTCTCTGATTGGTTGCAAAAAGCAACCAATCAGATGTTTGCATAGGAGTGTAATCTTTGTAATTTGACTTCAGCCTCTGGTTAGTTGTTTTCTGCAACCAATCACACTGATTGCAGGCTGCCACTTCATTTACATGAGGTGAGCATGAAGTGGCCAATGGGAAACTTCTAGGGGGTATTTGGACCCAAGAAGATTGTGTATCCAGGACCTTGAGCCACTATGTGTATCTGGTCCATCACTGTGAAGTGTACTTTCATTTTCAATAAATCTCTGCCTTCATTCTTTTGTTGCTTCATTCTTGCTTTGCTTTGTTGGGCTTTTTGTGTAATTCTTTGTTCAAAACACCAAAAACCTGGACAACTTGCAGTCACGACCCTCTAACGGTGACAACTTCCTTACATGTTCTTTGGATTCTGTGGTAACAGAAAGCTCAGTTAAGGTGACATGCCAGCCACTCTTAGGAACTAAGAAGGAATCTTTGTGGCTTAGATTTGTACTGTGCAGGAGAGGGAGCTCCTGTCCTCAACTGCTGGGGGCCTGCTGACCTCTGTTGAAGCAGAGGGACAAAGAACCATTAGACTCTGTAAGGGACAGTTCAGCTGGAACTATTGAGAACTTTTATTTGAAACTTCCTTAAGGCACACATCCTGCAATAAAATGTATAAATGCCACTGAGGATGTATCCTATTATGGATAGTTATTTTGAATTCACACAAACACTCCTGAGCTTATGCTTTTCTGACTAATGTGACAACTATGTGTATGTGTGTCATGCATAGGAGCTTATGTATCTGCTTTTGAGTCCTGGCTAATATTAACTAATTTTGTTTTTCTTTTATATTTTCACTTTCAAAGAGGAAATAGAAACTGGCTATGTGAAATATATATATTGTTATGTGTTTAGATTAATAATGTGAATGAGTGGTAAAACACCAAATGAGTAATAAATTTACAATTCGAATCACTATTGAAGGATTTGCCACATACATGAACTTCAGCTGGTTACTATTTTAGTTTTCTCATCTGTAAAATTGTAGTAATAAGTTATTTGTCTCATGGGATTGCTATAATAAGAGAGATAATGCTGTAAAATTTTTAGTTCAGTATCTGGCACGTAGTAATCCTCCAATTATTATTATTTTATTATTATTTCTTATTTGTTATACTTTCATGATCACATTGTGATTAGAGTTGCATACATCAATGTATCAATCAATGTATTTTCCCACCCAGGTTGTATAATTTTTCTTCACATTTCTTCAGTGCATTTATCTTACTTTTCTAATCACACACACAAAAATAACAGATTTTAAATGGAACATTTTCATATTTTCTCTCATTCTCACTACAAATAAATGAACCAGATATTATAAGGTCTTTTGCTTTTTTTATTTTTGAGATGGAGTCTCACTCTGTCACTCAGGCCGGAGTGCAGTGTCATGGTTTTGGCTCACTGCAACCTCCACCTTTCCTGCCTCAGCTTCCTGAGTAGCTGGGATTAGAGACCTGCACCACCACATCTGCCTAATTTTTTGTACTTTTTGGTAGCAATAGGATTTTGCCATGTTGTCTGGGCTGGTCACGAACCCCTGACCACTTGCCTTGGCCTCCCAAAGTGCTGGGATTACAAACATAAGCCACCACCCTGGTCCTTCTTTTTCTTTTTAATAAATAAATATGTGACTTTAAACATTCATTCTTTAGACTTTCATTTTTAAAAGTTTCTATTATTAATATTTTATGAACTATTTTATGGTCTTGCCCAACATTGTAATAAAGATGTGGCATTACTACTATTTGAATTCTTTTCTTCTGACTCCAGTACCATATGCTTCATTGCCCATTAAATAACACTTGGGCCACTACAAAACTTGCCAACCATCTACTTCATGGCTACAAGAAGTAATCTCAACTTTTTATCAACTTGAGGGTAGGTTACTCATGAAGTATTTCGACGGGTGAGAATCTATGACTTTTTAACATGATTTCACAACTTTTCTAGGATCTATGTTTTCATATAATGCTTCAGAGCTCCCTCTATGACAAAATGGCTACATTCATCTATACCTCAGGCTTCTGTCTAAGGGAATATATTATGCCGTATATAGAGGCAAATAAAGCAGAAGAGATTAAAAAAGGCTGGAGTGTGGAAAGAGTGTTTCTATTTTAGCATTAAAGAAAATGAAGGAAAGAGCCATACAAAAATTGAGAAAGATAACTCCAGGTAGATGAAACAGCAAGTGCAAAAACTCCTAGGATGTGTGAAGGGTCATGAAAAGAGTCGTGTGTCAGGAGCAGAAAGGATGAGGGAGAGTTTTAGCACAGGTCAGAGAGTCAAGAGGAAACAGTCAATTTTGTGGGGTCCAAAGACCACTGGGAGGATTTTGTCTTTCATTTGGAGATGTGGAGCCTTAGTAGTTTTGGGGCTGAAGAGTGGCATGACTTAAGCTTTAAAAGGTGAGGGCAGGCCGGGCGCGGTGGCTCAAGCCTGTAATCCCAGCACTTTGGGAGGCCGAGGCGGGTGGATCACGAGGTAAAGAGATCGAGACCACCCTGGTCAACACATGGTGAAACCCCGTCTCTATTAAAAATACAAAAAATTAGCTGGGTATGGTGGGGCATGCCTGTAATCCCAGCTACTTAGGAGGCTAAGGCAGGAGAATTGCCTGAACCCAGGAGGCGGAGGTTGCGGTGAGCCGAGATCGCGCCATCGCACTCCAGCCTGGGTAACAAGAGCGAAACTCCGTCTCAAAAAAAAAAAAAAAAAAAAAAGGTGAGGGCAAGGGTAAAAAGAGGTGGCCACTGCCTCTCTAGGGTTGACTTTCCCTATGCCTTCAATACATATAAATATCTCATCTTCTAACAATTTTATAAAATAATCAAAACAAAATAGTTGGTGGACTACTGAAAGCTGACATTTTTGGCATTTTAGAAGAGTTTTTGATCAATTCTTTTGTATCTTTACAGATCTCTTAATCTAGAAAGCAGGACTCACAGCACTCACTGTTAGTAATTCTCTGACTTTTAAAGTATTTTAACCTTATTACTATTTACTGAATCCATTATTGGCAGATATACACACATACCCATGTGTGTAATATCTATCTATCTATCTATCTATGCAATATCTATCTATCTGAAGCATATATATATGCATACATACATATGCATAAATAGATACATATGTATATGCTTTATAAATTAGTAAATCCTCATTTTATAACAGAAATACATGATAATCTCATAATAGACAGTGAGGTAATTGGGGAAATCCTCAAGTACTACAACTATCCAATTGTAAAGCACTTTGAGAATAGGAATTATGTCTACCTCATTTTTATACTCCTCCATCTGTTGAAAAGCTCTTTGTATAAAGAGCTCCTTTCAAAACAGCTATGAAAGTCTTTTCATTAATTTGCTAATAAAATCTGGTAGTGATAAATAAGAAGGACTCAATTTTGTACTCAGTGCCTGCCAAGTTTACCAGGACTCTCCTTTTTCAAAAAACTATCTCCAATCTGTAGGGTTACTCTAGTTCATACCACACTGCAAAGTCATCTTTTGGCAAAATATGATTCTGGCCCCTCTTTATAATTAGTTGGGCCAGGAGTGAGTACCTGACGGTCAAATATAGTCGCTCTCTCATATTTAGAGTTAAGACCAAAGGAAGATATATAACACGAAAGATCATGATCCAACTCCACTCTAGGTGAGAGAAGCAAATAAGTTGATCTTAGAAAGAAAATAATTGAAGCTACTATCATATAGTAGATGTGCACAGGTAGTTAGTGGTTTGACTTTATAATTTTCTCTTTCTAGAAACATAAGAGGCATTGACTTACTCCAAGAAAATTTTTGTGTCCTTATATGGAATTATTACTTTCTACCTAAACTAGTGCTGGCTGAGTTCTGCTACTTGTCTTAGTAAATGTAACTTTTCTTTCTTTTGATAGCATATTTAAATATTACTAGGGCCAGCAATATTGGTTTAATGACAGATATGGTACACAGGATTAAATCAAACTTTACCAAAAACCAAATAGATTTGATTTAGTATTCTTCTTTAAGAGGCAGTTTCAATGCATGAATGGTCAATTAATTATAATGCTAGCACTGATTATTTACAAAGACATTTGGTTATTATCCAATACTCTGCCCTTGTCTTTCTGTAGACTGGTTTTTCAAAAATAAATATTATGAGCCCATAAGAAACACTTAAAATATTATGTATTTCTATGCAATTGTTATCCTATTACATTTAGGTAAGAAAATAAAGGAACACCAAATGTTAATTTATAATACTGTGTTATAAGTAGATTTCAAGTATAGAGTGGAATAACATATCAGGCTTTTTTATTATTCATGAAATCTTCGGTTTAGTGAGGTTTAAATAAGGACATGAAAATATTTAGAATTGTAACTAAGTTATAACAAATAAATGTTCTACTCCTAGAAAATCAGGAATCTAACTGGAATTATTGACTCTCCATAGTCTGCCTACACACATTTTGTTCTGTAGTTACAGGGTTGTAAGCAGTTTCTGTACAGGTTTTTGTCTAGACTTATAAAAACTTTCAATAAAGCCATGGAGACATCAATTGCTTTCTGTCTCATGGAAAAAGTTGTAGAACCGAAGTCATGCTACTTGCTATAAAGTGGTTTCTGAGTTTGTGGCCTTTCTTTTGTGCTTAATCTGAATCAAAGAAAGAAAACCATGAGCTATGACTATTAATGACACAGTGAGAGAGTTGTCTAGAAAACTTGTATTGAGCAAGGTTTTTATCAACTATGAAAGTAAGTGAAGTAATTGCTTCATAATAAGAAACATCATTATGGAGTAGACAATCTAACATTCATTCATTTTGTGGTAGTACTTTCATAACTAGGAAAAGTAAAATTTTAATTGCAATAAATATTGAAAACATGCTGAAGAGTTTGTCAGTCAACTTAAGAGATCTAGTCTCTATAACTTTATTATTGTAACTTTTTTCATGATGTATTTTAAACTAACATATTCTTGGAGTTAAGATAAGACCTGTATGATTGAAACATTTAAAGTAAAAGTAAGTTACAGACACAGAAAATTATTTCCATGTTTTAGAAGAGCTTTCACTTTACCTGTTGCCCTTAAGCTTTTATTTTGTTGGTATAGTTACAGTAGTTATAAAATGCTTCAGCCTTACTAGTTACCAGGATTGGTTAATTTGCCACTTTAAAATAATGCTCAGATGAATGGAAATCAGAGTTCCGAAGAATTGGCTTTACCTTCTCTTTGATCCCTCCTCTTAATCCCACAATTTTGGCAGTGAAGGCATAAGAGAGTTTACAGAAGAACTTTGCATCCCTATGTATGAGGGATACAAACATAATTTGTTTCAAAGAAGGGAATATCTTAACCAGGAGGCTGTAAATGTTTATGAAGAATTTTCAGATTAAGGAAGATAAAAGACTAGAAAATACACATTTAAAATCAGGAAAGTAAAAACAGCACAACATGCAATATAAAATTACTAAAATGGAATTTGTCTCCTAATTCTGGATCAGGGTAAGAATGTTTACATGGATAGAAGTAGAGGTGAGAATCAAACATCTTAATCTGGATCAGTTTCCCAAATAAGCTCCTGTGGACAAATAAGCAGGATAGTCTTGCTTAGTTGTCCAGACTGGAGTACAGTGGTGTGATCTCTGCTCACTACAGACTCCACCTCCAGGGTTCAAGTGATTCTACTGCCTCAGCCTCCCAAGTAGCTGGGATTACAAGATGGCACCACCACACCTGGCTAATTTTTGTATATTTAATAGAGATGAGGTTTTGCCATGTTGGCCAGGCTGGTCTCTACAGACTGCTTTAAATGTGTCCCAGAGATTCTGGTACGTTGTGTCTTCATTCTCTTTGGTTTCAAAGAACTTCTTTATTTCTGCTTTCATTTCTTTGTTTATCCAATCAACATTCAAGAGCCAGTTGTTCAGTTTCCATGAAGCTGTGCGGTTCTGAGTTATTTTCTGAATTCTGAGTTCCAACTTGATTGCACTATGGTCTGAGAGACTGTTTGTTAGGATTTCAGTTGTTTTGCATTTGCTGAGGAGTGCTTTACTTCCAATTATGTGGTCAATTTTGAAGTAGGTGTGATGTGGTGCTGAGAAGAATGTATATTCTGTGGATTTGGGGTGGAGAGTTCTGTAAATGTCTATCAGGTTTGCTTGTTCCAGGTCTGAGTTCAAGTCCTGGATATCCTTGTTAATTTTCTGTCTGGTTGATCTGTCTGCTATTGACAGTGGAGTGTTAAAGTCTCCCACTATTATTGTGTGGGAGTCTAAGTCTCTTTGTAAGTCATTAAGAACTTGCCTTATATATCTGGGTGCTCCTGCATTGGGTCCATATATATTTAGAATCGTTAGCTCTTCTTGTTGTATCGATCCTTTTACCATTATGTAATGTCCTTCTTTGTCCCTTTTGATCTTTGTTGCTTTAAAGTCTATTTTATCAGAGACGAGAATTGCAACTCCTGCTTTTTTTTGCTCTCCATTTGCTTGGTAAATCTTCCTCCATCCCTTTATTTTGAGCCTTTGTGTATCCTTGCGTGTGAAGTGGGTTTCCTGGATACAGCACACCGATGGGTTTTGGTTTTTTATCCAATTTGCCAGTCTGTGTCTTTTGATTGGTGCATTTAGCCCATTTACATTTAGGGTTAATATTGTTATGTGTGAATTTGATACTGCCATTTTGATGCTAGTTGGATGTTTTGCCCATTGGTTCATGTAGATTCTTCATTTTGTTGATGCTCTTTAGCATTTGGTATGCTTTTAGGATGGCTGGTACTGGTTGTTTCTTTCTATGTGTAGTGCCTCTTTCAGGAGCTCTTGTAAAGCAGGCCTAGTGGTGACAAAATCACTGAGTACTTGCTTGTTCATGAAGGAATTTATTTTTCCTTCACTTATGAAGCTCAGTTTGGCTGGATATGAAATTCTGGGTTGATAGTTCTTTTCTTT
The DNA here is from genome assembly GCA_031835075.1 of Saguinus oedipus. Taxonomy (NCBI): domain Eukaryota; kingdom Metazoa; phylum Chordata; class Mammalia; order Primates; family Cebidae; genus Saguinus; species Saguinus oedipus. The sequence continues at coordinate 33,715,109 of CM063169.1, read as the reverse complement.
AAGGATGTTGAATATTGGCCCCCACTCTCTTCTGGCTTGCAGAGTCTCTGCTGAGAGATCTGCCGTGAGTCTGATGGGCTTCCCTTTGTGGGTGACCCGACCTTTCTCCCTGGCTGCCCTTAGTATTTTCTCCTTCATTTTAACCCTGGTGAATCTGACGATTATGTACCTTGGGGTTGCTCTTCTTGCGGAGTATCTTTGTGGTGTTCTCTGTATTTCCTGGAGTTGAGTATTGACCTGTCTTGCTAGGTTGGCGAAATTTTCCTGGATAATATCCTGAAGAGTGTTTTCCAGCTTGGATTCATTCTCTTCGTCACATTCTGGTACACCTATCAAACGTAGGTTGGGTCTCTTCACATAGTACCACATTTCTTGGAGATTTTGTTCATTCCTTTTTGTGCTTTTTTCTTTGATATTGATTTCTCATTTTATTTCATTGAGTTGATCTTCGACTTCTGATATTCTTTCTTCTGCTTGGTCAATTCGGCTGTTGAAACTTGTGCATGCTTCACGAAGTTCTCGTGTTGTGTTTTTCAGCTCCTTCAATTCATTCATATTCCTCTCTAAGTTGTCCATTCTTGTTATCAATTCCTCAAATATTTTTTCAAATCTTTTTTCAAGGTTCTTAGTTTCTTTGCACTGATTTAGAACATGTTCTTTTAGCTCACTGAAGTTTCTCATTATCCACTTTCTGAAGTCTGATTCCATCATTTTGTCACATTCATTCTCCGTCCAGCTTTGTTCCCTTGCTGGTGAGGAGTTTTGGTCCTTTGTAGGAGGTGAAGTGTTTTGGTTTCGGGTATTTTCCTCCTTTTTGCGCTGGTTTCTTCCCATCTTTATGGATTTATCCGCCTGTTGTCTTAGTCGTTGCTGATTTTTCAATTGGGTCTCTGTGTGGACGCTGAGATTATTGATGATGAAGTATTTCTGTTACTTAAGTTTCCTTCTAATGGTCTAGCTCCTCTGCTGTATGAGTGCTGAGGTCCACTCCAGGCCCTGCTTGTCTGGGGTATACCTGTAGCAGCTGCGGAACAGTGAGGGATGATACCAGTTTCTTATTCTGCTGTCTTTGTTCTAGAATGATGCCCGCCAAATGTCAGTCTGATTAGTCCTTTTTTGGGGTGACTCTTTGGATATACAGGGGTCAGGGAGCTGCTTGAGGAGACGCTCTGTGCTTTATAGGAGCTCCAGTGCTGAGCTGTGAGCTCCGTTGTTCATTCAGGGTTGTTGGGAGGTTGTTTATGTCTGCTGCAACAGACCTCATAAAACACCACCCTTTTTTTTTCCTCCTTAGATGCTCTGTCTCAGGGAGTTGGGGCTTTCTTTATGAGTATCTGTTGCACTGTCCTGCCCCACTAGGAGGCAGTCTCTTCACTATTTGTCTGCCGGGGCTCTGCCCTGCTAGCGCGGGTCCGCCCTGTTGCTGCTGGGCTCCGTTCTGCTGTGGAGCGCTCCCCCCTCCTGGCAGAGTCTCTCTGTTATGGAAGGTTGCCTCGGCAATGGCAGGCTGCCTCAGCCCTGGATGGTACTTCAGTAGGGGCGGATTGCGTCAGTAGTGGCGGACGCCCCTCCCTCACCGGGCTGCACCGTCCTAGATGCCAGCAGCAAAACTCTCAGCTCTGAGTGCCTCCAGTCGCTGCCCTGCTTGTCCCCGTGAGGGTGGGACCCGCCGAGCCCAATCACCCAGCTCCCTGCCTCAGAGTCCATCCTCTCTCTCTCTTCCTCTCCCCAAGCTGAACGGTTGACTCTCTCACTGGTGCCCCAGTAGCCTGCCAATGGGGCACTGGGATCTGTGCGATCTCCCGTGCCACTGCCCACTGCACCAGCTCAGATCACGCTTCCCAGGAATCTCCTGGTCTGGTTCATTGTCAAAGTCCTGTTCAATCAGATGGACATGACAATCTGCTCTTCCAAATCTCAGATTGCCAGTTTAACAGGGCACCCAGACCAGTGAGTTCTGTGCTGGGTCCCGCTGTGGCGCCGGCCAAAGCGGCCGCGCGAGCCGGCTGTGGTAGCCGGCTGTACTAGCATCCCGTGTCTCTCCCACACCTGGGACTTTCAACGCTCTGTGGGCAAAAAACGTCCATCCGAGAATGCAGCTAGGACTCACCCTCTGCACCTTCACTGAGAGCTGCAATCCTGAGTCGCTTCTACGACGCCATCTTGCGAGTCCTCTCCAGCCAGGCTGGTCTCAAACTCCTGACCTCAAGTGATCCGCCTGCCTCAGCCTCCCAAAGTGTTGAGATTACAGGTGTGTGAGCCACTGTGCCTGGCCATAGTTAACTTTTTTTTTTTTTTTAATATGTAGGAGTACAATATAAAATAACAATAAAAGCCTGGTATGGTAAATACATCAACTGGTAAATAGTCATTTACTATAAGTATCAAATATAATATCATGTATATAATTACCTGTGCTATACTTTTGTACTTTTTTATATTTCTGTATATGCCATCTGTTGTTGACCAAAATGTTATACAGTGCATGACTATATGTAAAATTATACTATCAAGTTAATTTTCAATTTATTCAAGAACTTCAATAAACATTACGGAATGTGCATGGTAAAAATTTACACAGTGAATATCATAATAAAAGTCTTAACCAATTAATACTAATACATTAGGGGTCACTGTCAGTTGCTTATATCATTTCTAAAGCTAATCCTTAGAGTCTATTAAAAAAACTCATTTGTTTCCAGCTTTTATTTATTCCATGACAATATTCTAACCAAAGGAAATGAGTGCTTTCAGTTAAATGGTATGGAGGTAGTAATAAGAATATGACCATTTATTAAGAATTAGATGGTAAGCACTTTGCATTGATTCATGAAATTTTTACAAGAACCCTAACTATCTTACAGTTGAAGGAAATGAAATTCAAGGAGTTTAACCTGCAGTCACACAGTTGGGAAGTGACTGAGCAGGGGACTAGACACAGCTCTAACTGACTCAAAATTTCTTTACTAATTAACTAAACCAGTGATTTTCAGTTTTGGAAAATTTCATTCCTTAAACAAGGAGTAAAATTATTATTTCTGGAAAACAGAAACAAACCTTCCCACTTTTGCAGCATTATTTAGGACACTGGTTTATATATGCATCACCAGAGATCATTACCGGTGTTCAGGTTAAGATATCAGGACTGTATGGTGATGTAAAGAAAATTGTGTTCCAACTTGGTCTAGTTTCATCAGATTTAAGGTAGTGACACTTGTAGCAATTTGCCATTCCTCCATCATTAGAAAGGGAGAAGAAGGAAAGAAAAGGTAGGAAAGATGAGTATGGAGATGAAAATGTAAAATGAAATAAATTAAAGCCTGACTATATCCTGCCCCCTCCCCACCCACCCAGCTACCCATTCACTGTCTTCCTTTTTCCATCTATTTTCAATAAGATATGGTGTTATATTTACATAATCATTTAGATTGCTGTATTTCTAGAACATATTTAGTTGCAGAATTTCTGCTGTATATATTTTAACTGGTGAAGCTTAATGCATGATTTGTTTTCTTAGAGTAACAGAACTGTGGTTGCAAATTTGTAAGGGTAGGTTGATAGTTAAAAAAATGAACACAGTGTACTATTTTCTTAGGCAACAGATTCATTCCAGACTTCACTGAATGTGAGCACAAGAATGGCCACATTTATAGGAATAATCCCCAAACTAAAAACCCTATGTCTATAAATAAATAAGTCTTTCTTTAAGGTAAGCAGAGACTCAGCAGGTACTCTGGGGGATCTGCAGCATGAGGAAATGCATGGACATTGGCCTGTGTACATGTGTCATTGAAAATCATTGCAGGTGTATAAGTTAAGAGATCAGGACTGTATCATTATTGTTAATATATTTTTTTTCCAATTTAGCCTAGGTTCTGCTGATTGAAGTTTAGTGGCACTCATAGCAATTTCCATCCGTCAACTGTTACAAAAGGAGAAGCAAAAAATAAAATGTGTGAAAGATGGAGAGGGAGGTGGAGATGTAACATTCTGTTAAAAATTGATTTGACTGGTTGTGTTATTTCATAGGCACATTTAAATAATCTGTTTATAGAATGTGAGAGCCATTACACTGAGGGTCCAGGCAAGGTCATCTTTCTCCAGACTGTAAGGGCATCAACTGTTTGCAGAGTTCATAGGCTCTTGGGTGCTCTCATCACCCCTTGTTCCACTGTCATTTTTCAGTCAGTCTGCTAGTCTTTGGTCCTCATCAGCTTCACTTTACAATCTAGGACATTCATAAGAGAAGACACAGGCATTGTGGAGAGGGTTAGGGATTGGAGAAAATTTGAGAAGATGAAATTTGGGAGTCAGATTTGGCAATATTCAGAACATAACTAAATATACATAAGTGTTTTAGATTTCATTATTGTATTTATTTATGTTTTTTTCCCTAACACCACTAGTCCCTACCATAACAACTTCCAGATGATATCTTCTGACTGAGAGTTGGCAGCCTCTGCACACACAGGCAGACAGGTAAAATCTGAAGTCAAATTGTTTATTAATGACTTAATCTTCAAAAACTGTGTGCAATTAACTAAAGAGGATTTTTGTTGGATGATGCTGAAAGTGGAATGCTCAATCTGATTCTCTGACAGGAGACAGTCTTCTTCCACAGTGACCCATTTTGAGTTTTATATGCATTCTTTGAATTGTGAAGTTAAAAAAAGTTATGTACATATTTCAAACTACTCGTATTTTAGTTGAGAATTGTGTTGTAATATTCTGTTAACAATTTAAACTTTTACCTAACTAATTTAAGTAAAAGTCACATAAACTACTATGTCACATATTTTTTATGTGTGTATAAGTAATCGATTTATAGACGATTAAAATACTGTTTAGAATTCTGCTAAAGTAGAAGAGTCTTCTGTCTTACGTAAATTAAATTACTTAAATTCAAGTACATGCTGAAAAAACTCATTTGACTTGTACAGTTAAATATTGGAGCAGGTTATCTATATGGTTAAAGTTCCACCTGAAATTAAACTACAACTTGCAATTTTTTTCATCCATGATACTGTTATTAAGGAGGGGAAATTAGATCAGTGAAGTATTATTCTACTGTATCTATATGCTATAAACATGCATACATCTATGTTGAAGACCTATTGTATTTTATAGAAACTGCTATTAAAATAAAATCTTAATATGCTGTAATTTAAACCACCCTGGTTTACAGTTACATTTTTATTTTCCTACTCCCAGTCTCTAGTTCCCCATCCATTAAACATTTAGAGAAAAATAAAGGCAAGATTTTTGTTCAGCCATTATATCCCAGATACATTACATGTATTATTACCTAAATAAATTCTCAGAGCAACTCATAGAAAAGCAACCAGACTTTTTCAGATGAGGAAATTGAGGCACAAGAAGAATGAGAAATATGCTTCTTCATATCACTAATATGTTGAAGATTTGGAAATAGGAATCAGCTTCATGTGACTCCATTAATGGTGAAATCTTCCATTGATACAATCTTATTTTAAAATCTCTGATCAAATTTTATTTCATTGATTAAAAATCTGATGACTCTTAACTCCTTTTTTTTTATAAAGTTAAAGATCTAACTTAGCATGACATTTAATATCCTCCTTAATCCAGCTCCCTCTTTATTTTTCTAGTCATCTAACTACTTTTCTTCCTATGTCTTTTATCAATTCAATAAAGACTATTTTCCTAAACAAGACTAGTTTTTCTTCCCTTTAACAAATTGTGCTGTTCATTCCCACTGAAATTATTTTCTCTTCCTTTATACATATTTGTTGATATTTTATGTCATTTATCTCCTAAGATCAATGCCACCTCTTCCATGAAGCCTTTCCTCATCTCTTTTGGCCAAGCCAACTGTGGCTTGCATCTCTTGTTTGAAATTATGCAATCTGATCCTATGGTGTAGTTATTTGTGCATCTACCGTAACTCCTTTATCAGATTCTTGGAGAAAAGAAACTCATCTTTATATTGTCCACAGTGCTTGGTACAGCTCTTGGTACATAGTAGATGTCCAATAATTATCTCTTGAAGGACTGAATTAAAGTGACAGACAAATGAAGAGAAACTTTAGATGTTATGCTTTGTTAGTGAGGTTCTTTTTTTTTTTGTTTGTTTTCACTGAAATTTTCAGAACTGCTAAAATGAAAATTGCTCACAATAGAATTTCCAAATGTGATTTGCAGGATAGGTCTGGAATAGTAATAGGTAAAACAACCCTCTTGTACACGCATGGAAAGCATTCCAAAATGTCACACATCCTGGATTTAAAAACAATGACGATGACATTAATATGGAAAACACATGCCATAATTAAGGATGTATATGCATGTGTGCATGCACTATGTTAAGACTTTTTTATTGGATTGGTATAGCTTCTTACCAAAGAATAGAACCATTTGTGACACAGAATGTTAAGATAATTTGTCAGTAACACATGCATTGCAGCAAGTTATAACAGTAAAAAAATATTATAAATTAAGGCACCCATGGGTCATTCAACTCAACTGGCAATACACCTGAATGAAAAAGGAGTGCTGGACTTAATCTCCAAGCCTGTCATTTATTTCTTTCTCACAAAAAGTATGGGACACAGGTGGTCAGAAGTCAAAGATCATACTCTGCTTAAATGCTCCATAAGGCACAGTACAAATGTATGAGACCTGCTGGGTGAAATCAAAAAGTCACTGGAATGGGGTGCAATTTTAGTGACCCAGGTCAAAGGTCATACTGCTTTTGGTGTTATACAAATGTTTGACAGATTAAATACCCACCTCCTAGGGATAACAAATAGGCCGTGGAGCTAAATGTATTCATAAGCATTAAAGTTTCATTCAGAATTCTCCTCAAGAAGGATACAGGTCATACAAGATTAGTAATATGGTTATAATAATTTTTCCCATTGTTAAAAAATTATACTCTGGACAATATATCTGAGTGTAATTGCAGATCTAGAAAAAAGAAAAAAAAGTGAAGAAGAGAGAATAAAAGCAACAGTTATGTCCAGACCCTTCTTTTCTTGAAATACAGCAATACCTGTTAAAGCATTTTTTCATATTTTGTAATTTTTCTTGCATGTAGGGTTATTTTATCACTAATCTACGTCAATTATTTTGCTGATATTCAGCATTTTGTATAGTTCAATACCTCTAGGAAATTAATATGTTTATAAAGATATGTTTGGCCAGTTATCTGGGGGTGTTACCAGGACAATGAAATAAGTAATGTATGGAAAAGTGCTTTATGAATATTGTAAAATGCTCTGAAATTAAGACATATTATTCTTTAAACACGGTTATTCTTTATCCTTATATGTACACAAAATTAGTTTCTATTGCAGTGTGCCTCTACATTTTGCAGTACTCTTTTACAATTTGAAAATAATAATTTACATTCCTTTGTAGTTTTATCTAAATCAATGGTATAAATCATGGTGACTCAGAATCACCTGGAGGGCTTGTTAAAACATAGATTGCTGGACCCCATCCTAGAGTTTCTGATTCATTAGGTCTGGGTGGATCTAAGAACTAGTATTTCTAACAAGTGCCTGCAAGATACTGATGATGCTGGGCTAGGAACTGTACTTTGGAAACCACTTATTTAAGCATTGTGCCATCATAGTAGATTAAAAGGTGAAATAATTCCCTTAATAAATCTGGATCTGTTCAAATATGACAGTATTTTATGTATCTTATGACTTGTCGATATAATGGTAATACTTCTTTAGTTTCCACTTTCATATGCATACCTAACAAAAATGTAGTTTCAGAATTTGTTTTTCTTCCCAATTGTATATCAACATCAACATTCTTTTTCTTTAATAGTTGAAGATCCAAAAACCATTTTTTAAAAAGTATTAATTAATTTACTTGAAACTTGCTAAATTCACTATTAATATCATTGTCATTGTTCTTTGACATTAGAGATAATGATGGTCACATTTCTTCCAGAAAGAATATGACTGGAAACTCCAGGCACTTATGAATTAAGATATGTTTGTCTGCCTATACACTTACATATTAACTTCTGTTTCTAGGATTTCACTATGTGTAGCTTCTTTTATTATCATAAGTGGTAAAAAGCTACCTCTGTCTCTAATGTTTTCATTTTATATTTGTTATTATCTGCTTTTATTCTCAGAGGGCAATGCCTTTGCCACATAGATTTTGTAGCTTTTAACAGTAATCCCAAATTGTTCTGGTTTTAACATATAACATGGAAAAGGCTTAGAGAAATTATGCCAAAATAATTTACCTCTCATATTTACCTGTACAGGTGAGATGCATTGACTCTATTGTCAATATAAAACTTTGTATATGAAATTAATGTATTTATGTTGTTTTATACAAAGAGATAGACAGAAAGATTGTGGACATGAAGGGATGTAGAATGTGAATGTGCCACAAAATGCTTAGCAACATATCAAAATGCTACAGGAGGTATTACCATTGGTTTGGTTTGCTATTGATTTTTCTCTCACTTTCTCCTCTGATTATGTGGTTTACTTTGAGGCCACTTCTCTGTTGATTTGTTTTTCTAGGTCATGAGATAGAGGAAAGCACATAATAGTCTTGGCACCCATAATTTTTCAACTTACAGTAATTCTCACCACACCTCATTGTAGATGAAAACTTCTAGTAATTTCAATAATCATTTCAATAATTATTCATGTTTAAGATATTAAATTGTTAAATTTTTCTAGACTTTTTACTTATACACACACACACACACACACACACACACACACACACACACACACACAACCCCCACTGTGCTTTCAGTCTTAAAAAAGAAACAGGAAAGGATGAGTAACAGGCAAGTCAAGAAATATGGTAAATATAAAAATATATGCTAAAAGCACGTTGTGCTTAACTATACTTTTTAATAATCTCTTGGAAAACTAGACACGACATCTATTATTAGATTTTCAAATTTATTTTTATTTTTTGCATAATACATCTATTTATGTAAAATATAGAGGTAATACAAGTGAATATTCATGTTGAGAATAAAATAAAAATATTGAGAATAGGGGCAATATAGAGAAAGTATTATGTAGGACATTGGTATGAGTATGAGAAGTGGTAAAAAATCAGAACAAAACACAAACAAGGTGCAGATGCACTGTACATTTTTTCTCTTCTGAAATGTTATCAAAAATGATAAATATGACCACAAATATAAAATGTTACTCTTCAAAAATGTTATCAAATAAGACTCTGTATGTTTCAGTTCTCTCAGGCTCACTTTCTTCTACTGTAAAATTCACATTCAGATCATTATCTGTCCTGTCAAAACTGTGGGTGCAATCTTGTTTTACAACCGTGTGTTAATGAATTGACTGAGTTTATTTAAAGATTGCATTTTTTCACGAATCTTATTTCATCTTTACTATTGCCATGACCATGAATTTATTTATTAATATCCTCTCCCAAATGATTTAAATTTCAACCTTATCTAGTATATTGAAAAAAGGTTTTCCCAATTAAAAATTATGAGAGAGCAGGAGGAAAGTGGTAATGATATGAAGAGGTCTGTGTCTGTGTTTGTGTGCGTGTGTGTGTGTGTGTGTGTGTGTGTGTGTGTGTGTGTGTGTGTGTTTGAATGTATGAAGTGAATACTATTGAGAGAAAATTGGGATAGTTGATTGTGAGGAAATTTGCACAGTCTCATGGGAAAGTCTATCCTGAAAACAAATGATTCCTCTTCACCAATACTATTTGTTGATACTATGTATTTATGTTTAACTCTAATATACTTCCATTGTTTATATTTCTTACTCAGTCTTTTTATTTATTAGCCTATAAGGCCTGATTCATTTTCTTCAGAAAAATTATCAAATTCCATATTACACATATAGGACGTAAAGGGTCTAGACAACAAATTTTGACTAAATTGTTATCCCATTTCAGTCTTGCACTTGTGTTCTCTAAAGGAGAAGAGAGTTTGGTATTAGATAACTAAGATTTCTTTTCTCAGCCAAATAAACAGAAAGGATAAAGTAAATAATAATAATAAATAACATATAAAAATAAATGGAATATTGGGCAATATTAACACCAAGAAATGTCTCTGAATTCACTCATCTTCCTGCTTCCATTCACTTAAGCAAATGGAGATCTTTTTTAAAAAACTTGAATTTTGATGTTAAAACTGACTCAAAAATAGTGTAATGGTATCCAGGTTAAATATTTCTAAGACAAAACAGGGCATTGTTTTATTCAGCACATGACTTGAGATAGAGCAGTTTCTAATAAGGAAGTTTCCTGTTAATGGGTAAAAGAGATTTTTAAATTGATATGCTTTTATAAATCAGCTCTGCAGACATTGAATTCTACTTTTCAAAATTAGGCTAAGAAAATGAAATCTTCCTAAGTAGTAAGCATATCGATTATAGTTGATCTTACGTAATTTTCTGAAATATTGCCAAATGGGGTTTAAAGATCTAAATCTTGTTATCTTTTCCTATTTTTCTGCTTTTATGATTTGTTGCAAAATAATGCAGGCTTGCACAGCTGAGGAAAACATTATTACAGTCACACCAAGCAAGGGCCAAGATGTGGTCAAAACTTTGAGTTAGCGCAGCCTGGAGTTGTATATCTCCAGGTGAATTGTTATCTACGGAATGCATTTTCAAAAGATAATTCTCTCCTATTGCTTGTCAGAAAAGCATGGTTTGTTTTTTTTTTTCAGAAGGATATAAGTTTATAATACTGATACTGTCTACTTACAAAATATAAAATTAACTTGCAGTTATATAAACATGACAAAAGAGGAAAGAAATTTACACCGGAGCTGTAGTGAGACATTCAGGTTTGGCAGCAGAAGCAGAATTAATGCAGAGAGAAGATGCCGTTGATAGAACAGTCCACATCAGAAAATCTCTGCTCTTGACAGCAAGAAAAGTTATCTAGATAGGTAAAGACACTTTAAATCCTATGTAATCCATTCACTTTGTGTTTTCCATGGCGTTCTGGTTCTGTAGTTTTGGGTTCCTGTGAGAAATGGTCCCATGTTGGCACTTACTGATTTCCTAGTATGCACACAAATTCTGATGTAAAATTGTCCATTACTTGGAGTAATTTAATGAAAATTCTTCCTTGCCACTAAAAGACTGTAACTACAGCAAAGGTCATTTACTTTCAGTAGTTCCTTTTTAAAAAAAGTTGTCAATATTCTGCCTAAGTATACTTTTTTTACTTCAATTGGTGGGAAATACCAATAGATTAGCCAGCAGAAATAAATCCAAATCCCCTTTTCAAATTCTAGTTTATAAATTTATTTTAAATTGTCTTCAAATTTAAAATATAATAATTACTGATTACAACATTGGATCAGTCATGTGAATATTCTGTGTCTTTACATTAACTTTGCAAAATTTGATTGAAGTATCTTATTATAAATGGCTGAATTATTTACACTGACCTGATGAGATGAATTGTTGCAAATGAGCAAAAAACAAACCACAAATAAAGAAACAGTAATGTTGAAAAAGGAGGAGCTAAACCTGGTAGTTATTGCATAAGGTATGTAAAACCAGATTTGACTGACTTGCCCAAGGAGCTTGGCTGAGCATCTCTAACTAAAAGGTACCATGGTCTTCTATTTCAGTCACAGCACAAGAGCTTGTTAATGATAAGGCCATCAAGGCCCTGAACACTGAGGGGTGCAATAACATGCAATCTATAGATCAGAAGGGGGACAACAGGTCCTCTCTATCCCCTCTCAGGAGCTTTTAATGTGATTGGATTTAGATTCATACTTATAATCCCTTCACCATATGGCAGAGCAGTTAAGTATATGGACTTTCCTATCTGCTTTAGTGGGTCAACAAGCTCTGCCATATAGTGATTTTGTAACTTTAAAACTGTACCTCCTTTTCCATATCTAAAAAACATGCAGCCAAGAAATAAGCCAATTTTGCAGAGGTAAGTAGAAGTCAAGAGAGGTAAATGTAAATGTAAACTATCTAAATGCATGGTAAACACTTACTAAATAACTAATATTATGAGAAAAAAAGTTGTAATATATATTTATGTCATGTATATATATCAATATAATGGATCTAGTTATTCATCATCCTTCTATTTAACCATCTACCTTCTACCTCATTACAAAAGGCATTCAACTTCTACCTTATTACCAAAAACCATTCCACCAAAGGAAAGCCTATAAGTTTCTTTGGAAGTTATTCAGGTGCTCATGAATTTTTAGCAGCTACCCAAATTTGATGCTATATGTCCAGAACTTTCTAAAAATGTTATGTACATGACTTCATGTGAAGCCCATACAGAGATAAAAACACATACTTGGAAACTGGAATAAATTAGAATTTCTTCTCCCTGTTTAATGTCTTCTTAGTGGAGTAGAGTATGTCCTTTTGAGCAATAGGACCCAGATTTGTAAGACTCCAAACTGCTTCATTAGGCCTGCTCTTCTCATGGTAACTTTGGCAGGATTTACATGCCATGAGGTACTAAGGAAGGAAAGTAAAATCAGAAAATACAAAAATAGCTACATTAAAATGTGGCTTAAGAAAGAGGTAAAGCCCAATAAACTTGGAGGTTAGTGAGAAGTGAGAATAAGATTCTGCTTGGTGAAAATCATCATTGACTGCAATTCCACATAGGCATCATGGAATTGTACCAAGATATATGAGTTTAGATATTGAATGAAGACATAAAAGACTGAAAGAAGCAGCAAAATTCCAAAAGAAATTTTGTGGATGTAATGTACTGTGCTATTTTCTGAGGGCTTTACTTGTTTTGTATGTTATTAGCAACCACAGATGAATGGAGTTGCCTCAGAGCCGCACTGTAAATCATCATCAGACTTCATTGTGATAATTACTATTTATTAATGCCTATGTTCCATACTGAAATGTCTTTCTGTGCTTACTTGCTCTTCTTTCTTTGCATTCCACTGATCATCAATCACAAAAGCAGCTTGGCCATTTCTCTCTGTCTTGCCTCAGTGAACTCTTACTTTCCTTGATTGTTAACCCCTTGCTGGAATGCACATGGCCTGTATGCCTCTCTGGGCTTCTATTCAACTCTCCCAATGGGCTTCTCTTCCTGGCACTGTGCTGCAAAGCAATATTTTCCATCTGTTGAATGAAGAGCATGACACAGGCAGTTTGATATGGTTTCAAAAACCACAGCAAACCAGTGATGCACAACTCACTTTTATTCCACAAGCCTGTGGGAGCCCAAAAGGATAAGAGGCCTTTCTGCTAGGCTGAACACAGAGCTTGGCATTCAGAAACAAATATTCCTCCCTGAAACACTCAATATGCTTCATATTCAAGCCAGAAACATTGTGTGTTAGAATAATCTAAAGATGAATCTAATCGGAAGTTATCTTGAAATGTGTGAGCAAGCTTCTCTTTCATACACCAGCTGTTTTCTTTTCATCAAATGTTTACTGGGTGGGGGATCAACCTGTGTTTTTTATGCAGTAGCAAGAATGTTTTGTGTGTTCTGAAAGAACCTATGAGGCCTTTCAATGTAGAAAAGAGGGAGAATGGTTCATCATGAGTTCAGGCAAATTTTGGAGTCTCTAATAATATCACATCCTCATATTTGGGAATATTTTTCTTTATAAAGCATGTTGAAAATTTATTTCATGGCTGCTAGTTCCCAATGTCAGAATGTTTATGACAGAATTGTTAAAATAGCATTGCTATGGGTATAAAAAATTTTTCACAAGCATTATGTAATGTACCACAGGATTTATAATACATTTTAACACATATGATTTCCCATTTTATTGAGTAGATAAAATAGAAAATCATATATTATTGAGTGGATAAAATAGGAAATCATGTGTGTTGTTGGATATTTTTAGGAGGTTTATTAGCTTTAAAAATCAAAATAAGGAAAATAATCTTGGTAATGGGAAAATATTGCTTGATGATATTCACTTATTCAAAACATGTTAATTGCTGTAAGTATATAAAAAATCAAACTATAATTTTTGGTGTGGTTCTCAGGACTCTTATGAAGTCCTAAACTCACTCTCATCAACAATATAATTTATCCGTGTTAAAATATCTAAATATTCTAGCATCTCACCTACTGTTCTTTCTGTCTGGAATGCCCTTTTCTATCAATTTTCTATATTATAATTCTAAATGCTATTTGATTTACTTGATTTAACCACTATTTAATTGATTATTACAATTCTAACCACTATTTAACTATTTGATGGTCTGAATAGCATTTGCATATTATTTTTGACAACGCAGTTTGCAACTGTAATGATAGCTACCTCTTACTGAACATGCACTGCTTTCAGACTCACTAGATGTCCTAATATCCCTATGATTTTGTGAGGCTACTATAATATTATCATGTCCATTTACAAATAAGGGAACAGAGTTCAAGAAACATTAATCAATTTGCTCAAGGTTACCTAATACCCATTAGTGAAACTGGGATTTAAATCCAAATGCGCCAGACTAAAAGCCGCTTTTTTGTAGTTTTAGTTTTGCGGATGCTTTTTGTGGACATGCACTGATAGCAGGGCCTAATCTTAATCCTTCTAGATTTCAACTCATCTACTTGTGCACTGGAGTTTACTGCACTAAATTGAATCTGTACTATCTTAGCCTAGTTTATTAGAAAATTTTAATAGAACTACCATTGGTTCTGTTTAGATACTTGTCTCAGATTTCACCACTTTACATATGAAATAATAATTATAATATATACAGATGAAATACTCAGGCATATGAATTTTATTGTATGTGTAGGTCTGTGGTATATTAAATTGCAGATTTTTTTAGACAAAAGACACTTTATTTTAAATACCTGTCACTCACATTTTCTCAAACTTACTGAATTCTTATGCTAATTTTGGTGGTTAAAACAAGTCAGAATTTTTAGCTGTTAAACGTTCTTTATTTTATTTTGGTACTATTTGATTGGTTTTTTTCTTAGAATTTCTTTAATTTTTAAAATTTGTCCTGAATTAATTTATCGAATGTAGGTGTAATTTATTTGCCATGAGTATTTAACTTTGTTCCTTGAAAACAAATAACACTAAATCTTTGAGAATGTACATGCATTTATAGAAACTAGGAGGGTGGTGGGAGTAGCTTAGAAACAGTGACAACTATAGCCTTTGAAGCAAAAAAAATGTTGTAAAACTTTTTCTATTCAAAGTCTATGCCAGCATGTGTTGCTTCTTAGGCAGTAAACAATTATGGTTACATAGACACCTAACACATTTATTCATCCTGTTACAGTTTGATTTTAAAATCTGTGCCTATGCAAATTTCGATGTAATTTAGGGTATATATATATATGTCTTTAAGAAAAAAAATTATTAACTTAATCGTGCAAAGTCCACAATATTTGGATCCTCTCTTCTTTAAAATGTGATAAAACTTACATAGGCCATCAACACTGAGTATTCTTACAAGTATTAATTTATAACAGTGTCATTTGGTAATAAAGTTCTTATGTATAAGATGCAATTTATACCATAAAAACATCTACAGTCTATTTGTGTATTTATGCGATTATTGAAAGAGATGAAACATTCCCCCTGGCTCCAGTCTTTCTTGTTTCCACACCATCCTTTATTGTCAATTAGAGGAATTTTTCTAAAACACAAACATTAATATAATCTATTCCTGCCTTAAAGTTCTTCATGAACTCTGTGACTTCTATGATAAAGTTCAGATTTGTTGGTTTAGCAATCCATATTATTTTTGGCACAGTTCCTGCCCACTTCTTTAGCCTTAACATCATCCCAAATACACCCTTGATGACAAGACATGCTTCCTTTGGTTTCCTGAATTCACCATGTTATTTGGGGAAATCTGGAGACATTTAGTGAAGGAAGTTATGTTTAAAAGGGCTCTTAAATGAGATCTGGAGATTGACAAGTGGAACAAGGGGCAGTGTGTGCAGGTGTGTGCCTGGTGTGAGGTGTTGGGCATGAGGAGTGAGGGCTGGCACAAGCAGAGGGGAAGATGTGGGTAGTAAAGTGAAGAGGGAGAGTTTGTTAGAAGAGTAAATGGATTGTGAGCTAGAGACTGGATAATGAGGAGGGACAATAGTTTTGTAACTCACAGATTGCCAGAACCCATTTAGTCTTGGAAGGGGCCTCAGAAATAAAACAGAGGAGATGAAGAATAAGAAGGGAAGAAAGGAGAAGGAGGGGAATAAAAAGAAGTAAAATAATAATAAGGAGAGGAAAGAACGCTGAATGCTTTAATAGAATTCAATTTTACAATTTCATTTTATATTAACATTATTTCAGCAAAAATATGTTTCTGTTAATATGAAATTCACCTAACTTTGTTACGCTTTTAGATACTAGGTACATCCCTTTAGATACATCCCTAAAAAAATAATATATAAATCATTTCACATTTAACATTGGAAGTAACCATCATTACATATTGAAAACTCAACAGTTAATCAAGTCCCAATTATTTGTACTCTTAATGTTCATGGTTAAATGTGTATCATAGCAACTGAAAAAAATCACAAACCTATTTTCTTATATTTAATTGCTGAACAGTGCTTCAAGTCATGGATTTCTTCTGCTGGTAATTGTTTAGTACTGTTGATATGACATAGTGGAAGTAAATACTATTTTAAAATATAGCAACATATTTCTTTTCCAAAGTTAAAATTACATAGCTCTATACCTCCTAAAACTTCCCCAACACATTTAGAAAGAGCTTTGAGAGAGAACAGAAGAAAAAGCTGATTCTCATTTCTCTTTTGAAGTTCAGTCTAAAAACAAAAGATCAGTCAGAAATAACTTATTTCTGAGCCAACTTCCTATCATCATTAATGAAATTATCTTTATCTCAATGAGTTAATAATTTAGTATTCTGATTTAATAAAGAAAGTTGATGGTTTTAAAGACACTGTTTTCTTTTGAGGCTAGTAAGAAGTAGAAAATAAATTATTAATAGACCACAAAAATGAATGTATAAATCTACTGTGCTGTTTTATTGTGCTTTAGACTTCATATATTTCTGATGTATTAATTATGAATTGCATATATACATTAAAATACTTTTTCTAGGCTTTGAAATTAACATTGTAACATAAACTAAGTTTGGTGTTTTTAATTTTAAGTGAATCCTTTTTATATGAGTTAAATTTTATTTAATGTATCAACTTACAAAGAAGATCTAGAAATAGACTTTAGTAAAGTTTGAAAGTGATGTTTTTTATCAACTTTGTTATTTGGATTGTATTTACAAAATACTTCTGGATGAAATATAAAGTAAGTGTTTCTCTATGAAGACTAAAGAGTAGCAATCATTTCCCTTTTTTTACATCTTTGAACTTCTGCAAAATCTCCTTTGATTTTGTCTTTTAGAGCCACCAATAGGTTAATTTAACTGACTTGGTGTTACATTTTTCTAATATAATAGGCTCGTTTCTTATTACTTGAATTGGGCAGAAATAACTGAGTATACAGATGATAATATATTATTCCCTTGAATTCAGAAGACTAGGATCATTTATACAGTAATCCAACAAAAATAATAAACAGAAGAGCCTTAAATCAATTTTATTATATATTGTATTTTTAGGCTTCCTTTTTTATTGTATACGTTTACATATTAAAATCTTTCTGAAAAACAGGTGCGGAGAATCAAATTCTTTGTTCCAAATTTTGTATTCCGTCTGCCCTTTTCTTCTTCTTCTTCTTCTTCTTTTTTTTTTTTCTTTTTTGAGAATGAGTCTTGCTCTGTTGCCAGGCTGCAGTGCAGTGGCATGATCTCGGCTCACTGAAACCTCCAACTCCTGACTTCAAGCAATTCTCCGGCCTCAGCCTCCCAAGTAGCTGGGATTACAGGCATGTGCCACCACACCCAGCTAATTTTTGTATTTTTAGTAGAGACGGGGTTTCACCATGTTGGCCAGGATGGTCTCTATCTCCTGACCTCGTGGTCTGCCTGCCTCAGCCTCCCAAAGTGCTGGGATGACAGGTGTGAGCCACCATGCATGGCCCCTTTTATTCTTTATTTAAGATACATGCCTCCAGTAAAATGGTGTGGAAAACCCACAGGCCTCTTGATCAACTCCTTCTTAGACATAAGCAGGAAACTTCTATGGAAGTGTACACTCAAAAAGATGAGTTCATCCTAAACCTAAGATTTTGTTTTTAAAATATTTATCATAGTTTCTGTAGGGTATAAATAACACAGTTGTCCCTTTTGCTTTATAGGCTTATTATAATTTCTACGTGTTATAATTAATTACAGAAAAAGCATAATTCCTAAGTGGAAGTTTTTCTTGGAATTGTAGAAATTAAGCACAGTAAACTTGTTTACATTTTGTAATAATATATTCATTTAATACCATGAACATCCCAAATAGTTAATATTATTTGTTAAGTACAACAGTTAGCATATCACATCAAAGTCACAAGAAACTCTTATAACTCAGAGGGTGAATCCCTCAATTTATGAAAAAAAATTGATTTTATTTTAGAAAATCTACCCTCATAAATCTAACCAGTAGAGTTATTATTTTATGTTGAATTATCAACTAACACTAAAATGATAAATTGTAAAGGTACAATAAAAGCAGATTTTTAAAGTCAGTCAACCATGTGTTTAATACTTTTCTGCCTCCTCTGAAAAACATGAAAAGTTGCAATCTCATTTAAGAGTTAAGTTGTAGTCAGTGCAAATAAGCAGATAATAACACCTGACAGTATAACTTCAGCGGCTAAATTTTGTGTAACAAGTTGTCAGTTATAAAATAATTGTGCTAAAAAAAGATGATAAAAACTGATGCTTAGGAAAATAAAATAGTTATTTAAGATTTCTCAGAAAATAAATGTAAAAGTTAGGGTCAAATTTATTAAGTCCCTTCATTTTCAGTCTTGCCAATATGCCAAAATGTTTTTATTTTTTTAGGCATATAAATTTAAACAATAGTATTCATATTCTGTGGACTATTTCTGGATGACTTCAAACAAGAGATAGCACTTTTACAGGACTGCAAAGGATGGGAATGATGAGTTATTAGCTTAATTCACACTCTGTGTAAGTCATAAGGAAGGCTAGTTGTTGTTCATATGTTTACACATTCTCCTTGAGAGTCACCTAAGGCAACAAATGGACTATTAATTTTTTTCTGTGTTTTGGTGTTAATCTTAGCAGTACAAAATTATTTTTGTTACTTCTAAATCCAATATCTATCTATCTATCTATCTATCTATCTATCTATCTATCTATCTATCTATATAGTTTGCAAATTGTCATAATCTCTTTTATTATGTGGTTCATGTAATGATGATTTTAGGTCTGTTTTGTACAATAGTTTGTGCACAGATTTCTGCTAAGGCATAAAGTCTGATTAATGACTAGAACGTAGACTATTATTTTGAGCATTTATCATATACATCACATGTAAACACCCCAGTTCTACCTTCCAACACTAAAAACTATAACAACATGCCCACAAGAGCCATAGACAGAAAGTCTTCCCTTCACAGGAATCACACTCTGCTGGTCAATGTGACCATTCGCAACAACACTTACATGTGCTTCTTTAAACATCCTACGGTAGAGACACAGATGAAGTTGTTGTATGTCCAAGAGGCTAGAGCAAATTTCAATGATATCTTCAGATGCATTACTTTCTCAGGTTGGATCTGAAGCAGGATCAGGAGGGTAGTGTGCTGTATCAGAGGACCAAAGCCAGGCTCAAGTAAGAGTGTTCTACTTGTTTGTAGGCAGAGGAGACACTCTGCTGTTGGTTTTTGAGATACTGCTGATTATTGGAAAGGAATTATGCTTTATTCTATTTCTGACTCTGAAAAGGGTCAGTTATTTTAGCTAATGCCATTCAACATCTCTCTGCTTCAGTTTCCTCATCTGTTGACTAGACATAGGACCACTTGCTCATAAAGGGCAAAAAGAAAAGAGCAAAACACAGATGTGACTAGTAGAAAGACAGAATATTAAGCTACTCCTATTTTATTGCTGCCTTTATTTATGTGAACTATATATCCAAAATCAACAATATGATAGTTATCGGTATGAGGTAACATTCCATAATCCATAGAGATTAAGGTCTTCTGCAGTGTAATATCTCATACTGCTGCCAAAGGGAGTATCTGAAACCATAAAACTGATCATGTCATCTCTATGTTACAAATACTTTAATAGCTCTTCATAGCATAAAAGAAAAATTCTAAAGTCTCACTCAGGACATGTAGGAGCCTTCTAAAACTGGATTCTATCTTCGTTTATAATTTTATTTTCTATCACATCTCCAGGTACATGCTGAGTTCTGTTCATACTAGATTATTTGTAGCTCCTAACTCAATGCATTTATTCCTTCACATACATTTCTGAATTCCAAGAGATTAGGGATTATGATGTAACTGTCTTCTTTTCTTCAACTGCCTGAGGGATTCCTGGATATAGAAGACTTTAAGTTCTTGTTTGTTGCATGAATTTATAGTGTTTAGAGCTCATAAAGTAGGATCATATGTCATCTCATTTAATTCTCAAATAACATTGTGAGTTGAGAGGGCAGGAATTATATTTTGCAAGAAACTGAGGTCGCTGGAGAGTAACTTGCTCACCTGAAGTCTCAAGACTGGTGAGTGAAGTAATCAGGGTTCTGTCACCTTTTCATTAATCTGAATGTACTTTTCATTAACATTTACTTGTATTAATAACAAAATGCAAAAATGGAGAAGTCTTTAATACTAAAAAATTTTTAGACCATTCTGCTTATTTCAAATACTAATCTTACTGATAAGGGGATATTCTAAACATAGTTAATCTTGTGTTGGATAATATACTTCAAACAATAATGAGCTTCTTCTGGTTTTTGAAACACCACCGACAAATTCAGCAATGTGTCAATGAAGCTATTAGTGCAGCACTTTTACTTATTCCCAGCTAAGTTTATGATGAGAACTAATAAGTTGCCGTTCACACTATGGCATAAAGAAAATTGATGTGGGTCTAAAGCATCAGGTAGAATATCAAATGCATATTTTTGTCCTAAATTATATTTTTATATAAATTTCAGAAGATTCATGAAGTTGACTTTCAGAGCATCTTCCTCTACAATTCCACTTGTGAACAATTGTTTCTTACCTTAATATGTCCTTAACATGTGACTAGTATAATATCACCATTTCTGGACAGTGGGCCATGATGATTAATTTTGTATGTCAACTTGACTAGTCTATGGGATACCCAAATATTTCATCAGACATTTTTTTCTGGCTGTACTATAAGGATGTTTTTGGCTATGATTAACAACTGAATCAACAGACTGAATAAAGTAAAGTAGATTGACCTCCGTATTGTGGGTAACCCTCATTCAGTCAGCTGAAGACCTGAATAGAACCAAAAGGCTGAGCTTCTGAGAGTATGGGCAGACTCTTCCTATCTGACAGCTTGAGCTGGGACATTGGCCTTTTATTGCTTTCAGACTCTAAATGAAACATGGGCTCTTCTTGGATCTCAAGCCTGCTGGCTTTCATACTGGAACTTTACACCACTGATTTTCTTGTTCTCTGGACTTCAGGCTTGGACTAGAAGTACATCATCAACTCTCTTGAGTCTCCAGCTTGCTAACTGCAGCTGTTAGGATTTCTCAGCTTCCATAATTGGTTGAGCCAATTTATTATAATACATGATGTCTCTCTTTCTTCTCTCTCCTCTCCCTCTCTCTCTCTCGTTTGTGTGTGTGTGTGTGTGTGTGCACACACATATAAATATAAATATAAATATATACACAAATTCCGTATTCTATTGGTTCTGCTTCTCTGGAGAGCCCTGACTAGCACAGGGGCTCACTATTATTATGTTTTACTCCTAAATAGTTCCTAATAGCATACATTTACAGTAATGAAAGGTGAGTGAAGCCCTGATAGCTGTACCAGAGACTAGGAGGAGAGTAGAGAAGTGAATGAAAACAGAGAAAGATTAGAGACCTTCATTATAACTCCCAAAGCTATAATCTGCTACTTCTCCTGAGAGCCATGTCTTCAGACAGTGGCTGCTAAGAAAAGTAACACAATTAAATTTGAAGTTTGGGGAAGATCAATTGTAAATTAAATCTGGAATCTGAATTAGAAGAAACCTTGAAGCATGTGACAGTAACTAGAGGTGGCAGTTGTGTGAGTATAAAAGGGTATTAGTTCTGTCAGAGCATGTTTAGACATTGGGAAATATAGGTTAGCAGCTTAGAAAGGCACTAAGTTGGAGACAAGTTTGGAAAGCATTCACATAAAGATAATCTCTGTCATTCAGGTGATGGACTGGTGTGTTGTTTACCACTCACTGGAGGGAGTGGACTACCAAAAAAGAAAAAAAAAAAAACCCATGGTGATTAAGGCTGGGTGCAGTGGCTCATGCCTGTAATCCCAGCACTTTGGGAGGCTGAGGCAGGTGGATTACCATAGGTCAGGAGTTCAAGACCAGCCTGGCCAACATGTGAAACTCCGTCTCTACTAAAAAATACAAAAATTAGCTAGGTGTGGTGGTGCATGTCTGTAATCCAAGGTCCTTGGGAGATTGAGGCAGGAGAATCACTTGAACCCAGGAGGTGGAGGTTGCAGTGAGCCAAGATTATGCTATTGCATTCCGACCTGGGCAACAGAGTGAGACTCCATCTCAAAAAACAAACAAACAGAAAAACAAAAACAGCAACAACAAAAAACACAGTGATTGAGAACTCAGGCCTTAGACTCTGACTGACTTGATGTCAAACTACCATTTCAAGAAGTTATATTTAACCTTGAACAAGATACTCAACTCTATCTTACCCTTGGTTTGAGCATTAACATAGAGATAATAACTATACTTATTTCAGGGAGTTTCAATTGAGGATTAGATAGGATAATACATGTAATATGTTTAGAATATACCTGCCTGACATTTACTATGTGCTCAATAGATGTTAGTTAATATTATTATTAATGTTATCATTACTTTATGCTGTAATGTATCTCCATTGGGTATATAGAATACTTGATAAAAAATTGAGAGGAAATTTAATGGTTCTTTTAAAAAATATGCTAGAGTCACAAGGTAGCACCTAGTGAATGGTAGTATATTCACAGGATATCCAAAATTCAGTTCAATGAAGAGGAAATCCAACCTCAGTGTGGAACAACTTTCAGTCTCCAAAATCAGTTTTTGTGAGTATGGAGTGATAATCTTTTACCCGTGTTTTTCAGAGTGAGAGCTTTACAAGAGGGTTGTCTAATAGTTAAATTTGTTTAAAGAGATATATTTCTGTAAACATGCTAAAGTGCTTCCTGTCTCTGATTAGTTCTTGCTGAATGACATGGCATTGCACAGTGTGAGTGCCTGAAATTTAAAATACAGGAAGCTCTAGATTATCCTTAATAAATAAATCATGTGTATTCCTTACGTCAGTTCTGCTAATGCTTTTGCAGAAGCCAAGGCTAGTATTGTGGTAAACTATCAATAATTAGGAATAACCA
Organism: Saguinus oedipus; assembly: GCA_031835075.1. NCBI lineage: Eukaryota > Metazoa > Chordata > Mammalia > Primates > Cebidae > Saguinus > Saguinus oedipus. The sequence continues at coordinate 33,691,648 of CM063169.1, read as the reverse complement.
GGTCAGCTATTTAGACCCTTGATATAACAGCAATATCTGTTCCTGTATATGTATATTTTTATTTTAGAACACTGAAGTGTGTTTTATTAAAAATTAGTTCCTAGAATGTATTTCTTCTTGTAGCCATTGATTTTTCTAAGAGACAATAAAATGTCCATAAAAGTAAACCAGTTTTGAACAGTAAAGTTAATCCTGTTGTTTAAGGTATCAAATTCTCTAAGTATTTACTAATACTTGATTGATTGCCTTGTATTGAAAATATCATTACTTGCCATACTCCTTGGCTGTATCTACAATACTAGTATCAAAAGGGGAAATCAGTTGGAAACAATAAAAAGCTAAAAAGGAAAAATTTTGATTCTTTATATTTTCAAAAAGAATAGAGTAGTCAACTCCATTCTGGGCCATAAATAATTTATTTTTAATGGACAAATCAAGCATATGATTAGCAGTTTATATTTATTTAATGTAAATTTATATTAACTTAAAAAACATAGTTTCATATATGTAAACACTTAGTTTCAATTCAAAGTCAGAAATGTAAAATAGTAACTAAATATAAAATTGGAGTGCTTTCACTTTAAAATCACGATAAGTGCCTATTCTTATTCTCCTCAAAGTCATAAGTTTGCTATGGGTCTGTTTTAGTTTTGATTTGCACCAAACATTTTTTCATTTAGCGAGTATACATTTTTGGAAATTTTGGCTTTAACACAAATGTATTCACATAAAAATTCAATAAATATAACTATGAAGTAAGCACTATACTTTTTATGGGCATACCTGGCTAAATAATCATGTGATCTTTATCCTAAAGAAATTTTTGTTAAACTAGGTGAAACAGTTAAGTGAATACATTTTTTTTTAACAGTATAGTGTGATAATAGCTATGATAGAGGCATTTATGGGATTCCAGGTGAGCACAGATTAGGGAAAATAAAATCATGTAAAGTGGTGATAAAAGTATAATTAGAATAGAGATTTTAAGAAGAGAATAACAGGATATTATGCTAGAGAGTTAGGTAGGCATCTTATTACAAATTGCCTTGTTGACTAAATTAAAGGGCTTGAATTTTAACTAGAAAACTAAAGAAAATGTATTATATAATTTTAATTAGAAGTAATATGCAAACAGAAATGCACTTTTGAAAGTTTACTCCCATTCTGGGAAAGAGTAGACATGAGAATGATAAGCTTGGAAGGCAGAAGACCAGTTTGGAAGTTGCTGCTATAGGTTAAATGTGGATTTCTGGGCTTATATGGCAGTTTATAGTGATAACAAATATACAGAGAAGTTGACATGCTTGACAGATCCTTAAAGTATAAATTCATAAGTCCTTGGTGAGGTGGATATGAGCAAGAGAGAAAAGATATTAGCACAGCTTTATTTTCCCCAAATTGTTCTTCCTCAAAAATAGAAAGACACTGGCTGGGCACGGTAGCTAGCACTTAGAATCCAAGAGACTGAGGTGGGTAGACTACTTGAGGCCAGGAGTTCGAGACCAGGTGAGCAACATGGTGACAATCCATCTTTACTAAAAATACAAAAGTTATTCGTGCATGGTGGAGCACACCTGTAATCCCAGCTAATCAGGAGGTTATGGCATGAGAATTGTTTGAAGCCAGAAAGCAGAGGTTGTAGTGAGCTGAGATCGTGCCATTACATTTCAACCTGGGTGCCAGAGCAAGACTCTGTCTCAAAAACAAAAAATTAAATAAATAAAAAGAAAAAGAAAAGAATAAAGACACACATATTTACACATTTTACAAGAATAATTGAAAATTGCTCTATGTAAACTATGTTTAAATGAAATTGTAAATAATACTCAATATCTGAGTAGGTATATATTTATTTACATGACTTTTAGTGCAAACATTATACATGGTTAAGAACCCTGTATTATTTTCCTGTGGCTTCTGTAAAAATCACACACTTGGTGAATTAAAACAACAGAAATTTATGCTTTATAACTCTGGAGTCAGGAATTATGAAATCAGTATCACTGGGCTGAAATTGAGGCATCATCAAGGCCATGCTACTTCTTGAGGAGCTAAGGGAGAATTCATTTCTTGCCTCTTCCAGCTTTTGAAGTTTATTAGTTTTTATTATTTATTAGTTTCTGCCCATAGTACTTCAATCTTGAAAGCCAACCATCTTAGAATCTGTCTTAACTTTGCCTTCACATTACCTCCTCTTCATGGGTAATGTGTTTCCCTGCCTTTCTTTATAAGGACACTTGTGATTGCATTTAGGGCCCACCTGACAATCCATAATAATCTCCCCATCTGAAGATATTTCAAGGTTTCAGGTATTAGGACCTAATACTTATTTTGGCAGTGGGTAGGGAGAAAACATTAATCACTTACTCAAATGCCTGTGGTTATATAGTTAAAAGAGTAAAATATCTAGACTAACTCTATTCCTTTCCTTCAAACATCAAGTATCCACTGATAGGATTTGTAAAGAAAGAGCTTGAATTTTGTAGAATGCTGTATAAATCCACTTGCAAAAAGTCCCTAGAAGAAGCAAATTCATAAAGACAAAGAGTCAGATAGAGGCTATCAAAGGTCAGGGGAAAGAGGACACTGAGAGTTATAATTTATTGGGTACAGAGTTTCTGTTTGAAATGGTGAAAAAGTTTTGGAAATATATGGTATTATGGTTGCACAATATTGTGAAAGTACGTCTGCCACTGAATTATACACTTAAAAGTGGTTTCAATTATAAATTTCATGTTATTTATATTTTACCACAATTTTTAAAAAGTTAATAGAAAAAAAAATGTTTTGCCTCATTAAGAAAAAGCTGATCTAAATATCAGGGCACAGAGACAGAGACTTAAGGTCAGAAATGACTCAACTTTTTCTCTGTCCCTTGGCGAAATCTGTAACACCATCAACATGACCTCAAATGGATATTTTGAGAGTTGATTTTGTGTAAGAGATCCTAGGAGCAAGACAGAAACAACTGCAAAACAATTAGGCAAAAAAATATGAGTAGAGACAAAAACAAAACAAAACAAAAAAAAACGGAGCTGAAACCATATTCTGCTGCAAGTAAGATTACAAAATAAATTTCAGAAATGTGAAAAAATATGATGTAAAAAAGCTAAGGCAACCAATTGGATGACATTAAAAAGATAGAATGGAACTGAGAAAAAATAGTTTAAAAATGCGTATGTGTAGAGGATGTATACTTCCGGCCATGATGTAGTAATAGGTACTGTGTTTGCATTTTCTTTTAAAAGAATAAGAAAAGAGAGAGAGGAAAAAAACACATGATCTACTGATTTTTCAGACATAGGATAAAAAGGAAAAAAGAATAATTCTTAAAGTAAGGGAAATAATTGGAATAGGTGCCACAGCATTTTGCTTAGCATGGTTTTCAGAATGTAATGCAGACAGGAAAAATCAAGCAGAACCTGTCTGTTCCCTGGAGATAAAGATTAGAATTTGGAGAAATCAAATTGCTACAATTTGGGGGGCAGCATAGTAGAGGGAAAAAGGACCCATGTTAAAAGGCTTCAATGATCTCCAGAAAGTGCCTCTTGAATTTTTGACTACATACTAATCTACACATATTAGTGAGATCCGTCTAAGGCCAAAGGGAAGAATGACAATAACAAAAATGCTCTATGTAAGTCTGGGCGCAGTGGCTCACACCTGTAATCCCAGCACTTTGGGAAGCCTGAGCAGGCAGATAACTTGAGTCCAATAGTTCAGGACCAGTTTGGGCAACATTGTGAAACCCTGTGTCGACCAAAAATGCCAACATTAGCTAGACATGTGGTGCATAACTTTACTCCCAGCTACTTGGGGGACTGAGGTGGGAGAATAGCTTGAGGCTGGGAGGCAGAGTTTGCACTGAGCCTGGGGGACAGAGCAAGACTTTTTCTCACAAGAAAAAAAAAGAAAGAGAGAGAGGAAGGAAGGAAGAGAGGATGGAAGGAAAGAAAAAGAAAGAAAGAGAAAGAGAGAAAAGAAAGAAGAAAGAAAGAAAGAAAAGAAGGAAGGAAGAAAAGAAAGAAAATCCCCGTGTAAAACGGTACCCCAAACAGTCCCTTTCATAATTCATTTGGATATTTGGATTTAGGTAAAATCCTCAGAAGTATCACATTAGTTCTTCAGGAAAAATCAAGCCAGAAGACTATGGAGCATTATCTTTGAAGTACTGAAACGGAAGGAAATACCTGTTTTGTTGTTTTTGCTTTTTTTTTTTTTTAGAGTCTGGCTCTGTCACCAGGCTAGAGTGCAGTGGCAGGATATCAGCTCACTGCAACCTCTGCCTCCTGGGTTCAAGTAATTCTTCTGCCTCAGCCTCTCAAGTAGCTGGGACTACAGGCAGGTGCCACTATGTCCAGCTCATTTTTGTATTTTTAGTAGAGACGGGGTTTCACCACATTGGCCAATCAAGAGATTGAGATTGATGGTCTCAATCTCTTGACCTCATGATCCTCCCACCTGAGCCTCCCAAAGTACTGGGATTAAAGGTATAAACCACCTAATTGGCTGAGAAGCCTCTTAACCTAGAATTACATCATTCTGAATTGAAAGTGAAATAGTTTCCTGACAACAAAATAAAAGAAAAGTAATCATCAGCAGGTCTATGCTAATATGATTATAAACTTGTCAGGCAGGAAGTAAATAATGCCACATAAAAATGTAGAGCTAAAAATAAGGAGGAAAGCCCCTTTCTTTTCTCCAAGAAAGCCAAATATTTGGGTAAGACACAAGAAAAGTAAGAGTAAATTAATCATACTGTGAGCAAAAGTCAGAAAAAAAAAGGTAACAACAGAAATCACTGAAAAAGAAATACTGAAAAAAAGAGAAAAATTAATGAAAACTAAATCTGATTCTCTAAGTAAATAACTGCAATTAATAAACCTATGCTCAGAATAGTTGGAACAAAAAAAGATGACACATGCAATTTACCATTGTCTAAAATAAAAGAGACCTCATGGTACTAAAAGAATACTAAGAGAATTTTTGTGTGTGTGTGTGTGTCTATTTTATATTATTTTATTTTTTCTTTAATTTTTATTGCATTATAGGTTTTGGGGTACATGTGCAGAACGTACAAGATAGTTGCATAGGTACACACATGGCAGTGTGTTTTGCTGCCTTCCTCCCCTTCACCCACACTTGGTATTCATCCCCAGACTATCCCCCCCAGCCCCCCTGCTGTCCCTCCCCCATTTCCCCCAACAGTTCCCAGTGTGTAGTAGACCGCCTCTCTGTGTCCATGTGTTCTCATTTTTCTCACCCACCTATGAGTGAGTATATGCAGTATTTCTTTTTCTGTTCTTGTGTCAGTTTGCTGAGAATGATGTTCTCCAGATTCATCCATGTCCCTACAAAGGACACAAACTCATCATTTTTGATTGCTGCATAATATTCCATGGTGTATATGTGCCACATTTTCCCAGTCCAGTCTATCATCGATGGGCATTTGGGTTGGTTCCAGGTCTTTGCTATTGTAAACAGTGCTGCAATGAACATTCGTGTGCATGTGTCCTTATAGTAGAACGATTTATAGTCTTTTGGATAGATACCCAGTAATGGATTGCTGGGTCAAATGGAATTTCTATTTCTAGGTCCCTGAGGAATCGCCACACTGTCTTCCACAATGGTTGAACTAATTTACACTCCCACCAACAGTGCAAGAGTGTTCCTATTTCTCCACATCCTCTCCAGCATCTGCTGTCTCCAGATTTTTTAATGATCGCCATTCTAACTGGTGTGAGATGATATCTCAATGTGGTTTTGATTTGCATCTCTCTAATGACCAATGATGATGAGCACTTTTTCATATGTTTGTTGGCCTCATGTATGTCTTCTTTTGTAAAATTTCTGTTCATATCCTTTGCCCATTTTTGAATGGGCTTGTTTTTTTTTTTTTTTTCTGTAAATCTGTTTGAGTTCTTTGTAAATTCTGGATATCAGCCCTTTGTCAGATGTGTAAACTGCAAAGATTTTTTCCCATTCTGATGGTTGCCGATTCACTCTAGTGACTGTTTCTTTTGCCGTGCAGAAGCTGTGGAGTTTGATTAGGTCCCATTTGTCTATTTTGGCTTTTGTTGCCAATGCTTTTGGTGTTTTGGTCATGAAGTCCTTGCCTACTCCTATGTCCTGAACGGTTTTGCCTAGATTTTCTTCTAGGGTTTTTATGGTGTCAGGTCTTACGTTTAAGTCTTTAATCCATCTGGAGTTAATTTTAGTGTAAGGTGTCAGAAAGGGGTCCAGTTTCTGCTTTCTGCACATGGCTAGCCAGTTTTCCCAACACCATTTATTAAATAGGGAATCCTTTCCCCATTGCCTGTTTTTGTCTGGTTTATCAAAGATAATATGGTTGTAGATATGTTGTGTTGCCTCCGATGCTTCTGTTCTGTTCCATTGGTCTATATCTCTGTTTTGGTACCAGTACCATGCTGTTTTGATTACTGTAGCCTTGTAGTATAGTTTGAAGTCTGGTAGCGTGATGCCTCCTGCTGTGTTCTTTTTGCTTAGAATTGACTTGGCTATGCGGGCTCTTTTTTGGTTCCATATGAAATTCATGGTGTTTTTTTCCAGTTCTGTGAAGAAATTCAATGGTAGTTTGATGGGGATAGCATTGATTGTGTAAATTACTTTGGGCAGTATAGCCATTTTCACAATATTGATTCTTCCTAACCACGAACATGGAATGTTTCTCCATTTGTTTGTGTTCTCTCTTATTTCGTTGAGCAGTTGTTTGTAGTTTTCCTTAAAGAGGTCCCTTACATTCCTTGTGAGTTGTATTCCTAGGTATTTTATTTTCTTTGTAGCAATTGTGAATGGCAGTTCGTTCTTAATTTGGTTCTCTTTAAGTCTGTTATTGGTGTATAGGAATGCTTGTGATTTTTGAACATTGATTTTATATCCTGAGACTTTGCTGAAGTTGGAGAATATTATAAACAGTTTTTAGTTGATAAATCTTACAACTTAGAAGAAATAAATTCCTTGAAAGAAGTAATCTACAAAATGCCACACAAAAGAAATAGATAACATGAATAGTACCATGTCTATTAAATAAATTGAATTCATAATTGAATTTTTTCAACCAAAAATACTCCAGAATCATGTGGCTTCACTTCTGAATTCTTCCAAACATTTAAAGCACCAATTCTACACAATTATTCTAGAAAATAGAAAAGAGGAGAATGCTCTGTGTTTTGTGAGAATATCATTGTCCTAATACCAAAATCTGACAAATCCATTCCATTAATAAATTTGTCTAATATCTCTAATGAATGTAAACATAGAAATCTTTTAAAAATTTTAAGAAAATCAAACCCATAAATAAGACATTGTAGTGGGTAGAATATTGAATCTCCAAAGCTGCCAGTGTAATAATCTCCGTGATCTACGACTATGTTACCTTGCATAGCAAAAGAGATAATTAGGCTGAAAGTTTTTAAGTGGGAGATTGTCTTGGATTATTTGATTGAGTCCATTGTAATCAGAAGGGTGCTTAAAGGGGGAAGAAAGAGGCAGGAAAGAGAAAGAGATGAAGAGTGGAAGAGAGCAATAGAGAGAGAAAGAGAGATAGAGAGAGAGCACGAGAGTGCTGTAAAGAGGAATTGTCAGAGAGATGCAAAGTTGCTGGCTTTGAAGATGGAAATTAGAGGTCATAAACCAAGGTATGTGAGTGGCCTCTTAAAGCTGTGAAGGACAAGGAAATCAATTCACCCTTTGAGCCTCCAGAAAGGAACACAGTCAGGCCAATACCTCAAATTTAGCCTAGTGAAGCTGATGTTGAACTCCTAACCTATAGACAACTTTGGGTTGTTTTAAGCAATTAAGTTTGTGGTAAATTTTAATAGGGGCAATACAAAAAATGATACAGATTTTTAAAAAGTATGTTCAAGTAGCATATGTACCAGAAATACAATAATGGCTTAACATTAAAAAATCAATCAATGTAGTTTATCATATTTACAGACTAAAGTCTAATCCACTAAAGATGAAAGTTCTGTGCAAAAATAATAAATCAATAAAAGGAGATTGAACATTAGCAATGTGGCAGAATGGGGCTTTTTAGAACTTATCTTTCTGTAGAAATATCCATCTGAACAACTATCCATGCAAGATAGTTGTTCAAGTGGATATTTCTGCAGAAAGAATAAAGAAAATGCAAGAACATACTTTCAAAGATCTAAGGAAACCAGGTGAGAGATTACAGAACCTATGTGTAGCACAGAAATAAATGTGTATGCGAGCACACACACTCACACACACACACACACTGAAAAGGGTGGGGAAAGACAATTTCACACTATCTGTGTCACCCCTTCTCCAACCCCAGGTAGCACAGCGTGGAGACAGATACCATTCATGTGGGAGAAGCCTAGGAAAGTGAGTATAGGACTTGGCCTTGAATCTCAACACTTACGTCACTTCAGTAAAATCCAGCACCAGCCAAACCTCTACAGTTCCGGGCTCTAGGCCAGTGCCTGTGACTTGGTGCACCATGGTGCCAAGCAAGATCCCCAAGCCTCAGGCACAAGGCCCCCTCCACCAGCAGAAACATAATGAAAAAAATAAAGTGAAGAGCTGTTTTTTTTCTAATATAAACAAAATTAACAAACATCTAGCTAAACTTACTTTTTAAAATAATCAAATAAATCAGAAATAAAAGGGGAGTCATTATAACTGACAGAACAGAAATACAAAGTTCATAAGAGACTACTATGAGCAACTACATGCCAACAAATTGGATAACCTAGAAGAAATAGGCAAATTCCTAGACACATACAACCTTTGTAATATTGGGTTTCAGGGGTTCAGGGTGCCCTCAGCTCCCCTGAGAGGACATTTGTCCAGGTTCTTGGTTTCCTGCCCTCTCAAGAATGAGAGAGGGGCCCACAGCGCAGTGTGCAGTAAATGCCAGACTCAAAAATGTTTGTAGAAAGTGATTTATTTAGAGAGAGAAACAGGAGAAGTAGAGAGAAAGAAACAGCTCTCATATTGAGTAAGAAAATCCAGAAAGATGGAATCCAGGAGAAGAAAGCAGCTTCCACACTGAGTGGAAGGGAATAGAGAGAGAGATGGAGTTTAGGAGGGAAAGACAGGCTTCCGTGAGAGAGTGGAAGGGGACTCCAGGGGGGAAATCCAGGGGAGAGAAAGACTGCTTCCATGAAGGGAGTGTTCCTGGAAGGGGACCCAAACATGGAGTCTGAAAGGGTATGGAGGAAGAAAGGAAGGGGGGGACTTTTTACCTGGGAGGAACCCCCACCTTCTCCAAGACCCCAGGCCAATGAAAGGAGTTCCTTAGAACTTCCGCTGGAGTGATTGACTTAGTTTCTTCCCACACCCACGAAATTTGAACATAAACCATTAAGTCTCCCAGATGGAGAGAGATGGGAGTGGGGCATGGTGCTAGGAAGTTCTTGCCCTTAAAACTATGCCCCCTTGTGGACCCAGAAAGAGAACACCTTCCCTCATTACCTCCCTCTGAACAGAAAAGCCCAACTTATGTTGTAATTACAGACATCGATCCTCTTTAACTACTTCCTGCTGAAATGGGGTGTAGAAGGGGCTCTGCAGCTGAGGTTTCCTCCAGATGGGAGACTTTCAGGGGTGCAAGTTGATCCTGAGGTCCACGATAGAGTCCAAGAGCCAAGGACATACAGGGTTCCAGCGGCAGGATTATTTGTGACTTCCCTGAAGATCTTGTTGGAAAAACAGATGTAGATTTTCCAATGGCTTGCAGAATGAATGGTTGTCTCCTGGAACTTTAGGCTGTGCAGTGGAGGGTCTATGACCTTCCTCAGGAGGTATCCAAGGCTTCAGCTGGGTGTGATGAATTATGAGTCTATTTCTACTACCTTAATTGCCATTGGAGTGGACAGAATGACTGAAAATGGTCCTTCCCAGGATGGGTCTAGAGAGGGAGAGTCTGAGTGGAGAGAATTAACAAACACCAAGTCTCCAGGGCAGGAGATAAATACTGAGAAGGCCATGCAGTGTCCAGGAGAAGATAACTTCCTGGACCTCTATGGTCAGCTTTACCCAGGGCTCTGTGAGGGTGATGGTTTGTGTTGGCATATGTTCCAGGCACCTTCAGTTCTGCCACTGGGTCATCTGGCCAGACACCTCAGGCCCTGGGGACCTTCACCCCCTGGGACAGTGTGCTTTCTAGTGACTCCCTTGGCACAGCAGGCATGGAAGAGATGGTGGTCCATTCCTCTGGGGACAATTTCTTACAAAATGTCCCTTAAGACCACACTGGTAACAAGTTCTGCCAGACTGGTGGCTAACCCAATCCTTTCCCTCACTTGAGCCCTGGGGTCTGCTTGCCCAAAAGTCATGATTAAGGCAGCAGCCTTTCTCTGATATCTCCTGTTCCTTTCAGTCTGTTCCTTCTGGTCTCTATTATAAAACACCATGGTTGTCTGATTCAATGATTCTAGACTCTGTTTTGGCCCCAAAGTCAGCTTCTGAAGCTTCCTCCTGATATCTGCTCCTGACTGAGTAATAGACTTTTCATTTAGTAGTAACTGACCCTCTATGGAGTCTAGTGATGGGGGGGTAGACTTCCTTAAAGCCTCTTGCAATTGCTCAAGGAAAGCTGTTGAGTTTTCTTCCCTTTACTTTGGGGGTTAGGTTTTTCACTCTGCAGAGGGTAATTTGGCCATGCTGTTTGGCAGAGAAAAATAAGCCACCTCCTCCTTAAAGACTGTGCTGAATTGGTCCCAATTTTCCAATGTACACTTTAATGGAGACTTGAGCTTGGGAAAATTGGCACACATCTGAAATTGAACACAAAGAATGCCAGCATTCCCAGTTAAAGAAATTATAGCCACTTTGACCTAAGGCATCCTTTAGGTAAAACAGGTACTGAAATGAAACCTCTTTCAGTTAGTACTGTAAAGTTTTGTGTGCCCAAGATACATGAACCATCTTATCAGAGGGCCTCCTATGTACTGGATTTCAATCATGAACTACAGCATCATAGGACAACTCATACTGCCTGCATAACCTCCAGTGACTACCATAGAGGCATGTAACAAGAGGGGACTGTTGGGTTGGGTAGTAATCATACTAATGAGCCCTGACAAAGCCAGTGAGGCTCAGGAAATGGATGCCAATATGTCCCATCAAAAGTCCAATTTACACAGGCCAATTTTTAAAACTGCCCCAGGGTTGTCGAGTAGTAGCAGCTTTGGATTGCAGCTCCTAGTGAGAGTACGGAGGGTGAGTGGTTGCCACATTTCCAGATGGATTTTTGTTGCTCACAGACCAGGAGATTCCTGGGTGGAGGAGCACCACAGGTCTCCAACACAGCTGTTTCAGCCAGTGTGTCAGGTCTCCACACAAAATAAAACTCACACAGGTCTGGACGCTGTTTCAGCTGGTGACTGGAGTGCCTGGGAGACAGAGTCACCAGTGCAACTGATAAAAAGGGGACTGAAATAGGGAGCCAGGCCAGGAGATTCACAGGTGAAAAAGCACCAGGAGTCTCCAGTGTGGCTGTTTCAGCCAGTGCAGCAGGTCTCCACACAGAATCTCACACAAATCTGGGTGCCTTTTCAACAGGCAACTGGAACGCCTGGGAGACAGTTGCCCATTCAACTGATAAAAAGGGGACTGAAATGGGAAACCAGGTCAGGAGATTCCTGGGTGGAAAAGAACCTCAGCACAGCTGTTTCAGCCAGTATAGTGGGTCTCAGCACAAAATCTCACACAAATCCGGGTGCCTTTTCAACTGGCAATTGGAACGCCTGGAAGACAGAGTCGCCTGTTCAACTGAAAAAAAGGGGACTGAAACAGGGAGCCAGGCCAGGAGGTTCCTAGGCAAAAAAGTGCCACGAGCCCCCAGCGTGGCTGTTTCAGCTGGCACAGCAGGTCTCTGCACAACATCTCACACAAATTCGGGTGCCTTTTCAACTGGCAACTGGAATGCCTTGGAGACAGAGTCACCCATTCAACTGAAAAAAGGGGACTGAAACAGGGAGCCAAGCCAGGAGATTCCCAGGCAAAAAAGTGCCATGAGCCCCCAGCACAACCTGGGCACTGTTTCAACTGGTGACTCGAATGCCTGGGAAACAGAGTCACCCTTTCAATGGAAAAAAAAAAAGGGGTCTGTGGCAGGGAGCCAGGTGATCAGACACGGCCAGTCCCACCCTCACAAAGACCAGCAATCTGAAATGCTCTGGCTTAAGAGTTTCACAGCAAGTACAGGTGAACCTGGGATGGTCCAGCTCTGTGGGGGAGCGGCATCTGCCATTACTGAGGTGGTCGTACTCTGTCATTGCTGAGGTGGTCTGCCGTTAATGAGGTAGTCCACCACTACCAAGGTAGTCTGCCATTATGGAGGCAGCCCGCCATTGCCGAGGCAATCAGCCATTGCCGAGGCAGTCTACCATTCCAGAGAGAGTCTGCCATTACAGAGGCGGGCTGCCATTGCCCAGGCAGTTCTAACCATAAGCCTATAAACAGGACTGCAGGAAAGTTCATACGGCAGCTGGGCGGAGCACACAACAGCTCAGCAAAGCCTTTGCTGGCAGACTATGACTAGGCTGCCTCCTCGCTGGGCAGGTCATCCCTGAAAAAAGGCAGTAGCATGACAGAAACTTACAAATGAAGCCCTGTCTTCTGAGGACAGAGCACCTGGGGGAAAAAAGGCTGTTATGAGTTCTGCTGCAGCAGACTAAAATGTACCTGCCCAGCAGCTCTGAATGGAAGAATGCAGCCCACGGCTCAGCACCTGAGCTCCTATAATGGACAGACTGTCTCTTCAAGCAGCTCCTGGACCCCTGTTTATCAAAAGAATCACCTCATAAGAGAGCTCAAACTGACATCTGGCAGGTATCCTTCTGGGATAAAGATAGCAGAAGAAGAAACTGGCAGCAACTCTTACTGTTCTGCAGCTGCTGCAGGTGAGTCCCAGGCAAGCAGGGTCTGGAGTGGACCTCCAGCAATCTGGAGTGGACCTACAGCAGAGGGGCCTGACTGTTAGAAAGAAAACTATAAAACAAAAAGAAATAACTTCATCATCAACAAACAGGATGTCCACTCAGCGCCCCCTTCTGAAAGTCACCAACTACAAAGACCACAGGTAAATAAATCCACAAAAATGGGAAGAAACCAGTGCAAAAAGAATGAAAACACCCAAAACCAGAACAACTGTCCTTCTCCAATGGATCACAACTCCTCACCAGCAAGGCAACAAACTAGATGGAGAATGAGTCTGATGAATTGACAGAAACAGGCTTTAGAAGGTGGGTAATAAGAAACTTCTCTTAGCTAAAAGAAGATGTTCTAACCCAATGCAAAGAAACTAAGAACCTTGAAAAAAGGTTTGATGAAATGCTAATCAGAATAAACAGTTTAGAGAGGAAAATAAATGAATTGATGGAGCTGAAAAACACAACATGAGAATGTCACAAAGCATACACAAGTTTCAATATCAGAATTGACTAAGCAGAAGAAAGGGTATCAGAGGTTGAAGATCAACTCAATGAAATAAAATGAGAAGGCAAGATTAGAGAAAAAAGAGTAAAAATAAATGAACAAAGCCTCCAAGAAATATGGGATTATGTGAAAAGACCTAATCTACATTTGATAGGTGTACCTGAATATGGTGGAGAGAATGAATCCAACCTGGAAAACACTCTTTGGGATATTATCCAGGAAAACTTCCCCAACCTAGCAAGGCAGGCCAATATTCAAGTCCAAGAAATACAGAGAACACCACAAAGATATTCCTCAAGAAGAGCAGCCCCAATGCACATAATTATCAGATTCACTGGTGTTGAAGTGAAGGAGAAAATGCTAAGGGCAACCAGAGAGAAAGGTTGGGTTACCCACAAAGGGAAGTCCATTAGACTCACAGCGGATCTCTCAGAAGAAACGCTACAAGCCAGAAGAGATTGGGAGCCAATATCCAACATCCTTAAAGAAAATAACATTCAACCTAGGATTTTATATCCAACCAAAGTTTCATAAGCAAAGGAGAAATAAAATCCTTTATGGACAAGGAGTTGCTGAGAGATTTCATCACCATCAGCTCTGCCTTACAAGAGCTCCTGAAAGAAGCAGTAAACAAGGAAAGGAACAACCAGTACCAGCTACTCCAAGAACATACCAAATGGTAAAGACCAATGATGGAATGAAGAAAATGTGTCAGCTAATGGGCAAAATATCCAGCTAGCATCAAAATGGCAGGATCAAATTCACACATAACAATATTAAACTTAAATGAAAATGGACTAAATGCCCCAATCAAAAGACACAGACTGGCAAATTGGATAAAAAGTTAAGACCCATTGGTGTGCTGTATCCAGGAATCCCATCTCACATGCAAGAAAACACATAGGCTTAAAATAAAGGGATGGAGGAAGATCTACAAAGCAAATGGAGAGAAAAAAAAAAGCAGTAGTTGCAATCCTAGTCTCTGATAAAATAGACTTAAAATCAACAAAAATCAAAAGAGACAAAGAAGAACATTACATAATGGTAAAAGGATCAATGCAACAAGAAGAGCTAACGATCCTAAATATATACACACCCAATACAGGAGCACCCAGATACATAAAGTAAGTTCTTAATGTCTTACAAAGAGACATAGACTCCCACACAATAAGAGTGGGAGACTTTAACACTCCACTGTCAATATTAGACACAACAATGAGACAGAAAATTAACAAGGATATCTAGGACTTAAACTCAGACCTGGACCAAGCAAACCTAATAGACATTTACAGAACTCTCCACCTCAAATCCACAGAATATACATTCTTCTCAGCACTACATCAAACCTACTCTAAAATTGACCACATAATTGGAGGTAAGTCACTCCTCAGCAAATGGAAAATAATGAAAATCATAATAAACAGTCTCTCAGACCACAGTGCAATCAAGTTAGAACTCAGAATTCAGAAACTAACTCAGAACCACACAGCTTCATAGAAACTGAACAACTGGCTCTTGAATGTTTACTGGATACACAATGAAATGAAGGCAGAAATGAAGATATTCTTTGAAACTAAGGAGAATGGAAATGCAACATACCAGAATCTCTGGGACACATTTAAAGCAGTGTGTAGAGGAAATTATATAGCAGTAAATGTCCACATGAGAAGCAAGGAAAGATCTATAATCGACATCCTATCGTTAAAATTAAAAGAGCTAGAGAAGCAAGATCAAAGAAACTCAAAAGCTAGCAGAAGACAAGAAAAAACTAAGATCAGAGCAGAACTGAAGGAGATAGAGACACAAAATACTCTTCAAAAAATCAATAAATCTAGAAGCTGGTTTTTTGAAAAGATCAACAAAATTGACAGACCACTAGCCAGATTAATAAAAAAGAAAAGAGATGAGAATAAAATAGATGCAATAAAAAACAATAAAGGTGATATGACCACAGATTCCACAGAAATGCAAACCATCATCAGAGATTACTACAAACAAGTCTATGCACATAAAGCAGTAAACCTGGAATAAATGGATAAATTCCTGGACACTTGCATCCTCCCAAGCCTAAACCAGGAAGAAGTCAAAACCATGAATAGAGCAATCACCCATGCTGAAGTCGAGGCAGCAATTAATAGCTCCCCACCAAAGAAAGCTCAGATAAAGATGGGTTCACAGCTGAATTCTACCAGACATACAAAGAGGAGCTGGTACCACTCCTTCTGAAACTATTCCAAACAATCAAAAAAGAGGGAATCCTTCTCAAATCATTTTATGAGACCAACATCATCCTGATACCAAAACTCAGCACAGACTCAACAAGAAAAGAAAACTTTAGGCCAATATCCATGATGAACATAGATGCAAAAATCTTCAATAAAATACTGGTCAACCGATTGCAACAGCACATCAAAAAGCTTATCCATCATGATCAAGTAGGCTTCATCCCAGGGATGCAAGCACGCTTCAATATACATAAGTCTATAAACATAATTTACCACATAAAGAGAACCAAAGACAAAAACCACATGATTATCTCAATAGATGCAGAGAAAGCCTTTGACAAAATACAACAGCCCTTTATGCTAAAAACTCTCAATAAACTAGGTATTGACAGAACGTATCTCAAAATAATAAAAGCTATTTATGACAAACCCACAGCCAATATTGTAATGAATGGGTAGAAACTAGAAGCAATCCCTCTGAAATCTGACATTAGACAAGGATGCTGTCTTTTACCACTCCTATTCAATATAGTATTGCAAATTCTAGCTGGAGCAATCAGGCAAGAAAAAGAAATAAAGTGTATTCAATTGGGAAAGGAGGCAATCAAATTGTCTCTATTTGGAGACATCATGATTGTATATTTAGAAGACCCCATTGGCCCAAAATCTCCTGAAACTGATAAGCAACTTCAGCAAAGCCTCAGGATACAAAATCAATGTGCAAAAATCACAAACATTCCTATACACCAATAACAGACTTAAAGAGAGCCAAATCAAGAATGAACTGCCATTCACAATTGCTACTAATAGAATAAAATACCTAGGAATACAACTAACAAAGAATGTAAAGGACCTCTTCAAGGAAAACTACAAACCACTGCTCAATGAAATAAGAGAGGACACAAACAGATGGAGAAACATTCCATGCTCATGGTTAGGAAGAATCAATATCATAAAAATGGCCATACTGTCCAAAGTAATTTACAGATTCAGCGCTATTCCCATCAAGCTACCAATGACCTTCTTCACAGAACTGGAAAAAACCACCTTAAACTTCATATGGAACCAAAAGAGAGTCCACATAGCCAAGTCAATTTTAAGCAAAAAGAACAAAGCTGGAGGCATCACGCTTCTTGACTTCAAACAATACTGCAAGGCTACAGTAATCAAAACAGCATGGTACTGGTATCAAAACAGAGATATAGACCAATGGAACAGAACAGAGAGGCCTCAGGGGCATTGGCACACATCTGCAACCATATGATCTTTGACAAACCTGATAAAAACAAGCAATGAGGAAAGGATTCGCTGTTTAATGAATGGTGTTGGGAAAAGTGGCTAGCCATGTGCAGAAAGCAGAAACTGGACCCCTTCCTGACACCTTACACAAACATTAACTCCAGATGGATTAAAGATTTAAACATAAGACCTAACACCATAAAAACTATGGGAGGGGGCCGAGCGCGGTGGCTCAAGCCTGTAATCCCAGCACTTTGGGAGGCCGAGGCAGGTGGATCATGAGGTCAAGTGATCAAGACCATCCTGGTCAACATGGTGAAACCCCGTCTCTACTAGAAATACAAAAAATTAGCTGGGCCTGGTGGCACGTGCCTGTAATCCCAGCTATTCATGAGACTGAGGCAGGAGAATTGCCTGAACCCAGGAGGTGGAGGTTGTGGTGAGCCGAGATCTTGCCATTGCACTCCAGCCTGGGTAACAAGAACAAAACTCTGTCTCAAAAAAAAAAAAAAAAAAAAAACTGGGAGGGACAGCAGGGGCTGGGGAGTTGGGGAGGGATAACATAGGGAGAAATCCCAGACATAGGTGATAGGGAGGAAGACAGAAAACCACATTGCCATGTATGTACCTATGCAACAATCTTGCATATTCTTCACATGTACCCCAAAACCTTAATTGCAATAAAATATATATTAAAAAAAACTGCCCCAGAAGTGTAAACTTCTAGGGAGGGGCCATTAGAGCACACAGTTCAAAGAAGGCCGGCAGGGCATGGCTGAGGCCAGAACAATACCCTCAGGACCTGGGCCTCCTCTCCCCTAAGCCATCTTCCAGTTGTAGGAAAATGCTCTTAAGGTTGTGAGACCTGCCATTGACTATTTGGGGGCCTGGAATCAGTTTATCTATGATCTTTTAGATGGAAAAGTTCTGCCGTAGAGAGAGCCAATCCTAAGCAAGCCAAATGATACACCAAACACCAAGTCCCATAGCCTTCAGCTTCTGAATTTCCCCCAAAAGTGTCCACCAATTCAAGACTGACTCCACTGGGAACTTGCACCAGCAACCTTGCAGTTGTAGGCCTTACATCTTAACCAGCTGTGCAAACAAGCCACTTCCATAAAGGAAAGGCAGAAAGCTTTCTTAAGCCATATTTTGAATGAGAATGCTATACCCTGAGGCATAGTGGCCTGCCTAAAAGCCCGCTGGAGCTGATGGCCAGCAGCCTCTTACTTTTCCTCAGGTGCACCAGCAGAGGAAAAAAGCCGCTTGCCAATCAGTTTAAAAGCAGCATTTGCAGCTGTTGCTGGCCCAGCCGAGTGTTGCCCTGCCCCCTCGGCTTTCGTTCGCCATGTTTACCCTGCCAGAACCAGGTGTGCACTTGGGCCACTCCCCTTACCGGTCCCCATAGGGACCTGTGGCTGGCAGGCGATCATCCTGGGGAGCCTTTTTACCCTGCTGCCTGGGACTGGAGAATGACGGAGAGGCCTGCTAGAACCACGCGTCAGGCCACTGGGCTCCCCAGTCCCTTGCAGGCTGGGGCTGTACCTCCCCCCTCCCCCCTGTTTTTCTCTGGCTGACCTTTGCGTGTGCTGGGTTCCACCCCTGGGGCTGGGCTATTCCTGGCTAGCAAGGAGCGGAAAGAGGGGGTGCTCACGCTTTCCACCCCACAGGATTCCAAAGGTTTTGGTCCCAGAGATAGTATCCAAAGGATAGAGAAGAAGAAGGAAAGCAGCAAGCGAGCTTGGAGGTAAAAAACTGTGCTTTTAATTCCGGCTGGCCTGCACCAATTAAGATGGGCTGGGTCAAGCTGCTGCTCTGGTTCCCCACAGCCCTGCTTGGCTGTGGCCACTTCAGGTGTTTTTAAAGACACAGGACAGAATGGGGCTGGTTTTACTCATGATTTAGAAGTCTTCTCTGGTTGTACCCCTCTTCTGTACCCTTTCCTTGCTGTACCCCTCTTCTGACTATACCCCTCTTCTGGTGGACCCCTCTCCTGGCTGGCTCACCAAAATGTAATATAGGGGTTCAGGGTGCCCTCAGCTCCCCTGAGAGGAAGTTTCTCCACGTTCTTGGTCTCCTGCCCTTTCAAGAATGAGAGAGGGGACCACAGGGTAGTGCACAGTAAATGCCAGACTCAGTGTTTGAAAAAAGTGATTTATTTAGAGAAAAACAGGAGAAGAAGAAAGAAACAGCTAACTCTCACATTGAGTGAAAGAATCCAGAAAGATGGAATCCAGGAAAGGAAAGCAGCTTCCACACTGAGTGGAAGGGAATAGAGAGAAAGATGGAGTTCAGGAGGAGAAGACAGGCTAGGGGAGGGACAATGGGGTGGTGGGGGTAGGGATTTGGGGAGGGATAACATGGGGAGAAATGCCAGATGTAGGTGATAGGGATGGAGGTAGCAAGCCACATTGCCATGTATGCTATGCAACAGTCCTGCATGTTCTGGGCATGTACCCCAAAATCTAAAGTGCAACAAAATGTATGTATATATGTATGTATGTGTATATGTGTGTGTGTGTGTGTGTATGTGTGTGTGTGTGTGTATGTATGTATATATAAAGAAGTAGAGAGTAGAATGGTGGTTACCAAGGGCTGAGATAGGGAATGTTTGGGGAGATTTGGTCAAATAATACAAGTTTTCAGTAAGATAGGAGGATTAATATTAATGGATCTATCATATATTGATGATGAATAATTGGAAATTAAAATGTTTCAAAATATTGAAAATGGCTAACATGTTGTAAGTAAGGAGATGTAATCACTGAAAGCTCTCACTTGAAAAGCATGTATTTCAGAAAGAAAAAACCATTTACAAATGAGGACATCATAAAAATTAAAAAGTAAGAAGTTAAAACATTTTAATATCTGATGAGATAAATATCTAGACTCTATTTGGTTACACACACACACACACACACACACACACACACACACACACTCTGAAGGAAGAAAGCATCAAGAAAACCCAATACAAAAGGTTGGGCAAATGATGCAAAGATACAACTCATAGCAAATGAAATAAATAAGACCAATAAAAATAATGTAAAATATCCTATACTACTGGTAAACAGACAATGCAAATGAAAACAATATAATACCATATTATACTCATTAGATGGACAAAATTTTTAAAGATCTGGCATGTATATGAAGCAACAGGAAATCATGACTCAGGGTGATTATTGGTATCTTGTAACTGTTGAAGATATTTCCTGATACAGTCTAGCTTTCTAATTTTACATATAAAACTCAGACTAATTTTCTAATTTATGTAAATTTCTAATTTTACATATAAAACTCTAAGACTCTAGCATATGTACAAAAAAAAAACCAAGACATGTGCATGATTAGTCATTGAAGGACTGGTTTGGTTTTAATAATGAATGTGAAAAAGTGTGAGATTATTATATTCTAGATATCCATCAACAGAAAGGATAACCAAAGTGTAATATGTTAATGCAACACATTAGTGTACAATGATTCTGAAAAATAAATAAGCAATGTGTATATTAATTGGGGCAAATCTTAATGGTATAATATGTGGTGCCAAAAAGCAAGATGAAAAATAATACATACAATATGACAAGATTTAGATATGTTTAAAAGTATTCAGTATGCAGCTCAATATTGTTTATAGTCATGTAGATACATAGTAAAAGTGCAAAAAGGACTCTTCAAAATGAGAATCACCAAATTCAGATTACTGAATACCTCAAAGGAGAGATAGAGGGAAGTAAAATTAGGGAGGAATAGACAATTAAAATATTATTAAGCCCAAAACAAATAAACAAAATATAAAGGTGTCCTAAACATGGGTTGATTCATAAAATGAAGTTTACAATATTTTTCTTTACACTTTTCACTATGTTTGAAATATTTAATGATAAAATAGACCAAAGTAAAGAGAAACGGCTGCTGTCTTTATCAACAAGTTTAAGGCCTGATTTTTGGACTTTATTAATTATGTAATTCATAGCAGTTTACAACTGAATGAGACAGCATTGTATGGCAGTGAAACCTATTCTTGTTCTATCTGTTATTTTACTGTTTTATGAAATCTGTCCTACTGAAAGTTGTCTAACTGTAAAATTATAACACTTGAGTATTATAACTAAAACTGACTATATTAAATTTAAGACACTGTTTGCACATTAGCTTTTGCCAGCTGCCTATCTTCATTTGCACTTATTTTAGAACTCTAAACTTTAGGACTAAAGTTCAGAACTTCCTGTGAGCCCACAAACTTATTTTCTACTGTCATTTAAGACAAGAGGACCTGATTCCATATAAAAGGCTTATTGAAAATTATTTTAATATATGTTATAGAAAGTACTTTTTATGTTCATGTTTTTATCTTCAGCCAAATTTCTGTTATTTTGCTATTTCCAATGATGCAATGTATGGACATTATTAAATTGAGAAAAAACTTTCATCTAAATGTAATCTTCATCTTGCTGCTTAGAAATTCCTGTTCCAGAAACCAAAAGATAATGACGTGTGTGGAATATTCTTTTTTATTTACTTTCAGAATAAATTTTTAAGGTAAATCAGTGAAAAATATGTAACATTCAATTTTAATTTAATCAAGATCTAAATAAGATTGCTGTACTTTTTTTCATTTTATACCTAGTTACACTACCATGCTCTTTAAAAGTTTGGACACTTTTGTTATAGTATTCTTTTATCTCCTTATTTTGGGACTTTCCATCTCTAAGCTGGGGATAATATTTACATGATTTCTGAAAGCTTTATAGTATTCTGATTCTTATAATAGCAATCTTATTTATTAAAAGAAGAAATAAAACAGAAATGTGAAAGTATTGTCCAGACATTCATTAAATAATTTGGGTCTTTTGGCCTTCCATTTAATGGTAACATATACATCCAAAATTAGTCTCTTAATTAGGCATTTTTTTTGTGAGAAATATTTTATTTTATTTTGTATTTATTGTACTTTAAGTTTTGAGATACATGTACAGAATGTGCAGGTTTGTAAGTGTTTTTTTGTATTATTCTTCCCTTAGAGTCCACACATTTTGGATATGTCACCGAGAGATGATGTAAGTGTTGTCGTTTCCTATCCTGGATTTCATGCTCTTTGGGATGAGAAACAGAGGTACATAATTTGGCAAAAACAAAAGTGATTCTTTTTTTGCCTAAGAGGCCAATGTTTTAGTGATGTGCACAATGAAAACACTGCAAATTCCAACTAATATGTGATGTTGTTCTAAATGTGGGAGGTAAGAATGTCTGGGGAAAAGGAATTGTCTGTGGAGGATGGGTGGGTCTGAATGAGTAGGAGTTTGTTCCAGAAAACTAAGAAACACATATAGTTTGGATTTAAAGCATGACTTAGTTTCGAATGTGCATTCAGAAAAATCCACTGTTTCTCTATTTTTGAATTTTTCTAGTTGAACTTCCACCTTTGCTTTTTGTGGGCTATTGTTTTTTCTGGTGTTACTGTTGAACTTTTCCTTGATCCATTTAAAAAATATGCCTTTAATTATTTGATTACATAATTTCGTTTTCAAAATACAATTACAAATGGAAGTGTATGCTTTTTACATGTATAGAAAAGCTATTGGACTTTGAAAGGTCCAAGTGGCAGAACACTGCAGCCTGGACTAGCAGGAGAGCCTCATTTTGCTCTGGCTCTCACAGAAATTTGGCAAATTTTTAGGGTCAACTTGGTAAATGGTCCTGTTATAAACAGTGTACCCGAAGTGGTATAAATAACCTTTCATATCTAAAGAGACATATGTAAGATAAAGCTCAAATGCCACTGTATTTTTTTCACCTTGAAATAACTAACCTACAAGTCTGAACTATTGTTCACTAACCACTGTACAGAGATATCAGCCTTCTTTGTTCAGAATATAATTTATAAAACTTGTGTTAACTGGCTATTCTGATTCACCATGCCCTATCATCATGATATTATTGATGTTGTGTTTGATTCATACATACATGCATAAGAGGTCCTTAGCCTTGTGTTGATTTATAATAGGAGTCAACAGCTAATTAAACTTATACTAACTCTCTGGCATATACTAAGAATATCCATAATCTATACCAGCCAATAAGCAATTTAAATGAGAATGTAATAGGAACCCTGAATCTTGCAAATTTAAGTATTTAATGATAACAGTGATTCCTTCAGGTATATAATAATTGCTTTTGGTTTGCTATTTTAAAAAGCTGTGAATTTTCAGTGGTTCCTTATATCTGAATTGCTTTGACTTCCTAAATGGAAAAGGCAATGTGGGAATTGCGTCAGTACTTAAAATATTTTAGAGAGATTGTTTCTGGCCAATGTGGTCAATACATACAGCAAATGTGTAACGAAGACTGAATACATTTCACATAAGAAAAATGAATAAGTGGACAAAATGAAATAAAAAGATGCTTCTTAAGACATTTGACATGACACATTAGAGGACAATCCTTGAGAGAGAGGAAACAAGTGAGGCAAGCTCTATGATTGACTAAGTTTATTGATTTGAGAGAATTTCCAGAGCAAGAAGAGGAAACCTATTTAGAACTTGGCATACTTTCTGTGTTGAGGAGACATTGCTAATTATCCAGGAAGAACACGATTTCTAGAGTCCACAAGACAGTGTTGGAGATAAGAGAGCTGTGAAGGGAGACAACTCTAGAAGTCTGTAGAGGGATCCTTCAAGTGTTCATCAGAGTACTGATCAATGTAAGTGTGTGAAAACCAGCTGAGGCTTGGGTATGAATTACCTGAAAGGATTAGAATAAAAAATAACTTGAGCTTACCCAGAGCTAAGAATAAACTATATTTCCATCAGCTAGGCCTGAAACTCTCATAATTCATTGAAAATTTGGTAGTGTGTTAGGAAGAATCTTGCCCCAGAAGAGGGGAATTATTATGCCTATACTAAGCACTGCTTCAGACCCAACTAACAAATTGTAAATACATGACTCGAAATATCAAATTTCTTCTCAGTAGCATATATGTGTCCTGTAACAAAGGTTGAGAATATAAGATTACAGAAATGTCCAGCATTCAACAAGGTAAAATTCACAGTGTCTGTTGCCCAATGAAAAATTAGCAGATATGCAAATAGGCAAGAAAATACAATCCATAATGAGAAGAAAATTAAATCAGTTGAAGCTGATACAGATGTTAGAATTGGCATACAAGGACACTAAAAGAGTTACTACAACTTTGTTTCGTATGTTCAAAAAGCTAGAGAAAAAGCTGAATATGTTAAATAATGACAAAAAATATACAAAACTATCGTCAAATGTCTAGAGTTGAAAACTACGATGTCTGAGATGGAAAAAGCACTGTATTGCAGAAAGAACAGTGAACTTGAAGAGACAGCAACAGAAGTTATTTTTTAAAACACATAGGAAAAAATACTTAAAAAAATAAATACAACATCAACAAGTCTTGGGTCAACTTCAAACAACCTAGTAACAATTGTAATTGGAGGCATGAGATTGTCAGGTGGGTAAGTGGAAGTATTAGAAAAAATAATTGAAGATATAATAATATGAGATTTCCAAGTTTTCTGAAAACTATAAATCATGGTTGCAAAATGTCAACAAAACAAAATTTTAAACATACATTACATATATGTATAAGCCACAAACAAAATTTTATATATACGTTATATATTTATACATTTTATATATTAATCATATATTTACACATATATCTTAGTGTATGTGTATGTATACACACACACACACACACACACACACACACACACACACACCAAGCTACATCATAATCAAATTGGTTCAAACAAGAGGAAAAAAACACATTATATCTAGAACACAGATAAGCATGATAGCAGTTTTTTTTTTTACGTTTTTAAAATATAACAAATTTAAAGTAATGCTATTTATGTTTCCTTTTTATTTATTTTTATTACATTTCAGGTTTTGGGGTACATGTAAAGAACATGCAAGATAGTTGCATAGGTACACACATGGCAGTGTGATTTGCTGCCTTCCTCCCCTTCACCTGTATCTGGCATTTCTCCCCATGCTATCTCTCCCCAACTACCCACCCCCCGCTGTCCCTCCCCTATTCACCCCAACAGACCCCAGTGTGTAGTGCTCCCCTCCCTGTGTCCATGTGTTCTCATTGTTCAACACCCACCTATGAGTGAGAACATGTGGTATTTCATTTTCTGTTGTGTCAGTTTGCTGAGAATGATGTTCTCCAGGTTCATCCATGTCACTATAAAGGACAGGAACTCATCGTTTTTGATTGCTGCATAATATTCCATGGTGTATATGTGCCACATTTTCCCTCTACAGTCTATCATTGATGGGCATTTGAGTTGATTCCAGGTCTTTGCTATTATAAACAGTGCTGCAATGAACATTCACGTGCATGTGTCCTTATAGTAGACCGATTTATAATCCTTTGGATATATACTCAGTAATGGGATTGCTGGGTCAAATGGAATTTCTATTTCTGGGTTCTTGAGGAATCGCCACACTGTATTCCACAATGGTTGAACTAAGTTACACTCCCACCAGCAGTGTAAAAGTGTTCCTATTTCTCCACATCCTCTCCAGCATCTGTTGTCTGCAGATTTTTTTAATGATCGCCATTTTAATTGGTGTGAGAGGTATCTCAATGTAGTTTTGATTTGCATGTCTCTAATGACCAGTGATGATGAGCATTTTTTCATGTTTGTTGGCCGCATGTATGTCTTCTTTTGTAAAGTGTCTGTTCATATCCTTTGCCCACTTTTGAATGGGCTTGCTGATTTTTTCTTGTAAATCTGGTTTAGTTCTTTGTAAATTCTGGATATCAGCCCTTTGTCAGATGGGTAAACTGCAAAATTTTTTCTCATTCTGTTGGTTGCCGATTCACTCTAATGACTGTTTCTTTTGTTGTGCAGAAGCTGTGGAGTTTGATTAGGTCCCATTTGTCTATTTTGGCTTTTGTTGCCAATGCTTTTGGTGTTTTGGTCATGAAGTCCTTGCCTACTCCTATGTCCTGAATGGTTTTGCCTCAATTTTCTTCTAGGGTTTTTATGGTGTTAAGTTTTATGTTTAATTTTTTTAATCCATCTGGAGTTAATTTTAGTGTAAGGTGTCAGTAAGGGGTCCAGTTTCTGCTTTCTGCACATAGCTAGCCAGTTTTCCCAACACCATTTATTAAACTTGGAGTCCATTCCTCATTGCTTGTTTTTGTCAGGTTTATCAAAGATTGTATGGTTGTAGATGTGTTGTGTTATCTTCAATGCCTCTGTTCTGTTCCATTGGTCTATATCTCTGTTTTGGTAGCAGTACCATGCTGTTTTGATTACTGTAGCCTTGTAGTATAGTTTGAAGTCTGGTAGTGTGATGCCTTTCACTGTGTTCTTTTTACTTAGAATTGACTTGGCTATGTGTGCTCTCTTTTGTTTTCATATGAAGTTTAAGGTGGTTTTTTCCAGTCTGTGAAGAAGGTCACTGGTAGCTTGATGGGGATAGCATTGAATCTGCAAATTACTTTGGGCAGTATGGCCATTTTCATGATATTGATTC
Organism: Saguinus oedipus; assembly: GCA_031835075.1. Classification (NCBI taxonomy): domain Eukaryota; kingdom Metazoa; phylum Chordata; class Mammalia; order Primates; family Cebidae; genus Saguinus; species Saguinus oedipus. The sequence goes on along the minus strand of CM063169.1, from coordinate 33,665,225 downwards.
TTTCTAAACATGAACATGGAATGTTTCTCCATCTGTTTGTGTCCTCTCTTATTTCATTGATCAGTGGTTTGTAGTTCTCTTTGAGGAGGTCCTTTACATTCCTTGTTAGTTGGATTCCTAGGTATTTTATTCTCTTTGTAGCAATTGTGAATGGCAGTTCGTTCTTGATTTGGCTCTCTTTCAGTCTGTTATTGGTGTATAGGAATGCTTGTGATTTTTGCACATTGATTTTGTATCCTGAGACTTTGCTGAAGTTGCTTATCAGTTTCAGGAGCTTTTGGGCTGAGGTGATGGGGTCTTCTAGATATACTATCATGTCATCTGCAAATAGAGACAATTTGGCTTCCTCCATTTCTATTTGAATACCCTTCATTACTTTTTTTTTTTTTTTTTTTTGCCTGATTGTTCTGGCTAGATCTTCCAGTACTATATTGAATAGGAGTGGTGAGAGAGGGCATCCTTGTCTAGTGCCAGATTTCAAAGGTAATGCTTCCAGTTTTTGCTCATTCAGTATGATATTGGCTGTTGGTTTGTCATAAATAGCTTTTATTATTTTGAGATATGTTCTGTCAATACTGAGTTTATTGAGGGTTTTTAGCATAAAGGGCTCCTGAATTTTGTGAAAGGCCTTCTCTGCATCAGTTGAGATAATCATGTGGTTTTTGTTTTTGGTTCTGTTGATGTGGTGAATTATGTTTATAGACTTGTGTACATTGAACCAGCCTTGCATCTCCAGGATAAATCCTACTTGATCATGGTGGATAAGCTTTTTGATGTGCTGTTGCAATTGGCTTACCAGTATTTTATTGAAGATTTTTGCATCTATGTTCATCATAGATATTGGCCTGAAGTTTTCTTTTCTTATTGATTCTCTGCCAGGTTTTGGTATCAGAATGATGTTGGTCTCATAAGATGATTTGGGAAGGATTCCCTCTTTTTGGATTATTTAGAGTAGTTTCAGGAGGTATGGTAACAGTTCCTCTTTGTGTGTCTGGTAGAATTTGGCTGTGAACCCATCTGGGCCTGGGCTTTTTTTTGTGTGGCTCTTAGTTGCTGCCTCAACTTCAGATCTTGTTATTGGTGTATTCAGGGTTTTGACTTCTTTCTGGTTTAGGCTTGGTAGGATGCAAGTGTCCAGGAATTTATCCATTTCTTCCAGGTTTGCCTGTTTATGTGCATAGAGTTGTTTGTAATATTCTCTAATGATGGTTTGAATTTCTGTGGGATCTGTGGAGATTTCCCCTTTATCATTTTTTATTGCATCTATTTAGTTATTCTCTCTTTTTTTATTATTAGTCTGGCTAGTGGTCTGTCTATTTTGTTGATCTTTTTCAGAAAGTAGCTCCTGGATTTATTGATTTTTTGAAGAGTTTTTTTGTGTCTCTATCTCCTTCAGTTCTGCTCTGATCTTAGTTATTTCTTGTCTTCTGCTAGGTTTTGAGTTTTTTTTATCTTGCTCCTCTACCTCTTTTAATTTTGATGATAGGGTGTCAATTTTGTATCTCTCCACTCTTCTCATGTGGGTACTTATTGCTATATATTTTCCTCTAGAGACTGCTTTCAATGTGTCCCAGAGATTCTGGTATGTTGTGTCTTCGTTCTCGTTGGTTTCAAGGAACTTCTTTATTTCTGCCTTCATTTCATTGTTTATCCGGTCAACATTCAAAAGCCAGTTGTTCAGTTTTCATGAAGCTGTGCGGTTATGAGTTAGTCTCTGAATTCTGAGTTCTAACCTGATTGTACTGTGGTCTGAGAGACTTTTTTTTATGATTTCCATTCTTTTGCATTTGCTAAGGAGTTATTTACATCCAATTATGTGGTCAATTTTGGAGTAGGTGTGATGTGGTGCTGAGAAGAATGTATATTCTGTGGATTTGGGGTGGAGAGTTCTATCAGGTAAATGTCTATCAGGTTTGCTTGTTCCAGGTCTGAGTTCAAGTCCTGGAAATCCTTGTTTATTTTCTGTCTGGTTGATCTGTCTAATATTGACAGTGGAGTGTTAAAGTCTCCCACTATCATTGTGTGGGAGTCTAAGTCTCTTTGTAAGTCATTAAGAAGTTGCCTTATATATCTGGGTGCTCCTGTATTGGGTCCATATATATTTAGGATCGTTAGCTCTTCTTGTTGTATCAATCCTTTGACCATTATGTAATGTCCTTCTTTGTCTCTCTTTATCTTTTTTGCTTTAAAGTCTATTTTATCGGAGATGAGAATTGCAACTCTTGCTTTTTTTTTTTTTTTTTTTTTTTTTTTTGCCCTCTATTTGCTTGGTAAATCTTTCTTCATCCCTTTATTTTGAGCCTTTGTGTATCCTTGCATGTGAGATGGGTTTCCCGGATACAGCACATTGACAGGTTTTGGATTTTTATCCAATTTACCAGTCTGTGTCTTTTGATTGGTGCATTTAGCCCATTTACATTTAGGGTTAATATTGTTATATGTGAATTTGATCCTGCCATTTTGATGCTAGCTGGCTGTTTTGCCTGCTAGTTGATGCAGATTCTTCATTTTGTTGATGCTCTTTACCATTTGGTATGTTTTTGGAGTGGCTTGTACTGGTTGTTCCTTTCTATGTGTAGTGCCTCTTTTGGGTGCTCTTGTAAAGCAGGCCTGGTTGTGACAAAATCTCTGAGTCATTGATTGTTCACAAAGGATTTTATTTTTACTTCAATTATGAAGCTTAGTTTGGCTGGATATGAAATTCTGGGTTATAAGTTCTTTTCCTTAAGGATGTTGAATATTGGTCCCCACTCTCTTCTGGCTTGTAGGGTTTCTGCCGAGAGATCTGCTGTGAGTCTGATGGGCTTCCCTTTGTGGGTAACCCGACCTTAGCATTTTCTCCTTCATTTCAATGCTGGTGAATCTGACGATTTTGTGCCTTGGGGTTGCTCTTCTTGCAGAATATCTTTGTGGTGGTCTCTGTATGTCCTGGACTTGAATATTGGCCTGCCTTGCAGGTTGGGGAAATTTTCCTGGATAATACCCTGAAGAGTATTTTCCAGCTTGGATTCATTCTCTTCATCACATTCAGGTACACCTATCAAATATAGATTAGGTCTCTTCACATAATTCCACATTTCTTGGAGACTTTGTTCATTCCTTTTTGTGCTTTTTTCTCTAATCTTGCCTTTTTGTTTTATTTCATTGAGTTGATCTTCGAACTCTGATATCCTTTCTTCTGCTTGGTCAATTCAGCTGTTGAAACTTGTGCATGCTTTGTGAAGTTCTCGTGTTGTGTTTTTAAGCTCCATAATTCACTCATATTCCTCTGTAAGTTGTCCATTTTTGTTATCATTTCATCAAATCGTTTTTCAAGGTTCTTAGTTTCATTGCATTGAGTTAGAACATGTTCTTTTAGCTCACAGATGTTTGTCATTACCCACTTTCTGAATTCTATTCTGTCATTTCATCACACTCATTCTCCATCCAGCTTTGTTCCCTTGCTGGTGAGGAGTTGTGATCCCTTGTAGGAGGAGAGGTGTTCTGGTTTTGGGTGTTTTTCTCTTTTTTGCACTGGTTTCTTTCCATCTTTGTGGATTTATCCACCTGTCGTCTGTGTAATTGCTGATTTTCAGATTCATTCTCTGAGTGGACGTCCAGGTTGTTGATGATGAAGTGATTTCTGTTTTTTAGTGTTCCTTCTAACAGTCTAGCCCCTCTGCTGTAGGACTGATGAGATCCACTCCAGGCCCTGCTTGCCTGGGCATCACCTGCAGCAGCTGCACAACAGTAAGGGTTGCTACCAGTTTTATCTTCTGCTATCTTTGTCTCAGAATGATGCCTGCCAAATGTCAGTCTGATCAGTGTTTTGTCAGGTTACTCTTTGGATATATGGGGGTCAGGGAGCTTCTTGAGGAGACAATCTATTCTTTATAGGAGCTCAAGTATTGAGCTGTGAGCTCCGCTGTTCATTCAGAGCTGCTAGGCAGGTACATTTAAGTCTGCTGCAGCAGAACTCACAAACTGCCTTTTTTTCCCCAGGTGCTCTGTCCTAGGGAGTTAGGGCTTTATTTATGATTATCTGCTGTGCTGTTGCCTGTTTTTTTTTTTTTTTTGAGGGCTACCCTGCCCAGCAAGGAGGCAGCTTAGTCTCTGTCTGGCTTCAGAGGCTTTGCTAAGATGCTGTGGGTTCCACCCTGCTGCCAGCTCTGCCCTGCTGTTTTGTGAGCTTCCCTGCAGTCCTGTTTATATGGGTGTGGTTAGAACTGCCTTGAGGATGGTGGCCCGCCTGTGTAATGGTGGACTCTCTCTGTTATGGCGGGTTGCCTCGGCAACAGCAGGCTGCCTCAGCAATGGTGGACTTTTTTAGTGGGGTGGAGTGCCTTGGTAATGGCAGATGCCCTTCCCCCACTGAGCTGCACCATCCTGGGTTCAGCTGTGCTTGCCATGAAACTCTCAACCCCGAGCGTTTCCAATTGCTGTTTTGTTTGTTTTTGTGGGGTGGGACGCACTGCACCTGATCACCTGGCTCCCTGCCTCAGAGCCTCTTTTTTTTTTTTTTAAGTTGAACAGTTGACTCTCTCCCATGTGTTCCAGTCGCCTGCTGAAAGGGTGCCAGGATTTGTGTGATTTCCCATGCAGTGACCCAGTGTGCCGGCTGAAACAACGGTGCTTCCCGGGAATCTTCTGGCCTGTCTCCCTGTTTCAGACCTGTTTAATCAGGTGAATGGGTGAATCTGCCTTCCTGGAGCACCAATTGCCAGCTTAAAAGGGCAACCAGACCAGTGTATTTTGTACAGAGAGACGCCATGCTGTGGCACCGACAGAACAGCTGCACCAGCTGAAACAGCCGTGCTGGCCAAAACAGATGCGCTGGTGACCCGTAGAGATCCCCTGCCTGGGAATTCCCTGGTCTGTGGGCAATAAAGATCTGTCTGGAAATGTGTTGTCCACTCACGCTCTGTGCTTTCTCTGGGAGCTGCAATCCTGAGCTGCTCCTAAAGGGCCATCTTGGATTGAACCTCGATCACAGTTTTTTTGTGGAAACAATGCAAGCAATAAAACAACTGAGCAACACATTTAAATAATTGAAAGAAAGATAATTTTCTACCTGGAATTATTCTCCAGCCAAAATATCTTTGACAACATACGTTAATAAAAAAAGGTTGAAATAATTTATCACTAGCAGGCCTGAATAACAAGAAATCTTAAAGTTTCACAGTAAGATGAGAAATTTTCTTTTTATTTAAGTTAATGTAAAAGACAATTGAGGACTTATGCAAACATAACAATGTATTGTGGAGATTTCATTCATTTATTTATTTATTTTATATGCTATCTGAGATCCAGTGAAAGGCCTTTGAGTTTTGGACATTTGTTACTTGTTGTGGGGTGTAGAAAGTTGTTCCTTGGCCCAGAGTTAGCTCAGAGGCCTCCACAACCAGGAGAGCCACAGATACTAGCACTCAGAGGCATGGCAGCCATCCCCATGCCACTGAGTCAAGGGTTTTTGACAAGTAACTAATTGCCCACTGGAGGATCCCAGTGGCTGAGTTAGGACTCCAAGGGCTATACCCAGTCTCTAAAGTACAAACAAATAAAGAGGCTTTCTAAGATCTGGCAAGACCAGTGTGAAGGTGGTGGTGAGTGCTTGCTTGAGGATTTTTAGAACATTGTCCGTTTCAAGGCTCTAACCTAAGAGTTCCTCCCCCTAGTCTTTGTAGTGCTGCATAAAGAGGTTTTTCTATAAATCCAAACATTGTTATCCGAATGTGACAGAAACCTAACATTCCCAGAAAAGACTACAGCTGATGTTTAGTGGATGGAATGACCATGTTTAGGATAAGATTCTTGCAGTCTTCTCAGAGACCCTTGGACCCTAGGATTAATGTTAATCCCAATAATCAAACTTCCTGAGAGAACATTTGAGCTTTGGAAGGAGAGACTTTATAACCACAAAGAGCCAATGTCTGAAGGGTTGTAATAGTATTTAGGTCTGAGGCATTTTTGGTTAAACTTCAAATAAGCAGATCATCAAAATATTGAAGGACTGCTTGAAGCTAGGAGTTTGAGACCAGCCTGGACAACATAATGAGACCCCTTTTCTACAAAAAAAAAAAAAAAAAAAAAAAAAAAAGAAAGAAAAAAGAAACCTGCAATCTCAGTGCTACCCATTTTATGAGTATATAAATGTATATCCATAGGGGTAGATAATCTTCAAATGTAATAGGTTGGAATTTTTTTAAATATTTCAAATAAAGAATAATCTCATTTAACATAAAGATACTTTAATTTCAGGAGCTTAAAGAACTTGTTGAAAGTTACAAATTAATTATGTGACAAGGTTGGAAACTGAACTTATCTTTCACCACTAATATAGCTTCCCAGCTTTATAACAGTAATATTTTTTCCCCAAGACTTATTACATGCTCACCAAACAGTATTTTAATGAGTGACAGCTTTACATATCTAGATAGGAATGAAGAATTTTAGTCAAAAGACCTGTGCTTTAACTATGGAGCTACCAAACAGTTAATTAGAATTACCACTTGCCATTCATTGCTTGGTTAAGAAAAATTTATGGCATCATGAAAGAATCAATGTGCTCAGCCCAATCAACAGTGACGTGGTATGTGTCTGTGAGTAAAAAGAAGTTTGGAACAGGTGTTACCATATACCTGAGCATCTAATAGCTCTGTAATCATATCAAATTATGGTTTTAACTTGCATTTGGCATAACTAATTAATTATGTAGCATATCTTTTAATATGTTTGTCTCCTGTATGTCTTCTTTGGTGGGATGCTTTCCCCATTTTGAAAATTGGTTTGTTTTTATACTGTTGAATTTTGAGATTTCTGAGTACCAGTACGTTATTGCTGTGATTTGCAAAAATCTTGTCATAGCCCATATCTTATCTTTTCATTCTCAGTATGTCTCAGAGCAGAACTTTGTGATCTTGATGAATCTTAATGTATTTTTTTAATTTAATAGATGTCCTTTTGTTGACATATCTGACACTTTTCATTAAACAAAATTACAAAAAAATTTCTGCTTCAAGAAATGAATTTACTTGTTGCAGGTCTGAGATGAAATCATAAATTGTGGGGATTTTAAAATGTAGAAGTAAAATATCTGACAGCAACTGTACAAAGACTGGAAGGGAAAAAAGATAGTATATTGTTTAAATTTACTTACATATGGAATGAAATAATAGTACATGAAGTCAGTTTATGAAATTTAAGTTATATAAAATAAACTCTAAAAGGACCACTGAAGCAACATGACAAAGTTATAGCAAATAAAGGAAATAAATAAAGTAAAATGAAACCACAATTTTTTTTAAAAAAAAAAGGCAGAAAAAGGGGGTAAAAAGGGTGAAGAAAAGGGAAAGAGGAACAAAGAACAGTTAGAATAAATGTAAAATAAATAGAAAAATTTTAGATATAGAATCATCACTTTAAATATTAATGGAACAAAAATGTCAGATAATGCCAAAATAGATGAACCATAAGACTCACCTATAGATGCATATAAGAAATCTCTTTTAAATAAGGCACACATATGTAAATAGTGAAATGATAGAAAGTTATATATCATAATATTAATTTGAAAAAAAGGTTGAGAGGCTATATTATTATCCGATGAAGTATATTTTAGAACAAAGAATATTACCAGAAATTAAAGAAGGTAATTTCACAATAATAAAAAGATCACCTAAGAAGTCATGACAAACCTGTTTATTCAACTAGTAATAGAACCACAAAATACATGAAACCATAACTGATAGAATTTCAAATACATGAATAAAAATTGACAATTTTTATCAATGATATTAACACACTTATCTCAATAAAAAGATTACCTGGGAAATCAGTAAGCATATATAGGACTTGAACAGTAGTATTAAATAGATTAATTTAATTGACATTAATAGAATATCAAAGAACAAGAAAATATGTATTCTTTTTAAGTTTTTGTGGAATATAATGTATATATTAGGCCATAAAATAAATCTCAATAAATTTAAAAAGATTCAAGTCAGATAAAATTATTCTGACCAAAATGAAGTTAAAAATTATTAACAGATCTCTGGAAAATCCCTGGTACTTGAAACCTGTATAACACACTTCTAAGTAACGCATTTATCAAATATATTTTATTTTATTTTTATTTATTTATTATTGCATTTTAGGTTCTGGGGTACATGTACAGAACATGCAAGATAGTTGCATAGGTACACACATGGCAGTGTGATTTGCTGCCTTCCTCCCCTTCACCCACATCTGGCATTTCTCTCCATGCTATCCCTCCCCAGCTCCCCTGCTCCCCCCTCTGCTGTCCCTCCCATATTCCCCCAATAGACCCCAGTGTGCACTGCTCCCCTCCCTGTGTCCATGTGTTCTCATTGGTCATCACCCGGCAATGAGTGAGAACATGTGGTGTTTCATTTTCTGTTCTTGTGTCAGTTTGCTGAGAATGATGTTCTCCAGATTCATCCATGTCCCTACAAAGGACACAAACTCATTGTTTTTGATGGCTGCATAATATTCCATGGTGTATATGTGCCACATTTTCCCTGTACAGTCTATCATCAATGGACATTTGGGTTGGTTCCAGGTCTTTGCTATTGTAAGCAGTGCTGCAATGAACATTCACGTGCATGTGTCCTTATAGGAGAACAATTTATAGTCCTTTGGATATATACCCAGTAATGGGATTGCTGGGTCAAATGGAATTTCTATTTCTAGGTCCTTGAGGAATTGCCACACTGTCTTCCACAATGGTTGAACTAAGTTACACTCCCACCAGCAGTGTAAAAGTGTTCCTATTGCTCCACATCCTCTCCAGCATCTGTTGTCTCCAGATTTTTTAATGATCACCATTCTAACTGGTGTGAGATGGTATCTCAATGTAGTTTTGATTTGCATGTCTCTAATGACCAGTGATGATGAGCATTTTTTCATGTTTGTTGGCCTCATGTATGTCTTCTTTTGTAAAGTGTCTGTTCATATCCTTTGCCCACTTTTGAATGGGCTTGCGGTTTTTTTTGTTTTTTTTTTTTCTTTTTTAAATTTTTATTGCATTATAGGTTTTGGGGTACATGTGCAGAACATGCAAGATAGTTGCATAGGTACACACATGGCAGTGTGTTTTGCTGCCTTCCTCCCCTTCACCCACACTTGGTATTCATCCCCAGGCTATCCCCCCAGCCCCCCCCCCGCTGTCCCTCCCCTATTTCCCCCAACAGTTCCCAGTGTATAGTAGACCGCCTCTCTGTGTCCATGTGTTCTCATTTTTCTCACCCACCTATGAGTGAGTATATGCAGTATTTCCTTTTCTGTTCTTGTGTCAGTTTGCTGAGAATGATGTTCTCCAGATTCATCCATGTCCTTACAAAGGCCACAAACTCATCATTGCTGTTTTTTTTTTCTTGTAAATCTGGTTTAGTTCTTTGTAAATTCTGGATATCAGCCCTTTGTCAGATGGGTAAACTACAAATTTTTTTTCTCATTCTGTTGGTTGCTGATTCACTCTAGTGACTGTTTCTTTTGCCATGCAAAAGCTGTGGAGTTTGATTAGGTCCCATTTGTCTATTTTGGCTTTTGTTGCCAATGCTTTTGGTGTTTTGTTCGTGAAGTCCTTGCCTACTCCTATGTCCTGAATGGTTTTACCTAGATTTTCTTCTAGAGTTTTTATGCTGCCAGGTCTTATGTTTAAGTCTTAAATTCTTCTGGAGTTAATTTTAGTGTAAGGTGTCAGGAAGGGGCCCAATTTCTGCTTTCTGCACATGGCTAGCCAGTTTTTTTCCCCCTATAGCATTTATTAAACAGGAAATCCTTTCCCCCATTGCTTGTTTTTGTCAGGTTTATCAAAGATTGTATGGTAATATATATGTTGTGTTGCCTCCAATCCCTCTGTTCTGTTTCATTGGTCTATATCTCTGTTTTGGTACCAGTACCATGATGTTTTGATTACTGTAGCCTTGTAGTATAGTTTGAAGTCTGATAGTGTGATGCCTCCTGCTGTGTTCTTTTTGCTTAGAATTGACTTGGCTATGTGGGCTCTCTTTTGGTTCCAAATAAAGTTTAAGGTTTTTTTTTCCAGTTTTGTGAAGAAGGTCATTGGTATCTTTATGGGAATAGTATTGAGTCTGTAAATTACTTTGGGCAGTATGGCCATTTTCATAATATTGATTCTTCCTAACCATGAACATGGAATGTTTCTCCATCTGTTTGTGACCTCTCTTATTTCATTGAGCAGTGGTTTGTAGTTCTCCTTGAAGAGATCCTTTACGTTTCTTGTTAGTTGTATTTTTAGGTATTTTATTCTCTTTGTAGCAATTGTGAATGGCAGTTCGTTCTTGATTTGGCTCTCTTTCAGTCTGTTATTGGTGTATAGGAATGCTTGTGATTTTTGCACATTGATTTTGTGTCCTGAGACTTTGCTGAAGTTGCTTATCAGTTTCAGGAGTTTTTGGGCTGAGACGATAGGGTCTTCTAGATATACTATCATGTCATCTGCAAATAGAGACAATTTGACTTCCTCCTTTCCTATTTGAATAGACTTCATTTCTTTTTCTTGCCTGATTGCTCTAGCTAGAACTTCCAGTACTATATGGGATAGGAGTGGTGTGAGAGGGCATCCTTGTCTAGTGCCAGATTTCAAAGGTAATGCTTCCAGTTTTTGCCCATTCAGTATGATATTGGCTGTTGGTTTGTCATAAATAGCTTTTATTATTTTGTGATATGTTCCATCAATACTGAGTTTATTGAGGGTTTTTAGCATAAAGAGCTGTTGAATTTTGTCAAATGCCTTCTCTGCATCAATTGAGATAATCATGTGGTTTTTTTTTTTTTGTTCTGTTTATATGGTAAATTATATTTATGAACTTGCATATGTTGAACCAGCCTTGCATCCCCGGGATGAATCCTACTTGATTATGATGGATAAGCTTTTTGATGTGCTGTTGCAATCGGCTTGCCAGTATTATATTGAAGATTTTTGCCTCTATGTTCTTCATGGATATTGGCCTGAAGTTTTCTTTTCTTGTTGAGTATCTGCCAGATTTTAGTATCAGAATGATGTTGGTCTCATAAAATGATTTGGGAAGGATTCCTTCTTTTTCAATTATTTGGAATAGTTTCAGAAGGAATGGTAACAGTTCCTCTTTGTGTGTCTGGTAGAATTCGGCTGTGAACCCATTTGGACCTGTGCTTTTATTGTGTGATAGGTTCTTAATTGCTGCCTCAACTTCAGACCTTTTTACTGGTCTATTCATAGTTTCAGCTTCCTCCTGGTTTAGTCTTGGGAGGATGCAAGTATGCAGGAGTTTATCCATTTCTTTCAGGTTTACTAGTTTATGTGCATAGAGTTTTTTGTAATATACTCTGATTATGGTTTGAATTTCCATGAAATATGTGGTGATTTCCCCTTTATCATTTTTTTACTGCATCTGTTTGGTTATTCTCTCTTTTCTTTTTTTATCAATCTGGCTAGTTGTCTGTCTATTTTGTTGATTTTTTTAGAAAACCAGCTCCTGGATTTATTGATTTTTTGAAAGGTTTTTTGTGTCTCTATCTCCTTCAGTTCTGCTCTTATCTTAGTTATTTCTTGTCTTCTGCTAGGTTTTGAGTTTTTTTTATCTTGCTCCTCTTGCTCTTTCAATTTTGATGATAGAGTGTCAATTTTGAATCTCTCCACTCTTCTCATGTGGGCACTTATTGCTATATATTTTTCTCTAGAGACTGCTTTAAATGTGTCCCAGAGATTCTGGTATGTTGTGTCTTTATTCTCATTGGTGTTGAATAACTTCTTTATTTCTGTCTTTATTTCATTGTTTATCCAGTCAATATTCAAGAGCCAGTTGTTTGGGTTCCATGAAGCTGTGTGGTTCTGAGTTAATTTCTGAATTCTGAATTCTAACTTGATTGCACTGTGGTCTGAGTGACTGTTTGTTATGATTTCAGTTGTTTTGCTTTTGCTGTGGAGTGATTTACTTCCAATTATGTGGTCAGTTTTTGAGTAGGTGTGATGTGGTGCTGAGAAGAATGTATATTCTGTGGATTTGGGGTGGAGAGTTCTGTAAATGTCTATCAGGTTTGCATGTTCCATGTCTGAGTTCAAGCCCTGGATATCCTTGTTAATTTTCTGTCTGGTTGATCTGTCTAATATTGACAGTGGAGTGTTAAAATCTCCCACTATTATTGTGTGGGAGGCTAAGTCTCTTTGTAAGTCATTAAGGGCTTGCCTTATATATCTGGGTGCTCCTGTATTGGGTCCATATATATTTAGGATCGTTAACTCTTCTTGTTGTATCGATCCTTTTACCATTATGTAATGTCCTTCTTTGTCTCTTTTGATTTTTGTTGCTTTAAAGTCTATTTTATCAGAGATGAAAATGGCAACTCCTGCTCTTTTTTGCTCTCCATATGCTTGGTAAATCTTCCTCCATCCCTTTATTTTGAGCTTATGTGTATCCTTGCATGTGAGATGGGTTTCCTGGATACTGCACATTGATGGGTTTTGGCTTTTTATCCAATTTTTTTAGTCTGTGTCTTTTGATTGGTGCCTTTAGCCCATTTACATTTAGGGTTAATATTGTTATGTGTGTATTTGATACTGCCATTTTGATGCTAGCTGGCTGTTTTGCCTGTTAGTTGATGCAGATTCTTCATTTTTTGATGTTCTTTAGCATTTGGTATGTTTTTGGAATGGCTGGTACTGGTTGTTCCTTTCTATGTGTAGTGCCTCCTTCATGAGCTCTTGTAAAGCAGTCCTGGTTGTGACAAAATCTCTGAGTACTTGCTTGTTTGCAAAGGATTTTATTTTTTCTTCATTTATGAAGCTCAGTTTGGCTGGATATGCAATTCTGTGTGGAAAGTTCTTTTCTTTAAGGATGTTGAATATTGGCCCTCTCTCTCTTCTGGCTTGTAGGGTTTCTGCTGAGAGATCTGCTGTGAGTCTGATGGGCTTCCCTTTGTGGGTGACCCGACCTTTCTCTCTGGCTGCCCTTAACATTTTCTCCTTCATTTCAACCCTGGTGAATCTGATGATTATGTGCCTTGGGGTTGCTCTTCTTATGGAATATCTTTGTGGTGTTCTCTGTATTTCCTGGACTTGAATATTGGCCTGCCTTGCTAGGTTGGGAATCAAATATATTTTAAACTGAATAAAATATTTTAAAAAATTCCAGCATATGCAAATTTGTGGAATGCGACTTACTTGGTCATTCGAGAGAAATTTGTAGCACTAAAGGGCTGTTTTTATGTCTATATAAATGGTCTCAAATTAATGGCCACAGCTTACAGCTTAGGAATCTAGAATACAAAAACAGATGATAAATGTAAGAAGAAGAAAGGAAATAATGAATATTAGAGTGGAAATCAGTAAAATGGAAGATAATTTAAAAATACAGAAAAATGAAACCAACGTGAATAGCCCTTTTCCTATTAAATATTTGAATTTGCAGTTAAAACCTTTAGATAAAGAAAACTCTGAAATTGCATGACTTTTTTTTTTACAACACAAATCTTAGAAAGATGTAACACAATTTTTATACAAATTTTTGCCGAAAATAGTTTAGGAAAGAATACATCGCAACTCGTTGTATGAGTCTGGCAATGTCCTTTCTTAAAACTAAAGACATCACAAGAATAGCAACTGCAGACAAATATTCTTTTTAAACATAGATACAAACATTTCTAACAAAACTGTACAAATAAATTGTATAAATATATATAAAAAAGGATAGTATATCATGACCAGGTAAAGTTTATCTCAGGAATGCATGGATAGTTTACCATTAAAATATCAAGTAATATTAATCACCATATGAACAAATTAAATAAAGTAATATTACATGATTATCTGAGAGATAGAGAAAAAACATTCATCAATATCAAATACAAATTCCAATTTAAAACTCTCAGCAAAATGTGAATAGAAGACAGTAATTCTGAACTCGGTAAAGGGGCATCTTTGAGAAAACTATGGCTAGCAAACACCCTACTTATCAGTGAATGACTGAATATTTTCCCCTTATTATCAGAGGCATGACAGGATTTCTTCTTTCACTACTTCTATTCAACACTACACTAACCATTCCATGAAGAAAGACGAAGAAATAATAGGTATTTAAATGGGAAAAAATGAAACAGAACTATTACCTAAGATAATTTGATCATCTATATTAAAAAATTTTATGGAAGCTATGGAAAAAGCTACTAGAACTAATGTGAATTAATACATTTGCTGGATGTAAAAGCAATATAAAATTTGGTAGTTATCTATGTACTAACAATGGCTTATTCAGGAAATTAAATTTAAAAATACCATTTAGAATAATATAAAAATGTGATAAATTTGAGACAAAATGACAAAAAATATGTAAACCACATTATGAAATCTACAAAACACTGAGATCAGAAATGAAAGATAACCTAAATGGAGAGATACATGGTGTTTATGAATTTAAAAACTCAGTATTATCATAGTGTTAATTCTCCCCAAATTGATGCATAGATATAGTGTAATTTCAATCAAAATTCCACTTTAAAATAAATTTTTACATTTAACATACAAGGAAGTGGAATTGCCAAAATAAATTTTAAAAAGAAGTGTCTTAGGGAATGGATACTTCTATTTCCATAATTTACTATAAGGCTGAATTAATCAAGAGACAGATAAATATATCAATAGAATGGAGTGAAAGTCTAACACTAGACATATGCATACACAATAACTGATTTTCAACCAAAGTTCAAAGTTCCATTAGTGTAAAAATGATGGTATATTTAAAGAATAATATGAAACAATTAGATATGCATATGTAAAAAATAAACATATCTTTATCTCATACTACATAAGTCATATTGAAATTGGTCACAGAATTAAATGTACATCTAAAATTATAAAACTTTGCCACCCCAGTTCCCAGACCCAACTCACAATTCTCATTTATAAAGTTAAAAACTGTATTGGATTCTTGTATTGCCTTCTATAACTTTGTATTCAAATAAACATATTTTAAAACACAGGTGGGAGCATATTGTTAAAAAAAAGATAGTTTTGCCCATAAATACACCATAGTTACCCTGAAGATTATCCACTTTATTTTCCCACAAGTAAAATAGGATTTGGATTGTCATACATGTATTTTTAATTTAGTCCAAAACTTCATGAAAGAAATAGAGAACTAGTCATCATGTAGAGATCCTTTATTTTAAACCAGTGATAATATGTGATTGGACTTGGTGTTGCTTCCCTTTTGAAAGAGTAGGAATATATTTTCAGTTGTCTAAAATTTGAAAATACCATGTTATACAGAAGTCTTTCTTTATGGAAAGGTAATTATAAAAGGAAGGGAGCACATAACTTTTGAGTAATCCAAAGAACAGGGTATAATGGGTACATATTTTGGCCAGCTAAATTCTGAACTACCTTCCCGTTTAGAGAAAACCTTTCTTTTGTGGTTTTAGTGAGTGGAAAGCAGATAATCCTTCCTCTCATTCACTAGAGCTATGCTTTAGAAATGTAACTTAGGTTTAGCCAATCATTTGTTCCTAGTGTGACTTAGAAATTTGAGAGTGCTTAAAAGACACAGAAAAATATGGAATTTATTCACAGTGATGGAGATGGAGTTGAGATGTTGATCACAGCAGGGAGTGTCATCATAAGAATTTTGTAAATGAAGATTTAATACATTCAGATATATAAACCACTTAGAACACTGCCTTGCACAGAGCAGATCCTTGGTAAGAATTTATTATTAATAAGTGAAAAAATATTTCAGGTTTTACCAAAATTACAATTAAAAGCATTTAACCAGCCTAGGGATTCAAATTTAAAATCTCTCTTTGTTACAGTAATTTCATGCCTTTGTAGCTTTGTTTGTATTTTCTTGGGTGTAAAATAAATATTTTATTAAATTGGATGTTCATATTCACTAAATGAGTCAGAGTACAACTAACCTTCAATAATTTACTCTTGTGAAGGTCACCACATGATTTATCACTTTGAATGTTTTGTGAGTTTTGAAGGTAGATCTGCAATAATGAATACAGCACTAGTGCAACACATGGACAACTTTGCTCCATTAATCATCTCATTGGGAAGAAAATAAGAACTAGTATGTGGTTCTTCATAAACACAAAGCCAAATGTAGCAAGTCTGGTTACCCAGATGTAGCTGATCTATTCATTTCACTACATTTAGCTCCTGACCTAATTGGAGTCACTCCTCGAATATTGTGCAATGCTTTAGGAAGTCCGAGTTCGGGAGTGCTAGTCACATAGTACATACCATCTACTGCCTTGCATTTTGTTTCTAGGATTTCTGGAATTCAGAGTATTTGAGTACTGCCAAAATGTGTTCCTGATTAAGATAAATATATTTTATTCTCTCTCTCTCTCTCTCTCTCTCTCTCAATAGTAAAAGGATCTTTAAAAAACTTTTTCTTACATCTTTTACAGCAACCTAGATGGAGCTAGAAGCCATTATTCTAAGTGGAATAATCCAGGAATGGAAAATTAAATATTGTGTATTCTCACTTATAAGGGGGAGATAAGCCATGGATACACAAAGGCATATAGAGTGGTATAATGGACACTAGAGACTCAGAAATGGAGAGGGAAGGGGTAATGATTAGAAAACTAGATATTGGGTACAATGTACACTACCGTGATAGGTGCACTACAGTCTCAGACTTAATCACTATACAATTCATCCATGTAATCAAAAAGCACTTGTAGGCCAAAAGCTGTTGACATAAAAAATACATATTAAAAATACATAAAGAAAAAGCTAAAAAAATCAACTTAGAATAATGGCTTCCAGCTCCATCCAGGTTGCTGCAAAATATATGATTTTATTCTTTTCTATGACTGAGTAGTATTCCATGGTGTATATATACCACATTTTCTTTATCCAGTCAGTTCATGGACACTTAGGTTGATTCCATACCTTTGCAATTATGAAGTATGCTGAGATAAACATATGTGCATAGGTGGCTTTTGATATAACAACAACTTTTCTTTTGGGTAGATACCCAATAATGGGATTGCTGGATTAAATGGTAGATCTACTTTCAGTTCCTTGAGAAATCTATATATTGTTTTCCATAGAGGTTATACTAATATACATTCCCACCAACAGTATATAACTGTTTCCTTTTCACCACATGCATGCCAACCTTGATTATTTTTTGAAGTTTTATTAATGGTCATTCTGTCTGGGGTAAGGTGGTATCTCATTTTGGTTTTAATTTGCTTATTTCCCTGATGATTAGTGATGTTGAGTATCTTTTTATATGGTTGTTGGCCATTTGTGTATTTTCTTTTGGGATTCATGTCATTTGTTCACTTTTTGATGGAGTTACTTGTTTTTTCCTCACCAATTTGTTTGAATTCCTTGTAGATTACGGATATTAGTTCTCTGTTGGATGTATAGTTTGCAAATATTTGCTACTATTCTGTGGGTTGTCTGTTTACTCTGATGATTATTTATTTTTCTGTGCAGAAGATTTTTAGTTTAATTAGGTCCTGTTTATTTTTGTTTTTGTTGTATTTGCTTTTGGGATCTTAGTAATACATTCTTTGCCAACTTCAATGTCCAAAAGTGTTTTTCCTAGATTTTCTGTTAGACTTTTTATGGTTTCAAGTCTTAGAGGTAAGTCTTTGATCCATATGATATTATCTTTTTTAGATGGTGAGAGATATGGATCTGATTTCATTCTGTTTTCTCAGCGTTGTTTATTAAAGAGGATATCTTTTCCACAAGTTATGTTTTTATATGTTTTGTCAAAGATCAGTTGGCTTTAAGGATTTGGCTTTTTTCTGGGTTCTGTATTTTGTTTCATTGGTTTATGTATATACCTTTATACCAGTTCCATACTGTTTTGGTTATTACAGCCTTGTAGTATAATTTGAAGTCAGGTACTGTGATGCCTCCACAGTTGTTCCTTTGCCTTAGGATTGATTAAGCTATTTGGGCTCTTTTTTGGTTCCTTATGAATTTTAAGATCTTTTTTCTAATTTTGTGAAAAAGGATGTTGATATATTGAGAGGAAATAAATCTGTGCATTGCTTCTGAAAGTATAGTCATTTTTATGATATTGATCCTTGTGACCCATGAGCATGGGATGCATTTCCATTTCTTTGTGTAATCTATGATTTCTTTCAGCAGTGTTTTGTAGCTTATCTTGCAACGATCTTTTACCTCCTCAGTTATGTATATTTGTAGGTATCATTTCTTTTGCAGCTAAAGTAAAAGGGATTGAGTTGTTAATTTGATTCTCAGGTTGGTTGTTGACGGTGAATAGCAGTAATAACTGATTTGTATACATTGATTTTGTCACACAAGACTTTCTTAAATTCATTTATCTGATCTAGTAGTCTTTTGGTGGAGTCTTTAGGATTTTCTACTTGTATGATTGTATCATCAGCAAACTGGGATAGATTGCCTTTCTCTTTTCCAATTTGGGTACCCTTTATTTCTTTCTGTTGACTAATCTCTCTGGCTAGGACTTCTGGTCCTGTCATATGTTGACTAGAAACAGTGAAAGGGGGCATTTTTGTCGTATTCCAGTTCTTAGAAGGGATGCCTTCAACTTTCCTTCATTTTGTATATTGGTTGGGTTTGTTTTATACAGCTTGATTCTTTTGAGGTATGTTACTTCTACGCCTAAGTTGTTTAGGGTGTTTAATCAGAAATGATTGTTGGATTTTATTGAATGATTTTTCTGTGTCAATTCAGATGATATTCTTTCTGTTTTTAATTCTGTTTATGTGATGGATCACATTTATCAACTTGTGTATGTTGAACCATCCCTGAGATGACAACCACTTGATTATGGTGAATTATCTTTTTGATGTCCTAGTATTTTGTTGGGGGTTTTTGCATCTGTGGTCATCAGGGACATTGGTCTGTAGTTCTTCTCTTGTTATATTCTTTCCTGGCTTTGATACCAGGGTGATATTGGCTTCACAGAATAAATTGGGAAGGAGTTCCTCTTTCTCAATATTTTGAAGTAATTTCAATAGAATTGGTACCATTTCTTCTTTGAATGTCTGATGGAATTTGTCTGTTGTTTTCCATCCAGCACTGTCCTTTTTATTGTTGTAAATTTTTATATTACTGATTCAATCTCACTGCTTGTTATTGATTTGTTCAGAATTTCTGTTTCTTCCCGATTCAAGCTATGAGGCATGTATGTTTCCAGGAAGGTATCCATTTCCTATAAATTTTTAGTTTGTATGCATAGAGTAGGTCATGGTAGACTTGAATGATCTTTTGTATTTCTGTAGTGTCAGTTGCAATGTCTCCCTTTTTTTTTCTGATTGTGCTAATTTGAAACTTGTTTTACATTTTCTGGTTAATCTACTTTATGGTATATTGACTTTATCTTTTCAAAGAACCAACTTTTTGCTTCATTGTTCTTTTGTACTTTTTTGATTTAATTTCATTTGGTTCTGCTCTAATGTTTGTTATTACTTTTTGTTTGCTAGCTCTGAGCTTGGTTTGTTCTTGTTTCTCTAATTCCCTAAGATATGATGCTAGGTTTTCAATTTGTGAGTATTCAGAGTTTTTGATGTAGGCATTGAGCACTATACACTTTTCTCTTAGCACTGCTTTTGCTGTATATCAGAAGTTTTTATAACTTGTCTCACTACTATCATTCATTTGAAAGAATTTTTAAATTTCCATTTTTGAGTTCATTTTTAACCTAAAAATCATTCAAGAGTAGATTGTTTAATTTCTGTGTAACAGTATAGTTTTGAGCATTCCTTTTGGAGTTGATTTCTACTTTTATTCCACTGTGGTCTGAGAAAATAATTGATATAATTTTGATTTTTAAAAAATTATTGAAACTTGATTTGTAGCCTATAGTACATTCTATCTTGAGAATGTTCCATGTGCTGATGAGAAGAATGTTATTCTGCAATTCATAAGTATAATGTTCTGTAAATACCTGTTAGGTCCATTTGTTCTAGATTGCAGTTTAAATCCAGTTTTTCTTTGTAGACTTTCTACCTTGGTTATCTGTCTAGTGCTGTCAGTGAAATATTTAAGTCCCCCACTATTATTGTGTTACTGTCTATTTCTTCTTGTAGATCTAGTGGCAATTGCTTCTTTATGAATCTGGGAGCTCCGTAGTTAGTGGCATATATATTTAGGATTGTAATATCTTCTTGTTGAATTGATCCTTTAATCATTATATAATGATCTTCTTTGTGTTTTTTACAGTTGTTCCTTTATAGTCTGTTTTATCTAGTATATGAATAGCTGCTCCTGCTCACTTTTGGCTTCCATTTGCATGAAATATCTTTTTCTTTTTCCATGCCATTACCTTGAGTCTAAAATAATTTTTATGTGTTAGATGTGTCTCCTGAAGACAGAAAATGTTTGTAATTTGTTATCCATGCTGGAAATCTGTATATTTTAAATGGAGCATTTAGACCATTTACATTCAATGTTAATATTTAGATGTGAGATATTATTCCACTCATCATGTTGGTTGTTTTCTAGGTATTTTGTTCTCTTCAGTGTGTTATTATATTATAGGCTCTGTGAGTTTCAGGCTTTTAAGAGGTTCTATTCTGATACATATCAACCTTCTGTTTCAAGCTTTAGAATTCCTTTTAACATTTCTTGTAGGACTGATATAGTGGTGACAAATTTTCTCAGCATTTGTTTGTTGAAAAACAATGTATTTTTTCTTCTTTCACAAAATGAGTTTTGTTGCATACAGAATTCCTGATTGGCAATTATGCTGTTTAAGAAGGCTAAAGATAGGACCACAGTCCCTTCTGGCTTGTAAAGTTTCTGCTGAGTATGTTTTTTTATTTATGCAAGAAAAAATTATTAGAATTAGATAAATTCTAAAGTTTGTCTTGATTTTTATACTAAATAGTAGTCTTTGTTTTATAGATGAAGAAGCTGAAATCTAAAATTGGCAATGACTTGTCCAAGATCAGATGCATAATAAATGGCAGAAGTGTACAAAAATATAGATCTTGAGGCCATTGTTAATGAACTTTTGCAATAGTTACTCACTTTCTTGCCTTATAACAGTGGGCACTTTATAGCTCATCACAATGAAGAGTAATTTGAACAAGTCCTTAGATTTCCAATTCTACCTTTTGACTCCAATAGCACTAAAAACTGATATCATTTTACATTAAAAATCACTATGGACAAAGTTTATTGAGCCCCGAAAGCTCCTTTTTGTCAAAGTTAATGTAGATATATTATGACTATGATTGCCCTAATATCTGTTCATTGTTGCCAAAGCCACATGGTGAAGAGCCTATAATGATTTGAACCCCAAGCTGAGTCCAGGTTCAATGAACATGTCTAATTCATGTCAATAAAAACTGCATCACTAGAGTTGGAGCCATGGATTTTCAATAATGTGTTAACTAAGGCCAGGATTAAAATTTTTAAACATCATTTGTTTATGTAATTATATAATGTACCTTTTTCTTATAAACTATAACTACTGTCTTCTTCATTTTTTGAATTTATTCCTAAAAAAATTTGCTATATGTAAGATAGGATTTGTGAGAATAGTATTATTAAATATTATTCTGAAGTTATAGTTTACTACTCTTCCCAGTTTAAGGATATAGTCAGTATTAATTTCATTTCTATAAATTTTGTTGTAGCATTTTTGGATATTTCTACTCACAAATATTTACTTCAGTAATTATGTCCTTATGTATTTTGTTTTAGTTTTCTGTGACACAACTTTTTGAAATATCTAAACTTAAGAACATTTTGAGAAAACCACAATTTTCAATTTTATAAATGTAATCATCTGCTTATTTGCAAACTTATGAAGATCTTATTCAAAATGTTTTGCTTGGTGGAGATGCAGAGAAAGATGGTTAATAGAATGCTTGATTGATCATCCTCCTGTAGGAACACCAAAAACAACTCTTCGCACACAACAAAAATACTCATAAGAACCAAAAATCAGGTAATTAGTAGTCATAGTACCTTTTTTTAACTTCATATCACTGAAAAATTTACTTAAAAGGGTAAGAAAGACAGTCTTGAATTACCAATGCCAATCCTTTTCCATCCCCCTGGCAGTGGTTGGTTGTTGTGGAGACAGAATCTTGGTGCTTAGGGAAGGGAGAGCACAAGGATTGTGGGATTTTTGCCTTGAAACTCAGAGTTGCCCTGTCTGAACAGTAGTACCAGGAAGAATTCAGTTGTTCCCCAAAGAAGGAGCATTTAGACCAGCCCTAGCCAAAAGGGAATCACCCAACCCAGTGGTCAGAATTGATTTCTGGAAAGCCTTTTCACAATGAGCTAGTGTGCTGGGATCCTAAATAAACTTGCCAGTCAGTCTGTACCACAGGGTCTGCAATTCCTGGGAAAGTCCAGGTGTTGAGCTGGGCTCAAAGCCAGTGGACTTGTGGGGCACATAACCCATTGAGACACCAGCTGGGACAGACAAGGGAGTTCTTGCATCACTCATAACCCAACCTAAGGCAGTGCTGCATTCAGCTCCAGGAGATACTCCTTCCTTCTGCTTGAGGAACAGAGAGGGAAGAATAAAGACGGCTTTGTCTTACAACTTAGAAACTGGCTCAACCACAGTAGGATATGACACCAGGCAGAGTCCTGAGGCCCTGATTCTAGGCCTTAGTTTGTTGACAATATTTTTATTCCCACCCTGGGTCAGAAGGAAATCTGCTGCCTTAAAGGAAAGTGCCCAGCCCTGGCAGCATCATCACTTACTGATTAAGAGATTTTTGGCCCAAAATAATCAGCAGCCATACCCAGGAAGTACCCATGGTAGTCTTTGAGTGAGACCAAGAAACATACCAACTTTGGAAGTGACATCAAACATTTTCAGCTGTAATGGCTATGGGGAGAGACAATTGCTTGAGAAAAGAGGAGCAAGAGTAAAGGGGAATTTGTCTTGAAGCTTAGGTATCAGCTTGGCAACAGTGGGGTAGAGGAAAAAGAGAACTCTTGGGGTCCCTGATTGCAGACCTTAGCTCTTGAGTGGCATTTCTGGACCTGCTGTGGGCCAGAAGGGAGCCCACTGCCCTGAAAAAGAGAGACCAAAGCCTGGCAACATTCACCACAAGCTTAATGAAGAGACCTATGGTCTTAAGTGGACATTGGTGGTAGCCAGGAATACTCACCATGGACCAAGGGCACTGGTGGTTGTGGAGAGACACTCCTCTGCTTGTGAAAAGGGGAGGGAAGAGTGGGAAGGAATTTGTCTTATGGCTTGGATGCCACCTCCACTGTAGTAGAATAAAGTACCAGGTAGCGTCCTAAGATTTCTGACTGTAGGCCTTGGCTCCCAGATGGCATCTCTGGACCTGCCCAGTGTCAGGGGCAACTTGTCACCCTGATGGAAGACACATAAGTCTAGCTAGTTTTGCCACTTGGTAATTGGAGAGCACTCAGGCCTTGAAGAAACATAAGTGGAAGTGAGGCAGTGGTTACCTCAGGCCTTGGGCAAGAACCTGTGCTGTGCTGGCTTCAGTTCTGACCAAACACAGTCCCAGAAGTGGTAGTCACAGGGGTAGGGTGCTTGTGACACACCTTCACCAGCTCCAGGAAGCTCACCACAGACAGAGAGACTCAATTTTGGGGGGAGATAAAGTAATGGAAGAGAACAAAAGTTTCTATCTGGAATTCAGAGAAATTATCTAGATCTTATCCAGGACCACAAAGTCAATACCTCTTCAGGTCTGCAAGAGCCACAGTGTTACTTGGCTTAGGGTAATACTAGGCTTTCTCTAATGCATAAATGGCTACAATGACCAAAATCTTAGATCACAACACCCAAGTCCCTTTGAATACCTGGAAAATCTTTTCAAGAAAGGAAGGTACAAGCAATCCCAGTGAAGACTGCAATAAATATGTAGTTCTTCAATGCACAGACACTGAAGAAAATCAAAAGCATCAAGAGCATCCAGGAAAATATGACCTCACACAATATACTAAATAAGTCACCAGGGCTAACCCTAGAGAGACAAAGATATGTGACCTTTCAGACAGAATTTGAAACATCTATTTTGAGGAAACTTAGTGGAATTCAGGATGACACAGAGAATAATTCAGAATCCTATGAAATAAGTTTTATAAAGAAATGGAAGTGATTTTTATTTTATTTCATTTTATTATTATTTTTTGAGGCAAAGTCTCACTCTGTCACCCAGGCTGGAGTGCAGTGGTGTGAACTCAGCCCATTCCAACCTCCACCTCCTGATTTCAAGTGATTCTCCTGCCTCAGCCTTCTGAGTACCTGGGACATTAGGCACATGCCACCATGCCAAGCTAATTTTTGTATTTTTTGTAGAAATGGGTTTTCACCATATTGGCCAGGGTGTTCCTAAGCTCCAGACCTAAACTAATCTGCCCCCCTTGACCTCCTAAAGTGCTGGGATTACAGGCAGGAGCCACCACATGGGGCCTGAAATGATTTTTAAAATCAACCAGAAATTCTGGAGTTGAAAAATACTCTTGACATATGAAGAATGCATCAGAGTCCTATAACAGCATAATCGATCAAGCAGAATAAGAAATTAGTAAGTTTAAAGACAAACTATTTGAAGACAGGAGACAAAGAAAAACAGAATTTAAAAAATGAAGCACATATAAAATCCAGAAAATAGCCACAAAAGGACAAATCTAAGAGTTTTTGGCTTTAAGGAGACCTAAGGGAGAGATGTGTAGAATATTTATTCAAAAGGATAACCACAAAGTATTTCCCAAACTTCAGGGAGATTTTAATATTTAAGTACAAGATTTTTGTAGAATACCAATCAGGCTTAATGCAAATAGCACTACATAGGGTTATTTAATAATCAAACTCCCAAGGTCAAGAATAAAGAAAAAATCCTAAAAACATCAAAATAAAGAAATAAATACAATAGAACTACAATACATCTGGCAGCAGACTTTAGTGGAAATCTTACAGGCCAAGAGAAAGTGACATCATATTTTTAATGTACTAAAAGGAAAATGAATCTTTTATCCTTGAAATAGTAAAACTGATGAAAATATCCTTCATATGTAGAGGAGAAATGTGAAAGACTCAGCTAGCGAAACAAAAGCTGAAGGATTCAATCAACACAAAACTTGTCCTACAAGAAATGCTAAACAAAGTTCTTTAATCAGAATAAAAAGGATGTGAATGAGTAGTAAGATATTATCTGAAGGTACAAAACTCATTAGCAATAGTAACTACATAGAAAAACACAAAATATTATAGCATTGCAGCTGTGGTATGTATACTATTCATATCTTGAGTAGAATGACTTAAAGATGAACTAATCAATAAAAATAACCATAACTTTTGAAGCCATAGACAGTACAATAAGATAGAAACAAGTTAAATAGGAGTGGGATAAAGTTAAACTATAGAATTTTTATTAGTTTTACCTTTGCTTATTTGTTTGCTTATGCAATCAATGTTATCATTTGTTCAGAATAATGTATTTATGACATTATTTGCAAGCCTCATAGTAACCTAATGTCAAAAACATACAACAGAAACACAAAAATAAATACCAAGACATTTAAACGTATCACTAGGGAAAATCACCTATCTCAAAGGAAAACAGGAAGTAAAGAAAAAAACAAAAAGAAAATTACAAAACAACCAAAAAAAAAAAAATGGCAGGAGTAAGTTTTTATTTATCAGTGATAACATTGAATGTAAATGGAATTAACTCTCTAATCTAGGAGTGTCCAATCTTTTGGCTTCCCTGGGCCACATTGGAAGAAGAACTGCCTTGGACCACACAAAAGATATACTAAGATTAATGATAGTTGACAAACTTTTCTAAAAAGTCACAAAAACCTCATAATTTTAAGAAAGTTAAAGAAATTGTGTTGGGCCTCATTCAAAGCCATACTGGGTTACATTCAGCTGATAGGCCACGGGTTGGGCAAGCTTGCTGTGATCAAAAGACGTAGATTGGCTGAATGGATAATATAACAA
Organism: Saguinus oedipus; assembly: GCA_031835075.1. Taxonomy (NCBI): domain Eukaryota; kingdom Metazoa; phylum Chordata; class Mammalia; order Primates; family Cebidae; genus Saguinus; species Saguinus oedipus. The sequence goes on along the minus strand of CM063169.1, from coordinate 33,639,309 downwards.
GACTCAATGAGCTGTTGCCTATAAGAAACACAATTTACTATGAAGATACACATAATTCCATGTCAATGGAATTTTAGAAAGAGCAAGAGTAACTATACTTATATCAGACAAAATAGATTTCAAGACAAAAACTATGAAAAGAGACAAAGAAGGCAATGATATAATGACAAAATAGGTCAATTTAGCAACAGGATATAACAATTTTAAATATATATATACACAACACTGGAACACCTAGATAGACAGTGCAGATATTAAAGAGAGAGATAGGCCCCAATAAAATAGTAGCCAGAGACTTCAACACCCCACTTTCAGCACTGAAAATTATCTGGACATAAAATCAATAAAGAAACATTGGACTTAATCTGCACTATAGACCAAATGGACCTAATAGGTAATTAGAGAACAGTTCACCCAATGGCTACAGAATAAGCATTTTTGTCCTTAGCACATGGATCATTCTCAAGGACAGATCATAATTTGGCCAGAAAACAAGTATTAAAGTATTCCAAAAAACTAAAATTATATTAAGTATCTTCTCTGATCACAATGGAATAAAACTAGAAATCAGTATAAAGAGGAATTTCAAAAATTATAAAAACACTTGGAAATTAAATAATATGCTCCTGAATGACCAGTGGGTCAATGAAGAAATTACAAAGGAAATTTAAAAATTTCTTGAAACAAATGATAATGGAAATAACATCATAAAACCTATGTGATACAGTGAAAGTACTAATACGATGAAAGTTTATAGTTATAAACACCTACATCTAAAAAGTAGGAAATTTTCTAATAAACAATATATTAATGCATTATAAAGAACTACTAGAAATTCAAGAGAAAACCAAACCCAAAATTAGTAGAAGCAAAGAAATAATAAAGATCAGAGCAGAAATAAAATTGAAATGAAGAAAAAAATAGGAAAGCTCAATGAAATGAAAAGCTGGATTTTGAAAAGGTAAATGAAGCTGACAAACCTTTAGCCAGGCTGTTATTAGTCCATTCTTGCATTGCTGTAAAATAAACCTGAGACTGTGTAATTTATTTAAAAAGAGGTTTAGTTGGTTCAGAGTTTCATAGGCTGTATAGGAAGCATGAAGCTGGCTATCTGTTTGGCTTCTGGGGAGGCCTCACAAAACTTACAGTTATGAAGAGGAAGCAGGCTTGTCTTACACAGCCAGAGCAGTAGAAGGAGAGAGAGTGGGGAGGTGCCATGCACTTTTAAAAAAAAGCAGATCTCACAAGATTTCACTGACTATATACTACCAAGGGGGAGCGGTGCTAAACCATATATAAGAACTCCACTCTCATTATACAATCATCTCCCACCAGGCCCCACATTCAACATTGGTGATTACAATTAGACGTGAAATTTGAACAGAGACACAGATCCAAACAGTATCATTCACCCCTGACCCTTCCAAAAATTTCATGTCCTGTTCATATTCCAAATACAATCATGCCTTCTCAACATTCCCCCAAAGTCTTAACTCATGCCAGCATTAACTAAAAAGTCCTAATTCACAAGTCTCATCTGGGACAAGGCAAGTCCCTTCTGCCTATGGGCCCATAAAATCAGAAACAAGTTAGTTACTTCCATGATACCCTGGAGGTACAGGAACTAGGTAAATACTCATGTTCCAAAAGGGAGAAATTGGCCAAAAGAAAGTGGCAACAGGCCCCATACAAATTTGAAATCCAGCAGGGAAGTCATTAAATCTTAAAGCTCCAAAATAATCTCCTTTGACATCATGTCTCACTGTAGGGAACACTGATGCAAAGAAAGGGCTCCCAAGGCCTGGAGCAGCCATGTTTTTGTGGTTTTGCTTGTGTCAGCCCCTGTGGCTACTCTCATGTTGCTATTGAGTGCCTGCAGCTTTTCCAGGTTCATGGTCCAAGCTGACAGTGAATCTACCATTCTGGGGTTTGGAGGATGGTGGTCCTCTTCTCGCAGCTCCACTGGGCAGTGACCAACTGGGGCCTCTGTTTAGGGTCTCCAACCCCACTTTTTAGTCTACTATCCTAGTAGTGCTTCTCAATCAGGGTTCCTCCCTTACAACAGGCTTCTGCTTGGACATCCAGGCTTTTTCATACGTCCTTTGAAATCTAACACCATGTGGAATCTTCCATAGTGTATGACTTGCATCATTTAAAGCAGCACCCTTAGGTGTACCTGGGCCCCTTTTAGTCAGGGCTGGAGCTTGATAAGCTGGGAAGCACAGTGCAGCATCTTGAGGCTGCACAGGACAGCAGGGCCTTAGGCCTGGCCCACAAAACTACTCTTCTCTCCTAAGCTTCTGGGCCTGCAATGGGAGGAGCTGCTGCAATGGTCTCTGAAATGCCTTTGAGAACTTCTTCCCATTGCCTTGGATATCAGCATTTACCTTCCCTTTAGCTATGCAAATTTCTTTAGCCTACTTGGATTCCTCCCTAGAAAGTAGACTTTTTATTTTCTGCTATATCTCCAGGCAGTAAATTTTCCAAACTTTTAAGCTCGGTTTCTCTTTTAAACATAAGTTCCAATTTTAAGTCAATTCTTTACTCATGCATATGAAAATAGGTTGTTAGAAGCAGCGAGGCCACATTTTTGAACACTTCGCTGGTTAGAAGTTTCTTCCATCAGATAGTCTAAATTGTTATCTAAAGTTCAAAGTTCCACAGACCCCTAGGGCAGGGGCACGATGCCTCCAGGTTCTTTGCACAACAAAAGTGACTTGTGCTCCAGTTCCCAAAAAGTATCTTGTTTTTGTGTGAGTCTTCCTCCACCCAGACTTTATTGTCCACATTACTATCAGCCAGTTAACCAGTCACTATGGTTCACAATTTTCCCTCATCTTTCTATCTTCTTGTGAGCCTACCAAACTATTTCAACTTCTGCCCATTACCCAGTTCTGCTGTTGCTTCCACATTTTCAGGTATATTTATAGCAATGTTCCACTTCTCAGTACCAATTTTCCATATTAATTAATTCTCACAATGCTATAAAGAAATACCTGAGACTGGGTAATTTATAAAGAAAAGAAGTTTAGGGATTTCTGCCAAAATGGCCAATTAGGAACAGCTCTGGAGCACAGTTTCCAGTGAGAGCAACACAAAAGGCAAGTAATCTCCACATTTCCAACCGAGGTACTGGGTTCATCTCAATGGGACTGGTTGGACAGTGGGTATAAACCAAGGAGGGCAAACCAAATCAGGGTGGGATGCTGCCTCACTAGGGAAGTGTAACTGGCCAGAGGATTCCCTCCTACCCAATGGAGGCCACTGGGGACTTATAGGGCCACTGCAACACTCCAGTTGAAATACTGAGCTTCTCCCATGGTCTTTTTTTTTATTGCATTTTAGGTTTTGGGGTACATGTGAAGAAAATGTGAGATAGTTGCATAGGTACACACGTGGCAGTGTGATTTGCTGCATTCCTCCCCTTCACCTGTATCTGGCATTTCTCCCTATGCAATCTCTCCCCAACTCCCCCCCCCCGACTGTCCCTCCCCTATTCTCCCCAATAGACTCCAGTGTGTAGTGCTCCCCTTTCTGTGTCCATGTGTTCTCATTGTTCATCACCCACCTGTGAGTGAGAACATGCAGTATTTCATTTTCTGTTCTTGCGTCAGTTTCCTGAGAATGATGTTCTTCAGGTTCATCCATGTCCCCACAAAGGACACGAACTCATTGTTTTTGATTGCTGCATAATATTCCATGGTGTATATGTGCCACATTTTCCCAGTCCAGTATATCATCGATGGGCATTTGGGTTGGTTCCAGGTCTTTGCTATTGTAAACAGTGCTGCAATGAACATTCGTGTGCATGTGTCCTTATAGTAGAACGATTTGTAGTCCTTTGGATATATACTCAGTAATGGGATTGCTGGGTCAAATGGAATTTCTGTTTCTAGGCCCTTGAGGAAACACCACACTGTCTTCCACAATGGTTGAATTAATTTACACTCCCACCAGCAGTGTAAAAGTGTTCCTATTTCTCCACATCCTCTCCAGCATCTGTTGTCTCCAGATGTTTTAATGATCGCCATTCTAACTGGCGTGTGATGGTATCCCATGGTCTTTATAACCCCCAGACCAGGCTGACAGGTACTATGGATTACCGGAACAAATCTGAGCAGCTGTTTCAGCCAGAACCATGGGTTTTGGCTGGTACCTGGAACACCTGCGAGACAGACCCTCCGACTCTCCAGAAAAAAAGGGGAGGTGAAGGCAGGGAGCCAAGTGAACTGGCTTGGCGGGTCCCTCCCCATAAAGACTAGCAAACTGAATCCCTTTGGCTCAAGAGTTTCACAGCCAGCACAGCAGTTTGACCTCCACCCAGGATGATTGAGCTCAGTGGGGGAAGGTCATCCACCATTGCTAAGGCAGTTCTAACTATACCTGTGTAAAGAAAATCACAAGGAAATTTACACAGCAGCTGGACTGAGTCTGTGGCAGCTCAGCAGTGCCTCTGCAGGCATATTGTGACTAGACTCTTTCCTTGCTTTTATCTCTGAAAAAAAGGCAGCAGCCTTTGGGGGACTTATAAATGAAACCCCATCTTCCCAGGACAGAGCACCTGGGAAAAAGGGCAGTTGAGAGTTCCACAGCAACAGACTTAAACATCCCTACCCAGCAGCTCTAACAGGAGCAACAGAGCTCCTAGCACAGCATTCAAACTCTGATAAGGACAGACTGCCTCCTCAAGCAGCTCCCTGACCCCTGCGCGTCCGAAAAGGCACCTCATACAGGAGAGCTTTGGCTGACATCTGGCGGGTACCCCTCTGGGACAAAGCTACCAAAGATAGAACAGGCAGTAATCTTTGCTGTTCAGCAACCCTACAGGTGATTCCTAGGCAAGCAGGGTCTGGAGTGGACCTCCAGCAGTCCTGCAGCAGAGGGGCCTTATTTCTAGAAGGAAAACTAAAAAACAGAAAGAAATAGATTCAACATAAATAGAAAAGACGTCCACTCAGAGACCCCATCTGAAAGTCACCAACTTCAAAAACTAAAGGTAGAAAATTCTATGAAGATGGGAGGAAACCAGCACATAAAGGATGAAATTACCAAAAACCAGAACACCTCTCCTCCTCCAAGGGATCACAACTTCTCAACAGTAAGGGAACAAAACTGAATGGAGAATGAGTTTAATCAAGTGATAGAAGCAGGCTTCAGAAGGTGAGTAATAACAAACTTCTCTGAACTAAAGGAACATGTTCTAACCCAATGCAAAGAAACTAAGAATGTTGAAAAAAGATTAGACAAAATGCTAACTAGAACAACCAGCTTAGAGGTTGCAATCCTAGTCTCTGCTAAAATAGACCTTAAATTAACAAAGATCAAAAGAGACAAGGGAGGGTATTACATAATGGTAAAAGGATCAATGCAACAAGAAGAGTTAACTATTCTAAATACATATGCACCCAATACAAGAGCACCCAGGTACATAAAGCAAGCTCCTAATGACCTACAAAGAAACTTAGACTCCCACACAATAATAGTGGGAGACTTTAACACTCCACTGCCAATATTAGACAAATCAATGAGACAGAAAATCAACAAGGATATCCAGGACTTGAACTCAGATCTGGACTAAGCGGACCTAATAAACATCTGCAGAACTCTCCATCCCAAATCCACAGAATACACATTCTTCTTAGCACCACATCACACTTCCTCTAAAATTGAGCATGTAATTGGAAGTAAATCACCCCTCAGCAAATGCAAAAGAACATAAATGATAACAGCCAGTCTCTGAGACCACAGTGCAATCAAATTAGAACTAGGATTAAGAAATTCACTCAAAATCACACAACTACATGGAAACTAAACAACCTTCTCCTGAATGACTACTGGATAATTAATGCAATGAATGCAGAAATAAAGATGTTCCTTGAAACCACTGAGAACAAAGATACAATGTACCAGAATCTCTGGGACTCATTTAAAGCACTGTCTAGAAGGAAATCTATAGCACTAAATTCCACATAAGAAGTGAGGAAAGATCTAAAATTGGCACACTATCATCACAATTTAAAAAACTAGAGGAGCAAGAACAAACAAATTCAAAAGACAGCAGAAGACAAGAGAAAACTATGATCAGAGTATAACTGAGATAGACACACACAAAAAAACTTCAAAAAATCAATAAATCCAGAAGCTGTTTTTTTGAAAAGATCAACGAAATAGATAGACTGCTAGCCAGATAATAAAAAAGAAAAGAAAGAAGAATCGAATAGATGCAATAAAAAACAATAAAGGGGATATCACCACTGATTCCACAGAAACATAAACCACCATCAGAGATTACTACAAACAACTCTATGCACATAAACCAGTAAATCTAGAAGAAATAGATAAATTCCTGGACACTTACACCCTCCCAAGACTAACTCAGGAAGAAGTTGAATCCCTGAATAGACCAATAACAAGGGCTGAAGTTGAGGCAGCAATTAATAGCCTACCAACCAAAAAAAGTCCAGGTCCAGAGAGGTTCACAGCCAAATTCTACCAGTTGTACAAGAGGAGTTGGTACCATTCTTTCAGAACTATTTCAAATAATACAAAAGGAGGGAATCCTCCCTAACTTATTTTATGAGACCAACATCATCCTGATACCACAACCAGGCAGAGACACAACTCAAAAAGAGAATTGTAGGCCAATGTACATGATGAACATCAGTGCAAAAATCTTCAATAAAATACTAGCAAATTGAATGCGACAGCACATCAAAAAGCTTATTCATCATGATCAAGTATGCTTCATCCCAGGGATGCAAGCCTGGTTCAATATATGCAAATCTATAAACTCAATCCATCACATAAACAGAACCAAAGACATAAACCACATGATTATCTCAATAGATGCAGAGAAGGCCTTTGATAAAATTCAACAGCCCTTTATGCTAAAACTCTCAGTAAACTAGGTATTGATGGAACGTATCTCAAAATAATCAGAGCTATTTACTACAAACTCATAGCCAATATTATACTGAATTGGCAAAAACTGTAAGCATTCCCTTTGAAAACTGGCACTAGACAAGGATGCCCTCTCTTACCATTCCTATTCAACATAGTATTGGAAGTTCTAGCCAGAGCAATCAGGCAAGAAAAAGAAATAAAGAATATTCAATTAGGAAAAGAGGAAGTAATTGTCTCTATTTGCAGATGACATGATTGTATATTTGGAAGACTTGATCATCTCAGCCCAAAATCTCTTTAAGATGATAAGCAACTTAAGCAGAATTTCAGGATTGAAAATCAGTGTGCAAAAATCACAAGCATTCCTATACACCAATAACAGACTAACAGAGAGTCAAATCATGAGTGATCTCTCTTTCACAATTGCTACAAAGAGAATAAAATACCTAGGGATATAACAAACAAGGGACTTGAAGGACCTCTTCAAGGAGAACTACAAATCACTGCTCAAGGAAATAAGGGAGGAGACAAACAGATGAAAAAACATTCCATGCTCATGGTTAGGAAGAATCAATACTATGAAAATGGCCATATTGTCCAAAGTAATTTACAGATTCAATGCTATCTCCATCAAGCTACCAATGACCTTCTTCACAGAACTGGAAAAAAACACCTTAAACTTCATATGGAACCAAAAAAGAGCCTACATCATCAAGACAATCTTAATCAAAAAGAACAAAGCTGGAGGCATCATGCTACCTGACTTCAAACTATACTGCATGCCTACAGTAATCAAAACAGCATGGTACTGGTACCAAAACAGAGATATAGGCCAATGGAACAGAATAGAGGCCTCAGAAGTAACACCATAATCTACAACCATATGATCTTTGACAAACCTGACAAAAACAAATAATGAGGAAAGGATTCTCTGTTTAATAAATAGTATTTGGAAAACTGGCTAACAATGTGCAGAAAGCTGAAACTGAACCCCATCCTGACACCTTGTACAAAAATTAACTCCAGATGGATTAAAGATTTAAACATAAGAGCTAACACCATAAAAACTTTAGAAGAACACCTAGGCAAAACCATTTAGGACATAGGCATAGGCAAGGACTTCATGACTAAAACACCAAAAGCAATGGCAACAAAATCCAAAATAGACAAATATGATCTAATTCAACTTAAGAGCTTCTGCACAGCAAAATAAACAATCATGAGAGTGAACCACCAACCAACAGAATGGGAACATATTTTTGAAATCTACCCATATGACAGAGGGCTAATATCCTGAATCTATGGAGAACTAAAGCTAATTTACAACAAAAAAACTAACAACGCTTTTGAAAAGTGGGCAAAGGATACGAACAGACACTTTTCAAAAGAAGACAATTATGCGGCCAACATACATATGAAAAAATGCTAATAAGTACTGGTCATTAGAGTGATGATATACTATCTCTTGACAGAATATCAGTCATTAAAAAATCTGGAGACAACAGATGCTTGAGAGGATGTGGAGGAATAGGAATGCTTTTGCACCGTTGGTGGGAGTGTACATTAGTTCAACCATTGTGGAAGACAGTATGGTGATTCCTCAAAGATCTAGAAATAGAAATACCATTTGACCCAGCCATTTGAACACTGGGTATATACCCAAAGGATTATAAATAATTATGTTATAAAGACACATGTACATGTATGTTCATTGCAGCACTGTTTCCAATAGTAAAGACCTGGAACCAACCCAAAAGTCCATCAGTGATAGACTGGATAAAGAAAATGTGGCATATATGTACCATAGAATACTATGCAGCCATAAAAAAGCATGAGTTCATATCCTTTGCAGGGACATGGATGAATTTGGAAACTATAATTCTCAGCAAATTGACACATGAACAGAAAACTAAACACCACATGTTCTCACTCATAGGTGGGTGTTGAACAATGAGAACACATGGACACTTGGAGGGTAACATCATACACTGTGGTCTGTAGGGGGTTAGGAGACTAAGGGACGGATAACGGGGAGTGGGGAGTTTGGGGAGGGATAACGGGAAAAATATCTAATGTCGGTGATGGGGGGATGAAGGCAGAAAATCATCATGGCATATGCATCTGTATGCAACAATCCTGAGAGATCTGCACGTTTCCCAAAAATTAAAGTATAATAAAAATAATAAATAAATAAAAGAAGTTTAATTGGCTCATAGTTCCACAGGCCTTACTGGAAGCATGATGCTGGCCATCTGTTTGGTCTTCAGGGAGGCCTCAGGAAATTTACAATTATGGCAGAAGGTGAAGGGGAGACAGACTTATCTTACATGGCCAGAGCCGGAAGAGGAGAGAGAGTGCAGAGGTGCTACCAATTTTAAACAAGAAGATATCTTAAGAACTTACTCACTGTATAGTACCAAGTGGGAAATGTGCTAAACTATTTATAAGAACTCTGCCCCTACCAGGCTCCACCTCCAACACTGGGTATTATAATTTGACATAAGATTTGTGTGGAGATGCATATTGATACCATATCACAGGCTAAGAAAAAAAATCTAAATAAAATCAGAGATGAAAAAGGAGTTATTACAACTGATACCATAGAAATTCAGATAATCATTAGAGACTACTATGTGCAACTATGTGCCAATAAGTTAGAAAACCCAGAAGAAATGGACACATTTTTAAACACATGCAACATTGAACCATGAAGGAATTCAAAACCTGAATAAACCAATAACAAGAATTTGAAGCCATAATAGAAGGTTTTTCAGCAAAAGAAATCCTGGAACCCAATGGAGTCACTGCTGAATTTTACTAAACATTTGTATAACTATAAAAATCCTACCCAAACTGTTCTGAAAAATAGAGAACTATAGGACAAAACCTCTGATGAATATTGATGCAGAGTTTATCAACAAAATATTAACAAACTGAATTCATCAACAAATTGAAAATATCATTCATCATGACAAAAAGGAATTTATCCCAGCGATATATTAAATTAGTTATATGTATAACATATGTATTATTTTGTAGTTGATTTCTTGCACATAGTTTGTGTTTGTTTCAGTCTTTTCTCACAGGCTATAACTACCTGAGACTGGAAATTTGTGAAGAAAAGAGTTTTAGTTGACTCACAATGAGGCAGGCTGTATAGAAAGCATGGTTGGGAAGGGCTCAGGAAACCTACAATCATGGTAGAAGGGTGAAGGCGAAGCAAGCACTTTCTTCACGTGGCAGAGCAGGAGGAAGAGAGCAAAGGGGAAAATGCTGTGGACTTTTAAACAACCAGATCTCATGAAAACTCACTATCATGAGAACATCAAGGGGGAAATTTGTCTTCATGATGCAATCACCTCCCACCAGGTCCCTCCTCCCACATGTGGAGATTACAATTCATCATGAGATTTGGGTGGGGATACAGAGTCAAACCATATCATTCCATCCCTGGCCTTTCTAAATCGTATGTAATTCTCACATTTCAGAACACAGTCATGACTTCTCAACAGTCCTCCAAAGTCTTACCTCATTCTAGGAATACCTCAAAAGTCCAAGTCCAAAGTCTCACTTGAGACAAGGCAAGTCCCTTCTGTCTGTGAGCATGTAAAATAAAATACAAGTTAGCTACTTCCAAGATACAATGTGGATACAGATAAATGCTCTCATTCCAAAATGAAATTGGCCAAAACTAAGGGGCTATAGGCCCTATGCAAGTCCAAAACTCTGTAGGTCAGTCATTAAATCTTAAAGCTCCAAATTATCTTCTTTGACTCTATGTCTCATGTCCAGGCCACACTAATGCAAGGGGTGGGTACCCAAGGTCCTGGGCAGCCCCACGCTCTGGCTCTGCAGGATATAGCTCCCATGGCTGCTCTCACAGGTTGTTCTTGAGTGCCTGAGGCTTTTCAAGGTTCATGGTTCAAGCTGTCAGTGGAGCTACCATTCTGGAGTCTGGAGAATGGTGGTCCCCAGTGGGTATGCTGTGTGGGGCCTCCAACCCCACATTTCCCCTCTGCACTGCCCTAGTAGAGGTTCTCCATGAGTGTTCTGCCCCTGCAGCAGACTTCTGCCTGGACATCCAGCCATTTCCATACATCTTTTGAAATCTATTTGCAGCCTTCCAGGCCTAAATTCTTGTGTCTGTGCACCCACAAGCCCAATACTGTGTGCAAGCCACCAAGTCTTGGGACTTGAACCTGTTGAAGAAATGTACCAAGCTGTACTTTGGTGGCCCCACTTTTTTTTTTTTGAGATGGAATTTCACTCTTGTCACCCAGGCTGGAGTGCAATAGCATGATCTCAGCTTGCTGCAACCTCTTCCTCCTAGGTTCAAGTGGTTCTCCTGCCTCAGCCTCCCAAGCAGCTGGAATTATAGATACCTGCCAACATACTAAGCTAATTTTTTGTATTTTTAGTAGAGATAGGGTTTCACTGTATTGGCCAGGCAGGTCTCAAACTTCTGACCACAGATGGTCCACCTTCCTTGGCCTCCCAAAATGCTTGGATTACAGGCATGAGCAACCATGCCTGGCCCTACTTTAACCCCATTTAGCCATGGCATTTGGAGCTGGAGCAGCTTGGACACAGGTGCCATGTCCTGAGGCTTCACAGAGCAGCAGGCCTCTGGGTCTGGCCCACAAAACCATTTTTCCCTCCTAGGCTTCCAGGTCTGTGATGGGAGGGGTTGCTGTGAAGTTCTCTGAAACACATTGGAGGCATTTTCCCCATTGTCTTGGCTATTAACATTTGGCTCCTCTTTACTCATAAACTCTGTAGCCTTGAATTCCCACCAGAAAAAGAGTTTTTACTTTTTACATGGAAAAGCTGTAAATTTTCTAAACTTTTATGCTCCACTTTACTTTTGAATGTATGTTCCACTTTCAGACTATCTCTTTGGAAATGCATATGAGAATATACTGTTAGAAGCAGCCAGGCTACATCTTGAACACTTGACTGCTTAGAAATTTATTCCACCAAACACCCTCAATTATCTCACTCAAGTTTAGAGTTCTACAGATCTCTACAGCAGGGACACAATGCCACCTGTCTCTTTGCTAAAGCATAGCAAGAGTGACCTTTATACAAGTTCCCAATAAATTCCTTATCTCCATCTGAGACTACCTTAGTCTGAACTTCACTATCTATATCACTATCAGTATTTTGGTCACAACCATTCAAAAAGTCTCTAGGAAGTTCCAGACTTTTCCTCATCTTCCTATCTTCTTCTGATCCCTCCAAATGATTCTAACCTCTGCTCATTACCCAGTTCTGCTGTTGCTTCCACATTTTCAGGTATCTTTATAGCAATGCTTAACTTCTGGTACCAGTTTTCTGTATTAGTCCGTTGTCATACTGCTATAAAGAACTACCTGAGACTGAGTAATTTATAAGTAAAAGAGGTTTAACTGACTCACAGTTCCACAGGCTGTACAGGAAGTATAGCTGGGAGACCTCAGGAACTTAAAATCATGGTGGAAGATTAAGGTGAAGTGAACACACCCCGTATCATGGCAGAACAGAAGAGAGAGAGTGAAGGGGGATGTGTATCACTTTTAGTCAACCCAGATCTCATGAGACTACATTCAGTATCACAAGAACAAGAAGCATGATATCCTCCCCATGATCCAGTCACCTCCTACCATGTTCCTCCTCCAACACTGGGGATTACAATTCAATATGAGATTTGGGTGGGGACATAAAGCCAAACCATTATCAGTGTTCAAAAGGTGTTTATTGTTTTATTAATATACCTCTTCTCCTTTACCTTCTTGGATAAATAGTGTCAGATGCCACTTAGTTGCTCAGGAAAGAAATATGTTGCTTGATACTTATTTCTGCCATAATTTTATTGCCTCTTCATATGCAATTCATCACTAAATCCCATGAATTCTAGTTCTTAAAATATTTTTTTGAAATTTCTTATTCTCTACACCCCCACCACTAGCACCTTAGTCCAAATTTCCCTCTTCTCTTTTGTGGACAGTGGCCTCATGAGTGATCTCTCATTGTTTGAAGTCAGACTGATATTTTAAAAATAAAAATATGGCTATCTTCATAGTCCTTTACTTAACAGCTCAAATGATTTTTTTTTTCCCTTTTTAAAGAAATTCTTCAATAGTAACATGGCTTAGAAACTCTTTAAGGTCGTACTTTGGCTTATCTTCTCTTAAACCCCTCCTTGGTGGCTATTTATTTTTTCCTTCTTACTGTCATATGAGGGTACTCACACATACTCTTCTCTCTGTATTCTTCATCTTCCTCTTTTTCCCTCTGATATATAACTTTCCTTTAGGTAATTTTCAGTGCTGCTTTTTTACTCAGTCTTTAAACTAATTAAGTCTCATTTTCATTGCATCTTGTCTCCTCTCTTTCTGACATTGATAGCACTTGCATTAATTGCTTAATGTGTGCCTTCATATTAGACCTAACCACTCTGTTCTGCTCACTGCTGTGCCCCTATATCTGTTATAGAATAGGCAGATGATCACATTTCTTAAGGATACTGGGCAATGGGATGTTATATCATATGTAGGGTTAAAAAAATTTTTTTAAAGAAAAATGACAATTTAATCATATATAAAGAAGAAAAAGATTATTCAATTAACTAGATTGAAACAAGATTTGAGAAAGAAAGGAGATAAAGTAGTACCTTACCAAGAAAGGCAAGGAGATAATAGTTTACTGCCATCACGTTAAATTATTATCATCATTATTAGGATAAACAGGGTCAAGAATACAGAATGAAGGCTTTGGCTTTCCAAATAATAATAGTGATTGTTTGCTAAATGTGGATTATCTGATTAAAAACTTGTTAATTATTCTTTATTACTCTGTGAAGCAGAAATTTTTAAGTCCATTTTAGAGATGACAGCACTGAGACTGCAAGATTAGAAAATTCATCAAGGTCATGCTGCATTAACACAAAGTATCTAAATGTGGTTGTCCTGACTCCAAACCCAAAGCACTCAACCAGAGCAAGATGTTGTTTCCCTGAAAAAAAAAAAAAAAAAAAAAAAAAGACAATTCTTCAAGACAATGCAAAAGCAAAAAAAGATAAATGCATTTTTTTTTTTGAGTCAGAGAAGAGGACAATTGTGTAAACTTAGGTTGGGATGGTTTTAATTTTCTCAATAGGAGGTGAGGTTATGCACTAAGAGGGAGGGAGGAGGGCTAGTATTATGGACTTGAGTATAACGGAAACATTTGGAACAGCTGCAGGGAGGAATGCAATGGGGAGTCAACAAGTGATAAAAGAATTGCTGAGATACAGTGAGGGTCCAGCTGAGGTCAGTTGAATCAGTCCCTATTGTTTAGTGATTTTGATTTAGTTTATGAATACGGGGAGAGGAATTGGGCAACAGGAGTTATTGAAATGTGAGGATTGGTAAAGTGAAAATCCAGAGGAACAGAGAAGAGGGAGACTACGTGGATTGTAAATGCATTAGTGACCTGAAAAATTTTGTAAATTTTGGCAGAGGGAAGAGGAAGGGAGTGATTCAGAGTCAAGAGCACATTAGTAAACTACTTGAGATCATGATAGAATGGATAGACCACAAGGAAAGGAATACATGGAAGAGGTAGCTAAACCTCAACCAGAGCAAGATGTTGTATCCCTAAAAAAAAAAAAAAAAAATTATTTAGGACAATGCAAAAGCAAAGAAGGAGAAATGCAGATTTTTTTTTTTCTTTTGAGTCAAGTGACGAGGACAATTGTGTAAACTTAGGTTGGGATGCTGTCTTGAATTCTCATAAGATATCATGAGTTTGGTATTTTTAGTTCCATTTTATATATGAGGAAACTAAAAGTTAGGTAAATTAAATACCTAGCAGAGAATTTTAATCCTCCTGGTTGTGAAAAAGAAAAGATTCAGGGACAGACAGTTGGATAGCAGGGACTATACTCATATGCAGTGAGCCTACTGACTTTGATGAGGACTGTGGAACCCTTTTGTAGCATGTGTTTTTGTGGTTTATGTGGTTAAATTGCTTTAATTATTTAAGATTCATTAGTAAAAAAAAGATACATATTTTCTTATATGTAATTCTTATGAAATCCAAGTGTACTACTTCACACATTTCCTGTCATGCAAGCTTTCTGGGGGAAGGTACACACCTGTTAATTGTTACTAACACCCTCAGACATATTTTATTGGTTAGGCTATAGTGCTGTTGATTTTTAGTTCTTGCAGCTGGATGAAGCTGCACATTTTGAATGCCTGAAATTTGACCTAAATAGTGTTGACATTACAGTGACTGTGAGTGATGGAAAAGGAAACAAAAAATCTTGGATTTTTTTCCTCTACAGAGACCTCTTCTCCTCAAATTAATAACAACAACAGACTTAGAAAATATCTCTTGAATTGCAGACTGCAGCCAGCAGTACAGCTGCATAGTTATGAAAGGCTCGTGGGGTCTCCTGCCTTTCAGGCTAAATCTTTCCACTCATAAAAGTACCCTTGTTGTTTTGTTAAAGTGTCCTCTATGCTTGTTATTTTATTTATTTTATAAAAGTTAAGTGTCGTATAGAATATCTCCAATGCCTAACATGGATAACTTTAGGAATCTACATTTATTTTGTTGTGATTTAAAAGAAACAGAAATGGGAAAATACAATTGAATTTAATAAGTGTCTATTGACAAATACATTAATAAGTAAAGTACTAGGTTTGTAGGAAATTTCCAAAGCGATTGCAGCATAGTCTCTGTTCTCAGAAACGATGTGGTTTAGGGATACAGATAGGCATTTAGAGCAATGATTGTAATGTGAATCATGAGGCTGTTTTTGTGAACAGCACTTGAGAAATGTTTTAGTAATATAAAGGAAGGAGAGATGGCTTGTGATTGAGTGTCACTGAACTTACTATTAAGGATACAAAACATAGATTTTGATAAGTAGGTATAAGAAAAGAAAGTAGTCCAGGTAAACAGCATCTCAGTATCACAGGCAGCAAGCAAGAAAGTGAAGAGAATTTTCATGAAGTAATTGAGACTGCTCTGAGTAATAGCCCAAGCTATATTAAAAGAAACATGAATTGAGGGGAAAAAAGTTGCAGGAAACCAAAGAATGGTCAATTGAAGCCATGTTAGACATTTCTGTAATACATAGTTAGGAAGCAGGAGCAGCATTTTACAGTCAGTGATGGACAGTGAAAGATTTATGAGCAACTGAGCCAGGTAACAAGATATATTTCTTCATTTTTAAGCCTCTTTATTAATGCATGATTGATATATAAAATGCTGTCAGTATTTAATAATACAACTTGATGTGTTTGGAAATAAGTAAGCGCCTGTGAAACATTGTCACAATCAATGTAATAAAGGTACCCATTACCTCCAAAAGTTTCCTTTGCTCTGTCCCTCACTTTTAGTTGAGGTTTTTTCTTTTGTGGTAGGAGCACTTAAGATGAGATTTATCCTCTTAGCAAATGTTAAGTATACAATATTTAAGCCAGAGGTTAATCATAGGCCTTACATTGTACTGTAGATCTTCTGAACTTACCTACTTTGCCTATCTGAAATGTCACATTTGATCAACACCTTCTCATTTCCACCTACCTCAGTGCCTGGCAATCACCATTCTACTCTCTGCTTCTATGAATTTGGCTATTTTTAAATTCCACATCTGACTGAGATAATGCAGTGTTTGTCTTTTTGCTCCTGGTATAATGTCCACTAAGTCCATCTCTTTTAAATAATTAATCGTTTTTAATGAACAAGATTCTGAATGAAGGAAAAAGAAGAGAGATGGTCTAGTTGTCCTCCTGTCACTTCTCTTTCTGGCAATAAAGCAGATCTGGTACCTGACTGACTTTCCTCTAGCAGCAACTCAAAAGCTGGGGGGTGTGTGTGTGCGCATGTGTCTCAGAGATACTAAGTCTATTTATACCTTCATCACTGATGGGATAAGACAGAACTAATCCCATAGAGAATAAAAAATGTAATGAAGAATATCTAGAAGCTATGAAACCCTCCAAGTTTTCTTTTGCCTTCATAGTTATTGAAAAAAAAAAAAAGCCTAAATAACTTGAATTTCTGCTCTGACAGTAGCTTGGGAATGAGAGTAAGGAGATAAAGTCTATAAAGGTTGAGGAGCCCAAATAAGAGGCTCCTTATATAAAACTGGAAAAATGATTTTTAGTGGCATTATGAAGATAAAAGGGAATAAAACCAAGCAGAAAGTTACGGAAAAACCAAACAAACAATAAAACAGCTAAAACCTCTGTTAAACGTGGCATTTGGAGGAAAGAAAAACAGTCAACCCTCACTTCATGTTGTGTTTATACGGTAAGAAAAAATCAGTCACTCAAGATATTTTAGGTTGGTGGTTTCTTCTTGCCACAAGTGGTCCCAACTTTAAGAAAATAATTCTAACATATTTAAAAATTTAAATAATTTTACTCCCAAATCAAGCATAACTTTGATAACAATGACTAGGTCAGTATAAGAAAAAAAATCTCTTTTATGAAAAAAGTCTTAAGTCAAATAATATCAAAGAAAATTAGCACTGTCTAAAAATATAATGAGTCAGAATAAGCCAATAGCATTTACCCCCAAAATAAAAGCATGAATTAATGCAGGAGATACCTTGTTATTATAAAGGTTGAGTATTCACTGATTTATGTATGCATGCATTCCTTCATATCATTGTATACAACCATACAGATATTATACAGATATTGAGTACCTATTATCTTTAAGATACTGTATGAAATATTTTATCATATATAAAAATATTCATTTTCAATATATTGGACTCTATACTAAAATGTGTTATTTAATCTAGCAGCAGGAAAAAAATAAATGATTAGTATAACTCACCATACATGTTATGTGTAATTGTTTCCTGGTACTTAATTTCTCCTTATTCCATATATATATATGTATATATATATGTGAAATTTTCATCTGAACATAGGCATTCCAAGAAATAGATGTTTTTAAAATGTGGGCATGTGCTTTTCAAGAATAGCAAACTACATACCCCAGACTTCTTTGCAAATACATGCTGCTGTGGGACTAAATTCTGGCCAAAGGCTATGAAATAGAATGATGTATGTAGCTGTCAGTTCTCTTAAATGATAAGAAGCTTACCTGATTTCATTCTGTTCTCATTATGCTTATAGAAATGTTAAAATTATGTACAGTACCCTTAGAAACAATATAACGATGAAGCCACAACAACGCAGGAGTCTGGAGTACATTCTGTACAAGACTTGCACTCTTCATACCTGGTCTATTAAATCAAAGTAAACTTTGATCTTGAACCCATTCTTACTTGAGATTCTTTTATAGTTGCTGAATCTATATCCCAATATGCCACATTAATATAAGAAAAAGAAAAATCCATATAATAATTTCAATAGATAAAGTGTTTAGAATGTTTCACAAAACTTTATGAAATTGGGAATGGAAGAAAATTTTATATCCCAGTAAAAGACATAAAAGCATCTGCAACATCCATAGTCATCATAATTAAGATGAAATGACGTTAGCATCCTCATTAAGAATTTGGTGGATTAAAGATCATCATAAATTGTTAGACACACTTCCTATCAAGAGCTGCTTCTTTCTTCTTGCCTTGAATCCTATTCAGCTCTTGAAGAATATGTCAGAAGTGATGCTGCACCAGTTTCTGAGCCTAGGCCTTAAGAAATTAACAGCTTCCACTTTCTGTTTCCTGCAGTGTTACCTCTGGGAGCCCTGGTCATCAGATAAAAAGTTGTAGTACACTGAAGATAGCTTACTGGGAAAACCATGTGTAGGAACTCATATTGAGTCTCAGATAAGCCCAGCTGTTCTTTCATTGCTGGCAAAATGCCAGGCATGTGAAGGAAGCCATTATGGACATTCCAGACTAGCCCATCTATTAGCTGAATATTAATGAGTGGCCACAAATGAAAATACATAGAGCCAAGAATCACATAGTCAAGTCCTCAATATACTCTTAAGAAGAATAGAAAAAAAGTGCCTTTACTTGCCAAATAATTCTTTTTAAAAAATTCACAGATTTTATTAGTTATCACGGTTTTAGATTCATGGGAAAATGGAGCAGATAGTATGAAGAGTTCCCATATACTTCCTTTTCTGTTTGATTAATGTGGCACATTTTTGTAATTAATGAATCCATTGTTAACTAAAGTTCTTTGTGTTGTACAGTTAAATGGATTTTGACAACTGCATAATGACATATATTCACAATGAAAGTATCATATAGAATAGTTTTACTGTCCTAAACATTCCAACAATTTTCACTCCCCTCCCCACAACCCTTAGCAACCACTAATCTTTTTACTACCTCTATAGTTTTTGCTTTTTCCAGAGTGTCATATCATTGGAGAAATACAATGTATGTCATTTTCAGATTGGCTTTATTTACTTAGAATCATGCATTTAAGTTTTCTCCATATGTTTTCATGTTTTGAAAGCCCATTGATATTAGTTTGTCTGTGTCTCCACACAAATTTCAACATGAATTGTATCTTCCAGAATTCCCACATGTTGTGAGAGGGACCCAGGGGAAGGTAATTGAATCATGGGGGCTGGTCTTTTGTATGCTAATCTCATGATAGTTAATAAGTCTCACGAGATTTAATGGGTTTATCAGGGGTTTCAGCTTTTGTTTCTTCCTCAATTTTTCTTGCCGCTGCCATGTAAGAAGTGCTTTTTGCCTCCCATCATTATTTTGAGGCCTCCCCAGCCATGTAGAACTGTAAGTCCAACTAAAACCATTTTTCCCCCACTCTTGAGTGTGCCTTTATCATCAGTGTGAAAATGGATTAATATACTCATATCTTTTAATCACTGAATAATATTCCATTTTATGAATGTATCACAGTTCAGCCATTCATCTATTGAAGGACGTCTTGTTTGCTTCCAGATTATGGTGCTTATGAATAAAGCTGCTATAAACTTGTGTTAAGTTTTTTGTGAGAACCTAAGTTTTCAACTCAATTAGGTAAATACCTAGGGCATAATTATTTAATACTATATTTTAACTATGCTTAGCTATGGAAGAAACTGCCAAAGTATCTTGCAAAGGAACTGAACAATTTTGAATTCTCACTAACAGTGACAAATAGTTCTGGTTGCTCTGCATCTTCACTAAAATTTAATATTGTTAATTTAATTTTTTTTAGTTAATATATATGTAGTGGTATTTCATTGTTTTAATGTACAATTTCCCAATGACATGATGTTGAGCATTTTTTTCATGTTTTCTACATATATATCTTCCTTTGTGAGGTGTTTGTTCAGCTCTTTTGCCTATATTTAGGTGGACTTTTTTGTTTTATTACCATTAAGTTGCAAGAGTTATTTGTATACTTGGATGCAAGCCCTTTATTAGATTAGTTTTGCAAATAATATTTCCCATTCTGTAGCTTGCTTTTTAATTCCTTAACAGTGTTTTTGCAGAGAAAAAAGCATTAGTAAAGTTCAGCTTGTCAATTTACATTTGTCTATGGTCCATTTTGAATCTTTCTTGGTGGAAAGTATAAAGTCTACATCGAATTTCTTTCTTTCTCCTTTTTTTTCAGTAGATGTCCAGTTGTTCCAACATCATGTGTTTAACAGACAATTCTTTCTTCATTGAATCATTGAATTGCCTTTGTATCTTGGTCAACAATCAGTTGGCTATATTTTTATGGGTCTATTTCTGGGTTCTATATTCTGTTCCACTCATCCATTTATATATTTGTTAGCCAGTATCATGATGTTTTGACTGCTATAGCTTTATACTAAGGGTGGAAGATGGTTAGTTCAGTCCTCTGAAACTGTTAAAACCTACTTCTTCTGCCTTTCTGTATAAACCTTTGTGCTTGTCACTATCCAAGAAGTAATTTGCTAGAAATTTGAATGGGATGGCATTGACTCTACAGGTCATTTTTTGAAAAACTGCCATCTTAACAGTATCAGTTCTTGCTATTACAAGCATATACTATCTCTCTGTTTATTTAGATTGTTCATTTCTTTGATCAATTTTGTAGTTTCTTCATAAAGATCCTGTACATATTTGTAAGATTTATTCCCAAATATATCTTTTGTGTATGTGTGTTTGTGTGCTAATGAAAATGTTGTTGTGTTTTTAATTTAAATTCTAATTGTTCTTTCCTGGTATATAGACAATCAATTGACCTTTATATAATAACTATGCACAGTGCTGCAATGAACATGAGACTGTGGCTGTATCCACATAACATTTCTGTCAACAATGGACTGCGTATATGATGATGGTCCCATAAATTGGAGCTGAAAAATCCCATTGCCTAGTAAAATGGTAGTGTTTGTAACCTTACAGCCCAATGCATTACTCACATGTTTATGATGACGCTGGTGTAAACAAACCTACTGCACTGCCACTTGTAGAAACATATAATGATTATATATATATAGTACAGAACATTTGACAATTCTAATAAATGAATGTTACTGGTTTATTTACTATACCATACTTTCATTGTTATTTTAGTGTGTGCTTCTTCTACCAATTTTTTTTAAAAGTTAACTGTAATACAGCCTCAGGCTAGTACTACAGGAGGTATTCCAGAAGGCATTGTTATCATATGAACTGTGATCTCCTGCTGGAAGCTCCTTGTTATTGCCCCTGAAGACCTTCTACCACGTGTTGAGGTGGAAGACAGTGATATTGATCCTGACTTTGCGAAGTCTCGTCTAATGTGTGTGTTTGTCTTAGTTTTTAAGACTTTTAAAAGTATTTTGTTTTTGTTACTTTTTAAGCCTTTAAAAGGTAAGAAAGGTTTAAAAAGTAAAAACAAAAACAAAACTTTTAAAATAGAAAAAGCTGATAGAATGAGAATATAAGAAAATACACAGTTTTTATTAAACCTGTACAATGTGTTTGTATTTTAAACAATGTGTAATTATAAGAGTAAAAAAAATCAGAAGTGAAAGTAAAAACATTATAGTAATCTAAGGCTAATGTATTACTTAAGAAAGACATTTAAGAAATAAATTTAGTGTAGCCTAAGTGTACGGTGTTTAGAAAGTCTACAGTACTATTCAGTAATGTCCTAGGTCTTCACATCCAGTCGTCACTCATTCAGAGTAATTTCAAACTCAGAGTAATTTCCAATCCCATAAGCTCCATTCATTTTAAGTGCCTTATATAGGTATTTTAGTTTTTATATTTCTATTATAATTTTACTGTACTTTGTTTAGTTATGCTTAGATACAAAAATACTTACCATTGTGTTATTATTGCCCACACTATTTAGTACAGTCACATGTTATACCATTTTGTAGACTTGGAGCAACAAGCAATACCATATATTCTGGGTGTGTAGTAAGCTATACCATCTAGATTTATTCAGGAGAAGTCTACAATGTTTTCACATGACAAAATCACCTGATAATGCATTTCTCAGAATGTATCATTGCATTAAGGTACTTATTATGGTATAAAGGTATGCTGTCCACACAGTGTAGTATAGGTACTTTATAATAGTCTTTCCAATTTCTCCCTCCACTCACTGAAAACATTTTTATCATTTATTTCATGTGTTAAAATCACTTAATACACTGTTACTATTTTTCTTTGAACAAGGGGTTATCTATTCAATTAAGAAAAAGAAAAATGAAATATTTTAACTTTATTTATTACATCTCTGATGTTCCTTTGTTCTACATATGGGTATATATTTCTGACCTATATGTTTTTTCTTCCCTTGAATAACCTTTGTTTGATATTTCTTGCATGAGGGATCTGCTAGTAGAAATTGACCTTAGTTGTTCTTTTGAAAAGTCTTTATTTCTCTGTAACTTTTGAAGAACAGTTTTCCAAGATGCAAAATTGTAGGTTCATTTTCTTTTTTTTTCAATACCTTATGTCACTTTACTTTCTTTTTGCTTGCATAGTTTTTTATGAGAAACTGATGTATGTTTCTTATCCTTGTTCTTCTGAGTAGAGAGCCCTCATACCTCTGGCTCCTTTTAGGATTTTCTTCACTTTGAATATAAGATACCCAAGTGTAGATCATTTGGGCATTTATTCTTCTTGGTGTTCACAGAGTCCTGGATCTATTGTTTGGTGTCAGTAATTAAATTTAGAAAATTCGCAGCCACTATTACCTCAAATATTTCTTCTCCTTTCCTTCTTATGCTCCCATAGCATGTATTACAACATTTATAATTGTCATACAATATTCTATTTTTATTTCATTGTATTTTTCCATTTGCATTTCAGTTTGGGAGGTTTCTATTGATACGTCTTTCAGCAAATGGATTCTTTATTCATCTGTGTCCAGCCCAATGATGAGCCCATCAAAAATATTCTTTATATTCTCACATAATTTTTATTTCTACCATCTCCTTTTATTTCTCATTGTTTCTATCATTCTACTTATGCTGTCTATTTTTGCTTACTGTCTAATATTTTATGAGATATCTTAATGTATTAATTATAGTTGTTTTAAATTTCTTATCTGATAGTTCACAAATGGTATCTTTTTGATTCTGGTTTTGATGTTTACTTTGTTTCTATAGACTGTGTTATTATTTGCATTTTAGTATGACTTTTAAACTTTTGTTGAAAGTCAGGCATAAGAACTGAGAAAATTAGGTATTTTGTAAAGTTTCATGTTAACCTGGCTATGAGCTAACCTGTGTTTCACGTGCAGTGTGGCAGTAGATACTAGGGACTTTAGCTTCATTGTTATTATTGCTTTTTCTTCCCTGTTGTCTTTGAATTTCTTTAAGAATTCTCTCTTAAACAGAGTCTGTGTCTTCAAGTTTTCTCAATTGTTATCCACTGTTATTACACTGGTGCTCAATTATTGTTTCTAATGTCTTCTGATTCTGATAAGGTAATCTCAGTTCTGACTATGTGTATTCACCTCTCCCTAAATCTGGAGTCAGTGAATTTCCTGATAGGCCTATAAAAAGTCATTGATTTTGAGTTTGTTTCTGTTTGTGCTTATTGTGAGGATAGAAGTTACGAATTTCAAGTTGATTGAATGCAGAGCCGAAACCGTAAGCCTCCCCAATGAACATATTTTAGGTCAGCATAACTTTGATACCAAAACAGTCTAGCATAATAAAGGAAGGAAATTTATAAGCCTGTCTGACCTACAAATTGTGAGATATAACAAAATAATCATTGTTTTAAGCCACGAGGTTTTAGGATATCTTGTTATCCAGCAAAAAACAACCAAAATATTGTCAGGAGTTGTGGCTCATGCCTGTAATCCCAGTTACTCAGGAGGCTGAGTCAGGAGAATCAGTGCAACCCGGGGCAGGGGTTGCAGTGAGCCAAGATTGCGTCATTGCACTCCAGCCTGGGTGACAAGGGCAAAACTCCATTAAAAGAAAGAAGGAAAGAAGGAAAGGAAGAAAGCAGGAAGGAAGGAAGGAAACAAAGAAAGAAACGAAGAAAGAAAGAGAAATAATGAAAACCAAAATATCAACTATATTAAGTTATAGTTTATAGAAAGTCTAGCAAAATTACTGGACACAAATCAATATGGAAAGTCAATTGAGTTAAAATTTTACTTAAGATTGATGAAAAAAGACCTAACTGATGGAGAAATATATCATATTATTATTTATGAAAATGCAATGTTCTAATAATATTAATCTCCTCAAATTGACCTATAAAATTAATACAATTGGCTGGTGCAGTGGCTCACACATGTAATCCAAGCACTTTGGGAGGCCAAGGTGGGCAGATCACCTGAGGTCAAGAGTTCAAGACATGCCTGGCCAAAATGGTAAAACCCCATCTCTACTAAAAATACAAAAATTACCTGGGTGTGGTGGCAGGCACCTGTAATCCCAGCTACTCAGGAGACTGAGGCAGGAGAATTACTTGAACCTGGGAGGCAGAGGTTGCAGTGAGCTGAGATTGTGCCACTATACTTCAGTCTGGGTGACAGAGCAAGACTCCATCTCAAAAAATAATTAAAAAAAAATCTCCATTAAAATACCTTCGGTTTTTGGTGTAAATTACATTGTCAATTCTGTAATGTTTATAGAAGAAAAATAAGAAAAATAAGGCTCACACCTACAAAAGAAAAATCATGTTTTGGGGCTTTTCTTACTTGACAGAGGTGATGATTTTGAAACAACATATATATATATATATATATATATATATATATATATATATATATACACATATATATATATACACACACACACATATATATATATATACACACATACATATACTATATATATGTATATGTATGTGTATATGTATGTATACATCAAGTAATCTATAGGATTGAAGAAGAAAGATCTAGGAAGCAGTTGGCAGAGTACCCTTAAAAAATGTTGACCTTGCATGTTCAAGTCAGCCAGTAAATTTTCCCTGCCACCCACGTATGTGGATGAACTTCATCCCATCTTAATTGCCAGGAGAAACCTGAATTTCTACCATTTGTTTTTCAAAACATCTCATATACAAGGATTTTTTGACTACCAACTTACTGCAGTGAACACTCAATGTCACTAAGAGGTAAACATAGCTTTTATGGACAAGGAAGGAGAAAATAATTAAAAAAAAAAACTTTGATCTTATGAGGTCACGTTAATAGCACTTACAAGCCTGGAGCAGAGATCTTAACTCTTGTCCCAATGCCACAATGTCTTAATATATTTATAGAATCTTCATGTAGGAAACTGAGAGAGAAGAACCACCCTTCCCCCTTCTCAATTTATTATTTATTCCCTTGTTTCCAAAATGAGGAACACAGTATATACTGCAAATAACACTGAATTGAGACAAGTTGAAATAGTGGAAGGTAGGAAGCAGGTTGGTTCTTTCCTAAATTATTTTAGTATCAAGGCTTGCTTTTTCCCATTAAATTGTATTAGTTCAGTTTTATAGAAATGAACTACTAAAGCTTGATATGTTGTCAGAATTAAAGAATATACTAGAAGAAAAATGTATATACTATTTGTGTTTAAAATTGTCAAGTTCGGCCACAACAATATAGAGAATCTGAATGGCCATATCTTAAAAATCCAATGTTTAGAATTCATTTCAAAGGGTATTTGGCTATTTGTAAAAGAAAGAAAATAAAACTCCAACTCTTCCTTTTTTAGTGTCATGCAGTAATTACAGGAATTATTTGATGTGCTGAAAGAAACTAGATGCAGTACAACTTACATGGATTTCTCTGTATTTTACGTAATTCTTGATTATTATTTCGTGGTTGGTTTAAAATGAACTTCACCTATTTGTAGACATAGTTTTCAACTCTCCTCCTCCTAATTTTTGGCAGATTACCATATTGACATTTGTGGAAACTTGCTTTCTTCATTCGTATTTATCAATTCAGCACATATCAAGGGCTTTTATCATCACACAATAGTACTGTAATTGAATTTAGTATATATTATTATAAACACCTTTAAATACCTTTAAGGACTATTTCATAATTTGGTGCTTGGATAATTTTGAAACTTAAAAACACTTGGCTGATGCATTCACATTTGTTAAAACTGACCCCAACCCCATACCTCCCTAACCAAGACTGAATAAATATTCCAAGTGTCTTCATAGCAGGTCATGGGGTCATTCCAATTGGAAAATAAGAGTTCAGATGCTATTTCCTTTACCTAAGCTAATTCCAAACAACTGTTTCTTTTGTCAGAAAAAGAAAAAAGAAAAAAAATTAAGCCCCGTGGGAAAGGTCTTTCTATATTTGGTGCTAGTTTTTGGAAGCCTAGGTCATCCAAATATCTCATTTTTCCTTTCGGTTCTCCTCAGTCAGAAGTACGTGGGGATAATTATTTCACTCCTAATCCAGCTTCTATTGTTTACTTCATCTTAAACATATATAAAATTAGCATCTATTTTTAGGTGTTAGGGATCATAATGCTCCTTATTATAGAATTTCTCATATCTGTTGGCCAGGAAGAAATAAACAAGGCAGCCCAGAGCTCAAATTGCGAGCCTGATAGGCTTCTAGAAGGATCAAAATAAGAATGCAGAAGTCAGAGTGAGAAAAATACCAAGTTTACTAATAGAACTGCCTACACAGAAAAGAATCCACTCTGAAAAAGTTGAATTGAGCTCTTAAGCTGTGCAAGGAAAAAGACTCAGCCCACTGCAGAAAGAAAGCCCAATAAATACAAAGAACAAGCTGCTTTAGTTTTCATTTCATACTTGCATTGCCAAGTGCCTATTCTGAGTTTGCTTTCTGTTTGAAAGACCTTGAGGGTTCAAACACTATATTAATTGGTCAAGTTAAATCACTTGCCCATTGCCTTTGCTGTAACACCCACATTCTCAGCATAACCATTGGCCACCTGTACTCAGCATGTTCTCACACATGGCCATTAACTCGGAAAACTAATGCAAGCCAAACAAAGCCTGAGGAATAAATGGGTTGCCATAAGAAAACAATTAAAAAGTCACCTGTTGTGAAAAGACATATTTAATCAAACCTAAGCAAAAAGACCACCCAAGATTAAACAGAAGTTTTTCTACAAGTCTAGTATTTACAATACAGGTGCATGTTTGTGAATGAGTGATTGTGGTGAAAATATATTTACTTGATACGTTTGAACACTCAGAATAAATGTTCCTGATGTAACAAAAATTTACTTAAGTTTGTTCTTTATAATACTATGGATCTATTTTTTCTTTTTTAATAATAAAAAGTAAGTTATATTTTATATAAATCCAATAATTAATGAGATTATTGAGTAAAATACCTGATTGCTAATTAGATAACCCATTGTATTCATTCAGATTTGTGAGTAAATTATGCTAAAATTTGAAAGATGAATTATCTACTTAAAAATACAGTCATGGCGATACCTGAATGTAATTTCCAAATCTTCTAATTGCTTATTTCTTTCTTCAAGATAGGTTTCATCAAGTGATACTTTAGATTTACAACATATACATTTTAAACACATGTTAGATAAAATAGAATTATTGCATCTTATTTTAAATTTCTGTTACTAAAATTTAAATTTCTAAAATTAAGGAAAGCATCCATTATATGATTCTACGAGAAGGACTAAATATGCTAAATTAACACTAGAAAATATTATTTGTGTTAAATGTTTTGGGAAGAAAATAATCACACATTTTTACTCATACATGAAGATTCACAATAAAAAACAGAAGGTACATTTGTTATTAAAAGAAGAGTAAATTTTTCATAATTAAAAGTTGTAGGAGTAAAACTGTATGATGGAAATGGTAAATCGTAATTGCCTCTATCCCAATAATCTCATTGGTACCTATTTTTAAGCACTTTTCTTTGAACAAATATTATGCCAGATTTGAATGTTTTGCCTGAAATTTACAGAAACACAACTGAAAAAATATTTGGACCTGAGTTTCTATGTCTGTAAAATAGGGATAAGTATTCTTTTGTTTAGAGTCTATATGGTATTCAAAGTGACCGAGAACAGACAGGATCAAAACCTGTCTGCCACCTGCACTATGCTACTGAAGACCAATTTCTTAAACTGTGTCACATTTTGTTTATCTGTAAATGGGCATATATTAGCAACTGCCTGATAGACTTGTGAAATTATATTATTTAATGTAAGTCTAGTTGCCTTCTTAGAGTGGTAGGCAGCATGTCAGTCTCATAATGTAAGTCAAATGCTGACATACATCAAATGCAATTTGTTTATTATCAGTAATGTTGCTATTGTTTCATATTTTGCATATTTCTGATGATTTCAGGAGATAAAATGTGTAAAATCTCTGTTCATTTAAAAGATGTTCCTTATATAATTCATAATTAAAGATTAAAAATGTGTTTTTATGATTTTGAATGTGAACTGATTTTTCAAAGGCAAAATATAGTTATAAATATAATGCTTAATAAATTGTACCAACTAATGAATTTACTACAAAAGAAATAGCAGACTACAAACAAATATTTGTTTGTGATTCACTATATCACAGACATGCAAATAAATGCAACAGAATAAATACTTAATAGTTCTATCTCTATTATGGAGCCTTTTTTGGCTACTAGGGTCTTTCTGTTATTTTCCTCTACTTTGTGTATATAAGACATGTATTGGCGTAGTAACATAGTATAGCTGTTCCACAGAGTTTAAACTCAGTGTGCCCAAAACTGCCCTCATAAATGTTCTTTTATACTTCCTTTTTTTAAAGAGGCAGATTCTTGCTCTATTGTTCACGCTGGAGGGCAGTGGTGTGATCATAGCCAACTGTAACATTGAATTCCTGGACTTTAGACATCTTCTCACCTCCTCCTCCGAAAGACCTGGGATTACAGGTGTGAGCCGCAGTAACTTGCAGGCATTAAACTTTCTCCTTTCAAGTATATCTACCCAGGCATTGTTTATACTGGATTTATCTAGTTCTAAAAATTGATATTGTTCAACAATTATTATTGATTAGCTTGTGTATGCCAGAGAGATTTCATTCTTCATTTCTTCACACCTACTCAATTACATGTTCCTATGAATTCTACCTCCTAAATAGATCTTGGAGATTATCTGCTATTTTTTTCTTCATGCTTTGGTTCAGGCATAAATCCTCATTATCTTTTGCATTGAACTATTACAATAATCATAGTTTTCTACTTGTTCTTTCAATCGTTGTTCTTGGCTTTTTCAATCTGCTTTCTATTTTGTCTGTTCCCCTTCCTTCCTTTTTTTCCCTCACCTTCCCACATTCCTACAGTAAGAAACTGCTTGCTCTTCTTGGGAAGTACCAGTAGCTTCTATGACTTTATGCTTTTGGATTGTTTTCTCTGCCTGGCATATACTTAGTTATATATTTTTAAAGACAGGAGTCTTCCAAGCTGGAGTGCAGTGACACCATCATGGCTCACTACAGCCTTGAATACCTAGGCTTAAGCAATCCTCCCACCTTCCCTCATATCTGGTAGCTGGGACTACAAGCATGAATTACCAAAGCTGGCTAATTTTTATTTTTGCATGTTTCTATGTTGCCCAGGCTGGTCTCAAACTCCTGGACTCAAGTGATTCTTTTCCTTCACCCTCCCAAAGTGCTGGGATTAAAAGCATCAGCCACTGTGCCCAACTCATGTTCTTCCTTCTTTAAACAATGAATTCTACTCATTCTTCATAAGCCAGATATATGTCATGCCCTTTGAAAAGACTTCTCCTTTGACGCCCTGGAATAAATGACCTTTTTCTTCCTCTGTCACAAGACGGCATCATATACTCCTACAGGAGGACTTACCACACTCAGTTGAAATTGTTTTTACTTTGCCACCATTAAACTAAAAGTTGTATTCAATTGGTAATTTTTGTTTGATTTTTAATATATGTTATCACACTTTAATTTTTTTCAAACAGAAATTATTTTTATCTACCATTTATTATCACTATTACTTTATTTAAAATACTATTGTATCAATAGTTGGAACTATATAATATGTTACCTAATCTTTAGTGTGTATAAAACTTTGACTAAGTTATTTTGTTTGGATATTTTTGTTATTTGTTTTCCTTTTTGGTTTCTATTCATGAATAATATTTTATTATTCATGTTTATCTACTGTCATAAAATCATATTTTTCTTTTCTGATAGTTTTATTTATATATGTGGTTACATTATATTTACTATTTAATGGTTACAAGAAAGGAACAGGTAGAAATGTCTGACTTCCAAAAGGGAAAGTGAAAAACACTTGAAAACATGTGAATGGTAGGTTCTTACCCTGCTTTCGAACACCTATATTCTGATCTTAGTTTTAATAAAGAGTACAGAGACTTGTTTGAACTCTTCCTGTTGAAATATATCCATCCATAATTGGGTAAAAATAGAGCTGCATTTAATTTTGTCAAATACAATAATATAAGCTAGTGCATAAAAAGCATTCTGGCCTTTTCAGAAGAATCAGGAAGAAGAATGATCATCACATATGAAAATAGTAGCATCATCATAATATATTGTGATACTATACAAAAAAAAAACTGAGTTTAATTAAAATTCATGTATGGTTCAAAGAATAATTTTATACTACTAGACGATTATCTGGTTATTAGTTGTAAATACTTCAGAATAACAACATAGTCGAATAAGGCATTTAATACAGATCAGTTCTGTGTTTTCTCAAATGTGCCTTTTAGACAGAAGTGATATATTACAAGTCTTTGGTGTCTTTTTTTGAGGATTTTTCTACCACATATTTTTTTTTTGAATTCTAATTTTAGAATACTCGAAGTCTATGAAATAATTCAAAATACAATAAAATCAAAGCCCTTGCCTTGCTTCTCTTCTCCTCTGGCACTGAGCAGAAGGATCAGAAGTGGCTGCTGAGACCACCAGTGAAGAACAGCTGTCTTATGAAACAGCATGAAAGAGTGCTCCAGGAAGGACAAGAGGAACCCCAAATAGAGGGCTGTAACATGAAAGCATGTGTGTCTGGAGGGCGAAAAGCAAGATGACTATGAACTTCTGAAGCTGGTAAATAAAATGGCATGACAGTATAAATGAGAAAGCACACCAAAGATAAACCAAACACAGAAATGTCCAAAGGAAATGCAACTGAAACTCAGACTATTCTTTAACTTGAGTGTTCCTAACCAAACACAAGTTTAAAAAAAAATTCAATAATTGTTAAAAAGTCACTTGACACTAGCATTTCCTTTAGGTAATATTTTCATGCACACTGCCAGGCAGCAAAATGAATTGAATTTATTAATTTCTTATTTCCAACAGTGGTGCCTTGGACCATCTACATTAAGCAAAATCTCTGCCTCTGCCCACAATACCCTTGCCACTAAGCTTCTTTTTTTTTCTCATCTCTTCCTAAAATGCTGCTCAAAAGCATCTTCCTAATGCTTTCCAAGATCACACTCCTTCTGTTACGGGCAATCCCAGCATTTATTTTTCCAGCTGCTGCTTCTGGTTCTGATTATATTTCTAATAAATTCCTGTCTCTCATATTTTGATGTGTGTTTGAGGCTTGTTTTATCTCTTTTGTTGAATTTCAATTTGTCATTGAATGGTTTTATGAGTCAATTTTCCTTAAAGAAATATGGCACTGGGTGCAGTGGCTCATGCTTGTAGTTCCAGCACACTGGGAGGCAGAGGTAGGAGGACAGCTCAAGCCCAAGAGTTCGAGGCTGCAGTGATCCATGATTGTGCCACTGCACTCCAGTCTGGGCAAGACAGTGAGACAAAGAAAGAAAGAAAGAGAGAGAGAGAGAGAGAGAGAGAGAGAGAGAGAGAGAGAGAGAGAGAGAGAGAGAGAGAGAGAAGAGAGAGAGAGGGGAAAGCAGGAAGGAAGGATCTTTTTGTTAGATTTGTGTAATCCCAAAATTTTCCTGAGGCTTCTGCCCCTTTTATAAAATGTAGTCCCAAAATCTAAAGGGCTTGATGATTTAGGTTATCTCAGAAACAGCTCTTCCATAGATACATCTTCTCATTGCTTCGTCCTTAAGAAACACGCATAGATACACTCAAATGCATTTTTATTCGTTTTGTATTGCTTTCACATATACTTAATAGGCAATGTTTATGAATTCTTTCAATAAATATTTATTTTGTCTCTCCCATGTAGCCTTTCTTTGTTATTGCATCCAACAGTAATAGCTCCGTTCACTACCATGGCCTTAAGATATATGCTATGTTATTGGGCAGTAAGATCCCTGACTTGTGTAAGGGAGAAACTCTCAACTCAGAATGTGTGAAGAGCTTTCCCAGGCTCATAGTCATTAAATGAGATGACACGTATGAAGTCCTTAATATAAAGGAATGGCTCTGAATGTTAACTGTTATTATAGGTAATGGTGGTAATTAGTTCTACTTAATCGATTCATTTGCGATGTTTTTATCTCTCTAATTAGACTCTATTACCCTTTATAGCACTTATTGAATTTTTACTGTCTTGTGTTCTGTTTGCAGCTTAGCAAAGCGGACAAAGTATTTGCTAATAGTTTGATTGACGACAGGAAGGCAGGAGGCAGGGGAAAGGGGAAGTAAAAGAACCAAAAAACTCTAACAACGCAGAAAGTCTCTGAGATTCAGATGGTCAAAGGCAGGAATTGGGTGGAAGATGGACGCTGTTGGAGGAGCTTCCCAGAAATAATATCCTAGAAGAAAGCTGAAAAATTTATTCTTCTGACAGTTTCTGGCTCAAAGTACAGTTCTGCAAAACAAACAAACAAAAAAAAACAAAAAAAAAATGTAAACATTATTTAGTCCTAAGACTGAAGTTTTGATCTTTTATTTTCTTATATTTTTTATGCTTATCTACTGCATACAAAAGGAACCGTAATTGTAATACAAAATATTAAGTATGATTGTTCTTTTGAAAGCACAGAGTTCATTACCAGAAAACAATATTAATGGAAATTGCAATGCACAGTTATAGCCCAGAAAAAAATCTACAAAATAGATTCCAGGAACATTACAATAAAATGTTAGACAAAGTGGGAACCAGGAAGGGAAATGAGTTTTAACAGAAAGAAAAGAAGTTTACAACCTCTTGTGGCTCAAGGGAAAAAAAGCTCACCCACATTGCTCTCTTTAAGAGTTTTTCCATGTTTAACTAGCTGCATGGAGATTCCCATATGGCTATTAAAGAATTATATTATCAAATAGAAAAATAATAAGTATATTAAAAACAGTATATAATCATGCTATTAGAAGAGAAGGACCAGGCTGTGAGCACATTATATTTAAGAGTTCAGAAGAGTAGGCACTCAATAAATGCCAAGTACAGCATAGGCTCTAAGAGCCTACTTTCTAAATCCAATATATAACTAAATAAATAATGCAGCCTTGATAACCTTCAAAATAGAAAGTTAATGGTCCATTAAGAGAACACATTAAGAAATCTTATTGACTCAAGCACAGATCCTTCAAGTGCCCATTATTAGCCAAATGCATGCATCAAGTTACCCACATAGAAAACAGTCTTGTTAAATACGCCTTGGGGCATAAATTGCCATTCTTAGTCAGCTATTGACCAATGTTTCCAATGAGAAACTTCTAAAATTCCAATTTTTGCTTTAAACTTGCCTTTTTACATGGCATAGCTCATTTTTAGAAAGTAAAAATCAGCATTTTTTAATTAAAAAAAAAGCAAAAGCTAGTATCCAGCAGAAACGTTCTTGCCTGGGCCACTGCTCACTTCCATGCTGCCCCATGAAAAAGATAAAGTAGGTTTCTTTCTCAATTACACTGTAACTCTCAACAAAACAGCAAATGCCCAGGATACAAAATAGATTTTCTTGTTCCCTTGATGTATCCTGTATGAAGATGTTATCTCTGCTTTCTGAATGGACTGCATTTCATACACACCTGAAAAACACATAATTAATCCAATTTTTTTAATGATTTTTAGTATATTCACAGTGTTTTGCAACCATCACCATAATCAATACAGAATACTTTTTATCACATCCCACAAAACTCTGTTCACATTACCAGTGACTTCCCATTTCTTCCTGCTTCCAACTGGCAATCACTAGCCTACTTTCTCTATGAATTTGCCTATTTTGGATATTTCATATAAATCAAAGCTTATGATATTCGGCTGTCACTGGTTTCCATCACAGCATAATGTTTTCAAGTTCCATCCATGTTATAATATATAGTAATAGTTTATTTCTTTTTATGGTGATACACTATTCCATTTTATGGATATACCATACTTGATTTATTAATTTTTCACTTAATGGGCATTTGAATTGCTTGAGGGCAGGGTAGCCTTGAGAGATTGAACGTGGAAAGAATGAACTCAAAAGAGAAGAAATTGGAGCTATCTGTATGTGGTGAATAGGATGAGGAAGAGAAGCTAGTGAGGAAAAACGTAATAGTTAAAGAGGTAGAAAATTATATAGGACTAACCAAGGAACAAATAAATTTCAAGACAAAATAGCATGAATTTATAATGAGCCCCATAAGCACAGTTAGGATTTCATTAGCAGTGTTTGGCAGCCTGGGCTACCTTTGAAATAAATAT
This sequence comes from Saguinus oedipus, assembly GCA_031835075.1. Taxonomy (NCBI): domain Eukaryota; kingdom Metazoa; phylum Chordata; class Mammalia; order Primates; family Cebidae; genus Saguinus; species Saguinus oedipus. The sequence goes on along the minus strand of CM063169.1, from coordinate 33,604,495 downwards.
TGTTAGTTAATGCTTTTACTTGACCATCTTGTTTTATGTTTTTTTTCTTTCTTTTTTTTTTTTTTTTTTTTTTTTTTTGGAGAGAAGGAGAGGAAGAAAGAGGAAGAAAAAGAGGGAGAGAGAACAGGAATATTGCTTTATTCTAAAAATGGGTATTAATAATGGCCGATCAATATTTTGTGTATTTAAAATGGAGAGCTCTATAAATACTTATTAAGTTTACTTGTTCTGGATCTGAGTTCAAGTCCTGGATATCCTTATTAATTTTCTGTCTCGTTGAGTCTAAATCTCTTTATGGGTCTTACGTATCTAGGTGTTAGGATACTTAGGTCTTATTATTGCCTTTTACCACTGTATCTTTGTTGCTTTTAAATCTGTTTTATCAAATGGGAGAATTACAATTAAGCCAATTAATCTAGTTGAAACCCAATCAGTGTGTTGGTTTTCGAATAGATTCCCCATGCCGGCTGCCTAAATGTCATTGTTTTCAGCTTCTGATCATGTAAGTAAGCAAAATTTTTCAGTCTGGGTTTCAGGCACAGATCCAAAATAAAAGTTAAAACTGTGCCCTTGATTGCCCACAGCCTTGGAAAACAAGGCTGCTCCAATTACTCTGGCTCATGGACTCTGACAAGAGTTTCCTCAGTTGAACCTAAATTGCTATACACAATCTGTTCTTCCTATAATCTTACTGATTAAATTTTAGCTCTATCTTTCTGATCTGTGTTTCCTTGAGTTTATTACATTCCAGACTTCTTTTTCCACTTTTCTCATGTTTTTTTCTCCCTACACCCCTCAAGCCAGCCTTTTTTCCATCTCTGTTCTTTCTCTTGTCATAGCTTTTCTGCATTCACATCTACCATCACTTCAGGAGCCTTCTGTACTGTGGACTAACTGGCTAACATTAATACAGCTCTAAAAGACAATTTCTAGCTTGTTACTACTTCAGCATTCCACAGCCTCATTTGAATGGGCAAATAAAGGTTGGCTTTTTCTTTGTCTGCCAAAAGAAGGTACATATAATGCACATTTAATTTGAGAAGGATTTAGCCCTTATGTAAGTCTTTATTCAGATGTAGTTCTGCAACCATTTATACATCTGGGAAGGAATTCAGTTTGTGTCATGTGGAACCTGTTTGGAACAAATTTTAATCTCTGAAACTTACTTTTGTAAGGAGGAAATTGAAAAATACCTTTCCTTTAGCTGAAAGGGCAAGGTTACGTGAAGATTGCGTAGAGTATGAAGATAATGTATCTGAAAAAAAAATCCAGAGAAGAAAAATGAAAAAGGAGGAAATAAAGGAGAGGAGAAGAAGACGGGGAAAGAGAAAGGAGGAGAGGAGGGGAGAGGCCAGGAGGAGAGAAGGGGAAGCTAGGAGTAACATTAGTTTTATCAGGAGCATTGTTAACCATATTTGCTGTACAGGTTATATGCCAAAGTTTTTGAAATACCAATCCTATACTACAGAACTAGAGAAGAGTCTCTTCTCTAACCACAGGGGAAGGAATCTCTACATTTATAAGTTAAGAGAAAAACAAAACAAAACCTTAGCCCATGATATATAATAAAGTGATTATAATTTGTTATGATTAAACCAAACATCTAAATTTGGCTGATTTAATTGTGAAATTAATATTTCTAATAATAGCTTATTGTTTTACACAGTCTCATTCATGAGACAAAACAGCTAATAAATGAAGGATCATCAATAGAAAAGTGGCTGTGCAAAAGTAGTTCTTTTGTATCATGAATTATGCAATCACTAAAAAGAGAATAAATTGCCATATTGAAGGTTTTTCCGTGAGTTTATAAGTGAGAAAATAAAATAGAGAATTATATAGAAATTATTGCTTTAGTAAATCATTAAAACTTCCTCCATATATGTGTGTCTATATATGGATAAGGAGATGGATATTTATACATATCTATGCTTATCTATTGTTATATATGCCTAGAGGAAAACAGAAAATAATATCTGCTAAATAGATTTCCTAGTTTGGTGCTGGATGAGAGATGTGAGTGGAAGAGGATGGGAGAGAATAAGAACCAAATGAGGTAAGGAGAGTTGGGTAGAGTAGTCATGGGATAAAAACAAGTATGGAGCTAGAGTATAATTTATTTCATATGTACAATTTATTTTTATAAACACACATTTAATTGTATATAAATGAATTCATGAGTATCTCTCTATAGATAATTTAGTCTTTTTAAAAAAGAAAGAACTTTATTCACTGATTCAGTTCTCTTGCTATTCCATCCAGCAACCACTAAACCCAAAATTATGCATTTAGAGCTGTACAAATAAGACATGCACCTGCATATAATTCATCTCATCTCCTTTCTTCACAACTATACCACAGGATGTAAACTTAAATTTTAGGCTGCAGATCTCCAAAGGGCATGAGTAAAGCTAGAATGTAAAAACTCTACAATGGCTATTCAAACATATGGGAAATGCCATAGTAACTAGACCATGAGTTTGATGAAGATGGCAACTACTTGATTGAAAAAATTAGATTGGCAACAGAAACATGGGCAAATAATTTTAAAACTTGCATAGAGAATTTATATCAGGTCATCAAACACAAACTATTTTTATTATATTAATAAGCATGCATTATTAACAGAGTTTATAATTTTTCAGATGCTTATTAGCCTTTTGCCCTTTTGTATCTAAATAGATTTCTTTATGTTCTCATCTTCTGTGAAATCATGTTTTTTTTTCTTTTGTAGAGTATTTTTAAATTAAAATTTTGTTCTTATTGAGTTAATGTTTGCCCAATTTTAATGTTTAAATAATTCGATGAATCTTAAAATAAACTCTAGAAGTCCTTTGTCCAGCTCCTACATGTCCTGATTTTGGCCACGCTAAAGTCTGTTATCTGTTAATTTAGCTGCTAAGTTTATGATATGTCTATATATCTAAATAGTATGTTAAAATGACTATATTTTGAGGTTTCATTTTACATAATATCTAATGAATTCCTATTATAAAAGATACATATTTAGTTTACTTTTACCTTATTTCTCCCTTGGTAAATAACCTAATAGAAATTCTCTCAATATTATTTCTTTTTTTTTTTTTTTCTGAAAGCAGGTTTATTAAGAAAGCAAAAGAGTAAAAGAATTGCTACTCTATAGACAAAGCAGCCTCAATACTCTTATGTAACAACTTTAGTTTGATCTGTATGTAATCTTTATATTTTAAATCTATAGTTATATTATTTAAATTTGAGTCTTTCAACATGATTCTCTGGCTCGTGCAGCACTCTTGTTTTCTCTAAAGTTAACAATTATTTTTATTCTGCTTGACTTTCCCTGTTTCTAGTGCTAATTTATCAACAAACTCCTCACTGCAGATGTAAAATTTAATTCTATAATAGACAATTTATTTAGTGCATTTTTTTTGAGACATCTTTCTTGGGTTCTCCTGTCTAATCTCACCTAAACTGATTTCTCTCTGAGCATTGCTGCCCAGTACCATCTTGAAGCTTTCCTTTACTGTAAATGATTGTTGCTCTGTTATATTGGATCTTCTGTTTCCTGAAAATTGTGGCTTCTTCCTATGCTTCTTTTGGGAACACATCTTCTTTTAACCTCCTTTAAGAGAGTGCAAGTGAGATGATCTTTGGGCCTTTCTGTTTGAAAACTTATGCTCACAGATTTGGAAGTTTTCCTTGATTACTTCTTTAATAATTTTCTATTTTTTTCTTTTTCTATTTCTTAATTTTCTTGTCGTTGGATTTTGTATGCCCTATATTGAGGATTTTGGATACCCTGTATTGATAATTTGTAAATATTTTTCTTTCCTGTTTTATGTTTTTCATAATACCTAGTTTCTACTATAATTCTTTGACAACTTCTAACTATTTTATTTTTTTCTCAATAGAAAATCATAAGGCTTTTGTTGTTCTCTGATTTTTAAAATTAACATCCTAGTTTTTCAATGTAACTTAAATTTTCCTTATTTCCCTAATTATTTTAATAGTAGCTGCTGTTTGTGATTTTCTTTTCTTTCCAGAATTTCTTCCATTTTCTCCAATTTTTACCTTTTTTATTTGTTGGTATTGGTATGTCTTTCATGCGCTTGCATGTCTATTGACCCCTGTGCATCCATTCACTTTTATGAATGAGGTGCTAAAATGTTACATTTCAGCGTTTGTTTGGAGTAGGGCAAAACATTTCAACAGGTGGTTTTCATGTCTGCATTGTAAAATAATCAAATGTGGATGTAAATATTTTATTGCAAACCCCACACATATTGGTGTTTGTGAGTCACTTTTTCTAGGCCAGATTCCCCAAAGAAAACTCCAATTTCCTGCTTGGGGCTTAGAGGAGGGGAAGATATAAACTTGGCTTATAGCATTCAGAGATCTCAGAAGGGACAATTGGCTGGATAGAGCTTTTCCATTGTAATCCCTACCCACCTCCACCACCCTCACCTAAAATTGATAACTGATTATTTAAGAGTATTAAATGACTCTGTTAGGCATTAGCATAGAGAGAACCTGCTGTAAGCTAAATATTGTTAAATGCTTTCACACAAATTATCTCAGGTTTCATATTTAAAGTAGATAGGGCTGGACGTGGTGGCTTGTCCCTGTAATCCCAGCACTTTGGGAGGCTGAGGCAGGTGGATCACTTGAGACCAGGAGTTTGAGACCAGTCTGGCCAACCTGGCAAAGCCCCATCTCTACTAAAAATACAAAACAATAAAAAATAAAAATTAGCCGGGCATGTTGATACATGCCTGTAATCCTAGGTACTCGGGAGGCTGGGACACGAGAATCACTTGAACCCAGATGCAGAGGTTGCAGTGAACTGAGATTGTGCCACTGAATTCCAACCTGGGTGACAGAGTACAACACAGTCTCTAAATAGATAAGTAGATAAGTAAGTAAATAAAGTAGATACATAGTTTTTCCATTTTATTCAGTAAGAAAATGATGTTTAGTAAAGCCAGTATATCCCATTGTCAGTGTGTTTCCCATGAAGTGAATGGATATCAAGAAAGGCATTACATGTTTGATTGCAGTCATTGTTTATATCTTTGTTATTTTGTCCAATATTATAAATTAAATCAGAAATCCAAGAGTGTTTACCTATAATATGTTAAGAAGATATAACCCTAACTTTGTATGCATATATTAAAAGTTCTTGGATAGAATAAGAAAAGCTGTTCTCACCTTTTTCAGTGTCTTATTTAATCAGATCATGCTTTTCAGGGCAAATTGGTTGATATAAATATAGGATGATCAAGGAGATATGAGCTGCCACATTATTGATAAGTTACATCATTAAGAAACTTTAATTCAAACAAGTACTTACATTATGTTTTTTTCCAGTGTTGCAGCCAGATAAGCTTGAGGTTTTCCTGTCTTCCTGGAATACTGCTGATTCTGGATGGGTTTCTATAAGATTCTTCTTGGCCCAATTTTACCACTTGGACATAGGTCAACCTAATTGTTGTAATTTTAATGACTCTAGTTTACTTGCCTTTGGTTAGTACAATGTGCTATAAATTGGCCCAGAAATATGAAAATGAATGAAAACTTTTCTAATTATTTTTAGAGCAAATATATCATTGGTATCCAAATCTTACAAAGATATTATAAGAAAAGACTATTGAAGATCAATATATCTTACCAGTATTGATGCAAAATACCAAATACTGTATTAGCAAATGGAATTTAAAGTCACATTAAGAGAATCATGTACTATGCCCAAGTTGAATCTTTTCTACTAATTCCAGGTTGGTTCAGTATTAGAAAGTCTATTATATCTCACATAATAATAATATATGAAAAAAATCTTCTAAGATGCTAAAAATGTCATCCCAAATTCCACTCATTCCTGACTTTTTAAAAGACTCAAGGTAATAGAAAACTTCAAAAGTTTTCTTAATGTGCTATAATGCCTATACTTAGTTATAAAATTTATTACTTAATGTGGAAACAAGAGATACTTCCACTAAGATAAGAAACAAGGCAAGGATGCTCATAGGTTCCAGTAAGATAGTTGAATATAAAATTAATTTGTTAAATTAAATTTTTGGAATTATATAGTTCCAAAAAATAAGAAAGTACTTTAAAATGATGATGCCATGTCAAAGAAACTCAGGAGCTGATTAATAGCATTCATACACACAAAAATAACCAATTTGGTTATATAATGGTAAGGAGAACTTTATTTACATTGGCTTAAAGGAGAGTAAAAATTTAGGATATATGAAATGAAAAATGGGCAAATCTATATAAGATAAACTTTAAATACTCCTAAAAAGGTGGACTTCCATTCTCATCTGGCAATAATAGGGCACCCTTTCCTCTACGTGCTGGAGTGGTCTGGTAGTGAATCATGACTTTCCCCACCACCCAGCAATAATGACACCACCCCCTTTGTGGTGTCAGTGGAAGCCACACAGGAATAAGTAACAGAGTTTCTGTTCCAGCAAGCCTGAGAGGTATCAGTGATTGCCTAGCTGAGAGCCAGAATTGTTATTACACCCATGAGTAACAAGGAGCTCCCCACAAACGTGTGTCAGTAAAGTCAGACTGGGGAATCTAAACTTTTAACCTAGTAAGGAGGCAGTATTTCTTTTTATACTGCTGGAGTGGTATCAAAACAGCTAAAATAGAAGGTTAAATAAGATCCAGAATTCCATACAATATTTACCAAAATACATGATTCAAGTAGAAAGAAACTTTATAAAGAAACAAGAAGATCTCAAACAGAATAATAAAAGAATCAATAAATGCCAAGATAACAGAGGGGTGAATTTATCTGAAAAAGATATTAAAGCAACTGTCAAAACATTTTAAATGAGGAATTACAGACACGCCTGAAATAATAATGTAAGCAAAAAAAGAAAAATATAAAGAAAAATAAAATGAAAATTTTATAAATAAAATAATCAAAAAACCTCTCAATAAATGGTATCAACATCAGAATGGATGAGACAAAAAATAATAATTGAATTTGAAGATAGAATAATAGACACCTTTTTTGAACAACAGGGAAAAAATAGACTGAAAACACTTGAACAGAACCTCGGATATCTATGGCATTATAACAAAAGCTCTAACGTTTGTGTCATCAGATTTCCATAAGGAGAGGAGGAACAGGAATGACTGAAAAAGTGTTCAAAACAATAATGGCAGAAAACTTTCCAAATTTGCCAAAAGACATAAACATACACTTTCAAAAAGCTGAGTGAACACCAAACAGAATAGATTGAAATCCACACCAAGGAACATCAGAGTCAAACTTCTGAAAATTAAAGACAAAGAAAAAATCCTTGAAAGTAGTGAGAGAGACACCATACCTTACCTAAAATTAATCAATTTAAATGACAGTGGACTTCTCATCAAAAACCATGGAAGCCAGAAAACATGTGGCTCAATATTTTTCAAGTGCTGAAAGAAAAGAGCATTTAACCACAAATCCTACATTCAGGAAAAAATATTATTCAAGAACTAAGGAAAAATCAAGGCACCCTCAGATACAGAGAAACTGCAAATCTATAACCAGCAGACAAAAAATAATAGCTAGAGGAAGTTACTTAAACCCAAAGAAAATGTAAAAAAATGGAATCTTTGAACACCAAGAGGGAAGAAGAATATGAAAAGAGCAAAAATATGTACAAATACATTTCCTTATTCTCTTGAATGTATTAAATTATGTGTCATGGTTGAAGCAAAAATTATACCACTGACATGGCTCAAAATGTATAAAGAAAATATTTAAGACAATTATGATTGGAGGAGATAAAGGAAGTGTTAAAGGACATCAGATTTCTATACATCATTCAAACTGGTTAATATACTGTGGATAATGAAAGCTGATTTCTTGCTGGATGGAGCAGGCATTAAAATAAGGAAGGGGGCAAGGCTAGGATGACCCTTGTGGCATTGTATTGGAACCAAAAAGACCAATAAGTAGTCATGGTGGTTTTTTTCTTTTTAAATTTAAATATATAAATTTAGATATGAATCTAACTGTGTATGCATATGTGTACTTACATGTATTTATTTCCTGGCTTAGATTATTCTTAAAAGAATTGTCCCTAAAAAGCAATGTGCAAATCTAATGCCAAGATATTCATTTGTAAATACTATTTTCTAATAAACGGAAATAGATGATTCTAGGTCTGAGGCAAAAGGAGAAAGCACAGAATGAGCCTGAAGCATCAATCACATAGTTCCAGAAAAGAAGAAAGTACTTTAAAATGATGATGTCATGTCAAAGGCACTTGAGAATCGACTTCGCAAAGCAACCAGTGGCCAAATCTGGGACATTTTTAGCCGTACGATAATGGTGCTAGTAACATTTTTATTTTTGTTTTTAGAGACAGAGTTGTGCTGTGTTACCTGTGAGCCACTGTACCTTGCTGGTAGCAATGTTTTATAGCCCATAGACTGAAGTATCCATGAGATTGCATTGATATAAATAATAAATAGAGAAAAAAACAAATATTCTCAATAGTAGCATTTCAATATATAAATACAAAAATAATAATTGAAATTAAAAATCACCTTTTTTTTGCAGACACATCCTATAATCACTGTAGTCAAGAATTATCAACGTGCACTAAAATTAGTTGGGGAAGGTGTTATGAGACTCAGGATATTTGCAATATTTCAAAGTATCTGCCCATAAGATACTTATTAATTAAAATGGAAAATACTAAAATTATGGGACAGAAACTTGGCAAACCCAATTTTAACAGTTATCAAATGTAATATCACCAATAATGAGACATGTCATCCTGTATCTGATGTGAGGCACTGAGAAAGGTACAAGGAATTTCTGTGGTCCTCCTGCCAAATAAGCATGACTCATAGTCAAGCTGACTAAGGAGCAATGTAAACTGAATGCAGTGAAGAGTCCTGGGTTAGATATTAGGCCAGTAGAAACAAATTAGTAAGGCAATCGGTAAAAGTGAATAACTTCCAGATGAATCAATATTATTGTATCAATGTTCATTTTTAAATTTTGATAATTATACTATGGTTATGCAATTTGTCAGCATTTGTTAATGAGTTGAGAAAGGGTTTTGGGGAACTATTTATACTATATTTGTAAATTTGTATAAGTCTGATATTATTTCTAAATAAAATTAAAAAGGGAAAAATAAATGAAATGACTAGTGTGACTTCCGTCTCCTGATTGCTCATCAGCTATGATTTTAAATTTGTTGGTGTACTATATATTAAACATTTAGAACTATATATAAAAATAATTTAATACACTATAGAATAAGTTCATTATTCTATGTTTGGATTGACCTTAAATAATTTTAAGTTAAAATATGTTTAAAAATTTATTACCATTGTTACTTATTAATGTTTAAATTCAAATTTATATTTATCTATAGTCTATTATTTAAAAAATCTTTACTTTTTCCTGTCTTTTATGTAAACTTTTCATAGTTGAATAAAAACCAGGAACAGATTAGTAAGTACTAAAATAGCATGGGCCCTTATCATCGTATCTTTTCCAAATAAAGTTATCCCAGTATATAATCTTTACAGGAAAGTCCTATTTGGCAAAGAAACTATGTCCAAATGTTTGTGTTTCAAACATAAAGTAAATTATAAACAGTGTAGCAACTTCTTATGATTGGCAAAGAAGAGCACATATTGGGGTTTTTAACATTCCACATAGTTTTATTAACATTTATCTTCAATTGGGCATTTGGTACATAGAAGGACATGTTGGAATTGAGATATAATATATAGACTTAATGTTTTCTGCAAGAATAAGGCAAAGATAACATCTCGTTTGATAGTTTGAACTGGCTGGAATTTGACCAATTAGAATGAATAGCTTTTGCCTGAAAAATCTTTATCCTGATGGTCAGAATTTAGATGGGTAAGCTGCCTGATTCATTCCAGATTTCAAATATTTTCATTGCAAATTTTCTTCCTGGCAGGATAATTACCAGGAGTAACATAGATAAGTACAAATGTTTTTGGAAAAATTTATGTTGTTTAGGGTTAAAAATAAGTTCATGATATTTAAACTTGGTAAACTTAAATGATATTTAAAGTACTTCGTAAACTTTGCCATCTTCTAGTTTCTAAACAATGCTGGAAATAATCCTTGCAAGGTTTTGTCATACTCACTGTTATTTGGAAGACGAATTCCAGTTGGCTGTATTTCATAGCACCTGCAGCTTTCGGAAATAACTAAAATTTTCAGTTGGCAGGTCCTAGATATTAATTTATGTTGCAAATTAAAATGATTAAATTTGTGTGCTTGTGAGGGAAGGTGCCTTTGTTAAGAAGAACATCTAATGATGAAGAGCAAATAAAGTCAACCAGTGATTTAAATATCTATTTAAAAGGAAAAAATGTAAAAAAGTAATGCTTGGAATTTGACCTCGGCTAAAGTGAATTACAAGAAAACGTAGAAACATGTATCTTAGCTTATTTTAGTTTGATGTTTCATAAGCTAAAAAAAGGAAAATACCATTTAAAGTATTGCATGTGTAAAAGTGTTATTTTGTTAAATTATTGTTATGCAAATAAGGTTTGCAAGATATACTAAAGCCTCATTATTTGTTGCATTGTCTTTCTGAGAGTTAGAATAAACACTTAAAGATTAAACATAGGATTCAAGTTGCCTGCGGTTTGATCCCAAATTTTAAACCTTCATTGAGAAAAAGAGTTCTCTGAGGGCAGACACAGGAAAAATACAGATTTAATTTTGGTTTTGTATCAGAGCCCCTAAAACAACAATGGTCCCACAATGAGTGGGATAACAAATCAATAAAAGATTGGATTGACAGGGTCACAAACCAAAATAATATTTTGCATATGACTATATACCTAGATTACTACTATATTTAGTTATTATTTGGAAATTCAGGGATATCCACGGTTGGCCTGGGGATTTAGAATGCATGTTCCTCATTGAGGTTTTGGAATGGGTTAAGGATCTTTTAAAAGATATTTGGGGGTTTTGTCAAGTCCTGAGTTTTCCTGAGTTTAAATGCTTTTAAACTGGCTCACTACAGTTGGTTTTAGGAAAAAAAACCAAAAGGCAAAAACAACAACAACAACAAAAAAAAAAACATTTTAAATATGTGGATCTTAGACACTAGACCTGCCTTAGAATACAGGAAAAGATGGCTAAACATGATAACTTTAGGGGACAAATTTAGAGATTTACTGGCTTGTCCATCTACTGCAAACCTAGAAGGATATAAAAGATGTTGCTGCAAGGATGGGAGGAAGCACAGATGCTGTTAAAGGGCAAGTGTAAACTTAGAAAAAGGAGCATTAGTTTCTAGAATATTTGCAGGATAAGAGAACCTGAGGAAACACTGAAGGATATTTGAGAGGGACTGACGGAAATATTTCAAGGGAGGCGGGGACTGTTTTTAATTGGTCATCAGTATATATCCGGAGCATAATTGAGTTCTTGCACTTAGATGGTACTTAGCAAAAAAAAAAAAAAAAAAAAAAAAAAAAAATTAATCACTCCCTCTTCAATCCTTCTCTTGCACTTTGCAGTTAACTTCACCTATATTACATGTTATAATATGTTTTTTCACGTAGCATGCTGTATGATGAGAGAGAACAGAAGTTGGAGTTGGAGAGATATGGCTTTCAATCAAATTCTATTCACTACTAGCTTGATAATTTAGGAAATTTGCTTAACTCCATTGAGCTTCAGTTTCCTCATCTGTGAATTAGGAATAATAACAAAATCATATACAGAAAGTTTAGCACAGTGCTTAAAATAAAGGGGAATGAGTATATTGAATAACACGAATGATACATTTGGAATAGAGAATATAGAATAGAATAGTTAAAATCTAAATAATAGATATATAGAAAATAGATAGAATAATAGAGTCTAAAATAATGTACCTGCTGAAAAATTTGCCTGTATAAACAGGTTGCTTTAGAAATGCATCAAATGGTAACTTCCCTCCTGATTTATATAAGTAGGTGCTTGAATTCACAATTAATTCTATTTAAATAAGTAGGTGCTAGAATTCACAATTAATGAGTACAGACTGTTACAGCCCCTAACAATGGTAAATATTTAGAAGTTATATGGGCTAATAATATTGAGGTAGGACAAATTCCCTTTCTAACAATGCTGAACAAAGTAGATTCTCTCTGTCATTGGTTGATGCTTAGTAATCCACTCCTGGAGCAATGCCACATTGCTACACCTGGAAACTAGCTTGTACTGACACCAAAGCAGAATTTCTGTCCTGCTGGTTTTCCGTACACAGGGAGAGAAGGAAAACTGGTAGGAGAAACTTTGGAGTTCAGTAGATCACTGCAGAAACCTCAACCTGAAGAATGACAAATTGAGAGAGACTCAGAAAACAGTATTCAAAGCTATCAGTCATAAGACCAACAAATAGAAAGCTGGAGCAAAGATAAGGAATGTGTTTTGGGTGAGCGGGGAAGACGAGAATGGCAGATAAACCAAGACTGTTGATAAAGTTCATGTTTGGCTGTGTTGGGCTCAGGAAAAAAAAATGAGAATAAGTTTGTGTCATGAAAAAGAACTGGAAATACTGTGTAATTAAAGTTCCAGGGAAACCAGAGAAAAAAGCAAATTTCTAAACACATAGAATGCCTGGTAATTTAGGTTCATATTCTCAACACATTTAGCAGAGTTTTCTGAAGGAAGGTGAATTTTTAAAAAAAATATACAAATTCAGGGAAGAAAATTTAATGTTCAAAGAGACATTTTAAAATATGGCTGGTCTTAAAATGTGAAAGGCACGTTGAACTGAATTTGACCTTGGCAATTTGTAGTAAAAGATGAATGCTTTTGCAAAGATAGAATTTTTGTTTATCTAAATTAAATGATAAACATTATTCTTCTTGAAGTCTGCGTTATCCTAGATCTTCAGTTTTCTACAGTGAAGTATGTCTTCAGATATTTTTATCCAAAGCTTTTTCTTCGTTATTTTGAATACTCATTTTAATCTTCATACACTAAGGAAAATTAATGAAATGGGATGGATTCCCTTTGTATAACAGCTCAATCATAGTTAAATATGTATATGTGTAATCTCTCCTCATAATTTTTACAACATGGATATGTTTATAACCCACAGAGTATATAATTTTTATTTTCTTGATATATCTGTTTTATTTTTATTATAAAAATATCTCAAAGGATAAAATTAAATATGTGTTTCTGTATAAAAAAGCAATTCTATGCAATACGTGGTCTCCCCATTACCTAGCAACATTTTTTATGCTGACAATTAATGTATCTCATGTTATGGCTCATTAGTAAACTTAGGTTAAGTTCCAAGTTTTTAGACATACTCCAAAAGACATTCAGTATAAACATATAAGTGCTTTACAGCAGTTGTTGTGGTAGGTCTGAGGATATTGTCAATGATTCTGGTCTTATTTAAGAAGGCTCTGTAACTTAGTGTATCTTTTGAACCCTACATACATAAGGAACATAAAAGTCAATCAAGAACATAGAACTGTGTCATATCACGTGACAAAGAGTGGTATCCCTGGGATTCTTAGTACTCATTCTATCAGTTCATAGTCCAAACTTCAATGTTGACTTTTAGAAAAAGCCTAATGCAAAATTTCAAAGGAGCAGGTTAGTGGAAAGTTTCATCTCATTCTCTACCAAGTCCAGGGCTGTTTGCCTTTCAATCAGCTTGTCCAACAGGTTGCTGTGGTGGGGTATGTGGGAAGCTCTTTATGAAAGAGGCAGTACCAACAGTCAAATAGCTAAGTATAAGAACTGAGATACGAATTCAGGCCTCCTGACTCCAGTTCCATAGCCAAAATATATACTAAAGGTATTAAATAACTAATCTTTGGCAGGCCCCATAGGTAAATTTGGGTTTGAGTCAATAATCAAGAAAGTACCCAAGTCTGGTTTTGTTTTCAAGGTAAAACTCCCTTTAATGACAATAGAAATGTGACTTTGTACATTGTACTTTGAATTCGGAGTAGGGCTCTAAATAGAGATTCCTATTGCCTGATCGTATTTCTAGCTAATCTCTTAATATTTATAGATAGAATGCCAAAAAAAATGTTAAGTGTGTGCTTTTAGGTTCCTAAAAGGATTGGCTCCTAACTTTAAGTATTAAGCCTTTGCTTATCTTATCCAAACCCTCAGTTTTGTTGGAACTCTAATTACTAACCTATTCTCTTGTGCAGATGGTCATGAGAGGAAGTTATTCCTCCCTTGACCAAAGTAATTTATTAGTTTGTTGACAGATAACACAAGGCTTGGTTTTCTGCTTATCACAGTTAATGTCTCAAATATGCCTGAGGAGTGTGTATTTTGTGCTTGTAAGGTCATCATGTTGCCACAAGCTCTAGCCTGTTTGTTTGAACAGAGGCAAGAACATGCACATAGATCATTCAATAAGCATAATTGTTAAAAGGTATGATGGCTAACAAAGATAAACATGGTCCCTGAGGAAGAGGTCATAAAATTCCCAGCATGTCTCCTAATGCCAACACAAATTTTGTAAAAAACACATTTGATTGATTGGCTTTACTTTTATATATATGTAAACAGTTTAGTTAACTTCCTTGTTATGTATTTGTATCACAATAGAGTTAATTCAAACAGAATTGTTTGTTAGTATTAACAAGTAGAATACCTGAAATCATCACATCTACTATTCATGAAATATATCTAAGTTTTTCTTAAAATCATGTACGTGTTAGTGCCAGTGTAAATGGATGGTTTCAGTAGTCCAGAGCACATGTTTAAATTTGCCATTAGAAAATTAATATCTACTTCTGTATGTCCCAAATCAGTGAACATTTCTGAGATCTTTCATATAGTTTTAACATTTCAGATTAAATGTTTAGTCTAATCATGCCTCGTCAGAAAAAAATTAAAAAATTAAAATAAAAATAAAAAGTAAAAATCTTAAAAGTAAAACATCAAAATATTCCCCTGATTGGAAAACAAATTCAGATTAAAATTCAACTATTACCTAAGAGGCTCCAAAAAAATCAAATGATGACGGTGTCAACAACTCAAGAATATCAGAGTTGTGAAGACAAAACACAGAAAAAAATATTGATTTTTATATTGAAGAGGTATTTCAAGATAACAGGCACTAATTATTGTTTTTCCTTTTATAAAAAAAAATTTAGAACACAAAAATTACAATGGACTCCTAGCCAGAGCTTATTGAAGAATGGCAAGCAATGACTTGGAAGTGACTGAAGTAGTAAGGAAGTTCCTCTTTTTTGATGGAAGCCTGACCTGTTGTCAAAGGATTATGTGATCTGGAAGGCACTCAGGACGCTAACTTAGTTACCAGAGCAAAAACGTTACTTTTGGTTCTGCCTTGTGACCCTTCGTTATCAGTCAGCACATTCTAAGAACTCATATCATTGGCTTTTCCTTTTTATTTCCTATATTCTTTCATATTTTTAAAGAACAGTTCTTACTTTGTAGTTTAAGACTGTAAAGTTATTTCATCTCATTGCTGTGAAGAATGCTATTTGTTGTTCATTTGTTAAATATTCTTTTATTTTTTAATAACAAAACTTTTGAATTTTTTTCACTTCTTTCATTTTATACCTCTTTAAATATTCTCAGAAAGTTTCTATTCTTTTTACTTTATCTTGCTTTATTTATTTATTTATTTATTCCATTTGTTTTTCATCTTCTACTTTATTATTTACCTTTCTTTTTACCTTTTACTGTCGTTTCTTTGTAATACTTCTGCTCTTGGATTAATTTTATAGTTTAATTTCTTATTTTATATTTTATTTAACTTTATTGCCTCTTTTTATAATGGCTATGATGGGATAGCAGCAGAGAAAGTAGTTTAGAGCACTTGTTTATTCACTGAAAAAAGTTATGCAACTATAATGTACTAAGCACAGTATTTGTTGAGAAACCTAAATTATTGAAGAACTATTTATTCTATCTTTAAAATATGAATTTGGTGCAGTTTCTCTTAGCCATTTCTTTGGGATTGAGTGCCCCCATAAAACCAAGTAAGAGATTGTTCTCTCAGGTGATGCATGCAGAGCTTTTTTAATAGCACTTCCCTGATTCAAGAGCAGATTCAGGAGCACCCATAAGCCTGCTGGCAAGCATGAATTTCCCAACTTGTGTTTTTTTCATGAGGACTCCCCAGACAAATCTGTTTCAGGAGATCCTCCCTGGAAGTGGTTGTTCTTCTGAGTAATTCTTTTATTTGACATGCATTGTGAAGGACAAAGCTGACAGTTTTCCCTCTTTGTCTTGACTTTTGGAATAAGCACAGTTCAATTTGTGGCTTGCTTCTTGGAATTTTGTAGCAGGAATATAGGATAAATGTGTACTCAGATTCGCCTTTAGCTGCCTTTTCTTTCTTCTCCTTATATTCAACTTGCATTAATTTCTTTATTAATACATATCTCTTATTTTTGTTGTCCTCCTTCATACATTTTAAAAAGCCTTACATTAGTTTTAAGAGCAAGGCAAAGGCTTTTTTCTCATACTATAAAAAGATTTTAACAGATTGCTTATTTTTGAGCAGAAACTATGCTCCATCTGCCTCCACTGGCACTGAATAGTACACTACCTGTCACAAAAGAGTGTGAATTCTAGTTCAGTGATTCCAGAGCAGTTCTGTGTTTTTATTGTTACATAGAAACCAAGTGTTTAGGATTCATATACACCCCCCAAGTCTGATCGCAGGCAAATCATGCAATGATCATTGTTTCTAAGCTTCATATTTATTGAGCTTGTGTGCTCAGGGGACTACCTTAAAACTGATTATGTCTTCTTTTCCACTGTCTTTCCTAACACATAAAGGTCTGTGATTACAAGGCATTTCTTGACAAAGTATTGTCTTTTATAAGGCAACAGACATTCTCAGGCTTTTTGCCTACTTACAAATGTGGGGTTTCTCCATAGCCTACTCTGTTACCTTAGAAAAAAATGTTAAGTATATTTCCTAAGACTGGATATTTCTTAAGTATACATACAGTAAGAGGTAGACCGTTGCAAATTTATAGGAAGAGATGAAAAGAGGGCAGATGTTCCGGAAGTCTCCATCAAGTTATTTAAACAGTAATAAATTTAAACTCTTCTTATAAAGTAGAATTATGTCTTTATTATCTTGCATCTCCCTAAATGTAGTTCTATATTTGGGGAAGATTAGATTAGAAGTAAAGGGCACATTCTTCAGGAAAATGTCTGACATATAACCACTTGCTGTTCCTTATTTATATATTTCTTTATGTCAAATTTAAAGAAAGTTATAGAGAAGTTATTCAAATAGGCTTTGTATAATGAAGAGATTCCTCCCTTCTTCCTGAGCACAGAAGAATGGAGATTGTCAGTGGGGCTACAAACTCTTGTGAATCAGCAGATTTAAACTTTTTCCTAATAAAAAGGGTAATAGATATATCTGTGTTCTCCAAAATGCTTTTAAATTTAGTTGAAATTTTAGAATTTTAAAAATTATGGCAATAGTAAAATACCGATTGTTAGAGTTGTCCCTGTTTATGTTTTGTTTAGGTTAATACTGTGTTACCCAATGTGACTAATCTTTGAAAAATTAATGTAATGTTCATAATTTTTGCTAGCAACTCACCCAGAATGGTCAACTCTTTGTTGTTGTGTACTATTTATCACCTATTCTAAGGCATTATAGTATTTATTGTTTTGATAAATTTTTAAATATAAATGTTAGTCACTAAAGCAACAGTTCTTAAACCATATGTTAGACGTTACTATTCTAATATAGATCTCTTTTCCATTAGATTCAAAACAACTCAAGCTTCCTTTCCAACAGAAGTCTCCACTACTATTCAAGTTGCCATATAACTTGAAATGTATTTACTAGTCCTTTTTGATGAACTAAAGAGGTCCAGTTTCACAAATGCATGTGAAGTTCAATATTGGAAGGTGTTCTGTTTTAGGCTAAGATTAATAAAATAAGATTACAGTGTGCTGGGAGAAACATATATATATAAGAAATAAGTTATTATAATGAGATTTCTGCATTGGGACAAGATGGAGTAAAAGAAACAAGATTTAATCTCATGACTAAAACAACAAAATAAGAAACAAAATACATAAAGCGATAGATCTCAACATTGCCCCTCAATCATCAACAATAGTCATGTGAGAGAGACAGAAAACAAATGAAGTAAGTTTCATGATTGCTCTAGCCTGCAAGTTTCTGGAACTTAGGGCAGAGTAAGGTAAGGACCCAGGGAGAGCTTAACAGTCTCTCTGAGTTGAAAAAATGGATCTGAAATCTCAGGGAAGTCAAAACACCTAGAGTTTGCAGAGAAAAGTATGGGTGAGAAACAAAAAGCAAAGAGAACTCCAGAGAATTTTAGAAGATATCTCACAAGTGTTCATTGAAGGCTGATAACTGCAGGCATGTAAGGAAAGCAATCACCTTAAACCATTAAAGGAGGCAGTGTCCTGGGCTTATAAAGGACCAGCAATAGTGCCAGTTGTCAATATCTAGAGAAGAAAACCTCATAATTCACAGAATATCAGATAGTGTACTCAGAAGAACATGCTTCGGTAGTGGAAAACATTAACACTGATAAAAGGCTATGCTCATTCTTCTTAGTAAAGCATTAAGACAAAGACCCCAAAAAGTGAACTCTCTCCAGTTAATTTAAATACATTGTAGAAAAAATGAATTAAGAAAATCTGGGCCCAAATAAGATAAAATTCACAATGCATATAATATTGAAGCTTAATAAAAAGAAGCAAGGAAGTATAAGCCATAATGAGAAAAAAATTATCAATTAAAAATGATTCAAGAAAAGGACAGGGGATGCAATTAATGAAGAGTGAAAGAATACAGTTTTTACAACTGTATTCAGTATGTTCAAGAAGCTAGAGGAAATATTGGACATGTCAAGTGCAGACATGAAAGACATAAAACTAAAAAAACTTGAGAGTCTAAAACAGATAACAATCTGCAATGTTTAAGAGAAAAATACAATGAATAGAATCAACAGCACTTTGCAGACGAAAAGCACAGTAAATTTAAAGACAGAAGAATAGAAACTATTCAAAAGTAAATACAGAAAGAAATAGATTTAAAAAAATGAATAGAGGTAGCTGTAGCTCCGGGTCTCATCTTCACTTCTCTGTGTCCTGTTCTCCTAGTCGCCTACCTTGTGTGGCCCTGTGACTTGCAGGTATTGGAGATCCACAGCTAAGACGCCAGGATCCCCTGGAAGCCTAGAAATGGAACCATTGACATTTAGGGATGTGGCCATAGAATTCTTCCTGGAGGACTGACAATGCCTGGACACTGCACAGCAGAATTTATATAGGAATGTGATGTTAGAGAACTACAGAAACCTGGTCTTCCTGGGCAGACAAGCAACCTCATCAAGCAGCTCCCAGACATCACAGCCAGGTAAATCCACAAAGATGGGAAAAAACGAGCACAAAAAAGATGAAACCATCAAAGACCAGAACACCTCTTCTCCTTCAAGGCATCACAACTTCTCAACACAGGATCACAACTTGACCAAGGAGTGCGACGAATTGACAGATGCAGGCTTCAGAAGGTGGCTAATAACAAACATTTCTGAGCTAAAGGAACATGTTCTCACTCAATGCAAAGTAACCAAAAACCTTGGAAAAAAAGTTAGACAAAATGCTAATTGGAATAACCAGGATAGAGAAGAACATAAATGACTTGATGGAGTTGAAAAACACAGCCCAAAAACTACATGAAGCAAACACAAGTTTAAATAGCCAGATTTAAAGGAGAAGAAAGGATATCAGAGATTGAAGATCAACTCAATGAAATAAAAAGAGAAGGCAAGACAAGAGAAAAAAGAGTAAAAAGAAATTAACAAAGCCTCCAAAAATATGGGATTTTGTGAAAATACCTAATCTACGCTTGATCGGTGTACCTGAATATGATGGGGAGAATGAACCCAAGCTGGAAAACATGTTGCAGGATATTATCCAGGAGAACTTCCCAAGCCTAGCAAGGCAGTCCAAATTTCAAATTCAAGAAATACAGAGAACTCCCCAAAGATATTCCTCCAGAAGAGCAACCCCAAGACACATAATCGTCAGATTCACCAGGGTTGAAATGAAGGAGAAAATGTTAAGGGCAGCCAGAGAGAAAGGTCGGGTCACCCAAAAAGGGAAGCCCATCAGACTCACAGCAGATCTCTCGGCAGAAACCATACAAGCCAGAAGGGAGAGAGGGCCAATATTCAACATCCTTAAAGAAAAGAACTTTCAACCCGGAATCTCATATCCAGCCAAACTAAGCTTTGAAAGTGAAGGAGAAATAAAATCCTTTATGGACATGCAATTATTGAGAGATTTTGTCACCACCAGACCTGCCCTACCAGAGCTCCTGAAAGAAACACTAAACATGGAAAGGAGCAAGTACCAGTCACTGCAAAAGCAAACCAGTTGGCAAAGACCAAAAATACAATGAAGAAAATGAGGCAGCTAATGGGAAAGAAAACCAGTCAGTAACAAAATGGCAGAATCAAATCCACACATAACAATATTAACATTGAATGTAAATAGCCTAAACACCCCAATCAAAAGACAGACTGGCAAACTGGATAAAAAGTCAGAACCCATCGGTGTGCTGTATTCAGGAAACCTATCTCACATACAAAGACACACATAGACTCAAAATAAAGGGATGGAAGAAGATTTACCAAGGAAATGGAGAACGAAAAAAAGCAGGGGTCTCTGATAAAATGGACTTCTAACCAACAAAGATCAAAAGAGACAGGGAAGGACACTATGTAATGGTAAAAGTATCAATCCAACAAGAAGAGCTAAGTATCCTAAACACATATGTCCCCAACACAGGAGCAACAGTTACATAAAGCAAGTTCTTAATGACCTAAAACCAGATTTAGACTCCCACACAATAATAGTGGGAGACTTCAACACTCCACTGTCGATATTAGATCAATGAGATAGAAAATTAACAAGGATATCCAGGACTTGGATGCAGAGCTTGACCAAGTGGACCTAATACACATATATAGAACACTCCACCCCAAATCCACAAGATATACATTTTTCTCAGCACCACATTGCACATACTCTAAAATTGACCACATCATTGGAAGCAAATCACTCCTCAGCAAATCCAAAAGAACAGAAACCATAACAGTTTATCAAACCACAGCACAGTCAGACTAGGACTCAGGATCAAGAAACCCACACAAACCCACACAAACACTTGGAAACTGAACAACCTGTTTCTGAGTGTTGACTGGAAACTCTGTCTCAAAAAAAAAAAAAAAAAAGAAATACTAGACGTCCATAGAATCAACCCAAATGCCCATCAATGATAGACTGGACAAAGAAAATGTGGTACATATACACCATGGAATACTACGCAACCATAAAAAACGAGTTTGTGTCCTTTGTAGGGACTTGGATGAATTTGGAAACCATCATTCTCAGCAAACTAACACAAGAACAGAAAGCCAAACACCATAATTCTCACCCATAGGTGGATGTTGAACAATGAGAACACGTGAACTCAGGGAAAGGAGCATTACACACTGGGAGCAGTTGAGGGGGTAGGGAGAGACAGTGGGGGTGGGGAGGGTGGGGAGGGATAACATGGGGAGAAATGCCAGATATAATATGCACCTAAAGTTAATAAATTAATTTAAAAATATACAAAATAGCTGGACATGGTGGTGCCTGCCTGTAATCTCAGCTACTCAGGAGGCTGAGGCAGAAGAATTGCTTGAACCTGGGAGATGGAGGTTGTATTGAGCCGAGATTGTGCCACTGCACTCTAGCCTGGGCAACAGAGCAAGAGTCTGTCAAAAAAAGAGGCACTTATTTTTCAGATGGGGTCTTGCTACATAACCCGGGCAGGTCTTAGTGTTTTGACCAGAAGCAATTCTCCAACTTTAATGTACCACGTAGCTATTATTACAGGTGTGAACCATGATGCCTGGTTCTCTCATAAAGGGATTTTTGTCAGGAATCAGTGACAGATTTTCTTGGTGTCAGAAGATGAGCAAATAGGGCACCATTTACTTTCTTGTCTTATGAATGTCACGGTCCATATAAATTTTTACTTTTTATTTTCTACTTCAAATTTGTCTGTAATTTTAGATTCAGACATTTAGGGCAATATACTAAAATATACATGTTGTGCCTGAATTAAATTAGATAATTAGTGTGCAGGCAGGTAAAAAGGAATTATAAATTTTTAAATTGCTTCTGTTAACCTATATCTAAAGAATACAATTTATTTCCCCCCCCAAAAAAAATGAATAGAATATCAGTGAACTGTGGGACAACTCAATTCAGCCGAAAGTATGTGTAATTACAGTCAGAAAATGAGAGGGTAGGGTGGGTGACAGAAAAAAAATCTGTGAAAAACTTTTAGCTTGATGAAAAACATAAATTCACAGATACAAGAAATTCATAAGCCCAAACATGCACGTGTGCATACGCACGCACACACACAGACACGCAAAGAAAATGACACCACGACACAGCATAATCAAATTGCTTAAAACCAATTATTAAAGAGAGTCTTCAAAGGAGCCAGAGAAAAAGATTCATTATCAAAAGAGAAACAAAAATTAGGACATCAAATATGTCATTAAAAAAATGAATATTTAATGAATGGATGAGTATCTTTAAAGACTTTCTCTGAAATTAAAAAAATAAACACATCAGCCTAAGATTATTTATCCAGTGGAAGTGCTTTTCATAAAGACATTTAAAAAAAAGACTGTTTCAGACATAAGAAAGCTAAGATAATTTATAATTAAGGCATCTTCACTATAAGAAGTGTTAGAGATCTCGAAATAAAGGAAAATGATACCAAATGGAAATCTGGAATAACAGAAAAATGAACACTAGAAGTAGTAAAGAAATGGGTGACTATGAAGACTATGGTATCATTAATAGATAACTGCGTGTTTAAAACAAGAATTAATAACAATATATCCTGTTATTTATAGCATACTGAAATAAAATGCATGATTAAAATAACTCAAAGACCATGCAGGGTCAAATGGAAGCATGCTGTTTTAAATTTCTTACCCTGGGGATGAACTAGGACAGCATTCCATGAGGATAGATTGGGAAGTTAATGAATTATACTATAAACCTCAAATCCCCAGCAAAATAACACCAAAAATGCCTCATCTACTAAATGCAGCATAGATAAAGTGAAATCCAAATAATGTTAAGGTATCAGCGGGGCTGGGCTGCTGCAAGACTTGGCACAACTGAAGCGCCAGTTGTCTAGCAGGACCTCACCCCACTAATTCCTGTCAAGCAGCTTCATGGGCACATTGGCCAGCAAGATGTCCCTGTTACTCTTTCTCCCTGACCTATTTCTCTTCCCTCTGGTTCGGTGTTCTGAGGGCATGAAAGGAGAAGGTCTGGGGGACACCCCACAACCCTTTTGTGTCTGCCCATCGCAGGTGCCTCTACCACCCTGGGCCTCACCATCCCCTCTCTGTTCCTGTCTTTGCCAAGAAGCAGATGTTCATTCTGATGGTTGGATTGGATGCTGCTGGCGACGTGATCTTCTGTATAAGGTGAAGTTAGGGGAGATGGTCACCATTATTCCTACCAATGGTTTTAACATGAAAAGAGTAGATATAAAAACATTTGTTTCACAATATGGGAAGGTCAAGATAAAATTAGGCCTCCGTGGAGGCATTACAGCCAGAATACCCAGGCTGTTATTTTTGGTAGATAGCAATAATTATGAAAGAATTCAGGAAGGAGCAGAATAGCTACAGAAAATGCTTCAGAAGGATAAGCTGAGAGATACAGTGCTGTTGCTTTTTGCAAACAAAATTTGCCAAATGCTATGGCCGTCAGTGAAATGACAGACAAATTCAGTCTGTATGTAACAGAACATGGTATATTCAAGCCATTTGTTCTGTACAAGGGACTTAACTGGCTGGCAAATGAGTTTTGAAAACATTCGTTGAAACTGGATAGCTAACCAAGGACATGTTTTATAGAATTGAAACTAGGCTTGCTAAAACAAAACTAGTTTGCATCTTGGTTATCACACAGTCTCTGGGACTCCTTAGGCAGAATATTACAGCATTTAAACTTATTTTGTTGCCAGTGATCGTTTACCAGGTATAATGTTGCTATTTAGCAATATGCTTTGTTTTAAAGAAATTCTCCTGGAAAAAGTGTTCTCCTTTAATTGTATAAGCCTAAATGTCCAGCTATTGTGAAACTTTTAAATAAACCCATTTGAATGTTTTTTGAGAACAAAACAATTTTTTTTTTGAGATGGAGTCTTGCTCTGTCACCAGGCTGGCGTGGAATGGCACGATCTCAGCACACTGCAAGTTCTGTCGCCCGAGTTCAAGCAATTCTCCTGCCTCAGCCTCCCAAGTACCAGGGATACAGGCTCTAATCACCATGCCCGCCTAATTTTTTCTATTTTTTTTTTTTTTTTTTTTTTTTTAGTAGAGACGGGGTTTGCCATGTTGGCCAGGATGGTCTTGAACTCCTGACCTTAGGTGATCCACCTGACTTGGCCTCCCAAAGTGCTGGGAATACAGGCATGAGCCATTGCACCTGGCCAACAAATACTGTTTTAAATTATTGCCTTGCTACTTTACTGATACCTTTATCATTTCTGAGACAGTCTGCTGATTTAAAAATGTAGGATTTTTATTTGTATTTATTTTCTCCCTTGCCAAAAAAGATATTTTGATACTGCTTATACCAGCTGGGAAAATGGTCCAAAACACTATTCAGTTCTCTTGCACTGAGGAACTTATTTTATTACCTCATATTGACTCCTTATTTCCATCAGCCAAACTTTGGATTTGATAGCTAATTAGTTCTGTGATGATTGCAAAGAATTCATATTGAGATGATTTTAATACTCAACAGATTGTCTTCCTTTATATTGTATCTTTTTAATGTTAAATGTTGCTTGGTATCAGTCTAACTCTGCCTAGCGTATGATAGCTCTGCTGATGCTTTATTTTTTATTGGCAAATATATCTTCATTAAGAGTTTTCAGAAAACTCATCAAATTCGATAAATAAGTTTTCTCATAACACATTTGGAATTACTCACAATATAATGATTAAAATATTTTTTAAAATTAAAATTAAATTCAGTTAATAAAAAGGAAAGTATTAAAGAGAAAAGAGCAGGCAGGTCAAGGAGAAAACAAATGGAAGATTTAAATCCATTTCTGATAGATATCAATGTTTATGTTTTATTATTGTGTGCACAGATATTTATAATGTAGGGTTGTGATTGTAGGAGATATCTTCATAATAATAAATTGTTCTCTCTCCTGCCTTTTAAAGTGTCACTATAATTATTTCTGCTTTATTTTTGTTTTTATTTTTTTCCAATATGTCTTTACTTATTCCTATATATTCAGTTTTTCACAATCTCACATTCAGAGCAAATGGGTACATTTTGCTTTATTGTCTGAGGTTTTTTTTTTTTTTTTTAATAGCTGACTGGGTTTAAAATTATCACTATGTGCGATGTTGTGCATTTTTGTATTTTGTTACTTTTTTCTAAACATTCCTCATATGATAGGTTATCTTTTTTTTTCCTTAAAATTTTGGAAGTTTCACAATTTGCTCTCAGGATTTTGCTATCAATCTAGTTAATTCTATACAGTATTTATTAACTCTAAATGTCAGCACTGATAATAATAGGATTTTCTTCGGCACATTTGTTTCTCCATTTTTTGATGAGTTAAATTTTGTTAATTTTCTCAGCATCTCCCTGTATGCCTGTAAAATACTTACGTGATAAATAGTTTTAAATTATAGCTTTGAATGCTGTCTATAAGAAACACAGTATGTTCATATGTCTCATCTTTTTTTTCTTTTTTTTTTTTTTTTTTTTTTTTTTAGCAATTCTCACATTTCCATTATTAGTTCTACAGTTAAATATATACTCAGTGGTCACCACCATTTGTTTTGGTGTAATTAACTCTTTATTTTTTGTTTTTATCAATAATTTTTCCATAAGACCTTAATGAGAAATGTGTTCTTCCCTACAACTCAAAATTAAAAAACAGAAAAAGAAAAAAAGCCAACTACTAGCCTTACTAAAAAAGTGGGTTAATGATTTGAATAGAATTTTCTTCAAAGAAGACGTGCAAATGGCCATCAGGCATCACTAATCATGAGGGAAATGCAAATCAAAACCATCGGGTGATATCACCTTACAGCTATTAGCATGACTGCTATCAAAAAAAACAAGATGAGTGTTGGCCAGGAGGTGTAAAAATTGGAACACTTTGGCACTGTTAGTAGAAATGAAAAATGGTGCAGCTACAATGGAAAACAGTATGAGGGTTCTTAAACTAGAACTGCAATATGATTCAATAATCTTACATTTGGACATTTATGCAAAAGAATTGAAATCAGGATCTGAAGAGATATTAGCACTACTATAACAGTTCATTGCAGCACTATTCACAGTATCCAAAATGTGAGAAAAAACTAAGTGTCCGTGAATGGATGAATGGATTTAAAAATGTTTGTATAGGAGATCCAAGATTACTGCATAGGAACAGCTCTGGAGTGCAGTTCCTGAGGGTGAGTGATCACTGCGTTTCCTGATCACAGATCAGGAGGTTCCTGGGCCAAAAAGAGTCACGAGTTTCCATCGTGGCTGTTTCAGCTGGCGCTGTGGGTTTCCACACAAAAACTCACACAAATCTGGGTGGCCATTTCAACTGGCACTTGGAAGTCTGGGAGACAGAGCCGACCATTCAACTGAAAAAGAAGGGATTGAAACAGGGAGCCAGGTGATCTGGCTCAGTGGGTCCCACCCCCGCGAAGACCAGCAATCTGAAATGCTCTGGATTGAGAGTTTTGTAGCAAATGCAGCCGGACCCAGATGGTCCAGCTCAGTGGCGGAGAAGGGCATCTGCTGTTACCGAGGCAGTCTGCCACTACCGAGGCTGACCACTATTACCGAGGTAGTTCTAACTTTACCTCTGTAAACAAAACCACAAGGAAGTTTACACAGTAGATGGGCAGAGCCCACAGCAGCCATAAAAAATGATGCATGGAAAGCCAATATTACAGGGAAGTAAGTGATACAGTGAAAATAACCAGAGTGTTGTCTGTTAACTGTAATTGGAGTGTCCTTTCACTGCAGTTTCCAGAATTAGACTGTTTAATGTATATTAAGCAAATAAATACAATTCAAACATATTGAATAAAGTCAATAACTAAAGACATGTGCTATTTACATATTAGAAACTTTTTGTTTGCTTGGTTTTTGTTTTGTTTTGTGGTATGAGCATTATTTTAGGAGACATGAAGTGGGAACAATGATTAATTAGCATTGATTAGTGAAATTTTGTGACCCAGAGTGAAGTTTTACAATTCCTTCCTTGCTTCAGCCATTTATGTAAGTAAAGTAATTTCATGCATTGAGACTTCCCATAAGATTAATTTTGTAAAAGAGTTTTCTGATACAGTTTCAAAAGCATTGGACACTGTCAGAAAACACCCTTTCCACAATCCTGATTTTCTTGAGGAGAGACTTACCCTAAACGTACTGCTATCATTTCCCTAACCCTGTATCTAAGATGGAGTTATTCAGTTAATCAAAGTTAGCTGATTGATGAGTGCCAAATACTGGTCTACAATTCTCAGTGAGATGAAGTTAAGCTCTCAAAATCCATTGCATAGTATTTGATAGCTGTAATGCTTCTTTCTCTGTTCATAATAAACACAAAAATAAGCATATTAAATCTGAAGACAAAATTTCCTCTTTGGCTACCCCAAATTTCAGTCTAGGGGTAATCCCTTTAGCATAAGAGTAGGTTATTTGACTCTCATAACAAGTTATGTAACCACATTTTATCTGTACGATAGGATATTTTTGCCTTCTTTTTTTTTTTTTTTTTGACTTTCATCTTTGGTTTATTTCTTAAATTTATCAGAATCTGGTGTAAGAATTAGGTTGATGACTGCCTCTGAGATTTCAGTTGGTTAGGTGATCTTTAAGGGCTTTCTTCTCTATGAGAAGGGAATAAAATTTACTGCCGAGTGAGTGATTACTAGGTATTATGCTTTATTTTGTGTAATTTTCACACATCTTGACATCTTCTCTTTTATCTCCTCTATGATCTGATGTGGTTACTATTATGCTTATTTTACTTGATGAGGAAAGAGAGGCACAAGGATTTACTTGCCAAAGGACATAGCTTGTAAGTGGTAGAGTCTAACACAAATTTAGTGCAGTATGAATTTAAAGACAATTCCTTTAAAAGATATTTGTATCACATTTAGCATGAAACATATGACAACATGGTCTGACTAAATTAACATGTGATGTTTGTATTAAGAGAAAAACAAAATTGTAAAAAGGAAATAAACATAGGCACTCATAATTTAATCATCTATTTGATTGACTCCCCCATCCCTTTTAGTCTTATATTCCTCATCAACTTAATGCTAATAGACTTGTTTATCCCTCCATAACTTTCCTTTTGATCTTACAAATGTAGGAACTCACATATGCATGTATAGATGATTTGGCTCTTTCTTTCTTTCTTTTTTCTTTTTTTTTTTTCTTTGAGAGAGAGTGTCCCTCTGTTGCCCAGGCTGAAGTACAGTGGCATGATCTTGGCTCACTGCAACTCCACCTTCAGGGTTCAAGCAATTCTCCTGCCTCAGCCTCCAGAGTAGCACATATTTCAGCTACTATTAGCTACAACACCCAGCTAATTTTCGCATTTTTAGTAGAGATGGGGTTTCACCATATTGGTCAGCATGGTCTTGAACTCCTGACCTCATGATCTGCCTGCCTCATCCTCCCAAAGTGCTGTGATTACAGGCATGAGCCACCTCGCCTGGCAATTTGGCTTTTATATTTGTATATTCATAATCAAAATTTACAAATTACTATAACACTTCTTGTTTTTTACATAACTGTATATTATTCATCAAATTCTAATTTAAAATTGATTTATGCATGTTTATTATTTTACATGAATTAGATCTGTCCCCTCTTCTTTCCAGACTACTGCATTACAGCAACCTCAGTGCATACAGCAACCTAATTGCAAACACACACAATAAAGTCAAATCTGGGTGTACTTACTTTTTAAAATGCTTATATATTTCTATAAAAATATATAGATTTATAACTTGAGTTTAGATAAATCCATTTTTAAGAATTCAGCCTTACAAAGGGTTTCACTTACTATTTCTCTTTTTTCTTGCTGAGCATTTCTTATTATTTAAAAGGATTTTTAAGGATTTTCTTTGCTTCATGAACAGATGGGCAACATCACATGAGAACCACCCACGTCAAAGTTTTATAGTTAATGCATTTTATGGCAAGTTTTCCATTTGCAGGCTCACAGTTTGTAAATTCATACCACTGAAAGTATTGTGCAACATGCATCTCATGACATTATTTCTTTTGTGGATTATGATATGTAGGGCAGAAAAGGGCTCATCTTTTTCTTTTACATCATAAGAGCCATAGCCAGCATCCCTATTACAAAAAAACACATTAGAGAATAACATAACACATTTATTTGATTATAGTTTTCTGTGACATGGGAGCATCCAGAATGAAGACCCAGAGATACAGGGGAAGATATCCAATTTTATGCTTAGGTTCAGTGAAGCAGGGACAACCATGTACAAATGTGATTGGACAGAAAAGAACAGAGCTAGCGGTGATGGACTGAAGAAATCTAGCAGGGCCTGTCTGTACAGGTTCTTCTCGGCCTCTGTGTTCAGAATTTCTTCCTCCCACGTATAGGATAGAACTCCTCTAAAATGAGGGTCTTAATTTCTTTATGGCCAACTGTTACACAGAAATGTGGGGAAAATTCAGAGTAATATTTTAGGCTTTATGGCTGACTTTAGGGAAAAGTGGGTTTAGTTTCTATGACTCGGGGGAGGTTGAGGGTGAAGAGACAGGAGATGGAGTGCAGGAGGTCAGAAAGAAACTTTGCTTTGGAGGCTACTTTTGAGGACTTCATTTTGGGGTATTGTTTTCAGAGCCCTAGTAGTATCATTTACGTTCTTTTCATGGGTTTCTTTAGTCTTATTTTTCTGTTTTGTTTTTATTAACTATCAAATTACATAAACTGTTTATATACACACACATGGACATTACTAACAAGTCTGGCTAAAAATGCATAGTAGTGACCAAACAATTTACAGATCAGTTAGATGGCCAAATAGAATAAATAATGAATTTACAGGACTATTCAGTTTTTCTTTTTCATTTTCTTTTTAAAGTTGTATTTGCCTAGCAATTTATTTCAAATTTGTTGGCATATGGTTATTTATAATAATATCTTATTATCTTTTAAATGCCTGAATAATATTGATATTGGTCATTTGTAACTTATATCTCTGTTTTAAAAAGTTTACCTGCATGTCTTGCCACAAGTTTATTACTTTCATTATTATGTTCTAAGAAACACTTTTCGCCACCTTGATTTTCTTTGTTTACGTTTTTTTTCCCCTTAACTTTTCTTTGTTTTTATTTTTATTTTGTGGACACAGGGTCTCACCTTGTTTGTTGCCCAGGGAGGAGTGCAGTGGCATGATCTCAGCTCACTGCAACCTCTGCCTCGCTGGCTCAAGCTGTCCTCCCACCTCAAGCTCCTGAGTAGCTGAGACTGCAGTTGTGTTCCTCCATGCCTAGTTAATTTTTGTGTTCTTTGTGGAGACGAGGTTTCACAATGTTGCCAAGGATAGTCTCGAACTCCTGGGGTTAAGCAATCTGCCAGCCTTGGCCTCCTAAAGTGGTGGGATTACAGTTGTGAGCCACCGTGCCTGCTTTATTTTCTATTCATTTAATTTCTGCTCTGGTATTATCTTCTTTAGTTATCTTATTTCATGTCCTTTCTATAAAATAGTAATATTAAAATAGATACTTAGCATCTTGGTGCTAGCCTTTCTTCTCTTTTAGTATGCACTTAAAATTCTAAGTTAAGCTTGTCCAACCCGAGTCCCAGGATAGCTTTGAATGCAGCCCAACACAAATTCATAAACTTTCTTAAAATAATACGAAAATTTTTTTGCAATTTTTTTTTTTTTTTCTCATCTGTTATTGTTAGTGTTAGCATATTTTATGTGTGGTCCAAGACAGTTCTTCTTCCGTGGTAGCCAAGGGAAACCCAAACACTGGGCAACCCTGCTGCAAGCGCTCTTTCAAGTTACTACCTCAATACACTGTTCAGGTTTGGGTGTGTACAATTTTAGAGTAATTTTCAAAACCGTATTATTTTCTTCTAAGATGTCTTTTCTGATATGTAGGCTTTTATGAAAATGACTTTTCATATTATATAAATACGAACATTTTCTAATATTTTTTCTTTTGATTTCAAGTAGAACCGAATTATCAGAGAAAACACCCTATTATTTCAATATTTCACTATTTTTAAAGATGTCCATTGTGTATCATATGGTCATCCTTTTTATCAGTTTTTGCAAATGTTTCTTATATATGTGCCTAAAATAATGCTTTACTATGTTTTTAGTAAGTAGCTTTCTACGTATGTATCAAGAAAATACATTTTGTAAATGTTTTATTCAGAACTTCTTTATCAATTTGCCCTTTACATACTCTAACAATTACTCATGACAGTTTTTACTTATATTGTGAATTTGCCTACCTTTAAGTGTTATTAAATTTTGGCTTTTATATATTTAAATCCCTATTATTAAGTACAAATAAGTGTATATTACTATAATCTTTCTGGAGCAGTGGCAAAACATTATCATTATGAAGTGACTCTTCTTATTTTAAATAAAGATTGTGCCTAAAAGCTGATTTTTTTTCAAGTATTAAGAAAGCATCAGTTTTCTTTTCCTAACTCATGGTATAATTTTCCATCCCTTTATGGTGAAACTTTCCACACCCTTATATATTAAAATGTTTCTGTGTAAACAATAGAAAGCCACTGTTCTTGCTGCTGTTTTTTAAACAGTATTTAATTGAATAAGTTACAAAAGCTAATCAACAATTTGGAGCTGAACAAGGTATGGTTTAAGTCAGTGTGTGTTGTAGCAATGAGTTCTTTGTGTATAATGTAGCTACATGTTTCTTCTGTAGCTGCTATGGGATTTCCCAAAATCTAGATCTTGAAGAACTTATATGACTTATCTGAATTTGTTAAGCACTAGAGGTTTTGGAATACTGTGAACAGAGGTCTATGTCTATTAATATTTTGTTGTGTGTTTGCTTGAGAAAGTTTGGTTAAATAATATCCTTTTTTTGCTAATTACTGATCCCTGTTATTCCTGGAAAAAAATTGAACAAATGAAAGAAAAATAGAAATAGGAGGTGGAGGAGGAGGGAAAAAAAGGAGTCTGATGGATTTCTTTTAATATACCATTCTCAGAAGAATCTTTCTAAGAGGAACTTACAAGAATAAATAGTCTGCTGAACATGTTAGTATACATGGGCAGGTCATTAAGTAATCAATTAAATTGTATTTATTGTTTTTAAGATTTCAAATGTATTATTTTGTGAGGTTCAGTGTATTTTCCCATATTTTGCAATACGTCAGGATGCAACTGATGAAGGATTTTTTGCTCCTTGGCTCAGCTAATCTGGGTTCTTGTCTCATGACCAGTAAGAATTAGGCACATGGACACATTGAAGAGTGAGGAGTGTGGAATTTGCTAAGTGAAAAGAAAGCTCTCAGCAAAGAGACGGGGACCTGCAAGCAGGTTTCCAACTCCCAAAATGAAAACCTGGGCCACCACATGAGCTGAAGAGTCCAGGCTTCTCCCTGCATAGGGTATAAACTCCTGGTGACTCCGCCCCATTTCCCCAGTGCATGTGGGCCTCCAGTCTATGGTGGGCATGCCCAGGCAAGCCCTTTGTGCAATTACCTTATCTGCACAAAACATCTGGTATAAACACATGTAAGGTGGGTTGGAGATTTCCAGGGACCCTTCTCTATCTGCCTAAGCCTTTGCCTGTCTCCTACCTCTATCGATTTGATATTTGAAAACATGGAACAGGACCTTTAGACATTTGTAGAAAACTCTGTGTCTAAGGAAGGTAGTTATGGTTTACTAAATTTTAGGTTGGATATCCACCTTCTGGAGTTTTAGAAAGTTGTAAACCTGGAGATAAGCATTGAGCTAAGTTTTACAGATTTTTCTTTGGTGTTTGATCAGAATTCTAATGAAATTATCTATACGTTTCATTATAAAAATTTTTATGTTAGAGATTTATTTAAGAATACAAATTACCTGAAATAACAGCCTAAACTAACTCTGATAAATTTACTACTTATGTGCATATGATAATTATATCAGGTATTGAATATAAAAGGAGCTGGGATTTTGTTTTCTTTGTAAATGCTACTTATTTCCATTCTAAGTTATTAGAGATACTCTGAATGTGGAATTTTGAAGTGGAAAATTTATTGTTAGAAAATACTTCTCATGTGATTACTGGTCCACCTTAATGCTTATTAAAGATGAAAAACAGATTAAGCATTATTAGTATTATACTGCTTTCAGGCATCTGGTTATCTGACTGGCCTAGGTTAAGTTTCAATATCCTTTTTGGTGAAACAGATACGAATTTAGATGATGTCTAAAGCTCAATACACATTTTAACAGAGGTCACCATTAATCATTAAAAATAAAATTAGTCCTTTATTTGGATGCAAATTAATGCACCTAACAGGAAGATTGGAAAATGCAGATTAGATAAAAAAGGAACAGTTGAAATATGCAAGACACAAAAGAGATTGAGCACAAAGGAAGCAAAAATTTAGAGTAAAAACACAATTCCTCAGGAAATTGAAGGAAACCTTACTTAGAATGTTGGATATTTCATGACACTTGTCATACTGACTTGAACCAGCCTGAGCTAAATCTCAAAGGACAAGGTAACCTCACCTAATAACTGGGCTAAGTTTTGACTAATTTTCTAAAACTGCTATTATCTTGTTTATTTGCCTAAAGTTCTCCAAGGAGTTCAAATTGCAAAATTTTTAGTTATTAAATGGGATAATTTATAGGATGAACAGTTTAAAAAATGGGAAACATATATAGAATGGGAATATATGACTTAGGAATATTTCAACAGGTTAATAACCCTTTCAGGACAAGTTTATATTAAAAGTTCCTTTGATTCCCATTTATAAATGCCAGAAAGTATATCGCACTGGATCTCATTCCAGAGCAGGACTAAAAAAGAAAGCTATATTCCACACCTTATTTAAATGCTGCAGCAATAAACAAAAACAAAGTTGGGACCATGTTCTTAGGTATTTGGAAAAAAAAATTCCATAGAGTAAAATAATTGTGGGCCAGGTGTGGTGGCTCATGCCTGTAATCCCAGCACTTTGGAATGCCAAGGCGGGTGGATCATGAGGTCAGGAGATCGAGACCAGTCTGACAAACATGGTGAAACCTCATCTCTACTAAAAATACATAAGTTAGCCGGGCATGGTGGCACACACCTGTAATCCCAGCTACTCAGGAGGCTGAGGCAGGAGAATTGCTTGAACATGGGAGTGAGATCCATGAGCTGAGATCATGCCATTGAACTTCAGCCTGGGTGACAGGGCAAGACTGTCTCAAAAAAAAAAAAAAAAGAGAAAAGTAATTATGAATAAAATAAATTATTTTCTTTATCAGAAATATATATTAGATTTTAAAATACTAAAGCACATTTAGTATTTTAATTATATGTGTATAGCCTGATAAATTTTGCCAAACTGAATAAATCAAAAAACTTGTCAGTTTTTATACACAAAAAAAATATGTTATGATGTTTCAGACTGCATTGACTTCATGAAACAGTGTGGGAATAATGGGCATTTTTACAACATTGAATCCTTCAATTTATGAACATTGTATATTCATTTATTTAACTATACTGTACCTTATTTAGCAAAGTTAATTTGAATTTTCTTTGGATAGATATGTGACATTGTTAGATAACAATTAGATACCTAGTTTCTAGTTATATGTGGTTTTAAATGACATTTTTCAAAATTTAATTTTCTAATTTTTGGCAGGTATATAGAAATCATTTTATCATATCCATTCACCTTGTCAAGTTCACATACTAATTCACATAGGTATTTATTTATAGAATTGTTTTGATTTTCTATGTACAATCAGTTATGAATAGTGACTTTTTTTTTTTTCTTTTTTCTTTATTTTACTGGCTAGATATTTAATACAGCCTGTCTTTACCAATCTCAGGTAGAAAAATCACACAGTGAAATAATCTGATAAATTACATGAAGTTTGTTATAAGTAGTCTATTACATGCATTTAGGAAAAGTGCAAAAAGGGGATGCTGAGTTGAGAGACAGGCAGAAGATCATGGACTTTGCAGCCCATGCTAATTAGGTTTCCCTTGGAAATGCAGGGTAGTTGTTTATAATGTAGCTAAATGCTGTCCATGATCTTGCTTTTAGCAGTTTTACTATCTTTATTAATTAAGAGAATATTAAAACTAAACATTCATCCTAGCTAATCAAGTTAAGAAAATAAAATGAAAGGTATACATATGAGAAGAAAGAATAAAAATGTCTGTCCACAGATGACATGATTGTCTATGAAGAAAATCCAAAAGAATTGACCCCCAAATTTCTGGAACTAATAAGCAATTATAGCAAGGTTGTAGGATACAAGGTTAGTATATGAAAGTTACTTACTTTCCTACATACTAGCAATGGACCAGTGGAAACTGAAATTAAAAACATGATTTTATTTATATTAGTACCCCCTGATATAAAATACTTAGGTATAAATCTAACAAATATACACAAGATCTGTTTAAGGAAAACTACAGAATTCTAATGAAGGAAATCAAAGAACCAAATAAATGTAGGGACATTCCATATTCATTGATAAGAAGAATCCATGTTGTTAAAATGTCATTTCTTCTCCACTTGATCTATAGAGTCAATGCAATCCCAATAAAAATGTCAGCAAGTTATCTTGTGGATATCAGCAAACAGATTCTGAAGTTTATATGGAAAGCAAAAGACCCAGAATAGTCAACCCAACATTGAAAGGGAAGAACAGGCTGGGCGCGGTGGCTCACACCTGTAATCCCAGCACTTAGGGAGGCCGAGGCGGGCAGATCACCTGAGGTCAGGAGTTTGAGACCAGCCTGGCCAACATGGTGAAACCCTGTCTCTACCAAAAATAAAAGATTAGCTGATTAGCCGGGTGTGGTGGCACCAACCTGTAGTCCCAGCTACTCAGGAGGCTGACTCAGGAAAATTGCTTGAACCCAGGAGGCAGAGGTTAGTTACAGTGAACCAAGATCAAGCCACTGCACTCTAGCCTGAACAACAGAGTAAGACGCTATCTCAAAAAACAAAAAACAAAAAACAAAAAAAAAAAAAGAAAGAAAGAAAGGAAAGAACAAAGCTGGAGAACTGACACTACCCAACGTGAAGACTGGCTAGAAAGCTATAACAATCAAGACATATAGTACTAGAGAAAATATAGACAAGTAGGACAGTGGAACAGGAGACTCCAGAAATGGACTCAAGGAAACAGGATCAAATGTACTTTGAAAAAGATGAAAAGGCAGTACAACAGAGCAAAGATAATTTTGTAAAACAAATAGTGCTGGAACAAGTAAATGCCCACATAACTGATAAGCTAGACTTCATTAAAATTAAAACTTCTGTGGAAGACAATGTCAATGGAATGAGAAGACAAGACACAGATTGGGAGAAAATATTCTTAAAAGACATATCTGATAAAGGACTGCTATTCAAAATAAGCAAAGAAACCTTAAAACTCAACGATAAGAAAACAAGCAACCTTATTATAAAAATGGGCCAAAGACCTTAACAGACACCTCATCAAAGAAGATATGCAGATGAAAAATAAGCATATGAAAACACTGTCCACATCATATCATATTAGGGAAATGCAAATTTAAACAACGATGAGATACCACTACATACCTAATAGAATGGCTAAACTCCAGAATGCTGACAACACCAAATGCTGCCAGGGATGTAGATTGGCAAGAACTCTTATATTTTTGCTGGTAGGAATGCAGAATAGTATATTCATTCTGGAAGAAAATTGGCAGTTGTTTATAAAATAAAACATACTCTTCTTATGTGACCCAGGAATTGAACAACTTCAAATCTACCCACATAACTAAAAACTTATGTTCACATAAAAACCTGAGCATGGATGTTTACAGAAGTTTTATTCATAATTGCTAGACCTTAAAAGCAACCATGATATCCTTCAGTAGGTAAATGGATAAATAAACCATGGCACATCCAGACAATGGAATACTATTCAGGTTTAAAAAGAAATGAGCTACCAAGCTATGAAAAGATAGGGAGGAATCGTCAATACACATTACTAAGTGAAAGACACCCATCTGAAAAGGCTACCTACTATTTGATTCCAACTATATGACACTCTGGAAGAGGCACTTTGAAAACAATAAAAAGATTCCCGACTTTCAGTTTTGAGGGGATGGGGATAAATAAGTAGGGCACAGGAGTATTATTAGGGTGTTGAAAGTGTGTGATACTATTACGATGGATGCATGCCATTATTCATTTTTCCAAACATGTAGAATACACAACAGCAAGAGAGAACCCTTCTCTAAAAAATATGATATTTTTTAAAAGTTGACATTTAATAACGTATTAACTTTATTGAGGGCATAGAATTTCCATATCCTTCATTATTGCCTCCCCAGTTCTTAGCAAGCTGCCTG
The DNA here is from genome assembly GCA_031835075.1 of Saguinus oedipus. Classification (NCBI taxonomy): domain Eukaryota; kingdom Metazoa; phylum Chordata; class Mammalia; order Primates; family Cebidae; genus Saguinus; species Saguinus oedipus. The sequence goes on along the minus strand of CM063169.1, from coordinate 33,566,814 downwards.
ACACAATGTTGGCATTAAATAAATACCTAAGAATGAATGATAAATGGATGTGAAATGAGAAAAGTAAAGCAGAACCTATGTTTTCCTATTTCTAGGTCCAATATATGTTTTTCCATACAAATAGTCAAAGTCAGACATTTAGCCCTTTCTAAGTCTTTTCTTAATTGAAGATGACATCTCTACTTGACATATTTATATTACTTCTTCAAGAGTTTCTCATGTTTTGTTGTGATACAGGGTCTTACTCTGTTGCTCAGGATTGAGTGCAGTGGCACAAACATGTCTCATTGAAGCCTTGACTGCATAGGGCTAAGCAATCCTTCCCCCTCAGCCTCCCAAGTACCTGGGACTACTCGCATGCTCCACCATGCTTGGCCATTTTTAAGGGTGTTTTGTTTAGTGTTTTTTTTTTTAGTAGAAACAAAGTTTTTCCATGTTGCCCAGGCTGGTCCTGAACTCCTGGACACAAGCAAACCTCCCACCTCAGCCTCCCGAAATGCTGTGTTAACAGGTGTGAGCCATTGTACCTGGCTTCATGTTTTTTATGCCACCAGCTGTTAATTCCCAAGATCATCATTCAAGATTGATATTTCATATTCATTTATATCTGAAATATGTAAGCTAATTTCCAAATTATATTTATATTTATATTCTTGATTCCTAACATATACCAACATATATGAAAGCACATTTATATTATTATTGGTCCAGCTCATCCAGAGAAAGATGCCCTGGATCCTTTGATAATTTTAGACAGACTGCAACTTTTGTTATACAACCCACACAATACTTTGATTCTCAATGGTTTCCAGTACTTTTATTTTATAATTCCTTTTGCTTTTAATTTAAGCAAAATAGTTTGAGTGTTAGAAAGAGGACTTCTCACTCAATATTCTTTCTAAACTGCTGCATGTAACTTAATCTATCCTAATCATTGTAGCTCTGTGACATAGTTACTAAATTATCAATAGAATTCAATTCCAATATTTAATGCAACCACAGATATATCCAATTCTAGGGAAACTATACAACTATTGTGCATGTATCTGGGTGTGTGTACATATAGGTGTGTATACATATTTATTTGCTCAGTAATGTAAATTTCAACATGTGGTAGCTTGCCTTGTTCATTAGCCACTTGATAATACAGTTATAAATAGATATGTGTCAATTTGTTGATGAGAAACTGAGATACAGAGGAGTTGGGTGCTTTGTCCATGCATCTAATAGCTTATTCTTGGAGTCAACCTCAGTTTTAAACATTTCTTGTCTAAGTCTCTTTCTGTTTCAGCTTCTGAAAGGCCCGTAATACCATAACAATTGATGTGAAATGGATATCAAGATAAAACTCCATTATCTAATAACCTAAAAATATAAACTAATTTCAGGAGCTAAATGCATTAAGTAGTCTTATAAATTACCAATCTCTAAGGAACATTAGAAAAGAACATTAAGATATTTAAAAGAATTTCAAATTACTTTGTGTTAGAGAAAGTTCTTTTTAGCTCTTTTATTAATCTATCCACGTTAATATCTTTTAAACAAGAGATAATCATTCATCTATTTATTCATCAATACCTATGATTGCATATTCAATCACAGAAAAGCCTGACTTTTGCTTTTTGGGTAGCTTTAAGCTGATGGGTAAATGAGGTATGAATACAAATAATACTATTACAGGACATGCCACATTAAAGATTGAAAATTGCAGGTATAAAGTAAGAATAATAGTTAAAGACAATAATAAAAAAATTTAAAAATGGTTTCCTGAAAAATAAAACTTTTGATGTGGTTCTCAAAGGAAGAACCAAACTCAAACATCCAGGAAAGGGGAAAGAACCTTGCAAGCAGAGAGTCTCCAAGTCAAGTCATGTCAGTAAAAATAAAAGCAACATATGTAGATTGTTGCATTCCATTTCTGTAGTTTTTTTTTTTAAATATATGTAGAATCAGGCCTGATAATTTGCATACCTAACAAGTTAAGGTACTGCTGGTCCAAAGATTACACTTAGAGAAGAATTGCTCCATTCAAAGTAGGTTTTCCTTTGGTGTGGGCAGAAGACAGCTGGGAATACTGGGACTACCCTAATTGTTGCTATTTGAATCACATGCCCAGCCTGAGCTAATCATTATAGCCTGGACGTTCCAGATAATCAGGCCTGGATCATTTGCTCAGCCCTGTATCTAGAGACACGATTACACGGACTGAGGAAAGCAAGGACTCACCAAGGATATTTTGGATACTATTACAGAAGAAGGCAGCGGGCAGTGCTGGTCAAACACAAACATCACAGATTCATCAGTGTCCTCTAATTCACTGCTCAGCTCTGATTTCAGGAGCAGATGGTTAAAGACATCAGAAAGAATTTTACAGAGAAAAGGATCGAAACAGAACATGCAAAAGCACAAAGGTAAAAATAATCAAGGAGGGGCGTGAGATATATTGTTCCAAAGTGATTTCTTATCAACTTCAAAAGGCAAAAAATTGTGCCATTTCTGATGACATGAATGAATCTTGAGGACATTGTGCTAAGTGAAATAAACCAGGGACAGAGAGACAGATACCACATGACTTCCCTTATACGTGGAACCTAAAATAATGAAATAAACATTAGCAGAGAGTAGAAAGGTAATTACAAGGGGTTGGAAGGAAGGGAAAATGGAAGGTATGGGTGAAAAGGTACAAAGTTTTAGTTATGTAAAATAAACATCCAGAGCTCTACTGTACAACATAGATTACATGCCTGGTGATTAACAGTATTATAATTAATAATATTGTATTAAATGCTTAAAAATTTGCTAAGAGGATAGAGCTTATGTCAAGTGCTCATACCCCCGTCCCCCCAAAAATTTATTTTTAGAAACAGCAATAAATGGGACTGGGGGAAATTTTTGAAGATACTGGATAAGATTATGGCATTGATAATGATGATGGTCTGATGGCTTCTCAGGTATATAACTATCTCCCAACACATTGTATTTTTTACACTAAATGTTTATAGCTTTAGTATGTCAATCATACCTTAACAAAGCAGCTAAAACATTATTATTTAAATGAGGAAGCTTTTAGGAATTTAAAGGAACATTATTAACAATTATCTCAGGACAGCAGGTAAAACCAGGAACTGTCCTGTACAAACAAGAACTTAGGGTTATCTTAATCTTGGATTTGGGAGAGCGGACAGAATTAAAACTAAAAATCTCTGCTGGAACCTGTTCAAAAAGAAAGCAACGTCTTGCTGAGTGGTTTAGAATCCGTGTTTTGGACAAAACATATCTAGATATGGGGTGAGTCAAGTGAGAGAATTATTCCTCATAGGCATGTCAGAGTGGGCATTGATGCAACCTAGAGGACATCTATGTTTGACCAATTCAATGACATTGACACTTGACTTCAGCCTTTAAGCATCTCTGTTTTATATTTTAAATATAAATGTCTTGGAGCCAGAGACTGTCAATGGGGTTTGACAGGACACTTTGGGCCATTTTGATTATTTATAATTTTTTAATAATTAATTTGCATAAACATTTATTTTTATCAGCATACTTAATTAGTTCAACCACAATTTGAATCCTGAGGAACAAAGTGAAAAAACTGTAAAGCTTTCAAATGATTTACTTGAGCTCAGTTTCTATCATGCCAAAATCTGTCCTCTGGGCCCTGTGGTCATTATATATACACCTGCTTATATCCTAGACAGCATTTTAAAGCTATTTTCATATAGTAGTACATGACACTAAATGCCTCATGTTAATATATATTATCACAAAATTTATTGTTATTACTAAATATATATACACACATATTATAAATACACACACACACACACACACACACACACACACACACACACTTATATCCCTATTGATAACTTTAACTGGAAACTTCACTGAAATGTGGCATTTTGACTTCAAAATGTAATGGTATCAAGCATAACTTGGAAGAGTACACATTTTCAAAACAGTTTAATTTATAAAAAGATCACAGTGATTGAGAGGAAACTGCTGCTATGTATTTGCAAATTACTTACTGAAAATGCAATTTAGTATCAACGTGTTGCACAACTGCAGAAGGGCAGCATTCACTTTGTATTCTATGTGAGTAGAAACCACACAGTTCTATAATATGATCGATCCTCAGTTACATTCAAAATTTCTCAAAAGGTATCCTTCTTTATTGCAGAGGCTGGGTTCTTTGTAAATTTGACATCTTATTAGTACAACAAAATTTTGTACTAAAGTCCTGTTAACAACAAAATTTTATTTATAAAGCTTTTCATAAATCTAGAAAGTATGTCTTCTGTGGCAGAAATGATTTCTCCTAGTCTAAGTGGAGCCTGCTCTAAGAACCCTGAATGTTGATCTGGATTATTTCATATGTATCCTTTCCAGAAACACATTGAGGAAAGTCCCAGAATGCTGCATGGCCCTGAGAGCACAGTCTACCCATGAGACTATGATAAAGTTATTCATTTTTTACAGCATTAACTTAAGAAGTTAAAAGAAAAGACATAGACATTTTTTTTTTTTTAATTTGGACTCAAGTTAGCTACAACATAACAACTAGATATAGAGCTCCCATTTGCTGGTGGAGGAATGTCCAACCAGCAAAAAAAAAAAAAAAAAAAAAATGTGTATGGAGAGAAACAAACAAAATAACATAACATACTAAAGTACACTTGAATTTTGAGCTTGTGAAAACTTAGTGTCCAAACACAGGTAAAATGGTTTCCAAATAAACTGACCATCTGAGGGATATTTTCCACACATTTTAGTGCTATTGGAAATGGATAATTTGAGAACAAGTGGGGGAAAACAAAGGAATAATTCTTTAAGCAGACAGACTCTCCTGTAAACTTGCCCTTGTGAAAAACTGCCCACAAGCATATTTAAGGGCTTATTGTTCTGTTTTCTGTGTATATGAGGTATGATCATGCATCTGGGGAATGAGTTATGGAATGGAAAATGTTTCCTGGCCTGAGACTACAGACAGAGCTGTTCTGGCGTTGCTTTGGCTCAGTGACAACATTTTAAAATCCTTCTTAGTGCAGCCAGAGTGGAGTCTCAGTTTCTCTCAAACAACAAGATAAAAATTATTCGAGTTTGTACACCTTGCTCGTTTGATTTTATGTTTGATGAAGAAATAACAAAAGGAACTTGTGTATTCAATTACATAATAATTTTAAAATTTATATATTTATTTCATTTGCTTCTAAATGCTATTCAATATCTAGCTAAGCAAACAAGTAAAACATGCAAATATTTATATCACTGTCCAAAAGACATAGATGAGCAGCAAGGAAATAAATGCCATGACATTCTACTTGGCTACAGGTTTCTTGATTGTGGACAGATGTTTAATAAGTTTTCCTTTTCTTTTACTTTTGGTTTTTAAAATAATACGATGTCTCAATTATTTGGAGATGATTTATCTAGTTGTCAACATGTTTAATCTAATTTCCTAAAGCTTGGTGTAGATTGTTACTGGGTGGTGTGTAGAAAAGCGTGAAGAAGTTTCTGCATAAATCTGCTAGTTTTCTATTGTTACTACTTCAGTAAGTTTATTGGAAGAGAAACATATGCATGTAATTACATATTTATGAAAATGGTATATTGTAATATGTCTTAGGGGTGAATTGATTTTTTTGTAATTGTTACAGATCTTAAAATGCTCGAGAGATCCTATTTTGTTTTATTTAGACATGCTTTTCAAAAATTGCTTAGACAAAATAATAATTTTCATCAGTTTGTCAAACATAGCTCACTTTCATCTACTTGGAATGCTGCTTGCTTGGTTTCTGGAAGATGTTTCTTCATGCATATATTTCCTGAGATATGTTAATTTAAATAAAATTAAATAAAAAATGCAAATTTAATTTTTAAAAATAAGCCTAATAGAAAAATAATTGAAAATGATTTTATCACGTAAACCTCATCCTTTTGCATTTCATATCAAGCATATTAACATAAAGTGACGCCTGGAAAATTTTAAGAATACTTTGGAATTTAAAAATTTATTATTTGCTAGGAAAATTTATTATTTATTTATTTGTTTGTTTGTTTGTTTGTTTGTTTATTTATTTTCTGAGACAGAGTCTCAGTCTTTCGCCCTTACCCAGGCCAGAGTGCAGTGGTTCTCTGGGTTCTCTGCAGCCTCCACCTCCTGGGCTCAAGTGATCCTCCCATCTCTACCTCCTGAGTAGCTGGGACTGGTGTGAGCCACCATGTCTGACTAATTTTTGTATTTTCTTTTTTTGTGTGTGTGGAAGTGGGGTTGTGCCATGTTGTCCAGGCTGGTCTTGATCCACTGTCTTGGCCTCTACATGATCCGCTGTCTTGACCTCCTATTACAGGCATGAGTCATCACACCCAGATGGAAAATCTAAATTTCTATAGGATTTACACAAACTTAGGAAACAAGAGACTTCTAATTTTCTAAAACTGAGAGCTAACTTGAAGGCAAAGAGAAAATAATTTATTGTTTGCCAGAGTTGTAATAATGTTTGACTATGATAGGATTAACAGAATTGAGTAATGAATTAGTTTATGTTAGATGATTTTGCATCATTATTTAACTTGCTGTTTCATTGGTTTATATAAAGCTGTGATTTGACAGTATCTTTTAAAATTTTTATATTTTGGTTAACCACTAGTGAATATCTTAATCTAAGAAACTCTGTATTGAAGTTTTCTTTCATCATAAATTCTCCTTAATTTATTAGATTACTAAATTTGAAATATCAACATTAAATTTTGTAAGCTGAAACATTAAGAAGGTATCATTTTTCTCTCTCTAGGTAGCATTTAAAAGTGGGGAAATTGTATGAAACCAGTCTCTGTGACTAATTTATTACCAACCTTTACTTTTCTTGTTTGGATATATAATAGATACTCTCTTAAAATAGTAAGCATGTAAAATACAGCAAATTTTTAATAGAAGTGTTCTGATACTTACATTTTGTTACAAATTTTGTTAAACTGTAACATCTCTCATTTCTTTTTCTCTTCTTTTTTCTTTAGGCTTGCTCTCCTTTTTTAAATTGTACATGTAATATTAGCATATGGGGGTTTTGAAAGAGTCAGGTGATACTGAACAATTTCACTGTTAAGAACAAGAAAGAAGCCCTCAGCTGCTTCCCAGTCTTTGGTATCAGAAAAACTTGCAGCAGTTTTATTTTTTAGGGGAAGAGTCATGAACTCTGTATTGCAGGTAACCGGAGAATTGATGTTTTTATCAGAGAAATGGTCAATACTGGGATATTAAGTTACTGACATCCATGCCCATTTGCATTACTTTTTGGAAAAAATGCTGATACTAAAATGATCACATAATCAAAAAAAAAAATCAAGCAATTCAGTATTTGATGTGTGCTTCAACAGTGATGAATAATTTGGGTTTGTTCACACTATCAAAATAATAATGAATCTTTCAAAAATAGTAATGTATTAGATATCTTTATGGGTTTTGAGCTTTTGTTTCCTGTTAGTGCACCAGCAATCATGTAGATTTATTCACTTACATATGTGTTTACCTATAAGACTTCTGTATAGTACTGTTCATAGTAAAGTATGTTTTGCTTCTTTTTTTCTTACAAATATTGAGCAACAGCAGTGTGTGCACTTTTTAGGTATAAAGCCATTATTAACATCTTTCTCTAACTTGTCTTAATTTTGTGCAAAACCCAAATATATATCTGGATTTCACAATAACATTCTTTTTATCTCATTCTGTCAGGGGAAACCTTGTACAAACTAACTCCTTTGCTTAGCTTCAAAATATTAAAACTCAAATGACTCTGGATAGTACTATAGGTCATTTACTAATTATATATACAAACATAGTTGTTGTTAACTTTTTAAAGCAGAACTTCTAAATGAGCTTCTGTTTCTGGTTGAGAATTAAATCTATGTATCAGTTGATATTGCAAAGTCAGAAATGATGTCATATCATTTTTATTTAGCATGTCTAATTGGATGTAAAAATGTCTTTAACATTTGTTAATCTAATTATCTGATTTGTCAAAATATGCAGTGGTCAGTATACTTTTTTGTGTAGTTTTTGGTGATGTTACTTCCTACCTCCCTCATTGTGTTTACAGTAAATGTAGGATTTGTGTACAGCAAAAGACCATCAATATCTTCCTACGCAACAGAGTTTAGTCTAGAATTCCTTGCTGTAAACAAAGATGAGAAAAAGACACTTCGTTTACTCAGGAATGTGGTCTAGTGTCTGAAGTTTTGCTTTTATGAGCTTAGCATGTTTTTTTAAATGAATTTACATTTTATATAAAAAAAAGCTTTAGATATTCTTTGTGATAGCTCAGTGTTATCTAAGGCATACATTTAATTTGGAATTCTTATAAATATATACTTTTTTTTAGTAGTTCGGGGAAATTGAAAAATACATGCTGCTTCCTAATTGAGAAATTGAACCCTAATCAATGTTATATTTAGCGTAAGCTTATTATGGGCAAACATGATCATAAGTGATGTTTAGAAAATCAATCTGAACTTCACAGCAGTGACTGTGGTAGTAGTGGTGATAGTAGTGATGGTAATAATAATTTCACTTATACCCATACCTTATTTTAAAAGCAATTGTGTTGTATGAGACAGAATAGTAAAACATGGCATACCTACTTTCAGGGGAAGAAACACCTTTCTATAGCAAATAATGTACAAGCCCAAGTGCAATAATAAAGGGAGTGCCAAGTAAATGTCACAGATATATGAGGAACATAGAGATTTAAAGAACAAGGAACTTGTGTCAGGAGCACCTTTATGCAAGTGCTGTGAGTTGTGTTGGCAGCATTTTATATGAAGTGATCAATAATGGAAAATCTCAGATATATGAATGGATTCAGAATGGTAAAGACTCTAGAATTTGAGGGACTTTTTTTTTTAATTTAGGTTCTGGGGTACATGTGCAGGTCATGCAGGGTTGTTGCATAGATGCATACATAACCAGGTGGTTTGCTGCCTCTACTCCCCCTTTGACTATATCTGGCATTTCCCCCATTTTATCCCTCCCCAACCTCCCCACCCCCACTGTCCCTCCCCTAGCACCACCCAACTGACCAAAGCATGTGATGCTCTTCTCTCTGAGTTTATGTGTTCTCATTGTTCAACACCCACCTATGAATGAGAGCATGTGGTGTTTGGTTTTCTGTTCTTGTGTCAGTTCGCTGAGAATGGTGGTTTCCAGATTCATCCAAGTCCCTACAAAGGACACGAATTCATCATTTTTTATGACTGCATAGTATTCCATGGTGTATATGTGCCACGGTTTTTTTGTCCAGTCTATCATAGATGGGCATTGGGTTGGTTCCAGGTCTTTGCTATTGTACACAGGGCTGCAATGAATATACATGTATATGTGTCTTTATAGTAGAACAATTTATAGTTCTTTGGGTGTATACCCAGTAATGGGATTGCTGGGTCAAACAGAATTTCTATTTCTAAATCCTTGAGAATTCACCACACTGTCTTCCACAATGGTTGAACTAATTTACATTCCCACCAACTGTGTAAGAGTGTTCCTATTTCTCCACATCCTCTCCAGCATCTGTTGTCTCCAGACGTTTTAATGATCGCCATTCTAACTGGTGTGAAATGGTATCTCAATGTGGTTTTGATTTGAATTTCTCTAATGACAAGTGATGATGAGCATGAGCATTTTGTTATATGTTTGTTGACCTCATATAAGTCTTCTATTAAAAAGTGTCTGTTCATATCCTTCACCCACTTTTGAATGGGGTTGTTTGTTTATTTCTTGTATATCTGTTTTAGTTCTTTGTAGATTCTGGATATTAGCCCTTTGCCAGATGGATAGACTGCAAAATTTTTTCCCATTCTGTTGGTTACTGGTTCACTTTAATGATGGTTTCTTTTGCTGTACAACAGCTCTGAATTTTAATTAGATCCCATATGTCTATCTTGCCTTTTGTTGCCATTACTTTTGGTGTTTTAGTCATGAAGTCCTTGCCTGTGCCTATGTCCTGGATGGTTTTGCCTAAGTTTTCTCCTAGTGTTTTTATGATGTTAGATTTTATGTTTAAATCTTTAATCCATCTGGAGTTAATTTTAGTGTAGGGTGACAGGACGGGGTCCAGTTTCTGCTTTCTGTACATTGCTAGCCACTTTTCCCAACACCATTTATAAAACATGGAGTCCTTTTCCCATTGCTTGTTTTTTATCAGGTTTGTCAAAGATCAGATGGTTGTAGATATGTGGTGTCGCTTCTGAGGCCTCTGTTCTGTTCCATTGGTCTATATCTCTGTATTGGTACCAGTACCATGCTGTTTTGATTACTGTAGCCTTGTAGTATAGTTTGAAGTCTGGCAGTTTGATGCCTCCAGCTTTGTTCTTTTTGCTTAAGATTGTCTTGGCTATGAGGGCTCTCTTGTGATTCCATATGAAGTTTAAAGTGGTTTTTCCAGTTCTGTGAAGAAGGTCATTGGTAGCTTGATGGGGGCAGCATTGAATCTATAAATTGCTTTGGGCAGTATGGCCATTTTCATGATATTGATTCTTCCTAACCATGAGCATGGAATGTTTTTCCATCTGTTTGTGTTCTCTATTATTTCGTTGAGCAGTGGTTTGTAGTTCTCCTTGAAGAGGTCCTTTACAACCTTTGTTAGTTGTATTCCTAGGTATTTTATTCTCTTTTTAGCAATTGTGAATGGGAGTTCACTCTTGATTTGTCTCTCTGTTTGTCTGTTATTGGTATATAATAATGCTTGTGATTTCTGCATATTGATTTTGTATACTAAGACTTTGCTGAAGTTGTTTATCAGTTTGAGAAGATTTTGGGCTGAGATGATGGGGTTTTCTAAGTATACAATTGTGTTGTCTGCAAATAGAGACAGTTTGACTTCCTCCTTTCCTATTTGAATACCCTTTATTTCCTTTTCTTGCCTGATTGCTCTGGCTAGAACTTCCAATACTATGTTGAATAGGAGTGGTGAGAGAGGGCATCCTTATCTAGTGCCAGATTTCAAAGGGAATGCTTCCAGCTTTTGCCCATTTAGTATGATATTGGCTGTTGGTTTCTCATAAATAACTTTTATTATTTTAGGATATGTTCTGTCGATACCTAGTTTATTGAGAGTTTTTAGCATGAAGGGCTGTTGAATTTTGTCAAAGGCCTTCTCTGCATATATTGAGATAATCATGTGGTTTTGTCTTTGGTTCCATTTATGTGATGGATTATGTTTATGGACTTGCATATGCATCCCCGGGATGAAGCCTACTTGATTGTGATGCATAAGCTTTTTGATGTACTGGTGCATTTGGTTTGCCAGTATTTTATTGAAAATTTTTGTGTCAATGTTTATCACAGATATTGGCCTGAAGTTTTCTTTTTCAGTTGAGTCTCTTCCTGGTTTTGGTATCAGCATGATGTTGGTCTCATAAAATGTGTTAGGGAGTATTCCCTCTTTTTGTATTGTTTGATATAGTTTCAGAAGGAATTGAACCACTCCTCTTTGTACATCTGTCAGAGTTCTACTGTGAACCCATCTGGACCTGGACTTTTTTTGGTTGGTAGGCTAGCCTCAACTTAGCCCTTTTTATTAGTCTATTCAGGGTTTCAACTTCCTCCTGGTTTAGTCTTGGTAGTGTATAAGTGTCCAGAAATTTATTCATTTCTTACTGGTTTACTGGTTTATGTAAACAGAGCTGTTTGTAGTAATCTCTTATGGTAGTTTGTATTTCTGTGGGATCAGTGGTGATATCCCCTTTATCTTTTTTTATTGCACCTATTTTATTCTTGTCTCTTTTCTTTTTTATTAGTCTGGCTAGTGGTCTGTCTATTTGGTTTATCTTTTCAAAAAACCAGCTCCTGGATTTATTGATTTTTTTGAAGGGGTTTTTGTGTCTCTATCTCCTTCAGTTCTGGTCTGATCTTAGTTATTTCTTGTCTTCTGCTAGCTTTTGAGTTTTTTTTTGTTGTTGTTTGTTTGTTTGTTTGTGTTATCTTCCTCCTCTAGCTCTTTCAATTTTGGTGATAGGGTGTCAATTTTAGATCTTTCATTGTTTCTCATGTGGGTATTTATTGCTATAAATTTCCCTCTTGACACTGCTTTAAAGGTGTCCCAGAGATTCTGGGAAGTTGTATCTTCATTCCGATTGGTTTCGAAGAACAGCTTTATTTCTGACTTCATTTCATTGTTTATCCAGTCAACATTCAGAAGTAAGTTGTTCAGTTTACAAGTGGTTGTGAAGATTTGAGTGTGTTTCTTAACCCTGAGTTCTAATCTGATTGCGCCGTGGTGTGATAGAATGTTTGTTATGATTTCCTTTGTTTTGCATTTCCTAAGGAGTGATTTGCTTTCAATTATGTGGTCAGTTTTAGAGTAAGTGCTGTGTGGTGCTGAGAAAAATGTATATTATGTGGATTTGGGGTAGAGCGTTCTGTATATGTCTGTTAGGTCCACTTGGTCCAGGTCTGCATTCAAGTCCTGGATGTCCTTGTTAATTTTCTGTCTTGTTGGTCTGTCTCATATTGACAGTGGAATATTGAAGTCTCCCACTATTATTGTGTGGGAGTCTACATCTCATTTTAGGTCGTTAAGAACTTGCTTCATGTATCTGGGTGATCCTGTGTTGGGCGCATATATATTTAGGACAGTTAGCTCTTCTTGTTGGATTGATCCTTTTACCATTATGTAATGCCCTTCTTTGTCTCTTGATCTTTGTTGGTTTGATGTCCATTTTAACAGAGACTAGGATTGCAACCCTTGCTTATTTTTTTTTCTCCATTTGCCTGGTAAATCTTCTCCCATCCCTTTATTTTGAGTCTATGTGTGTCTTTATATGTGAGGTAGGTTTCCTGAATACAGCACACAGATGGGTCTTGACTTTTTATCCAGTTTGTCAGTCTGTGTGTTTTGATTGGGGCATTTAGGCCATTTCCCTTCAATGTTAATATTGTTATGTGTGAATTTGATCCTGCCATTTTGTTACTTGCTGGTTTTCTTGACCATTAGTTGACTCATTTTCTTCATTGCATTTTTGGACTTTGCCATTTGGTGTGCTTTTGCAATGGCTGCTACTTGATCCTTTCCATGCTTGGTGTTTCTTTCAGGAGCTCTTGTAGGGCAGGTCTGATGGTCATGAAATCTCTCAGTAATTGCTTCTACATGAATAATTTTATTTTTCCTTTACTTATGAAGCTTAGTTAGGCTGAATATGAGATTCTGGGTTGAAAGTTCTTTTCTTCAAGGATGTTGAATATTGGCCCCCACCCTCTTCTGGCTTGTAGGGTTTCTACCGAGGGTTCCTCTGTGAGTCTGATTGGCTTCCCTCTGTGGGTGACCCGACCTATCTCTCTGGCTGCCCTTAGCATTTTTCCTTCACTTCAACCCTGGTGAATCTGACCATTATGTGCCTTGGGGTTGCTCTTCTGGAGGAATACCTTTGTGGAGTTCTCTGTATTTTTTGGATTTGAATGTTGGACTGCCTTGCTAGGCTTGGGAAGTTCTCCTGGATAATATCCTGGAGCATGTTTTCCAGCTTGGATTCACTCTCCCCATCATATTCATGTACATCAATCAAGCGTAGATTAGGTCTTTTCACATAATCCCATATTTCTTGCAGGCTTTGTTCATTTCTTTTCACTCTTTTTTTCTCTAATCTTGCCTTATTATTTCATTGAGTTGACCTTCAATCTCTGATATCCTTTCTTCTGCTTGATTGATTTGGCTATTAAAATTTGTGTTTGCTTCACATAGTTTTCATGCTGTGTTTTTCAATTCCATCAAGTTATTTATGTTCTTCTCTAAGCTGGTTATTCTAGTTAACATTTCATCTAACTTTTTTTCAAGGTTTTTGTGTTGATTTAGAACGTGCTCTTTTACCTCAAAAAAGTTTGTCATTGTCCACCTTCTGAAGCCTGTTTCTGTCAATTCATTGCACTCTTTCTCAGTTATGTTGTGTTCCTGTGTTGTTGAGGAGTTGTGATCACTTGAAGGATAATTGATGTTCTGGTCTTTGATGGTTTTATCTTTTTTGTACTGTTTTTTTCCCTATCTTCATGGATTTACTTAGCTGTGATCTCAGGGAGCTGCTTGATGAGATTGTTTGTCTACCTGTCAAGGTGCTGCTGGGTTTCTAGGGACTCCTTCACGTTACTAGGTAAGCTTCCTGTGTCTTTTTTGTTTACACTGGGAAGTTAGGCTTGCCTTTTCTGCTGACCTGGAGGCACTTCTGAGTGTTCAAGAACACCATCCTGTTGCTATGTAGGCTTCCTGTGTTTTTGTTAAAACATGAAGCCTAGTCCCACCTCTTTAATGGTGGGTTGTGTCTTTCCTCCACAGGGCTGGATCATTCAGGGTTCAGCTTAGACTGAAGCACTGGCTGTGTAACCCACTAGAGTTAGTGCTTCAGCCCTCTGGGATTTGTTTGGGAGGGTAGGAACCTTCCCAGCTGCATCGTCTGTCTCCCTGCTTTCAGCTCCCTCTCTCTCTGGTTATGGGGGAGGGGCCTATCCAGCTGCTACATCTGTCTTCCCGCTTTCAGCTCCCTCTCTCTCTCTCCTGGCAGGCAGAGGGGGTGATAGCTCGATCCACAGGCTCTCCTGGCCAACTTATGGGCTTATGCGTTTGCTTAGATCTGTGCACCAATCAGTGTCCTGGATTATTTTTCAACTCTGCACTTGTAATTCCCAACGCTTGACTGGCAAAGATCCCCTATTCTGTGTGTTGCAGAGGCTTTGGGGAAAGCACTGTATCTGGACCACAGTGCCAGAGGGGGAGACTCCAACTCACCAGTCAGATGCACTTTCTGGGTGAAGCAGCAGCCCTCCCTGCCACAGTCCACCCTGCCTGGGCTTTGCTCACCATCTGACCGGACCCATTGAAATGCACCTGGTACCTCAGTTGGAGCTAGGAGCTCTCTTGATTTCTGCCTCTCTCTTGCTGGGTGTTGTGCACCACAGTTGTGTCTATTGTCCATCTTGACTCAAATTCCTGAGGGATTTTTTATGGGACTGCAAGAAAGAGTGAATACAGAGAAACAGGTTAAACAATCATTCTGGATAGTTTGAACTTTTTCCTCAAGCAGTGGGAAGACACCAAATACTATTAATATTAAATACCATTTACTGGAAATAAGCTATGTTTTCAAGCTTTGTGCTATGCACTATGTGTGTATTGTTTCTAGTTTTTTTAAAGAACAAACGTTTTAGGTAGATAGAAAAATAACATGAGAAATAGAATAGCTTCACTTAAGTGAATTTATTCATTGTGTTAGAGAAAAGAAAATGGAAAGCATATATTCTGAGTGTGTTTGAGGGTTAGTTAAATTAAATTATTTTCAAATCTATTTTCCCACATTTTAGTCATGTATTTACATTGTGAATAAACTCCATGTTCTAGATACTGAGCTGCAACTTAAGATGGTAATTAGGTGAACTGGTTGTCAAATGAAGTTTTGTTCCAGTCTCTGCACCACAGAACTTCTCAGAGGCAGTAGGTCTGTCATCCAAAAAGTAGCAGTTTGAAAGCCCTCTTATGTTACCATATAAGATTTTGTTCAAGAGAATAGAAACTAAGAAACTGAAATGCTTTCTTGGCCAAAGTCATAGAGCCAGGAAATGATGGATGCTTAACAGCTCCCTTCCCCAAAATAACCTTGAATGGTCCACCAGATGGCTGACATCAGGTGCAAGTATGTTTGACATTGGGCTGCCTTTCTGATGCTACTGTGCAGTCCTCATTTTTCTGGCCTTACTTTGTTACTTGCTATAAAGACACAAACTAAAACTTGAAAAGTCCAGTGAAGCAAATAAAAAGCATTACTATTTTGATTTCCAAATTCTCTTAGATATCAAAAATATTCAGCTTAACTTCCAAAACCAGGGAATAGTTCATTCATGTAGAGTCATTTCTCCTAGAGGTTAAGATAGAAGACAGTTGAAAAATGGTTGGACAATTAAAGATGGAGTTAATTGTTCTCTTTTCATTAGAAAGAACATTGCTAAATATCTAAGAAAAACAACAATTTCTTAATAGCCCTATTTTGTCAATTAGCATAAAATGTGGTATTTCCCTGGCTTACTAAGTCATAAGAAACTCAATTTTTATTACTGTTTTCTATAACAATATATTTTTTATTTTTGCCATCATTAGGAATGCATATTTGAAAGAACTATGTACCCACATTAAATAATATTATCTGTGAAAGAAGGGTAATAAGTAGCAAAATTGACTCAGTAGGCAGCTATTATGAATGGCTGTGTGGTACCTCAGGGACTGTTTAATAATTGGAGGATTTAGTATTCTGGCACTTCCTTTAAGGTCTGGGGTTAAGAAGGGTCAATAAATTTCTGTGCCTTGAGCCACTGAATGTAAAGTAGAGATGATTTATGAGGTGAATAGGAAGTAAACACAGTCATTATGAGGTGAATAGGAAGTAAACACTCAAGCAACTTATTGGTTGTATTATCTGGAGAAAGTCCTAGTTTTCTCTTTTGTTAAAAACAAATGAGATAAAAACATGTGCTCTATTTAATTCATTGATTTGGTATGGGATTTTATTAAATGTTAGGAAAAGCAAAAGGTTTTTGAAAACTCTAAAACTTATTACAAATAAACAGGTTTTAAAATGTACTATTCCTAGTTATTACTAATGTTACTTCCTACCCTTTTAGTCCCAAACTTTTACTGTCATTTTTCAGAATATGACATTTCAAATCTGAGTCTCCTTACTGAAAATGCAGAATGCAGCTTGTCTGAAATATGGAGTACATGCTAGAACTGAGTGCTCAGTATTCTCAGTGAGGCTGCCCATCATTTCAGGGGAAGCCAATGAGTGACAGCATCTCAAATCCACACTGTCCTTGAGCAGGGGTGTTGGGGTCCAGTCGCAGCTCCTGCACATCTCAGTGTGCTTATCACCTCTCTAGGGTTTCACTTTCTTCCACAGCAAAAGGGGGAAGGTTGACATAGCTGATCAATAAATTTCTTTCAATTATTAAACCCCATGTTACTATAAACCACAGTTGGAAATGATGATCTTGGGATGCTGAATAAACTACTTTAAAACATAGGTTTAAATAAAGTTAAAAGTAGAAATTTTGAAGAAATAACTAAGGCAAAGACTTATTACTTTTTGCTATAGATTTTCCATTTTTATATTTTGTATTAAATTAAATTAATTAAAGTGAAGGAAACTTTACTACAAGTAGGTGTGTAGAAGATCATCTGAGGGGAGATTAAAGTTTTATATATTTAATTATTATTATTTTTTGAGATAGGGCCTTGCTCTGTCACCCAGACTGGAATGCAGTGGTTCAATCATGGCTCACTCTAGCCTCAACCTCCCATGCTTAAGCTATCCTTTCACCTCAAATTCCTGAGTAGCTGGGACTATAGGCACACACCACCACATCTGCCTAATTTTTGTATTTTTTTGTAGAGACATGGTTTCACCATGTAGGCCAGGCTGGTCTCGAACTACTGGACTCAAGCAATCTGCCTGCCTTGGCCTCTCGAAGTGTTGGCCACACTATAGACTGTGCCTGGCCAAGGCTAAATTTTTAGAAAATATAAGTTAAAATACCTTATTTTAAAAGATTGTATATATTTTACAAATTTCTCAGGACATGTAATCAACAATTTTTTTACATTGATATTTAAGAACATTAAAAGTGGTGACTGACAGCTTGAAATGTGGAATCAGAGACCTGAGTTAAATACTGGCTCCATCCAGTTTTATCACTTAAAGCCATATGGATTTGTTCAATTTTTCCAACTTATTTCAACCTTAGTTTCTCATCAGTAAAATGAGACTAATTTAGCACCTAACTGATAGGGTAGTTATGAAGATTAACTGGGACTATATGTAAAGAACAAAGTAAAGGTAGCACTGAATATGTGAATACTCTATAACTATTCATATGATTAAGGATAATTTGACTGATATATTAAAAATATTTAAGTTATAAAATTTAGAAATAACATTACAAAGCTAAATAGCATATTGATGAAAAATAAGATAACCTTTTTTTATGTATTCTTCCAATCTTTTGGATCAGTGTACCAAGTTGCATTGATCACTCTTCAAAAGTCTTTCCATAGCTTAAAGAATTTTCAAAGCAACTTAAGACCACAGAATGTACTAATGTAGAAAGTAAAGAGTTGTTCTGGATCAGAAAAAAAAAAAATAGAAATTTCATGTGCTTTTCCTTAGTTCTGCTATGGTTTTTGCATGCTTTAATGGGTGAAATGGAAATGTAACTATAATTAAGTAAAATGAATATTGAAATAAATATTAACTTCAGAGTATAAATAGTAGAGAAGGCACTAAATGCAGAGTTGCATTTGTAAGAAATAAGAGGTTATAAATATATTGTTAGATCACCTAAAATGTCTGCTTATTACAAAACTGTTAGGCACCTAGTTCTTGCAGTTTAACATTAAAACACACAGACAAATACAATATAAATAAGTCATTCGGAAGCTCTTAATTCAAAGAGAGAGATACACAGAGAAATAATTAAAGGATTACTTACATAAAGGACTGGATAATGTCCTATTGGACTAAAGTGATGGAACTTCTGAATTCTTTTTCAGAAGATGGAGAAAGGAGGCTTTCCAGGTGTTATATTATAGTCTAGAACAACAAAATAAATGTGAGGAAATGTGTAGTTTCTTGTGTAGAAACAGAATTTAGAGGAAATTGGCTGTTCAAGAATAAGTCCTGCTATTTTCGATATATGTTCAAAAATTAACATGTATAGTTCAAATATATGTTAATTTATAGTTTGAACATATATAGTTTTATATATGTTCAAAAATTAACAAAATTAACAATAATACACTTACATTGTTGCCTAATCCTCATAAATACTTACACATTATTACTATTATTTTAAGTAAATGATGTAACGCAGTGATATGGCTTGGCTCTGTGTCCCCACCCAAATCTCATGTTCTGTTGTAATTCCCAGTGTTGTCAGAGGGGCCTGGTGGGAGGTAACTGAATCATGGGGGTGGACTTCCTCTTTGTTAATTTCATGATAGAATTATCACACTGGTTCTTTGAAAGTGTGTAGCACTTCCCTTTTTCTTTTCTGTCTCCTGCTAGCCATGCGATAATGTATCTGCTTCCCTTTCATCTGTTGCCATGATTGTAAGTTTCCTAAGGCTTCTCAAGAATCATAAGTCTGTACATCCTGCAGAACTATGAGCAGATCCAATCTTTTTTCTTTATAAATTACCCAGTCTCAGGTATGTCTTTATAGTAACGTGAGAACTGACTAATACACTCATACTGAGAAAAGTTAGTGACTTATCTAACAATATATATTTAATACCTTTCAAATCATTTTTCTTATTATTCTGAGTAAATACTTTGAACACATGTGAGTTTGAGAGTAAAGTAAATTATAATAAATTTAGGAACATTATTATACGAAGAAAAAATACTCAAAAGGTAATTGGGATAGTTTATGAATATTAGCATAATCTAAACATGTGTAACACACATTCACTTTCTCTGAACCTATCAAATGGAAATAAAGCTCTGAATAAAACCCCAATAAAACAATTATTTATTTTCAATGTTGTCTGAAAATGTCATCATAAATGGCAGCAAGATTATTTTTCTTTTTTTGTTTTTTATCTCATGTTTAGTTGACCAGATGTTATCCAGACATAACTTCCCATAAGAATTAGATATAGAAGCAAAATTATTGCATTCTAAAATATTGTCTGTGAGATAGAAATCTAGGAACTGTATGTAAGAAATCTTAATCATTCTCTTTATTTTACAAGTTGGGAAGAAGGTCCAATAGTAAGTAGGCAGATAGTGTAATAAATATTTTACTATATAAAAAAATTCAGAAGTTACTTTCAGCTCTAGGGCTGTCCTGTAAAAGCTTTGGGACCATGAATAAATTATTTAATTTCTAAATTATACTTTCCTCATCTGAAAAATAAAATATACTACTCTAAAATAAAAATCATCTAGTCTAAATGCACTTTAAAATCCTTTTTAGCTTTAACTTTACTTTTATAGAAAGCTTCACAGGGATTTTGATATGTATTAAGGGATAATGGGGTAATTTCACTATATATGTTAGAATAAGGAAAATAAAATTAGTTATTTGCATCAGGAACATAAAGAAATGTTGAGTGGATTTTCAGCAGGAGCATTTGGTAAACAATGTCTCCATCCAAGGTTATAGAAAAAACAAAGTGATAGAAATGTCTTTAAAGGTAGTTTTTAACATATTTCTTTAACACAGCACTAAGATATTTACATTTTAATCTATTCTTCTGGTAATATTGCACTATATGGGGCTTGAATCACATGATATTCAAAAATAGACTTGGTAAATTGTTGAAACTTCATTTTGAACTTTATTATGTCCATGCCTACATGGACAGAGGAGATGAAATGTTGCGTCTGCTTAAGAGGTTTGAGAGAAGAATAAACAGGAAGAGATTCTAGGGAAAGGGGACTCAGGCAAGAGGGTGCATATTCACAACACTGTATTACTGCCTTATGAGAGGGACTCTTGTAGACTGAAATTACATTTTGGAAGAGAGAGAGTTGAAATTAATGTTGATTTCTGGAAATCAAGCATTATATTGGGTCACACATGCACCAAAATGGTACAAATGAAGAAATAATAAATGAAATAATTTATAAGAGAGGTTATATGTGTGGAGGGAAATTTTTGGCATGCTGTTTAAGTAGGAGTTCTGGAAAATGCCAACTCTTTTTTCATGTGTTACTTTAGACATCATTACTCCATTAAGCCATCCTGAATGTGTTCAAGTCTGGATTTTGTGCCCTCTGATAGACTGGGACAAAGGTAGCTCATAAGGACTTGCATCATTCACGATTATCTTTATGCTTAACATTTTTCCCCATTCAGAAGGTGCACAGGCAGGTTTTATCTTAAGAATTGTTGTGCATTGCACTTAGCTTTATTTTTTGCCATGAAGTAGGCCAACACAATGAATTAATGGTTCATGGTGGCAGAAATTACGCTTATTTGCAAAGAAACATGACACAAAATAAACAATAATAATAAATACAACAAAATATAGGTGTGAAAACAGAAGTGAAGTGGTTAAAAACTAGGCTTCTGATAAGAAGGAGTGTTTCTTGTGGCTCAAGCCTGTAATCCCAGCACTTTGGGAGGCCTGGGTGGGTGGATCACGAGGTCAAGAGATTGAGACCATCCTGGTCAACGTGGTGAAACCCCGTCTCTACTAAAGATACAAAAAATTAGCTGGGCATGGTAGCACGTGCCTGTAGTCCCAGCTACTCAGGAGGCTGAGGCAGGAGAATTGCCTGAACCCAGGAGGTGGAGGTTGCGGTGAGCCGAGATCGTGCCATTGCACTCCAGCCTGGGTAACAAGAGCGAAACTCCGTCTCAAATAAAAAAAAAAAGAAGATCCACCAATTACTACTGTGTCATCAAGAATCAGTATCTTCATGATTTTCAGCCACAGTTTCCAAATTTGTAAATGGAGACAACAACAATGCATATCCCATAGGATATTTTGGAGGTTGAAATTAAATCATAGATGCTCAGGTATAACAAATGTATATGTAATAAAAGATGAAGTGCTTGCTTTTTTAAATTAACCATAACTTCTGTTTTTATTATTAACAATAACAAAAAAATGTTTGCTATTTTTATTAACCATAACTTCTGTTATAAATGTGAGTAGAATACAGAAAAACAATGAAGGATTTTCTCACAATAACTAAATATATTAAAAGTAGTATAGATTATTTTGTATCATGAAAAAATTTCAAGAATAAAAAAACATTTTTCATTTCAAAAATATGATATTAGAAATTGTATTCTTTCAAAATTATAGTTGGACTATGTATTTCCAGTGCCTGGCACATATCTGTCAAATATGTAAAGCCACTTTGTTTCTATATAACAACTTGGAATATAACTGTTCTATGCACTAGAAAGGAGATTTCCATTTTTTTCTTAACCAATAAAACTTCATATCCTCTTTGGGAAGTAGGTCATTTAATGAGTCATTGGTGGAAAGAAGATCTATTTTAAAAACACAATACTTTCTCTTTTGTTTCACAGATACAAGTTTCTACAGGATGCATTTTCCTTCACAGTTGTGATAGTTCCTCTTTTTAGAATCTAAAGGTTAACTCTAGCTTGTGTGTGTATGGTGAATGTGCCTGTGAGAGTTGTAAGGAAGCGAATTCAAAGAGATTATGTAATTTAGAAGAATAGATGCTTTGATTTATTTTCTTTTCTAAGAACCAGGGTGCTGCCTTTTCTAATACAAGGTTGGGAAATGCTTCTGTGGCTGTATGAGATATATTAATATATCATATAATCACAAGGCACATGATGACAATGTGAAAATATGCCTTCAGCAAGTACGTAAAAGATGGAACAGAAGTAATATTTAAAAACAGGTAGAAATTGGTTACCATGACATCTATTACAGTGAAAGTCCCTAAAAAGCACAATCTGTTGCTCTATTTAATATAGTAAGTATATATTTTTGTGCTTGTAAGGTTTTGAAATCTAGTCTAATGGTTTTAATATATTTGATGCTTCTGAATGCCTTAGGAATAACTGCTATTTTAAAAAGAAACAGTTTCATCTAGAAAAATAACTCAAATATAATGAAGAAGTTAATGCATATGTAATATGAAAAACCATTCCAAATGATTCTGATTGCGATTCCCAGGGGATTATGACTTCCTCTCACTCACTTTAAGGTGTTTTTTGGTTAATATTTCTAATTGTTGATACAGCAGCTAGTCTCCCACTTTTCTTCAATATGTGAATTACATCTAAACTATTACATTTTTTTAGATTCTCTTATACTTACACATGGTCAAATAATACATACATTTAGTGAATGACATTTATCAAAGTCTGGTAGGTATTTTTGAGAAAGTTTTGCTTTCTTGAATTTGATCCCATACCTCTTTCTTCTTCTATTGGCTTGAATTCAATATGAGGTTGAAATGGGAATGATCATCTTGTAACCCTGGAGAGAAAAGTCACGTGATAAGAGTAACTTTTGTGAGGCAAGAAGAAGTCTGGTTCTCCAGATTTCCTGAAGTGCCAAAATCTGTGTAGGAATGCCCTACCTGGTGATTTCTTGTTATTCAAAAGACATAAATTGGTTTCTGACCACAGTAAAGGATTTTAGAATAGACAAAGGTATTCTTAACTGCTACATAATTAACTGCTATGAATGGATAGCTGTGGAGACTTAGTCTTGCAGTGTTTTGTTATTAGTATTACATGATCTATATACTAATGACCTCTGTATTTATACCTGCATCTTGAAACTTCTGCCTATTTGTCATGGTCATGTGATTGTCTGGAGTACTACAAAATTAACAAGCTCAGCATGGAAACTTAAAGTACCACTTACTCACCAGCAGCTGCTAATCTAGCATAATTCCTCATTTCTAGCTATAGACTATTCTGTTCAGGTTGATTCCCAGTCCCAAAATCTTGGGATCACCCTCTTTTACTCAAAACTTATTTGTATCAATTCAACAGCAACTGATTTTGTCTCTAAAATATATTATGACATAATTATTTTTCACTATTTTTATTGCTATTAAATTAATTCACACCACTATTGCATCTTTCACGAGTTCTCCTAATGGGTCTCCCTACTTTCAGTCTGTCCCTACTTCCATGTATTGCAACAGAGCATCAAAAGTCATCACATTAAAGAGTGAATCAGTAGTGTGATTTGTCTCCTCAAAACCATCTCATTTAGAGTCAAAGTCAAAACATTTGCTCACAAGTTATGCGAAATTTGCCCTCCAGTCATCTCTCATAATACTCTCCACCTCTCTCATTCTATTGCAAATATTTTTTGGTATGTACTTCTAAATGATTAAAAATTGTGTCACTCATATTCTTTTGAATTTTAAAGTATATCCTCATTTCAATTATCTCAATCTTTCTCAATCAAGGTAGTAATTTTGTAGGCTGTAAATTTAATAACATAATATGACAAACCAGTTGATAGTAATCAGATTTTCTTTTGTTTTCATAAATCTCAGCTTCATGCTATAAAGCTTAAGAGACCATTTCAGCATATTTACTGACTTCTTACCTGTGCCCTTAGGGACTTACCTTTCTCAACTTCAAGTTATTCACCACTGTCTACTATAAGTTGCTACTTTATCTTGTGTTCCTTTGATTTGGAATATTCAATTTTTTCACTGTTGTGCTTTGTCCTATTAGTTTTCATTTTAGAAAAAAATGAAACAATAAAACATTCTTTTACTTACACATGAACAGATAATTACAAATATGGCATATTTTCCTGAGAGTGTGTTGCCTATTTCCCATTCTCTTACACTCATTTCTGACTCATTTAAGGTTATTTGGTTGCAAGAGCTGGCTTTGGCTAACATTTTTGGGAAAAAGGGAGGATGGTAGAGTTCTGAAAAATTTAATCAATGACCATAAAACCAGGGGCAAGAACAAAAGCAAGTGAAGAGAACAATAGGACATTCAAAAAATCTTGTCATACAAACCTATTGCTAACATCATACTAAATGGGTGAAAGATGGAAGCATTCTCTTTGAAACCCTACACAAGGCAAGGATGCCCTCTCTCACCATTCCTATGCAACATTGTATTGCATGTTCTAGCCAGAGCAATTAGGTAAGAGAAAAAAATAAAGGGCATATAGGAAGAGAGGAAGTCAAAATATCCTTGTTTGCAGATAACATGATTCTATATATAAATAGAAAACTGCACAGTTTTGGCCCAAAACCTCCATCAGCTGATAACCTCAGCAAGGTTTCAGGATACAAAATCAATGTACAAAAATCACTAGCATTCCTATACACCAGCAACAGCCAAGCCAAAAGCCAAATCAGAAAGGCAGTCCCATTCACAATTGCCACAAAAATAAAATACCCAGAAATACAGCTAACCAGGGAGATGAAACATCTCTACAGTGAGAATTACAAAACGCTGCTCAAGGAAATCATAGAAGAAATACATAAATCGAAAAACATCCCATGCTCATGGATAGGAAGAATCAGTATCGCTAAAATGGCCATACTGCCCAAAGTTTTTACAGATTCAGTGCTACTACTATCAAACTGTTAATGACATTATTCACAGACCTAGGAAAAAAACTATTTGAAAATGCATATGGAACTGAAAAAGAGTCTGAATAGCCAAGGCATTCCTAAGCAAAAAGAACAAAGCTAGAGGCATCATGTTACCTGACTTCAAACTATATTACAGGAACAGTAATCAGAACAGCACTGTACTAATATAGAAACAGGCATATAGACCAACGGAACAGAATTGATGGCCCAGAAACGTGGCTTCAAACCTATTCAATGTTTGACAAAGTTGACAACAACAAGCAATGAGGAAGAGTCCCTATTCAATAAATGCTGCCAGGGCAACTGCTTAGCCATGTGCAGAAGACTGAAGCTGGACCCCTTCCTTACACCATAAACAAAAATCAACAAAAAATAGATAAAACTGAAATGTAAAACTCAGAACTATAAAACTCTGAAAGACAACCTAGGCAATGCCATCCTGTACATAGGAACATGCAAAATTTTATGACAAAGATATCAAAAGCAAAAATTGTAAGTGTGATCTAAGTAAACTTAGGAGCTTCTGCACAGCCAAAGAAACTATCAACAGGAAAACAGATAACCTACAGAAGAGGAGACAATTTTGCAAACTATGCATCATCTGACAAAGGTCTAATATCCAGCATCTACAAGGAACTTAAATTTACAGGAGGAAAAAAAAACAACCTCATTAAAATGTAGGCAAAGTATATGAATAGATAGATACTTCTCAAAAAAAGACATACATGGTCAGGTGTGATTACTCATGCCTGTAATCCCAGCACTTTGGGAGGCTGCGACAGGCAGATTACAAGGTGAAGAGATCAAGACCATCCTGGCCAAAATGCTGAAACCCCATCTCTACTAAAATACAAACATTAGCTGGGTGTGGTGGTGCACACCTGTAGTCCCAGCTACTCAGGAGGCTGAGGCAGAAGAATCGCTTGAACCCAGGAGACAGAGGTTGCAGTGAGTCAAGATCACACCACTGCTTTCCAGTCTGGTAACAGAGCAAGGCTCTAACTCGAAAACAAAAACAAAACAAACAAACAAACAAAAAAAAAAAAAGGAAAAAGACATACATGTGGCTTAAAAGCATATAAAAAGGTCAGTATCAGTGATCATTAGAGAAATTCAAATCAAAACAACAGAATACTATTTAATTAGAGTGTCTATTATTTAAAAGTCAAAAAATAACAGATGTTGATGAGTTTGTGAAGAGAAGGAACATTTATATAATGTTTGTCAGAATGTAAATTAGTTCAACCTTGGCAGAAAGGAGTATGGTGATTGCTCAAAGAGCTAAAAGCAGAACTACCTTATGACCCAGCAATCCCATTACTAGATATATGCTGGTAAAAATCATTCTACCATAAGGACACATGCACATGAATGTTTGATGCAACACTATTCACACTACAGCAAATAAATGAAATCGACCTAAATGCTCATCAGTGACAGATCAGATAAAGAAAATGTGGTACATATACACTGTGGAATACTATGCAACCATGAAAAAGAATGAGATATGTCTTTTGCAGGAACATGGATGAAGCTAGAGGCTATTAATGTTAGCAAACTAATGCAGCAACAGAAAACCAAATACTGCATGTTTTCACTCAGAAATGGGAGCTAAATGATGAGGACTTATGAACCCAAAGAAGGAAACAACAGACACTGGGGTGTATTTGAGGGTGGAGGGTGGTAGGAGGGAGGAGCAAAGAAGATAACTATTGGGTACTGGGCTTAATTCCTGGGTGATGAAATAATCTGTACAAAATATCCCCATGACACAAGTTTACCTATGTAACAAACCCACACATACCCTCAAACCTAAAATAAAAGTTAAAGCCCACCAAAATTTTGTCATAGCAGAAATAAGCTTATTAGGGCTCCAACCTAATGAAAAGAAATCTAAACGTTATTTAGTATGTGAATTGCTTAACATTCAAAGATCCAAGAGAGTATTTAATTGACTGACCCTAGTTATCTGATTAACTTCTGACTTTGTTCTAAGTGAAAAAAAATTCTATCTGGTTCTTTGGCATCCATAGTGGAAACATTTACTATCCCATACACATAGAGGTGAGGATTATACAAAAGGAAATCCACCTGCTGTTTAGATGGGACAGAATGAAAAATAAGTGACCAAGAAATATCAAAGATCTAACACAAAGATCTTATTCAATATTTGTTCCCCCAATGACAGATGCGTACTCTGAAAATTATTATTTTAATCTTGTTGGTTGAGAGTTTATTTGTCAATATTATATTTACTTCTTAACTGTTCATCTGGGAAACAAACAGATTGCTTTTTACAGAAACTGAAAAAAGAAAAGGTCAAAGCAAACTGGGCTAAAAATCTATAGCATGTAAGAAAAGTATTCTCATAGTGAATATTTTAAAGCCTGTAAAAGAGTCATTTTAAGATGTGCCAGGACATTATGATGTGTGTTACTATCTCCAATTAGGAAAAATACTTAATATCAATCAATTAGATGATGAAATTATATCTCATACTAATGAATGGAACTAAGTATTTGTAGGTTTATGTTATTCTGATATACTTTCACTTTTTTCCTTTCCTTTTTTAAATTGGTCTGCTGAATTTCCATAAGGTGAAAAATAGATAAGACATTCCTGATTACATTTTGAGTTTTGAAATGCCAGTTTAAAAAAAAAAAAAAGCCAAAAAGACCATGGCCAGTTTATACCATTGGTTTTGAAGCAGGAATTGGACTAGTCTAGATAAAAGCAGCTGACTAGTGTAAAGGGAAGAAGAGGCATTAAGAGATGTAAATGCTAATAGGATCTATAATCATGCTAAATCTTGGTTGTTTTTATTATTCAGCAATTTGAGGAGAGACTTTAAAGGATAGTGAGGATTATGATACCTGTAGCCAAACTTAGTGTATTTTCTTTTTCTCAACACCCTTACCTTATTATAAATAAATGTCAGGAATAAAAGATGAAGTTACAAAAGCAAACAAAATGTTTTCCTTAGGTAACTTTCACCAGACACAAAAGTATAGAAAATGTTATTTTTCTGAGAGCATAATTGATGAAATTACAATCTCTTAAAATACCATAATGGACCCTTCTTATTTTTTTATGAAACTTAATCTTTTCAAGTTCACAGATCTTTTCTTCAAATAGCTTAATTTCTACCATTATGAACATGTTGCTTATTTTTTACCCTTATTTCACAAGAAAAAAATCGAGTTTCAAAATAAATTAAAATCAATTTTTTTTGTTTCATAGATATAACTATAAAATATTTAACATCTACATTTAGAATAGGAAAAAAAGAAATTTATTTACTAACCCATTTTAATAAATATATTCTGTTTTTTTTTAAACTGGCTAAATAAAAAGATAAAAGACTGACACAAAATTGTCCTAATCATAAGCTGGTTAGTAAATCCAGATAAGAAAGTGCATCAGTTCTTACCTGCTGAGTTTATTGAAAGTTATCTATTTATGATAGAGAAAGAAAAAAGTTACTTTTATTATTTTTTTAAATTTTTTTATTGCATTATAGGTTTTGGGGTACATGTGCAGAACATGCAAGGTAGTTGCATAGGTACACACATGGCAGTGTGTTTTGCTGCCTTCCTCCCCTTCAACCACACTTGGCATTTATCCCCAGGCTTATCCCTCCCCAGTCCCCCCTTGCTGTCGCTTCCCCATTCCCCCCAATAGACCTCAGTGTGAAGTAGACCCCCTCCCTGTGTCCATGTGTTCTCATTTTTCTCACCCGCCTATGAGTGAGAATATGCGGTATTTGTTTTACTGTTCTTGTGTCAGTTTGCTGAGAATGATGTTCTCCAGATACATCCATGTCCTTACAAAGGACACAAACTCATCATTTTTGATTGCTGCATAATATTCCATGGTGTATATGTGCCACATTTTCCCAGTCCAGTCTATCATCGATGGGCATTTGGGTTGGTTCCAGGTCTTTGCTATTGTAAACAGTGCTGCAATGAACATTCGTGTGCATGTGTCCTTATAGTAGAATGATTTATAGTCCTTTGGATATATACCCAGTAGTGGGATTGCTGGGTCAAATGGAATTTCTATTTCTAGGTCCTTGAGGAATCACCACACTGTCTTCCACAATGGTTGAACTAATTTACACTCCCACCAACAGTGTAAGAGTGTTCCTATTTCTCCACATCCTCTCCAGCATCTGCTGTCTCCAGATTTTTTAATGATCACCATTCAAACTGGCGTGAGATGGTATCTCAATGTGGTTTTGATTTGCATCTCTCTAATGACCAGTGATGATGAGCATTTTTTCATGTGTTTGTTGGCCTCATGTATGTCTTCTTTTGTAAAGTGTCTGTTCATATCCTTTGCCCATTTTTGAATGGGCTTGTTTGTTTTTTTCCTGTAAATCTATTTGAGTTCTTTGTAAATTCTGGATATTAGCCCTTTGTCAGATGTGTAAACTGCAAAGATTTTTTCCCATTCTGATGGTTGCTGATTCACTCTAGTGACTGTTTCTTTTGCCGTGCAGAAGCTGTGGAGTTTGAGTAGGTCCCATTTGTCTATTTTGGCTTTTGTTGCCAATGCTTTTGTTGTTTTGTTCATGAAGTCCTTGCCTACTTTTACATCCTGAATGGTTTTGGCTAGATTTTCTTCTAGGGTTTTTATGGTGTCAGGTCTTATGTTTAAGTCTTTAATCCATCTGAAATTAATTTTAGTGTAAGGTGTCAGGAAGGGGTCCAGTTTCTGCTTTCTGCACATGGCTAGCCAGTTTTCCCAACACCATTTATTAAACAGGGAATCCTTTCCCCATTGCTTGTTTTTGTCTGGTTTATCAAAGATTATATGGTTGTAGATATGTTGTGTTGCCTTCGATGCCTCTGTTCTGTTCCATTGGTCTATATCTCTGTTTTGGTACCAGTACCATGCTGTTTTGATTACTGTAGCCTTGTAGTATAGTTTGAAGTCTGGTAGTGTGATGCCTCCTGCTGTGTTCTTTTTGCTTAGAATTGACTTGGCTATGCGGGCTCTCCTTTGGTTCCATATGAAGTTCATGGTGGTTTTTTCCAGTTCTGTGAAGAAATTCAGTGGTAGTTTGATGGGGATAGCATTGATTGTGTAAATTACTTTGGGCAGTATGGCCATTTTCATGATATTGATTCTTCCTAACCACGAACATGGAATGTTTCTCCATCTGTTTGTGTCCTCTCTTATTTTATTGAGCAGTGGTTTGTAGTTTTCCTTAAAGAGGTCCCTTACATTCCTTATGAGTTGTATTCCTAGGTATTTTATTTTCTTTGTAGCAATTGTGAATGGCAGTTCGTTATTAATTTGGTTCTCTTTAAGTCTGTTATTGGTGTATAGGAATGCTTGTGATTTTTGAACATTGATTTTATATCCTGAGACTTTGCTGAAGTTGCTTATCAGTTGCAGGAGCTTTTGGGCTGAGGTGATGGGGTCTTCTAGGTATACTATCATGTCATCTGCAAATAGAGACAATTTGGCTTCCACCTTTCCTATTTGAATACCCTTTATTTCTTTATCTTGCCTGATTGCTCTGGCTAGAACTTCCAGTACTATGTTGAGTAGGAGTGGTGAGAGAGGGCATCCTTGTCTAGTGCTGGATTTCAGAGGAAATGCTTGCATTTTTTGCCCATTCAGTATGATATTGGCTGTTGGTTTGTCATAAATAGCTTTTATTACTTTGAGATATGTTCCATCAATACCAAGTTTATTGAGGGTTTTTAGCATAAAGGGCTGTTGAATTTTGTCAAATGCCTTCTCTGTGTCAATTGAGATAATCATGTGGTTTTTGTTTTTGCTTCTGTTTATGTGGTGAATTACATTTATAGACTTCTGTATGTTGAACCAGCCTTGCATCCCCGGGATGAATCCTACTTGATCATGATGGATAAGTTTTTTAATGTGCTGTTGCAATCGGTTTGCCAGTATTTTATTGAAGATTTTTGCATCTATGTTCATCATGGATATTGGCCTGAAGTTTTCTTTTCTTGTTGAGTCTCTGCCGGGTTTTGGTATCAGGATGATGTTGGTCTCATAAAATGATTTGGGAAGGGTTCCCTCTTTTTGAATTATTTGGAATAGTTTCAGAAGGAATGGTACCAGATCCTGTTTGTGTGTCTGGTAGAATTCAGCTGTGAACCCATCTGGACCTGGGCTTTTTTTGTGTGGTAGGCTCTTAATTGCTGCCTCAACTTCAGACTCTTGTTATTGGTTTATTCATAGTTTTGGATTCCTCCTGGTTTAGGCTTGGGAGGACACAGGCATCCAGGAATTTATCCATTTCTTCCTGGTTTACTAGTTTATGTACATAGAGTTGTTTGTAGTATTCTCTGATGATGGTTTGAATATCTGTGGAATCTGTGGTGATTTCCCCTTTATCGTTTTTTATTGCATCTATTTGGTTTTTCTCTCTTTTCTTTTTTACCAGTCTGGCTAGTGGTCTGTCTATTTTGTCGATCTTTTCAAAAAATCAGCTCTTGGATTTATTGATTTTTTTGAAGGTTTTTTCTTGTCTCTATCTCCTTCAGTTCTGCTCTGATCTTAGTTATTTCTTGTCTTTGGCTAGGCTTTGAGCTTTTCTGATCTTGCTCCTCTAGCTCTTTCAATTTTGACGATAGGGTGTCAATTTTGGATCTCTCCACTCTTCTCATGTGGGCACTTATTGCTATATATTTTCCTCTACAGACTGCTTTAAATGTGTCCCAGAGATTCTGTTACGTTGTGTCTTCGTTCTCTTTGGTTTCAAAGAACTTCTTTATTTCTGCCTTCATTTCATTGTTTATCCAATCAACATTCAAGAGCCAGTTGTTCAGTTTCCATGAAGCTGTGTGGTTCTGAGTTATTCTGAGTTCCAACTTGATTGCACTATGGTCTGAGAGACTGTTTGTTATGATTTCAGCTCTTTTGCATTTGCTGAGGACTGCTTTACTTCCAATTATGTGGTCAATTTTGGAGTAGGTGTGATGTGGTGCTTAGAAGAATGTATATTCTGTGGATTTGGGGTGGAGAGTTCTGTAAATGTCTATCAGGTTTGCTTGTTCCAGGTCTGAGTTCAAGTCCTGGATATCCTTGTTAATTTTCTGTCTGGTTGATCTGTCTGCTATTGACAGTGGAGTGTTAAAGTCTCCCACTATTATTGTGTGGGAGTCTAAGTCTCTTTGTAAGTCATTAAGAACTTGCCTTATATAGCTGGGTGCTCCTGCACTGGGTCCATATATATTTAGAATCATTAACTCTTCTTGTTGTATCGATCCTTTTACCATTATGTAATGACCTTCTTTGTCCCTTTTGATCTTTGTTGCTTTAAACTCTATTTTATCAGAGATGAGAATTGCAACTCCTGCTTCTTTCTGCTCTCCACGTGCTTGGTAAATCTTCCTCCATCCCTTTATCTTGAGCCTTTGTGTATCCTTGCGTGTGAGGTGAGTTTCCTGGATATAGCACACTGATGGGTTTTGGATTTTTATCCAATTTGCCAGTCTGTGTCTTTTGATTGGTGCATTTAGCCCATTTACATTTAGGGTCAATATTGTTATGTGTGAATTTGATACTGCCATTTTGATGCTAGGTGGCTGTTTTGCTCATTGGTTCATGTAGATTCTTCATTTTGTTGATGCTCTTTAGCATTTGGTATGCTTTTAGGATCACTGGTACTGGTTGTTTCTTTCCATGTGTAGTGCCTCTTTCATGAGCTCTTGTAAAGCAGGCCTAGTTGTGACAAAATCTCTGAGTACTTGCTTGTTCATGACGGATTTTATTTTTCCTTCACTTATGAAGCTCAGTTTGGCTGGATATGAAATTCTGGGTTGAAAGTTCTTTTCTTTAAGGATGTTGAATATTGGCCCCCACTCTCTTCTGGCTTGTAGAGTCTGCTGAGAGATCTGCTGTGAGTCTGATGGGTTTCCCTTTGTGGGTGACCCGACCTTTCTCTCTGGCTGTCCTTAGTATTTTCTCCTTCATTTCAACCCTGGTGAATCTGATTATGTGCCTTCGGGTTGCTCTTCTTGCGGAGTATCCCTGCAGTGTTCTCTGTATTTCCTGGAGTTGAGTATTGACCTGTCTTGGTAGGTTGGGGAAATTTTCCTGGATAATATCCTGAAGAGTGTTTTCCAGCTTGGATTCATTCTCTTCATCACTTTCTGGTACACCTATCAAACATAGGTTGGGTCTCTTCACATAGTCCCACATTTCTTGAAGATTTTGTTCATTCCTTTTTGCGCTTTTTTCTTTAATCTTGGTTTCTCGTTTTATTTCATTGAGTTGATTTTCAACTTCTGATATTCTTTCTTCTGCTTGGTCAATTCAGCTGTTGAAACTTCTGCATGCTTCGTGAAGTTCTCATGTTGCGTTTTTCCACTCCTTCAATTCATTCATATTCCTCTCTAAGTTGTCCATTCTTGTTATCATTTTCTTGAATCTTTTTTTGAATCTTTTTTCAAGGTTCTTAGTTTCTTTCACTGATTTAAAACATGTTCTTTTAGCTCACTGAAGTTTCTCATTATCCACTTTCTGAAGTCTGATTCCGTCATTTTGTCACACCCATTCTCCGTCCAGCTTGGTTCCCTTGCTGGTGAGGAGTTTTGGTCCTTTGTAGGAGGTGAAGTGTTTTGGTTTCGGGTGTTTTCCTCCTTTTTGCGCTGGTTTCCTCCCATCTTTATGAATTTATCCACCTGTCATCTTAGTAGCTGCTGATTTTTCAATTGGATCTCTGTGTGGACACCCAGATTGTTGATTATGAGGTATTTCTGTTACTTAGTTTTCCTTCTAATGGTCTAGCCACTCTGCTGATGAGTGCTGAGGTCCACTCCAGGCCCTGCTTGTCTGGGGTACACCTGTAGCTGCTACGGAACAGTGAGGGATGCTACCAGTTTCTTCTTCTGCTATCTTTGTTCCAGAATGATGCCTGCCAAATATCAGTCTTATTTGTCCTTTTTTGGGGTGACTCTTTGGATATACAGGGGTCAGGGAGCTGCTTGAGAAGACAGTCTGTGCTTTATAGGAGCTCCAGTGCTGTGCTGTGAGCTCCGTTGTTCATTCAGGGCTGTTGGGAGGATGTGTTTATGTCTGCTGCAACAGAACTCTTAACCCCCCCCCCTTTTTTATTCCCCTTAGATGCTCTGTCTCAGGGAGTTGGGGCTTTTTTTATGAGTATCTGTTGTACTGTCCTGCCCAGCAAGGAGGCCGTCTATTCACTATTTGCCTGCCGGGGCTCCGCCCTGCTAGCGCGGGTCCACCCTGTTGCTGCTGGGCTCCATTCTGCTGTGGCTTGCTCTGCCCTGCTGGTGGAGTCTCTCTGTTATGGTAGGTTGCCTCGGCAACAGCAGGCTGTGTCAGCCCTGGGCAGTACTTCAGTAGGGGCAGATTGCGTCCATAGAGGCGGACACCCCTCCCCAGCGGGCTGCACTGTCCTAGATGCCGGCAGCAAAACTCTCAGCCCCAAGCACCTCCAATCACTGCCCTGCTTGTCCCTGTGAGGGTAGGACCCACCGAGCCCGATCACCCAGCTCCCTGCCTCAGAGTCCGTCCTCTCTCTCTCTCTCTCTTCCTCTCCCCACGCTGAATGGTTGACTCTCTCACTGGCACCCCAGTAGCCTGCTGATAGGGCACTGGGATCCGTGCAATCTCCTGTGCCACTGCCCACTGCACCGGCTCAGATCACATTTCCCAGGAATCTCCTGGTCTGGCTCATTGTCCAAGTCCCGTTCAATCAGATGGACCTGCCAATCTGCCCTTCCAAATCTCAGATTGCCGGTTTAACAGGGCACCCGGACCAGTGAGTTTTGTGCCGGGTGCCACTGCGGTGTGGCACCGGCCGAACCGGCCCCATGTGCCAGCTGCACTAGCGTCCTGTGTCTCTCCCACACCTTGGACTTTCAACGTTCTGTGGGCAAAAAACGTCCATCCGAGAATGCGGCTAGGACTCACCCTCTGCGCCTTCACTGAGAGCTGCGATCCTGAGTCACCTCTATGATGCCATCTTGGGTCTCTCCTCCAAAAAAAGTTATTTTAAAAAGAGAAAGTCAGGTGGAGATAAAACCTGAGAACATAGTGCAAATTACAAAAGTTTGGTTGTATGCAAATTATTTCAACTCCTTTTATTTTAGTTTTCTTATAGATTACATGGAGAAAATTGAGTCACAGTGTTTTATGTGCATATAAGACTAATGCTAACTACAGGGGATTGTCTTTCTATTTCTTTTTAATACACCTTCCAAGATGTTCTCGCCAGCAAAGCCTGAAATGTTAAAATCATATTTCTCAGTTATTCTTTAAATTCTGGATATGCTGCATATTTAGCTAACCTAGATGAACTTGCTCAATTTTGGCAAGCAGAAGTGAGGCAGATGCCACACATTTGCTGCTGGTAAAATTTTGACTAGTGAATACTCTCCTAGAGATACTTAATTTTTTTTTTCTGGCAGTATTAGCATAAGTCCAGTATAAAGTCACTAGCTTTGTGTGTGACAAGAGGTAGAGCTAAAGCTGGTGACAAAAAGGTATGGCATGGTCTGCAGCTGGTAACAATAGCTGCTACGGCAGCTGGTCATGATGATTTTTTGCTCTTATGGGATTCCCAACTGTGACAGTAGCTGTGTGATTTGGGGGCTGGTAGCTAAAAAGATAGCTTGCCAATTCCCTGACTAGTGCTCCATTACAGAAAAGATAGTAGCTTCTTTGATGGCTTGGTAGTCATTTATGGACACTCGATCTAAAGTCAGATTCTTGTGCCTTTGGATAAATCCCTTACTTCTTCAAACGGCTTGAGGGGTAATGTGTCCTGGAAAGAAACCACAGCCCTAAGGACAGATATTGATGCAGTTTATAATTAATCACAAAATGATCTTATAATTGGGACAGAAATGCACATGCACACTAAATAAAGTGCACTTAATATTTTGATCATAAGAGTTACATTAACTATATTCTGAATGAACTTGACATGCTGAAAAAAGTCTCCAAATACTGTTTCCTTTTAACAAATCAAAGTTTACTTAGTATGATATAACTGAAAAGTGAATGGGATATAAGTTAATTTTATTCTGAATATAACACTGAGTTCTAATTATTATACATTGTAAATAGGTAAACTTAGCAAGTGCATATGTGGAAATAAGTCATTCAGGTAATATTGGACATTGTCTATTGAAGATTCTCTGATGAATGCTTGATATGTTGCATTATTGATATAAACATTTAAGTGCCATGCACTGGAGAGTATATAGAGTGAAAGAAATTGCATCCAGATTCAAATGCAGTGAGGAATTATAACTTTTATAAAATTAAATCAATTTATAGATTGTAGCCAATTATGACCTTTTCCTCAAAAAGAAATTTACATTAACTTACAGCGACATGTGTGCAGTCTACATTTGATTGCTCCCAAGTTATTTGAAAAGTCTCCAAACAACATTGAATGCATTTAAAAACACATGTTACTGCTAATGCCATTTGAAAAAACAACTATCATAAGTCACCTTGTGGTCATCAAGAACCAAGTCAGCTTAAATAGCAATAACAAACAGATGTATGATAAAGGTAGGAAAATGGAAAGTCTTTGGCTTCTGCCTCCAGCAAAGTAACAGGAAATGAACAGCTCAGGACATATGGGCAGACTAAATATTCCACTGTAATTTTTTTTTTACTAACTCAGGAACTATTGCACAGGATATACTTCATACTGTTCATTTAAAGCAGCTATAATCACATATATTGCAATGTGTTTTTCCTATAAGCAATATTTTTTATATAAAGTTATTAAAAGACAAATAGGCTTTTATTGTTTTATGTATTTTCAAACTGCTACTCAAGTTTTATACTTTGTAAAATTTATAAGAAATAAATCTGTTATGTACACTTTAGTTTCTCAAATTGATATGAAAATCTAATTTAAAATTTCATAAGATTCCATAAAAACTGTCCTTCTGAATCATAGATGGAGAATTTTAAACAGTAAAGGATCTTGTGACTTATCATGTCTCTTCCTGCAAACCTCACAACCTCAACCATTATAAAGTAAGGCATCAGCCTCAAATTAGTTAAGAGATTTAACTAAGGTCACATCCACTGTGTATTAATTAGCAATTTGCTTAAATATGTCATAATTATGGATATTCATCTTAAAATATACATATTTGCTTTATCTTTCTATATCTACCTTTATCTAATCTCTTTCACATAAGCACATATAATTTTGTCTAGCAACACTAGGAAAGAGCAATGCAAGAATAATTTTTTACTTTACTGTGGACAGTTTTTGAGGCTAGGCCTGAGTAATCAAAGGGAACATCTTACAGACATATTTGAAACATGAATGGATTTTGCCACTGTCTTAGCCAAGGGACAGTGCTGGTCTTCCCGTCATCCTCGTTTAGACTACTAGAGGGACAATTCATGTCATTCCCCCATCTTTCATTCTGAACTAGAGTAAGGGTAGTCACTAAAAACATGTGGGTAGTTCATGTAATGTACTTAGATGGAAATCAGCAGAATACTGGAGAAAAAGAAAGTTCTCCTTTTGTTGGGTAATTCAAGTGTGTAAGAGTGGCTCCAGTTGGAAAACTACAAGAACGAATAATGGAGCACTGAGGTTCTTCAACACTGGATGGGTGAGAGATAGACTGTAAACCTTGGCCAGCTTCCAGTGGACTTTCTTGTCTTGGCTGGGTGGAGAAGATGCTCAACAGTTCCTAAAGCTGACCCCAGTCTTCTTTCTGGGATCCTTTAATGGCCAGCTCTTTAATTTTATGGCCTAAACTATTTACTATTTCTAAGGTCATAGCTTCTCTTCTCATCAAGAAGGGTTTCATCTTTTCTCTCCAAGAAGTAGGTCTGGGTGATTTTTCTGCCCCTATTCTCCTTTAATCTCTTGTTTTGGGTTTAGCCACTATATTTAGCTTTTCTTCGGGGTTTCCCTTTTGATCCTAAAGAGCATACTTGTGAAACATAAAAGATTGTCTTTTTCATTTTTATGCCTGCACTAACAATGCTGATTCTTTTCCAGACAATGCAAATGATGCTGAATGTCTATAAGGTGACAATTAAAAAAATATAAAAGTATAATGGTTAATATTTCACATATAAGTACAAAGTTAAATAATTAGTATTGACATTTATATTTCATATATAAGGAAAATGTTTTTGTTCCTAGCCTAAAGCTACTGAGGATTATAAATTCCCACTTCTGCCACAGAATATGTTAACCCTTATTTGTAGTCATTCTGCAACAGGGAATTTGGTGGAAGTCAGAAACAGTATGTTCATCTTGATGATGTCACCAGATATCAACAGATTTATGAGACAGCTTCTATAAATAGCTTAAGGTTTGGAGGATATTTTTAGAAAAATTATGCATTTAAATAACTATGTTTAGAGTAATTTCGGATAAAGTCATGAAAACTTATTCATAACTATTGTACTGGCACTAGCGATGATGAACTTGACCAAGTTCTATTCATTTCTATTATTCTAGCGTGAATAATAGAAATAGGTCAGAATGTACCTCAGAAGAGATTAATATGTGCAGAAGACACAAATGAGAACCCATGAATGCACATAACCATTGCTTCCTGACCTATTTACCAATATTCTTGTGAGATAAGTATAAAGACCATACCATAACTCCCCACTCTTTCATCCTTCCACATATTGAATGCCTATTGTATCAGATATTAAATTCCTCCTTGAATGAAACCATTGAATCCTTTATATAGTATTCTGTGTGTGTAAAATTTTCCACATATTAGGGAGTGGTGAACTGAGGCAAAAGGTAGTGAAGATGACATAGTATGTACAAAACCAAAATCCCCAAAATATCCTTCAGCCTCCAAGTGCAGCAGTATGTACATCACATCACAGATGCCTCTAAAGCTGCTAGTAACATGAGAACCTGTGCTGCACTCTGCCTGTACCCAATGTCAGAGTTTTTTTTTATAATAATAATCAATGGCATATATTGATCATGTACCACATACTCTTATAAGCACTTTGCATGCATTTTGAAATTTAATTATTAATATAAAAAGACAGTCGCTTATTTTCTGCTTAAGAAAACTGAAGCTAAGAGTGATTCAGTAATTTTCTAAAATCACTCATGCCTAGTGTAGTACCAGACACAAAGAGTTGGACTCCAGAGCACTTGCTACTAAACCACAAACCAAAGTATAACATAAAAAACACCCATAGTCTTTGTTTCTGGCTTCTTGGGGAAGCCTTTGTATTAATTTGTGCATTTTAATATGTGTTCTATCTACAAACATTTTATACCAAGCTCATAAATGGAGTAATTGTCAATTTTATTAGAAGTAGTTAGACTGAAGTCAATCAATTTAAAAATTTATGTCTAGCAGTTTCTTCTTGTCTGTGGTTTCTCCTTGTGTGGTTTCAGTTACCTGAAATCAACTGTGATCTGAAAATTATTAAACGAAAAATTCCACAAATAAATAATTCATAAGTTTTAAATTAGGCATCCTTTTGAGTAGCGTGGTGAGGTTTCATGTTGTCCAACTCTGTCCTGCCCAGAAGGTGAATCATCCCTCCCTCCTGCTTATCTGTGAGTCCATGCAGCATTGTGGACAGAGCTGGAAGCTATTGTCTTAAATGGAACAACTCAGAAGCAGTCCAATACTACAGGTTCTCACCTATAAATGGATGCTAAACAATGTATACACATGGACATAGAGTGTGGATTAATAGACATTGAAGACTCAGAAGGATGACGGGGTGAGGGATTAGAAGTTACTTAATGAGTATGTGTATTATTCAGGTGATGGTTACAGTAAAAGCCTGGATTTCTCCAATATCCAATATATCCATGTAACACAATTATACTTTGACTCCTTAAATTTATACAATTAAAAAAAATTTAATCACTTTTTCTATTTCTTTCTTTTTTTTTTTTTTTTTGAGACGGGGTCTCACTCTATTACCAGGCTAGAGTGCAGCAGTACGA
Source organism: Saguinus oedipus (assembly GCA_031835075.1). NCBI lineage: Eukaryota > Metazoa > Chordata > Mammalia > Primates > Cebidae > Saguinus > Saguinus oedipus. The sequence continues at coordinate 33,526,763 of CM063169.1, read as the reverse complement.
TCTCGGCTCACCACAATCTCCTTCACTTCCTGTGTTCAAATGATTCTCCGGCCTCAGCCTCCTGACTAGCTGGGATTACAGGCATGCACCACCACACCCAGCTAATTTTTGTGTTTTTAGTAGAGACAGGGTTTCACCATGTTAGCCATAGGATGGTCTCAATCTCCTGACCTCATTATCTGTCCACCTAGGCCTGCCAAAGTGCTGGGATTACAGACGTGAGCCACCGCACCTGGCCAGTAATCACGGTTTTAAAGAATATTCTAAATATATGGATGGTCTCACTAAAGAATAGTATTCTTTTATTTATTTATTTATTTACATTTTTAGGTATTTAGAGGAAAATCATTAAGTTCATATGCATGAATATACACAACTGAATTCTAGTCTGTTAATGAATAAAATACCCATGATAAAATAAGGACTATTGATGCTCTAAGGACTGAGTTACTTGTTATATTGGAAAGCATTACATTTTTCCAAAGTTGCTTTGATACATGGTTTTTAACTTGAGGATGTGGAAGTATTTTCTGCAAGCAGCCAATTGTGATCTGTTTTTTGTTAAAGAAGAAAAAGCAATTAGTAATGTTTTAATGTTATTTCAAATTATGTAGTAGCAACTAACTATTCTATAGTGGAGTCAGAAATAGTTTTTGGTTTTTTTTTCTTCTCCTGGTGATATCTTTAAAGAACTGGTTTTCTCTTAGCTAGAGAACTAGAGAATTTAGATACTGCAATGTTGGTTGAAATCTCCTGAGTGCTTTTTAAAAGGTCAAAAATCGCCGGGCACGGTGGCTCACGCCTGTAATCCCAGCACTTTGGGAGGCCGAGGCGGGTGGATCACGAGGTCAAGAAATCGAGACCATCCTGGTCAACATGGTGAAACCCCGTCTCTACGAAAAATACAAAAAATTAGCTGGGCATGGTGGCACGTGCCTGTAATCCCAGTTATGCAGGAGGCTGAGGCAGGAGAATTGCCTGAACCCAGGAGGTGGAGGTTGCGGTGAGCCAAGATCGCGCCATTGCACTCCAAGAGCGAAACTGTCTCAAAAAAAAAAAAAAAAAAGTTCAAAAATCATGAAAAATTACTTTAAACTTTCTGAATCTACAACTTTTAGTTCTTTCACATCTGCTCAAAACAGCCCTTCTAATGATCAAATTTGATTAGCTGTATGAGATCGGATCAATTATTTTTTGATAAAGTTACATTCTTTGATAGACATATTCTTGGTAACTATGACCATGCTAATGATTAAATTTATTAAAGGTAACTTAATGATTTGTTGTGCACGTAAGCCTTTTATCTTTAATAAGCTGTTCATTATCATTTAATTCAAGTTTTTCTATTTTATTTTATGTCTGCTGGGCATGGTGGCTCATGCTTGTAATCACAGACCTTTGAGAGGCCAAGGCAGGAGGATCACCTGAGGTTAGGAGTTCAAGACCAGCCTGGCTAACATGGTGAAACCCTGTTTCTACTAAAAATATCAAAATTAGCCAGGCACAGTGGCATGTACCTGAAGTCCCAGCTACTCAGAAGGCTGAGGCAGGAGAATCACTTGAATCCAGGAGGCAGAGGTTGCAGGGAGCCAAGATGGTGACGCTGCACTCCAGATGGGGCAAAAAAGTGAGATTCCATCTCAAAAGCAAATACATAAATAAATAATACAAATATTTTATATCTAAGACAATAGTTCAGATCATTCAGGTTTTTCAACAGGAGTCAGCATAGAGTATTTTCTCAACATTCTTTAAGAATTGAGTGACTGTTTCATGTAAATATAATTTTATTTAAAAACCTCATATATTTAATTCAAAAACAAATATAGCTTATAGGCAATAAAATGAATATTTAACATTTTAAACAAAAGCAAAATATGTCATGCAGAATGCATTAGGCCATCAATTTACTGTCTCAGTAGTAAGCATGTGGGGCAGAGTACATTTGAATGATCAAATCATATATTTTTACTATAAACTATTGAATTTGAGTAATTACAAATTAAATTTCAGGACTTTAGCTGATTTACAAATTTAATAGAAATAATATAAAACAAGGTGGCTTTACATAAATTAGATTAAAAATTTGAGGTGATTAAAACTCAAACAGCAGATAACTCCAAAATGAATCAAGCAACATAAGAATAGTTACATTTTATGTATGCCTCTAGAAATCTCAGTTGAATTTTTATATAATGTTTCCTTCATGTAGACTATTATTCATAAGGGTATATTAGAGTTAAACTTTTGACAGAAAAGTTATTTGGAAGGAATTTAATCATAAATTTTCTCTATAATTTTGCTACTTAAAATTAGTATGTTAATTTAATGTGATTATTTATATGTTTGGATTAGACTTCACTATGTTGCTCGCTGGTTTTTGTCTGTTTCATCTGTTCTTTGTTTTCTCTCTTTTTTTCCCAGTTTTTCTTGAGTAATTATGAATTTTTATGAGTTCATTTTATCTTTAATAATGGCTTATTCCTTATTTCTCTTTAAAAATGAATGGTTCCCTGGGATTTGAATATAATATTTAATTAGAATGTAGCTCAAAATAATATTATGCCATTATATGTGTGGTACAAGAATCTTATTTTCTCTCACATTGCTAATATTGCTAGTAGAACTATAAATAATTTACGTTTTAAAATATAATGTATCTATACATTAAAAACATCAAAATCCAAAAGCTTACTCAGAAAAATCTAATCTAAGATATAATTTGAAGAATAGAAACTTATTACAAAAACCTTCTTAATATAGCATGACTTACTTTATAGCAAAAGAAAAAATCTTCTAATAAGTAGAGAAATAATTATGGTTAATTATGCAAATATTATTACAAGATGAGAGAAATTACTTTTTGGTAATTTTTTACCAAATTTTACCAAATTACTTTTTGGACATTTCAATGAGAAATAGTTCTGGGTATGCTTAAATCTAAGGAAAAAAGTAACAAAATTATGCATGCAGTGGAATACAGATATACAAATAAAAAACAATGTTAGAAAGGTAACTAGAAGCAAAACGCAAAAACAGCTAAAATTTACCTTACAATTTCTTAAATACTAAGGTAATTTTGAATTGCATGTAAACAAGTAAATAAATAAGAAAATCCAATTTTTCTGAAAAATGAGATTAATGAGTGGGTACCAGCTCCACTAAAAGTATAAAACTCAAATTCCTTTAAAAATTAAAATACTATTTCAGTGTTTCAGGAGTAGATCAACACAACAGAAGATAAACCTACTAACTAAACTCTTGCATATGCAAGACTTTAGAAAATCGTACAGATGATATTTAAAATTAATGTGAAAAAGGCAGAATAGCAGAGAAGGTAGAAATTATAAATAACTGCTTTTCAATGTTAGTTTTTATGCTAGATGTCAAATTCTACATTGTACAAATTAAGTAAATTTGCATACTGTAAGTAGCTACACTAGGGCTTTTTAAGAAAATTGTTTATTGACAAGTTTGACATACTTAATGCATAGCAACTATGATTATTAGTATTATCTTTATTCTATTAATGTTCTTGGAAAAACAAGTCAGCTCATACACACAGGCACACACACATGCACACATGAGGAAGGTCAAAGTAATACGAAAACAAAATTCAAAAAAAAATACTATATCTTATATGTAAAGCTATGAATTATATACAAGAAACATTTTCAAAAAAAGAAAATATTTATAGATCTGTCTACATAAATTTCAAAATCCTCTCCACAAAAAATATGGCAACCTTGGTTTACCGTAACATTGAAATGACCTCAAGCCTGTAATCCCAGCACTTTGGGAGGCTGAGGCGGGTGGATCACGAGGTCAAGAGACCAAGAGAATCCTGGTCAACATGGTGAAACCCCATCTCTACTAAAAATACAAAAAATAAGCTAGGCATGGTGGCGCGTGCCGGTAATCCCAGCTACTCAGGAGGCTGAGGCAGGAGAATTGCCTGAACCCAGGAGGCGGAGGTTGCAGTGAGCTGAGATCGCGCCATTGCACTCCAGCCTGGGTAACAAGAGTGAAACTGTGACAAAAAAAAAATTGAAATGACCAAACATATTGTTCAAATAGAAAAGAATCTCTATTTCTGTAAGAATTTAAGAAAATATGACATGTATAAAAGTTTGGGATACTTCAGATGATATAATTTAAGAGCAACCTGCTTAAGGGAGGGATGATTTATCTGTTACAAACAATATGAGAAATAAAACTTCACATACTTAGTTTGACTGCTCCCATAAAAACAATTTAAAAATAGATATGGCTGTCCTTCCTTCTCACTTCCTCCCTCTGTCACTCTTTTTCTTCATTTCTTCCTGAATAATTTAGTAAAAACTAATAAGCAGACAATTCCAAGTGAGGAAGGAAATCCAACAGAGGTCAGATGGTGCTGCATTGGTAAACAGATAATCTGAAACAAAGCACTGATTTGTAGCATTTGCCAGTTTCTGTAATGTCACTACACCAATAATAGCTGACCTCAAGCTACTGACCATTTAGTAACTGTCTTGTATAATTTATCAATGCTTAAAAATCAGTTCTTGTGAGCCTGGATGAGGCAACTACGTCACATCATGGGATCAGAGCCCCCAAGAAGGCGAGTACATAGCCACTCAAAAAGGTCAAGAGAATTGGTTATGGATTAGTTGTGGCCTGGAGATGGTTCTACTGACTTGTGAGAAGTCAGTTGTGTGTATCTCTTCTCAACTGTGCCTTCAACGACTTCAAGTTGATAATTTGAAATCAGCTATGGTGGGAATATTTATATTACAGAAAATTGACAAAGACTAGAAATTAGGAATATTTTTGAGCCTTTTCTGCATAAAGATATTAGAAATAAAATTCTATAATAACTGAAAATAGATGAGTCTGAAGAGAAGCAATAAAATATATTATGATTTTTGGCAAACTTGATCAATTTTTATGAGTTTATCCAGAAAAATTTTATTAAAGACTTATGAATCTCATGTCACTAAATATTATATTAATGCAAGACTATATATTTTTCTCCTTGTTAAAATTAATACTGACCAGCACATCAATACATACATGAAATATGAACAGTATTTAGGGTTAGGCTTCTTATTCTTGGAGGTGAATGTCAGAAACATGTCAAGGGTCAGATCTAGGACAAATAAGTAAATAAATGTGAATAAGCCAGGCAAATACCCAGGCACTGGGCAACGTGATAAAACCCTGTGTCTACAAAAGATAAAAAAATTAGCAGGGTGTGGTGGCAACCACAGTAGGTATGGTCCTACCTACTCAGGAGACTGAAGTAGGAGGATCACCAGAGCCTGGGAAGTCGAGGCGACAGTGAGCCATGATTGTGCTACTGGACTCCAGCCTGCATGACAGAGCAAGGCCCAGTTTCAAAAACCTAAATGGGGAAAATAAATCTTTAACAGAAAATGAGAAAACTTAGAAAATAACATTTTACTAGTAAGTACAATGTTATCGTATAGCAAACTTTCATGTTGTGGAAGTTAGGCCTTTAAAATACTAGGTTTCTACAAAAAGTGGCATACTCTTCCATTACTAGTGATTGGATAGAATAAAAACAAACTTAATCGTAACCTAGACTTTTCCACCCTTTGATGGATTCTTTACTAGAAGTTTTTAAAATTTAAATTTAAATTTTTGAAATATTTGAAAGAGTGTGTACCTCTAATTTACTGAGGAAGAATAGAGCTAATAGTAGTTTCATAACCTGTCCAAGGCCAGACACTATTAAAGCAATAATTCCACAGGGGCAACGTTATTCTGAACCCTTAATCCCTCATGGGAAAATATATGCTTATACCAATTTAAAATTATTTTATTTTCTTTCCATTTTTGCATGAATCTTGGTGAGTTTTAGTCATTTCTGTATTACTGGTTTTATATTCCAGATGTTATTCAACATTGTGATATGAATTATACTGTCAGAACAAATATTGATTTCAAAACATAAAATGTGATATATTTTGAATTAAATAAAAGTTTATTTTTTTCTTTTAACATCTCCTTCTTGAATTATTTTCATTTTTTAAAATAAAAGTTTAAGAGCATAGTAGATGTAGAAATCCTTCAGAAATTATGTCTTTCAATAAATTATATGTAGTTATATAATATTTATAATATATAACAATATGTAACATACATTACAGCATATAAATATATATTGGCATTTATATATACTATAGTACCTACTATAGATACTTCAATATATGGAGTTTGGTTATCTGTACATTTAACGTGTGTTTTTTAAAATAACTGCAATATCAACTGCTTTCTTGAAGGAATAGAAGCAAACAGTGGGCTTAGATAAAGCAGAAAGTAGGTCATCATTTTGTACTTTATCAAGGTTTGGCTGTGGGATGTCCCTGCTCCCCTGATGAATAATGTACCATAGAGAAAACTTGATGAGGAGTTGCCTTGTTCTTTTTCTAACTGTCGAGGAAACCTCTTCACCTTTCTTCTGAGTCACAACCACCACTGTATATGTGACATCCTACCATCAAAATAGACACTTGGTGAAAAACATACAATCACACATACAATTTCCCTTTAAAATTATGGTCCATTGGAGTCAGGTAGAGGCACTAGGCAGGTAAACTGTAATCATGATTGAAACAAGACTTATATTTTATTTCCAAATCTGAAATAGAAGGAACCAAAAAGAAATCCAGTAATCCTCTTATATCTGTTACATATTCTTATCAAGAACTTTTTGCATCTTGAGTAAATATGAGAGATCATCTTCGCAAAATAAAGTGATTAAATAATAACAGAAAAAAATCACTTTTTGCATATGCCTTTGGATTGAATTGAATTGAATTTTCTCTTTTCTGTATTGTTCATTTAATGTTGAAATGTCCAAGATGAATTTACCAGACACCTTGGAATCCTACTGTTTAGATGCCCCTAAGCAGCCGACGTCACCTTTTACAGGCGATGGAAGATGAAGTACATTTGTGAAAGAGCTGTTCTTCAGTTATGAAAAAGAACTGAGGAATCAATTGTGAAGGACTTGGGCAACTTTGTTAGTTCAGTTTAAAAACACTTTGAAAAGTTTTGAAACTTGCCCAGAACACTTTGGCTCAGAGACAGCTGTGTAAAATTATATAAAAACAAACTTAGTGCCCACATTGTCCCTAACTGCTGCAGTATGACAGATATTTTCCTTTTAATACTTTTCAATATTTGTTGTTTAATCCTGATATGACATTAGATATCCCTGTTTCCCTTTCACAGTCAGAAGAATCATGTCTACTATATGCATTTTTTAAGTTTAATTTGCTTTGAAGAACAAAATACTTTTAAACAATGTATTTGCATTATGTTAATTGATGCATATATTTTATTACTTAGGCTCTATTTTTCAGAACAATTTTAGATTTAAAAAAAATGAGAAGACCCTATAGAGCATGGTCCCCAACCTTTTTGGCACCAGGGACCAGTTTCATGGAAGATAGTTTTTCCAGAGACTGGGGGTGGAGATGGGGGCAGGTAGGAGAGGTGGTGGGGTGGTTTGGGAATGAAACTGTTCCTCCTCATATCATCAGGCTTTAGATTCTCATAAGTAGTACACAACCTAGATCCCTTGCATGTGCAGTTCTCAATAGCATTTGTACTCCTCTGAGAATCTAATGCCACTGCTGATCTGAAAGGAGGCAGAGCTCAGGCAGTAATGCAGTTTCTCTGGCTGCTTACCTCCAGCTGTACAGCCCAGTTCCTAACAGGATCGCTACCAGTCTGAGGCCTGGGGGTTGGGGACCCCCGATATAGAAAGTTTCCATATAGCTTACAACAATTATCTCATGTTAATCATGTACATTTTTATGGTAAATTTGCCATAATTAATGAACCAATATTGATTCATTACTATCAATCAAAGTCCACCATTTATTCAGATTTCTATAGTTTACATCTAATGTCTATTTATGATCTGAGATATCATCCAAGATATCTGATTTTTGTATCTCCTTAGGCTTCTCTTGGCTATGTCAGTTTCTCAGACTTTCCTGGTTTCTGATGAACATGAGAGTTTTGAGTAGGTATTTTGTAGAATATTTCTTAATTGAAATTTGTCTGATGTTTCTTTCATTATCAGATTGGTGTATGGATTTGTGGAAGTAAAATCACAGAATTGCCATTGTTATCAAAATATATGAAGGGTGCTTCATATTAACATAGCTTATCAATAGTTAATATTGAATTTGATGACCTGGCTGAGATTGTGTTTGCCGAGTTTCTCCACAGTAAGGTTATTCTTTCTAGTCCCTTATCTCTAAATTGAAATTCTTGAAAAAAAGTCACCATTTATAGCTCTCACCCTTAATGAGTGAAGATTTACTCCTTGAGGACAGATTAACTACATTATTAAGATTTCTTCTCCAAGGGAGATTTGTCTGTACTCTACCTGTGTTAGTCTGTTTTCACAGTGCTATAAAGATACTACCTGGGACTGGGTAATTTGTAAAAAAGGAGGTTTAATTGACTCACAGTTCTGCATGGCTTGGGAGGCCTCAGGAAACTTACAATCATGGCAGAAGGATAAGCGGAAGCAAGGCATGTCTTATATGGTGGCAAGAGAGAGAGAGAGAGAAAGAGAGAGAACACAAGGGAAACTGCCATTTTAAAAACCATCAGATCTTGATCACAAGAACAACATGGGGGAAACCTACCCCATAATCCAATCACCTCCCACCAGATCCCTCCCTCAATACCCTGGGATTACAATTTGAGATGAGATTTGGGTTGGGACACAGAGCCAGACTGTATAACTACCATTTGTTTATTTATTCAATAATTTATTGATATCTGTATAAACTCATGAATATTTATTTTATACCCTGGGTTATAGTTTAATACTGCTTTATTTTGTTTGAATTAGGAAATTTCAGACTTTCCTGTGTTTTTATGAACATAAGAGTCTTGAGTAGGTATTTTGTGCTCCTATGTCCCTTTGACATACACCCATCAATGGAGAAGTAGTGGGCTTTGCTGTCGTTGTTGCTGCTGGTTTTATTTATTAATTTTTTCCCTTTTTTTTTTAATCCCTGACTTTCTTCCTGGCATTATAAGAATCTACTCCAAGCATATCTTGTATCATTCCTCTGTCAGTTCTAGAATCAATTATTTCTCAAAAAAACTCAGGATCCTTCTACTGGAGAATAGAATTGGAGAGCAAGAATTGGGTGCTAGGTATGCTTTTTGCTATTGGGGTAACATTTCCTCATGCGTTCTGTAATAGTCTGTACTTGCACTGCTATAAAGAATTACCTGAGACTGGGTAATTTATAAAGAAAAGATGTTTAATTTGCTCACAGTTCCACAGTCTGTACAGGAAGCATAATGGCTACTATGGAGGCCTCAGGAAACTTTCAATCATAGCAGAATGTAAAGGGGAGGCAGGCACATCTTAAATGACCAGAGCAGGAGGAAGAGAGACCAAGTGAGGAGGTGCTACACACTTTTAAACAACCGGATCTCATGAGAACTCACTCACTATTTTGTACCAAGGGAGATGGTATTAAACCATTCATGAGAAATCGACCCTCATAATTCAATCACCTCCCACTAGGCCCTACCTTCTACACTGGGGAATATAATTCAACATGAGATTTAGATGGGGACAGACATCCAAACCATATCACTTTCTAAACTTACAGAATAACTAACCCATATGTATACACATATATGTATAAATATTTCTATATGATGTATCCCCTATAGATATATTGACCTAAACATGAGTTTTTATTATGTCTCCAACTCTAATATAGTACCATTTAGATAATTTTAGCATTCTCTCCTTGCCTTACTCTCAAATTGCCACTGTAAGACTAGGAAATCTTGATCCCACTATTCACAATCTGTTTACCTAAATCTTTAATTTCTTTCATTAGAACTTTGAAGTTTTTAAGTAGAACTTCTACATATTTTGTTAAATTTATACCTATGGATTAATTTCATTTTGGGCTACTATTTTTAATGTCCTAAATTTCAAATTATCTTGATTTCAAATTATCATTCATTACTGGTATATATGAAAGCAATGAACTTATATATGTTACCCCTGTACCATGTGACTTTGCTATGATCACTTATTAGTACCAAGAGAGTTTTTATTGATTCTTTGATATTTACTACATAGACAATCATGCCTTCTATGAAGAAAGACAGATTTATTTCTTCATTCTCAAGCTGTATACACTTTATTTCCTTGTTCTATCTTATTGCATTAACTAAAGCTTTCTGTATGATGTTGAATGGGAGTTATGAGAAGGGACATTCCTGACTTTTTCCTAATCTTAGGAGGAAAGTAGCTAGTTTCACACTGTTAAAAATGAAGATGATAACTACAGGGTTTTTGCAAATGTTCTTTATCATGTTAAAGTTCCCCTGTATTTTGTTTGCTGAGATTTTTAAAAATGATTATTCAGGGTTGGATTATGTTGCATATTTTTGCTACATCTATTGATATAGTCATGAAATTTTTGTTCTTTAGTCTATTGATGTGGAGGATTATATTAACTGAATTTCTGGTATTGAATTACTTTTCATATCTGGAATAAATACCATTTTCCTGTAGTATATAATTCCTTTTATACAGTGTTGGATTCAATTAGCTAATGTATCATTGAGGATTTTGCATCTATTATTAGAGATACTGGTTTGTGGTTTTTCTTTCTCATAGCATTTTATGCATGTGTGTGTTTCAATAAGAGTAATGCTGGCTTCAAAAATGAATTAGGAAGTATTCCCTGTCTTGTAATTTTGTGGAGGAAATTGTAAATAATTGGTATAATTCCTTTCTTAAATGTTTGATAGACTCCATCAATGAAATAATCTGAGCCTTCTGTTTCATTTTAAAAGGTTATTAGTTACTAATTGCATTTTAATTTCTTTAATTGATATAGACCTGTTTGTATAATTAATTTATGTTTTTGTCAGTTTTGGTGGTCTTTCAAGGAATTGGTCTATTACAAATAAGTTATCAAATATGGAGGTCTATAGTTATTGCTTTATTTTCCTTTAATGTTCCTAGAGTCAGCATTGATAACCACTTTCCATTTTTGATTTTAATAATATGTATCTGCTCTATGTTTTTTGGTAGCCTAGCCAGAAACTTACCAATTTAATTAATTGTTTCAACAACCAGTTTTTTGTTTCATTTATATAATCTCTTGTTCTTCATGTTTTCAATTTTATTGATTTCTGCCCTAATTTGTTTTCTGCTTACTCTAGACTTACATTATTCTTTCTCCTCTAGTTCACTCTATATACATATTTATTTGTTTATTTATTTTGAGACAAGTTCTCATTCTCATCCAGGCTGGAGTATAGTGGTGCAAACAGGCCTCCCTGTAGCCTCCACCTGCTGGGCTGAAAGGATCCTCCTACCTCAGTCCCCCAAAGTAGCCAGGATTATAAGCATGTGCAACCAAACCTGGCTATTTTTTTTTCTTTCAGAGATGGAGTTTTACTATGTTGCCCAGCCGTTCTCAAACTTTTGGGCTCAAGCGATCCTACTGCCTTGGCCTCTCAAATTGCTACCATTACAAGTGTGAGTCACTGTGCCTGGCCCACCATGTATAAGTTTAGATTAATGATTTTACACCTTTCTCCTTTCTAATATATGCATTTAATGCTATAAATTTTCTTCTCATGACTGTTGTCTTTATATTTCACACATTTTTTAAAGTTGTATTTTCACCAACTGAAATGTATTTTTAATGTCTATAATTTGTGTTGACATAATCGTATATATTTACAGGCTTCACATAAAATTCTGTATGTGCCTAGAATGTGTAATGATCATGTCAGGGTATTCAGGGAATCTATCACCTGAGTATTTATAATTTCTGTGTTGAGTACATTTCAGGTCCTCTCTTCTAGCTATTTTGAAAAAAAGAAAAGAAGAATACATTGTTGGTAACTATAGTCACCTGACTCTGCTATGAAACATTAGAACTTATTCTTTCTATCTATACTTTAACCATCCTGTCTTCATCCCTGCTACACCCAATATATGCCCTTCCTATTTCTGGTATCTGTCATTTCACACCCAACCTCAATGTGATCAACTTTTCAAACACCCACATATAAATGAGAACATGCAATATTTGTCTTTCTGTACCTGAGTTATTTCACTTAGTAACTTCAGTTCCATCCATACTGCTGCAAACAACATGATTTCATAAGTTTTTATGGTTGCATCGTATTTTACTGTATATGTGTACCACATTTTCTTTATCTATTTGTCTGTTGATAGACACAAGTTAACTCCTTATTGTTGCTACTGCTATTAGTGCTACAATAAGCGTGGGAGTGATGTTTCCCTTTAATATATTAATTTCGTTTCCTTTGGATAAATACCCAGAAGTTGGATAGCTGAATTGTATGGTAGTTCTATCTGTAATTTTTTTGAGAAATCTTCATACAGATTTCCATAGTGGCTGTACTAATTTGTATTCCCACCAGCAGCATACAAGCATTCACTTTCTCTACATCCTTACCAACATCTGTTACTTTTTGTCTTTTTAATACTAGCCATTCTAACTGAAATAAGGTGATATATCTTTGTGGTTTTAATTTGCATTTTCCTGATAATTAGCGATGTTGAACTTTTTTTCATATACCTGTTGACCATTTATATGTCTTCTGACAAATGTCTATTCATATTCATTGACTATTTTTAATAAAATATTTTAGTTTTTTTTAACTGTTGATTGTTTGAATTTTTTTATATATATCCAGATAGTAGTCGCATGTCAGATGAATTGTTTACAGATAATCTCTCCCTTTAAAGAGGTTATAACTCTATGCTGTTGATCTTATTTTTTTTTTTTTTTTTTTTTTGGCTGTACAGAAGCTTTTCAGTTTAATATAGTCTCATTTGTCTATTTTTGTTCTGTTTTCTGTGTTTTGAGTTCTTGGCCATAAAATATTTGCCTAGACTAGTGTCCTGAAGTGATTTTCTCTGGTTTTCTTCTAGTCATTTTATAGTTTCAGTTCTTAAATCTAAGTCTTTAATCCATCTTTGTAGGGGTTCGTTCAGTGTGGTGGAATAAATTATAAAAGAAAAATTATAGAGAAAAGGACACAAACAACCTTCTTGGAAAGCCAGAGGTTTTTGCAAAAGCCTGCAGCACCTGGTATTGCCAGGCGTCCTCCCATCCAAGTCCTCCCAGGCCCAACCCTGCTTAGCTTCCAAGATCAGATGAGATTGGGTGCATTCAAGGTGGTATGGCTGTAGATTTAGTTAGGGCTGTCTTGAGGTTCTGTAATAAATAAACAGAGTAAGCTGAATCACTAACAATATTGATGGGCTGAGTGGAAAAAGTTTCCAAGGCCAATATCAGAGCTCTGATCTCAGCTCTCAGAGTGCTAGTCAGTCCAGATCGAGTGAGGGAATTATGTGGTCTTCACCAAACAGCTGCTTTTCCATTTTACCAGATCCTTCACTAAACAGTGTTAAAGTGTTATAAAAGGGGGTATGGATTATTTTTGTAGGCAAAACCACAGAATTATGAGATAAGAACTGAAGGAGCTTGTCAGCAGAAAGGATATAATGTCTATAGCCTGTGTAATCAGAGAGTGCTATTTGCAAGTCCGTAGATAATGACAATACTGCTTCGAATTGCCTTTTACTTAGAGGAATCCTGAGTAAAAACCTTTCAGTCTTCCAAAAAGTTTGCATCCTTTTCTCTATAATTTTTCTCTTATAATTTTTCCCACTACCCTTACTGAACCCCTACATATCATGAGTTGATTTTTGTTTATAGTGAGAAATAGGGGTCTGGTTCCTTTTTTCAATATATGTTTATCCAGTTTCCTCAGCACTGTTATTGAAGAAACTGTCCTTTTCTCAATGTATGTTCCTAACAGCTTTTTCAAAGATCGGTTGCCTGCAAATATGTAGATTTATTTCTGAGTTCTCTATTCTGTTCCATTAGTCTATGTGCCTATTTTTATACTAATACTATGCTGTTTTGTTTACCATAGCTTTCTAATACATTTTGAAGCCAGGAAGGTGATGGTTCCAGGTTTGTTCATTTTACTCACGATTGCTTTGGCTGCTCTGGCTCTTTTTTGGTTTTATATAAATTTTAGAATTTTTTTTTTATTTCTCTGAAAAATGGCAATGATATTTTTATAAACATTGTTTGATTCTGTAGATTGCTCTGGGCAATATGACAAACAATATTATTTCTTCCAATTCATGAACATGGAATGTCTTCTCATTTGTTGGTGTCCTCTTCAATTTCTTTCATCAGTGTTTCATAGTTTTTCTTATAGAGATCTTTCACCTCCTTGGTAATATATATTCATAAATACTTTCTGTGGCTATTTTAAATGTAATTGCTTGTTTGATTTCCTTTTTGGCTATTTTATGACTAGTGTATACAAATATCAGCAATTTTTGCATATAGATGTTGTATCCTAAATTTATTCATCAGTTATGACTTTTTTGTTTGTCATTTGGTTTTTCTAAATACAAGATCATGTTGTCTGCAAAGAGGGACAATTTGACATTCTATTTTTCAATTTGGATGACTTTTATTTTTTCTCTTGTCTGATTGTTTCAGCGAAGATTCCTGGTACTTTGTTGAATAATAACTGTGAAAGTGGGTATCCTTTTTAAGTTCCAGTTCTAGAGGAAAAGCTTTCAACTTTTCTTTTATCAGTATAATGTTAGCTATAGGCTTGTCATATATGGCCTTTATATGCATAGCTTATTGAGAGTTTTATCATGGAGAGATGTTGAATTTTATCAAATGCTTTTGTGTGCCTCTATTGAAATGATTATATAGGTTTTTTTCTTCATTCTGTTAATGTGAAGTATCACATTTATTGATTTGAAAATCACTTTTGCATCCCTGAAAATATGACATCTCCAAAGGAATGCTATAATTCCTCAGCCACAGACTGAAACAAAAAGAAATTCATAAAATTCTAAAACATATAAATCAAAATGTCAATACTCATGAAGCTCAGTAAGATAAAAGGAATTTTGAAAAACAATACAAAGAAATTGGAAAAACAAATAATATGAATGAGACACATGGGAGACTACAAAACAGCCAAATACTTGAATTATCTGTATTCCAGAAGGCTAAGATGTAACAAAAGGGCAAGAAAACCTGTTTAGTGAAGTAATAGATGAAAGGTTTTCAAGTTTAGCAAGAGATTTAGACATCCATATAAAAGAGCCTCAGAAATACCTAAAAAGATAAAATGCAAAATGGTCATCTTCAAGAGATATTATGGTCAAACCATCTAAAGTGAAAGACAGAAAGAAAATTCTAAAAACAGCAAGTAAGAAGTCTAATTTCCTATAAAGAAACTCTTATCAGACTAAGAGAGGATTCCAAAGAAGAAAACTTACATGCCAGGAGAGAATGGGATGAGGATGGTCTCGATCTCCTGACTTCATGATCTGCCAGCCTTGACCTCCCAAAGTGCTGGGATTATAGGCATGAGCCACTACACCAAGCCTATCACAGATTTTTTTTTATTATTATTCAAATGTTAGCTTTGTCTAAAATCAATGTATATATGCCAGATATTTTTTATTGATATTAGCATAGTATGTGTTTTACTATCCATTCACTTTTAATCTGTCTGTGCTTATATACAAATGGCTTTATTTATTTTTAAACTTATTTTTCAATTGCTTTATTACAGTATAATTGACATATGAAAAAGTATTGTTATGTAATGTATACAGCTTAATTTGTTTGGGGATAAGTATACATTCATAATATTATCAAACTATCATTTTCATATTAAGCCATGAACCTACTCATCTGCTCAAAGAGTTTCCTCCTGTCCCTTTAAAATCACTCATTTTCAGAATTTATATACTTGTGTATTATTTGTGTTTACTTTCTCATTCTCTGTCTTTAACTGGTGTGTATAGATCATCCATAATTAATTAATTATTGATATAGTTGCTGTAACACAGACATGTCTGTGTTACATGTCTATAACTGTTTTATATTCTTTTCACTTTATCCTTTGTATCTTTTGTTTTCTTCCTCTGTTTTACCACTGCTTTCCATTTTTTATTTGGCATGCTATATGATTTCACTTTCTCCTCAGCATATTAATTATACATCTAAAACATTTTTGGAGTAGTTGCACTAGAGTTGACATATATTTGGATTCAATCCAAGTTTACTTATAAATAACAATATACTGTTTCATGGGTGGTGCAGTTATTTTAAAACAGACTATTCCCCAATTCTCCTCTCTTATTATGGGTAACATTTCTGTCATTCATCTCACTTTTCCACATTTAAAATTACATAGTGCATATTTGAAATTATTATTTTGAATAATTATTTCTTCAAAATGAAGGAAAAATAAGTTTCTTTAACAAACAAACTGGATCTTGACATAATTAATTTCCAGCAGTACTGCAACAAATGTTGAAATAGCTTCTTAGGAAGACAGAAAATGATATAGGCCAGAAACACATATATACATAAGGTAAGGAAACATGGCAGAAAAAATAAACAAATAAAGGCAATTTGAACTTTAGGCAAACCTAACTTTTGCATTATAAGAATTATAAATGATTAAAAACACATTACATTACAATCAAGAAGCCACTTATTCAAGGAGATATAACAACCTTAAACATGTATGCACCTAACAATAGAGCATTAAATTCTATAATACTAATATTCTTACTAATGTTAACTTTGAGATCAATCAAGAGTAGAAAAAGTATTTTATTTTATTTTAATTTAACTTAATTTTATTTTTATAAATTATACTTTAAGTTCTGAGGAACATGTGCAGATATTGCAGCTTTATTACATAGGTATACAGATGCCATGGCAGTTTGCTGCCTCCAATGATGGTTTCCAGATTCATCCATGTTCCTGCAAAGGACATGAACTCATCTTTTTTTTATGACTGTGTAGTATTCCATGGTATATATTTACCACATTTTCTTGATCCAGTCTATAACTGATAGGCATTTGGTTAGGCATTCCAAGTCTGTGCTATTGTAAACAATGCTGCAATTAACATACATGTGCATGTTTCTTTATAGTAGAACAATTTATAATCCTTTGGGTATATACCCAATAATGGGATTGCTGGGTCAAATGGTATTTCTATTTCTAGATCCTCGAGGAATCACCACACTGTCTTGCACAATGGTTGAATTAATTTACAGTCTCACCAATAGTATAAAACTGTTCCTATTTTTCTACATCCTGTCCAGTATCTGTTGTCTCCAGATTTTTTAATGATCATCATTCTAACTGCCATGAGATGGAATCTCAATTTGGTTATGATTTGCATTTCTCTAATGACCAGTGATGATGAGCATTTTTCATGTTTCTTTGGCTGCATAAATGTCTTATTTTGAAAAGTGTCTGTTCATGTTGTTCACCCACTTTTTGATTTTTTTTTTAATTTTTTTAAATTCTTTGTAGATTCTGGATATTAGCCCTTTGTCAGACAGGTAGCTTGCAAAAATTTTTTCCCATTCTCTTGGTTGGTGGTTCACTCTAATGATTGTTTCTTTTGCTGTACAGAAGTGCTGAAGTTTAATTAGATTGCATTTGTCTATTTTGGCTTTTGTTGCCATTGTTTTTGTCATAAAGTTCTTGCCCATTCTATATCCTGAATGGTATTGCCTAGGTTTTCTTATAGGGTTTTTATGGTGTTAGGTCTTATGTTTAAATCTTTAATCCATTTGGAGTTAATTTTCGTATAAGGTGTAGTAAGTAAAGGGTCCAGTTTCTACTTTCTGCACATGGCTAGCTAGTTTTCTCAACACCATTTATTAAACAGAGAATCCTTTCCCCATTTTTAGTTTTTGTCAGGTTTGTCAAAGATCAGATGGTTGTAGATGTATGGCATTACTTCTGAGTCCTCTGTTCTGTTCCTTTAGCTGATATCTCTGTTTTGGTACCAGTACCGTGCTGTTTTGATTACTGTAGGCTTGTAGTATAGTTTGAAGTCAAGTAGCATGATGTCTCCAGCTTTGTTCTTTTTGCTTAGGATTGTCTTGGCTATGCGAGCTCTTTTTTTGTTTCCATATGAAGTATAAGGTGGTTTTTTCTAGTTCTGTGAAGAAGGTCAATGGTAGCTTGATGAGGATAGCATTGAAATTATAGATTACTTTGGGCAGTATGGCCATTTTCATGACATTGGTTCTTCCTAACCATGAGCATGGAATGTTTTTCCATCTCTCTGTGTCCTCTCTTATTTCCTTCAGCAGTGGTTTGTAGTTCTCCTTGAAGAGGTCCTTTGTTAGTTGTATTCCTAGATATTTTATTCTCTTTGTATCAATTGTGAATCAGAGTTTGCTTGTGATTTGGCACGCTGTCTGTTATTGGTGTATAGGAATGCTTGTGATTTCTGCACATTGATTTTATATCCTGAGACTTTGCTGAAGTTGCTTATCAGATTAAGGAGATTTTGGGCTGAGACAATGGGGTCTTCTAAATATACAATCCTGTTGTCTGCAAATAGAGACAATTTGACTTCCTCTTTTCCTGTTTGAATACCGTTTATTTCTTTTTCTTGCGTGATTGCTCTGCCTAAAACCTCCAATACTAGGTTGAATAGGAATGGTGAGAGAGGGAACCCTTGTCTAGTGCCAGTTTTCAATGCTTCCTGTTTTTGTCCATTCAGTATGATATTGGCTGAGTTTGTTCTAAATAGCTTTTATTATTTTGAGATAGGTTCCACTGATACACCGTTTACTGAGAGATTTTAGCATAAAGGGCTGTTGAATTTTTTCCAAGGCCTTCTCTGCATCTATTGAGATAATTATGTGGATTTTGTTTTTGGTTCTGTTTATGTGATGGATTACATTTATAAATTTGCATATGTTGAATGAGACTTGCATCCCCAGGTTGAAGCCTATGTGCTCATGATACATAAACTTTTTTGATATGCTGTCACATTCAGTTTGCCAGTATTTTATTGAAGATTTTTGCATCAAAGTTTATCATGGATATTGGCCTGTAATCTTTTTTTAGGTGTATCTCTGCCTGTTTTTGGTATCAAGATGATGTTGGTCTCATAAAATGAGTTAGGAGGATTCCCTCTTTTTGTATTGTTTGGAAGAGTTTCAGAAGGAGTGGTATCAGCTCTTCTTTGTACGTCTAGTAGAATTCACCTGTGAACCTGTCTGGACCTGGACTTTTTTTGGTTGGTAGGCTATTAGTTGCTTCCTCAACTTCAGCCCTTATTATTGGTCTATTCAGGGATTCAACTTTTTCCTGGTTTAGTCTTGGGAGGGTGTAAATGTCCAGGAATTTATCCATTTCTTCTAGATTTACTTGTTTATGTGCATAGAGGTGTTTGTAGTAATCTCTGATGGTAGTTTATATTTCTGTGGAATTGGTGGTAATATCCTGTTTATCTTTTTTTATAGCCTCTATTTGATTCTTCTCTCTTTTCTTTTTTATTGATCTGTCTAGTGGTCTATTTTGTTGATCTTTTCAAAAAACCAACCCCTGGATTTATTGATTTTTTTGAAGGGATTTTTGTGTCTCTATCTCCTTTAGTTCTGCTCTGATCTTAGTTATTTTCTCTCTTCGGCTAACTTTTGAATTTGTTTGATCTTACTCCTTTAGTTTTTTAAATTGTGATGATAGTGTGTCAATTTTAGATATTTTCTCACTTCTCATGTGGGCATTTAGTGCTATAAATTTCCCTCTAGATAGTGCTTTACATGTGTCCCAGAGATTCTGGTATGTTGTATCTTCATTCCCATTGGTTTTGAAGAACATCTTTATTTCTGCTTTCATTTCATTATTTATCCAGTAGTTATTCAGGAGAAGGTTGTTCAGTTTCCACGTAGTTGTGCAGTTTTGAGTGAGTTTCTTAATTCTGAGTTCTAATTTGATTGCACTGTGGTCTGAGAGACTCTTTGTTATGATTTCCATCCTTCTGCATTTGCTGAAGAGTGCTTTACTTCCAACTATGTGGTCAATTTTAGAGTACATGTGCTGTGGTGCTGAGAAGAATGCATATTCTGTGACTTTTGGGTGGAGAGTTCTGTAGGTGTCTATTAGGTACACTTTGTCTAGATGAGTTCAAGTCCTGAATATGCTTCTTAATTTTCTGTCTCGTTGATCTGTTTAATATGGATAATGAAGTGTTAAAGTCTCCCATTATTATTGTGTGGGAGTCTAAGTCTCTTTTTGGGTTATTAAGAATTTGCTTTATGTATCTGGGTGCTCCTGTATTGGGTGCATATATATTTAGGAGAGTTAGCTCTTCTTGTTGATCCATTTACCACTATGTAATGCCCTTCTTTGTCTCTTTTGACCTTTGTTGGTTTTAAGTCCTTTTTATCGGAGAGTAGGATTGCAAACCCTGCTTTTTTTTTGCTCTCCATTTTCTTGGTAAATCGTCCTCAATCCCTTTAATTTGAATCTATGTGTGTCTCTGTATATGAGATGGGTCTCCTTAATATAGCACACTGATGGTTCTTGACTTTTTATCCAATTTTCCAGTTTGTGTATTTTTATTGGGGCATTTAGCTCATTAAAATTTAATATTGTTATTTGTGGGTTTGATCCTGCCATTTTTATACTAGCTGGTTGTTTTGCCAGTTAGTTGATGCAGTTTTTTCATTGTGTAGATTTTCTTTACCATTTGATCCATTTTTGCAGTGGCTGGTGCTGATTGTTCCTTTTTATGTTTAGTGTTTCTTTTAGGAGGTCTTGCAAGGGAGGCCTGTTGGTGACAGAATCTCTCAGCAATTGCTTGTCTGTAAAGGATTTTATTTCTCCTTCATGTACGAAGCTTAGCTTGGCTTGATATGAAATTAGGCGTTGAAAGTTCTTTTCTTTAAGGATGTTGAATATTGGCCCCCACTCTCTTCTGGCTTGTAGAGTTTCTGCCAAGAGATCTGCTGTGAGTCTAATGGGCTTCCTTTTGTGGGTAACCTGACCTTTCCCTCTGGCTGCCGTTAGCATTTTTTCCTTCATTTCAGCCCTGGTGAATCTGATCATTATGTGCCTTCGGGTTGCTCTTCTTAAGGAATATGTTTGTGGCATTCTCTGTATTTCCTGGATTTAAATGTTGGCCTGCCTTGCTAGGTTTGGGAAGTTCTACTAGATAATATCCTGAAGAACGTTTTCCAGCTTGGATTTATTTTCCCTGTCACATTCAGGTACACCAATCAAACTTAGATTAGGTCTTTTCACATAATACCATATTCTTGGATGTTTTGTTTATTTATTTTCACTCTTTTTTTCTCTAATCTTGCCTTTTCATTTTATTTCATTGGGTTGATCTTCAATCTCTGATATCCTTTCTTTTGCTTGATAAATTCGGCAATTTAAACTTGTGCACTCTTCACAAAGTTCTCGTGCTGTGCTTTTCAGCTCCATAAAGTTGTTTATGTTCTTCTCTAAGCTGGTTATTCTTGTTAGCATTTTTCTAACCTTTTCTTAAGGTTCTTAGTTTTTTTCCATTGCATTAGAAGTTTCCTAATACCCACCTTCTAAAACCTGCTTCTGTTAGTTTGTCAAACTAACTTTTCATCCAGTTTTGTTTCCTTGCTGGTGATGCTTTGTGATCCCTTTCAGGAGAAGAGGCATTTTGCCTTTCAGTGATTTCATCCTTTATGTGTTGGTTTCTTCCCATCTTCCTGGATTTATCTACCTTTTGTCTTTGAAGTTGGTGACTTTCAATGGGGTCTCTGAGTGGATGGTGTTTTTCTTGGTGTTGAAGTTATGAATTTCTGTTTTTTAGTTTTCTTTCTAACAGTCAGGCCCCTCTGCTGCAAGACTGCTGGAGGTCCAGTCCAGATCCTGCTTGCCTGGGAATCAACTGTGAGGGATGCTGAACAGCAAGGATTGCTGCCTGTTCCTTTCTCTGGTAGCATCATCCCAGATGGGTACCCACCAGATGTCAGCCAGAGCTCTCCTGTATGAGGTGTCTCTTTGGATATACAGGGGTCCAGGAGCCACTTGAGGAGGCAGTCTGTCCCTTATCAGAGCTCAAGTGCTGTGCTGGGAGCTCCGTTGCTCCCTTCAGAGCTGCTGGACAGGGGTGTTTAAGTCTGCTGCAGGGGAACTCACAACCGCCCCTTTTCCTAGGTGCTCTGTCCTGGGAAGGTGGGGCTTTATTTATAAGTCCCTGATGGGCTGCTGCCTTTTTTCAGAGATGCTCTGCCCAGCAAGGAGGGAGCCTAGTCACAGTCTGCCTGCAGAGTAGTTGCTGAGCTGCCACTGGCTCTGCCCACCTGTTTTGTAAACTTCCTTGTGATTTTGTTTACACAGGTAAGGTTAGAACTGCCACAGTAATGGCAGACTGCTTTGGGAATGGTGGACTTCATTGGTAATGGCAAAAGTCCTTCCCCCGACAGGCTCAACTGTCCCTGGTTGAACTCAAACTGCTGTGCTGTCTGTGAAACTCAAGCCATTGGGTTTCAATTTGCTGGTCTTTGTAGGGGTGGAACCCACTGAGCCCGATCATTTGGCTCCCTGCCTTCTGCCCCCTTTTCTTCAGGGGAATGGGGGGCTCTGTCTCACAGACATTCCAGGCAGCAACTAAAACAGCCACCCAGATTTGTGCTGTAAACCCTCAGCACTGACTGAATGGTCACCCAGTCATGTTCTGGAAATCTGCGGTGCTTGTTGGCCTGACAGGAGTCTTCTGGTCTGTGGGCTGTAAAGACCATGGGAGAAGCTCAGTATCTAAACCAGAGTGTTGGAGTGGCCAAAAATATCCCAGAAGGCCTTGGATGGGTGGGTGGGGTTCCTCCAGCCTTTGTGCTTCCCAGTTGAGGCAGCACCCTACCTTGCCTCTGTTTGCCCTCCTTGGGCTACACCCACTGTTTAACCACTCCCATTGAGAGGAACCTGGTACCGTGGTTGGAAATGTGGAGATCACTTGCCTTCTGTGTTGCTCTCCCTGGGAACTGTCCTCCAGAGGTGTTAAAATTCAGCCATCTTGGCAGAAGTCCTAACCTTCATTTACTTTTCTCAGGATCCATTTTGTTTGTCTAAGAAACTTTGTGTTTCTCCTTTATTTTGAAGAATAATTTCACTGAGTATATAATTCTAAGTTGATAATACTTTTCAATACTTGAAATTTTCCAATTTTCTTGGTTGCATTGTTTCTGACAAAGAGTTTTCTGTAATTCTTATTCATTTTCCTTCTTATGCATTTCCTCCTTTATTTAGTTCTTGCCATCTTTCAAGATTTTCTGTCTTAGTTTTTGTCACCTTCAATATGATATGCTTATGTGCAGATTTTTCAATATTTGTCCCATTTGGCATTCTCTCAGCTTCCCAGATATATGAATTGACATCTGTTATTAATTTTACAAAGTTCTTAGATGTTATTATTTTCGTATTTCTTCAATTCTATCTCCTCCTCCTCTTTCTTCTTTTCTTCCTTTCTTTCTTCTTTCTCTTTCGCTCCCTCCCTCTTTCTTTCTCTCTCTCTCTTTCTTTCTTTCCTCCATCTTTCTTTTCTTTCTTTCTTTTCCTCTTTCCTTCTTTCTCTTTCCCTCCCTCTCTCCCTCCCTCCCCCTCTTTCTTTTCTTTCTTTCTTTCTTTCTTTCTCTTTTCTTCTTCTTTCTTTCTTTTCCTCTTTCCTTCTTTCTCTTTCCCTCCTTCTCTCCCTCCCTCCCCCTCTTTCTTTCTTTCTTTCTTTCTTTCTTTCTTTCTTTCTTTCTTTCTTTCTTTTCTCCTCTTCACCTTCTCCTCCTCCTCCTTCCTTTTTCTCCTCTTCCTCCTCTTATTCCTCCTCCTCCTCTTTCTACTTTTTCTCCTCCTCCTCTTCCTTCTCCTTCTCTCAATTACATATATTTTGCACATTTAAACATTTCTCCAGAGTTCCTACATATCATGCTGTACCTTTTTCATTATTTTTTCTCGTTTTATTTCACTTTTGGACATTTATTTTGACATATATTTTAGCTTGCTGATTATTTCACCAGCTGTATATACACTGTTGAGGAGTCAATGGAAGCCTTTTTATTCCCTTTTCTGAGCAATTTTTTATTACATTAATGTAGATTATTTTTAATTGTATTCAGGTATTTAATTCAGATTGTTATTGTCTAATGCTATTTTGATATGGCCTAGGATTTGATGCTACATAAGATTTACTAACTACTCAGTAATATATTACTTGGATTTGAAAGAACCCAGGTTCAAGTTCCTTCATTTACTTAGTTGATTAAATCATGTGACTTCCATGAGCCTTCATTTGGTAACTTTGAAAATGGGAATAATAACACTAGTCAGATATATTCTACACTGCTATCATATGGACCAAAGGGATTGTGGATTACAATCACAACCATTTCTGCTGACATGTATATAGAAAACAATTTCTTTGAAGAAAAGCCCTACCTTTGTCCATTTTCTAATATCTGCATTAGATAAGCTAATAAATATAGTCACTATAAAAACCTCCTTATTATTATTAGTTCCATATGAGAACTGTTGCTGAAAAAATGTTTCATAACTTTTTATTGAATATACATGATTATAAATTATCAAATCATTGAAAATTACCTTAAACTGGAAAAAATGCATTTTTACTCATGTAATAAAAATAATGCATTTTTACTCATGTAATAAATTTTACTCATGTAAAATTCCTATGTCCATCTCTTTTATTTTTGAGATGAAGTCTTGCTCTGTCACCCAGGCTGGAGTGTAGTGATGCAGTCTCATCTCACTGCAAACTCTGCCTCCCAGGTTCAAGCAATTCCCCTGTCTCAGCTTCCTGATTAGCTAGGATTACAGGTGTGCACCACCATGCCTCACTAATTTTTGTATTTGTTGTAAGTCAGAGTTTCACCATATTGGTCAGGTTGGTCTTAAACTCCTGAGTACAGGTGATTCCCCTGCCTCAGCCTCCCAAAATGCTGGGATTACAGGTGTGAGCCACCACACTCGGCCTCCTATGTCCATTTCCAAATAGGTACTGCATTTGTTTCTTAATGTAAAGAATGAATGAATATGTATTATTTTGTGAAACATAGCTCTTTTTAAATGGACACAATTGAAAAATAAAGTTCTTATAGTTCTTCATACATCAGAAAATTTTGTATTTTTCCTACAAAATTTATTTTTTTCTTCAGAATTGATCTTGACTATAGAACAAGTGTTTTAGCAATAAGTATGATGAAAAAACTAGACCAATGGTTTTTAAAACAATTTCAACTTGTTTGTTTTTAAATAAAAATAGTTCAGTGAATTTGTCTTCAGGTGCACAATTCTTAATTATGGTGTTGAGTTTCAACCAATTTGAATCTATTAGAAAAATAATACAAGAGCAGAATTATTTAAATTCAGTCTTTGCTTCATTTTTCGATACTATTATAAGAACTAATTTAGTTGTTTACATATTTTAATTTTATTATTAATTAAAATATTTTATATGGTGTTAAAATATAGGGATGGTGATGAATATCCATTTTTGTTTAATGTGTGCTTTCCTTGTAATGTAGAATCTTTATGTTTAATTTATCTTCTGTTTTGTTTATGTTTATGTCACCATTTAATTTTGCAGAGTTATTTAATCTGGAAGGACTTTGGAGATGATTGGTAGACTTTAATTTTGGAATCTAGTAGAGAAATCAATACTTCAATACAAATGTGTGAAGTAGTTTCAATAAAATAATAAAAGTTAGGTCTCCATGCACTGAAAAGTTACATTCTATTAAAGGAAAACTCAGTCATCCCCAGAGGAAGTATAAGGCAAATGACTTTTTGCCCACTGGATAAAACTCATAATTTTGAATCAGTGCTTATCTTTTTACTAACAATCAATCCAGCAACCTTATTAAGACAGGTGTGATGAAATGTTAAATTTGACTATTTGAGTTTCTCCTCTTTTTCATAGTTTTATCACTTTAACATGTGACACCTATGTGTTTATTATTATTATTAAAAGACATAAATGCTTTATTGAAAATGTTTCCCTAAACATGAGAAAAGGTAAAAGTTTGATACATGTATACTTCTTTCTATTTGCATATGCAAGTACCAGGGAAATTAACATTGTTTATGGTCTATAAACCATAATACATGTGGAACAATTGGTTGTAGACAAGATAATCTCTCTATTAAAACAGGTATTGTATATTTTTATCTTTGAGAATAACAGTCTTCAATGACATTTTGAAATTTTATTTTTTTAATCAAATTTTCTGCTAGTATACTTAATACTCAATTTTAGAGGTCGACATTGTTTTTATAATAAATAGAGTAACCAGCATGTAATAACATTAAAACTACATTAATGCTTTAAACAGAGCTACTTTTTTCCAGAAAACATTCTTTATTTTTCCTTCGAGTATTGAAATAAAGATAAACGTCTGTAACAATCCACACTTTTATTTCTTTCAATAACAGTAAAAAGATAACTAGAGAATTTCATTAGCACTTCTTCAAATATAAGATTTTTCTCTGACCTCCCTTCCCATAGTAATTTTAATTTTGCCTGAGGGAAGAATGAAAAGATTTTTCTGTTTTAATTCTATTTTAACAACTTTGTCCAAAGACAAATGTTGATGTTTCTTTTACTATTCCTAGTTTAAATAATATGATTGAAGTTACTATTTGTCAATAAATGGTTCCTTTAATATGATGATCTTTATGTTTGTCTGTATAATTAACAAAAAAACCTTTCTCATACTCTGAAAATAAACTGAACTATGCTGTGCTGTTCCAACAGTTCTCTAAGCTGATTTATTTTTTAATTTGGATTTTTGCATATATTCAAATTCCAGAATGGAGAGGCTCATAGAAATAATGAGCATTGCACTGAATGTTGCAGAATATTATATAGTTGGATTAACAAAGAGAGAGGAACCATTTATACATTATTTAATCATTTGTAATTTATGTAATCATTTGTAAATATGTGTAATTTTAATATATTACATATGTATGTAATATTTGTAAATATATGTAATCATTTGTAATTTCTGATGACTCTCAAGAAGTGGGTTAGATAAAATATCTTTAGTACTGATTTTCTAATGTTGTACATAATACACTAATTACCTTGCAGCAGTGAGGGCATTCAGTGCTGGGACCTTTCCCAGGCTCTGAGCCTCACTCTTTCAATGTGCACTGCCGGTCTATTAGCCATTAACTGTGTCTCAAACAGCAACTGCCAGCAACTGCAAACATCCGGCCTCTGGTGAGAGGTATAAAGAGCCAATTGATAGGAGCAAACTTCAGGATGCCTAGAATTGCCAGGACAATAGCAATTTCATTCTTTGAGATTTAATAGAGAACACAAGTAAAGGAAAAACAGAAAATACTATTGTCCTTATGTAATATGCCATTTTAATTTGACATAATTGCACAGATTAGTTTTAATGTGACTTTTCAAAAAATTCCTGGACAATGGCTATTTCATTCCACAAGTTAAAAATTATTTAATGGAAAACATAAATATAAAATAAGAAATTAAGAAAAAATCCTTGTTGTTGAACTCATTTAACATTCCATTTCAGTTTGACACAATTCCACAAATATTTTTCATGTGACTTTTTTCTAAACTTAGTTGTTTTTTTTTTTTAATTCAAGTGTCATTGTAGAAAATCTTAACGTATTTGACAAGATGTTTAATAAACAATCAAGTCGAACTTATAGAAGACTGGAGATTTTTGATGTATCTGTTTTCTCCTGGTCAGAAAGCAGCTAAAGAGTTATGTAGCTTTAAAGTTAGCAGGTAATTAAATAGATAAATAAAACTGCTTTTTACAACTGTGGCTTAATGCTCTTTAAGTATTACTCATTGGTTGTTCTTCCTGTTTCCTGATCCGTTCTAAACTTCCATTATCTCTGGATGACTTCCCGGCTATGATTACTTAAATTATATCCCTAATTCAAAATGGTAAAATATTTTGATTATGTTATTATCTCTAACAACATATTAAATCATAATGTAATACAGTCTTACAATTTTTGAATGAACTATGAAAATGTTAGGAAAAAAGACAATCTTCATTTATTAAAATAAATATAACTACAGAATATATATTTAAAAAAAAATTGGTATTCTCTTTCTATTAAGCAAAATTTAAAAACAAACAGTGAATTGTGGTTTGTACCAATGTTATGTTTCTTAAGTCTAACTGTTGTGACTAAGTAAAACATAGTATTGCATGAGATGCTACACTTAGCTATGAAATTGCTGAAATTTGTTCATTGCGTTTGTGTCCCATTTAACTAGAATCTAACTTTGGTGTATCAGTGTATTTGGTGCCCAGCCACTTGGGTAGGCATATGAAGACGGGAGAAATATGATAACCAGAAGATGTGTTTTGCCAACAATTAACTTCTAGTTATTTGATGTGAAGAGTTGGTTGATTTAAATGGTTTCTTTCTTTTTCAACCATGAACAGAGTTTAACCTCCTTTTTGTTACATTTGTGGTAGATAGAACCAAAAAAAAATCCCTGAAATAAAAAATAAAAAAACAACCTGTATTATATTATTTTAAATATATTCTCAATATTTAATTTGAGATATTATTGGACTGTTCAAGATTTTATAATATATTTTCTGAGTATTAATTCTAAAAGATAGCTTTTACATGATATAATAATTACTGCAGAGGAAGAAGACCATGGATATAAACTAAACAAAAATATATCTGTCCTTAAAGCTAGAGAGGGTTAGAAAATAGAAGAAAAAGATTAGAAGAAAGGAAAATGAAAATAACAAATGAAAACTGTACATTGTTGATGGAAAACATCTCTCAAAGCATTTCCTTTTTCAGGCTGTACATGCTAAGGGGAAAAATGTTATGTAAGTATTCTAGTAACTGCAACAAGATTTGGCTACATCTCTAAAATTTAGAGAAGTAGAGCTATAACTTTTTATTTTCTCCATAGAATACCTCAAACATTCTATACTCTAAAATATGTATAAATAATGCAATCCTAATGATTGTCTCTGTCTTTTTTCACAAATCAAAAACTTCTCTTGGTAATACTATTTCCTTCTCCATGTAGCCCATGTGCCATTGATTGTCTCCTAATGTTCATAAATGAATAACTTTTATATTCATTTTTAACAAGCAATAGAAAATGTGATCATTTCAACAATTAGATTAGCTCATATATTAAACTTTTAAATTTGATGAATGTCAGTTGTTAAATGATCAGGGATCAACAATTTGTGGCTCAGAGATCAAATGTAATCTACCAGCTATTTTGTATAACTTATAAACTAACATAACTTCTGAAATTTTTAAATGAAGAAAGACAAAAGGAAAATGGAATTTTGCAAAACATGAAAATTGGCCAGGCACAGTGGCTCCCACCTGTAATCCTAGCACTTTGTAAGGCCAAGGCAGCCAGATCACTTGAGGTCAGAAGTTTGAAACCAGCCTGCCCAATATGGCGAAACCTTGTCTCTACTAAAAATACAAAAATTAGCTGGGCATGGTGGCACATGCCTGTAATCCCAGACACTTGGGGGGCTGAGGTGGGAGAACCAATTAAACCAGGGAGGCAGAGGTTGCAGTGAGCCAAGATGGGGCCACTATACTCCAGCCTGGGTGAGAGAGCGAAACTCAGTCTCAAAACAAAACAAAACATGAAAATCATATGAAATTGAAATTACGGTGTCCGTAAGGTTTTATTAAAACACATGCATAACCATTTCTTTAGCTATTGTGTTAAAATTCTTTCACATTACAAAAGAAGAATTTAGTAGTTGCTACAGGGACTACATGCCTGCAAATTCTAATATATTTGTTATCTATTGCTTTTATGATCTGTCCCTTTTACAGAAAATTTTGCTGATTACCAGTTTAGATAAATATATTGTGAATGTGGACATTAAACTGTTGTTTGATGGCTTGTTGATTTATCCACTAAACATATACAGATATACTTTCTTGTGTAATGCCTTTTAGAATATATTTTATTAGTTTCTAGGGCTATATTTTTGGGGACATAAAATACTATTCTTCTTGCTTTTAAGTAAAATAAAATTAAATATGCATGAGTGTTAGAAATCTTCTAAAAGTTTAAGAGAATGAGACCAACTAATGATAATAATACCTTCAAATTTTAGAAAAGTTTAAGGGTATAATTCAAAATGTATAACCACATATTTAATATCACTTGATTCCAACAGAATTTATTGAAGTAAACAAATCAGATATCATGTCTGGATGATATAAATATACACATTGACTGAAAAGTTATGACTTTTCAAGATAAAGCATCAGAGGTAAAACTTCACTATGGTATTTTAATTAGGCAGTAAAAAATCTTGCAGTTGGATTCAATAGAGAGACATTGAAAAAATAATACACAGGAGAGGCAACACTTCTAGAAATAAAATAGCACTAAGTGGAGGTACAAAGATTTGTTAGGCAAATAATAAATAATACACAAGTATTATAAGTGTCATGTTTAAATATCAGTACTTGTAAAATGATAATAGTTTCAATGGCAAGTGTGACTATTAGAATTATTAATACAAATTTGAAATTAAACCACTTAAATATAGCATACAATCGCCAATTCAGATAAAACAATTAAACTGGGATACTCTGCATTTGCTAACTGTGGGAAGAATAAACATAGTATATGGTGCTGGAGGATGACAGAGAGTGGGGGTCCTGAATGCTAGACAGTTGTTTAGGTACTATATGTCCATAACATTTTACTCAAAACCTTTTGTGACTTTTTTCTTTTGTTTTATTTCTTGTCATTTTATTTCTGGTCTTCATTTCTTTCTTTTCCTCTTTCTTTTTTTCTTTTATTGTTCTAGTTTTATTTTTGTGATTGCTGTTACTATGGTACATATGAAGTATATTAAATGCATAGCACACAAATGAACTTGGAGGCAACACCTTATGACCAAATATGAACATACAAATATTCATTCTGAGTGGAACAAAATGACTAAATAGTCTAAATCCAGTATAGGCCAGGCATTACTTTTAAATGAATTTGTTCCAAACTTACACATTTTTTCCCTCTCTTTTCACAACTACTGGTATATTTGGATTATAAATAAGAAATCAAGAATTTATACTGAATTTTGGAGAAATATAAACTATTGAAGATTTTTGAGCAAAATTTTGGTAGCTTCTTTCTTAATTATTTCCTTTATTTTTGAATACAGAATAGAACTGAAGTGAGAGAACCTACAGGTAGAGAGAATAATCTATGAACTATCATATAATTTACACAAAGTGCTGTAGGCTTGAACTAAATACTAAAGATAGAAATGAGAGGAAGAAATTGATCTGAAGGAGACTGGAATAAATCTGACAAGATTTAATGTCCCATTCAATATACTTGTTGATGCACTTAAATCTCTATACACACAGATTGCACATTCTCAGAATAATGAATTTTAAAAATTTTAATATTTAAACTCTGCGATGAATATGGAAAGCTTATGAATGGAATCATTTAGTAACAAGTCAGATTACTAACGATAGCTTCAGAAAGATCTAGCCATGTGGCTGGTGTCAGCACAAATAAAAAATAATTATCTTAAGTCCCTACCATTAGGTTAAACACTTATAAATAGTAAGTGTTAAATAAAAGTTTATTTTAAATAAAAATTTAAAAATGACATCAGATATGGGTGAGGATGGGGAGAAAAGTTTATTTTAAATAAAAATGAACTTTTATTTAACACTATTTTACTCATGTGTGAGACAGAGGATACAAAGATCAAAAAAAGATAGTCTCTCTCTTTTTTTCTTTTTTTTAAAAAGCCACAGTATTGGAGAAATAAATATATACACATAATCTCAATTTAGGGTAATAAATGGCATAGCAGTTGAATGTAAAAGACAGAAAAGGTAAAGGGAAAAAATGGTAAATTCTTTCTGGCACCTCTAATTACAGAGTAGGGAGAGTGAAAACCAGAAACATTTAGATTAAAAAAAAATACAGTTGAACTGAATCCAAAAGAATGATTTCTAGATAGAAAGGAGAATAAATACTGTTTGCACACATAGAGACCTGCAGAAAATCACAAGGTACATAGAGGGACCGAGTAACTTAAAGCATGTGGACTGTGAGTTAAGGTTAAGAGAGAGCCAAAGATAAAACTGGAGAGAAAGGAAAGGTCAAGGTTAAAAAAAGAAAAGAGAAAAGGTATACTTAAAAGCTCACTTTGGTTACTCTTTATAGGAAAGGATTGGATGGGGAGGGTGAAACTTTGTATCTTAGCATGAGTCTAGTATAAAAAAAACTATTCAGATATTGAGATAATGTATGTATTATGAAAGTGGAAGCAGAAATGAGTAGAAGGAGATGGATTCAAGAGCTATTTTGGAGTTAGAATCCATAGGAAATGTCAAATAAAAGATTTATAGAGGGACAGTTGAAAAAAACACATAGACTACCTTCCACATTGTAATTCCCTTTGCTTGGAGGACAGTTGATGTAAAAATCTCAAAAGAAATATAGAAAAAGACTGAGTTTGGAGTGGAAAATAATTAATGTAAGTTTAAAATTTTGAGTTTCAAACACCTGTCACACATATAGATAGAGGCCAAGATGGTATGTAAACAGAGGAACTGATATTATGAATATGATATGTGATAATCTAGAGCAAGTAGGTAGTAAAAACATGCTATTGATGCTGGAGCCATTGGATACTTCTTGCTTTAAAAAAGTAAACCTCAACCTAAACTTCATATTTTATTTAAATTTATCTCAAAATAGATCATCAAATGTAAAATGTAAAACTATAACATTTTTAGAAAAAAGAATAGAAATAGTCATCATCATCATCTAGCCTGAGGGAAAGGTTCTGAAACTTGACCCCAAAAATTATGTATTATAAAAAATGGATAAATTAAGTGCGTTGAAATTAAAATATTTTGCTCTACAAAAGACTATTAAGTGGACAAAAAGACAAGCTGTCGACTTGAAGAAAGTATTTGTAAACCATATATCCAAAAACAGAATAGTAACTAGAATATATAAAGATATGTCAATAGTATACAAAAGAAAAATCAAGTAGAAAATGGGCAAAAGACATGGCAGATAGTTAACTCAAAGAGTACATACAGATCAAGGTGCTCAACATTATTAGCCAGGAAAGAAACACAAGGTAAAAACTGCATTTCACTGCCAAAAAGCAGTCTGCATTATACAAAATTAATTAAAAAGTCACTCATGTCTGCAACTTTCTATTTTATTTGCTTCCATTGCAAATTGTTGGTTTTTGTGTCACTTCTCCATTTCTTTTTCAGGTTCCTCCCTTCTTCTTCTTCCCTAAATTGAATGTGACCACAATTCATCAATTAAAAAAGTTTATTTCTAAAATATTTCTTAGAGATTTTTTTTTAAAGGGAACACTTACATGCTGTTTGTGGGAGTGTAAATTAATTCAACCATTGTGAAAAGCAGTATGGCAATTCCTCAAACAACTAAAAGCAGAACTGCCATTTGACCCAGCAATCCCATTACTGGGTATATAACCAGAGGAATATAAAACATTCTACCATAAAGACACGTGCACACAAATGTTCATTGCAACACTATTCACAACAGCAAAAACATGGAATCAACTTAAATGTTCATTAATGATAGACTGGATAAAGAAAATATAGTACATATACACCATGGAATACTATGCAGCCATAAAAAAGAATGAGATCATGTTCTTGGCAGGAACATGAATGGAGCTGGAGGTCATTATCCTTAGCAAACTAACACAAGAACACAAAACCAAATACTGCATGTTAGTGGGAGATAAATGTTAAGACCACATGAACAAGTAGGGAAGAATGACACATGCTGGGACCTGTCAGATGGTGGAGGGTGGGAGAAAGGAGAGGAGGGAGAGGGTCAGGAAAAGTAACTAATGGATACTAGGCTTAATATCTGGGTGATTAAATAATCTATACAACAAACTCCCACTACACAAGTTTATTTATCTAACAAAACTGCACATGTACCCTTGAACTTAAGATGAAAGTTTTAAGAAAAAGAAAATGAGCATTTGTATATACAATTAAAAACATACATATTGCATACAATACATGTAGGAAAGAGATATATAATAAAAGAATTGGTATTTATATGATATATTTTAATGCCTTCAGAATACTTTGATATCTCTACTCATAGCCATAAGTATTCCCAAATGAAACTGAAGACATTCAAATGTGTGAAGTAAGTATTAAATAGGGTTATCAGAAAAGAACATTAAAGCAATCTTAAATGGTAATAAAAATAAAGATAATATCAAACTAATGAATCAAGTAATGCAATTAATAAAACATAAAGCCAGTAGCTGTTTCTTTATGAAAAAAAAAATGTTTAAGGTCAAATAGAAAAAAATCAATTATACCTCAGAAAAATATAATCATAGATTCTGAAAAGATTAAATGTAAGCAATATTAATTACAGCTTTAGTCCTTTGCATGAAAATTTCAGCCTCATCACAGTTTTACAAGAGAAAAAAACATACTAAAACTTAACAAGAGAAATTTAGGAAACTTGAACTCTGCACTAAACACAAAGATATGTGGCACAGGATCAGATTACTAGTAATCACTTTTAATTTCCCAATAATAGGTAACTGCTATATACAAATTGTGATATTAGTTTAACCTCTTATTATTCTCAAAGAATATCACACTTAGAAAACTGATAAATATTATACCATTATAGGGAAAATATATGCTCTTTGGAAAGTTGAAGTTACTAAATTGCATTCAGGGTAAATAATAATGACAAAATTTCCAACCGTGGGAAAGGTGAGCTGTTATTTTGAATTGTTGAAGAATCAAAAAGAGAGAGCAAGAAAAAAGTAACATAAGTTATTCCTGATTTATTTGATTCTCAATGTTAGCAAAATAGCGTGGAATATGTTTTCAATAGTCATACACATTATAGACAGTCATTGGCAATGTCTCTACACTTTCCCTGACCAGTTAGTAGTGAGATTGAACTCATCAAGTAAAATGAACTCAACTGCATTTAACAGAGATTTGCAGCTATTCATAAATCTGGAAAAGCTAAAAGAAGAGTTAGCCCTATTTTAATTTTCTGGCAATTGTACCACCTGGCTCTTCAAAAAGACCATATTTAAATGTCCTTTTACAGTGTCACTATAAGGTAGCTTAACTCTTAGTTGGTAGTCACCTTTCACTAAAATTGCATCAATTTTCCTCAGGCAATCTACTGAAAATTCAACTACTGTGTACTTTCCTTGTTGATGAATATATATTTTTAAAATATGCAATAGTTCAAATAGTAATCGAATATAGTCATATACCAGAGTATATTTTCCCATATAACTATATTAATATAATGAAATGCAGAGGTGAATGGAAGATATTTACATAGGTATAAAATAATTGGCATATATGTAGGATTTTCAGGATATTTTCATATATATATATATATATCTTTGAAAGGGAGGAAAGTTTTCTTGGATATCATCTTCTGCCCTTTGCCTACCTCTTTCATTAAACCATCTTTAATCTGTTCTTTTATTTTCGTATGCCAACCATGTGCAATCTGGCTGTTCCTACTGCTACATTTAATATGTAAAATACCTTTACTACAATAGGTTCATACTCACTGAAAATCGACTAGAGAGAGACAGCAAGTAGGTCCTTGCTGACAAGTCTTTGCTAGTTCTGAAATTATCCCTAAACTAATGCTAGATTTGCACCTTGCCACCCATAGTTTTCTTTCTATTTGACCAGTAATACATTTGAAATTGACAATACTTTTAGATTTATCTTACATTTGTGATTATCTTCTGAACAGATGTACTTCTCCCTATGATTCATTGTGTATTTCCAAGAATTTGTTTCTGAATTTCTTTCTCTTGTGATGCAGACCCACTAGAAAATCCATATTCTGACCTGTTTTCTCTACTCCAACCAATTTCCTCTATAAGGAAGCAACATTAAATAATCACTATGTTAATTGCTAGAGATATGCCAAAAAAAAAAAAAAAAAGCCCCTGGACCAGGATCCAGAAGCCCCAGAACTTAGTCTAAGTTTAACCTGTTGGTGTAACATAGGCCTTCTCTGAGTCTTAGTTTCTTTAGTAAATAGAGAAATGCAGTGACATGGATGGAGCTGGAGGCTATTATTCTTAGCAAACTATGTTAGCAGTAACAGAAACTAAACACTGCCTTCTCACCTCTAAGTGGGAACTAAATGATGAGAACACAGGGACACATAGAGGGGAACAACACACACTAGGAACTATCAGAGGGTGGAGGGTGGGAGGAGGGAGAGGATCAGGAAAAATAACTAATGGGTATTAGGTATCATATCTAGGTAATGAAATAATCTGTACAACAAACCCCCATGACACACGTTTACCTATGTTACAAACCTGCACATGTACCCCAAACTGAAAATAAAAGTATTTAAAAAAGTGCAAATTGGGTCATATCATCCTGCTACCCCTTTTATAAATCCAGTTAATAGCCCCTCTTCCTTATTGACTAGAACCTCCGCTAGTCCACATGAATGCCCCCTCCAAAAAAAAAAAAAAAAAAATTAACAATTGGTATGTTGAAAGAGTTTAGAGTCTCAAAAGTCCTTATGACTTCAGGCATCAAAGAAATAAGTTTTAAGGATATAATGTCTAGCCAGATCATTAGACAACATTTGCCTTGAACCAGAGTCCTTGAAATGACATCATTTAAGTAGCTATATATTCAACCTATGCATAAGTGTAATATGAAGATAGTTCAATAAAGGCTTGTTGAGTATCTCAATGCAGTAACTTAAATTACATTATTAAGTAATGAAAAAAATTAACTGGGTGTCTTGCTTCAGTGCCAACTAAAATGAATGGTGAAATTTGCTCAATCTGATTGTTTTAAAAATATTATTTGACTTCAGTTTTTATTGACTTGCTTAGCAAAAACTCCTTTGTATAGCACACAGAGAAAAGATAGTGTGTTATTTTGTTGTTCAACTAAAAGCATTTTATATTCAAGTTATAATTTATTGCCTTGGTGTAATAAAAGACAAATACATTTTCCCTAATCTTTTTGTCACTCAAATACAAAGTTTTTCAAAATCAAAATATGTTTATGTTTAACTTATATGGTGTTTTATAGCAGGAATATTGAGAATTATGTTATTTTTAGAGTTAGATTGTGAAATTAAATTTCATAAAGTTAAACTAAATATTTACTGTGGATAAGAAGGGGTGTAACATACTGAATTTAACATATTAATATTAATAGGCACAGCTGTGTAATTTGGCTTGTTCTTTTGTTATCTATACATATGATATAAAAATCTTTAGGTGATATAATTTCTTTTTCAAAAGAATTAGATGTTTCAGTTTTATATTACAGTCTAGGAACACAAAGAATCATGGCTCTTTGTGCACTAAAAAATTTAGTCACCATCCTGGGAAAGATAAACAAATTTTTTTTCCCCTAGAAATCCCTTAATGCTTATACAGCAAAGTACTGTTATTTTAAAAAATGCATTTCAGCCTAACAGCCATACTTTCTGAGTATTTAGTAAATACAAAGGAAGTAAGCTACAATTCCTTTTAAATGTAGGTTATTACTTCAGCCTCCAACCCATTAAGTTTTCTAAACTAAGGTTTGTGGTATTTGGCATCCATTCTCCTATTCTTTTGATAAGTACCTAGACAGGATGTCCTTGAAAATTAAATGAGAAATAGCTCTGGAAGTTTTCCTCCCTCAGGAATAAGCATTAAGATTGGCAGATGGCTTAAGTGGAAATATACAGGAATGCACTTTAGCCAGCATTAGAAAGTGTTCCAGCATATATTACTGAGGTTAATTCATGAAGGCCCATCTCACTTCCTTCTGAACTGAATTGTAATGGCCTCAAGTTGAAGATGCTTAATTTGTCTAAACTATTCCAAGTTAGTCTAAAAGAGGGGAACTGATATATAGCTAGCATTATAAAAATGATGTCTGATTCTTAACCACAGGAACTTTATTTACTGATAATGAAGAAAGAAGAAATATCCCAATTTAAACATTTTCCTAAATTTTGGACTGCTAAGTCATTCTGGATACAATTTAAATTCTCTCTATATATTTTCTCTTTTTATCCCCCTATTTAAGCACACAAAGTTAAATTAATATGGCAAATATTTCATTATACTCTCAGGATTCATAACTTCATGAAAAATTTAAGTGCTCAGTAGTAATGTTATACAAACATTTGAAGCATTTCAATTAATTTTCCAAGTTAAAGATGTCACGTATTAGAAATAATTGGGGAAAATCCATGAATATGGGAATTGGGAAAACATCAATATTTGAAAGTAATACCATATTATTATTTAATTAAATATTTCATAAGCAACAGGTATCCCTGTAGACTATAACAAATTCTGTGTTGATACTTCTAAAAGTATGAACGTAATATATTCAATGAATGGGAAAAGTCTTATGAATTAATTCAAATGGGGAAAATGTGGAATTATACAGCATACTCCAGCAGTAGCATTTTTAGTGACATAAATTGAACTTCTCTGTACTTAAGTACCAACTAGGTAAAGCATAGAAAAATGTTTATAGAAAAGATTCAATGCCTGTACTCTCTTCACTACTATCTTAGCTTTAATGGCAACAGAATAGAGTAGAATCCAGCTAATCACTAAACACTGAATTGACACTTACTGCTATTTTCTATACAGCATGTTCAGCTAACAGACATTTGCTACTTCCATTCATCCACATTCTAAATTCTGCTTTGAAATTATAAGTAATATATAAGAACTTGAGGAAATAAATTCTGTGAGCTAAAATGATCTATATTCAAATGAATCAATATATTTATAGATTTTGGAACTTTTTAAAAACTAAACTTTAATAATAAAAACCACAGGAAAATAAATATATTTATATTTCATGTCATTAAAACAGAAACATTAAGAAACATACATAATTCTTCATAGGATGTTTTCAAAATGTGTTATAATGCTAACTTGCTCAATTTATGTGTGTTTATATGTGTTTCTGTGTATTGTTTTTATGTGTGTTGATTTTGGCTTTAGCTGTTAATTGAAAACAGAAAAATATATAGGCAAAATTACTTCCTCATTTCCTAAAAATATATACTATATTATCTTTTAAATAAGAGGTTGAAAATGTTTTTATTCAATGAATACTTTTTTTAAAAAAGCAAACAATGGTGTTTACATCAGTATGAATTGGTATGGTAGTGGTTCTAAATCAGTCAAAATATCTCTGAGATTACCCCACCTTCCTTCTCTATTGTCAAGAAACCCAGAAATTTGTTCCTTAATTATTTCCTGTATAATTCAAAGCTCTCAAATTTCCAGCCTACACCTCTGTCATGAGGTTGGGAAAAGCCAGATTCAATACAATAAACCCTGTAGTGAAATCTTTATAGTTATTCTTTTCAAACTGGAGTTTTCTTTTGTGTTTCCCATACATTGAATAATATTACCCTCTGACTACCCAAAACAGGAAACTCAAATTCTAAATACACTCTCAAGCCAATTATCTTAATTAAATCTTGTCAATTCTGTTTCTCAGGTATTACTATTTTCCTTTTAAAAACAGATTTATTTCATAATTATGACAGTATCTCTATACTGTCATAGAGATTACCCCTTCCAATATGTTTTTCTTATTATTGCAAGAGTAATCTTTTAAAATAAATATAATTATGTCATTCCTACCAATAAAATCCTTTCTAGAGCTTCATTGCCTATATGAAAAAGTAGAAACTCCTCATCATAGCATAGTAGGTCAAGGACTTCCTAATCTGAGATTGCCTACCTTTCCAATTTACACCATACGGTAGACTCACACTCAAGTGCCTTAACATGCTATGGTATTTTTTATCAAAATTTTTCTTTTGCAGTATGTCATACTGAAATCAAAGTCTGCAAATGAAATCATGCCAGGATGGTTTGTATTTGTCTCTTTCTTTTTTTAAGGGCTGCCAGTTTTTTCTGGGTATATATTGATCCTAAACATTAACTGCATTATTATAATTACTATTGTTCACAATAGCTAAATTGCTAAATTTTTATTGGATTAAGTCATTTATCATTACAAAGTGTATTTTCTCACCTTTGCTAAGACTTATTACCTGAATCCTACTCCCAAAACCTCAACACTTCTTTGACTAGTGTTTGCATGCTACTATCCTTTGAGTTTCAGCTTTAAAAAATCTTTTTAGTATATTCTATCATGACCAGAATATTTCTGGATATTTGTCTTTAGTGTAAGCATTTTTATTTTTATTAAATATTTGATCTGTTTGTTTAATATATTCACTAATGCATTTGGTTTCAATTTTGTCATTTTGTTATGTTTACCCTACTCATTCTGTTACTTTAGCTTTTCTTCACTGCATTATTTTGGGTTAATTAAGTGTTCTTTTATTATTCTATTTTTTTCTCAGTTAGTTATACACTAAGAGTGTTCAAGTCTTATTCCTGTTTTCCAAAACAATTTCTGTTTTGACTTTTAAAATTTATTATTATTATTTTTTATTTTTGTCGGTACATAATAGGTATATATAGTTATGCGGTACATGAGATGTTTTGACACAGGTATGCGATGTGAAATAAGCACATCATGGAGAATGGGATGTCATTCTCCTTAAGCATTTAACCTTTGAGTTACAAGCAGTTCAATTACACCCTTTAAGTTATTTTAGAAGGCACAATAAAGTTATTATTGACACCCTGTTTTGCTATCAAATAGTAGGTCTTATTCACTCTTTCTGTTTTTTTGTACACATTATCCATCCCTACCTCCCACCAATCTCCCTACTACCCTTCCCACCCTCTGGTAACCATCCTTCTACTTTCTATCTCCATGAATTCAATTGTTTTGATTTTAGATCCCACAAATAAGTGTGAATATGCAGTGTTCCTCTTCTGTGTCTGGCCTATTATACTTAACATAATGACCTCCAGTTTCATCCATGGTGTTGCAAATGACTAGACAGCATTCGTTTTTAAGGCTGAATAGTGCTTTATTGTGTATACATGCCATATTTTCTTTATCCATTCATCTGCTGATGGATACTCAGGTTGCTTTCAACTCTTGGCCATTGTGAGCAGTTCTGCAACAAACATGGGATTGCAGATTTCTCTTTGATATATTGATTTCCTTTCTTTTGGGGATATACCCAGCAGTGGGATTGCTGGATTATATGGTAGCTCTTTTTTCAGCTTTTTGAGGAAGCTCCAAATTGTTCACCATAGTGGTTGTACTAATTTGCATTTCCACCAAAATGTACAAGGGTTCCTTTTCTCTAAATTCTTGTCAGCATTTGGGATTGCCTGTCGTTTGGATATAAGCCATTTTAACTGCAATAAGATGATATCTCATTTTAATATTCATTTGCAATTCTCTGATAACCAATGATGTTAAGCACATTTTCATATGCCTGTTTGCCATTTGTATGTCTTCTTTTGAGAAATGTCTTTTCAAATCTTTTACCCATTTTTTTTTTTGAGCAGATGATTAGATTTTGTTCCTATAGAGTTGTTTGAGCTCCTTATATATTTTGGTTATTAATCCCTTGTTGGATGGGAAGTTTGCGAATATTTTCTTCCATTCTGTGGGTTATTTCTATACTTTATTGATTATATCCTTTGCTTTGCAGAAATTTTAAACTTGATGTGATCCACAGGAATTCTAAAATTACCAATATATTTGTAATAGGTGGTTAGTGAATAAAATGGACACTTTTACAAAGCAAAGAAGTTCTCTGCTGGTACTAATTTTGTCAGCTTTATCCTGTTTAATTAAACAATTTATTGATTAGAAAAGCAAGATCCTTTCTTATTCTACCACTTTATGGACAGTTTTTCTGTATCTCTGAGAAGATCAGACAGTTTTGCTTCTACCCAAAAATGTACAGATAGAATAAAAAAAAATCCAAGGGCTATGCCTGATAGCTTCCCTCAGACAGCAAGGCTCCAGCCTTCCACTCCTAATACCCATACTCCACACAGTAGCCAGAGTGATTCTTCTAAGGTTCAGTTCAGATTATGATTTTCCTATAATTAACAATGCCTTCCAATTTCAACAGTAATTAAATACATATTTATTACTAATCTTGGAGAATTGGTCATCCATCTGATTGCTTGATTCTCCTCTCTCTCCTCTCTTTCCTTATTCACTATACTTCAGTCATAATGGCCTTCCATCTCTCAAAATAGTCAAGTGCATTTTTATCTCAAGGCCTTTACATCATCTCTTCCTTTAGTTCAGAATATTTTTTAGGTATCTAGTGATTAGTCATCATTCACATCTTACTCCAAATGCGATGGCCTCAGAAAGCCACTTCTTAGCACAATTTCATCCCCATAGGATTATTCTTTATCCCATAATACTTGTTTATTTATCATGTGTTTATTTTCAGAATTATACCAATTCATGAACTTGAGTACTTAAATGCTAGACTTCATCTGAATAATTTACTGCTATAGTCTCAATTTTTTAACCATGCTGAATATAGAGTAGGCAAATATATGTGGACTATTTGACTTCTCTACTTGCACGTCAAAAACAGAATTCATGATTATTCCTATCCCAGTTTGCTTCCCTCTTAGCACTTCCCATTTAAATAAATGACAACATTACTGTGAGTGTATAAAGTTAAAACTTAGCAGTCACCTTACTTTTACTTTGCAGTTCAATTCATTTACTAATTCTTGATTCGTTCCACAAAACATATGCTAATACTATCTATTGATGTCTGTGTATTCTGCAATCATACTATGCCAGGCCAGTGTAATATTTCATTTGCTTGGATATAAAGGCCCCTTGTGGTGGATTTATTATCATTCAGAAATAGTTTCTGTCTCTCTTCTGGGAAGCTGTGTCTTTCTTCACACTGATGCTCTGGCTTGACCATGTAATTTCCTCTGAACAATTGAATGTGAAAATAAGTGTTACTTCTAGGCAGATTCACTAAGAATCAGAATCTCTAGTAGTCAGTCTATTCCTTCCTCTGTTACAAAACCAGGAATTTTTTCAGTCAGAGTCTTCAGCTTTACCCACCTTGCTCTAGAGTGAGGATGACGTTAAATAGGACTTACTTTAGCCTACAATGCACATATGACTTGTGCTTATAAACCCCTCCTGATCATCTATTTGTTTTGTTATTGCAGTGACCTAGAAGTAAAATAGCTAGGTCAAAATCATTAAGATATATTACTATAAGTGGTTACAATTTTTATGAAAATTCATAGCAAAAAGCAGCACTGAACTCTAGAAATCATATAAATAATACATAGAAGTAAACAAAAAAACTTTATTTGATTTATGTTCTCACAGAAGATTCATTACATAATCTTTGGGTTCCTCACCAAGATGTTACTATTATGCTTAACATCTCAGCTAATTTTAAGATACTGTATGTTTTTATCATCAAATATCTCAATGATGCTTTTTAGAATATAAATATGTTATTATTCACCCTTGTTTCCCCAAAACTGGAAGAGAATTTCCGTATAGTGAATGTTTCATTTATAGGTATTAATAAAAGAAAGATATACAGACAATGGATAAATGAACAAATGTATATAGCAAAACAAACTGAAAGGAATGTATTCCAACATCATATGCATAAATGGAAAATTATAGTTGTATTCAAAGGCAATATTAAAACGACTTTTTCCTTTGTTTGATGTAATAGATGTCCCTTGTACATCTTCCTTCCAGAGCATTTATTTCAATTATACCTGAAATGCTATCATTTGAGGATTATCCCTTGTTCTCATGCATGGCAGTTTGGTATGGTTTTCTGTGTGTATACAACTTTCTTTATTTGATATTATGTATTTTCCAGCTATTAAAATGAATTATTACATAATTCATTCATTTAGCTTTTATGAAATGTTTAATATAAACAATAATGTTGGATAACTAAACTATAAAAGTAAAAAGAAACATAAACCCTCATTTCAATTAACCAACAGTTTAATGAACAATATTTTCCTACATTAATGAGGATAACTGAAATTACAGGATTATTTAAAGCTAACAAACACGAAAACAAACAATGAAAGAAAAAGTCTAAGTTATAAGAGCAAGTCCATGATGTTGAAAAGTGACAGAAAAGTGAAAAAGGGGATTTCAAAATATGAGTTTATAGTTATAATTTTAAGTAGTTAAAAATAAAGTCTTTGATCTGATGCAAAGTGACTTTCTCTGCTATTCAAAACTTTTCTCTGCTATAATGGTGATTTACCCCCAATCTACTCTATCACATTCAATTCTAGGTGCTTTTCTGATAAAGAAATTGAGACTCAGAGCCATTAATAAATATGTCCATCTACACAGTCCTTAGTAGTTGGTCGTCAGGCTCTAAAATCCATATCTTTTTCCCATGTAGGTTATCATTCTATAAAGTCAGACATTACTGATTCAATGATTAAAGTACTATTAGATTTAATTCTTATTGTATTCATAATCCTCATTTTCCAGAGGCCCAGCAAGGTGAAATAACATTGAAATATTGCTGAAAAGCACTTATCCTTACCAAAGTGTTGCTTGTCTTCGGGAAATCAGAGACACAGCTGTATGTTCTTTAAACAATCTTATCTAGCTTTCCCATT
Source organism: Saguinus oedipus (assembly GCA_031835075.1). NCBI lineage: Eukaryota > Metazoa > Chordata > Mammalia > Primates > Cebidae > Saguinus > Saguinus oedipus. Next base: position 33,482,215 of record CM063169.1, on the reverse strand, counting down.
CATACTCGCTATTCAGCTATCTTTCTCACTTATGCCAAATTCTATAGTTTGAGGCCTTGTGGTTGTTTGTTCAAACATGAAATATAAATTGTGCACTCCATTCTTCAAAGCTTAAAATATTTCAATGTTCAAAGTCCTTCTTTCCAAATGGTAGCATACAGTCAGAATACACTTGCATATTTTACTTCAGGATTTCATTTTAAGAATACATGCCAAACAGATAGTTAGAATTATTTTAGAAAGCATGCATAAGTGTGATTTTTGTATTTTCTATTTTAAAAGGCTCTTGAATAAATGACAAATACACTTTGAGTCTAATGTTAGATTACTTTCCCCCAAATGAAAAGACTTTGACTTGAGTTCTTAAATCCTGATGACTGAGCACATTTCTTGACATAAAGTGGAGCCTCCCTAAATATGTCTTGATTAAGAATTAATTCTGTGAATAGATATGGCATTTGATATAGGATCCCTAGAAAAAACTCCAATCCTATAGAATGAGCAGGGGAGAAAAAAGTAAAATAATTCTTAATAGGCTGAAAGGCAAGAGATCTGTTCTAACATATTTAGCTCCCTCTAAGGTATACAGATGTTATTCTCCCACAGGGAGGAAAGAAGAGGAAGATGAAATTGAAGAGATAATAGTATGTCTTGTCAGCAGTTCCGGAACAACTGCCAAAGAGATTCACTATTAGCAAAGAGGTTTCAGAGATAATGCAGTGTTACAATTGGCATCCTCACACAGGATGCTTGGCTTTTTTTTAAAGAATCAATACTCTGCTATTTGAAATGAAGTTAAAGGTAGAGTGCACACAGACAGAGATAAAGGGATGTAGCAAGAGAGAGACTTCAATTATTATACAAATATTAAGAGAACCAGGTACTTCACTAAAACGGTAATTCTGTGTATTTGTTTCTCTAAGTACAATTTTGCAAGTTAAATTATTAAAAAGATGAGAAAATGTAGGCAGATGTAATTCTCATGAGACAATGATAAGAAATAAGATGGCCTTTTGTCAAATTTCCTTCCTGTGTTCATCCTTCATCTCTCCATTTCTTACCTTTCTCTTTCTTTCTTCCTCTTTTTTCTATTTCTTATTTTCTCCTTCTCTCTCTCTCTCTCTCTCTCTCTCTCTCTCTCTCTCTCTCTCTCTCTCTCTCTGTTTGTCTTTTATTCTTTCATGTTTCTATGATTCTTTCATTGTAAAAGTTGTTTCTTAAACTACCAGTGAAATTTTTTCCAAGGTCACTAGTGGCAGCATCTGGTATCACTGATAAAAGTGAGATGCCTGGGGATGTATGTATGGGGAAGAAGAGCAAGAATTCCCTGGGTCCTGTGAAGAAGCAAACTTTTCTTCCATCAGGTTGTGAGCAGGGACAGTGGACAGGAAAAGGGACAGTGGACAAGAAAGAGACCTACAGGGCAAATTCCTCATTGCTCCAAGATCTGTACCCAGGACCAAGCTTTCTCACACCTGGGTGATGAATGGATTTTTCAAATATAATTAGATAAGAAAGAAACTTTGTCATCTCTTATTTTCAGGAGCAGAAGTTGGATGGAAATGTGAGTAGCTAGAAAAGTGAGCTTCAGAGTATGCTATTATGCCTTATTTTGCTGAAATTTTTAATTAATTGGCAATATTAAAATAAAATTTGACTCAGATTTTTAATAGATAGTACTTTTGAATTCTCAATTTATTCAGTATTTTTTAAAAACAACTTTTAATATCTTATTACAAAAATACATTGCATCTTGTATATTGATAAGTAACAAAACACTTAAAAGAATCCCCGTTCTCTGTTTCCACAGAGGAGATTTATATAAAATAGGTCATTTTTAAATTTAGAAATAGAAAGTTTTTGACTTGCTATGTTCCTTTTATACAACAAACACAGCTGTCTGAAGAAACATCAGCAGATGAATTATCAAATACTCTTAAGTAAGTCAGAGTGAGATAAATTTCCTAGACTTAAAATTTAACACTCTATGAAATTGAGTGGTCTATTCAAAAAAGCTGTAGTTTAGAATATTATAATATGTTTATGAAGCCCTGAAATCTTGTCCATTGTGTAACTATACTATACAGTCAGGCACTGTAATGACATTTCAGTGAAAAATAAACCCCGTATGCAAGAGTGGTTCCATAAGATTATAATATAGTTGAAAAATTTTTGTTATCTAGTGATGTCATAGATGCCATATTCTGTAGCACAGTACATTATCTATGTTTAGATATGTTTACATACCAAATATTTACCATTGTGTTACGCTTGTCTTTGTTATTCAGTACAGTGATATGATGTACAAGTTTAGCTTAGGAATAACAGGCTATACCATATAGGCTCAGGGTGTAGTAAGTTATACCATCTAGGCTTCTGTGTACTCTGTGATGGTCACACAATGATGGAATGGCCTAAAGACATATTTCTTAAAATGTATCCCCATTGTTAAGTGATGCATGATTGTGTGCGTGTGCGTGCGTGCATGCATGTGTGTGTGTGTGTGTGTGTGTGTGTTCTAGTTCCTGAGAGTTAGGGACTTAAAATTACCACAAGTTAATAAATATGCATGCATGTTTTTGTGCATGTGCATTTGCCTTAGACATTAGGTCAAACTAAAATTTCCAAATAATCATGTATAAAATAGAAATCACTAGTTTAACATTTGTTATTCATATATAATCAATTTCAGGGTATTCTCATTACATTGTGGAGAATAATAGTGAAAAAAGAGGGACCATTCAAATAATAGGTCTATTTCAACTTGGAAACAAGAAGGAATTGCTTTTATTCTGAGACAGTAAAATCACTGCAGAAGATAGACATTGCTGTATGGTAGAGGATGTCAAACCTCAGGGGATTTGGCATTGAACTGGTACATGTGCCAACAGCTTTAACTTAACAGTACAAAAATGACATATTAATACAGTGAAAAAATAATATATTTAGATTAATTGAGCAGCACAGTAGTATCACCAGAATACCTACATCCTTTGTTAAACAAAAGCAACAACAAACAACAACAGTCTCCACCTAGGATGCTGTGTTTTGATTAAAAGTTTACTGTACACTGTATTTTTTTTTTTTTTAAGATGAGAAGAGACATCAGAAGCAGGAAATGGGTCCTCTGGGGGTTAGGAGGCATTCTGCTAGATGGGTCTTTTAATGTTATTACCGGAGTCATTTGCCTCATTAACAAACATTTTTGTCTTAAAGTGCTTCTTTCATTTTGAAATCTGAAATGATTTCTAGTTCAGTTATGAATGCATGTTGCTCTAGTACTTCAATAAACCCCTATACATTTTCACCATATCATCTCTAGACACTATTTCTGCAGTGTTAAAGGGGTCATCTTCATCATCACTCTTATCACTGTCTCCTTGACTCAGTACTATTTCAGTTATTTCACCACTAGTCAGTGAATTAACAACGAGAACTTCATTATCAATGTTTAAAACGTCTTCAATGTTCACTTCTTCGAGCATACTAACAGACTCTGAAAGAGTAGTTTTTGCATATGTAAGGAAGTCAGATATCATTTTATTCTCACTTGACATATGGAATCCTTCAGAGTCAACGTCTTGTTCTTTATCATCACTGAAAGCAGTCACAAGCTAGTGGTTGTGCCAGGCATGCTCAACTATGTCGTTAGTCACTGTGTTCCAAGCACTAGCAATAGCATATATGGCATCCTTCATGCTTGTGACACTTAATTTTAGGTATCCAATTATCTGGCTTAAGGAATACCTAGAAACGTAGTAAAACATTATTTTTGAGTGTCTTTACGAGGGTGTTTTCAGGGGAAATTAGCATGTAAGTCTATATGGACTGGGTGAAGAATGTGTGAGCACAACCTAGGTGACACCATCTAATTTGCTGGGGGCCTGGAGAAATGAAAAATAAAGAAAAGGCAAATATATTGATGTATCTTCTAGAGCTGAGATACATTCTCCCTCTCCTGTCCATGGAAAACAACTCCAGCTCCACAGCCTATAGACTCCAAGACTTACAGCAGTGGCTTGGACTGAGAATTACACCTTTGGCTTTTCTTGTTCTGAGGCATTTGGACTTGGACTGATGCATACAATTAGCATCCTGGGGTCTCCAGCTTGTGAAAAGATTGTTAGGTGACTTCTCAGCTCCCATAATCACATAAGCCAACTCTTCTAATAAGTACCCTTTCATATACATATATATTATAATTTTATATATGTATATATTTATAATTATATAATCTTCTTTCAAGATATGTGTGTATATATATACATCTTGGAAGAACTCTGATGAATACAATGTTGACTTCTTTGAAAACCTTCTGCCCCCTTGCCTTTGTTCATTACTGCTAGCATGCTGCTCAAGAAGGTGTTTGTGTTTTTACTCATCATTGATTGTAGATACCTTAGTTAAATGGTTGAATGAATGAAATCACATTTGGAAGTATAAATTACTTATAATGAATATTTCAGCTAGAGGATGAGCAGACAAATTAGTTAAGGAATAACAAAATCTTGCATAATAACGAAGTGGTAAGAAACTTACTCCTTGAAAAAAGCAAGGATGCAAGATTTTCCCAATCACGGCTATTTACATTTATGCTTGCCTGCTGCATCAGCAGCACACTTATTCTATCCTCAACAGTCTTAATTCCTGTAGGGTTTTTCTCATCAGCTGTAGTAAATGTCTTTCGGTGGCAAGAACACCACAACAGTGATGTTTCAAAAGTGTCACAGACTAGTTCCTGCGTCATATTTTCATCAGCAGTGACTTTGGGAAATCGGTGAGTTTCTCTGATACTTCATGGTCAGCAGATGCTTTATTATCACAAATATCTAAAAATGTGATGCCATATTTTTTCTTAAATTTTTTCAACTAGCCTGTCGCGTATTTATAGTTTCCTTCAATATTCAGTTCATTGTAATAGATCTTTGCTTGTTTCACGATCAGCATACCATTAAGTTGCATATGTTTACCGCAACACTGTTGGATGCACTCTTTTAATACTTGATCTCACTTTTTAGTTTTTTGTAGTTTTTTTCTATTTTTCATTAACTTAATTTTGAGATGGAGTCTCTCTCTGTTGCTTAGGCTGGAGTGCAATGGCATGATCTCAGCTCACTGCAACCTCTGCCTATTGGGTTCAAGTGATTTTCCTGTCTCAGCTTCCCGAGTAGCTGGGATTAGAGGTGTGTACCACTAGACCCAGCTAATTTTGTATTTTCGGTAGAGATGGTGTTTTACCATGTTGGCCAGGCTGATTTTGAACTCCTGACCTCAAGTGATTCACCTCCGTCAGCCTCGCAAATTGCTGGGATTACAGGCGTGAGCCACCGCGCCTGGCCTATTTTTCATTAACGTCTGTTCATCAATTTCAGAATAGAACTCCAACAGTTTATCTTTCTGTTTCCTTAGGTCACATGTGGTGGTTATGCTGACTTCATAATTTTATGTAAGATGTTTTATGTGCACACTGCTGTCCAGTTTCTTCAACAGCTTTACTTTTTGTGATACAGATAAGCATAAATTCATCTTTTTTCTTATCACTGTTACCCAGAGGGTAACATTCAGGTCCTTTGGACATTTTCAACAAAGTCTTTACACTATACAGCAGAAAATAAGCAAAAGCAGTGAGTAATGCACATGGACCTTGGCCCTATGTGGGGCATCATGTGGAGGCTGCCACTGACATATTCAGTTTGCACACGTGGCATTTTATTTCCCTTTGTGTGTCTGCTCCATGAAGGAATCCGGGTGTGTATGGAAAAGATATATCACAGAAGAAGAAGGCTGGAAAGATTATTTTTACCCTTTGGGGACACTAAGTAATCTTTTTGTTGTGCACCTGCATTTTGACTGCAACTCATCACATAAGGACAGGTGCAAAATTTTCCACTTGTGGCATTATGTTGGTGCTCAAATAGTTTCAAATTTGAGAGCATTTTGGATTTCAGATTTTTGGATTAGGTATGCTGAACTTATAGTACACATTTAACTAATTTGGAGTAATATAGAAAAAAACTATTTGTAAAAATTGTGCTATTGGTAAATAAACGTAGCAAAATTTTAACACTGCAAACTATGCAATGATCAATTGTTTTTCAGGTCAGTTGCTAATTTTAGAATATGTAGAAGCAAATCTAGAATAATTTGATGCTCAGAAAGATTATGTTAATGTGTTGACAGTATAGGTGTTTGCCTAAGCCCTTGCTGCTGGAAAACAGTAAAGATAATAAATTCCCTCACCATTCCCGCTTTTGTGTTCCACAGTGTCTTATTCCAAAGAACTACTATATTCCCACATATTCTCAGAGAAGACTCACCTCAATATTCTTAAGTGACTCAGATAAGATTTCTATTCATCTTGCCCATGATTTCCTTGTTTTATAATATCCAAGATTTTCAATCTCTTCCTTGAGATGTTCCCCATTAATGAAGAATCTGTCTGTTGCAATGATATGAGTAAAATCATCTTCTTAATGGCATAATGCGTTTTGTCTTTCACTGTGTTGAATTTATGTTATTACCCCAGGCAACTGTCAGTTAGAGAAACAAAATGATGGCTAGGATTCTGCATTTCCAAACCATCATTTTACACATGAAATATACTCTTTTAAAGTAATGGCCATTTAATATGCATTTTAAAAAATCTCTGTATATATGTACTCTGTTAAAAAAAAAATAAGAGATTTGACAGTTTTTGTTTTGATAAGCCTAGATCTTCATTCAGACAGTTACATATTTGTTCATGGCTTCATTGTGCTCAGAAACGAGTTATGTGACTCACCAGTTATATAATTTACCAGAGGTGTAACCTCAGGGAAATTACTTAGGCTTACTAATCCTTTGTTTCCCTATATTCCTTATTTCCTACTTGAGAGGATTATTGTGATGATTCAGTTAGGTAATATAAAAACTGGCACTGTTGGAGTTGGCTATTGTTACATAATCTATCATTTTATTAAAGCTCTACGATCCATTTTTTTTTTTTTTTTTTTTTTTTGAGACTGAGTCACTCTTGTAGCCCAGGCAGGAGTGCAATGGCGCAATCTCGGCTCACTGCAGCCTCCACCACCGGGTTCAAGCAATTCTCCTACCTCAGCCTCCTGAGTAGCTGGTGCCCACCACCATGCCAGGCTAATTTTTTTTTTTTTTTAGACAGAGTCTTGCTCTGTCACCAGGCTCCAGGCTGGAGTACAGTGGTGCAATCTCAGCTCACTGCAATCTCCGCCTCCTGGGTTTAAGCAATTCTCCTGCCTCAGCCTCCCTAGTAGCTGGGACTACAGGCACATGGTACCATGCCCAGCTAGTTTTTGTATTTTTTAGTAGAGACGGGGTTTCACCATGTTGGCCAGGATGATCTCATCTCTTGACCTCGTGATCTGCCCGCCTCAGCCTCCCAAAGTGCTGGGATTACAGGCAATTTTTATATTTTTAGCAGAGATAGGGTTTCACCATGTTGGCCTGGGAAGTCTTAAATGCCTGACCTCAAGTGATCTACCCACCTCAGCCTCCCAAAGTTCTGGGATTACAAGCGTGAGCCACCGTGCCTAGCCTACGACCCATTTTTTTAAAGCTATAGATTTCATTATTTCAAGCTGCATTCAAGGAGACTTAAGTAAAGTGGTACCAGGAAGATTTTATTTTAGACCACTACTCTAAATTCCTATTACAATCCCCAGGACACTGAGTGTAGAAAACCCTTCTCTACATCATTTATTTGAAAAATAACTAAACATACATTATGTTCCTATAGAATATTTCCAAGTAATCATTTTATTCCATAAAAGAAAATTGTTTTTAGTTTTGTCTTATAATAATTATTCCCCTTTTCTAAGAGCTATATAATAAAATAATCAACAAAAACTACCTGGATTCTTAGGTGGATCTATGCAGCATTAAAGGTACAGCTCAACAAATAAACAATTGTACAAATTTAATTTTACCAACAATTTTGATTACATAAGTGAGTAAGCAAGTTAACCATGATTTTCCCATAGCTGTTGGAATTCTCTAGATTAGCAATAACCTCCTATCAGCTTGTATGCATTCATTATTAAAATAAAAATTATACCTTTTTTATAAGATGGGGACATGCATACTCCAGAAATTAAATTATCAGGTTGAAGTAGGATTTACTGTTTTGAATAATGTTAGCAAAGCAGCATGAGAAGGAAATTTAGTTGATTAGCTAGATGTATGCTAAAAATGTTTCTAGAAAAAAAAAACAAAAGAAAGAAAAAGAAAAGGAAAGAAAGAAAAAGAAAGAAATAAAGAAAGAAAGAAAGAAGGGAAGGGAAGGAAGGAAGGAAGGAAGGAAGGAAGGAAGGAAGGAAACAAATGACGATATTTATAAAGAGAGAGTCCCTGGCTTCTCCTGCATATAAGCAGAATTAATTCTTCTTAATTGAATAAAGTAGCTTTCTTAATCCATTTTGTACTGCTGTAACAGAATACCTGAGATTGAGTGCTTTATAATGAAAAGTAATTTACTGACTCATAGTTCTCTAGGCTGGAAGTCCAATATCAAGGTCCTGGCACTTTATGAGGGCCTTCTTGCTGTGTTATAATGTGGTGGAAGGCATTGCATGAAAGAGGGCAAAGAAACAGCAAGAAAGAGAGCAAGACAGGGCAAAACCCAGTCTCACAATAATGGCATTAGTCCATCCATGAAGTCAGAGCCCTCATGATCTAGGCACTTCTTAAAGGTCCCACTTCCCAATATCATCACAATGGCAATTACATTTTAACCTGAGTTTTGGAAGAGACATACACAACCATAGCTGTTTGCCCCTGGCCCTCAAAACTTATGTTCTTCTCATATTCAAAATACATTCATTCCATGCCATTAACTGGAAAAATCTTAGCTCATTGCAGCATTGGCTCATAAGTCTAAAGTCCAGAGTTTCACCTATATCAGATATGGGTGAGACTCAAGGCACTGAAACCACCTCTCCAGAGGTTGTAACAGAAAATTTTGACAGTGAAAGAGATCTAACCTAACTGACTCCATCTTGCCTTTAACCTCCAAGCTGCTTTTGCTCATTCCTGGGCATAAGCCAAACTAACTTCTGGAGGAATTTAGTTTATACTTAAACTGTGAAACAAAGATGATAACAGTTCCTTCCCAAAACAATCCCTTTTATGGTCTTGGGACCATATTGTATTTGTAAAACTAACAAATTAACCACAATATTAGAAATTTTGGCTCAGCAGTCCTGGAGTCTGAGACCGCAAGATTATTCACCTCCCCAATCGTTCCCATAGCTAACATTAATATAAAACCTCACATTGGTGTTTTTCAGACCCTGGGTCCTGTTGAATCAGCTGGTTCCACCCAGGTCTGTAAACTGATGACTCTTCTGGTCCTGTGGCCCCTGCCTGGTAACAGATTCAGCACAAGAGGACAGCTTGACTCCCTGTGATTTAATCGCTGACCCAACAAATCAGCATTCCTCTTATCTAGCCTCCTGCCCACAAAACTATCTTAAAAAAAACCCTACCCTTCAAATTTTCAGAAATGCTGATTTGACTAATAATAAAAATCCAGTCTCCCATTTAGCTGGCTCTACATGCATTAACCTCTTTCTCTATTGCAATGTCCCTGTCTTAATAAATCAGCTATATCTGAGAAGCAGATGAGAAGAAACTGTTTTTGGATGGTTACAGCACTATTTATCCTGACACGAATTTACCTCCATCTGTGAACCTATAAAATCAAATAAGTTTTATGTTTCCAATTTGCAATGGTGGAGCAGTGATGAAATAGACATTCCCATTCCAAAAATGAAAAATAAGCAACAAAAAAAGATAACTGGTCTCAAGTAAGTACAAATGTTAACAGGACAAACAGCATTAAATCTTAAGGCCCCAGGATAATCTTCCTTGACTTCATGTCCCACCACCCAGACACACTGGGGTAGGAATTGAACCCACAAGGGCTCATGCAGCCTACCCCCAAAGATTTGCAGGGTGCAGCTCATGCGGTAGTTCTCGCATGCTAGAGTTGCATGCTGGTAGTTCTATAGTTCTGGAGTCTTAGAGTTAACCCCACCATTGTGACTACACTAGGCATTGCCCTAGTGGGAACTCTATGATAACTCCATCTCTGTGGCAGTTTTCTTCCGGGACCCTCAGACTGTCTGACACATCTTTTAAAATCTAGGTGGAGGTCGCCATTTTTCCATAGCTTGCAAGTTCTGTGAGCCTGCAGAATTAGCACCATGTACTGCAAAATTCCAATGGCCTTCTTGCTCCATCCTAACAAGGCAGTTATAGACGTTCAAAAGTCCAATAGCAAAGTGCTATCATGTAGCAATGGCCTTCTTGCTTCATTCTAACAAAGCAGAAGACATCACATAGTGGAAAAGAAAAGAGAGGGCTTGAAAGAGAGAAAGGACAAACACATCCCGGAGATAATAAACCGATTCCTGAGATAATGGCACCAGTTTATTCATGAGGTCAGAGCCCTCATAACTGAAAGATCTCTTAATAGTTTCATCTACCAATACCATCACAATGGCAATCATATTTCATCATGAATTTGGGTGGGGACAAGTGTTCAAATCATAGGAATAGTAAATTTTTATTTTATTTTATTTTATTTTTATTTTATTTATTTATTTATTTATTTTAATTTTTATTGCATTATAGGTTTGGGGGTACATGTGCAGAACGAGCAAGATAGTTGCATAGGTACACACATGGCAGTGTGCTTTGCTGCTTTCCTCCCCTTCACCCACACTTGGTATTCATCCCCAGGCTATCCCCCCCAGCCCCCCCCCCGCTGTCCCTCCCCCATTCCCCCCAACAGTCCCCAGTGTATAGTAGACCGCCTCTCTGTGTCCACGTGTTCTCATTTTTCTCACCCACCTATGAGTGAGTATATGTGGTATTTCTTTTTCTGTTCTTGTGTCAGTTTGCTGAGAATGATGTTCTCCAGATTCATCCATGTCCCTACAAAGGACACAAACTCATCATTTTTGATTGCTGCATAATATTCCATGGTGTATATGTGCCACATTTTCCCAGTCCAGTCTATCATCGTTGGGCATTTGGGTTGGTTCCAGGTCTTTGCTATTGTAAACAGTGCTGCAATGAACATTCGTGTGCATGTGTCCTTATAGTAGAACGATTTATAGTCCTTTGGATAGATACCCAGTAATGGGATTGCTGGGTCAAATGGAATTTCTATTTCTAGGTCCCTGAGGAATCGCCACACTGTCTTCCACAATGGTTGAACTAATTTACACTCCCACCAACAGTGTAAGAGTGTTCCTATTTCTCCACATCCTCTCCAGCATCTGCTGTCTCCAGATTTTTTAATGATCGCCATTCTAACTGGTGTGAGATGGTATCTCAATGTGGTTTTGATTTGCATCTCTCTAATGACCAATGACGATGAGCACTTTTTCATATGTTTGCTGGCCTCATGTATGTCTGCTTTCGTAAAGTTTCTGTTCATATCCTTTGCCCATTTTTGAATGGGCTTGTTTGTTTTTTTCCTGTAAATCTGTTTGAGTTCTTTGTAAATTCTGGATATCAGCCCTTTGTCAGATGCGTAAACTGCAAAGATTTTTTCCCATTCTGATGGTTGCCGATTCACTCTAGTGACTGTTTCTTTTGCCGTGCAGAAGCTGTGGAGTTTGATTAGGTCCCATTTGTCTATTTTGGCTTTTGTTGCCAATGCTTTTGGTGTTTTGGTCATGAAGTCCTTGCCTACTCCTATGTCCTGAATGGTTTTGCCTAGATTTTCTTCTAGGGTTTTTATGGTGTCAGGTCTTACGTTTAAGTCTTTAATCCATCTGGAGTTAATTTTAGTGTAAGGTGTCAGGAAGGGGTCCAGTTTCTGCTTTCTGCACATGGCTAGCCAGTTTTCCCAACACCATTTATTAAATAGGGAATCCTTTCCCCATTGCCTGTTTTTGTCTGGTTTATCAAAGATAATATGGTTGTAGATGTGTTGTGTTGCATCCGATGCCTCTGTTCTGTTCCATTGGTCTATATCTCTGTTTTGGTACCAGTACCATGCTGTTTTGATTACTGTAGCCTTGTAGTATAATTTGAAGTCTGGTAGCGTGATGCCTCCTGCTGTGTTCTTTTTGCTTAGAATTGAATTGGCTATGCGGGCTCTTTTTTGGTTCCATATGAAATTCATGGTGGTTTTTTCCAGTTCTGTGAAGAAATTCAATGGTAGTTTGATGGGGATAGCATTGATTGTGTAAATTACTTTGGGCAGTATAGCCATTTTCACGATATTGATTCTTCCTAACCACGAACATGGAATGTTTCTCCATCTGTTTGTGTCCTCTCTTATTTCGTTGAGCAGTTGTTTGTAGTTTTCCTTAAAGAGGTCCCTTACATTCCTAGTGAGTTGTATTCCTAGGTATTTTATTTTCTTTGTAGCAATTGTGAATGGCAAATTTTTAAAATAGTGCTTGTCAAGACAAGAAGGCTGACTGTCTTGAGTTTTTATAATCTTAAATCTGAGGTTATCAGCAACACAAAGTGAAACATAAAGGTATGATGTTAAAATATGTGCAAAGTTATTTTCATATAGCTCATATGTATTATTATTCTAATTTCCTTTCCTTTGTTGAAGTTATATATAACTTCTAAGTTATAGTACAATAACAATAGCTAACATATTTTTACTCTGTGAATCCAGCATTGTGCTAAGTGCTTTTAGATATATTATTTCATTAAAAAATCTCATTATCATATTTAGCCTTCAAAGATTTGTCTTAAATTATTCCTTAAGAAAACATTTATGTGAAAGAATGTATTTGGAAGAGAATAATACAAGTTACAATTTTTGATACAGTTATTTTATATCATACTTAGTTCCAGTAACTTTTCCTATTCTATTTTTCTTTTTCCTATTGCCAAGTTATACTCAGCAAAATATACTCAGGCAGAAAATGGAGAGTTAGTAGAAAAATATCAACCTAATATTGAAACATTTAGAAAATACATTGTCTCATATTGTTAATTATATTTATCTTGATATTTTTGAAAATAAATTTCCTGAAAGTAAGGACATTTCTTTAATTTTATTATCTCAATATAGTTTAAAATACCATTCTGAGCACAGAAAAACATTTTCTGATAATAATATGATTCAAAAAGGAATTTAAATAACAATTTGAAATACAATTCTAAAATGAGAAAAAAGAACTAAATCTCATCTACAAAATGAATTCAGGCAACAACATGTATGAAGACATAATCACCTATTAATTCCCTTCAGTTATCAAACAAAAATTTGTGTATATATTTTGATAAGATAATACAATACACAAGTCAAAATGAAATAGAAGATTCCATAGTTAATAAAAATATTCTATGATTTTTGTAATAAAAATGTTACAGTCATGATTGAGTTTAAATGTTCTCTCTTTAAACCAGACAATTTTTCAGTTACAATTTTATTTATTAAACATTCATTAAGATATTAGTGCCAGTCACTTTTAAATGCTTAAATACACTTAAATAGATAACTTGATGTATATAAGAAAATAGTAATACAAGGCTAATAATGAAGTTTATAAAGGAAGGCAGGAGGGAAAAAGGAAAGCAATCAGAGGAATGGCAAAGAAAACAGAACTTCTTATCTATTAACAAAATACTTTTATAACAACTTTATATTTAATTAATTAATTTATTTATTTTTGAGACAGGGTCTTGCTCTGTCACCTAGGCTGGAGTGGAGTGGTACAGTTACTGCTCACTGCAGCTTCAACATCTCAGGCTCAAATGATGATCCTTTCACCTCAGCTTCCCAAGTAGCTGGGACTACAGGCATGCACCACCCTGTCTAGCAAATTAATTAATTTTCTTTCTTCTTCTTCTTCTTCTTCTTCTTCTTCTTCTTCTTCTTCTTCTTCTTCTTCTTCTTCTTCTTCTTCTTCTTCTTCTTCTTCTTCTTTTTTTTAGAGATGAGGTCTCTCTTTTTTCCTAGGCTGTTCTCAGACTCCTGGGCTCAAATGATCCTCCCGCGTATGCCTCTCAAAGTTCTGGAATTACAGGTGTAAGCCACCATGCTTGACCACAAAATACTTTTTGTAACAACTTGTTTTGTTTTGAGACGTAGTCTCACTGGTCACCAGGCTGGAGTGCAGTGGTGTGATCGTGGCTCACTGCAACCTCCAACTCCCTGGTTCAATGATTCTTCTCCTGCCTCAGCCTCCCGAGTCACTGGGATTACAGACAGGCCACCACGCCTAGCTAATTTTTGTGTTTTTAGCAGAGACGGGGTTTCACCATGTTTGCCAGGATGGTCTTGATCTCCTGACCTTGTGATCCGCCTGCCTTGGCCTCCCAAAGTGCTGGGATTACAGGCGTGAGCCACCACACCCGGCGTATAACAACTTTTATAGTTTATACAAAGTGTTTTTTTTATTATACCAATGTTTACGATTTCTACGTAACAGTATTCAGTTAAAAAAATAATAAAATAATATTGCAATAAAACTTTCTATAATTGAAAAAATACTTTGGCAACTTTCTCCTTTATTTGAGTTTTTCCAAGAATTGTAGCAGAAAGCAATTTATTTGTCCCCACTGAAAATTGTTTACTTGACAGGAAAAACAGGAGCTTCTGCGGAAAATCTATAGTGGTGATGTAGTCTACAAATTTCAGGTTCGCTGGCTGTTACTGACTAAAAGACCACTAGAGGGCACTCAAAACACGTGGTCTGGTGATCTGCTTTCTAAGTCATCAACATTGTTGTATGACAAGAAAATAAGAAAAATATTTCTCATTAGCTAAAATTGCTCTAATATTTGACTTAATGTTAAAGCAATTAAATTTGTTTGAAAAAACAAAGTACAGGAAAAATTTTGTTGTGTAAATAAGAAAAGACTCCACTTAAAAAAAATACCTTTGGAGCGTTTACACAAATAGGGACCTCTAGGTAAATTTTTATAGCTGTGATATCAATAGTAGAATAATGAAATAACGGTGATGGAACGATCACAGGACTTAGAATCAGAATAATAACGATAGATACCATTTATGAGTGTTCATGATGAATTACATATTATCCCACAGACTATATATACGACTTTATATAATTCACTTATGCACACATGTGCACACATATAAAATGTGTTACACTGACTTAAATATATTTTCAGAAGGGATTATGCAGAGGACCAAGGAATTGAAGGCCTTTAAAGTGATCACCAGACAGTATGCTGCTAATTGTGTTTTTATAGAAATATGTCGGCTCTACAAATTCATAGGAACTATGTTAAAACACCACCATTTTAATAGAAAACTTGTTTCTATCTAAAATGGCATTTTTATTGTAGATAACTTTTTATTAAATAGTAAAATGTACTATGTAGTTATTTATGTCTGCCCTTTAAGTTTTTAGCCACCAAAAAGTAAAACTTTAAATTTTAAAACTAAAGAGTCCAAAATAAGACTGGAACTCGATGGAAAAAGGTTTTAGTTCAAATCAGTCATTCTAGGTTCCTTAGAAATATTGGCCAGGCATGCTGACTCATGCCTGTAATCCCAGCATTTTGGGAGGCTGAGGTGGGTTAATTAATTGAGGTCAGGAGTTTGAGATTAGCCTGGCCAACATGGTAGAACCCAACCTCTACTAAAAATACAAAAATTAACAAGGTGTGGTGGCACACATCTGTTATCCCAACTACTCAGGAGGCTGAGGCAGGAGAATCACTTGAATGCAGGAGGCAGAGGTTGCAATGAGCTGAGATGGTACCACTGTACTCCAGCCTGGGCAACAGAGTGAGACCCTGTCTCAAAACAAAACAAGACAATAAAACAAACAAACAAAAAAAGGAAAAGTTAATTTATGAAAAGGTTTATGATCAAAATTACCTTATTCTGTTGCCCATGAAATAATGTTGTGTACTCAACCTGTCACTGTCTCTGTTGTTGTGAGGCCTCACAACTGTCAGATTTTTGTCCCCTCTTTATTCATGAAAAAATCAAGGTTCAAAGAGTTTAAGTTTCTTAAAAGTAGCAAGTATAATGTGTTCAAGTACTTATTAAATGTTATCCTTCATATACTTTCCCTTTTGGCGAAGAGGCATAGAATTTCATTATTCTTATTCATTAAACATCTTCTTATTTTGCTGTGTACTCTTATCAAACGCTTTACACATTCATCCCTCCCCTTAAGGGTTAATATTGTATTGAAATCATTTTTCCCGTGATAGCTATGGCTCAGGAAAACTCTACAACATGCACATAACAAATGAAGGTATTATTTACTAAGGTAAGAAGGCAGCAAAAGGTGAACAGATAATTCAATCAGTGTGCTGACACTGATTTTTGTTCTTGTTTTTTAGAGGCGTGGCTCAGAGGGCATTCTTACAGGAGAATATTTCTGCTAGTTAAGTGCAAGAGTTGAGTCTCATCAAATAAAAATGTGAGAACTGTTGAAACTGTGTTAATATATGCTTCTCATTTGAGGCAAATCCTCTTAGTCCTAGATTCCACATTATGGTCTAGAAAGTCATAGTTTTGAAGCCTTGGACTTTTGCTAACTCAAAGCTATGGTAGAAATGTAAACTAAAAGATCTGTTGAGAAAAATCTTGAGTTTTATGGACTCTCTAATCCTTAACATGCAAAATAAATAGTAAATAAAGAAATAAAATGCTGTAGGAAATGGCTGTGGTATAGAGAGTAATTTGCAGAAAAGTTGCAACATTGATGAGGGTGGTTAGGCTTGCCTCTTCAAAGAGATGACTTTTAAACAAAGTTCTAAATGAAGAGAGACATCCCAAATAACTCCTAAAGGAGATGTTTTATAGGCCTAGGATCACTAAGTCCCAATAAAAGCTCTAAGAAGGAAGTGAGCATTGGATGTTCAAGGAATAGAAAGAATGTCTTTGTGGACGTAGGCAAGCCAAGGAGAGGAAGAATTAAGAGAGATGAAGTCCTAACTGATGGGGCCAAATCCTGTAAGACCTTGCAAGACATAATAAGGAATTTTTTTAATCTAATTGCTATGTAAGTCATTGAAAGAAAATGATAAAATTTGATGTCAATTTGGAGACATTATTCAGACTGCAAATGAACTATTTTAGCTAAGAGTGGAAACAAAGAGACCAGCTAGAAGGCCTACATACACCCCAGGGTAAGATTGGAAGAAATTATTGCTGAGAGACTGCTGGAGTTTTGCAGCTGATGAACTAAAAGTTGAGTATAAAACCTTGAGAAAAATCAAGTATAAACCCCAAGGTTGATCCAGAGTTCAATTGGAGAAGAGCAGAAGACATTTACTATGTAAAGCATGGACTGTACCTCATTGATTCACTGCAATATCACTACCCTGAATTCAATTGCTTTCTTGTAAATATTTATTGATATTCCTCACTAACACATCATTGGTGTATACAAAATACAAATATATATTAGATGTGTCCATCATATAGAGTATAAACCAGTAACAGAGTAAATAGCAAATTCGTATTTTGTTAATATTGATAACATTTACAAGACACGTCCTGATTCAAAATGAGCTAAAAATGAAAAATATAATCTTATTTAGAGACTCTAAATAAACATTAATGACTGTATAGATTAGAAAATAGTTTCCTCATAACATAAAAATAAGGGAGGGGTAATTCTTAGTTTTCAAAAATGGAGAAAGTTGGCCTAAAGCACGAAATAAAAAGGTTAATGATATTAGACAGAATCTCTCAATTTACAAAAAAGTAAATAAAGGGGGTAAAATGATTGGATGTATGTACGAAGACATGAGGAAAAAGAATAGACATGTAGAAAAAATTACAACAAACACAAGAGTAGAAATAATTCAGGAGCTTTAAAGCTGTGAAATTTAAAAAATATATTCACAGATTCTCTGTCATGATTATAAAAGTATTATAAAATACTTTTATAGTACTGTCTGTATTATAAAAGTGAGTGAGAAAAAAGTAAATTTAGTAAATTTTTATTGCCATGACAAATCTTATGATTATTCTAAGTTTCTCCTCTTGTAAAACAAAAACAATCACTGGGATTCAAAATGGAAAGTTCATTGAGTGGTTCAAAAAAAGCGAACACTTGTGGAAGTAATAAATAAATCTTAAAGTGCCGAAGAAAGGAGTATCGACGCATTAAATAAGATGTGTATGGAAAACTGGAAATAGTCAAGAGCGGCACACAATTGTAAACATCCACCCTGCAAAGAAAGGATAGCTGAATGATTGATCAAATTACCAGGTCTATTTCTCATGTATGCTTTGATCATCCACAGAAGAAAAGAAAGAAAGGAAAACAATAAGAGAGAGAAGAGGATAGAATTAGAATTGGCACCAACATGTGGTAGAATGAGTTCAACTGACTTGAATTGAGCTGCTTTGAATTGAACTGCATTGAATAAAATTGAATTGAGGGATTTGTACTAATTGTGAATAGCTGGCTGTGTGGGGGAGTGGCTGGGTGACTAGCCAAGAGCTTTATACTAAAGCCAACTATGTGAGATCGCTGCAGAGTGAGTGGAAAAGTGAAATGAGGTTTTGCTTGTAACAAGAATTGGATATAATGACAATAAAGTATAATCATTAGACTAGCAGAAGAAAAAGCTATTTAGAGAGAAGGGGGAAAAAAGTTGATACAAACTGATTCCATAAATCAAAGAAAATGAGGACAAAAAAGGAACAGGGATGAGAACCGTTGAAATAGAAATCTGTTGAAAGAGGTAACATATTATTTATTATTTGATTTTACTATTTTCTAATTCATGGATATTACCAACTCTAAGTAGAAAGGGCTATTTTTTTCTTACCACAGTTGAATGTGATACACAAATCCTTATCCCCAAATGAGATAAGTCATTAAGGAAGGAATTGTCCATTGATGGCTCTTGAGCAATGGCAGCGCATCTTTGAGTGATCACATTGAAGTTATCTATGTCCCAAGTCCTTTCTTTATAGCTGCATATTCACTATTATTATTGAACCACAGTGGGGTCTGAAAGCCCAGCACTGAAAGAGCAGATGTCCATACCAAGGTTTGCAGTGGGAAAAAGAAAGTGTTTAATTGCAAGGTGTTGAGCAAGGAAATTGGGCAGCTCATGAAGGCTACTTTGATTTGACCTAAAAAGGCAGGATATCTAGAAGTGGGGGCTCACAGATCATAAGTGAATTCAAAGATTTTCCAATTTTCATTGGTTAGGGAAGTGAATATTTATCTAAAAATTTGAGATCAGCAGAAAAGTATGTTAGCTCTGGCTCATGGACATGACCTCATCTAGGACTCTCAGGAAGGAATTCAAAACAAAGAACTGTGATTAGAATTTGGTCTTCATCTTCCATGTATCTGAGGGGTCTGCATGCCAATAGATCCATCTTCTGTGGGTCTGAGTTTCTGAAGACAACACAGGGACATATATTATGACGCTTTCTTTCATTTCTCTCTTTCTTTTGAAGCAGAGATTCAGTCTGTTGCCTAGGCTGGAGTGCAGTGGCACGATCTTGGTTCACTGCAACCTCCGCCTCCTATGTTCAAGCAATTCTCCTACCTCAGCATCCTGAGTAACTGTGATTACACACCACCATGACTGGCTAATTTTTGTTTTTGTTTTGAGATGGAATCTCACTCTGTTGCCCAGGCTGGAGTGCAGTGGCATGATCTCAGCTCACTGCAACCTCCACCTCCTGGGTTGAAGCGATTCTCCTGCCTCAGCCTTCTGAGTAGCTGGGATTACAGGTGCACACCATCATGCCTGGCTAACTTTTGTATTTTTAGTAGATATGGAGTTTCATCATGTTGGTCAGGCTGGTCTTGAACTCCTGACCTCAGGCGATCCACCCGCCTTGGCCTCCCAAAGTGCTGTGATTACAGGATTGAGCCACTGCACCCGTCCTAATATTTCTATTTTTAGTAAAGACGGGATTTCACCATGTTGGCCAGTCTGGTCTCAAACTCATGACCTCCGGTGATCCACCTGCCTTGCCCTCCCAAAGTGCTGGGATTACAGGTGGGAGCCACCATGTCCGACAGCTTTCTTTAGTTTCTATAAGGAACACAACATTCTTGTGATTCCTACTCTGTTGGGTATTATTTTAAGCTACGGTTACTTTCCTGCTTATCAAGTTGCTGATTTATGTCTCAAGGCTAGCTAGGTACCTGAAATTTCTCTTTAAGAAACTAAGATTTTCCTTTATTTGTCCCGTCCTGTCCTGTCCTGTCCTGTCCTGTCTTTCTTGTCGAGTTTTGCTCTTATTGCCCAAGATACAGATTGGCACTAGAGGGCTGTATTAGAATCTGTATGAATGTGCATTTGAGTAGAAACACAACGGCGTGATCTCGGCTCACCACAACCTCCGCCTTTCAGGTTCAAGTGATTCTCCTGCTTCAGCCTCCCAAGTAGCTGGAAGTACAGGCATGCACCACCATGCCTGGCTAATTTTGTGTTTTTAGTAGAGACAGTCTTTCTCCATGTTGGTCACACTGGTCTCGAACTCCAGATGGTTATCCACCCATCTCAGCCTCCCAAAGTGCTGGGATTACAGGAGTTTGCTACTGCACCCAGCCAATTTTTCTTTATTTCTATGCTTGGAGGCCTCACAGGCCCCTAAGAGGGGTCCCTACTCCAACCATTTCACTATCTTTCTAAATGCAGAAGAATAAGAATTATGAAAATCTGAGTTAGCGGTCTCATGGGTGTTAACTAGGAGTCAAGCATATTTGCTTAGAAATTTCTTCTGCCAGATACCCTGAATTATCTCTCTGATGTTCAAAGCTCCACATATCTCTAGCACTGGGGCAAAATGCTGCCAGTCTCTTTGCTAAAACATAACAAGAGTCACCTTTTCCCCAGTTTCAACAATTTCCTCATTTCCGTCTGAGTTCATCTCAACCTAAATGCCCATCAATGATAGACTAGATTCAAAAAATATGATACATACACACTATGGAATATTATGCAGCCATAGAAAGAATGACATCATGTCCTTTGCAGGAACATGGATGCAACTAGAGGCCATTATCTTTGGTAAATTAATGCAGGAATAGAAAACCAAATACTGCATGTTCTCACTTATAAGAGGGAACTAAATGATGAGAATACCTGGACACATTGAGGTAAATAACACACACTGTGGTCTCTCAGAGGATGAAGAGTGGGAGGAGGGGGAGGATCAGGAAAATGAACTAATGGGCATAGGTTTAATACCTGAGTGATGAAGTAACTGTACAACAACACCCCGTAACACAAGTGTATCTATATAACAAGCTTGCACATGTGTCAATGAACTTTAAAATCTTGGTTTTGTCACAACTCAGAGTGGCATCAATGTATTTTCAAACTAGGAGACTCATTTTTTTAATCTGTAATTTGAGAAGTATAAATTACAATAATTTCTTCCTATTTTAGCGCAAACATTCTCTATATCGCATTATCTTTTGTATTTTCTTTTCTTTTTGCACAGGAATGCGTTCCATTGTTATGCTGGTAGTGAAAATTAATATTAATGCAGCATATGTATATTATAAATAACTGGTTCCTAGAATATAAAAAACAGTAATATGTCAGAAAGACAGGCCTATCCTAATATAAAATATTTTTGATTGGAGGATTCTAATAACTTAGAGCAAACAAAATTTTTGATCCATTTTGAAATGCAGTTTTAAATCATTCATGAAATGTTAGCAGAACTGCAAATATATGACATTTAAGTATCAGCCACAGAGACTGGCAATCTATGGCTATGGTCAAAATCTAGTCCATTCCTCATCTTTGTAAACAAAGTTTTATTGAAAAACTACTACATGTATTTGTTTATGAATTGCTTATATCTACTTTTGCTCTGTCATGGCAGACTTGACTAGTGGTGGGAGAGACCTTATGGCCTTATGGCCTGCCTAGACTTAAATACACAACCTGGTCTTTTACAAAAAATATTTGCCTCTATTTATTTTATTGTATTGTGAAATAAAATATACCACCAGCATTGTTACTACAATGGGGAATTTTTATTTTAGGATAAAAAGTACAAATATTTACTGAATATAAAGGCTATACTGAAAAAGAATATATCATGGTACAATTTAATAAAATGGACATTAAAAAGTTTTGAAGCTTTCACCTTGCTTAGTAATTGCTTTGTTTTCTACCCTAAGCAAGTACTACAGCTGCAATCTCAATCAACAACTTAGGCTTCTTGAAGTAACTTTGTAGGTTTCCCCTTCCTGGTGCATTGTTATAATTATATGGGCTAAATGCCATAGAGATTTATCAATCTTAAAATCATAGATTATTTATTAATTTTTTGTTTTGTTTATTTTCTTTGGTATTGCCCCTTACATTTTATTTTCAAAAATGAAAAAGTAAAAATTATTTTATTAAAAATAAATTAATCAGAGACTCTTTTCTACTTTAAAAATACAATATTTAAGGCATGCTCTAGTTCAAATTCTGTTTTTACCAGTAAATTAAGAAGTAGTTACATCTGTGTTTCTGTGACCCCAGTGTCTCTGCACGGGATCTGAGGTGTGGTAGAAATGGGTTGATGAGGGGAGAGGGAAAGTCCAAAGGGAGAAATTTCCCAGGTGCATGGCAAGTGCTAGAAATGATGTGCATAATTCTTTCAGAAAAGCTAGTGTAGCATTCTTCCTAAGGCCATAATGAAGTAAAATATTTTAATGATACATTTATTGCTATCATCTGCAGAAGAAAATTGATGGTCTTGTAAGGAATATGGGACCCATGAAGAATTATGCAGCAAAATTTGGGTACGTAATTACATTGTTCCATCTTTAAAAATATAAGATGCTTGAAATTGACTGAGCATGAGACTTTATTATCCTGTAATTTGTAAATGGCCATTTTTGCTACTAATATTTTATAACTTTGTGCTTAACTTTCTCAATTCTTTTTTCTCTAACTTTAGTGTTGACACATGCGATGTCAAATATCAAAAAATCTGTTCTTAAGTCTGATGATGCATTTATATGCACTTAAGTATATTTATCTAGAATGTCCTTAAAACTCACTGATTTGTGAATAGTTTTTTAAAAGTAATTTTCACAATTATTTATTAGCTAATTTTTTATTCCTATGGTCTGGTCTAGTAGGTAATTCTAAGACCTTCCTTATTTACTTCTTCAAAAAAAGATATTTCCTTCAATCACTATTAATACTATATTTAGAATACACTCAAATTCCAAAACTATGCAGTAAGATAAATAGATGAGAATTTTACACTTTGCAAAAGTCTAGTATTTCTTGTGAACTAAAAATAATTGGTCAACACAATGAATATGTATTTACTTATATCTGGCAATAATTATATCACAATTGTTTTATAGTTAGGTTAAATTAGGACTTACACAATAAACAAGATGGTGATATACAGAACTGTTAAAATGATTCAGCCTTGGGAAGAATGGAAAGGATCACATCACAAAGTGTCAACACTTATTTTCATATAAGAGGTCATTACTTTTTAGGACATAAAACATACCAGTGTGCAATGCATGGTGATGTAATTTATTGCATTTCACCTAGAGTGGTTGCCTAAGTTTTTCTTGTACAATTGATTGGAAGTTTGAATAAATTTCTTGCAAATCCTTCTTGTAGCCAACAATTATGGCAACCCTAATTTCATATACTATTATATCACGATAAATGTTATGTTAATTATTATGAATGTGAACACCTAGGTAATCTCTTAAATATTAATTCATTGTGCTTCTTAGACACTAGAGGAAATGTCTGACTTAAAGTTAGCAACACTTTATAATTCTAATGCAGGACAAATAATTTTATGATACATTAAAATTTTTCTACTAAAAACATATTTATGTTGATATCCAGAGAAATTAGATAATACTGGTCTAGGATGCCCACTTTCTAGCTAAAATTTTAATTTCTGTGATTCAACATTCAACTCTTAAAATCTCTGCAGCCTGATTTTTCATTTATGCATTTATTCATTTAACAACTTACGTTCTATTGGTGACATTCACAAAACATTTTCTACTGGGAATTACTCTCCTAAACCTTTAATGGGATTTTGTGTATTTGTGTCTGGGAAAGTATTTCTCCATGCTTGAAGAAAAATTTTGTTGGACATAATATTCTAGATTATATATATATATGATATTAAATATTATAATTCTGTAATACTGAAATAATTTTTTTCTTCAGTTCTTAGAATATGTCATCCCACTTTCTCCTCACCTGTAATGTTTCCACTGAATATTCTGATGCCAGATGTATAAAATCTCCTTTATATGTTATTTGCTTCTTTTTCCTTGTTGCTTTTAAGATCCTTTCTTTACCCTTTCTTTACTCCTGACCTTTGTAGGTTTGATTATTATATGTCTTGAGGTACTCTTACTTGGATTGAATCTTCTCTTTCTCTTCTACTTCAGTCTCTCTGCATCTACTTTAAGGTCAACAATTCTTAGATTTTCTCTTTCAAGGCTATTTTCTAGATCTTGCTGGTGTTCTTCCTCCTTTTTCAAATTTTCTTTTCTCCTCTGAATCTGTATTTTCACATAACCTGATTTTGAGCTTACTAATTCTTCTGCTTGATCAATTCTGGCATTTGGAGACTGATGCATTTTTCAGTTTATCAATAGAGTTTTTCAGCTCCAGAATTTCTGCTTGCTTTTTTCATTATTTAAATTTCTTTGTTAAATATCTCCCATAGGATTCTTAATTCCTTCTCTGTGTCATCTTGAATTTCATTGAGCTTCCTTAGAACGACTATTTTGAATTCCCTGACTGGGAGGTTACATATATGTCACCCTGGGATTGGACTCTGGTGACTTATTTACTCTATTAGGTGAGGTCATGTTTTCCTGATGTACTTAATACTTGTGGACATTTGTCAATTTCTAGAAATTAAAGAGTTAGGTATTTATAATCATTATAGTCTGAATTTGTTTATACCTGTCCTTCTTGGGAGGGATTTACAAGAATAGAAGAGAAGGTTTTCAGCTTCTATTTCAGAAGCTGAATAGATGCTGTAACTATGCTCTTGGACTTTTCAATCACCATAATTGTGAGCTAAACAAACTTTTTTCAAAGGACATTGAGTGTTGTAACCTAAACCTGTAGTCACTGAAGCCATTTCTGCACTTTTGGGTGCTGTAAGCCCAGGAACACTGCAACTCTTGCAGTCTCCACGATAAACAACCTTTGTGGACCTGGAGAAGATGGGAAAAATTTTTTGGTTACCAGGCAATATGTCTAATACTTCTTTTTCCTTTGAATTTTTGGTGCTTATGAAGGTGCTTTCTTGTGTCGGTATTTGTTTGATTTGATGTTACTGCAGAGGAATGATAATTGGAGGGTTCTATGTGGCCATTTTGTTAAACCCTCTTCTTTTGTGTATTTGAACTCATTAATTTACTACTGTAACCTATGAGATAAATACTATTATGAAGAGATTAGATAATCTTCTCCACAAGAAATTGAAAAGTGACAATGCTAATTCTTAAATTTTGGACACTGGTTTCATAGTCTTTCTTTTACATTGCTGCATTATTGGCAGCATATGAGGCATGCAAGAATGAATATGTTTTCAAAGGCAGAGATCCAGTAATAAAAGTTGTATTCATTTACTAAAGTCCTGAAAGACATTTTAGTTTCTAATGCTGTGCAAAACTTTAATATTGTAAACTGTGAGTTATTAAACTTTGAAATACCTCTATGCCTTAGGAAGGCTAACCTGTAAATTTTCAAAGTACTCAGCTCTTAACAATTTCTTACTATCATTCTAAGTAATTTTTATAAATTCCAAAGAGGTAAATTTTTATTTTCTGTATACCAGGAGGAAATATTTAGATATTGGCAGAATATTTAGGCAATCATAAGCTATGGTTTGATTGTCCCCAACAAGCTTCTGTTAGAACCTTAATACCCAGTGCACCAATGTTGCAATGTAAAACCTTTAGAGGTGTGACCTGCCTAATGGAAGGCCTTTGGGTCATGGGTCTCCACTTTCATGTATGGCTTGATGTCACTCTTACAGTACTGAGTGAATTGTTGCTCTTGCTCTCACCCATAAGGGAGTGACTGTACTAATTTGTGGGAGTAGATTACTTCCTGTAAGAGCAGGTAGTTATAAAGAAAGGATGCCTCTCATGGTTTTCTCCTTCATATGTATCCACTTTCCTTTTGATCTTCTACCATGTTATGACACAGCACAAAAGCCCTCACTGGAAGCTGAATTGATGCTGGCACCATGCTCTTGGACTTTCCAGCCACAAAAATTGTGAGCCAGACAAACCTATTTTTTTTTTACATGTTACCCAGCCTTAGGTATTATAGCAACATAAAATGAATGAAGACATACACATTCACATGTTACTCATGGGTGTGAGAGGCAAGGTGTGCTTAAAATTTTACCTATTTATGTGAAATACTCTCATTACTTTATATTCCCCAAATAGCTTAATGAGTTGCATTCAATATATCAACACAGGTCCATCCCTGTCAGGAGACAGAAACAACCAGATAATTTTTTTTTTTTGAGACAGAGTCTTGCACTGTCACCCAGGGTGTAGTTCAGTGGTGTGATCTCGGTACACTACAATCTCCACCTCCTGGGTTCAAGCAATTCTCCTGCCTCAGTCTCCTGAGTAGCTGGGACTACAGGCGTGCACCGCCATGCCCAGCTAATTTTTTGGCGTTTTTAGTAGAGATGGGGTTTCACCATGTTGGTCAGGATGGTCTCAATCTCCTGACTCCGTGATCCACCTGCCTTGGCCTTCCAAAGTGCTGGGATTACAGGTGTGAGCCACTGCATCCGACGGATAAATTTTTATATGAAGAATTATTAACTAAGAATACTGTTGCTGTTAACTAAGCTATTGAAGAAGCAATGAGAACACTAGACTGGCAGAGAGAAAGTAACAGCAGTAAGCAACTGAGCTAAAACTCAGGAAATAAGGAAAAGAGCTTGGAATTTTAAAGACTAAAAAATGTAGAGCTGAAACTCACATCTCTGATGAGTGTATGTTCTCTGATGATGTTCGAGTTTTTGGTATAACAGAAGAAACTCATGTGTCTGGGATTTTAGGAGGGAGAGTCAGTTGTTGATGGCTCCAGATAGAAGCATTCTTCCATTAAGAACTAAGATGTCAAATCAGTGCAGCTCAAAGTTGAGACTCACCCACTTCCACCTCTTCAATTAATAGTTGTTAATCACCCATTAATAAACATTTTTCATATTTTAAATTTCTGTGTAAGAGATGTGGTAAAATCAATTCATGCACACAGAGTGGCCAAAATAAAAGATGGATAACTGAAAAATATGCTTTTAATTTAGGTAAAAATTATTTGATATTTTCATATAGCTCCATATTTTAATAAAGATATTTGAAACAAAAATATTTAGTATAAGACTTTTGGAGCACAGAATTGTTATAGATCTAATCACAGCTAAGAGAAGAAGACTAAAATAATTTGGCAGTTATTCCTCACTTTGTTTTTCTATCTGTGCTTTGTAGTTACTTATCTATTTTCAAATAATTAACTTTTCTTTTGATTTTACATATCATTTTTCTTTTTCAATCAAAAAACAAGATGGCAATCAATTGCAAATTAGAATAAATGTGTCTACTTTGTAGTCCAAATAAATGTAACTATTTATTTAGAGTAGTTTTTAGATTTAAAAAAAATAAAAATTGACTGTAGTGCTGGATTCAGTTTATTTAAGATAATTTGAATAGAAGAATGAGTAAAATATTAATAAGTGCCTTAAACTATATCAAGACAGGTGGAATGAATAAAGCATATTGTACTCTATGTTTTTATGAAACAAAATAGAACAAAATAGTTTGCAACAAAAGTGAAGGGTAATGAAGGGAAAAAGTGGAAAACTTATTATAGCTATACCAGTGATAGAGGCATAAGTAAATGTTAAGCACAGTTTGGTTCATGTGTTTATAACTGATGGATCAATACCTGAGTCAATATCTAGGGCCTTCAGTCTCCTTTCCTTTTGTAATTGATTTCTTTCAATTCAAACTGGTTGTGTCCCTGCTGAAATAATTTTCTCAAGAATTCTATGGGTTTCTTTTGAATTTCAATGAATTTCACTCCATTAGACCAAATTTATACCTACAGATTTTTTTGAGATAACTCCTTGTCTAGCCTTCTGCTGAGGTGGTTGAGAGACCACCACTTTAACCATTTATAGAACCCATGGTTTTAGAGAATCTGTGAAATATGAAATACATCCTTAATCACTCAACAGATCCCATGGTATAATGGAACACCCTAATCCTTTATTTTTTATGTGATGTCAGTAAAAGGTTTTATAGTCATATCCTTGACATTTTCTCTGAAGCATATTATGCCAGCGAGAGTTTTAAATTTCCTTTCTTTTGCCATTTGGGGAGCTTGAGAATTTGAAATAATTATCAAGCCATGGCTCCTATTTGTTAAATTTTTTACTCAGTTAATTATTGCCCTCTCATATTTTACTATGGGCAATAGAACAACAGCAAATAAACAAGTGACACCTTAAAAACTTTACTTAGAAATTTTTATTCTGTTGTCTATACCAGGATTTTTTATTAATGAAAAGCCTTTAAGCAAAGCAATATTTTCTTTCAAATTTTCCAGATGTCGGCTGCTTACTCTGTGATGTGATGTGATGTGATGTGATGTGATGTGATGTGATGTGATGTGATGTGATGTGATGTGATGTGATTGATGTGATGTGACATGACGATGTGATGGGATGATGGATGTGTGTGTGTTGTGAATACAGGCATGAGGAAAGATGAGTGAGTGGATGGCTCAGACCTGACCCAGATTACTGAAGGTTGACATAGTATTGCCTTTTGGTAATTCAGAGTTTGTTTTACAAATATCCTCTAAGAATTTTTGTAGGATTGGGACTACTAAAGTCACTGGATTTCTCTCTGAGGATACATAGCCTTGCACCCTCACCTACCTTCAGTCTAGTTAGCAATTCTGCCACCTCAATGGCATGCAATAATATCTCTACCTCTGTAATAAATTTTGCACAATAATACTAGAAGTTCATAAAGTTTGTGACAACTTACTACTGTAGTCTACCCCAGAGTACTTCTCACTCTCATCTTAAAAGCATGTGGAGAATGTGCTTGGATTACAGGCACTTATGTTGTCAACCTAATTACTACAGACAAGATTGCATACCAACGTGAATAATCTAATATTTTCAAATTTCTAATTGAAACAAATTATAATTAAAAGAATTCCCATATGACTGTATCAGGTCATTCTTGCATTGCCATAAGGAAATAACTAAGACTGGGTAATTTATTTTAAAAAAGAGGTTTAATTTTCTCACAGTTCTGCAGGCTGTACAGCAAGCATGATGGCTTCTGCCTCAGGGGAGCTTTGACTTATGGCAAAAGGTGAAGTGGGAACAGACACTTCACATGGCAAAAGTAGGAGCAACAGGGAGAGGATAGATGGAGCTGCCACACACTTTTAAATGACCAGATCTCATGAGAACTCATGACCATGAAGGTAGCATCAAGCCATGAGGGATCATCTTCCATGATCCAAACACCTCCAACCAAGGCTTACCTCCAGCATTGGGGATTATAATTCAACATGATATTTGGGTAGGGCAAAATATCAGAACTATATCAATGATTTAGTAACCAATGAATATTCTCAAGTTTACCAAGCACTCAAAATAAGTATACCACTGTGGCCTTTACTTTGCAATGCCACACACCAACACAACCATTATTCCTACAGATAAAGCTGCAATAAACCATTCTGGCTGGGCATGGTAACTCATGCTTGTAATTCTGGTACTTCGAAAGACCAAGGCTGGAGGACTGTCAGAAACCAGGATTTTGAGACCAGGCTGGTCAACAAAATGAGACTCCCTGTACACGCGTGCACGCACACACACACACACACACACACACACACACACACACACACAACTAAAAATGAGCTGAGGTGGCACTTGCTTATCCTAGTTTCTCAGGAGGCAAAGGCAAGAGAATTACTTGAGTGCATGAGTTTGAGGTGTTTTTGTTTGTTTGTTTGTTTGTTTGTTTTGTTTTTTTGAGGCGGCGTTTCGCTCTTGTTACCCAGGCTGGAGTGCAATGGCGCGATCTCGGCTCACCGCAACCTCTGCCTCCTGGGTTCAGGCAATTCTCCTGCCTCAGCTTCCTGAGTAGCTGGGATTACAGGCACGCGCCACCATGCCCAGCTAATTTTTTGTATTTTTAGTAGAGACGGGGTTTCACCATGTTGACCAGGATGGTCTCGATCTCCTGACCTCGTGATCCACCCGCCTCAACCTCCCAAAGTCCTGCGATTACAGGCTTGAGCCACCGCGCCCGGCCGAGTTTGAGATTATAGTGAGACAAATACGTGCCAGCCTGGGTGACAGGAGGAGACCCTGTCTCAAAACGTACGAACAGTTTTGCTAGGATCTAAATATATCCCTCAAAATTTATATGTTAAAACTTAATTGTCAATGTGATAGTACTAAAAAGCAAAACCTTTAGAAGGTGACTAAATAATGGAACCCTCATGAAGGGAATTAGTAATATTTTAAAACTTAATAAAGGAGTTGGAGGGAACTGGCTAGGCATTTTTTTTCCCTTAGATCTTCTGCCATGTGAGGACATAGTTCAAGTCTCCATCTTGGAAACAGTCTAAACCTTCACAAGATGAATCCTGCCAGTGCCTTGATGTGGCACTTCCAGTATCCAGAAATACAAGATATAAATTACATTATTTATAAATTACCCAGCCTGTGGTATTTTGTTATAGCAGCACCAATGGACTAAGACATACATTTTTCTTCTGAGATTTATGTTTGGATATAGAAGAGCATGCACAGGTTTCTTACCAGGGTATACTGCATGATACTGAGATTTGGATTATCAGTGAATTTATCACCGAGAGACTTAGCATAGTGCCCAATAGTTATTTTTCTTATCCTTGCCCTTCTCCCTCATCTAATAGTTCCATGTATCTATTGTTGCAGTTTTTTACATCTATGGCTACCCAATGTTTAGCCCCCAGTTATAACAGAACATGCAGTATTTGATTTTCTGTTCTTGCATTAATTTGCATTGAATAATGGCTACCAGCTGCATCCATTTTTGTACAAAGAACATGATTTTGTTCTTTTCAAGGCTGCATAGTATTCCACAGTCTATATGTAGTACATTTTCTTTATCCAATTCACCACTGATGGGCACCTAGAATGATTCCATGTCTTTGATATTGTGAATAGTACCGTGATGAGCATGTGAATATATGTCTTTTTGGGAGAAAAATTTGGTTTTAAGTAGATATATAATGATTCATGGGATTGCTGAGTAAAAAGATAGTTATGTTTAAAGTTTTTAAAGAAATCTCCAGATTGCTTTTCACAGTGGCTGGACTAATTTACATTCCCAACAATAGTGAATGAGCATTTCCTTTTCTCCACAGCCCCACTGGTATGGGTTGTTTTTTGACTTTCAAATAATAGCCGTTCTTATGGTGTAAGCTAGAATGTCTATGTGGTTTATTTTTTATTTTTGTGGGTACATAATAGGTGTATATATTTATGGATTAAATGAGATATTTTAATACAGTTGTGCAATTTATAATTAATATACCAGAGTAAATGGGGTATCCACAGACTCCAGCACTTATCTTTTGTGTTACAGACAATTCAATTACCCTCTTTTAGTTACCTTTAAATGTATAATTAAATTACTATTGACAATAGTCATCCTTTTTTGCTATCAAATACTAGATTGTGTCTATTCTCTCTATTTTTTTTACTCATTAATTAGCCCACTTCCCCTCACCCCACCCCCCATGCCTACTAGGTTTCCTAGCTTCTGGTAACCACTTCTCTACTCTCTATCTCCATAAATTCAATAGTTTTAATTTTTACCTCCCGCAAATCAAAGAGAACATACAAACTTTGTATTTCTGTACCTGGCTTATTTATTTCACTTAACATAATAACCTCCAGCTCCATCCATGTTGTTGCAAATGACAGGATCTCATTCCTTTTTGTAGCTAAATAGTACTCCATTGTGTATATGTGCCAGATTTTCTTCATTCATTCATCTTTGATGGACAATTAGGTTGCTTCCAAATCTTGGAAAATGTCAGAGGGAAGATATCTCTTTGATATCCTGATTTCTTTTCTTATGTACCTAGGTTATGTACCTAGGAATGGTATTACTGCATTGTATGGCAGCTCTAATTTTTGTTTTTTTGAGGAACTTCCAAACTGTCTTCCATAGAGGTTGTGATATTTTACATTCTTACTAATGGTAAGGTTTCCCTTTTCTCCACATTCTTGTCAGAATTTGTTATTGTCTGACTTTTGGATAAAGGTTATTTTAAAAGAGGTGAGATAATAATCTAATTGTAATTTTGATTTGCATTTCTTTTGTAATCAGTGATGTTGAGCACCTTTTCATATACCTGTTTGCCCTTTGTATGTCTACTTTTGAGAAACATCAACTCAGATCTTTTGCCCATTTTTAAATCAGATTATTAGACTTTTTTCCTATAGAGTTGTTTGAGCTCCTTATATATTCTGGTTAAGAATCTCTTGTCAGATAGGTAGTTTACAAATATTTTCTCCTATTTTGTGGGTGGTCTCTTCACTTTGTTAATGGCTTCCTTTGCTGTGGAGAAGCTTTTAAACATGATATAATGCCATTTGTTTGTTTGTGATTACAGGGTATTACTTAAGAAATTTTTTGCCCACTTCAGTGCCCTCATGAATTTTCCCTAAGTTTTCTCTTAGTAGTTTCATAGTTTGAGGTCTTAGAGTTAAGTCTTTATCTCATTTTGATTTGATCTTTGTATATGGCGAGAGATAGTAATCTGATTCCAGTCTTCTGCATATGGATTTCTATTTTCCCAGCACATTATTGAAGACAATGTACTTTTTCCAATGTATGTACTTTTTGTCAAAAAGGTACAAAGATGCTTTTGAAAAAGCATCTTTGTCAAAAATGGGTTCACAGTAGATGTGTGGGTTCACCTCTGGATTCTTTTAGTTACTATAGCTCTGTACTATAATTTGAAGTGAGATAATGTGATTCTTCCAGTTTTGTTATATTTCCCTTAATATATCTTTGGCTATTCTGTGTCTTTTGTGATTCCATGTATATTTTAGAATCATTTTATCTATTTCTGAGAATAATGTCATTGATATTTTTATTGAGATTTTTATTGGATTAAATCTGTGGGCTGCTTTGTATAAGTATGAACATTTTAACAATATTAAGTCTTACAGTCCATTAACATGGAATATCTTTCCATTTCTTTGGGATTTCTTCAATTTCTCACATCAATATTTTATAGTTTTTATTGTGAAGACCTTTCACTCCTTTGCTTAAATAAATTTCTAGGCATTTTATTTTGTAGCTATCATATATGGTATTACTTTTCTCATTTCTTTTTATGATTGTTTGCTTTGGCATGTAGAAATACTACTGATTTTTGTATGTTGATTTTGTATTCTGCAAATGTACTGAATTTATTCATTAGTTCTAATAGTTCTTTAGTGGATTCTTTAGGTTTTTCCAAATTTAAGATTATATCATCTGCAAACAAGGATAATTTGACTTCTTCTTTTCCAATTTGGTTGCCCTTTATATCTTTCTATTGTCTAATTGCTCTAACTGGGACTTCCATTACTATGTTGAAGAGCAGTGGTGACAGTGAGCATCCTTGTCATGTTTCAGATCTTAGTGGAAAGGCTTTCGGGTTTTCCCAAATTCAGTATAACACTTGCTGTGGGGCTTATGTATGGCTTTTATTACGTTGAGAAGAAAATTAAAAAATTTTTTGGAACAAATCACTATAAAAATACAACATACCGAAACATGAAATACAGCAAAAGATAGCACTAAGATGGAAGACTGTAGTTATAACATCCTGCATTTAAAGGAAGAAAAACATCAAATAAACAATTTCAAGATGCATCTTAAAGAGCTAGAAAAGGAAGAGCAAACCAAACATCAAAATGAGTAGAACAAAATAGGTACTAAAGATCCATTTGAAATATAGAATATAATGCAGATGATCACTGGTCATTCAGGAGCATATTGTTTAATTTCCATGTGTTTGTATAGTTTCCAAAATTCATTTTGTTATTGATTTTTATTTTTATTCTATTGTGTTCAAAGAAGGTGCTTGATATCATTTCATTTTTAAAAAATGTTTTAAGATTTATTTTGTGACCTAAAATATGGTCCATTTTTATAAATGACACATGTGCTAAAGAAACAGTGTCTGTACTGCAGCCATCAGATGAAATGCTATGCAAATATCTTTGTGGCCAGTTTGAACTACAGTGCAGATTAAGTCTGATGTTTCTTCATTGATTTTCTCTCTGGGAGATCTGTATAATGCTGAAAGTGGGGTGTTGATGTCTCTGACTATTATCACTTTGGGGTCTGTCTCTCTCTTTAGCTCTGATAATATTTGCTATATATGTCTGGGTGCTCCAGCATTGGGTGCATATATAGTTACAATTGTTACTATTTTCTTGATATGTTGGCTCCTTTATCATTATATAGTGAACTTGTTGTTTCCTAGACTTTTTGTTTTGAAATCTATTTTGTCTGATAGAACTGTAGCTATTTCTGCTTTATCTTGTTTCCATTGGCATGGAATATCTTTTCCCATCCCTTTATATAGTCCATGTGTGCATGCATAGGTAAAATGTAGGCAATAGATCCCTGGGTATCTTTAAAAAAAATCCTTTTAAACACTCTATGTGATTTGATAGGAGCGTGATATGGTTAGGCTCTGTGTTCCCACCCAAATCTCTTCTTGAATTGTAATCCCCAGCTGTTGAAGGAGAGAAATGTTGGGAGGGGATTGGATTACAGAGGAAGTTTTCCCTATGCTATTCTTGTAATAATCTGTTAGTTCTCATAAGATTTGGTGGTTTTATAAGTTTTTGACATTTCTTCCTACACACACTCTCTCTGTCTCTCCTGTCACATAGAGAAGAAGGTGACGGCTTCCCCTTCTGCCATGATTGTAAGTTTCCTGAGGCCTCCTAAGCCAGGTGGAACTGTGAGTCAATAAAACCTCCTTTGTTTATAAATTACCCAGCTGTGGGTAGTATTTTTATTGCAGTGTGAAAATGAACTAATACAGTAAATTGGTATCTCAGAGAGTGGGGTACTGCTATAAAGAGTGGGGTACTACTATAAAGAGTAGGGTACATAAAAATGTGAAACAACTTTGGAATTGGGCATCAGGCAGAAGTTGGAACAGTTTGAAGGGCTCAGAGGTAGACAGGAAGATATGGGAAAGTTTGGAAATTCCTAAAGACTTGTTGAATGGTTTTGACCAAAATGCTGTCATGGTCTATGACGTCCAGGCTGAGGTTGTCTCAGATGAAGATGAGGAACTTATTGGATACTGGAATAAAAGTCACTCATGCTAGGCTTTAGCGTAGATACCAGCAGCATTTTTCTCCTACCCTAGAGATCTATGGAACTTTGAACTTGAGACAGATAATCTGAAATTTAAACTTATGTTTAAAAAGGAAGCAGAACATAAACCTTTGCAATCTAATGATGCGATACAGAGAAAAACCCATTTTCTGTGGGAAAAATTCATGCCAACCAAAGAAATTTGCCTAAGTGATGAGGAGCCAAATGTTAATAGCCAAGACAATGGGAAAAATGTCTGGAGACATGTCAGAGATCTTAGCAGCTCCTCCTATCACAGGCCCAGAGGTCTAGGGGAAAAAAATGTTTTATGGGCCAGGCCCGGGGCCCCTGCTATTCTGTACCTTCTCAGGACATGGTACCCTATGTCCCAGCTGCTTAAGCTCCAATTGTGGCTAAACAGGGCCAACATACAGCTTGGGCCATTGCTTCAGAGGGTACAAGCCCCAAGACTCCATGGCTTCCACATGGTGTTGGACCTGGGGGTGCACAGAAGTAAAGAACTAAGGTTTGGGAACCTCCTAGATTTCAGAGGATGTATGAAAATGCCTGGATGTTTACACATAAAGGTGGACTCTTCATGGAGAACCTCTGCTAGGGCAGTGCAGAAGGGAAATGTGGGGTTGGAGCCCCCACACAAAGTTCCTACAAGGGTACTAGGGCTGTGAGAAGAGGGCCAGTGTCTTCTAGACCCCAGGATGGTAGATCCACTGACAGTTTGCACCATGTACTTGGAAAAGTCACAGATGCTGAATGCCAGCTGTGAAAGCAGCTGTGGAGGTTATACCCTGCATAGCTATAAGAAGAGAGCTGCCCATGGCCATAGAAGCCCACCTCTTGCATTGGCCTAACCTGGATGCGAGTCAGGGAGTCAAAAGGTATTATTTTGGAGATTTAAGATTCAATGACTGCCCCACTGGATTTTGAACTCACATGGAGACTGTAGCCTTTGTTTTGGCCAATTTCTCTTATAAGGAATGTTTCAGTAGGTCATGTGCCCCCTCCCCCCCCCCCCCCCCCCCCCGCCAGTTCCACTTCTGGGTTCCGTTCAGCACTAGGAATCATCCACAGTTTGCAGTATTTCTAGCCTGAACTACCTTTCAAGCTCATTTAGGGCCCTAGAGAACTTTCACCCATAGTTGTAAGCCTTGCCAGAACTCAAGTTCTGACTGGTGGGATGGGTGATTCTCCTCTGGCTGAGGCTGGTTTAAATATTGCCTCTGTTGGAAGGATCATCTGAGTTCAGCCTGGCTTTGCTTTCTTCTGTGACATGGCAGCACTGAGTTCAATGCAATGTCTCACAAGTGTTCCACTCTCCCTCTCCGTAGCAGACATATTTTCTTTCTGTACCACATGGCTGCTGATTGGGGGCAATGGGGAAGTGATGGCATTGGCAATTTAAGACTGTCTTTCCTACCCTCCTTGGTGACTCTTTCAGTGATATGAAGTTAAAAGAAGGTACTATGAGTGTTCACCTCATTTTTGGTTTATGCAAACATGTTTTTCTGTTGTTGATAGTTGTTAAATTGGTGTCCTCACAGGGGGACATACAATGGAGGCTACTATTCAGCCATCTTGCACCACCCCTCTCTCCTTGTGGCTTTGATTTGTATTTGTCTAATGATTAGGGATGCGAAGCATTTTTTCATGTTTGTTGGCCACATGTATCTTCTTTTGGAAAGTATCTGTTCGTAACTTTAGCCCATTTTTAATGGGATTTTTTTGTTTGTTTGTTCAAGTTCCTTATATATTCTTGATATTAGACCTTGTTGGATGAATAGTTTGTGAATGTTCTCAGCTATTCTTCTAGTGTCTCTGTACTTTGTTGATAGTTCTTTTTTTCTATGCAGATACTCTTCAGTTTAATTAGGTCTCACTTGTCAATATTTATTTTCATTGCAATTACTTTTGAGAAATTAGTAATAAATTAGTTCCCAAGATCAATGTCCAGAATGGTGACTGGTCTAAACTCCTAATTTTAGAATGGTGGGTGCTCCAGATGCCTGGAGTTCTGCCTGTGCATCAAGTATAGAGTCCCCTCCATGCACCAGGATTTCCTCACAGGAAGCGTGGGGTAGCTATTTGAGGCACACAGGTGCTCTGGATGCCTAGAGGTGGGCCTTGGTGTGAAGTAGAGAGGGCCTCTATGCAACAACATTTCTGCATAGGAAGAGTAGGGTGAGAGAGACTGCCAATCCTGGTGCAGGTGTTCTGAATGCCTGGATCTCTGCCTGGGCTCAGAACAGAGAGAACCACACATTACCATGATGTAAGCCCAGGAAGAGTGGGGCATATGAGACTGATGAACAAGATGAAAGGTTACTCCAAATACTTGGAGATCTTCCTGGACGTGAAGCAGAAAGGTCCTCCCTACACCATGATGTATGTCTAGGAAAGGTGGAGAAAGTAAGGCTGTCATTCAGGCAAGCAAGTGCTCTAGATGCCTAGAGGTATGCCTAGACATGGAACAGAGAGAACCCCACTCACTACAATCTACATCCAGGAAGGGTGGGGTGAGTCAGGCAGCTAATACAGGTGAGTAGTTGCTTCAAATGCCTGGAGATCTGTCTAAGCATGGAGCAGAGAGGGCCCCACCACACCTTGTTTTATGTCCAGGAAGAGTGGGGCAGCTCAGGCTGATGGTCTAGGAAAACAATGCTCCAAATGCTTGAATTTCAGCCTAGGGTTAGAGCAGAGAGGGTCTTGATGCATCTCTGTTTCAGGGGGGCAGGCTGGTAAACCCAGCAATAGCACATGCAGACCAGTCTCAGGTTACCAAGCTGACCCTAGAGGCAAGTCTTGTTGCCCAGGCAAAATTGCAGCTTTGGCAGCTCTCCTTTCGCCCCAGATTTCTGATGGGGGAGAGCACAATTCAAAGACACATTTCATGTTAGTTTATCTATTCTTGTAATACTATATTTTATTCTATATTAAGTGAGAATTAAAATAGTAATAATGACTCAGTGTAGTATCATTGAAATATTGTAATTAAAATCCTTACACTAGTGATTAACAAAAACAGACGAGAAATAAATATTGGCCATTATTATTAGCTGGATCTTCACTGAATTTTCAACTCTTGTTCTTTCCTCAAGGCCAGTCTCATTTGCATTCTGTTTAAAACTGGGTTAACCTCACAGTAATGTGCTGTTCATTCGAGAACATAGAAAATAGGAATACGCATTCAATACAAATAATTTCTAATCCTAAACACAGACACTTAGAATGAATTATACTTAATAAACACTGCAAGTCATGCCAAACACAGTCTTATTTTTGTTCACTATCATAACAGTAGGGAGACATCTGGCTCCTGAGTAGCTCTGTGTCACTGACATTTCTGGCTTAGAATTTATTTCCGTTGAAAATCACCCTAATATTATTTAAAATAATATGCTGTTACTTTTGGGATCAGCAAAGTTATTACTGGTTAAATATATAAATGAGCCCATAAATATACAAAATAAATGAATATTATTGTTACATGGCAATCTTTTATGATATTTCCAAGGCATATAGTTTAGCAGAGGACATGTTCTAATAGAAGGAAAGGGTGCCCTCTAGTGTTTTAGTTAAAAATGAACAATTAGGTAACATCTCTCGAACTTAGGTTTATTAGATTCTCAACTGAAAATAGTTTTTATAGTAAAGATTAGACTGAAAAAAAAAGAAAGATACTAGTAGTATAAGGTGTTAGGAAAACATATGCTATTTATGATGCATTTTTCTTGAGCCTAAACATAGAAAAGTGTAGGAAGAAAGAATAAGTCAATTTTTTTATGATCTCATTTTCTATCCTCTAATGAAATACAGTTACTCTATCTGTGGAGTTTGCCTCAAGCTTGGAATTGTTCAACATTTATAATAATATTGCAGATGTCATTATCTAAAAATACATATATAGAACATTTTTGTCACAAATGATGATTGTATACGATTCCCTCAAACTGATTTTTTCAATATTTTTTAGTAATAATTTTAGCCAGATTAGATTAAAACACAATATAAATTACTTTTATGTATTTAAAATACTTTACCAAATATCTTATGCATTTCTATATCCTATTTTTATTAGAATCAAAAATTATATAATGTGTTGCCAATTTTCTCCCTAAATTGAATATATTTATCTACAGTTTTCTCAAGAGGGATTTGCAGAGACAGCATGCTGTGAAATTACCTCTCCCTTGCTCTCCACAACACTAAGGCTTAGGTACCTGTCTACATCAAAGGATGAGTATTGAAATGCAGATGACTTAGCCAGGTGATTCTTTACCTTTACACCACCTCCTATTATGACCTGAATTGTCCCTCCCCAAAATTTGTATACTGAGCTTCTAACATTCAGTTCCTCATTTAAAGATAAGATTTTTAAAAAGTCGATTAAAGTAAAATGAGGTCAGTGATGTGAGCCTAATCCAATAGGACTGGTATTCTTAGAAGAAAAAAAATATTATAACACAGACCGAAGAAAGACCATGTAAAGACACAAAGAGAAGACAGCCATTTACAAGCCAAGAAGAGAGGTCTCTGAAGAAACCAACCCTGCTGACAACTTGCTCTTGGACTTCTGGCCCCCAGGTCTATGAGGAAATAAATTTCTGTTGTTCAAGCAACCTGAATTGGTTTGCTTTTGTATGGCAGCCCTAACAAACTGATAGGTCCGCCAAGTTATTTTTCTTTCCACAATGTAGAAATTTTAAATTCTTTTTTTTTTTTTTTTGAAAGAATTACTTCCAAATCAATTTTGAGTTCTAATAAACAAAACTTAAACATCAAATGGTGAAAAACAGTATAAACTTGCATCTAATGCATGATAAAAAAAATATTAGCAATAACTCTATTAGCTGGGCCAATGGCTTGCTCTTTCTCCACCATTAAAGTGTCCCTGCTATATGCTCTTTTCTCCTGTTGTCTTCAAAGCCAGGCAAATTGGTTCCACTTTCCAGCAAAACAGTGAGTCTATCTGTCAGAAGAGTACAAAAAGACCATAGCTACATGCAGTTTTCACATTAGATCTCAATGTGCACATGTAACAACTCACATCTCACTTGCACTTATATCTATAAATCATGTCATCAGGGGAAGCAGGCACAAATAAACCAAAACAGTTAAACATACGTAACAACACATAAATTACATTCAAAATAACTTTTTGATTAAATAGCTTGTAATTTGGAAAATCCTTTACTCATTTTTTGTTTGTAAAACATAGGGATATCTCAAATAAATTGAGATATCTAATCAAATTTCTTAAGTCAGTCTTTTTAAATACACTATATTAACTGTATAGGAAGTAAAACAGAAGTATTTAATATTCATTCATTCTCCTATCGATTTGTCATATTTTCAAAACAAAATTATTGAGCACCTAGTCTCTCCTTCAGACTAGGAAACAGAAATAGATAAATCAAGGAATTATCATTGGACTAGTCTGAGAGAAAAGCAAAATAAGTATATGACTTGCTCAGCTAACTCTCTGATGTAAAATGTATTTTCCCACTGTGTGTTTATCTCTCTCTGTGTATGTATATTTCCCTAACTAATTGTAGCCATAACATTAGGTAACATATATAAAATGCTTAGGAAAGTTCCTGGCACAAATTAAGTATTTAATAAACTGAGAAAGTTAACCAGTTTGTTTTTATGATTTCTAGTTTCTACATCTATGGAAAGAAGAAAAATATATTTATTTGATAGGGTTGTTGTCAGAAATGAATGAAATAATACATGTAGCCCAAATTTTATATATACAGTTTAATTAATACTAGCCCCAACCCCTAAACACCTGCATATAATATGAGCATAAGATGATTTCCACAAATTCTGTCAACATCAACTGAAAAATTATTCATTTAATTATCCTAAGAAATTAGTAAACTCTGAAGTCTAAAATATACTTTTAATATAAACAACACTGATTCATCAAGCTTTCTGATTCTCCCATTAGATGAGATCTATATCTAATCCTTTAGAAAACTGAAATTTTGAATAAGTGTCTAGTTAGTGGTAAAATGGTATTTTGACAAGAAAAATTTTTTTAGGTAAATTTTAATGCTGAATGAGTAGATTTATTGCACTGATTTTTTTATGAGTAAAATTGTTACATTCAAACTCATGCACAGAGTATTTTACTGAATGACATTCTGTAGTAAGACTTGTCATGAATATTGCTGAGAGACACAGAGTATAATTCCTACCTTAAACTTAAATTATAAAACTCTCAAGGATCTTCTCAAGTAACATTGGATAAATCTAGGCTATGTCATTGGAAGACAAATACTTCTAAAGTATATTACACTGTTGCCACCATTATTTTTTTATTTGTGAGTATATGTAAGAGTTGTTTTAAAACTAATTTCAAAATAAATGAAAATCAATACAAAGAATCCTAATCATGAAATTACTTTTAACTTAAAAGTTTCCACAGTTTCTTTTCCTCTCTTTTTTTTTTCAAGTTGGCTGACTAGGGATGTTGGATGCCAGCTCTCCTCAGAAAGATCAAAGTTACAGGTGAATGGTCATGATTTAAATGGAAATCTGAGGAAATAGAGCAAGGACCTGTTGGAGCACCCATGAGAGGAACCAGGAGCACAAAAAAGGAGAGCAGCAAGAGACCGGCAGAGATTGATTCTCTAGAAACTTGGACCATGAAAAGGGTAAGTCATGGCTTCTCTTCTCTCCTCAGATGTGTGACAATCTGATTATCTCCAAAGTGTTGGGGAGCCCCTCTGCCCTCACAGGCAAAGATGTCAGTGGTGATTTGAGACCTTGCGAAGGACAATGAATTAGGTGGTCAGTTCATGCAGGTATGCCCATAACCCCCTCAGACCCAAACCGAAATGGCAGGAGCCACACTGGTTGTACATGCACTGTAGGCCACCGTTCTGCCCAGGGAACTTCAGCCCTTAGGTCTCCACATCACCAGACACCCCACAAACATAGCCCATGACCTGCTCTGACTTTGGCAACTACATGGTACCAGCAGATCCCTGAGGAGCTGAGGGTTCCTTCTCTACCCTTGGGGAAGAGAGGAGCACAGCCCTCCAACTTGCCCTTGAAACAAAGGAAACATAGTCATGGAATCAAATAAGGAAGAGGGTGGCTTTGACTGCTGAAAATAGAAATGAAAAAGAGGCTATCTCCTGTTGCTCCAATCCACTGTTGCAGACAAAACAGAGGGAAGGATAGGGCCTATTTCCTGCACTTTACATAAGGCATTAATGTTCTGGCAATGGAGGCAGACAAATCACAGAGCTGTCTCTCTGCTCTGG
The DNA here is from genome assembly GCA_031835075.1 of Saguinus oedipus. NCBI lineage: Eukaryota > Metazoa > Chordata > Mammalia > Primates > Cebidae > Saguinus > Saguinus oedipus. The sequence goes on along the minus strand of CM063169.1, from coordinate 33,439,539 downwards.
AATGGGGGAAGAGACTTAGGGCCTAACCCTATTTTGTAGTAACCACAAGAAGGGCATTTCTGTGTTTCTCAGCCACAGATAGGATGCACAGGACAATGATTATATGAACTAAAGATCATGAACCCTGCAACGGAGCTTTGATATGAAAGTTGAGCATGTTCCTACTTGCCCAGGATAAGCAGCCAGTGCAGCACCTCAACCCTGCCCTAGAGATCACAGCATATCCCAACATGTTGATTCCCTCCTTCTCCTATTAGGGCAGGTTCCTTCCCTCATTATCAGGGTCCTGATGCGTGGCTCTTACTCTGTATGACACTTACTGCATGGAATACTGAACTGTACCACCAAATAAAAAGCTGCTGTCAGAAGGTCTTAGTGCTAGTGGTTGAGATAGGCTGTATGAGACCTGTGCACTCTCAGTTCTGTAGAAGATAGTGCATCAGCTCAATGTCCAATACATCACTACAACAAGCAGCATGTGAGAAAACCACCACAGAGAGCATATCAACAACCAAGAAACCTATATAGAGACTTGGATCCCTGACAGCACCCAAAAATGAAGCCAAAACATCATACACAATGCACACTACAGTCATATCCTCAAGGGGAAAAGGAGTAAAAAGTAAAAATTCCATTCAAATGATAGTAAATGCAAAAAGAAAAAGCACCTGCTGCTTTAAATGAGAAGTGTTAGAAACAAATGATTGTTCTTTGGTGCTGAAAAGAAGAACTAGCACTCAGGCAAATAGTTTTCTTAGCAAGGCAATTTACTTTTATAGAGGGTATGTCTCATGGATTGAGCAATGGTGAGAGCATACCTGAACAGGGGAGGGGAAGTGTTCTTATCCCTGATGCAGGTAACCCCTACCAATGTGTCATTTTTTATTGGCTAGGGTTAGACTGCACAATCTAAGCTGAAGCTGGTTGGCTAACTCGAAACATGGGAATGCGGTTACACCCGTGGGAGAGCAGTAAGTTCAGTTTCAGCAGCAGTAGTCGTTGCAATGGGTGGAGTCATTCACAGAGTGGGTAGCAGATGTGGAATGTGGGCTCTATAATAAGGACTGAGGGGAAAGTTGTTTACTACGACTGAGGGATCACAGAGAACAAGAAAGTCTGGCCATAAAAGCAGGGAACAGAGAACAAAGAAATGTAAGCAATCTAAACCTTTGAAGAACAATCTCTTGCTGTATTTAACAAGAAGAAATCAGTGTGAAGACACTAGCAGAACAAAAAACCTGAGTGTTGACACCTCAGAAGGAAGACACTAATTCTTCAGTAGAAGATCTTAACCAATTACTAAAATGACAGTAAATAATTCAATATATGAATCACAAAGAAACTCAGTGAGAAAAAAATTGAAAATCAAAGCAAAGAAATGAGAAAAATGATTCAAGATACAAAAGAAGAAATTGCTATATTTGATTGAAAAACAAGTAGAAATTCTAGAACTGAAAAATTTACCAAAGAAATTTCACAATATAGTTGGAAGCTTTACTAATAGACTAGACCAAGCATAATAAAAATTTTCAGAGCTTGAAGACCTGTTTTTTGAATTAACCAAGTCAGATGAAAATAAAGAAAAAATGTTTTAAATAAACAAAGCTTTAGAGAAATATGGGATTATGTAAACTGAATAAATCTATGACAAAGCTTATAAAGCATTCTTGAGAGAGAAGAAAAAGTAAGCAAATTGAAAAAAAGGAATATTTGAGGGAATAATTCAGGAAAATTTCCCTAATCTTCCCAGAGAGGTAGACATCAAGATACAAGAAATTTAGAGAACACCTGTAAGATCATATAAAAGGAAAACTTCACCAAGACATATGGTCATCAGACTGTTCAAAATAAACACCAAAGAAAAAAATCTTAAAGGCAGCTAGAGAAAAGTGTCAAATCACCTATAGAGGTATACTTATCAAATTACCAACGGATTTCTCAGCAGAAACCTTACATGCCAGAAGAGATTGTGAACCTACTTTTAGCCTCCTTAAAGAAAAATAATGCCAGCCAAAATTTTATATCCTGACAAACTAAGCTTAATACATAAACGAGTAATAAATCATTCCCACATAAGGAAATGCTACGGGCAATTATCACAACTAGACTGGTCCTACAAAAAAAGCTCAAAGTAGTTCTAAATATGAAAATGAAAAGATAATACTTGCTACCATAAAAGCACTCATAAATACAAAGTACACATATCCTATAAAGTAAATACAAAATTGAGACTACAAAGCAACTAGCTAAAAACACTATGACAGGAACAAAACTTCACATGTCAATATTAGCTTTTAATGTAAATCGCCTAAATGATCCACTTAAAAGATATAGATTGTCAAATTGGATAAAAATAAAAACCCAACCATCTGCTGCCCTCAAATGACCCATCTAATAAATAATGACACACACAGGCTCAAAGTAAGAGAAAAATATGCTATGCAAATGGGAAACCAAAAGGACAAGGATTTAACTTGTCCTTTTGTTATTTTTTTACTATATAAAACAGACTTTAAATCAGCAATAGTAAAACAAAACAAAACAAATCAAAGAAGGTCATTAAATAATGATAAAGGGGTTAATTCAACAAGAACATTTAAGTATCTTAAATATATACACACCCAACACCAGAGTACCCAGATTTATTAAAGAAACACTGCTAGACCTAAGGAAAGAGATAGACAGCTATATACTATAGTGTGGGAATTCAATACCCCAATTAAAGCACTGAACAGATCATTGAAGTTGAAAACTAACATGGAAACAATGGACATAAATTAGACTCTTGACCAAATTGACCTAACATCTATCTACAGAATGTTCTACCCACTAACTGAAGAATATACATTTTTTTCTCATCTGTGCATGAAACAGTCTCCAAAATTGACCAAAATTTGTCTGTTTTCACATGGATATGAAGAACTACTCAAGACTGGGTAATTTATTTGAAGATTTATTTGATGACTATGGTCTTGTAGGGTAGTTTGAAATGAGGTAATGTGATGCCTTCAGATTTGTTCATTTTGCTTAGTTTTGCTTTGGCTATGAGGGGCTCTTTCTTCGTTCCATATGATTTTTTTTTCTAGTTCTGTGAAGAATTTTGGTGGTATTTTGATGAGAATTGCATTGAATTTGTAGATTGCCTTTGGCAGTATTGTGATTTTCACAACATTAATTCTACCCATACATGAGCATGGGATGTGTTTGCATTTAGTCATGTCATATATTATTTCTTTTAGCATTGTTTTTTAGTTTTCCTTATAGACGTCTTTCACCTCCTTGGTTAGGTATATTCCTAAGTATTAAACTTTTCTACAGCTATTGGAAAAGGAATTGAGTTCTTAATTTGATTCTCAGCTTGATTGCTGTTGGTATATAGAAGAGCTATTGATTTATGTACATTAATTTTGTATCCTGAAACTTCGTTGATTTTTTTTATCAGATCTGGGAGCATTTTAGAGGAGTCTTTTGGGTTTTCTATATCTACAATTATATTATCAGTAAACAGCAACACTTTGACCTCCTTTTTACTAATTTGGATGCTCTTTATTTCTTTCTCTTTTCTGATTGCTCTGGTTAGGACTTCCAGTACTGTGTTGAATAGAGGTGGTGAGAGTGGGCATCCTTGTCATGATGGGAGTCTTCACACACTGCTCTGTCTGTCCAAGTGGGAGCTGCAATCTACTTTTGCCTCCTGTCTGCCATTTTTCCCACTTATAATATTAAATTATCCCATCCAGGGAGTTGTGATACCTTTCCATTAATTTAAGCCATCTTCAATGCCCTTTATTAGAATGTTAAGTTTATCTCATATGAGTGATTATTAAGTTTTGGTTAAGCCAATTTCTAAACAGTTAGAGTGGTTTTTCTCAACCAACAGAAAATATTTTGAAGAATGTTATATATGTGAAATGGGGAAACGTTGTTCTTTCTGAGTGTAGTTCAAAAGGAAACACAATTTATGGGTTTTCTTAAGAATATTTGGCCATTTTTAGTTTCACTTTCTCCCAATGAAAGAAATTCTGAAGGCTCGAGTTACTTTAAGCATATAAAGGGGTTTTCCTGAGGTATTTAGTATAAGAGTTTTATTTGTCACTTAAAATAGATAGTTAAAAACCCATGTTACCCTTGCTCAAAAAAAAAGCAAAAGAAAAGAGAGAAGAAAAAGAAGGAATGATAGTTGCATGAATTGACTCCGAAGCAAGATAGCATCAAGAAAAGTAGGCATTTGGCCTGAAGGAGGCAGAATTTTAGAGCCAGAATTCTTCTGAGCTCATTAGAATGGTGCTTATGAAGGACATGTCTCCCAAACCTGGCCGAAGACAAGTCATCACCAGTGAAGGCTCTGGGAAAATAAAACAAAATAAAGACATTTTCAGAGACACAAAGACAAGATGGAGGAAACAATCCTTGAAGAGTTTTGAAAAAGAGATCCAAGGCAAAGTTTATGTACGGGGCACTAGTCTAATGAGACCCTTGGAACTCCTCAGCCCTGTGACACCTGCAGGATGGACTCACTGGGCCTATGCTCATCCTCTCTCCACAGACTTTTCTGCTATAGAAAAATGAGATTCAGGGTATTGGATAATCACCCAGAAAAACAAAAGCAAGTTTTAGAAGACTGGACATCTTTATATCAAAGAAAATAAACTTCTGGTCCGACAAAAAAAAAAAGAGAATACTCATCTAAGTATCAGAAACTATAAAATATATGTATATCTCCTCTTAATTGCCTCACTTGTCTTATTCCTACAAAGGAGGAATACTTGCCACTGACAAAATATAAGAGCAACAAATTGTAATGTATGCATTTGGGTTTTACTCTACATTGCCTGAAAAATACTGTTACCAGGTCTTTATCTGACATGAATGAGTAACTATGAAAATTGTTCACCTTGGTCTACCAGTAGGGGGAAGCCTATTTACCTAATCTCAGGATCTGAAGTCAAGTGATAGTGTCATCTAAGGTGTTATTAATAGAAATAAGAATTGGATTAATGTAGTTAGTCATAGTTCCTGGTTTAATATGAATATAATTGTTGCAATAACAGAAACTATAGAAAAATTAAGACATTTACATGAACTTTCATGAACATTTTCTTGATATACAGAAGCACTACAGCTGTTAAAAAATAATAACATATCTATACCTTGAAAAACACACCTTCATCTCCTAACTTTTAAAAATTATGGAATTATCTGAAACCTTCATTTAAGTTTAATATTTTGAGGGTACAAGATATATGTTGTTAGTACTATGAAATATATTTTATATAATAGATGCTCAATAAATATTTGAAAAGTGGGGAAATGAGTTTTAAAATCTAAATGTCTCCCATTATCTTGGAAGTATATTATGTCATCTCAGGTACCATTCATGATTCACTCATTATTGCAACAATCAAATTAATTCAAATAAAACTTGAGAAAAAGCTCACCTCAACTCTACTATGTATCTCTTGGTTTAGCTCCCTTTCTGCCATTTCCCTCTAGGAAACATGGGATCCCACTGAACCATATTTGATATTTGTACCCCTGGACCCTAAAGTTTTGAGAGTGTTAACACTCCTTGGGGCAATATATGGTCAAAAATTTTCTGGAGGAATTTATAAATACTCACCTGTGTCTAAGGCAACAATTTTGAGGAACATGCTAGGAGGTACTCTGAGTTCACATTAGAATTAAAATCCGATATTCACAGCAGTAACTTGCTAATTCCTTCATCCTAGGATTGACTTTTCCTTTTCCTCTTTTTCACTATTCCAAGTCTCCATGTTTTCTTTATAATCTTCTCAAAGGAAAATATCTGCTTACCAACCCTCATCTCAATCTTTGCTTTTAGGGGGAATAATAACAAGGGGAGAGTTAATACCAGGAGTAACTCTAGAAAAGAGGTGTTAGGACAAGATTCTGAGACTCATTCACTCATCGGTCGGTTGGTAATTACCATGTTAATGCTGATAATTGAGACTGGAGTAACTGCTGGAACATGGAGACATCACAATTACTAAGACTCATACCACTCTTGAATCACGATAAGATTCAAGTCAAAGGCAAAGCACTAATTTAAGCAGTAGCAGTGACATGTGTACAACATGAGAACAATGGCATAAAAGGTGTGTGGAGTTGGTTAGATTTGTTAAAAATTTAGAGGCTTTTACCAATGTATGATTTGTTTATTTTTCTAACTATCAATCCTCAGCATGCTGTGAAAATCAGAGCCTTCATGGAAGCCTTTGAAAAACCATTAATTTCTGTAGTGCTGGGAAAACTTACTGAAAAGTAATCTAAGGCTCATATTACAAAAGGTGAAAGAGCTGTAAAAAAGATTAAATGGAAACTCAACAAGATCTCACATCAAAGTCAGAACCAGAAGAGTAACACATCAGGACTGTGAGTCCTATGATAAGAATGGACCAGCGGGAGAATCTTTAGTGCCTAAGTTATTTTTATTCTTCTAGGTTCACCTGGGTGCTTGATCTATAATCTCCTTATTAGAGAAAAGTAACAGTCACCTCTTGATTACTCAGAATGAAAAATGGTCAGTCAAGAACATGAGCTTATCTTAGTAAAAATCTAACCTCATATCTGTTTCCTGTCTCCAGGCTAAGAACTAGGTCCAGGTAACAGAGAAGCAAGGGTAAGAAAATACCTTTGTGCTTCTGGAAAAAAAAAAACTGTACAGAAATATGATAATTTGCAAGAACTGGTTAATAGCAGGAACAGGAGTAACATGTGTGAGAGGATATTGAGGATGTCAAACTAGGGATGTGAGATATAAGGCAGAAAGTGGAATTTTAGTAACATGAAGGCACTCTTTCATTTCATTGTTGTTCATTAGAGGTACCTGAGTGGAAATCTAATGAAACAATGATCCATTTCAGGCAATACCAATATATCATGCCACCTGATCTCTGATCCTATCTGGAGTGAGCTCTTTTCTCCACTATCAGTTAATTAAAGGGAACACCCTATAAGACCATAATTAAAAGTTGAGGAATAGGTATCAGCATCACTGAGGCAAGTGAGAGGAACTTGAGATATCAGTTCATGTCATTTAGTCATAACTTTTGTGGATTGTTGAGCCTAACTTTGCATGTACCACTTTTCTTTTACAGTGCATTTTAATAGACATGATGGAACTTATGATGTAGTAAATCTTGTAACACTCATGTTGTGAAGGATAGCTCATGTTTTATAAGCACTTGGTAGTTAAAATGTCCTATGGCGAGGCAATACTACTAGTGGCCAGTAGCATGACAACAGCTGCTTTGCAAACTGAAAATTTTATGCCAGTAAAGAAATGATAATTGCTTCATATCTCAAAAACATGTTACTTGTTACTTCCAGCCCAATATAATTACAATTAGTAAAATACCACCAATTCAATGGACAAGTACAATATTCTGTGGAATGCAAGATAATAATGTGCCCAACAGATTAACCTATGATATAGAGCAGGAAAATAAATATTGTCTTGGGGCAATACAGAGAATGTGCATTGTCCTGTAAAGATTAACTGCTTGTTATTTTTTTATTGATGGGGACTGAAGAGAATGCATATGTTAGATCAATAACAGCATTACAAATGAGAGAGTCTATGTAGATCTGCTCCAGTAAGATACAACATCCCATATGGTGGTTTAGGATTATCATAGCCCATTGTCATCTGCCAAAACCCATCTGGTTTTCAAAAGAGAAGTAAGACAACCTATTTTTTAAATCTTTTAAGAAGGTAAGTTCCATTAACTTCTGCAACTCTTTCCAGGATGTGATTTTTTTAAAAAATTTACTATTTATTCTAGTGGTACAATCCTTCTTGGAACCATTTGTAATTAGGCTCTTTTGTAGCCCTGACAGATCTTGGGCTAAATTTTCAGCACAGTCTTTTTGGTGGCTATGAGACAATACATTAGAGTCCATCTAAAATCTATGGATAAAAACTACTGACATTTCATAGCATGAAATGAGTTGCCCAGTGGATTTTCTAAGCCTACCTTGTCATTTTGCAAAAATTTCAATGTCATTTACAGAAGCTAACCATCTCCAATCGCTGTAATTACCATTGCCATCATACAAGTCAACTGCAACAACCAGTGCTTTTTCCAACATTTCAACTTCTGCCTGTACCCTCTCCCAATTAAACATGTTATAGCCTCAGTAATTTTATTGCCACTTTATGACAGAGATTATCACCATCTTACCTCTAAAAGCCAATGGTGTTGCTGAAGTCCATGAATTACTGTTCCAAAGTCCTATCCAAAGTAACTATTGTTACTAAGGTGAATTCATTAAAAACTGTCCTAACTGGTGTCCTTAGAAAGAAAAACTTATTTTCTCTTATACCCATTGGCCAAAACTTACTCCTTTAAAGCATTTACTCCTTTAAAGTACCACTCCTATTCAATATAGTACTGTAAGTTCTAGCCAGAGCAATCAGGCAAGAAAAAGAAATAAAGGGTATTCGAATAGGAAGGGTGGAAGCCAAATTGTCTCTATTTGCAGATGACATGATAGTATACCTAGAAGACCCCATCACCTCAGCCCAAAAACTCCTGAAACTAATAAGCAAATTCAGCAAAGTCTCAGGATATAAAATCAATGTGCAAAAATCACAAGCATTCCTATACACCAATAACAGACTTAAAGAGAGCCAAATCAAGAATGAACTGCCATTCACAATTGCTACAATGAGAATAAAATACCTAGGAATACAACTAACAAGGAATGTAAAGGACCTATTCAAGGAGAACTACAAACCACTGCTCAATGAAATAAGAGAGGACACAAAGAAATGGAGAAAAAAATATCATGAAAATGGCCTTACTGCCCAAAGTAATTTACAGATTCAATGCTATACCCATAAAGCTACCAATGACCTTCTTCACAGAACTGGAAAAAACCACCATGAACTTCATATGGAACCAAAAGAGAGCCTGCATAGCCAAGTCAATTCTAAGCAAAAAAGAACAAAGCAGGAGGCATCACACTACCAGACTTCAAACTATACTACAAGGCTACAGTAATCAAAACAGCATGGTTCTGGTACTAAAACAGAGATATAGACCAATGGAACAGAACAGAGGCATCGGAGGCAACACCACACATCTACAACCATCCGATATTTGACAAACCTGACAAAAACAAGCAATGGGGAAAGGAGTCCCTGTTTAATAAATGGTGTTGGGAAAACTGGCTAGCTATGTGCAGAAAGCAGAAACTGGACCCCTTCCTGACACCTTACACTAAAATTTACTCCAGATGGATTAAAGACTTAAACATAAGACCTAACACCATAAAAACCCTAGAAGAAAACCTAGGCAAAACCATTCAGGACATAGGCATAGGCAAGGACTTCATGACCAAAACACCAAAAGCATTGGCAACAAAAGCCAAAATAGACAAATGGGACCTAATCAAACTCCACAGCTTCTGCACAGCAAAAGAAAGTCATTAGAGTGAATCAGCAACCAACAGAATGGGAAAACATTTTTGCGATCTACCCATCTGACAAAGGGCTGATATCCAGAATCTACAAAGAACTAAAGCAGATTTACAAGAAAAATAAAAAATAAAAAAAGAAATAAATAAACCCATTCAAAAGTGGGCAAAGGAAATGAACAGACACTTTCCAAAAGAAGACATACATGAGGCCAACAAATATATGAAAAAATGCTCATCATCACTGGTCATTAGAGAAATGCAAATCAAAACTACATTGAGATACCATCTCACGCCAGTTAGAATGGTGATCATTATAAAATCTGGAGACAACAGATGTGGAGAAACAGGAACACTTTTACACTGTTGGTGGGAGTGTAAATTAGTTCAACCATTGTGGAAGACAGTGTGACAATTCCTCAAGGAGTTAGAAGTAGAAATTGCATTTGACCCAGCAATCCCATTACAGGGTATAGATCCAAATGATTATAAATTGTTCTACTATAAGGACATATGCACATGAATGTTCATTGCAGCACTGTTTACAATAGCAAAGACCTAGAACTGACCCAAATACCCATTGATGATAGACTGGACAAGGAAAATGTGGCACATATACACCATGGAATATTATGCAGCTATAAAAAAATGAGTTCGTGTCCTTTGTAGGGACATGGATGAACCTGGAAACCATCATTCTCAGCACACTGATACAAGAACAGAAAATCAAACACTGCATGTTCTCACTTATGGGGTGTGTTGAACAATGAAAACACATGGACACAGGAAGGGGAGCATCACACACTGGGGTCTATTGGGGGGAAATAGGGGAGGGACATTGCAGGGTGGGGAGTTGGGGAGAGATAGCATGGGGAGAAATGCCAGATATAGGTGATGGGGAGGAAGGCAGCAAATCACACTGCTATGTGTGTACCTATGCACCAATCTTGTATCTTCTTCACATGTACCCCAAAACCTAAAATGCAATAAAAAACATAAAATATAAAAATTGGTTTCTGAAATAATAAACAAAATTGGAAAACCTTCAGCCAGACTAAGAAAAAAGAGAGACGATACAAATAAATACAATTAGAAATGAAAGTGGAGACATTACAATTGATACTACAGGAATTCAAAGGATCATTATGGCTACTATGAGTAACTATATGTCAATAAATTGGAAAATCCAGAAGAAATGGACAGGTTCTTAGATACATATTATCTAGCAAGATTGAACCAGGAAGAAATTGAAAACCTGAATAGACCAGTAACCAGTAATGAGATGGAAGCTGTAATAAAAAGTCTCCTAGTAAAGAAAAGCCTGGTATCTGATTCACTGCTGAATTCTGGCAAACATTTAAAGAACTAATACCAATTCTACTCAAGTTATTCTGAAAGATAGAGGAGGAGGGAATACTTACAAACTCATGCTATGAGGCCAGTATTACACTGATACCAAAACCAGACAATGACACATCATAAAAAAGAAAACTGCAGGAAAACATCTCTGATAAATATTGATGTAAAAATCTTCAACAAAATATTAACAAAGGAAATTCAATAATACATTGAAAATACATTACATCATGAACAAGTGAGAATTATCCCTGGGATGCAAACATGGTTTAATATACACAAATCAATCAATATGATACATCATATCAACAGAATGAAGGATAGGAATCATACTATCATTTCAATTAATGCTAAAAAAGCATCTAATAAAATTAAACATTTTCTTCTTAGTAGAAGAGAAATAGCAAAGATCAGAGCATGATAAAATTCTTTAATTTTTTTTTTTTTTTTTTTTTTTTTTTTTTTTTTTTTTGCCAATCAATGAGAGCTTGTAAGGTTGCTGAGGTTGGTTGGCCTTGAACTCTTGGCCTTGCCTTCGCAAGCGCCACGACATCCAGCCGGAGCCACTTTGGGCCCCCTATTCTTTAAAAATTTTTTATGGGGGAACATGCCTCAACATAATAAAAGCCACATATCAACACAGATCAACAACTAGTGTTGCTGAATGAGGAAAAGCTGAGAGCCTTTCACCTAAGATTTGGAAAACAACAAGGATACCCACTTTTACCACTGGTATTTCACATAGTACTGGAAGTCCTAGCTAGGGCAGTCAGACAAAAGTAAGAAATAAATGACATCCAAAATGGATGGAAAATACCAAATTACCCTTTTTTGCAGATGATATAATCTTATGTTTGAAAAAACCTAAAGACTCCACACAAAATCTATTAGAACTAAGAAACAAATGCAATAAAGTTGCAAGATGCAAAATTAGCATGCAATAATTCAGAAATTCTATTTGCCAATAGTGAGCAATTTGAAAAGGAAATAAGAAATTAATCCCATTTACAATAACCAAAAATAAAATTTAATACCTAGGAATTAATCAAACACATAAAAGCTCTCTATAATGAAAACTATAAAACACTAATGAAATAAATTGAAGTGGATCCCCACCAAAATTGAAAAATATTTCATGTTCATGGATTGGAAGAATTAATATTTTTAAAATGTCTATAGAACCCAAAGCAATCTACAGATTCAATACAATTCTTTTCAAAATACCAATGACATTCTTCAAAGAAATAGAAAAAAAACCTAAAATGTATATAGCCAAAGTTATCCTGAGTGAAAAATTAAACAAAACAAAACAAAACAAAAAAAACAACATTGGAGGGAGGCATCACATTTCTTGACTTGAAATTATATTACAGAACTATAGTAATCAAAACAGCATGGTACTGGCATAAAAGAGACATGAAGACCAGTGAAAAAGAGTGGAGAATCCAGAAATAAATCTTTTGACAAAGGTGCCAAGAACCTATACTGAAGAAAACAGAGTCTCTTCATTAAATGGTGCTGGGAAAACTGGATATATATATATATATATATATATATATATATATATATGCAGAAGAATGAAACTAGATCCTTATCTCTTGTCATATACAAAAGTGAAATCAAAATGGATTAAAGGCTTAAATTTAAAACCTCAAACTATGAAACTACTACAAAAAAAAAATTGGAAAAAATTCCTAGGACATTGGTCTGGGCAAAATTTCTTAAGTAATACTCCACAAACACAGGAAATCAAAGCAAAAATTGAAAAATAGAATTACATCAAGTTAAAAAGCTTTTGCACAGCAGAGGAAACAATCAACGAAGTGAAGAGACAACAGAGAGAATGGGAGATATATTTGCATACCACCCATCTGAGAAGTGATTAAGAACCAGATATATAAGGAGCTCAAACAATTTCATAGGAAAATGATAATAATTAGATTAAAAATGGGCAAAATAATTGAATGGACACTTCTCAGAGGAAGACATACAAATTGCAGACAGGCATATGAAGAGCTATTTAACATCATTGATCATCAGAGAAAAGCAAATTAAAACTGCAATGAGATATATTTTCACCCCCATCAAAATGGCTTTTTTATATCCAAAAGACAGGCAATAGCAAATGCTGGCAAGGATGTGGAGAAGAGTGAACCTCTGTACACTGTTAGTGGAAATGTAAGTTAGTACAATAATGGAGAACAGTTTGGGGATTCCTGGAAAAATTAAAAATAGAGTAGCATATGATCCAGCAATCCCATTGATGAATATATGCCCCCAAAAAGGAAATCAGTCAATTGAAAATATATCTGCACTCCCATGTTTGTTGCAGCATTGTTCACGATAGCTAAGATTTGAAAGCAACTTAAGTGTCCATCAACAGATTAATGGATAAAGAAAATGTGGTACAGATACACAATAGAGCACTATTCAGCCATTAAAAGAAAAAGAGTGAGATCTGTCATTTGCAACAACATGAATGGAACTGGAGGACATTGTGTTAAGTGAAAGAAGCCAGGTACAGAAAGACAATCTTCACATGTTCTCATTGATTTGTGGGAGCTAAAAATTAAAACAATTGAACTCATCAAGATAAAGAGTAGAAGGATGGTTACCAGAGTCTAGCATCAGAGGGACAAGGGTGTAAGGATGGTTAATGGGTAAAAGAAAATAGAAAGAATGAGTAAGACTTTGCATTTGCTAGTACAATATTGTTACTCTATTCAATAATAATATTATTGTATATATTAAAATAACTAAAACAGTATAACTGGATTATTTGTAACACAAAGGATAAATGCTTTTGGTAATGGATATCCCATTTATCCAGATGTGATTATTATGTATTTCATGTCTGTATCAAAATATCTCATGTATGCTTAAGTATGTATGCTTATTATGTACAAGCAAAACTTAAAAATTAAAAATAATAAAAGAGATAAAAATATTTTAAAAATGAAATTTTTTTGGAAAGGAAAAAATAATTATCTATTTCTACTCATAGACAAGATGACCTATATATAAAATCCTAATACACACACAAGCATAATTAAACACATCTACTCCTGATTATGTCTAGTATGTCTAATAAATTTAGTAAGGCTGCAGAATACAAAATTAGCATACAAAACAATAGTATTTCCCTGTACTAACAGTGACGAACATAAAAATTACATAAAGAAAATAATTCCATTTCCCATAGCATCAAAAAAATAGCAACAAATAAAACAGAAAAATAGATTTAGCAAGAGAAATTCAAGGCTTGTGCACTGAAAATTGCAAAATATTATCGAAGGTGAGAAAATATTTAAACAAATACAAAGCAAATCTTCCATGTTCAGTGATTGGTCAACTTAATGTCATTAAAATTGAAATACTCCCCGAACTAATCATATTATAGATTCAAACAATCCCAATCACATTCTCATTTTTTATGTCTGTGGAATGTTAGAAGCTAATACTAAATTTTGTCAGGAAATGTAAAGGATGCAGAATATTTTTTAAAATATTTAAAATTAGAACAAAATTTAGAAGACATATTTCTCCCAATGTCATGACTTACTAAACCTTTTCAGTAATAAGGACAGTATGGTACTATAGTAGAAGAGACATTTACACCAATGGAAAAGAAATAGAATCCAAAAATAAACCTTTATCTTCAGAGTAAATATATTTTTGACAAGGGTACCAAGGCAACTCAGGTGGGAGAGTAACAATCTTTCAACCATGTGGCTAAAACAATTGGTTATCCACATGCACAAAAGTTGGGCTCCTACTTCACACTATGTATATAGAAATGAAATTAAAACTGACCATTGACCTAAATGTGAGAGCTTAAACTATACAAATTAAAAGAAAACATAGGAGTAAATCTGTGAGTTTGGGTTAGACAATGATTTTCTATATATGACACCAAAAGTACAAGTAACCAAAAAAAAAAATATATATATATATATATATATATATCAGCAAATTGAATTTTATCACAGTCATTTGCAACAACATGGAAAAACATGGAAGAAATTATGCTCATTGAACTAAACTAGGCACAGAATGACAAATTCCACATGATCTCATTCAAATGTGGAATCTAAAACAGTTGATGTCATAGAAGTAGAGAGTAAAATGGTGGTTAGCAGTTGAGATTGTTGGCAGGGATTGAGTGACTAGGAGATGTAGATCCATGGATACATAATTCTACTTAGGAGAAATAAGTTCAAGAGATGTGTTGTACAAGGTGGCTGTAAGGTGACTAAAGTTAATGACAATATACTGTGTTCTTGAAAAATGCATAGACAGTAGCTGTTAAACACTATTATCCAAAAACTAGAACTATTTGAAGCAATACATTATTAATTAGCTAGATTAAACTATTACATAAAGTATACATACTTTATCATTTTGTACATGACAAATGCATAACAAAAAAGTTTGCATTTTAAGAACACCATCTGGAAAGTGAAAAGACTGCCCACCTATAATACCAAAATAGAAACAATTTAAATATGCATCAACTGAAGAAAGAATTAACATATGTTGCATACCCATATATTCTGTAGTATACTACAAATGTTATTTGGATATAAAAAGGAATGAAATACTGATACATACAACAACATGGTTGTACCTAAAGAACATTATGCTAAGCAGAAGAAACCAATTACAAAAGACCACATACTATATGATAGCATTTATAGTAAAATCCAGAATAGGCTAATCCATCAAGAGAGAGAGTATACTACTGTCTGCCTATGACTGGAGAAGTGGGGACTGAGGATTGATTCATAATGAATATGGGATTTCATTCTATAGTGATGAAAATATACTAAAATTAGATAGTGGTGATGGTTCTGTGACTGAATATACTAAAAAACAGATGAAATATATATATTTTAAACTGGTGAGTAAAAAAGACAAAAGAATTACTAATGGTAATATTTCTGTTTATCTGTGCTTGAAATTAATACAAGCTGAATATCTCAATTTTGTGGTAATAAATTTCCATTTTATTTAAGACAGTTTTGATCAAACTTTCTGTCATTTACAAAAAGGGGTCCTAAATTTTTTGTACTGCATATAGACATGAAGGCAGAAACAGTGTCTCTCCCAAAAGTGGAGAGGGAGGGAGGCAAGTGTTAACAAACTACCTGCTGAATCCAGTGTTCACTATTTGGGCAGTGGGTTCAATAAAGCCCAAAACCCAGCGTTATGCAATGTACCTATGTATCAAACCTGCATAAGTACCCCATGAATCTATAATTGTAAAAATGTTTTATGTACTGCATACCTAACTTATATAAAGGTAGTTAGGTAATGCCGCAAGAACAGATACCAGGTGGAAACTAAAAATATAGTTAACCCATGCTAGTTTTTAATCCCAATATTAGTGCCAATTAGGTTTGATACATTTTTTTAGGCTACTGAGACAAGCTACATAAAACTAGGATTTTTGTTTTTTTAGCATCTATGGACTGGGTTTTAAATGCAGTAGCAAAAAAAAAAAAAAAAAAAAAAGAAACAACCAACCAACCCCAACATCCCTACAGCTTTCATTTATAAGAAATAAATTCATTTTTTAATACACTGTATAAAGATCAATAAATTCATTTTTTAATACACTGTATAAAGATCAATTTACTTTCATGAATGATTGGTAAGGCTGAAATTATATTTTCATTAATAGAGTTCTAGGCCTGAAGTTAAGATTTCAGATATGTAAAAGAACAGCAATTTTCAATAGCATATTCCTTAAAATTATTGTCACTCTAATGGCTTGAATTAAACAGAATTATTTAAGATATAAAAGGCTATTTACATCATTGATTCAAGTAGGGCAATTAGCATGTTGTCATTTTTTATGAACTCTTCAGTATACATGTCACACAAGGTGAACCAATACAGTGAAAGAGTCATTCCAAAAATCTCGATATTAGACAAGTTTCATTATCTAAGATAGAGCAGTTATTTAAATATCATTAAAACAGGCTTAAAAGAGGGATAAAAGAGAGAAGGAAAGGCTGAAATAGAGAGCAACAGAGAGAAATCGTGATTTTAATAACTATGAAGTATTTTGATTTGCTTGGAGAGGAAGTGATAATATATCTTTCTTAATCTATTGGACTTAAAACATAACTTTGAACATAAAGCTATGAGACTTGATTCTGTTTCTGGCATACTACTTTTCTGATATTCTTTTTACATTCTACAGGTGGAAAGGAGAGAAGGCCATGCTAAATATTACTCTTGGAAAAGTACATGTGCTGCAGATAAATCTTTATTCACAGGCCTGTAACAGGAAGGAACAACAGCATCTTCTGTGTGCCAAAGTAGCACAATAATGAAAGCTGTTCAAGTGGATCAAAAGCCATCAAGATCAAAATTAGACACAGGTAAGGCAAGACTTTCTGGTAAAAATGTTATCAGTCCATTCTCACATTGCTATAAATACCTGACACTGGGTAATTTATAAAGTAAGTAATTTAATTGACTCATGGTTCCACAGGCTGTACAGGAAGCATGATTCTGACATCTGCTTGGTTTCTGGGAAGGCCTCAGGAAACTTAGGTCCTGGAAGAAGAAGAAGGGGGAGCAGGCGTGTGTTACATAACCAGAGCAGGAAGAAGAGCGAGAAGTAGGGAGGTGCTGCATACTTTTAAATGACCAGATCTTGTGAGATCTCTGTCAGGAGAACAGCACTAAGGGAATGGTGCTAAACAATTCATGGGGACTCCATCCCTGTGATCCAATTACCTCCCACCAGGCCCCACCTCCAACACTGAGGATTACAACTCAATATGAGATTTGGGTGAGGACATAGATCCAAACCATATCAAATTTTTACACCTTTCAGTAAAGCTTTATATTTTTTAAAGGATATTTAAGTACTTGGAAGTTGAAATAGAGAGTAAGGGAATATTTTCCAGCCATCACAGCCTTTGTTTACTAAAGAATTCAGTTCCATTGTGACAAATGTTCATTTTAACATTCCCTTCTTCAGTCCATCTGGGGGTGTTTCCTCATTTGTATAAGATGCTACCTTTCCAACAAATTGTCAAAAGCATTCTGGAAATCCAAAAGTAACTGCATAAACTATAAGCATTGGGAAACACAAACAGAAGTTGAAAATATTTATGAACTTAAATAGATGTAAAGCTAGTGGCTCATATTTTATAATGCATTCACAGATGATATTTCATAAATCAAGTAGGCATTTCTCTAAAATAAAAACCCTAATAATATACGTTATCAAGAAGAAAATTAGAAAAGGAAGAAAGAAAATGATGGTATGTTTGGAAGATGCTGAGGTGAGCTGGTGATAAAATTATCTCAACTAAAAAGGCAACACAAAGAGCAGAAATTGAATAAGCCAGACAATGCCTGTGTTTTTTTATTCTGAAACCACTGTGCACTTTTGGACTTTGACCTGATTCAATTTTCACCTCTGTTCTCCCTTCCTCTCCTTCTCTTCCTTCATCTCATCCTCCTCTGCTTTTTACCTCTTTTTAAACTGCATGTAGCAAACAAATACATGTTTGCCATAAATGAAACTATTTCAGGTAATATAGAGATAAAAATGAAGGGCGTTTTGCACTGATGGTTAATTTTACCGTCTTCCCCAGGTTCAACAGCTGTTAGCAACATAGCCTTCAGTTACCAGTTTCAGGCATTTATCTGTGTCTATATGCAAACTGGTTTGTTTTTCTTTTACTTAGCTCTATAAGGGGTCATGTTTTACATATTCTTCAAATTCTTCCCATGTACAAAACATACAAACCCAGTATTATTTTTAACGTCTCCATTATTTTGGTATACTTCAATTTATTTACCAATTGTTCTCAATTCTTGGTGATAACATTTGTGTCAAACTCTTTAAAAAGAACTTTGATTTATCATCCTCCTTTCTCCTCCACCATTTATAGGTTCCTTTTGTTTTGACAAGCAGGACTCAACTTCTTTCAGCTTCCTGACTCATTTAAAATTGCATCAGTAGGTGACTGTTATGCTCAAAAAGCAATCCACAAATCCCAAAAAGTCACTGGAACTTTTTTTTTTTTTGAAATGGAGTTTCACTCTGTTGCCCAATGCCTCAGCTTACTGCACCCTCCACCTCCCGGGTTCAAGCAATTCTCCTGCCTCAGCCTCCGAATACCTGGGACTACAGGTGCCTGCCACCACGCCTGGTCAATTTTTGTATTTTTAGTAGAGACAGGGTTTCATCATATTGGCCAGGCTGGTCTCAAAATCCTGACCTCGTGATCCACCCACCTTGGCTTCCCAAAGTGCTGGGATTATAGGCTCGGCCACCAGCTCCAGCCAGAAACTTCTTAAGATATCATTCAAATCTAATGTCACAGCTGTCACGCAAAGAATTTGATATTAAAACTTTCAAAATTAAAACCATAGAAATTCCTCAACACAGTGTTACTTTTTCAGCCTATCCATTAAATAAAATATTAACTAAAAATACATTTATATATGGGAAATACTACTGCAAAATATAAACAATATACCTTGTACTTGCAGAAAATATAAACAATATAAACGTCACTAAGGAATAGTTAAATAAGTGGATTCCATTCACAATAATGAATATGTCAGTCCACCCATGCATTTTGATCTGGGTGAATTACTTTTATGTTTTAAAGAAAGAATGAATTCATTATTTTAACCTAAAGTATAATAGTTTTTGTTTACTAATATATTTTTATTATTAAAATTATAACTACATATTTTTTCAGAATCAAGTAGCTTTTTTTCTTTTTTCTCATGGTATGAATTGGTTACAGCAAAGCAGCTTTTATTATTTACTTTAAAAATTTCAACATTTATTTCAGATTCATGGGAAACAAATGCAGGTTTGTTACCTGGGTATATTTGGTGATACTGAGGTTAGGATACAACTGATTCTGTCATCCAGATACTGGGAACATTGCCTAATAGTTTTCAGTCACTGCCCCACACCCATCCTCCCTCCTTGTATTAGTCTGTTCTCACATTGCTATAAAACAAAACTTGAAACTGGGTAATTTATAAAGAAAGTAGGTTTAATTGCTCATGGTTCCATAGGTTGTACAGAAAGCATTATACTGGCATCTGCTTGGCTTTTGGAAAGATCTCAGGAAACTTACAATCATGGCAGAAGGCAAAGGAGGAGCCAGCACTTCACACAGCTGGAGCAGGAGCAGGGGGAGGTGCCAAACACTTTTAAATGACCAGATGTCACCCAGATCTTACTTACTATAATAGGAACTGCACAAAGGGGGAAATTTGTCCCCATGATTTAAACACCTCCCGCAAGGCTGCACCTCAAAATTACTAATCTTGCTTACCTATAGTGGGTAGGATAGAGGACAAGGGATGATGTAAAGGAAGAAAAACAAGGCTTGTATGTATAAAGAGCTATGCATATTCGAGAGATAATACATAATATTGTATCTAAGCATTATACATATATAGATATATAAATATGTCAAAATTGATTTTTTAAAGATATGGTCCAGAAGATCTTATGACAAAATTAAAACAGAAATTTTATTTTGGAAGATGTTAATGAGCAATTTATTCTAAGATTTCCATTGTTTCAAAATTACATCTGTAATAATAAAGGACAATTTTAAAAAAGATAAAAATCCTAAATCAGAAGAGGAAAGAGTGCCAACAACAATGAACTAGAGATTTCTGTGCAGCATATAAATAGTTATGAGATACAAAGAAAATATTTTTATGTGTTCATGTTTTATTTTGCTTTTAAACAGAGTAAATGAAATCATCAGAAGGCACAAGAAAACTCCCAGAGTTTTATTAGTAGAAACTTAGATCGAGATGAAGCAATGGGATTGTTGGTAGGAACAAGCTGAGCTGTTCAGAAAATGGTGACAGGGCTACCTCCTTGAAGCCCTGGGCACAAAACTCATCTCTAACCAACACTTGGCATGAAATGAAGCCTGAGTAAAATGTAGGCATTGTAGTGGGTTTTGTAAAAGGGCAATTGTATCTTTTAGAAAAGAGGAACTGTGCACCAACTATCTTTGAGCTAGTACCAAAACACAGACACAAACAAAAGAAAACCTTGAGCAATGGTGTGTTCTTCCCTACTATACTTGTCCTGCCTGGCAGTTCATTCCAATAGAATTCTAACTTGGCATTGATCCTTGTTAAGCTCCCAATCTGGCAAAAGCTGAGGATGCTGTCAAGCTAGCAAGTGTGGTGGTTACAGGGGAGCAGGTGCCCCTAAGCATGACTCAGAATCTACAGTTTGCAGAGTTCCTACCTAGAGCAACCTGACCAAGTACAGGCCCACTGCCTGGTTTACAGCTGCCCACATAGTTAACTTGGCCTTCACATATTATGGCAAACTGGATAAGCAGGATGAAAAAAAAAAAATCGGACTAAACACAAATTTCTTCCTTTTCCCTTTATCTGTAATGCAAGTATTTGAAGTTCTGCAATATATCTGACAGAACACATTTAAACTTCCAAAAAGAATGTATTAAAAGAAAAAATACAGTAATATCATTAGGCACATTAAATAATTACATGGCTAGAAAAAGAGAATTATTTTAGAATTTTGAAAAAATATTGTAATATGCAAAAGGCATTCTGTCTCCTTACAGTATATGGTACATAGTGCCTACAATATTTGAAAACAAATGTTGTCAGTATGAAGAAAACAAATTGAGTTTGGAGAATATGCTTTTGAGTGACAAACAAAAGTACCATACAAAAATAAAATACTATCAAGGGGGCAATAACTATAAGATTAAACAGTAGAGAAATCAAGGTCAAGATATTTTCTTAAATTTAGAAGATCAGTGACGAGAGGCAAGCTAGAGAATGGAAGTTGCTAGAGAATTCATGTATATCAGCATCTCTGATATACATGAATTAGGAAATATAGAAGAATTGAAGATAAAAATGAGAATAATCATCAGTTAAATAATAGAAGAAACTTTATTTCACATAAAAGAGGGTATGCATCTTCATAACAAAATGATTCATTATTGATCAGGCAAAGGGACTGTAAAAATATTTGTTCATGTATTAGTGAATGTGTGTGTGTGTGTGTGTGTGTGTGTGTGTGTGTGTGTGTGAAGTTTTATGTTGTCTGATAGCAAAATTCAAAATACTACCAAATTGCTCTCCAAAACAGATTGCTTTGATTTATACTCAAAATCCAGTTATAACAGTCCTAGAATATGCTGTATATTTTTTCAAATTAAAAAAATCAAAATTAAATTATACAAAATAATACAAATGTAGATATTAAGAGTTTCCCTAAAAGGTGGTAAGGTTTGAGATGCATAAGGTGGAAAATATCAACTGTATGTATTTCCCAGTAAAAGCAATTCTGTAATTAAGTACTTGACAGGGCTGATGTGATGACACTTTAATAAGAGTGATATCAAAGTGACTGTGGCCAAATATTGTGTTTCATCTGAAGATGGATGCTGTCTTGTGATTTATTGGTCACAAATCAAAGGCAGAAATAATTCTCCCTGCTACAATGCATACTTGATTTCTAAAACTGTGAATTCCAGCCTTTAACTCTAGTATATTCTCTGAACTCAATAATGTCTAATAAAGTAGGCAAATGGCCTACTAAAAGCCTGTCATAGAAATGTAGGAATATGTCTGATGGGTAGATTGCAAAAAGTTTTTCCCAATCTGTTGGTTGCTGGTTCACTCTAATGATTGTTTCTTTAGCTGTACTGAAGCTCTAGAGTTTAAATAGATCCCATTTGTCTACTTTGACTTTTGTTGCCAATGTTTTTGGTGTTTTAGTCATGAAGTCCTTGCCTATGCCTACGTCCTGAATGGTTTTGCCTAGGTTTTCTTCTAGGGTTTTTACGGTGTTAGGTCTTATGTTTAAGTCTTTAGTCCAGCATCTACAAAGAACTAAAACAGATTTACAAGAAAAACAAACAAACAAAAAAAAACATTCAAAAGTGGGCGATGGATATGAACAGACACTTTTCAAAAGAAGACATATATGAGGCCATAAAACATATGAAAAATGCTCATCATCACTGGTCATTAGAGAAATGCAAATCAAAACCACATTGAGATATCATCTCACATCAGTTAGAATGACGATCATTAAAAAAATCTGGAG
Organism: Saguinus oedipus; assembly: GCA_031835075.1. NCBI lineage: Eukaryota > Metazoa > Chordata > Mammalia > Primates > Cebidae > Saguinus > Saguinus oedipus. The sequence goes on along the minus strand of CM063169.1, from coordinate 33,416,630 downwards.
ACAACAGATGTTGGAGAGATTGTGGAGTAATAGGAACACTTTTACACTGTTGGTGGGAGTGTAAATTAGTTCAACCATTGTGGAAGACAGTGTGATAATTCCTGAAGGACCTAGAAACAGAAATTCCATTTGACCCAGCAATCCCATTACTGGCTATATATCCAAAGGATTATAAATAGTTCTTTTATAAAGACACATGCATGTGTATGTTCATTGTGGCACTGTTTGCAATAGCAAAGACTTGGAACCAACCCAAATGCCCATGGATGATAAACTGGACAAGCATAATGTGGCACATATACACCATGGAATACTATGCTGCCATAAAAAATGATGAGTACATGTCCTTTGTAGGGACATGGATGAATCTGGAAACCATCATTCTCAGCAAACTGACACAAGAACAGAAAATCAAACACCTCATGTTCTCACTCATAGGTGGGTGTTGAACAATGAGAACATGTGGACACAGAGAGGGGAGTAACACATGCTGGGGCCTGTTGGGGAATAGAGGAGAGACAGCAGGGTGTAGGGAGATTGGGGAGGGATAACATGGTGAAAATTCCAGATATAGGTGACAGGGACATGGAGGCAGAAAACAACATTGCCATGTATTTACCTGCATGATCTGCACATGTACCCCAGAACTTAAAGTGCAATAAAATATATATTTTTTTAAAAAAAGAAATATAGAAATTTTAGACAAAATGAATTTTATCAATGTTTGCCTAACATACCCAAGGTTAGGTAATTATTGATTATTATAACCACAAGATTGTAATCTTTAAAACTATCAAAACTACAATAAATAATATAAAAGCTATTTTACATTAAAATTGATTATGAATTTTTCTTTCATTCGACATTTCTTATTTTTGACCTTTGATTAAATATCTTCAAAGGCACTGTGTTCTTCTTGGTTTATAGCAGCTTAAGACTTTTGCATATATGTTTTTACTCTAGTGCAGAGAAGGCAGTCAAATGATTTTTAAAAGACCATGGCATGAGCCAGGTGCAGGGGTTTGCACCTGTAATTCCAGCAATTTGGGAGATGGAGGCAGGCAGATTCCTTAAGTCTAGGAGCTCAAGATCAGTTTGGGCAACATGGTAAAACCCTTGTCTCTACAAAAAATAAAAATGAAAAATTAGCCGGGAGTGATAGTGCTTGCCTGTAGTCCCAGCTACCCAGTAAGTGGAGATGAGAGGATCACTTGAGCACAGGAGATCTAGGAAGCTTCAGTGAGTTATGAAGCTTTACCACACTGCACTCCAGCCTGTGTGGTAAAATGTGACCTTGTTTATAAGAAAGGAAAAAGAAAAGACAATGTCATGGCATGCTCTATAAAATTTATAGCATTTCTGTATAAATTGTTTAGCATTTGCTATAATTATGCAAAAGTTTATTTAAAAAATCACGGACCAATTATTGCAAAAGGAAATATACTGAAACTTATAGAATATAAAGGATGGGATAATCAATTTTTGTGAATAATTTCAAAAGACATACACATAAACTTATCTGTTGTGTTGTAATATAGAGACAGAGCCACATTTACCTAAATATAGAAAGACAAACTCAAATCCATGCACTAACACTAACGCAGTTTGGAGTTCAAGCACTGAGGAAGCATGTCCTAAAGGTAATAGAGGCACAGAACAAAAACTAACCCAAAAGCTTATTACTGCTCCCTACTATAGTTTTTTCATAAATGCAGGCATTGTGTCTGTTCTTCACAGAAGCACTGTCCTACAATATTTTAAAATAAAAAACATCTAATAATAAAATAATCTAATTGTCCCATTCTCCTATGTTAATGAAAGAACAGCAGCATTAATTTAGCACACAAACTTACCCCATTTATATGCATCTTATATTTTACCAGACATCATTATTCAGAGATTATTTAATTAAATCTTTACAATAAAGTTGAAGTAAGGAGAAAAACTATTATAAATATTTCATAATGGATAAAACTATTGTAATATTTAAAATGTTATCAAATATTTAAGTGTGAGAAATAATGTTATATGCATAAACTGTAAACATTCGTTCTAAACAATTTGACATGTTATTATTGTCTTTATTTTGTCTATTTGGAAACCAAGAAATTGAAGTCAATATATCACACATTGCATTTGATGGAGCCAGAAATGAAATCTAGATCTCCTATATTTCCAATGCCCTTGGCCATTGTGCATTAAGCTTTTTTTTACATATTAAGTGCCATAGAATTAATATCTGCTTTTGGGAAAGAATACTTCAAAATAAAACCAAAATAATTAAATCTGAAAAGATAATAATTTAAAAGAAGTCATGTTTTATCAATGTTAAGAGGTAGGTGGGCAAAATTTTGCTATACTCTCATACTCATGAGTATGTATACAAGATTGGCTTTTCTATATATGTCAAGTATAAGCAGTGGAGCTCTGGCACCCTCTCCTGACCCTATGGAAAGTGAGTGCTTCTGCTGTTTCTTATCCCTCTCTCTCTATCTTGTTTTCACCTAGTCTTTCTCTAGTTTCTACCTGATTAGGTAGCCATTGATAAAAATAGAGACCTCCTGTGAGTTTTTAAATTTGCCTCTACTTTGGATATTTTGAATATTTAAATTTCTTAAAACTCCATCACAATGGAATGAACCCTTAATAGTGAGATATGAGTTAGTATGATATGTGCAGGGGATAGTTAGATATTTGGAGGCACACTCCCCTTCAAATTATACCTATCAATGTTGACTTCCTTAAAAGGTGGCATTATGAAAACATAATAAATGATTAATTTAAATCCCAATGACTTTGAGGAAAAGGGTTAGTGTGAAAAATATTTGTACAAAGTTATATTAGTCATTATTTGCCAAAGTGCAAGTTGTCATCCCTATGACAAAAGATGGGGCAATTTCTCCTTATTCTATAGTGAAGTTGCAGATACTGAGAATAATACAATAAAAGCACTATTTCATTAATGTCATCTATCAGTATAGGCAGAATTGCACATTATTTTCTTTGAATTCTGCTTTAAAAAAAGAAACTAGTTGTACATACTTTGTTTTTTTAATACATTTTTAATAGCTGTATAGAGTGAATTTTACTTCAAATGTAACTAATAGTTTATAAACATGAATATCCAAAAATATCCTATAAAATACTTATACACAATACCTATATTTATTATATTTAATGCATATATCCAGGTATGTTTAATCTAAATCCCACGTGAAAACTCTTTAAGGCACTCTTTAAGTTATAGAAAGTTAACCATAGGTGTGAAGTGCTATAGTTTCTAAGTGGTCCTTTCATATTATTCAGAGGATTATATAAGCAATCACACCTTCCAATTTATTTTATGTGCCAGTAAATGTATATTGTAGATTTAGTGGTAGCTCTAATTATTTATTGGAATATGAATAAATTTAGAATATTTTAAATGTTTATCCAAATGATTATGCGGACTGTTTTGAAGAGGTTACAAATATCACAGACAAGTAATTAGATACTCCGGAGAGCTACAAAGGAGAGACTTTCCCAGCTGCTTCATGGCCTCAGTTTAAACTGTTCCAGGTCCTCATATTGAGATGTAAGGCTGGATGTCTTTGATTTTCTGCAAGAGTAGTGAAAGGGGTTGTTTCACATATGGCCATTTAGGGTACAGGCCAGTGCCAGCATCTGTGAAAAGGAAAATCTAGCTCAGTGTTTGTAAAGCAACTCGAAAGCAGATAATTTATAGAGTTTTAACACTAGAAATGCTGTATCATTTGGCTTTGAACCAGAGCAGGACTGAAGGCCAGTGCTAACTTTTGCCATATAAAATGTCATTTCCTGTACCCCAGTCGATTATTTTCATCATTAAAATAGATTGTGAGGGTTTTTTTTTTCCAGAAAACATATAGCTTGATTAATTTCCAATCTTATAATTTAGGAGATTTAAAATCCTAATGCAACTAGACAAAAGAGCATGGAGCAAAAGAAGCTGTCATTTATTATTGGTGGAAAACTAAAATGGTACAGCCACTTTGAAAGACAATTTGCAGTTTCTTACAAAACTAAACCTCATCTTATGATAAGATTTTGTAATCATACTCCTTGGTATGAAGATTTACTTAAAATATATGGTCACACAAAAACTTGCACATAAATGGTTATAGCATTCTTTTCTTTAACCATTTATGCTATAACATAAATGATTATAGCAACCAAGATATAATCTAGTAGGTGAATGGATAAATGGAGTGGTAATCTATGCAATGGAATATTATTCAGTCATAAAAAGAAATGAGGTATCAAGTCACAAAAGGACATGTAGGATACTCATGTAAATATTTCCAGGTATTAAATAAGAGTAGCTAATCTGAAAAGCCCACATACTAGACTGATTCTAACTATGTCATTCTGGAAAAGAAAATAAAAATAAGATCTGTGGTTTTCAGTGGTTGGTGGGAAGGGAGGGAGGGATAAATAGGTGGGTATGGTACTATAATGGTGGTTACCTGCCATTATGGTTTTGTCAAATTCCATAGCTTGTACAATACAAAGAGTGAAGCCTAATGGAAACTATGGAATTTAGTTAATAATAATGTATCAATGTTTTCTCATCAATTGTAAGAAATGTGCCATAGTTTTTTAAGACATTGATAATAAGGGAAACTGGAAGGAGTGTTGGGTGAAAGGAGTACATAGCAGCTTATTGTAGTTTCCATTCATTTTTTCCTACAAACCTGAAATAGCTCTAAGTAATAAAGTCTATTAATGTTTTAAAAAGCATATTACATCCAGAAGTAGATCCTCATAAATACAGTGGTGAAGGGCTGATTTTGTTACTAAATAATGTCAAGTGGATTGGAAAACTGCATAGAAAATGATTTTCTCTTGATCCTTGATTGCAAGGATAAACATAATCAATCCATATTAATTTTAGATCTGAATATGCAAAGGCAATCTATAAAGTTTTGAGAAGAATACATAAGAGGATATTTGTATGTCTTTAGGGAAAGGCATAGAGCTTTTTACAGGACACAGAGCACTCATAAAAAATTGGAAACTGGAAAATTAGAATTCATTACATTTAAGAAATCATGTATCCAAAATATGAGAAAATATATTCACAATAAAGATATTTAAGGAAGTATTATTATCAATAACATATAAAGATTGCTATATTAGTAAATATATAAATAGAGATTTATTACAAATTAATTTCAAAAAGATTATTCTAGTAGAAATAGACAAAAGAACAAGCATTTCACAGGAGACAATATATTACCTACTATCATTGTTAAAATTGTTTAAATTAAATACAAAATACTGGAAAAAACATTTAGCAGCCAGAAAAGTCACAGAATATTGGTTGAAAGAATATCTGACAACTACCTTGAAAAAGTCTTTGCCAGGATCTGTTGAAGATGAACATCTGAATGCCCTATGATACAGAGTTTCCATTTTTACGTTTAAAGCCAGCGAAAATGCATAAATATGTTCACTTCATGACCTTTAGTTAGCTGCTGTTACCAGCTCTGTACATCATAGTCTCAAACTGAAAACTCGCCAATTATCAGCATAATGGACATACAACATTTAACATATGTATAGAATGAAATACTATATAACATTCATTATTAATGGAGTAATATCACTCCTAATAGTTCTGGGAATCACAAAATATTTTACTCGTTTTATCTAGAAAGTGTGTGTGTGTGTATAAAGTGTATACACACATATTTATAAATATTGATACATACACACACTGTCTCATATATTGAACTCCTTTATTATTAGGGAATAAACTTTTTAACTAAATTAAAAATAATATTGTTATTGACCATATCTTAGGCTATGTTAAAATAATTCTATAAATTATAAAAATGAAAATTATATAAAACATTGGAGCAAAATGCAATAAAATTAGAAATTAAACACAGCTGAAAAAACAGCCCCCATTTACATGGCAAAAAGAAAACATGCCATTATACCATGTTTCTGCCTGAGGGAGACACAAGTATATATAATTGCAAAACATACTGAAAATAGCAATAAAGATAGTCCAACATACTAGAATCTGTGTAATCAATCTAGAAAAAACCCACTGAGGAAAATTCATAAACTTTACTTCTCAAATAAAGAAGAAAAACAAGTGAATTAAATTTCAATCTAAAAAATCTATGACAAGTACAGCACAGTGTATTAAAATATACTGATGAAATAAAGAAATATGAATGCACAAAAATGTGGGAGTAATAATAAAAAGTAAAATATATATGAAGTACTATCAAAAATAAATTTAAAAAGTTGGAAATTGACAGGCAATACTTCAGTGCTATTCTTTTAAAGTTGCCTCCCACCCTTTTTTAAATCAATATCAATCACTAATATGTTCTCCATATCTCTAATTTTTTTATTTTGAAATTGATGTATAAATGAAGCCACACAACTTTTTAAGATTGACTTTTGTTCACCCAGAATAGTATTCTTGAGATCCATCCATGGTGTTGCATGTATTAATAGTTTGTTACGTATTTCTGTGTATTACTAAATTAGCTAGATATTGAATAGATATGCTACAGTATAACAATTTATTGATTGAAGGATATTTGTGTTTTTAGGGGAGAAAAAATAATATTTTCTAATTCAACTAAAGGTTTATGTCTGAGGTCTCTATTAAAAAAGACAAATTAATGAGAGAAAAATATACAAGTGTATTTAATACGTGTTATGTAAAAAAGGTGCATTCAAAAATGAAGATCCAAAGAAACAGAAAACCCTGTGCATTTTTATGCTAAGTTTAATGAAGGGCAGACAGTCATGTAGAAGTATGACTGTACAATGGGAATCTGATCTAATAGTCATTAACTAAGTTCTGGGAATTTCGTAAGGCCTGTATGTTCAGATTCGTCTTGACGTCTCTGTGTCTTCTAGGATATGGATGTTCCTTTTTCTCCAGGCATAAGGAAAGTGCCTCTGAAATAAAGATTTTATGACTTGTTCAGGAGAGAAGAGCAACAGGAAGGTGAAAGTAACCTTTCTGCATCTGCTGTTTCTCAAATGCCCAGGTACCATATTTTGCTGTAACATGTCCTGAACCCCATCACACTGTCTCCAGTTCTGGGATATTACAAATAAGGTTTGTAATGAACATTCATGAACAAATTTTATCTTTTGAAACGGAGTTTTGCTCTTGTTGCCCAGGCTGGAGTGCTATGGCATGATCTTGGCTCACTGCAGCTTCCGCCTCCCAGGTTTAGGCGATTCTCCTGGGAAATGAGAAGTAATAGGTTGGGCCCCTTGTGAATGAGATTAATGCCTCCTGAGTAGCTGGGATTACAGGTATGCACCACCACACCCAGCTAATTTTGCATTTTTAGTAGAGACCGGGTTTCACCATTTAGTCAGGCTGGTCTCAAACTCCTGACCTGAGGTGGCAGGCCTCCCAAAGTGCTATTACAGGCATGAGCTTCCACGCCCGGCCTCATGAGCAGATTTTTGTGTGGAAATAAGTTTTCATTTCTTTAAGATCAGTTATATATTTGTTCTGTTTCTTTTCCCAACTTAAAAATAAAATTTCAGTTGGAATAACTTTGACCTAATTGTCTTCAAATCCAATGATTATTTTCTCTGCTGTGTTCAATTTGCTGATAATGCATTAAGGACAGTCTCATTCCTTACACATATGTGTACGTGTGTGTGTGTGAACATGCATGCATTTTCATTAATCTCAGTTTTATAGTTTTCATTTCTGTGTATTATAACATTCTGTATATGGTCATGTATATCTGATACCTTTTCCACTAGATTCTTCATAATGCAAAGTTATTTATAAGTACTTTTTTCCTAGTAATTCCAACATTTGGGTCCTTTATGTATGTTCTTCTGTTAATATCTATTGAATGTGGATGATTTATATTCATGGAATGTATGTGTATATAAATTTCTTTATTAGATTACAGACCTATTATATATATAAACAATAAAAATTGAGATAAATAACGGTCTTTGTGCCAGTAATAGACATGCCTTTTCTTTTTAAGGTTGTTAAATGTTACGTCGAAAGGACTCAGGTGTCATATTGAAGAGGCCGCCACTGGGCAGTCGTGATACAACTCGAACTCCAAATGTGGTAACATGTAAGACTAATTTAAATCATCAAATATGCTTAAAGTCATAATTGAATAATAATAATTAGTCAATTTTGTGGAAATGATAGGGAAGTAAATCATTATCATTAAAAGAAGATACAAAGGGAGAAGATTTATCCTGTCCTTCCAAAGGAGTTTTATTACTGTGAAACCAAATAATAGTTGCTATGGTCTGAGTACTTGTGTCTCCCCAAAATCCCTATTTTGAAATCCCCACTCCCATATTGGATGGTATCAGAAGGTGCAGCCTTTGAGAAATGAGAATTAATAGGTTGGATCCCTTGTGAATAAGATTAATGCCCTTAGAAGAGGTCTTAGAAACACTCCTTCTCCCTTCACCATGTAACAACACAGAAATAAGACACTGTCTAGGAGCCAGAAATTGGGCTCTGGCCAGACACTGATTCTGCCTTGGCTGTGGACATTCCAGCCTCCAGAAGTATGAGAAATAAATTTCCAGTTTGTAGTTATTTGTTATAGCGGTCCAAGTGGACTCAGGCAGTAGTGTAACCATGTTTTTACCTTTAATTTTACTATTGCTATTTTGCTACTCACTAGGCAGCAATTGATTTAGTCATTTAAAGTCAACCACTAATAATACCACAAGACATGCTTCTTGATAAAACAAGACAATACCTATAGTCTTGCCAAAGGAATTGAAAATGAGTCTGATGAAAACTCTGGGGCCAATTGGCAATTTGCAAAAGTATAGATGAGAGAAAACATCCTGAAATGAGTATGCAATCAGCCAGATCCAGACTGCAGAAAACCCTTAAGGTGGTGAAAATCACCACATGATTTTCAACAAATAAGTTACAAGGAAACAAAAAGAACAGAAGGGAATCCATAGAATAAAAAAGACTGAAACAAATTTAAAATAATGTTGGCAAGACTAAACTGTAATTTGGGAACCACACCTGGAGGATAAACTTATGAAAAGAAATGACTAATATAAGAGTCAGGCTACTGGCTAATCTTTAGGGAAAGGGTGGTTTTGAGACTAAATCTGAGCCAATGAGGATCCTCTGCTGTTTGTGGCTTAGTTATATTTCTTTGATTTTGTAGTTTTTATCTTATTAAAATTTATAATAATTTATTAAGCTATGTGACTGCTGTTTACAGTTTTCTTACATCTGTATTCTATTTTACATTTAAAGAGCCTTTTAAAAAAGATGGAAGAGATCATATTAAATCTTAAGTGTTAATAATTCAAAGGACACAGTGAAACTGTATTGAGATACTAATAGAAAATAAATAGCACATTTTTCTTTTTCTTTTTTTTTTTTGAGACTGAGTCTCACTCTGTCACCCAGGCTAGAGTGCAGTGGCACAATCTCAGCTCCCTGCAACATCTGCCTCCCAGGTTTAAGCAATTCTCCTGCCTCAGCCTCCCGAGTAGCTGGGATTACAGGCAGGTGCCACCATGCCTGGCTAATTTATGTATTTTTATAGAGACAGGGTTTCAACATGTTGTCTAGGATGATCTCAAACTCCTGATGTCAGGTGATCCTACCTGCTAAGCATCCCAAAGTGCTGGGATTACAGGCACGAGCCACCGCTCCTGGCCTATGTACTTTTTATGTGAGAAGAATCAAAGAAGATTAATATATTCTTTCTTGCTGAAAGTTTCCAAAAAGTCATTTATTTGATGATTGAGTGGATCCCATTACCTAATTATTTTGAACAGTACATATTTTATTTTATTCATGAATAATGGTCAATTTAAGAGTTTGGATTTCAACTGGACTGAATTGCAGTTTATTTTACCATTCAATGAAGTAATAGATGAATTCAACAAACTACACATTTCACAGTTGCTTTGAGATGAATTGACCTTTACTGAATTAGTTTCTTTTCACAAGGTAACCAATATAAAAACGCCAATTTGCATGAAGATCTTTTAAAAGACAGCAGGAGTTCAGTACAAGCTACTGAGTGTTTTCTTGTTCTCTAACAGAAATTCACTCAAAATAATGAAAACTGACTTTTCATGCACCTTCCTTTATATTTGTGCCCAAAATTGCAGATTGTACACAAAGGGACTGTGCTAAGCTGAACATAGGCAAGAAATAACAGTAACAATTACAAATGTTAGTGATGCGTTAAAATCTATATATTGTTATGTAGTCCCCCCTCTCTATATGTATTTTATACTCATGTATATATAGAGAGCTAGAGAAATAAACTTCTATTTCTTGATTATATATTATATAATTTTATATAATATAATATATAGTATATTACATGATATGTAATATTCTATTTCTTGATTTTATATATATATAGATAGATAGATAGATATTTTTTATATAAAAAAATCAACATTCTATTCCAAGAAAAATTATTTAAGGAATACCTCATTTACTTCCTTAAGAAAAAGCAATACTGGATTAGAATTATTTTTTAAAAATTGAACACTCTATGAAAGTGATCTGTGAATGCAGTCAGTACTTTTTGATCTTGTTATATATGAGGAAGTGCAGAGAATGCCAGTAAGTTTTAATATATTTATGGCATTGAACATAAAGGCCAATCATCTAAAAAGAAAAATGCGTCAGCAGTTAGATACTGCATTCCAACACATCGATTTGCAGCCAAAGAATTTTATTAATGAGACAAAGAGAGCAAATAATTTTCAGATGTAATATATTTGAAGATTAGATATCATCTGTATAATAAAAAGAAGCAAAGGTCAATATATTCACATTTTACTTGTTTCGCTGCTGAGCACATGTGTGTGTCAATTTATTTTTGTAAATATTATCCTTTTATTGCTATTACTTCTGTGACCTACATTAACAAGGTTAGTAAAAATTCTTACGGTTGATGATGCCTTTACACTTTTTTTTTTTTTTTTTTTTTTGGAGACGGAGTCTCACTCTCTCGCCCAGGCTGTAGTGCAATGGTGCGATCTGTGCTCACTGCAACCTCTGCCTCCCAGATTCGAGCAATTCTTCTGCCTCAGCCCTCTGAGTAACTGGAACTACAGGCACACATCACCGATCCCTGCTAAATTTTTTGTTTTTAGAAGAGATGGGGTTTCACCATGCTGGCTAGGCTGGTCTCGAACTGCTGACCTCGTGATCTGCCTCCTCGGCTTCCCAAAGTGTTAGGATTACAGGCGTGAGACACCATGCCTGGCCCTTTACATTATTTACTTACCATAATTTTGCACTCTTAAGTATAAAGAATTCATTCTAACAATTGGATGTTAGATTCTTGGTTTTCCTCTAGATGGCAGAATAGTATTCTAAATGTAAAAGATGTCCTTTGTGATAAACATTTTAAAAATTTATGTTGTATTTACCAGCTTGGTTGAAAAATATTTTTCCCCTTTTCTGTAGTCAAGACAGAGTACATTCATGTGATATACTTTGAAATTGGCATATACAATGAAATAAGGAGCAAGTAAGTACAGTATTTTTAAATTAATTAAGTGATCGAATACATAAAAGTGTAGTAATATATGATATATTTACATTCACCAAATAACCTATAAACGGTCCAAGAGCCTTTAACATACTATATCTTACCTTCAAGAGTGTTGCTTGGCATTCTGTTTTGCAGCTTTTATTACTTGTAGCAGCGTCCTGATGAAAGAACTCTAAGATTTTTCCATCAAACTTTCAGGACAAATTACATATAAGAGCAGTTCTCAGTCTAAAATGTAATTTCTGCAACACTATCGTGAGCTCTTCCAAATGTCCAGTATTCCCTTTCTCCACATGTTTTCAAGCACCTAATTGAAGCAGCTTACTAACTTTCTATTTCCTCTGCAAACACACAGGGTGATTGCAATTCTGAATTAAGAGACTTACAAACTGAGGAAGCCTTTCCTTCTTTCCCCATTTCTAGCCTGATTGCCATAAGAATATTTGTATGGCATTTACAGCTTCCAAGCAACCATTTCTGGTATTTTAGTGATGGCATCATACATGAATTTGATTTTTATATGGAACATTTATATCTTCCCTTGTTTCCTATATAAAGCCAAAAATATAGAAGCACAAAGTATGACAGATGAACAATAGATTTAGTGAATGAGACAGTGATATTAAACTTAATAATAAGAAATAATATCAGAGCTATTCTAGCATGAAAAATATGTGAGATCTAGAAAGAATAACATCAGCAAAACTTACTAACAAGGGAACTATTTTTAATATTTTCCTCCTTAGTAAAATATATCATTTCAGTTTTTCAGTACCTGGGATATGCAAATAACACAAGGCCAATAATTATTAATTGGGAGAGAAATAAGCAAGTATTTCCAACTGGAATCAAGTTAACTGTTGGAAAGCAGGCATTCCAGAGACAAGTCTTTAAAATGCAGTACCTTTGGCCTGGGATATTGTACTTCCATATGTCAGAGGCAAGACATTATTCAACTCTTCTCAACATATTTTAATGAAAATATAATTGGATATAAATGCAAACTATTCTTCTTTTGTGGAAATATAAAGGAACATTGAAATTCTACTTTATTCTTATCTTCATTCCAATGTTTTTATTGCTTAAGAAAGACTGGGACTTATTAAATTGAAAATGAAGACATATTTTGCAAAAATACTATACAATGTGCTAATTTATCTAGTCAAATTATAAAAATAAAATTGTGTGGTAAAGACATCATTTCAAAAAAAAAGATAAGAAGGTTTTTGATTTTATTATTCACATATCTAAGATTAAGCATTTTATTCTGATTATATAAGAAAAATTATTGTATTAGTCTGTTCCCATGCTGTTAATAATGACATACCAGGGACTGGGTAATTTATAAAGGGAAGAGGTTTAATGGACTCACAGTTCCACATGGCTGGGGAAGATATATTTATTTTGTTTCCATTACGTAATTTTGATTTATGTATCCAAACTTACATGCAATATTGTACAACCTGATTTAATGCCTCACAATCATGGTGAATGGCAAAGGAGGAGCAAAGGCACATCTTACATGGCAGCAGGCAAGAAAACGTGTTCAGGGGAACAGCCCATTAAAAAATCATCAGATTCCAGGAGACTTATTCACTATCATGGGAACAGTGTGGGAAAAACCTGCCTCAATGATTCAAGTACAATCCACCAGGTTCCTCCCACAACACCTAGGGATTATGGTTGCTAAAATTCAAGATGAGATTTGGGTTGAAACACAGCAAAACCATATCAATTCTCTATTCTCATAATTTTACATATATAAGCATGAAAGTAATATATTTATTTTGTTCCCATTATGTATTTAATTTTCAGTAATTTATCCAAATCACATGCAGTATTGTATAATCTATTTTTAGGCTATGCTTTTAAAACTTTATAAATATGTATTAACTATATAATAAGAACTTTTATACATGTCATTACTTTAATGCCCCAAGAATCTTGAAATGGGCCGGGCGTGGTGGTTCAAGCCTGTAATCCCAGCACTTTTGGAGGCCGAGGGGGTGGATCACGAGGTCAAGAGATCGAGACCATCCTGGTCAACATGGTGAAACCCCGTCTCTACTAAAAATACAAAAAAATTAGCTGGACATGGTGACATGTGCCTGTAATCCCAGCAACTCAGGAGGCTGAGGAAGGAGAATTGCCTGAACCCAGGAGGTGGAGGTTGCGGTGAGCCAAGATCGCGCCATTGCACTCCAGCCTGGGTAACAAGAGCGAAAACTCCATCTCAGAAAAAAGAATCTTGAAATGAAAGTGTATTTATTTTAGTTTATAAAATATGAAAATTTTACCTAAAAAAAAATAAATAACCTGATCAAGACACCAAATAACTGGAATTTGCCCTCTGTAGCTTCAGTCTTATGTTTTAATTTGCTTTCTATTATTTATTATATTTAATTAATGTAGTATTCTGATATTTAGTAGATCTCCTTCAGGCTCCAATATTTTTATTCATCAAACTATCTAAATGTGATTAAATTAGTATACATTCCAATTCAAAAATGCCAAGTAATTTTATTATGTTTGCTCTGTTTCTTAGGGCTGCTTTCTCTCTAATCACTTGTCTTATTAGTTGGTCATTGACTGTGAAAAAAGAAAGTCTTCCAGTTTTATGAGATAGAACTTAAATGGTCCTTTGGAGATAGTGAACTTCACATCCTTAGAGGAAATGTCAGGAAAATTGAAATCCTCATGCTTTGTGAGTAGCATGACCTTTCCATTAGCTTTTCTAACTGGTTAAATTGTTCCTAATCTGTATTCTAACTCTACTTACAATGACATTTATAGCTGCCCTCTGAAATCTTCACATTTCACTTAACTTTATCATATTAGAAATGCAGGTAAACTCTTATGTCTTACATATATTTACTTGCTAGATATGTTCTCCATATAGGCCTAAAAGAAAAGCAGTACTCTTCCTGACCTGTGATTTTTATAACATCTATGTTGCCAGTGATTCTTATTCAGCTTTCTATCAATAAATTGTCTCAAAAGTTATTTTAATTATCATTCATTTAAGCAGAGGAAGATTTTACTTTATTTTATTTTTTTTAAATTTTTATTGCATTATATGTTTTGGGGTACATGTGCAGAACGTGCAAGATAGTTGCATAAGTACACACATGGCAGTGTGTTTTGCTGCCTTCCTCCCCTTCACCCACACTTGGTATTCATCCCCAGGATATCCCCCCCAGCCCCCCCCCGCTGTCCCTCCCCCATTTCCCCTAACAGTCCCCAGTGTATAGTAGACCGCCTCTCTGTGTCCATGTGTTCTCATTTTTCTCACCCACCTATGAGTGAGTATATGCGGTATTTCTTTCTCTGTTCTTGTGTCAGTTTGCTGAGAATGATGTTCTCCAGATTCATCCATGTCCTTACAAAGGACACAAACTCATCATTTTTGATTGCTGCATAATATTCCATGGTGTATATGTACCACATTTTCCCAGTCCAGTCTATCATTTGGGTTGGTTCCAGGTCTTTGCTATTGTAAACAGTGCTGCAATGAACATTCGTGTGCATGTGTCCTTATAGTAGAACGATTTATAGCCTTTTGGATAGATACCCATTAATGGGATTGCTGGGTCAAATGGAATTTCTATTTCTAGGTCCCTGAGGAATCGCCACACTGTCTTCCACAATGGTTGAACTAATTCAGACTCCCACCAACAGTGTTAGAGTGTTCCTATTTCTTCACATCCTCTCCAGCATCTGCTGTCTCCAGATTTTTTAATGATCGCCATTCTAACTGGTGTGAGATGATATCTCAATGTGGTTTTGATTTGCATCTCTGTAATGACCAATGATGATGAGCACTTTTTCATATGTTTGTTGGCCTCATGTATGTCTTAATCATTTTATGAGACCAACGTCATCCTGATACCAAAACCTGGCAGAGACTCAACAAGAAAAGAAAACTTCAGGCCAATATCCACGATGAACATAGATGCAAAAATCTTTAATAAAATACTGGCAAATCGATTGCAACAGCACATTAAAAAACTTATCCATCATGATCAAGTAGGATTCATCCCGGGGATGCAAGGCTGGTTCAACATATGCAAGTCTATAAATGTAATTCACCACATAAACAGAAGCAAAAACAAAAACCACATGATTATCTCAATTGATGCAGAGAAGGCATTTGACAAAATTCAACAGCCCTTTATGCTAAAAACCCTCAATAAACTTGGTATTGATGGAACATATCTCAAAGTAATAAAAGCTATTTACAACAAACCAACACCCAATATCATACTTAATGGGCAAAAACTGGAAGCATTCCCTTTGAAATCCGGCACTAGACAAGGATGCCCTCTCTCAGCACTCCTATTCAACATAGTACTGGAAGTTCTAGCCAGAGCAATCAGGCAAGAAAAAGAAATAAAGGGTATTCAAATAGGAAAGGTGGAAGCCAAATTGTCTCTATTTGCAGATGACATGATAGTATACCTAGAAGACCCCATCACCTCAGCCCAAAAGCTCCTGCAACTGATAAGCAACTTCAGCAAAGTCTTAGGATATAAAATCAATGTTCAAAAATCACAAGCATTCCTATACACCAATAACAGACTTAAAGAGAACCAAATTAATAACGAACTGCCATTCACAATTGCTACAAAGAAAATAAAATACCTAGGAATACAACTCACAAGGAATGTAAGGGACCTCTTTAAGGAAAACTACAAACCACTACTCAACGAAATAAGAGAGGACACAAACAGATGGAGAAACATTCCATGTTCGTGGTTAGGAAGAATCAATATTGTGAAAATGGCTATACTGCCCAAAGTAATTTACACAATCAATGCTATCCCCATCAAACTACCATTGAATTTCTTCACAGAACTGGAAAAAACCACCATGAATTTCATATGGAACCAAAAAAGAGCCCGCATAGCTAAGTCAATTCTAAGCAAAAAGAACACAGCGGGAGGCATCACGCTACCAGACTTCAAACTATACTACAAGGCTACAGTAATCAAAACAGCATGGTACTGGTACCAAAATAGAGATATAGACCAATGGAACAGAACAGAAGCATTGGAGGCAACACAACATATCTACAACCATATTATCTTTGATAAACCAGACAAAAACAGGCAATGGGGAAAGGATTCCCTATTTAATAAATGGTGTTGGGAAAACTGGCTAGCCATGTGCAGAAAGCAGAAACTAGACTCCTTTCTGACACCTTACACTAAAATTAACTCCAGATGGATTAAAGACTTAAACGTAAGACCTGACACCATAAAAACCCTAGAAGAAAATCTAGGCAAAACCGTTCAGGACATAGGAGTAGGCAAGGACTTCATGACCAAAACACCAAAAGCATTGGCAACAAAAGCCAAAATAGACAAATGGGACCTAATCAAACTCCACAGCTTCTGCACGGCAAAAGAAACAGTCACTAGAGTGAATCAGCAACCATCAGAATGGGAAAAAATCTTTGCAGTTTACACATCTGACAAAGGGCTGATATCCAGAATTTACAAAGAACTCAAACAGATTTACAGAAAAAAAAACAAACAAGCCCATTCAAAAATGGGCAAAGGATTTTACTCTTTTTAAATTGTTTAAGCTTCAGTGAAATTGACTCTTATTTTTTAAAATTCAGTTTTCATACTGGTGAAGCAAATGAACTAAATTATTTTGTTCTTAAAAAATTTCCCATCCTTAAAATTCAATGTACTCTATGATTCAGTTATTTGTACTTATAGTTAAGCTACACAAATATTTAGTAAAATCCCCTTTGAAGATCTATCTATCTATCTATCTATCTATCATCTTTTTTCACTAAAAGTTTAAATGCTGTTTAATTCATATGCTAACACACACATTGATATTCATAGTTACATTTAAGTTGATTACCTTCTTAGTGTACAGATAGCTTCAATATTCTTATTGTATTTATAAAGAATGATTCATCTATACTTAGAGGCAATATAATTCTTTATTTCTAGTCTTTGTTAATAATTGATTTTAAAGATTCAAAATAAATATAGACTAGTAGTTACCCTCAAAGAAAATGCTTTTTTACCCTAATCCTTATAAGAAGATAAAACTTTAAGAAGCATGCATGGTTATTTCTTTGCTCTCCTTTTATACAGAGAGTTGAAATTGATTTTCATTTTCTCTCTTACATGACAAGCAACCTTTTGAGTTTAGTTGCTTTTACGTTGTGAATAATATCTCATGTGTTCAGATTCCTAGGCAATGGTTATGTTATATTTCCAAAAGGTGAATCTCTAAGTTGTCAGAAAACATTTCCTGTGGCCTCGTTGCCAGCCCATCTGGATGCCAAAATCTCTTCCACTATGAATTGTGGTCTTTGACCCAGAAATTGGAGGAATAGAGTGAATTAAAATGTGTCTTTTTGTCACCTGCAAATAGCATATCCATTACTCAAACATGGGGTTATGAATTTATATTTTATTATTGTTATTATGTATAAGCGATAAAAAGAGAGAAATTTGCAAGAAAAAAATATAAAACACAAATATTCATTACGTAGGTGGTCACTTTTATTATGATGACAAAATTGGTAACTTAAATTTGTTTCATTTGGAGCCTGTTTATGTACTGATGTTGTATGATGAAATATTATAGAATCATTTAAAAATCACACTTATTAATATTTATATTGACATAGAAAATTTTGTAAGTTGTTAAATAAACTACTAATATAAAAATCCTAAGGCATGCATATAATATTGTCATGATTCACAAAGCCATACACACACAAACACATACACACACACACACACACACACACACACACACACACACTGCATGTACCAAAACTGTGAATAACGTAAACTTGACTAATGTAAATGTCAATGTAAACTTGACTAATGTAAAATAAATAGGGAAATATTGTTGCACTAGTGTGGGCTCAACACAAAAGAGGAGTTACAGCAAGAAAGCATATACTCCTCTAAAAACATCTTTAGAAAACTATAGCCAAACCCTGAGAAATGTCCAGGGTTAATATATCCTAGTTTTATGATTCCGAGAAATAAATATGAAACAACCACATATAGGATATTACTGCTGCTAACTTTTAAATATGTGAAACAAGCTGAAAATACACCACTTTGTCTTTTATTTCAGTGCCACAGAGTATTTGTGGCATACAATAGAAAGTTCTGCGCTTTATTGGAAGCCTTTCACTGAAAATGCACCTCATGCCTAATTCAATTCAACTAGTCAATTTTTATTGAATATACTTTGTGTTTAGCATTGTGGTTAGGCACATTCATAGAAGAGAAAACAACCTTGAAGTATGTTTTGGTGCTAAAATATATAATAGAGAGATTTAGTTCTGTGGGACACAGAGAAGGCCAAGACTATTGGGACCTGAAACAGTTGGAAAATAGTTTTGAGGACTATGTCAGTGTTTGTCGTATTTACCATTGCATGTCAAGTGCCTGGGACAATGCTTAGCACCTAATGGTGCTTCTCCAAAGCACATGCTCTTAAAAATAGCACAATAATGTCCCTAAACACATCAAGGCTAATAAGCCATAACAAAAATAATGAATACATAATACACAGCCTTCATTTCTCAGGACTTCTCATATAATTTAAAGCATTCTAGATCTTCATAAAATTGAATTCCCCCATGAAATATTCAATCACTCTAAATCCTTTTGAATATGAAAGCTATTTAACTATTGAGAGAAATGAGAAAAATCTTCAGCATGCTTACCACAGACCCCTTACCTGGCACGTATTTATGAAATATTTAAGAAATACTTCTTAAATAACATTTACCTAATTCTTCTTAAGTGAATATTGCTTAAATGAAATACTTTTTTTTTGAGACATAGTCTCTCTCTATCAGTCAGTCTTGGCTCACTGCAACTTCTGTCTCCTGTGTTCAAGCAATTCTCCTGCTTCAACTTCCCGAGTAGCTAGGATTATAGGCACACACCACCACGCCCGGCTAATTTCTGTATTTTTGTAGAGACAGGGTTTCACCATATTGGCCAGGTGATCTGGACCTGCTGACCTCATGATCTGCCTGCTTGGCCTCCCAAAGTGCTGAGATTACAGGCATGAGCCACCATGCCCAGCCTGAAAAAATTCTTAAATGAAATACTTCTTAAATGAATGTTTACTTCCTAAGCACTCCAGCCTTGGGGTTATCACAGACACTTGAATCAAAAACTAAAGTTTTTATGTTTACAAGTTTTCATTGGGTTGTAAAAAAGTGTACTTAAAAACTCAAGTCCTTCTTATGTTGACATTAGTCCCTAAACTGATCATGAAAACCATGTTGTTCATCGCTAAAGTAGAGATTTTAGGTCACTGTCTTAACATGCTAATTCAGTGTCTGTTACAGATCTTAGAACTCATTTTTTTTAAATCCAGGATATTCTAAAACTCTACCTGAAGACATACTAACTCTAAGGGAGAAAATGAATATATTCAATAAAGTAATAAAACTGAAACTGAGGGAGAAATACAGTAATATTAATCATTATAAAGATGGAGAAAAATAAGCTTACAGTAAGTTGCATAAAGTAATTAGACCATTAAAAGATAAAATATAAAGAAGAAAACATTTATAAATATATTTTTTAAATTTCATAAAGAGAATTTCTATAATGCCTTTTAGTAGTGGTGGATTTATCTAGCAAAGTCGAGAGACTTGATTAATGTTGAATCAAAGTCTAGAGGTTTGATTAATGTTGAATTTTATTTTTAATGTAAGTTTGGTGTTTCAACTTCAATTATTGTTTTCTCCTAACATTTATTGAGGGATTTTATTTTACTCTATATAAATACTAATCAATGAACCTTTCACTGTTTTATAGATGCTAGCAGAAGTGTTGAGGCTTGTGGGACAGAGCAAAAGCATTTTATTACTTACGATAAAGCAAGTAGCAGGAGCATAGAAGTATCCGTATGTATGTCAGCACCCTGTGCCCAAAGTCACATAAGGGGGACATATATGTGACTGGATAGATAGATGCCTGCACAGACAGTGGTTTGTGTTCAAGAACAGGAGCACTGACTTTCAGGATTCTGTCATTTTATAGCAAGCAGTTAGTAAGCCTGCCCTTTGTCCTGCAGATAGGTTGACCAACGTGAACACAACCCTGAGAGAATGCCCAGAGAATAAATGGTCAAGGCCTTGCATTCTTGGCATACCCAACAAGGTATGTGTTCCATGGAAGACTGTGTCTCCCAAAGTGTTCACTGTGCCAGGTACTATAACAATGTTGTATATACAACTATATTCTTCAGTCCCACACCAGAAAGCTGGTGTTATATTCAGATACATACACACAAACGCGTGTGTTCCTGTTACTCACACAGTAGTAGGACCAACCACTTGGAAGTGGCCACAAACAAGGAGGATTTAACAAGAGGATTATATGACTTGCAACAAGTAAGAAGGGCACTGAGGTCAGTCCCAAAGCAGTGCCTCCCCAGGCAACAACAGCACAAACAGTTCTTTTATTGGGCTGGTTAGCTGAGTCATTGTATGTGGAGATGGAGTAAAGGCTACACGGGTTCAGTCATCAGTCGAGCTTCTATGTACACTGTGCATATAGAAAATAGCAATAATCTCCTCCCTGGGTGGATATTGTAGTATGGTTATGAGGAGAGTTTGCCAAAATTTATCTCCAACTCAGGCATCTCTGGCTGCAGCTAGTTTTTGTTTTTATCCAGGGCTGAATATTTTTCTGGAACTTTTTTGAAACAAGAATTCAGGGTGCAACTGTTAAATTGAATAGTTTTTCACAGTGCATATCCCAAAACCCTGGGACCCTGGGTTAAATTTCCATTTCCACATCTCTTTTCCCATACTTTGTTATTTACTGATTGGGTAGAGAAACTGAGACTGTTCATTAAAATTCACACATACATAGAGACCTTATTTAAACACAGGTGTGTGTAATTTTCAATCAAAATGCTGTCTAGTATGTTGCTTTGCTCCCAATACAATAAATAACTTATATTTAGTAATTAAAAAATAAAATCCATGATGGATACTCTTAACATTTCAAATGCTACTAATCAAGGTTTGAAAAAGACATTTCTTTTAAAGGGATAATCAGGCAACTCATGTAAAACATATGCTAACTGGAGTAACATGGCCTCTGACCATTAAACAAATGAAGAAATGGCATAATGGAAAGTAAATGTTCAGAATCTAGGATGAAATTTGAAGAAATATTATTGTAATACATAGGAAGGCAGAAAAAATTTCAGGAAATGCAAAAATGATATGTAGAATGGTGAATGTTTTAAATTAATTATACAATATGCATGAGACACTCTAATGACTTGTAGATATCTCCTCATACTCAAGTTATCATTCTGGTTACTATTGCTAAGTGGCAAGAGATAGTGCCATCCCAATAGAAGAGTAGGGAAGGGGGAGCCACTGTACTCTCACTCCTCATATACACCAGCTAACCAATTTTGGAGCAACTGACAAAATATTACCAAGCTACGATGTTAAAGAAAAAAGAGACCAGTGGTTGATATTAACAACAGTAGATTTCCTAATACTCTATTACACATTTTCCTCCTTTGATATGCTCTCTCCTCATACCTATAAATGTAGACATTATCCAAAGTATGCCTGTTTGTATTTGAATTACCTTCAAATGACTCTTTAAGGTAAATATAAATCTAACTATAATTACCTACATGTAGCCTTCTCAATTGACCTGGATAATATATTTTGTCTTCAGTGACAGTTAATTTTATGTATCAACATGGAGGGTGTTTGAGCAAAAGACTAAATTTACTCAGAATAAAGAAAGTAAGTAAAACAAATTGCTGTCTCTAATCTGGGGTGGGGTGGGGCTCATTCAATCCGTTGAAGACCAGAATAGAACAATAAGACCAGTTTCCCCAAGCAAGCGTAAATTCTCTAGAAGACTGCTGTACTAGTTCCTTCTCAGGCTGCTATAAAGAACTGCCTAAGATTATGGTTCTGCAGGCCAAATGGGCTTCTGCATCTGGAGAGGACTCAGGAAACTTAACAATCATGGCAGAAGGCAGAGGGGAAGCTGGCATGTCTTACATGGCTGGAGCAGGAAGAAGAGAGAGCAAAAGGGGAGGTGCTACACACTTTTAAACAACCAGATCACATTAGAACTCACTCGCTATCAGAAGAACAGCAAGGGGAAAGTCTGCTCCCATGATCCAATCAACTCCCACCAGGTCCCTCCTTCAACATTAGAGATTACAATTCAAAATGAGATTTGAGTGGGGACACAAATGCAAACCATATCAACTGCCTTCCAAATTAACAGCACCATTGGCTCTTCTGGCTCTCCAGCTTGCCAGCATTTTCAGACCACAGATGCACCATTAACTATCCTGGGTCTCAATCTTGCCAGCCAACACTGCACACTGCATATTTTTGACTCACCAGCTTCCATAATTTCATAAGACAAGTCCTTATAATAAATCTTTATGCACACACACAGACACATACAAACATACACATCCTATTGGTTCTGTTTTTCTGGATAAATGTGAATTTTTCAAATTTCAAATTTCCATAATATATTTTAATGAACACTAAGGAAACTTAACAATCATGGCTGAAGGCAAAAGGGAAGCTGGCATGTCTTACATGGCTGGAGCAGGAGAAGAGAGAGCAAAGGTGGAGGTGCTAAACACTTAAACCACCAGATCACATTAGCGTTCTCACTAGTGAGGTTGGATAAGATGAACAAGCCTGTATTTGTCCTGTCCCAGATACTATGACTGATTTGTAGTGAAACAAAATTATTATAAACTCTATAGTTTTTAATGTAGAAATTATAAATTCTGGACTCTTTGATTTGATCCTGGCTAAGAAAATTGTAGTGAAGCTGGAGAACTCATCTTCTAGTTAGCAGTTGTTAGTGAATAAATATTAGTAAGGTAAATAGCTACACAAAGATGTAGCAAGAAAAGTCATTTGTTTTTGCTTCTATATAATGAATTATATAATGATACTACATAATATATCATTATATGATCATAATATAATGATAATGCATACTTCATAAGAATATTGAGAGCATTGAGATAAGAAATAGAAATCCACATAAAAAAAACTTCATATGAACATTCAAATGGAGGGTATGATTTTTATTTTAAATTCAGATTATTTAATTAAGAATAATTAAGAATATTCATTTCCTATTCTCTGACTTTCTTTATGCTAGGTGCAGACATGCAGTGAATAAAACAAAATCCTCACACTAATATATTTAAAACAAACCTTTTAAAAAATTACTGTTTCAGGTACATTTCTAATGGAATTTAAACACCTTGATTCACAATAAGCAGTGCAGTTCTCAAATGCATTAAATGACTAGTATTAACAATAAACCCTTATTACCATATTTTTCCAACATCAGAAAACTATTTTGAGGATTAAAATAATTCACACACACACACACACACACACAAACACATACAGACATATGGAATGTTTTGCATATTTTCTGGCACTTAGGAGCTACTCATACATACAAATAAATACAACCTTTATTTGTATGTATAGCAGAAGGCAGAATGAAACCAGTTGTATGTATGTAAGCCAAATTGACATCTTTAAATATCTGTAAATAATTAAATATTCTAGTGTAGTGTAGTTATATTCTATGTTCCAGTAATAGGAAAACACCATCTAGCCTCCATCTTTAAAATATGGTTAGAATAAAGTAATATTTTGGGAACCCTCATGTAAATTGGAGTTCCAATGCCAGATTAGCTAGCAACGCTGCCCTAATGAAAATATGGAAACGGAACATTAGTGTTTAGTGGACCTTCCTTGGGATACATTTTTAACCTAGTGGATGGCCTAATGCTTGTTTGTTGGACCTGTGATTGGGTTGGCGGGGTGGGGGAAGGGGTCCATCACATGGGAAACTTCTTTATACTGGCAGGTGTCCTTGTGACTCTTACTGGAACTCATGTGCTGCTTATGCCTGCCTGACCATCTATCACTCTGACTCTGGGAGCCTGCCTTTGTGTTCTCCCCTGCATCTGGGGAAGCCCTTAGTTCTTCAGATAGAAGGCACAAATTCAATACGCCACCGCAATAGAAAAGAAGCTCAAAGATTCTTTGCTTACAGATCGTGAATAGAGTACAGTAGTAGGGAGGGCATTCTTTCATTTGTCTGGGTCTGGAAGAACCATCAGACACATACAGAGGGTGAGACAAATAGCAGTGTAAGATATATGCGGGAATATATTGCACTTTGTGCAAATGCCTGAATAGTTCCTTTAAAGGAGCGGCAGGAAAGCAGGAGCCCAGTGGACTGGGCAGAAGAGATGCCTCTAAGTTCTTATCTCTAGTTACCAGGCTTGGCCCATTTGTGTGTGGTGTAGAACTGGAAACTTTGTCCATGGTGATCGAGCCCTGCTTCTGGTAGGAGAAAGTTAAACTTGTACTCAAAATATATGCCGAGACAAAAATTATAAGAATAACTACAATTGGTTATGCATCTTTAACACTAACTTCTATTTTCCTTCAAAAGTTAGGCTTGGGAATCTGTAGAATTCAACTTAAAATTATACTTATAGGGCTGTTAGTTTTGGCCCATAGTTTCACTAATGCTGTGCTGGTAAATGTTCAACTGTTCTCTGAAGCCTATTTGAAGCTGTTTGCAGCTTTCTGTGGTATAAATACTCAAACCATGGCCAATTTCAAGCAACAAATGTAACATTGCTGAACGTGGAGTTAGGAAGAGATGCATAAAATTCGCTCCTGTGAGGCTGTATGTACTGGCTTCAGAATACCACCCACTTCTTCTATCTAGAGGCCATCTTAAATGTAAACAGATATATAAGTACACAAATTTATATTAAAGTAAGCTGGATTTATTATTTGTATTGGTTTTTACAAGAATAATCACTTTTTTGCAATTCTTTTTAATAGTATATATTTTGTTAAATGCAAATGCCTCTTGGGAATTAATTGCCTGATTATTTTAATAATTTCTTATTCCCTCTATGTTTCATGTGTAAAAAATTTCTTTGTTGCAAACTATAGGAATCAACTCAGATACGAGAATCAGGGGACATAAGTAAAAAATAGTGAATGAGAGATGGTACCGATGACAGCACATTTATCTTTGTAGAAGAGATTATAAAAAGCAGAGCCTGAAACAACAGATGAGCAAAGATCTTAGAGTGAATATCTATTTTAAAAAAAGTTTAAAAACTGTCATTTTCTTTAAAATTTTTTATATAAAACCCTACTGTGAATAAAGCATAAATACATTCCTTCAAATTAGTAAATTTTCCTAAGAGGTATCATCAATCACCTGTGCTCTTTTCAAGAAATGATTAGATTATCTCATGCAAAGTGAGTAGAAAAGTCATTTTTTTCTGCCTGCAGTCAGTATATGCCAATTCTCACATATTATATATGATTATATTGAACTCAAGAGATTTTAAGACAACAGAGAATAATTAAGATTTGGAATTTGGAAAGAGAAAAGGAAAAAATCTCTAAGTTGCCAGTTGTATTGGAAGTTCACTTTATAACTCCAACTTGATTTAATTTTGAATATCCTGGTGCCTTGTAGTTGAATTCAGAGGCAAGAAAGCTAGCAATTAACATAATGGAATCTCTCTGGACAAAATCCTTGAGGACATGCTATATTCTAATTGTCACTTCTCTGTTGAAATTTCTTTTAACTGTGCCTCAGATGACAGTTATAAATGCAAGAACAATTAAATTGTTTTAAGGAAGAAGCACAGAGGCTGACATTTAATTTAGAATTGTTGAGAATTAAGAAAACTCACCTGGTGATAATAGGTCCCCTTTGCACACTAGTAAATTGACCAACAGTGGATCCCTAATAAAATCTGGTGATTAAATTTTATTGACACTTCAGGGAAAACATTTGTAGGCATCTAGACATTATAATTGTTAGCTCACAGGTGTTTACAACTATTATTTTTAATAAATATAATATAAAGAAACATGGCATTACTCATAAAAATCTTACGACTCTCTGTTCCCATTTTTTTCATTTTGCATTGTCTTAGAATGTCTGAAAATTTTATGTTTTAAAAGGGCTGAACTAGAATCATGCTATTATTAATTTTAACAATCAAGTTAAAGTGAATGTTTTGTGGGATCCAAAGCTGTTTCAAGAGTGGGTAGTAAGAGATTTTAATGTCTGAATCCATGCATAAATTAAGCCATACAGAACTCTGACTCATGCACTCTATTTAGATAGCCCTGACTTTTGAACTTCTATCTCTACATTAAGAACTTTTCTACTTAATTTGAATTAGGTTTGGCTCAACAAAACATTGTTGGACACAATTATTGTACTAAGATGCAGGTACACAAACCAACATATTTGAGAGAGAATAACAGTACTATAGTAGCACATTTTCTTACACTTAATAACATAAAACTTCTGCAGGGTAAAGAGGTAATACAGAAGGCAGGTTAAGTTTGTGTGTGTGCACAAGTGTATCTGTACACACACATTAAGGTTCAATTGAAAAGATAATGCCAGACAAGCCTTTGGATGGAGAAATAATTGCACCAGCACACTTACTTGGTGAAGAGGTGTGGAGGATAGTATATACCTTATTACATTAAGTACCTCATGGAGTCTTTTATCTTCTTTATTGTACGGTTTATTCTTCTTCTGCAAGAAATTAATTTAAATTCATTAATTAGGATTTTGATTTTGGAGAGGCAAAATAATTCCATCTGTATATTTTATGAAAGCTTACTCCCTTGGTATTTCTTTATCCTTGAGGATTGTCTTAGGCCCAAATCCAAAAACAAATGCAGAAATAAAATCAGGTGATCCTCTCTCTCCAAAACAAAATAAGTAACAATATTTTTTTAGATATACCTGTGCAATCATTTTTTCAGGAAACAATTAGGAATTTTTTTTTTTGAGATGGAATCTTGCTCTGTTGCCCAGGCTGGAGTGCAGTGGCATGATCTCGGCTCGCTGCAACCTCTGCCTCCTGGGTTCAAGTGATTCTCCTGCCTCAACCTCCCAAGTAGCTGGAACTACAGGTGTGCTCCACCATGCCCAGCTAATTTTTTGAATATTTAGTAGAGACGGGATTTCACCCTGTTAGCCAGGAAGTTCTTGATCTCCTGACCTTGTGATCCGCCCACCTCAGCCTCCCAAGGTGCTGGGATGACAGATGTGAGCCACAGCGCCCAGCTACAATTAGGAATTTAAGACAGCAAGATTAATGATCAGACTTATGGAGTAGACATTTTATAGAAAGTGGAAACTACACTTTCCTCCATAAAATTAAACTTCAATTTTGTAGTGCTTCTAGAATGCTTTCATTTGGTGACAAATAATCTTATAAAAATAATAATGGGTACATTTGTTCAGAGATTACCATGTGCCAGGTGTTGTTTCTTGTTATTCACATAAATATACTTACTAAAGCTTGATGGCAACCATTCATATATAGGTATTATTATTATTCCCTATTTTTAAAGAGGGCATCATAACATAGAAAGGTGAACTGATTTGCCCCAGGCCCAGGTCTGGGGTGATATATGGCAGAGTCCAGATCTCAAACTCACAAATTGACCACTCTGGTATTGAATGTTTCATGATTACATACACAAATGTCCTTGTATCTTCTGCTGCAATCCCAAGAGTAGAAAATTGACTCTAGAACATAATTAACAACCTCATTTTAATTGCATTTTAAAAATTAAAATGTTGGTTGACCTTTTATTCATAATTGATACATTTTTAGGTAAATACAATTAAAGTACATACTGCATTAAAGTGTCTGTTTTTTTAAAACACTTATATAATCAGTCTTTGCACCATATAGGAAGTGCGTGATTCCTTTTTGCTGAATAAATGA
The DNA here is from genome assembly GCA_031835075.1 of Saguinus oedipus. NCBI lineage: Eukaryota > Metazoa > Chordata > Mammalia > Primates > Cebidae > Saguinus > Saguinus oedipus. Next base: position 33,388,218 of record CM063169.1, on the reverse strand, counting down.
GATCAATGTTACGTTAATCCCACATTGATTCATTTATTTATTGCTTATTTTTTAACATGTTTCTTGCTCATTGAGTCTCAGCACAGGTTAGGTATTGTGCTATACACTGAGAATGTAGAGACTAATATATGGACCAAGCCTCAAGGAGCTCAAAATTAAGTGCAAATAGACACAGATGTCACCTAAATGTAATAAATACTAAAGTTATTGAATATGTGTTTACTGACAGTTCTCAGAGAAATATGAGTCTTCTGTGTGAATATATTGGGCTATGAGGCTGGGTTTTCAATGTTAGAAATGTTTCAAATAAGTGAATAAAACTGTATTGAAGAAGGGGTATGCCCCTAGCCTATGATGACATTACTTTAAGACCAAGGCTACATGATAGTGAATGAACTTTACAAAGAACCCTGAATAGTTGAGCTGTCAATAGTCCTAATAACTGTACCAGAAGCCATCGAAGAGTTAAAGCAGTTTCTATAATTAATAATTAAAATGCAACATTTTGGATTGGTATTGACCATCTAGAAAGTTGTGCAGTATTGCATTTCCTTTGGTTTGAAATTAAAGTATTATTTCTCAAACCAGTAAATATTAAATTATTGAAATCATTTAAGTAAAATTGAGCAACCTGACATTCTCAGAAGAAATTTGAATCAAGGAAGTAACTCCATGATATTTCAAAATGTGACCTAAAGATAATATATTTGTGTATAAGAACACACACTAAAAATTTCAATTTGTTCTCTGACATGAAAATAATAATAAAATACTGGAGAACAAATGAGGCCATTTTTCTTCAAGAAGTAGTTTTTTCCCCTCAGATTATCTTGTGTAAAATTATGACCCCTAATATGTATTAATGATGCCTCATAAATAAAATATAACAGAAGAGAAATGAAAGCAGAGCTTCTTGTAGAAGATGTTTGTCTTTAAGGACATATCGTTATTATTTTGTTCCCAATTGTTCAAAACAGTAATATGTAATTATTATGAGTATTTGAACTAACTTTTGGGAGAAATTGAGTGTAATGGCCTGACTACAGAAATAAGAAGCTTTTTTCTCTTAGCATTCATCTTCTGTGATTCTAAAGAGAATAATGAAATGCTGTTCTCTAATTAGGGAAGGGTTTTTAAATATGTTTTGAATTGCTGTGAATGTGAGGTGTTATATCTACTGTCCCTGTAGTATACAAGGCTAAAATTCCCTGTAGCATTCTCGCTTATGTCTCACCTGTTGTCTTTGGGTTTTAGAGACTCTTTCTTAAATAAGGTATGAGAGACTTGCAGTTCTTTCAACTGTAATATAGTTGCTCATTACCTTCTCTTATCAATCTTTTGATTTCTGCAGTGTCTGTAGTGATATCCTCTGTTTATCTCTGATATTAGTGATTTGTTAGCTTTTTATTTAATTCCTTATCAGTGGTGCTAGATATTGTCAATTTTATTGAACTTTTCAAATACCCAGATTTTTGTTTCACTGATTTTATGTATTACTTTTTTGTTTTAGAGCTCATGTATTTCTGTTCTTTCTTTTATTATTCCCTTCCTCCTGCTTGCTTGTTTCTTATTTTGCTCTTCTTTTTTTTTTAATTTGTTTATTTTTATTTTTTTTTTAATTTTTATTGCATTATAGGTTTTGGGGTACATGTGCAGAACATGCAAGATAGTTGCATAGGTACACACGTGGCAGTGTGTTTTGCTGCCTTCCTCCCCTTCACCCACACTTGGCATTTATCCCCAGGCTATCCCTCCCTAGCTCCCCCCACTGTCCCTCCCCCATTCCCCCCAATAGACCCCGGTGTGTAGTAGACCCCCTCCCTGTGTCCATGTGTTCTCATTTTTCTCACCCGCCTATGAGTGAGAATATGCGGTATTTCTTTTTCTGTTCTTGTGTCAGTTTGCTGAGAATGATGTTCTCCAGATTCATCCATGTCCTTACAAAGGACACAAACTCATCATTTTTGATTGCTGCATAATATTCCATGGTGTATATGTGCTTTTTTTTTTCTAGATTCTTGAGACAGGAGTTTAAATCATTTATTTGATATATTTTCTATTTTCTAATGTAAGCATTTTTAATACTATCATTTTTTTCTTTCAGCACTGCTTAAATTGTGTCTCATCAATATTAATTGATGAGATATTGTATTTTTAGTTTATTTTACTTAAATGTATTTTTTATATTCTTCCAGGATTCCTCTTTGGTGCATGGAATTTCTTAAAAGTATATTGGTTTTTTTCAAGTGTTTAGAGATTTTTATTTTATTTTATTTTTTTGATTGTTGGTTTGATTCTATGGTTGTTAGAACATGCTCTGTAGGACTATAATATTTTAATTTATTGAAGTTTGTTTTATGGCCAAGAATATGATCTGTTTTGGTATATATTCCATTAGTGCTTTAAAAGATTATATATTTCATTATTGTAACATGTAGTATTCTGAAAAATGTCAATTAGATACTGTTGATGGATGGTGTTAGTGATCTCTTCTATATTCTTGCTAATTTTTATCTGGTTGTTCTGTCTTAAATCCTACCTCTACAACTGTCTTGTGATTTAGGAAAGAAAAATACTTAATTTCTGAAACTCACTTTTTTTCACATGTAAAATTGAATACAGAATATTTACTTTTCAGGATACTTAAGAAAAACAAATAAATATAAAATAAGTGGCATGGTACAGACTTTAAATAATTATAGACCATATTATTTTCATCTCTAGTACTTGGTGAATAAAGCAATAGCTATTCTGAAAATGCAATTACTCTCTGATATATTCTTCCAATCTTACTTCTGTAGATAGGCCATTACATTCAATTTCTCCCAAAAGTTAGTTAAAATACTACAAATAATTACTTATTGCTGTTTGGAACAATCTTTGCTTTGCATTGGGAACAAAATGATAAGCATATGGTCCTTAAAGACGAATAACTTATAAACTAGTTGAAGCAAACAGCATGGGCAGAGAACCATAAAGAAAATTAAAATAATTTTTATAACTAAAGTGTTCTTCCAGAAAAATAGAAAGCAATCATTTATATCCTTGATTAAACTAAAATGGTGCAGAAGCTGGTATTCCAACTATCTCTTGAAGAGTGAATAAAACTATAAAAGATGTGGTGATAATGATATTGCAAATGAAAAAGATATATTGGGTATAGCAAACAATCATAATTTATTTTGGCTGCAGTATATGGTAAAAAAAGAGTGATAATATAAAATGAGTTTGAAAAATTAGTATAGTGTGAAAAAATTGTTTTTTAATATACCATGCTAAGAAGTGTTGGCATTCATTATAAAAGAAAAAGGGAAGGTCATAGAAAGCTTGACAGCAGGTAACTCAGAATAGTATTAAAATTATAAATTTACTAGTTTGAAAAGCTATGAATAAGTAAAAATACCACAATAAGCACTTTTAAAGGTTATAGGATCAAAACAAAATAATTTATAGAAATATGATTCTAATCTAGTGGTATACAAAATTGATAGCCTCTACTTAAAATGTTCTTATTTTAGTAATCATGCTTCGAAACTACTAGTTGGCTTATCTACTTACAGGTTATAAGGTGATCTTAACACCATTTTCTTAATTGCACACTTCAGTAAATTAAATAGCTAAGCATGTTACCTGAAATCATGGCTGTTTTGCAGATATGGAAATGCAAACGAAATGGTTATTTTGAATTATTGTGTTTGAATCACTATATTATTCCATTTAAAATAAAACAATGTAATGCATTTAAAAATACTTTGTTCAAAATGATCTTACTCTAGCTACTATTTGTATGAGTGAGTAAGAGCATGGCATGAAAATCAGTTAAAGACAGGCTTTTATACACCGTATGTGCAGAAATTGTTTCTTCCATTTTTTACAGAACATAGTAGTAGATTAAAGAAGATAGGACCTAATGGATAAAATATCTAAATTTAAGACCTGTAATTATAAACTCCAGAAGAGAACATTGATGGAAAGCTCTTTGATGTTGGCTTTGTTAATGAGTTTTTGGATATTACACAAAATACTCAGCCTACAAAAGCAAAACTAAATTAATAAGACTATGTAAAACTAAAAAACTTCTCTACAGCAAAGAAAATAGTCCACAAAATGAAAAGGCATCCTACGGACTTAGAAAAAATATTTGTAAACCACACATATAATAAGAGGCTAATACCAAAAATTTATAAAGAACACTTAAAATTCAATAGCGGGAAAACAAATTACCTAGTTAAAAAATGGGCAAAGGATATGAACTGACATTTCTGCAAAGAAGACACAAAATGCCAGAAGGTATATGGAAGCCATTTAATCTTATGAATCATAAGGGACATGGAAATTAAAACAAATATGCGCTACTACCTCACACCATTTTGATTGCTATTATTAAAAAGACAACAGAAGATAAATGTTGGCAATGTTGTGGAGAAAAGGGAACCTTCGTATACTGTTGGTGGGAATATAGATGGCTACAGCCCTTATGAAAAAGAGTATGGAGATTCCTAAAGAAATTTAAGGAGGAGCTGGTTCCATTCCTTCTGAAACTGTATCAAACAATACAAAGGGAAGGAATCCTCCCTAACTCATTTTTTTAGACCAACATGGTACTGATACCAAAACCTGGCCAACACTCAACTGAAAAAGAAAACTTCAGTCCAATATCCATGATGAACATAGATGCAAAAATCTTCAGTAAAATACTGGCAAATCGATTGCAACAGGACATCAAAAAGCTTATCCATCACAATCAAGTAGGCTTCATCCCAGGGATGCAAGGCTGGTTCAACATATGCAAATCCATAAACATAATTCATCACTTAAACAGAACCAAAGACAAAAACCACATGATTATCTCAATAGATGCAGAGAAGGCCTTCAACAAAATTCAGTAGGCCTTCATGCTAAAAACTCTCAATAAACTATATACTGACAGAACATATCATAAAATGATAAAAGCTGTATATGACAAACCTACAGCCAATATCATACTGAATGGGCAAAAGCTGGAAGGAAGCATTCCCTATGAAATCTGGCACTAGACAAGGATGCTCTCTCTCACCACTCCTATTAAATATAGTATTGGAAGTTCTAGCCAGAGCAATCAGGCAAGAAAAAGAAATAAACAATATTCTATTAGAAAAGGAGGAAGTCAAACTGTCTCTATTTGCAGGTGACATGATCATATATCTAGAAGAGCCTATCATCTCAGCCCAAAATCTTCTCAAACTGATAAGCAACTTCAGCAAAGTCTCAGGATACAAAATCAATGTGCAAAAATCACAAGCATTTTTATACACCTATAACAGACAAACAGAGAGCCAAATCAAGAGCAAACTCCCATTCACAATTGCTACAAAGAGAATAAAATACCTAGGAATACAACTAACAAAGGATGTAAAGGACATCTTCAAGGAGAACTGCAAACCACTGCTCAATGAAAAAGAGAGGACACAAACAGATGGAAAAACATTCCATATTCATGGTTAGGAAGAATTAATATCATAAAAATGGCCATAGTGACCAAAGTAATCTATAGAGTCAACACTATCCCCATCATGCCACCAATGACCTTCTTCAGAGAACTGGCTAAAAACACCTTAAACTTCATATGGAATCAAAAGAAAGCCCACATATCCAAGAGAATCCTAAGCAAAAAGAACAAAGCTGGAGGCATCACACTGCCAGACTTCAAACTATCCTACAAGCCTACAGTAATCAAAACGCCATGATACTGGTACCAAAACAGAAACATTGACCAATGGAACAGAACAGAGGCACCAGAAGCAACACCACACATCTACAACCATCTGATCATTGAAAAACCTGACAAAAACAAGCAATGAGGAAAGAACTCCATGTTTAATAAACTGTGTTGGGAAAACTGGCTAGCAATGTACAGAAAGCAGAAACTGAACCCCTTCCTGTCACCTTACACTAAAATTACTCCAGATGGATTAAAGATTTAAACGTAAAACCTAACAACATAAAAACACTAGAAGAAAACTTAGGCCAAACCATCCAGGACATAGGCATAGGCAAGGACTTCATGACTAAACATCAAAAGCAATGGCAATAAAAGCCAAGATAAACAAATGGGATCTAATTAAAATTCAGAGTTTCTGTACAGCAAAAGAAACCATCATTAGAGTGAATCAGGAACCAACAGAATGGGAAAAAAAATTTGCCATCTTCCCGTCTGACAAAGGGCTAATATCCAGAATCTACAAAGAACTAAAACAGATATACAAGGAAAAAACAACCCCATTCAAAAGTGGGTGAAGGATATGAAGAGACAGTTTTCAAAAGAAGACATATATGAGACCAACAAACATATACAAAAATGTTCTCACTGGTCATTAGAGAAATGCAAATCAAAACCACATTGAGAAACCATCTCATGCCAGTTAGAATGGCAATCATTAAAAAAATATGGAGACCACAGATGTTGAAGAGAATGTGGAGAAATAGGAACACTCTTTTTTTTTTTTTTTAATTGTGTTTTAGGTTTTGGGGTACATGTGCAGAACATGCAAGATACTTGCATAGGTACACACGTGGCAGTGTGTTTTGCTGCCTTCTGCCCCTTCACCCACATTTGGCATTTCTACCCATGATATCCCTCCCCAGCTTCCTCCCCCCACTGTCCCTCTCCTATTCCCCCAAATAGACCCCAGTGTGTAGTACTCCATTCCCTGTGTCCATCTGTTCTCATTGTTCATCACCCGCCTATGAGTGAGAATATGTGGTGTTTCATTTTCTGTTCTTGTGTCAGTTTGCTGAGAATGATGTTCTCCAGATTCATCCATGTCCCTACAAAGGACACGAACTCATCACTTTTGATTGCTGCATAATATTCCATAGTGTATATGTGCCACATTTTCCCAGACCAGTCTATCATCAATGGGCATTTGGGTTTGTTCCATGTCTTTGCTATTGTAAACAGCGCTGCAATGAACATTCGTGTGCATGTGTCCTTATAGTAGAACAGTTTATAGTCCTTTGGATATATACCCAGTAATGGGATTGCTGGGTCAAATGGAATTTCTATTTCTAAGGCCTTGAGGAATAGCCACACTGTCTTCCACAATGGTTGAACGAATTTACACTCCCACCAACAGTGTAAGAGTGTTCCTATTTCTCCACATCCTCTCCAGCATCTGTTGTCTCCAGATTTTTTAATGATTGCCATCGTAACTGGCATGAGATGGTATCTCAATGTGGTTTTGATTTGCATCTCTCTAATGACCAGTGATGATGAGCATTTTTTCATAAGTTTGTTGGCCTCATGTATTTCTTCTTTTGTAAAGAGTTTGTTCATATCTTTTGCCCATTTTTGAATGGGCTTGTTTTTTTTTTTTTTTTTTTTTTTTTATGAACCTGTTTGAATTTGGGGAAATTCTGGATATCAGCCCTTTGTCACATGGGTAAACTGCAAAAATTTTTTCAATTTTGTTGGTTGCTGATTCACTCTAGTGACTGTTTCTTTTGCTGTGAAGAAGTGGTGGAGTTTGATTAGGTCCCATTTGTTTATTTTGGCTTTTGCTGCCAATGCTGTTGGTGTTTTGGTCATGAAGTCCTTGCCTACTACTATGTCCTGAACGGTTTTGCCTAGATTTTCTTCTAGGGTTTTTATGGTGCCAGGTCTTATGTTTAAGTCTTTAATGCATCTGGAGTTAATTTTAGTGTAAGGTGTCAAGAAGGGGTCCAGTTACTGCTTTCTGCACATGACTAACCAATTTTTCCAACACCATTTATTAAACAGGGAGTCCTTTCCCCATTGTTTTTGTCAGGTTTATCAAAGATTGTATGGTTGTAGATATGCTGTTCTGCCTACAATGCCTCTGTTCTGTTCCATTGGTCTATATCTCTGTTTTGGTACCAGTACCATGCTATTTTGATTACTGTAGCCTTGAAGTATAGTTTGAAGTCTGGTAGTGTGATGCCTCCCACTGTGTTCTTTTTGCTTAGGATTGACTTGGCTATGCGGGCTGTCTTTTGGTCCCATATGAAGTTTAAGGTGTTTTTTTCCAGTTCTGTGAAGAAAGTCAATGGTAGCTTGATGGGGATAGCATTGATTCTGTAAATTACTTTGCGCAGTATAGCCATTTTCATGATATTGATTCTTCCTAACCATGAACATGGAATGTTTCTCCATCTGTTTGTGTCCTCTCTTATTTTGTTGATCAGTAGTTTGTAGTTTTCCTTGAAGAGGCCCCTTACATTCCTTGTGAGTTGTATTCCTAGGTATTTTATTCTTTTTGCAGCAATTGTGAATGGCATTTCGTTCTTGATTTGGCTCTCTCTCTCTTTTTTTTTTTTTTTTTTGAGATGGAGTTTCTCTCTTGTTACCCAGGCTGGAGTGCAATGGCATGATCTTGGCTCACTGCAGCCTCCGCCTCCTGGGTTCAGGCAATTCTGTCTCATCCTTCTGAGTATCTGGGATTACAAGCACACGCCACCATGCCCAGTTAATTTTTTTGTATTTTTAGTAGAGATGGGTTTTCACCATGTTGACCAGGGTGGTCTCGATCTCTTGACCTCGTGATCCACCCGCCTTGGCCTCCCAAAGTGCTGGGATTACAGGCTTGAGCCACTGTGCCCAGCCGATTTGGCTCTCTTTAAGTCTGTTCTTGGTGTGTAGGAATGCTTGTGATTTTTGCACATTGATTTTGTATCCTGAGACTTTGCTGAAGTTCCTTATCAGTTTCAGGAGTTTTTGAAATGAGGCGATGGGATCTTTTAGATATACTATCATGTCGTCTGCAAATAGAGACAATTTGGCTTCCAACTTTCCTATTTGAATACCCTTTATTTCTTTTTCTTGCCTGATTGCTCTGGCTAGAACTTCCAGTACTATGTTGAATAGGAGTGGTGAGAGAGGGCATCCTTGTCTAGTGCCAGATTTCAAAGGGAATGCTTCCAGTTTTTGCCCATTCAGTATGATATTGGCTGTTGGTTTGTCGTAAATAGCTTTTATTATTTTGAGATACGTTCCATCAATACTGAGTTTATTGAGGGTTTTTAGCATAAAGGGCTGTTGAATTTTGTCAAAGGCCTTCTCTGTGTGAATTGAGATAATCATGTGCTTTTTGTTTTTGGTTCTGTTTATGTGGTGAATTACGTTTATAGACTTGTGAATGTTGAACCAGCCTTGCGTCCCTGGGATGAATCCTACTTGATCATGTTGGATAAGTTTTTTGATGTGCTGCTGCAATTGGCTTGCCAGTATTTTATTGAAGATTTTTGCATCTATGTTCATCATGGATATTGGCCTGAAGTTTTCTTTTCTTGTTGAGTCTCTGCTGGGTTTTGGTATCAGGATGATATTGGTCTCATAAAAAGAATTGGGAAGGATTTCCTCTTTTTGGATTATTTGGAATAGTTTCAGAAGGAATACTACCAGCTCCTCTTTGTGTGTCTGGTAGAATTTGGCTGTGAACCCATCTGGACCTGGGCTTTTTTTGTGTGGTAGGCTCTTAATTGCTGCCTTGACTTCAGACCTTGTTATTGGTCTATTCATAGTTTCAGCTTCCTCCTGGTTTAGGCTTGAGAGGACACAGGTGTCCAGGAATTAATTCATTTCTTCCAGGTTTACTAGTTTATGTGCATAGAGTTGTTCGTAATATTCTCTGATGATGGTTTGAATTTCTCTGGAATCTGTGGTGATTTTTCCTTTATCGTTTTTTATTGCATCTATTTGGTTGTTCTCTCTTTTCTTTTTTATCAGTCTGGCTAGTGGTCTGTCTATTTTGTTGATCTTTTCAAAAAACCAGCTCTTGGATTTATTGATTTTTTTGAAGGGATTTTTGTGTCTCTATCTCCTTCAGTTCTGCTCTGATCTTAGTTATTTCTTGTCTTCTGCTAGGTTTTGAGTTTTTTTGATCTCACTCCTTAGCTCTTTCAGTTTTGATGATAGGTGTCAATTTTGGATCTCTGCACTCTTCTCATATGGGCACTTATTGCTGTATATTTTCCTCTAGATACTGCTTTAAATGTATCTTAGAGATTCTGGTATGTTGTGTCTTCATTCTTGTTGGTTTTGAAGAACTTCTTTATTTCTGCCTTCATTTCATTGTTTATCCAGTTAATATTCAAGAGCCTGTTGTTCAGTTTCCATGAAGCTGTGGTTCTAAGTTAGTTTCTGTATTCTGAGTTCTAGCTTGATTGCACGGTGGTCTGAGAGACTGTTAGTTATTACGTCAGTTGTTTTGCATTTGCTGAGGAGTGCTTTACTTCCAATTATGTGGTCAAATTTGGAGTAGGTGTGATGTGGTGCTGAGAAGAATGTATATTCTGTGTATTTGGGGTGGAGAGTTCTGTAAATGTCTATCAGGTTTGCTTGTTCCAGGTCTGAGTTCAAGTCCTGGATATCCTTGTTAATTTTCTGTCTGGTTGATATGTCTGATATTGACAGTGAAATGTTAAAGTCTCCCACTATTATTGTGTGGGAGTCTAAGTCTTTTTGTAAGTCCTTAAGAATTTGCCTTATATATCTGGGTGCTCCTGTATTGGGTCCATATAGATCTAGGATTATTAGCTCTTCTTGTTGTATTGATTTTTTACCATTATGTAATGACCTTCTTTGTCTCTTTTGATCTTTGTTGCTTTCAAGTCTATTTTATAGGAGATGAGAATTGCAATTCCTGCTTTATTTTGCTCTCCATTTACTTGGTAAATCTTTCTCCATTTTTTTATTTTGAGCCTTTGTGTATCCTTGCATGTGAGATGGGTTTCCTGAATACAGCACACCAATGGGTTTGGTTTTTCATCCAATTTGCCAGTCTGTGTCTTTTGATTGGTGCATTTAGCCCATTTACATTTAGGGTTAATATTGTTATGTGTGAGTTTGATCCTGCCATTTTGATGCTAGCTGGCTGTTTTGCCTGTTAGTTGATTCGGATTTTTCATTTTGTTGATGCTCTTTAGCATTTGGTATATTTTTGGAATGGCTGGTACTGGTTGTTCCTTTCTATGTGTGGTTCCTCTTTCAGGAGCTCTTGTAAAGAAGGCCTGGTGGTGACAAAATCTCTGAGTACTTGCTTGTTTGCAAAGGATTTTATTTTTCATTCATTTATGAAGCTCAGTTTGGCTGGATATGAAATTCTGGGTTGAAAGTTCTTTTTTTAAGAATGTTGAATATTGTCCCCCACTCTCTTCTGGCTTGTAGCATTTCTGCTGAGAGATCTGCTGTGCGTCTGATGGGCTTCCCTTTGTGGGTTACCCAACTTTTCTCTCTGGCTGCCTTTAGCATTTTCTCCTTCATTTCAACCCTGGTGAATCTGATGATTATGTGCCTTGGGGTTTCTTTTTTTGCAGAATATCTTTGTGGTGTTCTCTGTATTTCCTGGACTTTGATATTGGCCTGCCTTGCTAGGTTGGAATAATTTTCCTGGATAATATTCTGAAGAGTATTTTTCAGCTTGGATTCATTCTCTTCATCACACTCTGGAATGCCTATCAAATGTAGATTAGGTCCCTTCACATAGTCCCACATTTTTTGGAGAATTTTTTCATTTCTTTTTGTGCTTTATTCTCTAATCTTGGCTTCTTATTTTATTTCATTGAGTTGATCTTCGACTTCTGATATCCTTTCTTCTGCTTGGTCAATTTGGCTGTTGAATCTTGTGCATGCTTTGTGAAGTTCTCGTGTTGTGTTTTTCAGCTCCTTCAATTCATTCATATTTTTCTCTAAGTTGTCTATTTTTGTTATAATTTCCTCAAATATTTTTTCAAATCTTTTTTTAAAGGTCTTAGTTTCTTTGCATTGATTTAGAACATGTTCTTTTAGCTCACGGAAGTTTCTAATTACCCACCTTCTGAAGTCTGATTCCATCATTTTATCACGCTCTTTCTTTGTCCAGCTTTGTTCCCTTGCTGTTGAGGAGTTTTGGTCCTTTGTAGGAGGTGAGGTGTTCTGGTTTGGAGCATTTTCCTTCTTTTTGTGCATTTTTTTTCCCCATCTTTGTGGATTTATCCACCTGTCATCTGAGTAGTTGCTGATTTTTCAATTGGGTCTCTGAGTGGACACCCAGATTGTTGATGATGAAGTATTTCTGTTTCTTAATTTTCCTTCTAACAGTCTAGCTCCTCTGCTGTAAGACTGCTGAGGTCCACTCCAGGCCCTACTTGCCTGGGGTAGACCTGTAGCAGGTGCGGAACAGTGAGGGATGCTACCAGTTTCTTCTTCTGCTATCTTTGTCCCAGAATGATGCCTGCCAAGTGTCAGTCTGATCAGTCCTTTTTGAGGTGACTCTTTGGGTATACAGGGGTCAGGGAGCTGCTTGAGGATATGGTCTGTACTTTATAAGAGCTCAAGTGCTGAGCAGTGAGCTCCATTGTTCATTCAGGGCTACTAGGCAAGTAAGTTTAAGTCTGCTGCAGCAGAACTCATAAGACCCCTTTTATCCCTCAGATGCTCTGCCTTGGGGAGTTAGGGCTTTATTTATGTGTATCTTTTGCACTGTCCTGCCCTGCTTAAAAGGAGTTTAGTCACTATTTGCCTTCCATGGCTCTGCCCTGGTGTCAGGGGGTTTAACCTGTTGCCATGGGCTCTGCCCTGCTGCTGTGGGCTGTGCCCTGTTGCTGTGGGATCTGCCCTGCTGTCATTGGTTCTGCCCTGTTTCCATGGGCTCTGCCCTGCTGCCAAGTGTAATTCCCTGTAATCCTGCTTATATGGGTGTGGTTAGAACTGCTGTGGTGATGGTGGCCTGCCTCTGTATTGGAAGAGTCTCACTGTTATGGCAGGTTGCCTCAGCAATGTCAGGCTGCATCAGCAATGGGAGAGTACCTCGGTAGGGGCAGAATGTCTCAGTAATGGTGGACACCCCTCCCGCCTGGAGCTGCACCATTCTGGGTTCAGCTGTGCCCGCCATGAAACTCTCAACCCTGAGCGTTTTGAATTGCCATTTTGTTTGTCCCTGTTGGGGTGGGACTCATTTAGCCTAATCTCCTGGATCCTTGCCTCAGAGCCCCCCCTTTTTTTTTTAAGTTGAACGGTTAACTCTCTCCCAGGTGTTTCAGTCACCTGCTGAAATGGCACCGGGATCTGTGTGTTTTCCCATGCAGTGACCCACTGCACTGGCTCACACTTCACTTCCGGGGAATCTCCTGGCCTGTCTCACTGTCCAAGTCCCGTTTAATCAGATGAATATGCTAATCTTCCCCCCCCCCAAATCTCAGCTTGCCAGTTTAACAGGGCACCCAGACAAGTGCATTTTGTGTGGAGTGCCACTGCGCTGTGACACCAGCCGAAATGGCCGTGCCAGCCAAAACAGCTGTGCTGGCATGTCATGTCTCTCCTACACTTTCAGATTTCCCTGTTCTGTGGGCAACAACGATCCATCTGGAAATGCGGCATGAACTCACCCTCTGCGCCTTCACTGAGAGCTGCAATTCTGAGTTGCTTCTACAGTGCCATCTTCTCCCACTCCCCAAAACAGGAACACTCTTACACAGTTAGTAGGAGTGTAAATTAATTCTACCATTGTGGAAGACAGTGTGGTGATTTCTCAAGGATCTAGAAATAGAAATTCCATTTAACCCAGCAATTCCATTACTGGGTATATACCCAAAGGATTATAAATCATTCTATTATAAAGACACATGCATGCATATATGTAGCCCTGTGTACAATAGCAAAGACCTGGAACCAACCCAAATGTCCATCATTGATAGACTGGACAAAGAAAATGTGATACATATACAACATGGAATACTACACAGCCATTAAAAAAATGATGTTTTCATGTCTTTTGTAGGGACTTGGATGAATCTGGAAACCATCATTCTCAGCTAACTGACACAAGAACAGAAAATCAAACACCACATGTTCTCACTCGTAGGTGGGTGTTGAACAATGAGAACATGTGGTCTCAGGGAGAGGAGCATCACAAACTGGAGGCAGTAGGGGGTGGGTAGGGGAGAGACATTGCGGGGTTGGGAGAGTGGGGAAGGATAACATGGGGAGAAATGACATGTAGTATGTACCTAAAGTAAAATTTTTTTAAAAAAAAGCTTCAAAAATATTTTAACAACAATAAAAAAATTTTTTTAAAAGAAATTTAAAAGTGAATCACCATATGAGGCAGCAATCCTTCTTATGCTTATATATCCCAAGGGAATGAAATCACTACAATAAAGATATCTGCACTTTTATGTTTATTGCAGCATTATTTATGATAGCCAAGATAATGTAAACAACCTAAGTGTTCACAGATGGATCAGTGGATAAAGAAAATGTGCTATATATAATCAATCCATTTTATTCAGTCTTAAAAATGAAGGAGATACTGTCATTTGCCACAAAGTGGATAATTTGGAGGACATTATGCTAAGTAAAATAAGCCAGAAACTCAATGATAATGCATTATTTTACTTACATGTGGAATTTGGAAAACAAAAAATTTCAAATATACAGAGAGAATAAAACAGTGGTTATCAGGAGTGGAGGGTTGGGGGAAGGGTAGGAAAATGAAGAGATGGAGGTGAAAGTAGTAGATATGTAGCATAAACAAGTCTAGTGATCTAATGTTCGATATTGTAACTATAGTTAATACAATTGTGTTTTGTTAGAGATTTTTGTTAAATAAGTAGATTCTGCTGCTCTTGTCACGAAAAAAGCATAAGATGACAGCTGTGTTAATTTGTTTCACAATAATAACCATTTTACTATCTATTTGTATCCCATAACGTTATGCAAGAAACTCCAAATATACACAATAAAATTTATCTTTAAAAATATTAAATCTAATCAAGGCAGAAAAAGAAAATAAGATAAGATTTAGGAAAATGAGATGTTTTAAATCCTGAGTGGCTTTAATTTATCTGGATTTGGGGATAGCAAATATTTTCTCGAGCCTTATTTTCCTCACCTTTCAAGTGCAGAAATTAATACCTGCTCTTAAGGTAGGTGTAAATATCAAGAAAGAATGTGTCACAAAATATGTCTTTTTTATTATTGGCAGTTAAATCTCTATATAGTTTTTGCAACATTTTTACTACCAATGAATTTCTTCTGTACCACATTCTCGATCCACATTTTGCTGAGAAAAAGATCCACATTTTCTGCTGCTGAAATGACAGTTTTATCACCTTCCACTTGTGAATCCCCAAAATCTGAGACAGGTCTCAGCTAATTTAGAAAGTTTATTTTGCCAAGGTTGAGGATGCACACCGGTGTTACACCCTCAGGAGTGCTGACAAGTGCTCAAGGTGGTCAGAGCACAGTTTGATTTTAGACATTCTAGGGAGACATGGGACATCAATCAACATATGCAATATGAACATTGGTTTGATCTGGAAAGGTGGGCAACTTGAAGCAGGGGCAGGAAAACTTGAAATGGAAAGGTGGCTTCCAGGTCACAGGTAGATAAGAGACAAATGGTTGCATTCTTCTGACTTTCTGATTAGCCTTTCCAAAGAAGACACTCAGATATGTATTTATGTTAGTGAGCAGAGGGTGACTGTACAGAATGGGAGGTAGTTTGGTGCTAATCAGTTACCAGCTTGATTTTTCCCTTTAGCTTAGTGATTTGGGGGCCCCAATATTTATTTTCCTTTCACATAGTTTATAATTTTGACATGTTTCTCATACTTCATTTGATCATATTTCTTATAACAAATATTTTCTATTTTTATTTCATTATTTGACCTATACTTCACCTCTAAATAAGCATCTTTTCAAAACTGACCAAGTTCCTGTAACCAATAAATTAGTGATTCTGTCCTCCTATTTAAAACTACTCTTATTGGAAAATGAAGTACACATTCTAGATGTGAACAGCTTTTCCAACTTCAAGCCAGGAATCTGATTCTCTGCAAGATATCTAAAATTCCAAACTAATAAACTTATCCATCACATATTAAAAACTATATAAAAAGAAAACTTAAGTGAAACTTCAGCTCAGAAATGAGTTTTCCAATTCACCACTCCCATCTGCTATAATCCTATTTTTTACCCTCTTTGTTTTTGTTGTTATTTTGGTTTTCTGTTCTGTCTCTATCCTTGATTCTTGGCTGCATTTTTCCCAGCAATGAAGCTAGCTCAGGTCAGTGTGGATTTGGGTTGCATTGTTTCCATTCTGTATTTTCTTGTCTACAGCAAACAGCTGTAGATCTCTGTAGTCCTAGAGTAGTCTGATCCTAGCAAACTACCTTATGCAAAGCATTGTTAATGGGTTACCTTAGCTACAGGAGCAATGACTGCGTAGTTAAAAAACCACCATGCCATTACTTTCTTTTTGGTCCATGCATCAAGGTTATGATGATGCTCTGTTATTATACTACTAAGATAGCTTTTCTTCATTTGCTATTTATAGCCTTTAACATATGCTAAATTTAGAGATTGTTTTTCTCCAATTTACAGAAATATCTCTGATATAAATGCTTGGGTTTGAGGAAAAATTCTGCATCAATGCCCAATTATATTTGTGTAAGCAGTAAATCTGTTTTACTTGCTGGTTATTACTTCAATGTAAGTTTGATATTTTATATACAGGGAATAATGAAGCTTTATATGTTTTGCTTAATGTTGTAATTCTAAATAGGCATTATAGGAACTCTAAACAGTGTATTAAATTTGGTACTCTTTATTATATTTATTTGTCATGATTATCATTTATTACTTGTTCATTGTTGCAGTACTTTGAAAATCTCACAAGGATTTTTGAGTGATCTGAGTGATGCTTAAATAACAAGCACATCTTAATTTATATTGCTTTAAGATTCATAAGACATTTTAGATACATTATTTTATTTTATTTGATCCTTCAAATGACACTGCCAGAAAAGAGAGAGAGAGCAGAGAGAGAGAATATATCTAGAAAGTTTATTTCACCTAAGTTGAGGACATGTGCTCATGCCACAGCCTCAGGAGTCCTGATAGCTTGTGCCCAAGGTGGTCAGAGCACAGTTTGGTTTTAAACATTCTAGGGAGGCATTCTTATAAGAGTATATGCTTTCTCTTTACACACAACACACACACACACACACACACACACACAAACTGAAACTCACTGATAATTGCACCAAGGTCACTCAGTTAATAGGAAAGAAACTAATAAATACACCTACACTTACTAATTTCAATTCCAGTATTTTCCCAATATTGCTATATTTCATTATGTAAGGAATAAGGAAGAGTTGTAAGGTGTTGCAAAGACCTTGCTAAGTTGGTACAGCTGTAAACTGGGCTTTTTAAAAGTCCACTTGTGAGTTGCAAAGCTGAGTCTTTTATTCTTAAAGACTTTTATGAGTTTCTCAAATATATACTAGGAGTCATTCTCTTTTGGGACAATTCATACCCATGATGTCTTTGTCAATACCTATGCAAATGAAAATAAGGTCCTCTGTACAATTTCAGTATAGAAGTAATTGAACTGAAATATTCTTGTTCTACTCAGCCACGTAAGTCCAACCTATTCAGAGACTAATCATTAGACTTCTACCAACAAATTTATTCACTTGTGTTACAGTCAAAAGTATAGGACCATTTAAGATTTATTTGAGGTAGCTTCAGTGCAGATTCAGAGCCAATTATTCAGTGTCAAAACTCCCAGGAGTTCCCTGGGAACATTTTTATGGTTACAGGATCTTGACTCTACTTTCATCCCTTGGTTCTAGATCAAACTGCTTCTGTGAATTACTTAATAATCTTTCACAAAAATATGTTTTAGTATAAATTAAGAGTTTCTAGTTCTACTTTCCTTTTGTCACCAGGAAATATAATACAAACAGTCATACAACATAATGAGAGAATTAATGAATGACTAAAACAACAACTTTCCAATTATTTTTAAATATTTGTTTTACTTCTCTTAATTGTTGCAAGGTTATTCTGTGGTATGTTTCCTGAAGCATCATTCTGAATGTATTATTTCTTACTATGAGAGAAAATATAGAAAACTAATGCAGTAATTCACTGACTTTAATTCAGGTACTGCAATTCAGTTGATCTTTCATTTTTGTTGTTGTTGTTTTTGAGATAGGGGCTCACTCTGTCACCCAGGCTGCAGTGTAGTGGGTGTAGTGGGGTGAATGGTTCACTGTTGCCTCAATCTCTTAGGCTTCAGCCATCCTCCCACCTGAGCCTTCAGAGTCACTGGGACTACAGATGCACATCACCACACCTGGCTAATTTCTATTTATTTATTTTAAAAAGCAAGGTCTCATTATGTTGCTCAAGCTGGTCTTGAACTCCTGGACTCAAGCAATCATCTTACCTTTGCTTCCCAAAGCACTGGACTTCCCAGTATGAGCCACTGTGCCCTGCCAGTTTCTCATTTTATTTCTGTTAATTACCATTATTTATGCAAAAACTATTGGCTTGTATCTTAATTTATAGGGATAGCAAGCAGTTTAAATAAACAAGATAATGTTAAACTTAAAAACTTATAAATTAAAGTCATCTGGAATTAAGACAGTAAGATTATGTTCATAAAATATACCACAAAATACAAACAGAATTTGGGAAGACAATCTGTGCATACTATTTGTACATGGCACATGCTGTTGTCACAAAACTGAGATAATGGTATTACTGCTGAGACTTGTAAAGAGGAAAAATATTCAGTTTTACAACTGACCTTTAAGAAAATTTTATAGCATAAAAACAATTAGTAAATTTTACTAAATATCTGATCCCATGATAGTAGTCTTTGCCTAGACAAGTTTGAAAGTAGATGTAACTTATATAATGTCAAGCCATTTAGAATCTATTCTCATTATAGATATATTTAAAGCAATTACAATAGACCAAAAAGTAATTGAAAAAGATTTTACATCTCTATTGAAGAAATTCAAAATACCAAAAAATGTGCTTTAACACAGAGGAACTTCTTAATTCTTCTTCATATTATATATATTACATGTAGTAGAGTATACCCAAATTTCTCTTTCCTTTTCAATCTCCTTTAAATTTTCCATCTATATCAGCCTGAACTGAATTTTAAATTTTCA
Source organism: Saguinus oedipus (assembly GCA_031835075.1). Classification (NCBI taxonomy): domain Eukaryota; kingdom Metazoa; phylum Chordata; class Mammalia; order Primates; family Cebidae; genus Saguinus; species Saguinus oedipus. The sequence continues at coordinate 33,369,267 of CM063169.1, read as the reverse complement.
ATATATTCAAATAACACTTTTAGATCTGTTCATTTGTTTTCTGTTCATTAATATTCCCTACTTAAATACATCGACCAAGTGAGCCTTAGAAAACTTCAATTCATCTTCTCAAACATTATCTTGATTTTGCACATCAAAGGTTTATAGAGAAAGCAAAAAATAATTCTCCTTAATCAATACAGGAATGGATGATACTAAAAAGTCTTGTGGTATTATTTGTTTTGTCATATCAGAAATAGGGAATATTAGTATAGAGTAGTAATTTTTATTGTTTTGCCAATTATAATGGGTTAAAATTATCTAGAGCAAGAACTACAATATAAGTCATTTATTCCCTGTATAAAGAATTCTCTCCTTTCCGTGTGTGTGTGTGTGTGTGTGTGTGTATTTCAATCTATTTAACTATCACTTCTGGATCTCTTCATTTGTTTTCATTCCAGTAAATATGCACTACTTAAATATTTCATCAAGTGAGCGTTAGAAATCTTCAATTTATCTTCTCAAACATTATCTTGATTTTGCATGACAAAGATTTCAAATAGAGAAAGCAAAAAATAGTTCCCCTTAATCAGTACAGGAATGGAAGGGACTTGAAAAGTGATGCAGTAATACTTGCCTTGTCATATTATGAACAATGAATATTAACCAGGAATAATAATTTTATTGTTTTGCCAATATTAATGGGTTAAAATTATCTAGAGTAAGAACCACAATGTAGTGTAATTTAATCACTTTATAAATACAAAGAACTCATTCTGTGTGTGTGTGTGTGTGTGTGTGTGTGTGTGTGTGTGTGTGTAGGGTTATGTATATACACACACACATACATATTTTAATAAACAATTATATATTTTTATTTAAAATGGTTTTAGGTTCAGAAATAAGTTGCAAAGATAGCAAAGACATATAACCAATGCTTAGTTTCCCATACTTTTAACAACTCATATTAATAAGATATAATTGTCACTATTAATAAACCAATATGGATACATTTTATTAACCAAAGATCATACTTTTTTCAGATTACCTCAATTTCTCCAAATAGCACTTTTCTGTTCTAGGATCCCATCCAGAATACACATTACCTTCACTTGTCATTCTCCTTTGGCTCTTCCTGATTATGACTATTTTTTCAGACTTTCCTTATTTTTTTTTTTTTTAATTTTTATTGCATTATAGGTTTTGGGGTACATGTGCAGAACGTGCAAGATAGTTGCATAGGTACACACATGGCAGTGTGTTTTGCTGCCTTCCTCCCCTTCACCCACACTTGGTATTCATCCCCAGGCTATCCCCCCCAGCCCCCCCTGCTGTCCCTCCCCCATTTCCCCCAACAGTCCCCAGTGTATAGTAGACCGCCTCTCTGTGTCCATGTGTTCTCATTTTTCTCACCCACCTATGAGTGAGTATATGCGGTATTTCTTTTTCTGTTCTTGTGTCAGTTCGCTGAGACTTTCCTTATTTTTGATGACCTGGAAAGTTTTGAGGAGTATTGGTGAGTATTTTAGTATTTCTCAGTTGGGATTCATTTGGTGGTTTATCAATGATTAGACTGAGATTACGAGTCTGAGGGAAGAAAACCACAGAAATAAGCTGTCCATCCCATTATGTTACATTAAGGACACATGCGATCAGTTTAACTTGTCACTACTAAAGTTAAATTTGATCACCTACAGATACTATATTTGTTAGTTTTCTCAATTATCAAACTACAGGTTCCCTCCACTCTTCCATGCCATACACATTAGAGTATAGTCTTTATACACAGATCATAATTAAGAAATGGGAGCTCTTTCACTTGGCTCCTCTGTTTCTTTGAAATACCCCACTCATTACATTTTTTAAAATTTTTGAGTTCTTCCCTATTTTCTGTTACTAAAGATACTCTAAGCTCATCTTGTATATTTTAACTAAAGCCCTACATTGAACCATTTCTTTAATGAGCTCAGCTTCCTTTTCTTGACAAATGTTATTAGAAACCAATATCTGGGCTCTGGATGTATTAATTGCTACTGGGGTGTTGTTGCTTCTAAAAATTTCCAAATGGCAGCAAGGAAATTTATGTTTATAAACAAATGTATATACATATGCTAATAAAAAATTTGTATGGGTATCATATGTATCTGCATTAAGATAGTCCTTAGTTTCCATAGATATACCGATCAAGTATCATGTGATTTATTCCAGCCTTTCTCCCTTTCTTGTCTGTAATTTCCTTTTCCAAAAGTGAGAAATTTGCTTCTACTATCCATTATGCATTTATGTTAATTCTGTTTCAGCATCCTTAAGCTAAACCATCATGGGAACAACTCTACTGAAAGTGTGGTACTTACGTGTGGCAATTTTTGCTTTTACTCTTTGAATCTTCACTTATTTCCAAAGATAGTTGGGGCAGAACCTTATACCTTAACCTCCTTAAAAGAGGTTATTTAATGTGTTTCTAATAGTATTATATTCTTTACTATTGTCTGTATTCCACACTTGGGTTGTCCAACCTCTGAAGTTAGTTTCTTCTATTTCACTGTATTAAGGCTTCCTCTTTGTCCTATGAAATTCTGTGAGTTTTGACCATTATAGTTTCATACACAATACATTTACTATCCTAAAAAATACACTGTACTTCATCTACTCAACTGCCCTATACAAAAACCTCTGGCAAACACTTGTTTATTAAATTTATTGTTTTTGCTTCTGCATAATGTCATAATTGTGTGAGGCTTCAAAGTGTGATTTAATAGTTCATTCTTTTTGATCATTAAACAATATTATATTACTTGTTCAGCCATTTACTCATCAAAGAATATATTCCGTATTTATATTCCATATATACCCAATTTTGTGTCAACATAAATTTTTTGATTAGGTTGATTTCTAGAAATGCAATTGCTGTATTGTTCTAAAATAATTATTAGCTTTGCAAAAAAATGACAAACTATTTTCTGAAGTGACTCTGTCATTTTACTTCCTTACTAGCAATGAACAAGTATCCTAGTTCTTCTGTATTCCTGTTAGGAATTGATAATAATTTTAGTTTCTTGGATTTTAATCATTGTAAAAGATCCATAGTGGTATATTATTTTTGTTTTAATTTGCATTTTCCTAATGACAAATTTTGTTAATAATCTTTTTATATGCTTATTTACTGAATGTATATTTTCTTTTTTAAATTTGCATTTTAGGTTTTGGGGTACATGTGCAGAGCATGCAAGATAGTTGCATAGGTACACAGATGGCAGTGTGTTTTGCTGCCTTCCTCCCCTTTACCCACATTTGGCATTTCTCCCCAGGCTATCCCTCCTCAGCTCCCACCCTTGCTGTCCCTCCCCTATTCCCTCCAATAGACCCCAGTGTGTAGTACACCCTTTCCTGTGTCCATGTGTTCTCATTTTTCATCACCCACCTATGAGTGAGAATATATGGTATTTCATATTCTGTTCTTGTGTCAGTTTGCTGAGAATGATGTTCTCCAGATTCATCCATGTCCCTGTAAAAAACACGAACTCGTCATTTTTGATTGCTGCATAATATTCCATGGTGTATATGTGCCACATTTTCCCACTGCTATTGTAAACAGTACTGCAATAAACATTCGTGTGCATGTGTCCTTATAGTAGAACAATTTATAGTCCTTTGGATATATACCCAGTAATGGGATTGCTGGGTCAAATGGAATTTCTATTTATAAGGCCTTGAGAAATCACCACACTGTCTTTCACAAGGGTTGAACTAATTTGCACTCCCACCAACAGTGTAAGAGTGTTCCTATTTCTCTGCATCCTCTCCAGCATCTGTTGTCTCCAGATTTTTTAATGATCGCCATTCTAACAGGCATGAGATGGTATCTCAATGTGGTTTTGATTTGCATCTCTCTAATGACCAGTGATGATGAGCATTTTTTCATATGTTTGTTGGCCTCATGTATGTCTTCTTTTGTAAAGTGTCTGTTCATATCCTTTGCCCATTTTTGAATGGGCTTGTTTGTTTTCTTCCTGTAAATCTGTTTGAGTTCTTTGTAAATTCTGGATATCAGCCCTTTGTCACATGGGTAAACTGCAAAAATTTTTTCCCATTCTGTTGGTTGCTGATTCACTCTAGTGACTGTTTCTTTTGCCGTGTAGAAGCTGCAGAGTTTGATTAGGTCCCATTTGTCTATTTTGGCTTTTGTTGCCAATGCTTTTTGTGTTTTGGTCATGAAGTCCTTGCCTACTCCTATGTCCTGAATGGTTTTGCCTAGATTTTCTTCTAGGATTTTTATGGTGCCAGGTCTTATGTTTAAGTTTTTAATTTATCTGGAGTAAATTTTAGTGTAAGGTGTCAGGAAGGGGTCCAGATTCTTCTTTCTGTACATGGCTAGCCAGTTTTCCCAACACCATTTATTAAACAAAGAATCCTTTCCCCATTGCTTGTTTTTGTCAGGTTTATCAAAGATTGTATGGTTGTAGATATGTTGTGTTGCCTCAATGCCTCTGTTCTGTTTCATTGGTCTATATCTCTGTTTTGGTACCAGTACCATGCTGTTTTGATTACTGTAGCCTTGTAGTATAGTTTGAAGTCCAGTAGTGTGATGCCTCCTGCTCTTTTTTTGCTTAGGATTGACTTGGCTATGCGGGCTCTTTTTCAGTTCCATATGAAGTTCATGGTGTTTTTTTTCCAGTTCTGTGAAGAAAGTCAATGGTATTTTAATGGGAAAAGCATTGAATCTGTAAATTACTTTGGGCAGTATGGCCATTTTTACGATATTGATTCTTCCTAACCATGAACATGGAATGTTTCTCCATCTGTTTGTGTCCTCTGTTATTTCATTGAGCAGTGGTTTGTAGTTTTCCTTGAAGAGGTCTCTTACATTCCTTGTAAGTTGTATTCCTAGGTATTTTATTCTTTTTGTAGCAATTGTGAATGGCAGTTTGTCCTTGTTTTGGCTCTCTTTATGTCTGTTATTGGTGTATAGAAATGCTTGTGATTTTTCCACATTGATTTTATATCTTGAGACATTGCTGAAGTTGCTTATCAGTTTCAGGAGTTTTTGGGCTGAGGCAATGGGGTCTTGTAGGGATACTATCATGTCATCTCCAAATAGAGACAATTTGGCTTCCTCCTTTCCTATATGAATACCTTTTATTTCTTTTTCTTGCCTGATTGCTCTGGCTAGAACTTTCAGTATTATATTAAATAGGAGTGGTGAAAGAGGGCATCTTTGTCTAGTGCCAGGTTTCAAGGGGAATGCTTCCAGTTTTTGCCCATTCAGTATGATATTGGCTGTTGGTTTGTCATAAATAGCTTTTATTATTTTGAGATACATTCCATCAATACCGAGTTTATTGAGGGTTTTTAGCATAAAGGGCTGTTGAATTTTGTCAAAGGCCTTCTCTGTGTGAATTGAGATAATCATGTGCTTTTTGTTTTTGGTTCTGTTTATGTGGTGAATTACATTTGTAGACTTGCTTATGTTGAACCAGCCTTGCATCTCTGGGATGAATCCTACTTGATCATGATGGATAAGTTTTTTGATGTTCTTTTGCAATCGGCTTGCCAGTATTTTATTGAAGATTTTTGCATCTATGTTCATCATGGTTATTGGCCTGAGGTTTTCTTTTCTTGTTGAGTCTCTGCCGGGTTTTGGTATCAGGATGACGTTGGTCTCATAAAATGATTTGGGAAGGATTCCCTCTTTTTGGATTATTTGGAATAGTTTCAGAAGGAATGGTACCAGCTCCTCTTTGTGTGTCTGGTAAAATTCGGCTGTGAACCCATCTGGACCAGGGCTTTTTTTGTGTGGTAGGCTCTTAATTGCTCCCTCGACTTCATACCTTGTTATTGGTCTATTCATAGTTTCAGCTTCCTCCTTGTTTAGGCTTGGGAGGACACAGGTGTCCAGGAATTTATCCATTTCTTCCAGGTTTACTAGTTTATGTGCATAGAGTTGTTTGTAATATTCTCTGATGATGGTTTGAATTTCTGTGGAATCTGTGGTGATTTCGTCTTTATCATATTTTATTGTGTCTACTTGATTGTTCTCTCTTTTCTTTTTTTATCAGTCTGGCTAGTGGTCTGTCTATTTTGTTGATCTTTTCAAAAAACCAGCTCTTGGATTTATTTATTTTTTGAAGGGTTTTTCGTGTCTCTACCTCCTTCAGTTCTGTTCTGATCTTAGTTATTTCTTGTCTTCTGCTAGGTTTTGAGTTTTTTTTATCTTTCTCCTCTAGCTCTTTCAATTTTGATGATAGGGTGTCAATTTTGGATCTCTGCACTCTTCTCTTATGGGCACTTATTCCTGTATATTTTCCTCTAGATACTACTTTAAATGTGTCTTAGAGATTCTGGTGTTTTGTGCCTTCATTCTTGTTGGTTTTAAAGAACTTCTTTATTTCTGCCTTCATTTCATTGTTTATCCAGTCAATATTCAAGAGCCAGTTGTTCAGTTTCCATGAAGCTGTGCGGTTCTGAGTTAGTTTCTGTATTCTGAGTTCTAACTTGATTGCACAGTGGTCTGAGAGACTGTTAGTTATTATGTCAGTTGTTTTGCATTTGCTGAGGAGTGCTTTACTTCCAATTATGTGGTCAATTTTAGAGTAGGTGTGATGTGGTGCTGAGAAGAATGTATATTCTGTGTATTTGGGGTGGAGAGTTCTGTAAATGTCTATCAGGTTTTCTTGTTCCAGGTCTGAGTTCAAGCCCTGGATATCCTTGTTAATTTTCTGTCTGGTTGATCTGTCTAATATTGACAGTGGAGTGTTAAAGTCTCCCACTATTATTGTGTGGGAGTCTAAGTCTGTTTGCAAGTCATTAAGAACTTGCCTTATATATCTCGGTGCTCCTGTATTGGGTCCATATATATCTAGGATCGTTAGCTCTTCTTGTTGTATCGATCTTTTTACCATTATGTAATGACCTTCTTTGTCTCTTTTGATCTTTGTTGCTTTAAAGTCTATTTTATTAGAGATGAGAAATGCAACTCCTGCTTTTTTTTCTTTGCTCTTTATTTGCTTGGTAAAGTTTTTTCCATCCCTTTATTTTGAGCCTTTGTGTATGCTTGCATGTGAGATGGGTTTCCTGGATACAGCACACTGATAGGTTTTGGTTTTTTATCCAATTTGCCAGTCTGTGTCTTTTGATTGGTGCATTTAGCCCATTTACATTTAGGGTTAATATTGTTATGTGCGAGTTTGATCTTGCCATTTTGATGCTAGCTGACTTGTTTGCTCATTAGTTGATGCAGATTCTTCATTGTGTTGATGCTCTTTAGCATTTGGTATATTTTTGGAATGGCTGGTACTGGTTGTTCCTTTCTATGTGTAGTGTCTCTTTCAGGAGCTCTTGTAAAGCAGGCCTGGTGGTGACAAAAATCTCTGAGTACTTGCTTGTTTACAAAGGATTTTATTTTTCCTTCACTTATGAAGCTCAGTTTGGCTGGATATGAAATTCTGGGTTGAACATTCTTTTCTTTAAGATGTTGATTATTGGCCCCAACTATCTTCTGGCTTGTAGTGTTTCTGCTGAGAGATCTGCTGTGTGTCTGATGGGCTTCCCTTTGTGGGTGACCTGCCCTTCTCTGGCTGTCCTTTCATTTCAACCCTGGTGAATCTGACAATTGTGTGCCTTGGAGTTGCTCTTCTAGCAGAATATCTTTGAGGTGTTCTCTGTATTTTTTGGACTTGAATATTGGCCTACCTTGCCAGTTTGGGGAAATTTTCCTGAATAATATCCTGAAGAGTATTTACCAGCTTGGATTCATTCTCTTCATCACATTTTGGTACACCTATCAAATGTAGGTTGGGTCTCTTCACATAGTCCCACATTTCTTGGAGACTTTGTTCATTCCTTTTTGCACTTTTTTTCTAATCTTGGTTTCTCATTTTATTTCATTCAGTTGATCTTCGACTTCTGATATCCTTTCTTCTGCTTGGTCAATTCAGGTGTTGAGACTTGTGCATGCTTCGTGAAGTTCTCGTGTTGTGTTTTTCAGCTCCTTCAATTCATTCATATTCCTCTCTAAGTTGTCCATTCTTGTTATCATTTCCTCAAATCTTTTTTCAAGGTTCTTAGTTTCTATGCATTGATTTAGAACATCTTATTTTAGCTCATGGAAGTTTCTCATTACCCACCTTCTGAAGTCTGATTCCATCATTTCATCACACTCATTCTCCGTCCAGCTTTGTTCCCTTGTTGATGAGGAGTTTTGGTCCTTTGTAGGAAGCAAGGTGTTTTGGTTTTGGGTGTTTTCCTCCTTTTTGTGCTGTCTTTTTTTTTTTTCCCATCTTTGTGGATTTATCTACCCATCATCTGAGTAGTTGCTGACTTTATGATTGGGTCTCTAAGTGGGCACCCAGATTGTTGATGATGAAGTATTTCTGTTATTTAGTTTTTTTTTCTAACTGTCTGGCCCCTCTGCTATACGACTGCTGAGGTCCACTCCAGGCCCTGCTTGTCTGGGGTGCACCTGTAGCAGCTGCGAAACAGTGAGGGATGCTACCAGTTTCTTCTACTGCTATCTTTGTTCCAGAATGAAGCCTGCCAAATGTCAGTCTGATCAGTCCTTTTTGAGGTGACTCTTTGGGTATACAGGGGTCAGCGAGCTGCTTGAGAAGGTGGTCTGTACTCTATAGGAGCTCAAGTGCTGAGCTGTGAGCTCCATTGATCATTCTGGGCTGTTAGGCTGGTACATTTTAGTCTGCTGCAGCAGAACTCATAAAACCCCATTTTATCCTCAGATGCTTTGTCTCGGGGAGTTAGGGCTTTCTTTATGAGTATCCATTGCACTGTCCTACCCAGCTAGGAGGCAGTCTAGTCACTATTTCCCTGCAGAGGCTTTGCCCTGCTGCTGTGGGGTCTGCCCTGTTGCCTTGGGCTCTGCCCTGCTGCTGTGGGCTCCTCCCTGCTTTTGTGGGTTGTGCCCTGTTGCCATGGGCTTCACCCTGCTGTCATGGGCTCTGCCCTGTTGCCGTGGGCTCTGCCTTGCTGTCTTGGGCTTCACCCTCTTGGCAGAGTCTCTCTGTTATGGCAGGTTGCCTTCACAATGGTAGGCTGCGCCAGCAATGGGTGTGTACCTCAGTAGGGGCGGAATGCCTCGGTAATGGCAGACACCCCTCCCCCACCAAGCTTCACCATCCTGGGATCAGCTATGCCTGTAGTGAAACTCTCAACCCCAAGCATTTCGAATCTCCATTTTGTTTGTCCCTGTGGGGGTGGGACCTGCTGAGCCTGATCACCTGGCTCCCTGCCTCAGGGCTTTTTTTTTTTCTTTTTAAGTTGAATGGTTGACTCTCTCCTAGGTGTTTCAGTCACCTGCTGATAGGACACCATGATCTGTGTGATTTCCTATGCAGTGACCCACTGTGCTGGCTCAAATGTCTTTTCCCAGAAATCTCCTGGTCTGGCTCACTGTCCACGTCCCATTTAGTCAGATGGATATGCTAATCTGCTCTCCCAAATCTCAGATTGCTGGTTTAACATGGCACCCAGACCACTGTATTTTGTGCTGAGTGCCGCTGCACTGTGGTGCCAGCCGAAACAGCCACACAAGCTGAAATAGCTGTGCTGGTGTCCCGTGTCTCTCCTACACCTGGGAATTTCCCAGTTCTGTGGGCAATAAAGATCCATCTGGAAATGCAGATTGCACTCACCCTCTGCATCTTTACTGAGAGCTGCAATCCTGATTTGCTCCTACCGCGCCATCTTCAGCCTTTCAAGATTCTGATCTCCTGTTTACATTTTTGGTTGGACTCAAATGTATATCTTCTTTAGTGAGTTGCCTTTTAATCTTTTGCTCTGTATTCTTTGTTTTTGTTTTGTTTTTTTTTTTTTTTTTTTTGAGTTTTGACATCTTTGTTAATATGAATAAAAGTCTTTAACTGCTATGTAATTTGCAAATATTTTCTCCCACTCTGTGAATTAGTAAATGATTTTCTTAACAGTGTCTTTTGCGAAACAAAAGTTTTCTAATTTTAAAAAAGTCAAATATTGTTTCTATAAAAAATTCATGTGTTTGCTTCAGGGTTATATCTGAACACTCATTTTCAAACTCAGTCATATAGATTTTGTTTACATTTATGATTTATTCAAGTTAAAATATTTATAAGTTGTAAGGTATGTATCTAGATTCTTTCCTTATAATATGGACACTCAATCATTCGAGAACTACATGTTGAAAAACTATAATTTAACAATTAAACTGCCTGGCACTTTATAAAAAACACTCAATTGACTGTACTTGTTTGATTCTATTTCTGTAATACCACATTCTGTTTCATTGATCCATGCTTCTGTTCCTTTGCCAATATCACATTGTCCTTTTGGTATGTCTGAAAATTAGGCCATATGATTAATCTAAATTTGTTTATCTTTAGTGTTTTTATGGTTGTTAGAAGTCTTTTCCTTTACATACATATTTCAGAGCCAGTTTTTCAGTATCTGTAAAACAAATCGTTGGAATTTTCATTGATAATGCCTTTAATATGTGTTTTAAGTTAAGAAGAATTGACATCTTAGGATTGACTCTCTCAATCTATAAACATCAGTTTGTCTCTGAGTTTTTTCATCAGTATTACATAGCTTTCCAAATTTAGTTTCTGTACATATATATTGTATTTTAATTTAAACATTGTAGTTTCCATTGCTATTGCAAATAGATTTTTTAACTTCAATTTTCAATTTCTCATAAAATAGCATTTCACTTTTGTAGATTCACATTGTATCTTAGTGTCATGCAATCTTGTCATGCTTGCTTATTAGTTCCAGCATTTTTTGTTTCATTCTTTGGAGTTTCTTCACATAGACAATTTTGTCATCTGTAAATAAAGATAGTTTTATTTCTCAATCTCCTCTCTACTCTGTATATTTTTATTTATATTTGTATGATCAACTACACTAACAAGGACTTTCAGTACAATACTGGATAGAAGTTGTGGGAGAGGTCATCATTTCTTTCTGATCTTAGGGGATGTAAGTCTTCAGTCTGTCCCCACTAAGTATGATCTTAGCTGTAAGTTTGTCTTGTATATCTTTTATTAGATTAAGGAAATTCCTTCTTCCTAGTTTTTTGAATGTGTTGAATGTTTTGAATGACTTTTCTGTCTAGTAATATGGTCATTCATTTTTCTTCTTATCCATTCTGTTAATATAATAAATTGCATTTCTTAATGAATATGTTTTACCAGCCTTACATTCATTAATTAAAGACCCACTTAGTATCATTTTACACATTTTTGGACTCAGATTGGTAGCATTTTTTACCCTTGTTTTATGTCTGTTGTCATGAGAGGTATTGATCTGTAGTTTGTTTTCTTGTAACACATTTATCTGGTTTTGCTGTTACTATAATGCTGGCCTCTCTAAATGATTTGGGAAGTAATCTCCATTGCTCCTGTTTTTAAAAAAAGATTGTGGAAAATAACTATTTCATTCTTAAATGTTTGGTAAAATTAATCCAAGAATCCTTTTGTCTCAGCACTTGCCTCAGTACTCAGATATGTATATTAACTTACTGGATATAAGGCTTTTAAAATTATTTCTTTCTTCTTGAGTGGGTTTTGGTATTTTGTGTCTTTCCTTTACTTTCAAATTTGTGGACACAGAGTTGCTCATGTTTTATCCTTAGTATGTTTCTAATGTCTAGATGTTGTTGGTAAAATTTTAGCCCTCATAAAGATATGTTCAAACCCTAAATTTTTGTACTTGTGAATGGGACCTTATTTGAAAATAGGATCTTTGCAAATATGATCAAGTCAAGATGAAGTCATACTGAAAGAGGCTGAGCCCTTAATTCCAAATGACTAGTATTCATGCAAGAAAAAAAGAAAAAAGAGACACAGAGACCAAAATGTACAGGAATGTATCATGTGACAATGGAGATACAGGTACTACTGTTGTAAAATTACAAGCCAAGGAACACCAAGGATTTACAGTAATACTAGAAGCTGAGGGAAATGCCTGAAAGAAATTCTCTTTTATAGCTATCAGAGAGAGTGTGCTGGCATCTTGTTTTCAGACTTCTAGCCTTAGAACTGTGAGAGATTCAAATTTCTGTTGTTTAAACCCAAAAAGTTTGTGAGACTTTATTACAGAAGTTATAGGAAACTAATAAACCATGCAAAGGTACTTTATAAATTTGAAGTACCATGTAAACAATTTTAATATGAAATGAGATTGTTTTATCATGTGTTTAAAAATAGAAAGTTAAGTTGTTAAAATATATTTTAACAACTCTCTCTCTCTCTCTCTCTGTCTCTCTCTCTGTCTCTGACTCTCTCTCTCTCTTTTTTTAAGATAGAATCTCACTCTGTTGCCCAGCCTGGAGTGCAGTGCTGCGATCTTGGCTCACAGCAACCTCTGCCTCCCAGGTTCAAGCAAGTCTCCTGCCTCAGCCTCCCAAGTCACTGGGATTAAAGGTGCATGCCACCACATCCAGCTAATTTTTGTATTTTTGGGAGATGTGAGGTTTCACCATGCTGGCCAGGCTTGTCTCAAACTCCTGACCTAGTGATTCTCCCGCCTCAGCCTTCCAAAGTGCTGGGATTACAGGTGTGAGCCACTATGCCCAACTGTTTCTCTTCTCTTGATACATGCATTTCTGGCCATAATTATTTTACAACAAATTCACAGTGAAACTAAATACTATCTAGTAGTTAAAATGATTTACATATTTATAGATCTTCACAGACTTTAGAATACTTTTAATAATGACTCTATCATAAAACTCAATGAGATATTAGATCTTCAGAAGTTAAAATGATGCATCCTCAATTGGACTGTTGGTTGCAGAGGTGGTATTCAAACTCAGATCTTACCTGCTTCTAATTTAGTAGTTGTTGTACTTTATAATTTAGACTCTTGATCACTTATGTTTCATTAAGAGAACATGTCCTTGAATATTTCCTTAATATAATTGCGTTCCAGTTAATAACATTAATTACTTAATAATATCTATTGTTTCTACCATTCAACACAAATAACTCCCATGTAATATGTGTAATGCTGACAGAGTTGTTTTTGATTAGTGAAGTAACTGCATAAATATGTTTTATTTTTAAAACACCTTAGATGACATTTTTTTGAATCACTTAATTTTTAAAAGAGAACTGTTAATGAATTATGCAATTATAAATGTTTTAGACAAAATATTGTGCCATGTATTTCCCACCCTTGCTACAGATATATAGTAGTACACTGAAATTAACATTCTGATGTTTAAAATACATACTCTGACATGAATGAAACTCAGTACAGTATTGGGCATCAGAGAAAAAGAGGTAACTTGAAATTGGTACATAAAATGGGAGCTAACAATTTGGGAGGTAATGAAAACAGCAGACAGTATATTGTTCCTATAGGATGAGGTTCAGGTTTTAATACAGGAAAGACTTCTACTGAGCCTTTTGCATAAATTCAATGCATCAATGAGATGGCTAGCCATGAACGTGGGATTAGATCAGTATCCTCATTTTGCCTGTGATAGGGCAAGAAATTTGTAACTGAGAAAAGAAATAGTTGCTTAAAATGTCTACTCTGTAAGAAATTATAAAATGCTTATGTCTTAATGAAATTCTGAATTATGAAGACTGATCATAAAAGCTGATCCCACAATAGTAAAAACTCTGCAGCCTTGAAAAAGTAAATATTTTTTTGAATCTTCACTTATATGGCACACATTGGACTCCACAGGAAAATAACAGCTTACAGATGGTGAGGTCAGAATCAAAAGTTATAAAATATACACTGAAACAAACCACCACGAGAAAGGTTTAGCAGGTGAAAGATTTAGCATGTGAAAGAATAGCACCTATGAGTAAGGCCATAACGCAATTTGGAAGGTACACAAACATATCTGAATGAATAAAAAGATAAAAGAAAGAATAGAAACCCTCAAAATGGAAAAAAGAGTATGAATAAAAAACAAATTTGGATTAAAAGGAAATGAAAACTTCTTGTTATGAATATATGTTGTCATAAGATGAAATACTCTCTGAAAAAAAATAAGTAAAGGTTTATAAAAAACTGATGAATTGATAAACTTCAGGAGATTTTTACAGAAATGAAAAAGAGAGCCACAAGAATAACACAGAATGTGGCTGAGAATTTTGTTTGATAAAATTAGTTTTATGAGATAAAATTTTTTTTTTCTTTTTTTTTTTTTTAAATTGCATTTTAGGTTTTGGGGTTCATGTGCAGAACATGCAAGATAGTTGCATAGGTACACACATGGCAGTGTGTTTTGCTGCCTTCCTCCCCTTCACCCACATTTGGCATTTCTTCCCAGGCTATCCCTCCCCAGATCCCCCCCCGCACTGTCGCTCCCCTATTCCCCCCAATAGACCCCAGTGTGTAGTACTCCCTTCCCTGTGTCCCTGTGTTCTCATTGTTCATCACCCGCCTATGAGTAAAAATATGTGGTATTTCATTTTCTGTTCTTGTGTCAGTTTGCTGAGAATGATGTTCTCCAGATTCATTCATGTCCCTACAAAGGACAAAAACTCATCATTTTTGATTGCTGCATAATATTCCATGGTGTATATGTGCCACATTTTCCCTGTCCAGTCTATCATTGATGGGCATTTGGGTTGGTTTCAGGTCTTTGCTATTGTAAACAGTGCTGCAGTGAACATTCGTGTGCATGTGTCATTATAGTAGAACGATTTATAGTCCTTTGGATATATACCCAGTAATGGGATTGCTGGGTCAAATGGAATTTCTATTTCTAAGGCCTTGAGGAATCACCACACTGTCTTCCACAATGGTTGAACTAATTTACACTCCCACCAACAGTGTTAAAGTGTTTCTGTTTCTCCACATCCTCTCCAGCATCTGTTGTCTCCAGATTTTTCAATGATTGCATTCTAACTGGCGTGAGATGGTATCTCAATGTGGTTTTGATTTGCATCTCTCTAATGACCAGTGATGATGAGCATTTTTTCATGGTTTGTTGGCCTCATGTATGTCTTCTTTTGTAAAGTGTCTGTTCATATCCTTTCCCCATTTTTGAATGGGCTTGTTTGTTTTTTTCCTGTAAATCTGATTGAGTTCTTTGTAAATTCTGGATATCAGCCCTTTGTCAGATGGGTAAACTGTGATAAAATTAATGAAGACAGAGATAAAAATAATGAAGCAGTTTAAGAAAGATGGGGAACAGAGACAAAGGGTCTGATAATATATCCCAAACAGAGTGATAGAATATTTTTTGTGATAGAGAGTATTTTTGTGATGATTATTACTAGAAATCTGCAGTTATTAAAGGAATACCTGAGGACCACAGACAAAAAAAAAATCAATCAAGGTCAAGAAGCATGCATATACCATGTATATATCTCGCCCACCTAAAAGTAGAATATTAAAGGCACATTGCATATGTTAAAAATAAACAGAAAAAATAAGGAAGTGGCACAACATAAAAGCAGACTTATCATGTGTAATCAGATATTACAGGAGGAAATTAAATGAAATTCTTTGTTAAAAAATCTCCGAATATTTTTAAAGAAGTGATATTAATATTTTCATCTGTTCATTATGCAAAATTGAATGTCCATGGTAAAATGTTGTGATTGGTAGAAATTACTTTAAATTACTGTGGCTAAAAAGCTTCAGTAAAAAATGGACAAAAAAAATACTGATAAAAATCTGATGGTGACTGAAGCATGGCAACAGTTACATACATTTTGAAAAGAGAACTGTTAATGAATTATTCATTTACAGTTAATTAATTACAGTTAATAATGCATTACAGTTAATTATTCATTAACAGTTTTCTTTTCAAAATGTATGTAACTGTACGGGGTTCCATTTACTTTTCTTTTACTTTGGTATGTGATTGTGAATTTACATAAATATCTGTCAAAGTAAAATTCTACAAACATTGATTATAAATTTACAGAAATTGTTTGTTCCTGGACTACCAAAAATGAGCTAAACTAAAATAACAAAGATAATATGGAGGATAGAAAGATATAGATTTAATGTTATTTTGTGCTTTTATTATTTGGTAGAAAAGAGATAACAATTTTGCATTGTGACAAATCTATTAACATTTCTAGAGGTTTGCTTTGAAAATAATAGAAAAATGAACACATTTCAAAACTGTAGAAGAAAATAAGGCAACCAACAGAATTTGGTAAATTTTATAGAGGAATGAATGAGTAGGAAAATAGGATAAAAGAAAAGCATACCAAGTAGAAAACACAAAATAAGATGTGAGAAATATTTTCAATTGTATTTGTAATGAAAATAAAACATTAAAATTACCTCTTCAAAGCAGAGATTATAATGGTGATAGAAAGCTGTTTCATAAAATTTAAATATATACATATACAGAAAGCATGTAATTATATATAAAAAATTAAAAGTAAAAATATAGATTGTATATCAAGAAAACACTAACAAGGAATGCTGGTGATTATAAAATATATGAATGAAGTTATTTTTCTTACATCTTAATAATAAAATGTAGAGAAATTATATATTTAGGAAAAAAAACATAACCTGAATCTTTTTGTACCTGAAAATATATAAACTGAAAAAAAATGCCAAGAGTATAAAAGTGCAGTATTCTAAATTTACTCTCTCAGAATCTCTAGATCAAATAGTAGTTAAGCTATAGAGATATAACACAATGAACAATGTAATAGACATCCATAGAATTCTGCAAAAAAATTTAAAGAGCACATTATTTTTTGAAGCACACATGAGATATAAAAACAAAAATCACTGACCATGTGTTAAACCACAGAAGGAACATCAAGAAGTACAAAGTATCAATCAATTAGAATCTAAGTTCTCTGAGCAGAATGCAATACAATCCATAACAGTTATGGCATCCAAGGCTCCTCAGATGACACAATGACAGGCAGTGACAAGTTGAAACCCCCAATACCTCTTTGAATTGCAGATTCATGAGCAAAAATTATTGCTTTAAACCACTAAATTCTGGAGTGGTTTGTTTTGTTCCGCAAATAATCACTAATCAAAACATTATAATAAAGGTTAACATTTTGAGTATCATGCAAGACATTGTTCTATGCACTTAAAATTAGAATTTGTATTAATTTATTTAACTATCTGAGTTAGGTTCCATTCAATACTTAGTTTTGCAAATGAGAAAACTGAGGAACAGACAGGTTCTGTCACCTGCTCAAGGTCCACGTTTCCAAGTAGTGGTGCCAGGTCAATGTGCTCCAGAGTGCTTAGTCTCAACCACTACCTATCAGCATTAAAACATTTTGAAGAATATTGAGTTGAAAATGGTTTTACCAGAGTATGATGAAAAGTAGCCTTAGATTAAGAATCAGGAATTTCGTTTATGGCTGTCTATCTTTGCCACTAATTTTCTAGGGGATTTTGGAGAGTCATTTAACTTCTTGGTGGTTTATTTTTTCTACTCTGTAAAATCAAACTACTGCAAAATAATTGTTCTTTTTTATTTTTATGAAGCATCGCACCACTAAAAATATGTTGAATGTTATGTTTCACTTTTGAGGAAAAGTCTTTCAGACTGATGGACATTTATAAGAAAATGGCTCCAGAAGTAGTGATCAAATAATACAAGGTTTAATGCATCACTGCTTTTGTAGAGTCTATCTCTTATTGTAATCAAATAGGGCACATTAGAAATCACTGTGTTCTCAATTCTTACAATTACTTCAATAATTTATAAAGATGGCATGTAAAGTCACAGGAAATTGATACTCAGAAAAATATGTTTCCCCAAACCACTGTCAAATGAGTTGGCCTCTGGATGTGTCCTGGATGGCATGGCAGTTGAAACAGTCCCCAAAGAAATCAGTGAGCTTTAACAATTTGACAAAATGACTCTGCAGAGCCTGCAACCTTTACAAATTACTCTTTGTTTGAATACCAAAATGAATAACATCATTTCCAAAGAGCATGTGGGGATAATGCATTATATCTTCTACTCCCTCTGGATCAAAGTGTATCTGTTGTTGTGGAGTAAATTCTCATTTACTCATTTCTTAGAGAGATGCTCTCCTAAAAACAAAAGTGCTACTCAGCAATTTTTGGTTAACAAAATGTTAGCCTTGCTACAACTTTTTAAAAACTCGTTATGACTAAATTCATGCAGAAACTGTTATAAATATATATATATATAGAGAGAAAATTTTTTACTAGACATTTATTATTGATAAACAGCATATTTATAGAAATGTCTACACTACAAAACTGATTTCAATTCTTTCTTCCCTTCTTTCATTTGTTAATTGTTCTTCCTTTCTAGTCTCATTTCCTTCTGTTCCCCTTTTTCTCTTTATAATTATAATATCTAAATGTTAAACAATAGTACATGATAAGGAAGTACAGACATAAGCTACCAGTCTTCATGCTACACAATAGGGAAAATATGACTACATGAAAGTGGGTATATTTACCTATAGTCCCATAGCAATTATTTTGGGAGAATAGTTTCTTAATATTTTCATTTTTTGATTTCTTTATTTGTAAACATACTATTCTGATATTTATATTACTATCTCATAGGATAGGTATGATTACCAAGCAAGTTGCAGAATGTGGAAGCTTCTAATAGGTTCTGAAATTCTATTCAAATGTAGTGCCAGATTAAAAAAAATAGTGTTCAAATTCTGAAAAGGAAAATAAACACTATCTATTTTGACAGCCATTCCTGCTCTTAATGCTATGTATATTCTCCATGAATTTAAAATCAAAAATCTAGTATACTTTTTCGTTGTATACCTAGATGCAGAGTCATTAAGAAATAGTAAATTGTTAAATAACTTTTCCTCTGATGAGAAATGCCATAGTAATCAGTCATCGGATCAGTAGGGTCTTTTAAAATGAATATTTATTTTAGTAATTGATAATTATCAGAGTCAATAATTATTGCATGAATAAATTACTATTCTGTATGAACAATCAAATTATGTTCAGCTTTGTCATGGGAGAGCCTAATAGATTAAAACTATCTCTAATCAATGACTGAAAGTTTTCTAATAATCATCATGTAAATTTTGAATCTACATATATCTGGATAGTAACTCTAGTGATTATTTTAAACTTTTAGCTTTATAAACTTTACTTTAAATAGATTATGCTTATCATAGTAAGTATTTTTCATTCTGTTACAACTTTGTGGTGCATTCTTTTACAAGTAAAGTGAGTAATATACTACAGGGCTAGTAGAGATGAGGGAGACTTTGTATGAAATGTTTACTCTTAATTTGTACAACCCAAAAGTTAGCAAAAATAAGAAAAGCAGTAAACACTCAGAATTCAAGACCAGTGAAATTCAGATTTTGTGCCAGAAGTTTTTCTGAATTTTTGGAAGCCTATGCTTTAACTGCTCCTCAGACCAGAGCTTCCCCCCAGTCAGCTACAGCCTCAAAGAGTGCAACACATCTGTTTTTAGCACCTTCTTTGGTTCTTGACCCTTTCTCTTTACTTCTGTGCACATTTTGCAGAGAAAAATATTCTGGTGATATTCCAGACACTCCACTGACACAATCACAACCTTACTCTGATAAACCCTGATGCATGTATTTTCTTTACGGTTTCGTTAGAAAATGAAAATTTTCTGCCTCCAGTTACCTAACTTTGCTTCCCCAATGTGTACACACACACACACACACGCACACACACACACACACACACACACACACACACCCCATGTACTTATTGAGACATCTGCATCTTATATTGTTTCCTTTTTATATAGTTACATAATTCATCTTTCAAGACCTATTGATTATAGCACAACATAATATCTGAACGTACTGCAGAATATACACATGTATCCTTACACACTCTGTGACCTTACCAAGGTTTGCTTTTCTTCTGAGCTATTTGTCTTAATATATCTATAGGTGCACTGGTAAATGTTTGACAACTAACTTTTTAGAAAATGACCCTGATTTGTAATATTTTCAGATTCTGTCCTTTAAATATCTCCCCCGTCTCCGCCTGCCCCCATGGATTATTTCAAACTGTCAACATGATGCCACTCACTTAGAAAATTCTTGAAAATTTAATAATCTGTTCTCAGTTACCAGTATAAGTTGGCTTTCTCATTTTACTAAAAAGTAAAATGTTTAGAATATAAAAATACTGGGTGCGGGTTAGCTCAAACCATGCTCAAAATCTGGCCTCTGACACTGGTAAGAATTTGGGAAAGATTTTTAGCCATTTTATACCCCAGAAACCTCATTTGAATAAGGTGGGTTATAACAAACTTTCTTCAGGTTGCTATGAAGATAAATTAGATAATCCATGTAAAATCTTTACCACAGTGCTAGTGATATCAAAGAAATCAACAATTACTTTAAGCAACATACAGAGTGTACTTAGAAGAATGTCTATGCCTTTCAGTTATTATAGTCATTATGCTCTTCCTCTATTATTCTATTGAATCTGTATATCTTGAACACATTAGAAGCTACGATGCTCTTTTCTGATTCTGTTCTTACACATTTAATTGTTGTAAGAATTTAGATGTTTATACTTTGATGATGTTACTCATGATTATGTCAAATCTTACCTATACAGCTTTTCTTTTGATGTTGTTGGATTTATTCTAATACTTAAACTAGATACTTTTATAGAATGATTGGGATTACTCCTTATATATAAAAGATAATATACTGTGGTCCTGATTAATTTCAGCTGCTATTGAAGGCCACTCTGACTCATCAAGTGTGATATTCATACTCTTCACAACTTGACCACAGATAACATTCATGTCACTCTTTTGTCATTTTTATAATCTTTATACACAATTCTTTACTCTCTTTAACAAGCCCTTCACTTACCCATTTGGATGGCAGCACTCAAGTGGGTCCTCTGACTCTGAAGGCTTAGGTTATTCTTCTAAAAATAAAACATTGTTAAATTATTGACCAGCTTAAATATTCAATAGATTTAAAAACTATGCATTTCATTATATTTATGTCAATTGGTACTGAAGTGGACTATATTCCTCATCTGGGATAGAGTGATATTTGTTAGTGTGTTTAAATTTGTAGTGTGTGTAATCATGAGCTGGGTCAAATGTGGGAGGAAAATTGTGGAGAGATTTTCCAAGTGTAATAATTAAGGATGAAGTAATCCAGCCAATATTCAAGTTCTGAACTTTGCTAGTCACTCCACAAGTGAAATTTAATATACTTTCTATGAGTATGAAAAAATATTACTAATATTTACAGATTGAGTAATTTTTATCACTTTTCTCCATAAAAATTATGAAGTCCTTTTCTTTTCCTTAAAACAAAGTCCATTTTAAAAAATCAGTTCATTATTGATTTTTAATAATTTAGTAATCCCCTTGTAGTGAATAATCTCTAAGAAATTTATCTTAGTTCTATAAAGTGTTGTGCTTCCTCTAATCACTACCTCACACACTAATTTCACCTTGACAATTTTCCCAAGCCCATAGCCATAATTTTTACACTTGGCAAATGTCTCCACAATTTTCTTACCACATTTGACCCAGCTTGTGATTACACATGCCTAAGGTATATCATCCCACATCTACAAACTCTTTACCTTGCTACCTCCTACTCACTCCTCAAGTGTCAGATCAGAATCACAAAAACTTTCTTTGATGCTTTTGATTCGGTTTTGTCCAGTCATAACTTTCAGGTACCTAGTCAGTACGCCTGGCTCACATTGTGGTATTTTCTTATTAAATCCTTTGCTTTCGGCCGGGCGCGGTGGCTCAAGCCTGTAATCCCAGCACTTTGGGAGGCCGAGGCGGGTGGATCATGAGGTCAAGAGATCGAGACCATCCAGGTCAACATGGCGAAACCCCGTCTCTACTAAAAATACAAAAAAATTAGCTGGGCACGGTGGCGCGTGCCTGTAATCCCAGCTACTCAGGAAGCTGAGGCAGGAGAATTGCCTGAACCCAGGAGGCGGAGGTTGTGGTGAGCTGAGATCGAGCCATTGCACTCCAGCCTGGGTAACAAGAGTGAAACTCCGTCTCAAAAAAAATAATAAAATAAATAATAAAAAAAATAAATCCTTTGCTTTCCTCATTAGACCGTTCAGCCTGCTACAACAGAAAACATGTTTGCATTACTCTCTTTTGTGCTTTTAGCAGACAGAAGTTTCCTGTGGCATAGCAACATATCAATATATATTTAACGAATAATTAAGTGAAGAAATATTCTCTTCAGCTTGTACTACTGGTTTCAGTTAGGTCACTTAGTTTTCAACTTTTGCCATAAATGATGTAATATTAACATTAAGAGAAGAAAGAAAAGTCTCTCTGCACTGCAAGAGAGACCAGTGCAGATTGGGAATGTAGCACTTGCTGCATGTAAGTCATTAATTTGGAATAGGATGTCACTTCTTTCATTATGAAATTGCCAAATTACAAGATATGTGGGATGAAATATTGGCAAACAAAGGACCTTCATTGGGGGTTATAACATTAGGGAAAAGATAGTCACAGAGTGAACAAGAGTTTTATGGGTCTGTCAATTGACTGATTGGCAGATCTCTGTAAAATGAGCCTTAAGGGATTTGGTGCTTGAATTTTAATTAAACCAAAATTATTCATTGTTCAGTTCTAAATCCCTAAAGAGAAATTGAAAATCTTGCAGAGGGACTCCCAACAGTAATTACATGTTCTGCTGAAATTTAATTGACTTGCATTACCCCGATAGACCTGACAAACAAAGAGCTATGTCATGGCATAGATTTTTAGAGGAATTAGATGAAAGGCAAAAATCTACTCAAAATATAAAACAATGACCAAAATTCTGCATAAATGCTTTAATACAAGAGAAGAAAAATAAATCCATTCTTTAATGTGAGTCATCTACATGTTTACAGTAAATATACTGTTTGCATTTCTTTCTTTTTTTTGTTTTTTGTCTACTAAACTACATGATTTTTAATACAAAAATGTCTTTGAAAATTATATTCTGGATGAAAATTTTCAATAAAGTACTATATCAATCTTCAAAATAGTTTGCAAAATAGCTCAGTTTTTTTTTTTTTAAGTAATGGTGGTGTTGGTTGATTTTCTCCACCAATTTTTCATGTATTTATGAATTTATTAACCCTGGCATTATTCTCCAGGTAGGAAGATGACATTGTTGATTAACCATCTGTTAAAATGTTGCTTTGACTGTTGGCTTATTTTTTTTCATTGTAGTAATTAACTGATTGTATTCATTCCCCCTTCTGCTTAAGTGTTTCCTGGATCTCTTATATTCAGGTCATGCCTAGATCAAAGCTTATTAGTCCTACAGGCATAGAATCTACCCAAGGGAAAAGAATGTAAGATCATAAAGTTATGGGCAGTCCCTTTATACTGTCTCCACTATCCAGTTCTTCAATGAAGCCTCATATCTTCCTTTCATGTTTCTTTTTTATGATTGAATCATCCTTTTCTGTGTACCTCACCATGTCTGTTGTGCATTTTCACATGTCCTTTGCCCTTATACCAATCTATGTCCTGGAGAGGACTTTGTATGAAATATAGAAAATGGAAAAGCAATTAAAGTTATATCTGTTGGAGATGGTTGCAGTCAGATGCATGCAAGGATAGCAGATAGGTGGATCTCAGTGGTTTCCAGGTGAGCTTTGGAAATCTGTCCTGGTGGTGTAGAAGCTGAAGTTGTGAGTGCCAGGTTCCAGATACCTCATTCCCTTAGCCTTTCCTTTCAAATATTTCAAATGCTTCTAATTCTCTACATTAAAGCATACGACATTTTAGGTATATAAAGTGACTCCTATTTTTTCATTAAACTCCTATTTTTTCATTATATTTAATAAGATATAAATTTCTAAATTTATTTAAAAAGACAATTAAAACCTGAATAGATTATAACCAAAGGGTCAGTTGAACACAGTTATCTAAGAATGATCCTTAAGTGATGTTACCTGTCCTGACAATTTTTCCACTGGGTTTCTTCATAAGTACAGATAATGTTCATACAGATGACTAGAATCAGGTCTATAAAATAATGAGAAGATGTTCATTTCCATTATAAATACAATACATTATGATAACAATAGAAAAAGAACACTTTTTAAATGAAATGTAAGTATTCTGACTCCTGGCTAAAAACCTAGGGTGATTTTTCTGGCCCAACCACAGGCAATTGCAAAACCTTCACCAGGCAGGCCTCATGGGAAAGCTGCCCTCCCTACACCAGGCTTGGGGCATAGCCCATCTATTTCAGTCTCTGCAGTAAGGGGCAGTCAAGGACTCAGGCACCCCTGCATCCCTGGCTTAGATGCTTCTATCTGGAAGTCTCTTTATTGGGAATTGGGCTTCCATTGAGGCCCTCTCTCAGGCACCTCTGGGCTTATCAGAAGAAAAAGAGGAAGGTTGAAGACACTGTTCTCCACTCTTACTCAGTTCTCAGTACTTTTCAACTCCTAGAACTTTGCCTTCTCTTTGTCCAGCACCTTGTGGCCAAAAACAGCAAGAACGTTTTGTTTTGTGGGAGTTCCCTCAGCAATGAGATGATTCCCTACAGCTGTGCTGATTCACCTGACCAACATGCCCTTCAATGTTTCATGAAAAGATTATTTTTTCTTCATTGATCTCCAATATGATGCTTAATAGGAGTAGTGCAAATGAACATCTTTGCCATGTTTCTGGTCTTAGTGAGAGTAATGTCTTTCACCATTATCTTATGGTGTTAGTGATACATATTTTGTAGATACTACTAATCGGGTCAATAAAGATTTGTTTTACTCTGTGTTTTTATTATGAATTGAAGTAGAGTTTTCTCAATTGCTTTTTCTGTATTTATGAAGATAATCAAATTATGTTGTTTTGGTATTATTAGTTACCTGGATTGATTTTCATTGTTCAAATGTTGATGTAATCTTGCTTGAATTGGGTAAATTCACTTTATCATGATCTTTCTTGTGTACCATTATATTTAATTCCCCATATATTTTGAGAAATTTTGCTTCTATGTTTGTCAGGGATGTTACTTTACAGTTTTCTTTCCCTTAAAGGTCTTTAATAGTTTTGACTTCAGGATAGTCCAACCATCACAATATGGGGTTGGAAAGCATTCACTCCTTTTGTGCTTTCTGAAATTGTCCTTATGGTACACTTGATATGCCTTTCTTAAAATTTTTTATAGTTGGTTAACATATCTTGGCCTGTAGTTTTCATAGTTGGAGTTTAATTTTTTTAACAATGAATTTTATTTGTTTAATAGATATAGTACTATTCTGGTTGTCTCTTTTTTTTTTGAGTAAATTTTGGTAATTTCTATCTTTCAAGAAATATGTCAATTTCATCTCAGTTACACTTTTTTGGCATAAAGTTGGTTATAATGTACACTTGTTACTTTTTTAAACATCTCAGCTTTGTAGTGGTGTACTGATATAATTTTTAATTTGATAATTTGTGTCTTTTGTTACACTCTGGACTGAGAGTTTCACAGTAAGCCCATCTTGACTTGGGATGGTCCAGCTCTGTCAGGGGAATGGCATCTGCTATTACTGAGGTAGTCTACCTCTATCAAGGCAGACCACCATTGCTGAAGCAGACTGCCCCCATTACTGAGGCAGTCCACCATTACTGAGGCAATTCACCATTACCAAGGCAATCTGCCATTACTGAGACAGTCCACCATTACAGAGACAGTCTGGCATTACCGAGGCAGACTGCCATTACTGAGGCAGTTCTAACTATACCTTTATAAACAAAACCATAAAAAACATTCACACAGCAGCTGGGCCGAGCCCAGGGCAGCTCAGCAATGCCTCTGCTGGCAGACTGTGATGAGGCTACCTCCTTGCTGGGCAGAGAATCTCTGAAAAAAGGCAGCAGCACATCAGGAACTTATAAATAAAGCCCCACCTTCCCAGGACAGAGCACCTGGGAAAAAAAGGTGGTTATGAGTTCTACTGCAGCAGACTTAAATGTACATTTCCAGCAGCTCTTAACAGAACAACAGAGGTCACAGCTCAGCACTTGAGCTCCTATAAGAAACAGACTGTCTCCTCAAGCAGATCTCTGACCCCTGTATTTCCAAAGAGACACCCCATAAAGGAGAGCTCAGGCTGAGTTCTGGCAGATATATTTCTGGGACAAAGATAACAGAATAAGAAACTGGCAGCTGCTGCAGGTTATCCCCAGGCAAGTAGGGTCTGGAGTGGACCTCCAGCAGTCCTACTGCTGAGGGTCCTGGCTGTTAGAAGAAAAACTATAAAACAGAAAGAAATAACTTTATCATCAACAAAAAGGATGTCCACTCAGAGACCCCATCCAAAAGTCACCAACTACAAAGACCACAGGTAGATAAATCCACAAAGATGGGAGGAAGCCAGTGCAAAAAGGATGAAAACATGCAAAACCAGAATGCCTCACCTCCTCCAAGGGATCACAACTCCTCACCAGCAAGGGAACAAGGCTGGATGGAGAATGAGTCTGATGAATTGACATAAACAGCCTTCAGAAAGTGGGTAATAACAAACTCTCTGAGCTAAAAGAACATGTTCTAACCCAATGCACAAAAAAACTAAGAACATTGGGAAAAGGTTTGATGAGATGCTAATGAGAATAAACAGCTTAGAGAAGAATATAAATAAATTGATGGAGCTGAAAAACACAATACAAGAACTTCACGAAGCATACACAAGTTTCAATAGCTGAATCGACCAAGCAGAAGAAAGGATATCAGAGATTGAAGATCAACTCAATGAAATAAAATAAGAAGGAAATATTAGAAAAAAAGACAAAAAAAAATGAACAAAGCCTCCAAGAAATATGGGATTATGTGAAAAGACCTAATGTACATTTGATAGGTGTACCTGAATGTGATGGAGAGAATGAATTCAAGCTGGAAAACACTTTTAGGATACATCCAGGAGAACTTCTCCAACCTAGCAAGGGAGGCCAATATTCAAGTCCAGGAAATACAGAGAAGACCACAAAGATATTCCTCAAGAAGAGCAACCCCAAGACACGTAATTGTCAGATTCACCAGGGTTGAGATGCAGGAAAAAATGCTAAGGCCAGTCAGAGAGAAAGGTCAGGTTACCCACAAAGTGAAGCCCATCAGACTCATAGCAGATCTCTTGGCAGAAACTCTACAAGACAGAAGAGAGTGGGGACCAATATTCAACATCCTTAAAGAAAAGAACATTCAACCTAGAATTTCATATCCAGCCAAACTAAGCTTCCTAAGTGAAGGGGGAATAAAATCCTTTACAGACAAGCAATTGCTCACTGATTTTCTTACCACCAGGCCTGCCTTAAAAGAGCTCCTGAAAGAAGCACTAAACATAGAAAGGAACAATCAGTACTAGCCACTCTAAGAACGTACCAAATGGTAAAGACTTCAACACAACGAAGAAACTGTGTCAAAATGGCAGGATCAAATTAACACATAATAATATTAACCTTAAATATAAATGGGCTAAATGACCCAATCAAAAGACACAGACTTGGAAATTGGATAAATTAAAGTCAAAACCCATCAGTGTGTTCTATCCAGGAAACCATCTCACATGCAAGGATACACATAGGCTTAAAATAAAGGAATGAAGGAAGATTTACCAAGCAGATGGAGAATAAAAAAAAAAGCAGGAGTTGCAATCCTAGTCTCTGATAGAATAGACTTTAACCCAACAAAGATCAAAAGAGACAAAGAAAGGTATTACATAATAGTAAAAGGATCAATGCAACAAGAAGAGCTAATGATCTTAGATATATTTGCACCCAAACAGGAGCACCCATATACATAAAGCAAGTTCTTAACAACCTACAAAGAGACTTAGACTCCCACAGAATAATAGTGGGAGACTTTAACACTCCACTGTCAATATTAGAGAGATCAACAAGACAGAAAATTAACAAGGATATTAAGGACTTGAACTTGGATTTGTACCAAGCAAACCTAATAGACATTTATAGAACTCTCTAACCCAAATCCACAGAATATACATTCTCAGCATCACATCACACCTACTCTAAAATTGACCACATAATTGGAAGTAAATCAATCCTCAGCAAATTCAAAAGAACAAAAATCATAACAAGCCACAATGCAATAAAATTAGAACTCAGGATTAAGAAACTAACTCAGAACTGCACAACTTCATGGAAACTGAACAACTGGCTCTTGAATGTTGACTGCATTGACAATGAAATGAATGCAGAAATAAAGATGTTCTTCAAAACCAATGAGAACGAAGACACAGCATAACATAATCTCTGGGACACATTTAAAGCAGTGTCTAGAGGAAAATGTATAGCAATAAATGCCCACATGGGAAGCAAGGAAATATTTAAAATTTACACCTTATTGCCAAATTGAAAGGGCCAGAGGAGCAAGATCAAAAAATCTCAAAAGCTAGAAGAAGACAAAAAATAACTAAGATCAGAGCAGAACTGAAGGAGATAGAGACACAAAAAAACCTTTAAAAAATTAGTAAATCCAGGAGCTGGCTTTTTGAAAAGATCAACAAAATAGACCACTAACCAAATAAAAAAGAAAATAGAGAAGAATCAAACAGATGCAATAAAAAATGATAAAGGGGATATCACCACCAATTCCACAGATATACAAACTATCATCAGAGATTACTACAAACAACTCTATGCACATAAACCAGTAAACCTGGAAGAAATGGATAAATTCCTGGACACTTGCAGCCTCCCAAGCCTAAACCAGCAAGAAGTCAAAACCCTGAATAGACCAATAACAAGGGCTGAAGTTGAGGCAGCAATTAATAGCCGACCAACCAACAAAATCCCAGGTCCAGCTGGGTCTACAGCTGAATTCTACCAGTCATACAAAGAGGAGCTGGCACCACTCCTGAAACTATTCTAAACAATCCGAAAAGAGGGAGTCTTTCCCATATCATTTTATGAGATCAACATCATCCTCATACCGAAACCTGGCAGAGACTTAACAAGAAATGAAAACTTCAGGCCAATATTCATGATGAATATAGATGGAAATGTGTTCAATAAAATACTGTCAAACTGATTGTAACAGCACAACAAAAAGTTTACCCATCACGATCAAGTAGGCTTCATCACAAGGATGCAAGCCTGGTTCAACACACACAGGTCTGTAAATGTAATTCACCACATAAACAGAACCAAAGACAAAAACCACATGATTATCTCAACAGATGTGAAGAAGACCTTTGACAAAATTCAACAGCCCTTTATGCTAAAAACTATCAATAAACTAGGTATTGATGGAACGTATCTCTAAGTAATAAAATCTATTTATGGCAAACCCACATCCAATATCATACTGAATGGGAAAAAACTGGAAGCATCACCTTTGAAATCTGGCACTAGACAAGGATGCCCTCTCTCACCACTCCTATTCAATATAGTATTGGAAGCTCTAGCCAGAGCAATCAGGCAAGAAAAAGAAATAGAGGTTATTCAATTAGGAATGGAGGAAGTCAAATTGTCTCTACTTGCAGATTACATGATTGTATATTTAGAAGACCCCATCATCTCAGCCCAAAATCTCCTGAAACTGATAAGCAACTTCAGCTAAATCTCAGGATACAAAATCAATCAATGTGCAGAAATCACAAGTATTCCTATACACAAATAACACACTTAAAGAGAGCCAAATCAAGAATGAACTGCCATTCACAATTGCTACAAAGAGCATAAAATACCTAGGAATACAATTAACAAAGGATGTAAAGGATTTCTCCAAGGAAAACTACAAACCACTGCTCAAGGAAATAAGAGAGGACACAAACAGATCGAAAAACATTCCAGGCTTATGGTTAGAAAGAATCAATATTTTGAAAATGGCCATACTGCCCAATGTAATATATAGATTCAATGCTATCCCCATCAAGCTACCTATCACCCTCTTCACAGAACTAGAAGAAACCATCTTTAACTTTATATGGAACCAAAAGAGAGCCCGCATAGCCAAGTAAATCCTAAGCAAAAAGAGCAAAGCTGGAGGCATCACACTACCTGATTTTAAACTAAATTACAAGGCTACAGTAATCAAAACAGCATGGTACTCATACCAAACCAGAGATATAGACCTGTGGAACAGAACAGAGGCCTCAGAGGCAATCACACATCTACAACCATATGGTCTTTGACAGCCCTCACAAAAACAAGCAATGGGAAAAGGACTCCATGTTTAGTAAATGATGTTGGGAAAACAGGCTAGCCATGTGCAGAAAGCAGAAACTGAAACCCTTCCTGACACCTTACACTAAAATTAACTCCAGATGGACTAAAGACTTAAACATAAGACCTAACCTTCTCCATAAAAATTCTAGAAGAAAACCTAGGCAAAACCATTCAGGACATAGGCATAGGCAAGGACTTCATGACTAAAACACCAAAAATATTGATAACAAAAGCCAAAATAGATAAATGGGATTTAATTAAACTCCTGAGCTTCTGCACAGCAAAAGAAACAATCATTAGAGTGAACCAGCAACCAACAGAATGGGAAAAAATTTTTGCAATCTACCCATCTGACAAAGGGCTAATACTCAGAATCTACAAAGAACTAAAACAGATTTACAAGAAAAAAACAAACAAGCCCATTCAAAAGTGGGCAAAGGATATGAACAGACACTTTTCAAATGAAGACATATGAGGCCAAAAACATATGGAAAAATGCTCATTATCACTGGTCATTAGAGAAATGCAAATCAAAACCACGTTGAGATACCATCTTACACCAGTTAGAATGGCGATCATTAAAAAATCTGGAAACAGATGCTGGAGAGGATGTGGAGAAATATGAACACTTTTACACTGTTGATGGGAGTGTAAATTAGTTCAATCATTGTGGAAGACAGTGTGGCAATTCCTCAAGGACCTAGGAATAGAAATTTCATTTAACCCAGCAATCTCATTACTGGGTATATATCCAAAGGATTATAAATCATTCTATTATAAAGACATGTGCACACTTAGGTTCATTGTGGCACTGTTTACAATAGCAAAGACCTGGAACCAACCCAAATGCCCATCTATGATAGACTGGACAGGGAAAATGTGACACAGATACACCATGGAATACTATGCAGCCATTAAAAAACAATGAGTTCATGTCCTTTTTAGGGACATGGATGAACGTGAAAACCATCATTCTCAGCAAACTGACACAAGAACAGAAAGTCAAACATTCCATATTCTCACTCACAGGTGGGTGTTGAACAATGAGAACACATGGACACAGAAAGGAGAGCATCACACACTGGGGTATGTTGGGGGTACTAGTGGAGAGACAGTGGGGAATAGAGAGTTGGGGAGGGATAACATGGGGAGAAATGCCAGATATAGGTGATGGGGTTGGAGGCAAACCACATTGCCATGTATGTACCTATGCAACAATCCTGCGTGTTCTTCACATGTACCCCAGAACCTAAAGTGCAATAAAATATGTATTTAAAAAAGGAAAATAATGTTTTGTGATTAATGTGTTATGTGACTTGAAAAAAATGTATATTTTTATCTCATTGGGTGAAGTGTTCTATAAATGCCAATTTAGTCAAATTGACATTTGATAGTGATGTGCAGGCCTTCATGACCTAATGATATCCTATTTGTGTTTCAATTACTGTAAGAGAAATGTCGAGTTTTTCCAATAATATTATAAATTTGTACATATCTTCTTTGGTTATTTTTGGCTTACATATTTTGAATCTCTGTTGTAGGGTACATATATATTAAGAATTAATATGTCTTCATGGTGTATGAAACTCTATCATTATTTCTGTTTTTCTATGGAAATATTTCTCATCTGAAATGTCCTTTTCCTAACATTGATAATGTCTTCTGGCTTATTTTGGTTAGTGTTTTATGATATGTTGTATTCCATTCTTATTTTAAACTATGTCTATTTTCTATTTTAACCTATTTCCTAATGAAAGGGTGACTTCTACCACTGAACATATAGTCAAATTGTGTTTTCTAATACAATTGTTGTCAATTATTGATGTATAATTTGTTATAAATTTATATAAAAGTAAATAAGTATGCACAATTTGCTCTGCAGTGTATCTCTGGTGGTGACTAGTATTTATGTGGCTTGTTTCTCCTTTTCATTCTGATATTGTTTTTCTTTCTGACTCCCTTTTTTGCCTATGTTTCTTCTTTCCTTCCACTACTATCTGTTACATATTAAATTAATTACTATTGAATTATATGATCAAAAGTACAAGCAGTTTTTATAATCTGAATGTTTGATCGGAACTGTTTTGTCTTCACTGCTTTTAAAGGTACATAAATATGTTAGTTTTACTAGTTTGCACATTTATTTGCTACTGAAAATTTAAAACATAGCATATCAGAATTTTCTTTTATTGTAATTCAAATTTTAAAAATCAGAAAATCTGACTCATTTTATGATCTTGTCAAACTATCCAATGTTTTCTTTATATTCTGTCCCCACAGGTTACTTTCCTTCATTTTTTGTTTGTTTGTTTTTGAGGAGTCTCATTCTGTCAACCAGGCTGGAGCACAGTGGTGTGATCTCGGCTCACTGCAACCTCTGTATCCTAGGTTTAAGCTATTTCCATGCCTCAGTTTCCTGAGTAACTAAGACCACAGGTGTGCAGCACCATGTCCAGCTATTTTTTTTTTTATTTTTAGTAGAGACAGGGTTTCACCATGTTGGCCAGGCTGGTCTCCAACTGCTGATCCATCTGTCCTGACCTCCCGAAGTGCTGGGATTACAGGCATGAGTCACCATGGCCAGTCTGTTGTCTTGTTTTTTGAGACTCACTCCACCACCAAGGCTGGACTGCAGTTGTGTGATCACAGCTCACTGCAGCCTCAATCTCCTGGGCTCAAATGATTCTCCAGCCTCAGCGTCCCAAGTAGCTTGGACTAAAGGAACAAGCCACTATGCCTAGATGATACTTTTTGTCATTATTTTTAGTAGAGACAAGGTCTCACTATTTGCCCAGGCTGGTTTTGAACTTCTGAGCTTAAGAAATTCTCCCATCTCAGCTCCTGAAGTGTTGCAATTAAAGGCCTGATCCACTGTACCCAGACTGCTTCAAATTCTTGATGTGAGGTCAGCCTTCTAGAGCATATAGGAATACGTGAGCCCTATTGATACTCCTTTGTGTCAAATCAGAAAGTTGAGCTAAAGTGTACTGAAGTTATTACAATACATTCAAATTGCACAGATTCCATATAAATTACCAGTATTAAGATAGAAGAAAAAGATGCTATATGAAAAAGACATCACTCATCATAGGTTATTAAAATTATGAGTATACAGTCTCTCCTATCATAGAGCTGCTTTCTCAACCTGTCAAATAAAATAACCAGCAAGAAAGAAATGTACAAGAATAAGGTTTATGGTTAAATTGACTTGCTGTAATTCCCTATTCTAGAATTCTCAGAAGAATCCCATTGTGATAAAGACAGAAATTTCAGCCACATTTAAATGGTTCACTTCTTCATTCTTAACACCCTTAATCTTAGTGTGTGTGTTAGTTTTCTCTCAAACCATGAAAATTTCTTGAGTAATAGATATCCCAGTTTTACCATTCTTTCTTTCCCTACAGAAAACAATATCAGATAACTCCTGTCCTCCTGTAAAGCAAGCAACCTCTGGCATTCTGGAATATCTTTTCTCTTTCTCTCTTGTTGTTTGGGTAAACTTTCTGATAGAGGGTAAGGGCTATGGTAGGAGGGTTGAGAGTCCAGTTGAGAAGGTTCTTTAATAATGTTTCAAAGCAGATGTTACGAGAGGCCTGAACTGTCCTGGGAATTTTCTTCAGTGAGCATTTGTGAAGACTCTGGGATCAAGGTTGGGTTAAACATTTGTGATGGTTCCATCAGCGGTCTAGTCACAACTCTAAGCTTCTCCTGAATCTTTGGATCTCATTGGAAAGTAATCCTGAACTCTCAGATTGCTACAAGGTAGCCTGGAAGAACTTGGTAGTGTAGAAAGAGGCTGAAAACCCAAATAACAAGCTATTTTCACTCTAAAGATCTTATGCATGCAGTTTTTTAAAGCTCACATGAAAACCCAGATGTTAGGCAATATTCTCAATGTTTTCCCTGCCTTAGTGTCCTCAATTGTGACATGGGGATAATAAAACCAAGCTATATCACAGAGTTAGCTAATACTTGTAGATAAATAGATGGTGCCTGGCCCATATGAGTGCTTTACAAATGTTTGTTTTATTACTATTCGTGAATAATGTTATACAATACGTACAATTAGAGAAAGCAAACCTTTAAAAATGCAGCTTAATATTTTGAGATCATTGCTTCTGTTTTGAATTCAAAGGACACATCATTTCTTAGATTTTGTTACAGCTACTGTACTGATTCAGTAATAGAAACTCTGATTCAGTCGACAATTCAAAGACAAATCACTTAATGTGTTTAAGTATCAAATTTGCGATATATCATACAACATTAAAACACATGTATATGAGTTATTTAAGACATTTCTGTAATATATATCTGTAAAACACTGAAACATCTATATTTTTAAAACAGAATTGTTGATATGTCCCCAGTAGACAACACAAAGTCTACAATAGATAATACAAAATAACAGTCACATTTCTTTGTTATATGAAAGATTAGGATCACATTTATTTCATTTGAGTATATATTATAATTGTGCTTAATATATTTATTGATATTAATCATATTAAATACCAGTGGGTCTCACTGACAGACAAAACACCTTAATTATCAATAATGGAAGACCTGAAAAATCTTGTGATATTTGAACTGAAAAGTGATTAAAAACTGAGAACCAGAAAATATATGCTAGCCTTTCAAGTTCATATAACTTTATCAATACTGAACTCTCAAATCTCCATATTTCCAGATAATTATAATTTTCTTAATTATAGCTACTTGCTTTTATGATGAATTTAGCCAACCAATTGTTTTCTCATATTTTGTTCAGGTATATATAATTAATAATTTTTAATCTCTAACCCCTTTAATAAAACTATTTAAATTTGGGATACATTTATATAAATTCAAAAATCAAGAGAACTGAAATTTTTTTCTAAAAAGTGAAACAAAAAAACAGAAGGAAGCTAGACATGTGACCAGAGTTATAAATAGGCAGGTATTAAATATATTATCTTATTATACTGAGTCCATTGCAGTACACACTGTGGCTGTAGGCAACACAAGTGCTGCAGCAACACGATAACTAGCTAGCCTGGTCTCAAATTGAGCATAGTCTTGGCAGGAGAAAACCAAAATGTAAATAAATATATGTTATTTTCTCTGATACATACAGTAAACGTGTGACCTGGGTTTAGATTGAGCAAGATGATGGGAGCAAATGGTTTACTTTACCAGAGACCAGGGAATATGTGTGTGTGTATATACACACACACACACACACATATATACACATATATATGTATGTATATATATACATATATATGTATTTATGTATATACATATATATGTATGTATGTATATACATATATATGTACATATATATGTATAAACAGAATGTTTATATATATGTAAATATGTATACACACACATATATATGTACACACACACATATATATACATATATATGTTTTTGCATGATTGAAGAGACCATTTCACTTTCAATGTCATTATTGTTAGAATTAAAGCAAAGTCTCATAAAAAACATTCGTATTAGGCATATGCTAGAGAAAAGAGTTTTACAGAAATATCTGGAAAATTTCGTGTTTATTAAATATCCACAAGCCACACAACGTTTCCCGATTGCCCCTGTAGTTAGTCAAGAGTCACATAAACAGTCTGGCTACAGCAGATGGAGAGGATTGATGTTCCAGTGTGGCTCTTTAACTCTCTGTTCTTTCTGTAACCCCAGAGGCCACTGATTGAACTTGCAGCACAAAATCTGAAGAAAACCTAAATGTTTTCATTTTATGTTTATAAGAACTACCTTGTAGATCCTCAAAAGTTTCATTGGATTTTAGGTAATTAAGGAACTAAGTTTTGCTGTGCTAAGCTATTGAGCTTTGAAACGTCATCTAATCTGATGAATGCAAAGATTGTAGAGTCAGATTCTTTTTTTCTAAAGTGTGCTTGCATTACTGACAGCATAATGCAATTCATTTTAGCATATTTATGAATGATTAGAAATTCTTTCTCCCTTAGTGCATAATAACAAAAGGCTTTGTGAGACAGTACAAGGCTGATGTGACTATCAAAGGAACATTACTTCAGCCTTTAAAAGTTAAGTACTATAAAGAATATAAAATGCAGTCCATTGCTTATGTTTTGCTCCTTCTATCCCACCGAACAAATGATGACATGACTCTTGGCTACAATCTTATATACTTGCTGGAGACTATTTTCAGCATTCCAAAGCTATCACTGCAAAACAGTTTGAAGAAATTTCTCGTTTGTTATTTATTTGAATTAACCAAATAAATATCCTATATCATCAATCCTAAAAACACCTTTTTCACCTTTTAACATATATAGTTAACAAAAGGTGACACCAAAGAAAGGTTGCAATACGTGGAGATAATTTAAAGTTTCATAGTAACCAATTAAGAAAGCTCAATCATGATTCTAGCTTCTCCAACATCATTTATGTGGTGGCTGCATTTTTCCAAAAAATTCCCAGTGTGTTCCTGTAGGCCATTTTCCTATTTGATTTATTCACAGATTTGAAAACATAGTCTACCTTGTATTTTATGTACCTATGTATCTATGATTTAAAGTATTTTATAATTTATATAGTAGATACATAGATACCTATTAAACATTTTATTTCAAACATTATATTCGCAAAACCATTGTTTCTGAAATAAAATAGAGCAAAAAGTGAACACTATTACTGTTATATAAAATTGAAATAAAGAGAAGTTGAAAATAAATTACACTAAAGTAAAGAAAGAAGAAAACCTTTTTCTTTTTTTGCTCTAATATCAAGGCTAAACATGTCAAACTAAACTAATGGTTTTTATATCAGTTCATTAGAAGCTATATTCTGAACAAATCTGCTCTGCTTTTACTGTGTGAACAATTTTAGATAGCAAGGATGTTTATTGAAAATAAACACATTGATCTTATTTCTACATTAAATTGCCTCATTTCAGATGTAGTTTCATCATGTAACTCTTTGAATATCATAAAAGTATGCTAACCAAATCCATGGATTATTATATTTTTCAAAGACAATTGTATATATCCCAGGATAGATGAAACAACACTTTAATCTCAATTTACTATCATCACAACCAAAATGATAATTGCAGTAAAGCTTATAAAACTTACTTTAATTTCCCCATTGATCTCCTTTTTACATAAAGAAAAATAAATGTAACAGTTATTATCTTATCGCCCGTACATCATCCAGCTGCTGAGAAAGATATTATAGCATAAGGAAGAAAGAGTGTACTCAACTCCAGGCTATCTGGCTTCTGATGCTAGCTCTATCCTTGTACTAGGTGTGGATGTTGACCAAAAAGCACATTCATTTTACAAATCAGAAAGTTGTTTCAGAAGCTAGTAGCATTTTCAAATTATATGTAAGTCTTGTATATAAAATGGCTTACACCTACATGCTAGTCAAACGTTAATGAAATTCTGTGTCAAGAACTACAAATGAGAAAGGATAGAAATGAATGTGTTAGGACTGTGAAAACATATGGCAGCTAGTGTGTAAACCCACCCTAAACTACATCAGGAAATAACTTATAGGAATGACCTTTATTCATCATGTACAGAAGGTTACAGAAAATTTAGAAAGCTAATTTAACATAATCCTAAAAAAAGTATACCAAAATTCCTTCTTGCTCTTCTCACATGTTAGGTCTTAAGATCCAGAGATTCTCTCAGCTTTTCTTTGTACAGCTAGTAGTAAAATGTATATTTGTGAGAAATAGAATGAGAAATCCAGCTTCCTCTCTCAGGATATAGTCATTAAATTGAATGATTTTGTCTGAAACACCTAAGTCACCTTTCATTTTCTTTTCTTTATCTTTTATTTTAAGTTCAGGAGTACAAGTGCAGGTTCTTACATAGGTGAACTTGTGTCATGGAGGTTAGTTGTACAGATTATTTCATCACCCAGGTATTAAGCCTAATACCCACTAATTATTTTTCCTGATCCTCTCCAGCCTCGCACCCTCCATCTCTGATAGGCCCAAGTGTGTGCTGTTCCCCTCTATGTGTCCTTGTGTTCTCATCATTTAGCTCCCACTTATAAGTGAGAACAGGTGGTATTGGGTTTTCTGTTTCAGTGTCAGTTTGCTAAGGATAATGGCCTCCAGCTCTATCCATGTCCCTGCAGAGGACACAATCTCATCTTTTTTTATGGCTGCATAGTATTCCGCAGTGTGTATGTACCACATTTCCTTTATTCATTTTCTAATATTCCCATACAACTTTTGTAGGTGACAATAAAAGACACAATAACTCCACTCCTTATGTGATATGCCACTTGATTTCTGGGACCTTTCATGATTGGATGTTTGGGTGCCTTTCCACTTCATCTTTTGTCATGCAACCTCAAACTGAACCTCATATTCAAGTATAACTGACTAGGACCATAGTTATACTTGACTGTGAATTTCCTAAATACAACTTAATGAAATTTCAGCTGGGTTTATGGAAGTGTACTTCCCTCTACCTGGAAAGCTCTCTTCTTGCTTATTACCTGGATAAATGCCACTGTATTTCTCATATCAGGTGGCAAGTCTCTTCCTTCAGGAAGCTTTTCCTGACCTCCTGTATGTGCTCCCATTGCACATCGTGTTATACCTGCCCTCCCATAGCACATATCATAGTCTAGTGAAATTGCCTGTTGGCTTCTCATTTTTACCCCTCAAAAACCATCTTTCACCCTGTCTACATTGTGCGTCATGACCATAGCGCAGATAGTTTTTGGGCAAAGTGAGACCTGTATAAATATTATTGAGTGAATGTGCGAATGAATGTTCTTCATGTGCCGGAAGTTGTCATTGATCTGCAATGACCCTCATCAGACTGATACAGTGCTTTGACAAGATTGATCTAGGTTCCAAGAGGCCAGATCTTTTTCATGTATCTGCACATTCTAATCAGTAATGCAGACTTATGAAAGTGCAGGCAAACTGTAATAGCGTGATGAATGACGTGAACTGTGCTGTGATAGATAATAATTAAGCAGAGGCATTCAGAGGAAGACTCTCTAGGGAGGTGGAATTTAATCAGAAAAATAAAAATGAAAAGTAAATATCATGAGAAGAGTCAATAGGAGTGGTTAGGGCAAATATAAAGGCTCCAAAATAACAAAGAGAATCATGTCACACAAATGCCACATTCTCCAGGCTCAACTCTTGAATGTTGCTTTAAATTGCTTTAAAAAAATAAAAATACATAAAGCAAAAGCACATTAACTATTAATTCCAACACAGAGATAAGATAAATATTACCTTATTGCAGAATGGAGACATGTATTTCAGAATATAATGTTTCATTTTAAAAAGTGTCACTTGGCTATTTTAATAATAATTAAAATAATTTCCAAGGTTAAGTCTTCACTTTTCACAAGGAATTTTCACAAGCAAAAACTCAATATACACTGTCCTGCAATTGTGATACAAACTGTTAGAGATAAGAAAAATATATATGTTCCTGTTAAGCAAGACCACACTTTCTGAATTCAAAGTTTTTGGACAAGTCTTTCTTATACTGTCATGAAAATGCAATTGATAGATTCACTCTTACAAACATGCATGTATTATATTAAAATTGCAGAGAATGATGAACATGAAAAAGTTTAAAGGTGATAGTTGTAGATTTTCATCATGGTAATTGTTAGCATACTAACAACATGATAGGAGAAGTCTTATCAGAAGTTTCTAAAGATTAAAAAATCCAAGCCAGTTTTAAAATTAATCTACTTATGGTGAAAATTGGTAATAAATACAGTTTTTCACAATAATGATAGGAAAAGGTATTATTTGATGGCATGTACTTAGTTCAAAATTAATGACAGGGAATGGTTTTGATGTGGGCCAAGGAAACAATAAATGAATAGGAGAAAGAATGATGTCTACAGCCAAGGATTTCAGAAGAATTTCTGATAAAACAAGAAGCCATAGGGATCTCCAGTAGAGATATTGGAGAACATTTATTACTCAAGCAGTTACTATGAATGTGCTGAGCATATTTCAATAGGGAAACAAATATGTTGAAGGATAATGTATTTTATTAAATTTATTTTCCATATGCATCTTATAAAGGCCCTTATACCCTTCAAAACAAGGGCAGGCATATAATTTGTTATAAAATTTGACATCTATACTTAAAATAAAATAAGAATAAATACCAAGTTCCTGATATTTTCTTGTCACTTGCTCTTTATACATCTCAGTATTAAATTGGCTTCTATTTTCTTGATGTTTTATATTCTTACCCAGCGCCAAGACTCAGATTATTGTAAACTTTGCTGAAATTGGCTGCAAAGGCCAAATTTATTAACACTATAGAGACTGACAGTATGACTGAAAGCCTAATAGTTATAATTATTACTTAAGTTTTATTTTCTACTGAAAGTATGAGCACACTAGATAGTTTTATAGTTCCTGTTTCCCTGGGAAACCAGGCTAAATGCAATGATAAGACTGTTATTTTTGTGTAGTCCATTAAACTGTAGTCTTTTCATTTTATGTTTTAGCACATGATTGGTGTCCTCATTGACAGGGTATAATGCTATGCTTCATTATCTGCATTAAATTTTTACAAATACATATTTTGTTTACAAAAGAAGATAACTAAAGAGTTTTTTTTTTTTTTTTAAGAGAGCTGAAAGGATTATTTTCAGGGCTTTTTTATAATGTTTCAAAGGGAATAACATTAAAATGGTACTGTACCTACCCTGCTGATCTTTAGAAATATATTTTAAAATAAAACTTTTCATATACATTATGTATTATTTGTGGTTATAAATACACTTCTTTCCCAAATGTGTATATACACATTTGGGAGAGAATTGTATGTATTTTGACATGGGCCGAGGAAACTGTATATATATACATACACACACACACACACACACACACACACACACACACACACACAGAGTTATATATATGTATTATATTCATAGATGTGTATGAATTATCAACTTATGATACCATAGTAGGATTAGATTGTATTTCAAAAATTATTTGAAAAAAGAGATTAAAAAAGCTAAAGAACAAAATATGTATTTTAAGAAAAAAAGAAACCTCACACATTAAAAATACACACACACATACACATGTATAATCTAATTTAATTTGTTGTACTGCATACAGTGTCCTAGACTCCAAGAACACCTTCACTAAAAGTTAAAAGTAATGATGTTAAAAAGTTATATGCTTCCTCCGGCCGGATGTCGTGGCGCTTGCGAAGGCGAGGCCAAGAGTTCAAGGCCAAGCAACCTCAGCAACCTTACAAGCTCTCATTGATTGGCAAAAAAAAAAAAAAAAAAAAAAAGTTATATGCTTCATATTCAAATAGATATCACCATAAATACTTGAATTTCATTGAGTTGATTACATATAATGGCAATGTGAACTTCCTTCTAAGAGTATTAACTTATTAGGAAAAGCAATGATCAATACAATAAATAAAACACTACATTTCAAGACTGAATAGTATTCCATTGTATGATTATGTCACAATTCTGGTATTCACCCACTGATAGACATTTGGGTTGTTTCCATATTTTAGTTATTGTGAATAAATCTGCCATTAACATGGAGTGAAGCTATTTCTTCAAGATCCTGATCTCACTTATTTTAGATATTTACAGGTGAGATTGATGGCTCATATGGTAGTTCTATTTTCAATTCTTGGGAGAACTTTCATATTGTTTTCCATAGCTTTTGCATCATCTTACATTCCTACCAATAGTGTGCAAGT
Source organism: Saguinus oedipus (assembly GCA_031835075.1). Classification (NCBI taxonomy): domain Eukaryota; kingdom Metazoa; phylum Chordata; class Mammalia; order Primates; family Cebidae; genus Saguinus; species Saguinus oedipus. The sequence goes on along the minus strand of CM063169.1, from coordinate 33,327,473 downwards.
GTTACGGTTTCTTCACAGCCTCACCAACACTTGTTATCTTGTTTTTTTGAAAATGGTCCTCCTAACAGGAGTAAGGTGATATCCTGTTGTGCTTTTGATTTGCATTTCCCTAAGGATTAGTAATGTTAAGCACTTTTTTTGTATACAAGTTGGCCATTTATAAATATTCTTTGGAGAAATGTCTATTGAAGTCCTTTGCCCATTTTTAAGATTGGGTTATTAGTATTTTTAGTTTCTATTTTTATTTTTTGCTATTGAATTGTAGGAGATCCTTACATATTTTAGATACCCCTTATTAAATATATGATTTGCAAATACTTTCACTCATTATGTGGGTTGCCATCTCATCTTGTCGAATGTTTCTTTGTTGTGCAGAAGCCTTCAGCTTTATATGGTCTGACATCTATTTTTGTTTATGCTACCTGTGCTTTCGGTGTCATATTGATTATGTTATTGCCAAAATCAGTCTCTGGAGGCTTTTCCTCTAACAGTCTTAATTTGAAGTATTATTTTAAGTCTTGAATCCATTTTGAGCTAAGATTTTTGTATGGCATAATACAGAGTCCAATTTCATTATTTTGAATGTAGACATCCAGTATCCCAATATTTAAATAAAGACTGACCTTTCCCAAAAGTGTACTATTGACAGTCTTGTCAAGGATCAGTTGATGGTATATGTGCGAGTTTATTTCTAGGCTATTTTTTTTCACTGTTATATGTGTTTAGGTTTATGCCAGTACCATAGTGTTTCAATTCCTGTAGCCTTGTAATATATTTTGAATAAGGAACTATAATTTCTCCAACTATGCTCTTCTTTATCAAGATTGTTCTGGCTATTTTGATTTTTTTTGTGGTCCCATGTAAATCTTAAAATTGTTTTTTATCTTTCTGTAAAAAAATGTCATTTGAGATGTCGATGGGAATAGCATTGAATCTATAGATAATTTTAGGTAGTGTGTACATCTTATCAATATTAGGTCTTCCAATCTATAAATACAAGATATCTTTCCATTAATTTGTGTCTTTAATTTCTTTCATTCATTTTTTTTTTAAGTTTTCAGTGAAGAAGTCCTTCACTTCCTTGGTGAAGTTTGTTCCTAAGTACTTAAATCCTTTTTAATTGAAGATAAAATTGTTTTATTTGTTTTCTTTTTTTGATACTTTATTGTTAGTGTACACAAACCGATCTGATTTTTGTATGTTGATTTTTAAAATTGAATTTAGTTTTTAATTGAAATGTAATAATTACATTTTCATACATGTGTCTAATGTGCAATGATCAAATCAGAGTAATTAGCATATCCATCATCTCAAATGTTTATATTTGAATGTTGGGGACATTCAAAACCCTCTTCTAGCTATTTGAAAATATATCATAAATTATTGTCAATTGTAGTCACCTAACAGTGCTACAGAACACTAAAGCTATTCTTCCTATCCATTAACCAATCTCTCCCTATTACCCAAGTCTCCTTACTCTTCCCAAACTCTAACTAATCACAATTCTACTCTCTACTTCTATGACCTAATTTTTTTTGGCTTTCACATATGGGTGAGACATTCTGCTTTTTATGTTTCTGTGCTTGATTCTTTTTTAGTTAACATAATGTCCTCCAGGTCAATCTATGTTTCTGTGAATGACAGAATTTCATTATTTTTATGGCTGGATAGTATGCCATTGTATATATATGCCAAATTTTAAAAATACATTCATCTGGTGATGAATATTTATGTTAATATCCTAGTTATTGTGAATAGTGCTGCAATAATTATGTAAGTGCAGGTATCTCTTTGATATACTTTCTTTACTTGGAATAAATACCCAGTAGTGAAATTGCTGAATCATCTCATAGTTATATTTTAGGTTCTTTGATAACCTTCCAAACTGTTTTCCATAGTGGCAGTACCAATTTAAGCTTCCTACTGACCATAAATAAGAATTCCCTTTTCCCTGCATACTCGCCAGCCCTTGTTTTGGTTTCATTTTGTTTCATTTTGATTTTTATAAAAGCCATTCTAACTGTAGCAAAATGATGACTGACTTGCTTTTGATTTGCATTTCTCTGATGATTAGTGGTGCTGAGCATTTTTTCATATATTTTGCCATTTTGTGCCTTCTTTTGAGAAAGGTCTGTTTAGAGCCTTTGCCCATTTTTTAATCACATATTTTTTTCTGTTGAGTTCCTTGTCTAGTCAGGATATTAAAATCCCTTGGTCAATAAATAGTTTGCAAATATTTCCTCCCATTCTGTAGCTTGTCTCTTCACTTTTTTTATCATTTCCTTTGGTGTGTAGAAGCTTTCTAGCTTGATGTGATCCCACTTGTCCATTTTTGCTTTGGTTGCCTATGCTTTCTTTTGCAATCTTACTCGAGGAATCTTTCCACAGACAAAGTGTCTTGTAGAGTTTCCCCAACGTTTCCTTCTAGTAGTATCATAGTCTTTCAATAAAGTTTAATGAATAAATAGGAGATTAAGATATTTCATTAATATATAGCTATTTCAAGTCAATTTAAAAAAATGCCAAATCTCTATTTTATATAGAAGAAACCTTGCAGTTACATTAGCACTAGCATAAAAGATTCTAAACTAGAGCATTTATTTTATCACAACTAGTTATAATCAGTCATAACTGGTAAAGAACCATGAACTTTGGTGACTTCAGTGTACCAAACTCTTTCTGGACCTACCTGTAGACACAATCTTGACCAATAAACAATGGTACTTGTTTTGACCAGTTGGGTACAGGTCTATGAACTTACTCTGATGTAGCTATTTTCTTTTTATTCTTAATGAGTCATTTCTTTTCTTTTTAGCATATACAAGGTCTTTAACTTTTTTCCTAGCAATCTACTCAGTGAATTTCTTCACTGTTGCATGTTCCCTTGTCTGACAAGATTAAAGCATTTTTATCTTTGTATTACATTTTAAATGAGCAAAAACCAGAATATATGTTTCAAGAAAATGTTAATCAATGACATACAAATTTAGCTAAACTATGCAGTTGCTAATAGTGAAGTAAATAAAAATTAAATAAGAATAATATTTTATTCCTTAATTCAAGTATCTATTTGACTGTTATATGCAGGATGAGAGTATATGTAACTGAATAAATAATATAAAGTAACTGTCTTTTAGTCTTCATTTATATTTTTAAACACCCCCCAAAAAAAAAATCAATAAAAATCTAAAATTTGGTAAAATAGGTGCTGTCATATACAACTTCATATATAAATTGATGCAACAATTTTGCAAAGTAGTTTGGTAAGATACAACAATAGCTTTTGACATGTGTGCATTTAAAGATTTCACCTCTTGAGTCTCCAACTTGAGAAAATTTGTATTAAAATTATTTGCAAAATTTTTGTATGCTTACTTATAATGAGGAATTAGAAATAATCAAAAGATTACAGTGAAGGAATTACAAAGTAGATTATGCCAAATCTGTGTAAATTATATTCTGAAATACCAAAAAATACATACCACTTATGCAATATCTACCAAAATATAATAAATGACTCATAATAGATGATAATTATGAGAAAACAAAATTTAAAATTGTATGATAATATAACCATATAAAATATGCTGAGAAAAATGTAAATGGTAATGAATAACAATTTTTAAAAATATTTGTCATTAGGTGATCCTTTTCTTTATATTTTTCTATACCACCCACATTTTCCACAATAAGAAATATTTTCCTTTTTAATTTTTTTTCCAACTTTGCTTTGTTGTTTTTATGTCATTTGTTTTGACACCAAAATGTTAGGTTATCAGGAATTAGAAAGACATGAAGTAATTTATTTTACTTTTTATTCTTTTTAGAAATTATGTGAAGTAACAAGTTCACATTGGATTTTTAAAATATATGTATCTATTTCAAATACATACACACACAACTAAGTGAGATTAATTTACCTTTACTAATAAAAAACTATAATGTAGTGGCTTAAAACGAGAAGCAATTCTGTTTCTCATGGTTCAATGAATGAATGCAGTATTCAAAAACATGAAGTCGGAGTCCAGTACTCGAGTTTCGTATCACTGAACATCCTGTTGAAGGCCACCAGTCAAAGACCAGCAAGAACACACTTAAATTAAGATTATTAGCTTGCTTCAGCTAAGGAGAAAGTTCTTCATAAGAAACATGTAATTTCTTGGATTCAGTTCAGTAAGTAATTATCTCAGGAAGCTTTCATCAGGAGTCAGAATAAATGAAATTAGTCTGCGCATGTCTTTACTCAGAAGAAAGAATTGTTACCATCTTGCATTAGCTTTGTGGTCTTTTTATGTAATAATTATATTTAAACAGTTTTAAAGTGCAGAAACTTATGGTGATGGCTTTGAAAAATTAAGGATAATACAGGAAAAACTAGTTACATTGCCTCAATGAGTGAATTTATTTTTATTTTTATTTTTTATTTTTGGAGTGTTGTTTTTATGATACCAGAGCAATGAGCTCCTGGGTAATAAGAGAGTGCCCTTTATGAAAACCTTAACTTACTGATTAGCAAGATAAACTCTACTGTTCAAAAAGAACTTGAGGTAAAATATAAAGAAAAAGAAAAAAACAGTTGAGATGAAACAGGTTCATAAAATACAATGTCATATAAAACATAGTTTTAATATAGAAAAATAAAAATGATGGAGATACAGAATGGCTCTCACAAGGAAGTATAGGAATTAGTTAAGAATACTTTGGGAATATACACCAACAAGACTGCAATATAAACATGGAAAGTACTTGCAATATTCAAATGAGTTTATATAATGTATACAATATACATACAAATGTAAACTTTATTTGAAATGCAGAGGATGGATTTAATAGCTGTAACACATTAGATAAATGGCCATTTAAAATCAATCATCTTTAAAATCAGCTGGATAAGTCTAAAAATTTTTCACATTCTGAAAATCTATGATTGATTAATTTTATTTTAATTTAGAATTATTTAAAAACAAATGTAATGTAGTAATGCTATTTGCCAAAAGTGTAAATACTCTACAGAAGTCTACATGTTACTAACACGAGCATTCTTGGTAAACCAGCTAATGAGAGGTGATATTATTTTCCTTACATTATTAAAAAATTGTGCCAAGAAAATAAATCCATATAACAAAAATATTCAATCAAATGGCTCTATTTTTATAAAATCACATTGAAACATTGGATTTACTTCCTGATTTCTTTTAGAAGATAAATGCTACACGAGTGAAAGAAGACAATACTTCCCCCTGCTCTGGGGATGACCAGTGAAAGGAATTTTTTGGAAATGTGTAAATTTTCGAGGTTACTACAATGACTGCAAGAGGAACTAGAATTTCAACCTCAGAGGTCAAGAAAGCAAACTGTTTTCTGTGACCCAGAAAATTTCTTCACAGCAAAGATGAATCACACAACCAAAATGCCAATAGCGGCTTTGATCATAACAAGTTAAATCAGTAAACAGAACTGCTAACTTTGTACTCAATTTGGATCACTGATAACATCGTCATTAATCAAGTGAAATGTGTCTTATATTTTTAAAGTCAAAAATAACCACAAAATAAGATACAATACCTTAGAGTTCAGAAAACCCAAATAATTCTATATTATAATACAGAAAGAATATATTATAAAAATGTACTATAGTTCTCTGTTATTATAATACAGAATTATCACGGGAAAGAAGAACATTTTGTCTTTGTTTACCTAACTCCATACTTAAACACACACACACATTATCAATGAGATCCATGTTTTAAAGCTTTTTTGATTGTGGTAAAATTCAGGTATCAGAAAATTTACTAAAGTGCACAATTCAACGGTAGTTAGTGACGAACCTTATCCCTGGCTAAATACCTACTTGTGATTTTTTTTAGGCCCAAATACAGGCAAGTAAAAGATTTACCTGGCAGGGCTCAAGGAGAAAGGCTGCCCTCTCCACACCAGACTTGGTGCGTGCACAGTGCACTGCTCTCTCTGAAGAAAGCTGTACTCGAGGACTCAGGCTCCCCAGCCAGCCATGTACTCAGACATATCTGCAATTCTAGCCCAGATGCCACCATTCAGAGGCTTGTTTATGGTCTCTATGGGGCAAAAGCCTTCCTCAGATGTCTCTACTAAGATCCCACTATAGGGTGAGGCAGATTTGAAGACAGTGTTCCTCACTCTTAGTACTCAGCTCTTTATCTTTCTCAGCCCTTCCCCCATCTCTAGTCCATAAAGCTGCAGGGGCCTTTTGTGTAAATTCCCTTGGTAGTGAAATGACCCCCAAGGCCTGTGCTGATCCACCTAACCCTTTCATGACACCATTACAGGGGGAAGAATGGAATAGTGTGGGAGCTAGCATTTTCCCTGGGTTGGCCTTTCTTGCAATATTTTAGGAAATTATTAACAGGCCTGGCTGTTACTTTTGTTTTGACTTGTCTAAATGGACAACTTGGACACATGACATGTCAGGTCTCTCAGGTACCGACCACAGGTTCTTAGGACCTCAATGTATTAGAAATAAATGCGAGGCAAAAAGAGTTTTTTCCAACAAGGCTTTATTGAAGTTGATGCATGAGCATAATGGAGGCAGCACAAGGGAGAGAGAATTCTCTGGCTGGCTCCCCAAAGAGAGTCCGGAGAGCAATTTTAAAGAGGTTAAAGCAAGAAAGGAGAAACGTTTAAGCATATCGAGGCAGAAAGTGACTGGTACCTGTTTGGTTTGATGACATGCATTGCATGTCTCATTAGCATGTGAAATTTCCACCCCTGGGTGTGATCATTGGTATTATGATGAAGCTAAGGTAAAGGTTGATCATTCTTGTCTCGTGCATACACAGAAGATAGGGTTAACTCCCTTAAGTAAGATTTATGGTGAAAGTTTTATTTTAGCTTCTTCAAGGTCTAACAATCAGTGGGTATGTCACCTTAGGCAAGGTTTAGGGTGTGAGCTGAGGATGGTCTGTCTAGAGACCCTGCTGAGCATGGGGTGCTGCTCCCCACCACTTGTAGTAGATGCCCTAAGTGGGGTGTGAGGTGGTGGGGGTGAGTCTTGTCTCTACTCCGTGTCATCCCCAGCTGAGCTCCTCACATTGGTACATTCACAATATTGTGCAACCATCACATTGTCTAGTTCCAGAACATTTTCATCACCCAAAAGAAAGATGATAATGGAATAAATATTTCTCAGCAGGTGCACAAGTGAGAGGGGTGGTCATCAGAAACTTCTAACATTATATAACGCACATGTATTTTCAATTAAGTGGACTGAATTCTTATTTTTAAGAAGTTTTCATTAAGGGACACTTAAATATTGAGAGCTATGAATGGAAATGAAATAAAATCTTGGACTATAGCTGTGTTAAGCATTTAAAGAAGTATTTATCATTTAATTGTCATTTATCTATTCAAATCCAAAGGACATATTAAGAAGTGCTGATTTCAAAGAAATTTCAAAGAAATATAAAGAAGCAGACTTTGAGAAGTTTTAAAAGCTTCTAATATTTAAAATAATCTTTTAATGATGGAAAATAAACTTTTTCAATTAGAATTGTATGAAATTTTCTAAGCTTGATGGAAAGTTGAATTCACTGATACCAATTTTCATTGCTATAGGTAACTATTGCTGAGTTAATTTGCTTATCAAAACAGAGAATTCCAGAGGTAAAAATTGAAAACAATATCACTAAGATCAAAACTATTTTGACATATACTAAAATATTTCCATTTTAATATTTTCTATCTGAATTCATTTTTTGTAACTCATTAGTCTGTGTCTTGACAGTAAACATAAATAGCAAGTATGTCAAAGAGAGAATTTAATACATAAGTGAGTTACACAGATGATATTGAAAATCTAAAATAGCAAGATAAGGGTGATGAAATAATTCAAAGATTAATAACTGCAAGAAGCAGCTACCATTTGTATAGCTGGGGAAATAATAAAGGAAGAGATAGTGTTACTAGAACAAAAGGGCTCAGATTTTGTTGATTTGTATTGTTCCAGCCTGCAGAATATGTGTGGGAATCAATTCTAAGGATGTGTTTTGAAAGAGTAAAGACTGTACCATTGGACAAGGCCAAATGTGTTGATATAGCTGCACTTTTCAGAGACTCTGCATTTAATATGTTAAATCTGCTCTAATAATTTGTTAGCTTTGCTGACTGAAATCTGGGCTTAGTAATTGCCAACATTCAGTGAGGCTGAAATACCAGAAATTCTCTAACATAATGTAAAGGGAAAAAATCCAAAAGCTTAGGAAAATAAGAATTTGGAATGGATGTATCATATGCCATCTGCTCCCCCATTATATAGTATAAGAGGCCTGAGAGGATATCCCTTTCCCCAAGGCAGTGAGCATGCATGACCAGAATGGAGAGAGACACATTGTTAAAATGCACTGTGGCACAGTCCTCCATAGTCTGGGGAAGATGGTGAAAATGCATTCACTCAGATGGGCTTTCTTTTACTGTGATGATGAAGGTTTCTGGAAGGGTGCAAGTTCAAGGTAATAATTACATGTTAAAGCAGAAAGAAGGGAAACCCCTCCTATAGTGAACAGCAGAAACAAAGACATAACAGGAGTTCTGTGACTCCCATGGATCTTTGACAGATGCTAACAACAGAATCCTAAGTTTGAGTAGATCGGCAGTCAATTAAAATATTACTTGATCTGTGTGACACAAACTCTGGATTTGGTGGACAGAAATGTTATTTATTGAAGCAGATGTCAGAGTCCCTTCAAAAATATAAATTATAGATCTTCCTCCAGTCTTTCTCTAAAAGGACTTTCCACCTTTTCTATGTTTACTGTGCATCAAGGAAAGAGAAAATTTGGTAGATTTCCAGACATTGATTCCAATTTTGTGGCAAGCCAGTTCTCACTAATGCAGGCTTCCATAACGACTGTTTCAGTACTGAGTGGTTAAGTGAGATATTCAAGAGTGAATGAGCCAGTGTTCTTATACAAAGGCTGGAATGTAACAAAAGCCCACCAAATTTTGCCTAGGCCTTTCCCGGGCCTTAAAGCACGACAAAATAACAAAGGAATTCTTAACAGGACCCATTTAGGATTAAACAAGTTTTATTAAGGATCCAAAGAAAATCTCCAGGCATCCACAAACGGCTATCGGCCTCTGAAGGAACTCGGCAAACCTCCGTGATTTAGCAGGAGACAAGATAAGGGTAATCACCTCGGCACCTGGACCCATTTAGATTAAGTAAATTTACTGAGGCTCCAGAGGAACGTCTTCAGGACTCAGATCTTAGTTATAGATTAAAAGAAGTTAATCACTTATGTCTTTAGGTGAAGGCATGCTTAAACGTAGACATATAGCTTAGAACATAGATAAGCTCTGGAAGACTTTGTAATTTTGAGTTGGTCTGGTGATATTTTCCAGGTCTTTTCCGTGTAGCCAATCAATTACAGAAATGAAAACTCTCTTCCTCCCCAGTTCATTGGTATCTCGTTAACGGGCAGTGAGAAATAGCAGCCTGACCCTCAGTTTGGTAGGGGAACAATTTGACACTAGCATCAGTAACCAAAAATGGCGTTAAGGACCATTGTACAAACTGAGAGTTATGAAAGTCAATTCAAATAGGTAGTCTTAATTCAAGTTCTTCTCGAATCAAGTTTATCTACATAAATATCTTATAGTTGTGGACTTAGTTTCTAATAATATAATTGTTGTAACCAAGAGAGTTAGAAGGAATGTGCCACCCTGTGAGTTCTAAATTAACAGTCCTTTATTAATTAGCCAGTGACTGAGAGATGGCTAACACTAAAAATTATCTCGGCCGGGAGGAAGGGGCCTGATTATCTTTTATACCTTGATTTAGGTAGAGGAGGGGAGTACCAAGCTGAAGCGGAATTTTACAGAAGCAGAAAAGCAGGTTAGAGGAAGGGGCTATGGGCACAGGTGGTTTCCATACAATTACCAAGAAGTGGGGTGATCAGGCTCCTTCTACACAATGATCAAAGGGAAACACAATAGCAGGGCGGAGGTATGCCAATCAGGATGCTGTTACAATGGTTACAAGTGTTAAGAACAGTAGCTTCAATGCTTCTAAGTGCAGCATACCCAGTTATGCACTCAAAGGGGCTGTGGTAAGGAGGGGGAAGCCAAGTTGGAGTTTACAGCTAAAATGGAGTCAGTTATGCTGGCCCAAAGTAGGTTATTACATAATTATATTCAGAAACTGACTGAATACCCACATTCAGTTCTCTAGCTGGCAAGGCGAATTATGGTGAGAATAACCACATGGAAGTCCATGAAAATGTTTCTCCCTATTAGTTTAGTAATCCAAAAGCAATACTACTTCCTGGTGGGTAAGGCAGAGATTAGCGTCACTATAAAAGACTTCAAAGATACAGAGCTAGTAGTTCCTATCACAATGTTAGGTAAATAACTCCTTTGTCCATGCTATAAGTGAAAAGATCTTGAGAAATTATTGCAAATTAACATAAACTTAATTGGAGAAGACAAAGTGCAGCTGCTTTTCCAGCTGTGGTAAATTAAAGAAACAAGTCCTTATATTCTCTGGCACATGACATTCAGTTATTGATGTAGCAGATGATTTTTTCTATACCAGGAGTGCCATGGGATGAAGTGTGTTCCGCTGAAATTCTTATGTTGCAATACTAACCTGAAATACCTCAGAATGTGATCTTATTTGTAAATGGGCTCATTGAAGATGTAATCAGTTAACGTGAGCTCGTACAGGAGTTAGGTGGAATATAATTGGAATCCTTTTAAAAGGGGGAAATTTGGATGCAAATACACACCCAGGGAGAACACCATGTGAAGATTGGAGATATGCTTCCACAAACCAAGGAACTATTACAAGTCTGAAACAGACATTTTTCTAGCGCTTTCAAGGGGAGCATGGCTCTACCAACACAACCTTAATCTCAGACTTCTACGGAAAACTAACACAAGGGGTCAGAGATGTTTTATTTTGTTGCTGTCATTTTTGTTTTCTCTAGAGGGACAGGTAATAAATATTTTAGGCTTTCTAGGCCATTTTGTCTCTGACACAAATAATTAGCTTTTTTTATAGCACAAAATTGAGGCAGGTAAACAGGGTCTGGAGGCTGGAAATGTAAAGCCAGTTTACCCTTGAGCTGTAACAGGAAATATCCTCTCCAAAGGGAGTGGGCCATAAATGACTTTGTAACTTCATCCTCTCCATTTACACAGGGTGTACCTGAAGGAACCAATGGAATCCTCTAGAGGGTATTTAAACTCTCAAAAAAATCTGTAATATGGCCTTGGAGCCCCTATGCTCAGCCTGCTCTCATACCATGGAGTGTACTTTCATTTTCAATAAATTTCTTAGTTCGTTCCTTGCTTTGTCAGTAAGTTTTGTCCAAGTATTTGTTCAAGATGCCAAGAGCCTGGACATTCTCCACCATTAATAAAATCAGGCATAGGCGGTATGTAAAGAAATGAATATGACAGGATTCCAATAAAACTTGAAAGCAAACACATAAGCAAAAAGATATTGGGCTGAATATGGTCTGTCTGGTTGCTCTGGTTTGCAGATTCTTATTTTAGACCAATTTGCAGTGCAGTGCCAACAACGTGTTTGTTCTCACTTTGCAGCAACACATGTGTATCTTTATAGTTTTGCCTCAGGGTTATGCCAACATTTCTGCTCTCTACCACATTTTTTAGTCAGTCTAGATCTTGATCATCTTAGCATACCATGGAATAACATGCTGGCCCATTACATTTCTGACATTGTAGTAATTGGATCTAATGCACAAAGGTTGCAACTACCTTAGACCCCATAGTGTGTAAAACAGTGAGGAATAAAATCTATTTCCTCTACCAAGTACTTTAACAGTCAAGATCCATTTAAGACTATTGAACCCACACTATTTAAATAAAAACAATTTCAAACAGGGAATTAGTTATACACATAACAAAATTGGAAGTAAAGAAAGGTGATGCTGAGATAACACAGATATTGCTGACAGGAGGCAGTTCCCATATCTAGGCTGAGGGGAAAATAAAAACGTGATTTACAGTAATATAGGACCTGTCTTCATTGATTTGGGCTGCTATAACAAATATAATAAACTGGGTAGCTTATAAAAGATAGAAATTGATTTCTCACAATTCTGGTGGCTGGGAGGTGAAAGATTAAGGTTCTGGCAGACTTGGTGTCTGATGAGGGACACCAGAACTTGTCATCTTGCTGCCTCCTAAAGTGGCAGAATTGCCAAGGCAGCTCTTCCGGCCTGTCTTGTAAGTGCACTAATCCCACTCACTGAGGATCTCTACTCTCATGACCTAATCACTTTCCAAAGCCCCCACCTCCTAACACCATCACATTGGGGATTAGGTTTCAACATATTGTTATGGGGGAGTACCCAGCTTGTAGGTTCTTGGTCTCTCTAACCCTGAAGAATGGGGAAAGGGGCCCTGGAGGTGCGGTGAGTTTAGCTTTCGAATAAATATTGTGGACTCAAACACTTTTGCTGAAGAGTGATTTATTAGACAGAGAGAGAGAAAAGGCAGCTCCCACACTGTTGTGGGAGGGGAACCCAGAGAGCGAAATCCGTTCAGGTAGGAGGAGCTGAAGTTTTAACCCTTGAGTTATTCCCTCCCCATTCCTGATCTCATCCAATGAGATGAGTCTTTCAAACTTCCTCTGGATCGATTGATCTTTAATTGATACCAGATTGGCTACTGGTTTAACAGCCCTGAGTCACAGAGCCCCCTTCTCCCAGAGCTTCTGCCTGGAATCTGGGACAAAAGAGTCCTAAATGGCTTGTTCTACCTGGCTTGCTCTACCTGGCCCAGGCTTGCAGGAAAACCAGATAAAGAACTCTACCTGGCCCGCAGGCAGGAAATTCAGAAACAAAGCGCCCTACCCACCTGAGGTAGGAAGCTGGGAAATTCCCGCACTTGAAACCCCTCCCCTACCGACCCGGGAAGAGAAGCTTCTTTAACACAATCCCTTAATATGAATTATGAGGGGACGCAAGCATTCAGACCATAGCATGATCGATAGATTACAGGAACCGATCATTACGCTATATAGTCAGATATCTGAGGGACATACCACACAGCTGGTGCTCAGACCTTTGGAAAACTACAGCACGTTGGTGCTTAGACCTAAGTTCCGGTACTCAGAGCTACAAAACGATGTGGTTGGCTGCTATAGGTTCCCCTGTGGGACATGGAATGGCTGTTGCTAGCAATGATAAAAGAAGCTGAAAGCTGTGCTCTGTAACTGGTGTAATACTGACTGAAAGTAGAGACTGAAAGATTTTTCTCTTCCCCAAACTCAAATATCTTCAACTGCCAGAGTCATAGAAGGCGGCAGCTGGCAATGTGTTGCAAATTCAGCCCCAGAAAGCCTCTAAAAGAAAGGCCTTAAGGCCAATAGAATATTGATAAAGAATAAGCAGCAAATATAATGAATTGCTCCTTTAGATATTTTAATTCAATTTCAAATTTTTATGTAAATGACAGTTTTCTGTAATTAGAGAAATTATACCTCTTGATTATATTCTGGGTAGACATAATTTCCAGGGGACAGAGTAGAACTGTAAAGGACAAATGCTAAATATGTTTGTATTTGTAGCTTGATAAAGCACTAAAACGGGACCAATGTTCAGTCTGGCTTTTAGCTGTGATGGTGTATCATGAACAAGTAGGAAAACGTTTTGCCAAGTGTAAAGGCATGGGAACGGTTTCTGTACTTATCAGCTTAGAACAGGCATATTAAAGAGATTTCCTAATAAATGTCCTGATGCTTGAGAAAGTACCAAAATAAGTTTTGTAGAGTAACACAACTCACTGTGTTATCCGACATCAAAGTGTAACTAAAATGACCCAACCAAAGTACAAAAAGAAAATAAAAATTTATCTATGTTGAGGAAACCATCTACAAATACATAGTTTCTACAAAATTATATACTGTAATATGTTCAGTATAATTAGAAAATAACATCCAAAAATTTTATTGTCAATTAAAAGTGATACTAACAATACCAACAATGAACCAGAATGGATAACATGCAATTTAAGAGTCTCTTAGAGTGATGTGTAGAAATTTTAAAAAGGCTTACTTACTGCCAACAGAAATCTAATTATATGCAAAAAATGTAAGCATAATTAATATAATTAAGAATTATTTTACTAGTAGAACAACCAAGAGAAATAAACATTGTGAATATAGGATTTTGGCAAGAATGTTATTTACCTCTCTCTCCCTATTTATGTTCCAAAATATTGATTATAAACATACAGGAAGTTTTGTCAGTTCATGCATTTATATTTTAAATATGAGATATGGGTTTTTCAATGTGGATTCATGAAACAATTATACAGACAAGTACTGAACTCATATTAATGAGAACTATATACATTTGATTATGGACCTAACTAAATGACAAATTAACGGTGTACTATGCATAATAACATATCTATAGAGTTACAGTTTTAAATGTCATAATGATATGAAATTTCATGTGCCAGTTTGAAATGGAAATTAGTTTTACTTCCATTCTAGACTCCTTTTTTATTTGTATATCATGTCCATCTTGGATTCTTCTCACCGTCCCAAGGCCTTATTTTACCACATCCTTTTGATGGCATTTTGTTTCTTAGCCAATGTAACTATTCTTCAAACGTGCACTTATGTTCCACTTTAATACATTGTTTTATCAATGGTCCTCTCTTAAAAAGCCTTGTTTACTGGTCCGAGCATGGTGGCTCATGCCTGTAATCCCAGCACTTTGGAAGGCCGAGGTAGGCAGATCACAAGGTCAAGAGATCACGACCATCTTGACCAACATGGTGAAACCCCATTTTGACTAAAAGTACAAAAATTAGATGGGCATGGTGGTGCATGCCTGTAGTCCCAGCTACTTGAGAGGCTGAGGCAGGAGAATATCTTGAACTTGAGAGGTGGAGGCTGGAGTGAGCCAAGATTGTGTCGCTGCACTCCAATCTGGCGACAGAGCAAGTCTCTGAAACAAAAAAAAAAGAGCCTTATTTTCCTCAGGATAGTATGCATATAGGGCTGGTTGTTTCTTTTGTTTCTGAAAACTGCAACCTGCTTCTTCTGCCTACTATGACCCTGCTGTCCTCTGGGTGTATCTCTGCTGTCTGTTGCAGATGGGAGCACCTGGGCCTTTTTGTATTGGGAAGTCATAGTCTGATTAAAATAAGAACTGAACCTCAGTTTCATAGAAAACAGAGAGAAATTAAGCCTAAAGGAGATAGAAAAAGAGGGGGCCACACTGACAACATTAAAGGACAAGGGGAAAACTTGAACATGTTTCTATAGATGTGAAAAATCTTAATTACATAGAAATTCTATGATTGATCAAGACAAAAGCTTTCAAATAAAATTTCTTTGGAATAAATTTAGTTCTTCCCAAACAGGCACTTTGAATGTAATGAATTAATTTAGAATGATAAATTTTGGCTCATTTGCCAAAATCAATCAATATGTAGAAGTCAATTCTCTTGCCCATGATGGGGATCTGGTCTGCAGACTCCTTTAGAGTGTCAAAAATAGTATTAAAATATGAGTATCAGTGAAAATGTTAAAATAAATTACAAAGTAATCTACATTTCCACTACTTCATTTAGAATATGTTTACCTTCAATTTATGGAGTAATTGGCTAGTAATCAGTTACCCAAATAAGAGTTAATTTTCTCCCACAAAAAGGTTCATGGTGAAGATATTGTTGCTGCTGATTTAGCTACTCAGTAGTATTGATTCTAGTGTCTCAAGATGGATACCGAAGCTCCAAATATCACATATTCTGTAAGCAAGGAAGAGGAACAAAGAACATGCCAGCCACATTGGTCATCTCTTACAAAGGGAGTAAAAACATTGTCATAGTCTTAGAACCTACTACATTTGCTTTACTCTTTTAGTCCACAGTTGATTCACATGGACATTCTTAGCTGAAAGGAAGACGAGAAATAATCACTAGAGTTGGGTACTTGCTGTCCTTCCAGAACCTTTTTTTTTTTAAATTCACAAAGAAAAAGAGAACAGATTGGGAATAGGTAGCATAAAATGCCAAACACACCCACATACTATTGAAAGATAAGAGAACATAGGGCCCTATTTCTACATGGTATCAATTAACTGTAGCTGGAAGCATATTCTTTCCACCAGATGTCCCATTTATTTTATTGCTTGTGAGTCTCCTTTAGGAATCTGTAATTATGAACCTTGTATTACTGTATGTATCAGTTTTCACACTGCTATACAGAAATACCCATGTCCAGGTAATTTATAAAGAAAATAACTTTAATTGACTCACAGTTTCACATGGCTGGAGAGACCTCAGGAAACTTACAATTATGGTGGAAAGGGAAGCAATAGCCTTCTTCACAGGGCAGCAAAAGAGAGAAGTGCAAGCAAGGGAAATGACAGACACTTATAAAACCATCAGATCTCTTGAGAACTCACTCACTATCATGAGGAGAGCATGAGGAAACCACACCTATGATCCAGTCACCTCCCACCAAGTCTCTCCCTAGACATGTAGGGGTTATGGGGGATTACAATTCAAGATAAGAGATTTGGGTGGTGAAACAAACCATATCCCTGTAGTAAGAAAGGACTTGACTATCTCAGAGCATATAATGGCTCTATTTAATGAATAGCCATTTTTTAGAGCAAACAGTTCCTCCATTTTTTCAGTCTCCCTTCACACTTTGTTTAATTTCCCTGTTCTTCCCAGATTTTTTTCTTTTTATTACCTTCTCTTTTTTGCTTCTACCTCCTTTCTCTATTTTTTTCTCCTCCAAATTCTGCTTTTTGCTTGTGATCAGATCCATTTAATAACACATTTTTGTTTCCAATCCCCTGCGTTACCTTTTCATAGAAAAATCCTCTCTTCTCCTCTTCCCTTCTCTTATACCACATTTTGTGCTCTCATTTCATTTTTTTTCACTCCCATCTCCCATTGCTGTCTTTCTGTTTATATATTTCACTGCTTTCCTCATTGTTTTTTTTTAATACCTTGTTTGTGTTCTTCTTTGCAGCTGATTGTTTTCCTCCACTATTTCATGATCATAGGCCTTAGTTTCTCATAATTTTCTCTATCAAATTCTTCCTTTTACTTCTAGTAGAAATTTATGTAAATTTAAGTGTGATGTGAGATTTTCAAATAATTAAACACATTCTTTTTTTTTTTTTTTAATAGCTTGTGCTCATTTATTTTTTTTATTTTTTATTTTTTTTTTTAATTTTTATTGCATTATAGGTTTTGGGGTACATGTGCAGAACGTGCAAGATAGTTGCATAGGTACACACATGGCAGTGTGTTTTGCTGCCTTCCTCCCCCTCACCCACACTTGGCATTCATCCCCAGGCTATCCCCCCCAGCCCCCCCCGCTGTCCCTCCCCCATTTCCCCCAACAGTCCCCAGTGTATAGTAGACCGCCTCTCTGTGTCCATGTGTTCTCATTTTTCTCACCCGCCTATGAGTGAGTATATGCGGTATTTCTTTTTCTGTTCTTGTGTCAGTTTGCTGAGAATGATGTTCTCCAGATTCATCCATGTCCCTACAAAGGACACAAACTCATCATTTCTGATTGCTGCATAATATTCCATGGTGTATATGTGCCACATTTTCCCAGTCCAGTCTATCATCGATGGGCATTTGGGTTGGTTCCAGGTCTTTGCTATTGTAAACAGTGCTGCAATGAACATTCGTGTGCATGTGTCCTTATAGTAGAACGATTCACAGTCTTTTGGATAGATACCCAGTAATGGGATTGCTGGGTCAAATGGAATTTCTATTTCAAGGTCCCTGAGGAATCGCCACACTGTCTTCCACAATGGTTGAACTAATTTACACTCCCACCAACAGTGTAAGAGTGTTCCTATTTCTCCACATCCTCTCCAGCATCTGCTGTCTCCAGATTTTTTAATGATCGTCATTCTAACTGGTGTGAGATGATATCTCAATGTGGTTTTGATTTGCATCTCTCTAATGACCAATGATGATGAGCACTTTTTCATATGTTTGTTGGCCTCATGTATGTCTTCTTTTGTAAAGTGTCTGTTCATATCCTTTGCCCATTTTTGAATGCGCTTGTTTGTTTTTTTTCTGTAAATCTGTTTGAGTTCTTTGTAAATTCTGGATATCAGCCCTTTGTCAGATGCGTAAACTGCAAAGATTTTTTCCCATTCTGATGGTTGTCGATTCACTCTAGTGACTGTTTCTTTTGCCGTGCAGAAGCTGTGGAGTTTGATTAGGTCCCATTTGTCTATTTTGGCTTTTGTTGCCAATGCTTTTGGTGTTTTGTTCATGAAGTCCTTGCCTACTCCTATGTCCTGAACGGTTTTGCCTAGATTTTCTTCTAGGGTTTTTATGGTGTCAGGTCTTACGTTTAAGTCTTTAATCCATCTGGAGTTAATTTTAGTGTAAGGTGTCAGGAAGGGGTCCAGTTTCTGCTTTCTGCACATGGCTAGCCAGTTTTCCCAACACCATTTATTAAATAGGGAATCCTTTCCCCATTGCCTGTTTTTGTCTGGTTTATCAAAGATGATATGGTTGTAGATATGTTGTGTTGCCTCCGATGTTTCTGTTCTGTTCCATTGGTCTATATCTCTGTTTTGGTACCAGTACCATGCTGTTTTGATTACTGTAGCCTTGTAGTATAGTTTGAAGTCTGGTAGCATGATGCCTCCCGCTGTGTTCTTTTTGCTTAGAATTGACTTGGCTATGCGGGCTCTTTTTTGGTTCCATATGAAATTCATGGTGGTTTTTTCCAGTTCTATGAAGAAATTCAATGGTAGTTTGATGGGGATAGCATTGAATGTGTAAATTACTTTGGGCAGTATAGCCATTTTCACAATATTGATTCTTCCTAACCACGAACATGGAACGTTTCTCCATCTGTTTGTGTCCTCTCTTATTTCGTTGAGCAGGTGTTTGTAGTTTTCCTTAAAGAGGTCCCTTACATTCCTAGTGAGTTGTATACCTAGGTATTTTATTTTCTTTGTAGCGATTGTGAATGGCAGTTCGTTCTTAATTTGGTTCTCTTTAAGTCTGTTATTGGTGTATAGGAATGCTTGTGATTTTTGCACATTGATTTTATATCCTGAGACTTTGCTGAAGTTGCTTATCAGTTGCAGGAGCTTTTGGGCTGAGGTGATGGGGTCTTCTAGGTATACTATCATGTCGTCTGCAAATAGAGACAATTTGGCTTCCACCTTTCCTATTTGAATACCCTTTATTTCTTTTTCTTGCCTTATTGCTCTGGCTAGAACTTCCAGTACTATGTTGAATAGAAGTGGTGAGAGAGGGCATCCTTGTCTAGTGCCGGATTTCAAAGGGAATGCTTCCAGTTTTTGCCCATTAAGTATGATATTGACTGTTGGTTTGTCGTAAATAGCTTTTATTACTTTGAGATATGTTCCATCAATACCAAGTTTATTGAGGGTTTTTAGCATAAAGGGCTGTTGAATTTTGTCAAATGCCTTCTCTGCGTCAATTGAGATAATCATGTGGTTTTTGTTTTTGCTTCTGTTTATGTGGTGAACTACATTTATAGACTTGCGTATGTTGAACCAGCCTTGCATGCCCGGGATGAATCCTACTTGATCATGATGGATAAGTTTTTTAATGTGCTGTTGCAATCGATTTGCCAGTATTTTATTGAAGATTTTTGCATCTATGTTCATCATGGATATTGGCCTGAAGTTTTCTTTTCTTGTTGAGTCTCTGCCGGGTTTTGGTATCAGGATGATGTTGGTCTCATAAAATGATTTGGGAAGGGTTCCCTCTTTTTGGATTATTTGGAATAGTTTCAGAATGAATGGTACCAGATCCTCTTTGTGTGTCTGGTAGAATTCAGCTGTGAACCCATCTGGACCTGGGCTTTTTTTGTGTGGTAGGCTCTTAATTGCTGCCTCAACTTCTGACCTTGTTATTGGTCTATTCATAGTTTCAGCTTCCTCCTGGTTTAGGCTTGGGAGGACACAGGCATCCAGGAATTTATCCATTTCTTCCTGATTTACTAGTTTGTGTGCATAGAGTTGTTTGTAGTATTCTCTGATGATGGTTTGAATTTCTGTGGAATCTGTGGTGATTTCCCCTTTATCGTTTTTTATTGCATCTATTTGGTTGTTCTCTCTTTTCTTTTTTATCAGTCTGGCTAGTGGTCTGTCTATTTTGTTGATCTTTTCAAAAAACCAGCTCTTAGATTTGTTGATTTTTTGAAGGGTTTTTCTTGTCTCTATCTCCTTCAGTTCTGCTCTGATCTTAGTTATTTCTTGTCTTCGGCTAGGTTTTGAGCTTTTTTGATCTTGCTCCTCTAGCTCTTTCAATTTTGACGATAGGGTGTCAATTTTGGATCTCTCCACTTTTCTCATGTGGGCACTTATTGCTATATATTTTCCTCTACAGACTGCTTTAAATGTGTCCCAGAGATTCTGGTACGTTGTGTCTTCGTTCTCGTTGGTTTCAAAGAACTTCTTTATTTCTGCCTTCATTTCATTGTTTATCCAATCAACATTCAAGAGCCAGTTGTTCAGTTTCCATGAAGCTGTGCGGTTCTGAGTTATTTTCTGAATTCTGAGTTCCAACTTGATTGCACTATGGTCTGAGAGACTGTTTGTTATGATTTCCGTTGTTTTGCATTTGCTGAGGAGTGCTTTACTTCCAATTATGTGGTCAATTTTGGAGTAGGTGTGATGTGGTGCTGAGAAGAATGTATATTCTGTGGATTTGGGGTGGAGAGTTCTGTAAATGTCTATCAGGTTTGCTTGTTCCAGGTCTGAGTTCAAGTCCTGGATATCCTTGTTAATTTTCTGTCTGGTTGATCTGTCTGCTATTGACAGTGGAGTGTTAAAGTCTCCCACTATTATTGTGTGGGAGTCTAAGTCTCTTTGTAAGTCATTAAGAACTTGCCTTATATATCTGGGTGCTCCTACGTTGGGTCCATATATATTTAGAATCGTTAGCTCTTCTTGTTGTATTGATCCTTTTACCATTATGTAGTGACCTTCTTTGTCCCTTTTGATCTTTGTTGCTTTAAAGTCTATTTTATCAGAGATGAGAATTGCAACTCCTGCTTTTTTTTGCTCTCCATTTGCTTGGTAAATCTTCCTCCATCCTTTTATTTTGAGCCTTTGTGTATCTTTGTGTGTGAGGTGGGTTTCCTGAATACAGCACACTGATGGGTTTTGGTTTTTTATCCAATTTGCCAGTCTGTGTCTTTTGATTGGTGCATTTAGCCCATTTACATTCAGGGTTAATATTGTTATGTGTGAATTTGATACTGCCATTTTGATGCTATCTGGCTGTTTTGCCCATTGGTTCATGTACATTCTTCATTTTGTTGATGGTCTTTAGCATTTGGTATGCTTTTAGGATGGCTGGAACTGGTTGTTTCTTTCTATGTGTAGTGCCTCTTTCAGGAGCTCTTGTAAAGCAGGCCTAGTGGTGACAAAATCTCTGAGTACTTGCTTGTTCGTGAAGGATTTTATTTTTCCTTCACTTATGAAGCTCAGTTTGGCTGGATATGAAATTCTGGGTTGAAAGCTCTTTTCTTTAAGGATGTTGAATATTGGCCCCCACTCTCTTCTGGCTTGTAGAGTCTCTGCCGAGAGATCTGCTGTGAGTCTGATGGGCTTCCCTTTGTGGGTGACCTGACCTTTCTCTCTGTCTGCCCTAAGTATTTTCTCCTTCGTTTCAACCCTGGTGAATCTGACGATTATGTGCCTTGGGGTTGCTCTTCTTGCGGAGTATCTTTGTGGTGTTCTCTGTATTTCCTGGAGTTCAGTATTGACCTGTCTTGCTAGGTTGGGGAAATTTTCCTGGATAATATCCTGAAGAGTGTTTTCCAGCTTAGATTCATTCTCTTGATCACATTCTGGTACACCTATCAAACGTAGGTTGGGTCTCTTCACATAGTCCCACATTTCTTGGAGATTTTGTTCATTCCTTTTTGTGCTTTTTTCTTTAATCTTGGTTTCACGTTTTATTTCATTGAGTTGATCTTCAATTTCTGATATTCTTTCTTCTGCTTGGTCAATTCGGCTGTTGAAACTTGTGCATGCTTCACGAAGTTCTCGTGTTGTGTTTTTCAGCTCCTTCAATTCATTCATATTCCTCTCTAAGTTTTCCATTCTTGTTATCAATTCCTCGAATTTTTTTTCAAATCTTTTTTCAAGGTTCTTAGTTTCTTTGCACTAATTTAGAACATGTTCTTTTAGCTCAATGAAGTTTCTCATTATCCACTTTCTGAAGTCTGATTCCGTCATTTCGTCACACTCATTCTCCATCCATCTTTGTTCCCTTGCTGGTGAGGAGTTTTGGTCCTCTGTAGGAGGTGAGGTGTTTTGGTTTCGGGTGTTTTCCTCCTTTTTGCACTGGTTTCTTCCCATCTTTATGGATTTATCCGCCTGTCGTCTTTGTAGTTGCTGATTTTTCAATTGGGTCTCTGTGTGGATGCTGAGATTGTTGATGATGAAGTATTTCTGTTACTTAGTTTTCCTTCTAGTGGTCTAGCCCCTCTGCTGTATGAGTTCTGAGGTCCACTCCAGGCCCTGTTTGTCTGGAGTATACCTGTAGCAGCTGTGGAAGAGTGAGGGATGATACCAGTTTCTTCTTCTGCTGTCTTTGTTCCAGAATGATGCCCGCCAAATGTCAGTCTGATTAGTCCTTTTTTTGCGGTGACTCTTTGGATATACAGGGGTCAGGGAGCTGCTTAAGGAGACGGTTTGTGCTTTATAGTAGCTCCAGTGCTGAGCTGTGAGCTCCGTTGTTCATTCAGTGTTGTTGGGAGGTTGTTTATGTCTGCTGTAATAGAACTCATAAAACACCACCCTTTTATTTCCCCCCCTTATATGCACTGTTTCAGGGAGTTGGGGCTTTCTTTATGAGTATCTGTTGCACTGTCCTGCCCCACTAGGTGGCAGTCTATTCACTATTTGCCTGCCGGGGCTCTGACCCACTAGCGCGGTTCTGCCCTGTTGCTGCTGGGCTCCCTTCTGCTGTGGAGAGCTCCCGTCTCCTGGGAGTCTCTCTGTTATGGCAGGTTGCCTCGGCAACGGCAGGCTGCTTCGGCCCTGGGCGGTACTTCAATAGGGGCGGATTGTGTCAGCGGTGGTGGACGCCCCTCCCTCACCGGGCTGCACCGTCCTAGATGCCGGCAGCAAAACTCTCAGCGCCAAGCGTCTCCAGTCATTGCCCTGCTTGTCCCTGTGAGGGTGGGACTCGCTGAGCCCGATTACCCAGCTCCCTGCCTCAGAGTCCGTCCTCTCTCTCTCTCCCTCCCTCTCCGCGAGCTTAAAGTTCGACTCTCTCACTGGCGCCCCAGGAGCCTGCCGATAGGGCACTGGGATCCGAGCGATCTCCCGTGCCGCTGCCCACTTCACCGGCTCATATCACGCTTCCCAGGAAACTCCCAGGAAACTCCTGGTCTGGCTCACAGTCCAAGTCCCGTTCAATCAGATGGACGCGCCAATCTGCCCTTCAAACTCTCAGATTGCTGGTTTAACAGGGCGCCCAGACCAGTGAGTTCCCTGCCGGGTCCTGCTGCGGCACCGGCCGAAGCGGCGCCGGCCGGAGCGGCCGCGCCAGAGGGCTGCGTTAGCCGGTTTTACTTTACTAGCGTCCTGTGGGACTTTCAACGCTCTGTGGGCTAGAAAAGTCTATCCGAGAATGCGGCTAGGACTCACCCTCTGCGCCGTCACTGAGAGCTGCAATCCTGAGTCGCTTCTACGACGCCATCTTGCCAGGTCTGCTCTAAACACATTCTTTTACTAGTAGATTAATCAAATTATTACTAATTATATAAGCATCCAATACACATAAAACTCAGTTTTAACACTTCCTTAAGGAAAAGGAATATGATCTCATCAGTTTCGATAGTGTTATATAAAGTACTTTGAATCAAGTACAGACTTCCTTATGTCATAGAAAGAGTCTTATGAAAGTAAGCTGAGAACTATAATGGCAATATAAACAAAGAAACTGAGAGGGAACATAGATGGATGGTAGAATGATTAATGCTGTATCTACATGGTACAGGTGTTTGGTACTTAAGCAAGTGGTTAGAAAACAAATTGAACATTTATTCTTCCTGACAAAGGGATTAAGAAATGTGGTTGATTATACCTTTATAAATGAAGCTTTAAGTAAACTGCTGTCTTGATTGATTCCTTTGGTATTTGCTAACACTGCAATTGAACATTCTGTTGGGAATTACTTTGTTTGTGTTTGCTTCCTGAAGATGTGAATTAACTTTTAATTACTGGGATTAATAAAGACATTATAAAACAGCAGTGATTGGCTTATTAACAACTATACTGGATCTAACCAAATGTAATATATTTCAAAGACAATGATGATGTTTGCATAAGACTTTCTCAACATTAAAATGATGAAGCTTAAAAGAACATTTCATTAGCACTTGATGGTAAAAATACTATTGCAGTGGAATTTAATTATGAGTCTAACACAGTCCCACCCTACTATTTATTTGAAAGCAAAGAGCTAGATTTTTTTCATTCCGACTTATTCAAACTAGAATTCATCAATCATCAAGCATTTTGAGCACTTTCTACTTACCAGGCACTATAGGGATACAAAGCTGAATACAACAGCAGGGGTGGTTAATACACTTGAAGATCTGGCAAGGTAGTATTAAAGGCCATGATGAAAAGCAAAAAGATGATCTGAGATGAAATCATTTGAGTGGCAGGAGCTTCTCTTGGACACATTGGCCACAGAAAGCCACACTGAAAAGTTGCTACTTAGGGAAGAGAGCTGAAAGGTGACAAAGGGCCAATCATGTAAGGAAGGAGCAGAAGAGCATTCGAGGCAAGAGATACCAAGCAGGTCACATTACTTCACATAGAAATCACTTGGTTTGTCAATAAACAGAAAGAATCATCAGTATAGTGATAGGATATTATGAACGTTGGACTTTAGCAGCTAGTAAGTTATGAAGTTTTTATATGTTCTAAGTACAGTGGGAAAGTGACTATTACTATGGCTTTCAGTTCCATGATTTGTAATAAAATATATATTTGTTGTGAACTTTTAACTCTTATAAAACAATTTATTATGAACAAATGCAACTATATGTTAAAGAGCCAAGTATAATAAGCCCTCATACATCTGTCACTGAGATTACACTACTAATGGTTTTGTAACAGTGTTCCTAGCCCTTCAATTGATTTATCACCATACTCAAAGGGCTAACACATGCAAGTTTTACATACCTCATTGTTAGAAAGAAGTATACATGTATTTTCTCTAACATACCTCTTGAGATATTGCAATAAATTATATATTCATTTTTTGTAGATGTAACCATATAAGGGCAATGTTATTGAGCAAACAATGGGCTTGCTGCTGCTCCACACACATATAGGTGAATACAATGGCACCAGCTTTTGAGAAAAGGAAGGTTTTATAGCAAGTCAACTGGCAAGGAAAATCTGTCTCCCTGTGCTGGGGCCTGTGGGCAGGTTGGATAGGCAGAGAAAAATTATCAGGAAGATACAAAGATGTGAAGAGGTGTAATATGATTTAATTGTGCAGAGATGGAGTGATGGGTTCTTGCCTCTTAAGTACATGCTGCAGCAAAACAAAGCCGCTTTGTTTTCATTATGAGACTTACATGGTCTCACTTATGAATAAGGAGCTAATTGATGAGAACACATGGACACATAGAGGGGAACAATACACACTGGGGACTTTCAGAGAGCGTAGGGTGGAAGAAAGGAGAGGATCAGGAGAAGTAACTAATGGGTACTAGGCTTAAACCTGGGTAATAAAATAATCTGTACAACAAATCCCCATGGCACAAGTTTACCTAAGTAACAAACCTGCATTTGAACATCTGAACTTAAATAAAAGTTAAAAATAAAGCAAACAAAGTAGTTTTAAATATTCCACATTCAGAAACAAAAAATTAAAATTATTGTGGAAAAATACCTTGTTGGGATTTGTTAAACATTGAATTCTTAACTAGCGAGTACCCATTCCTGTAGTCTTTATCAGCAAAAGACTGAGGCAAGAGAAGGAATCAGTGATCGTGAACCATCTATAGGGGGTTTGAGTGTTTCTCTCACACAAACATCTTGCAAACTGAATGAGGAGACAAGGTGGGAGGAGCATCAACCAAACATTTCAGATATTGAGAAATTTGCTTGGGCAGACGATCTCAGAAACAAGAGGGTTTGGAGCGAACACTTTCTACAGGTTGTTAGAGGTGTAACTAGGGTAAATGTCCTTCCTTGGCAAACTCCTCCATCTCATCACAGGACCCTGAAATACTTACACCTTTGCACCACCAGAATGCCAGTGTGTAAATGTCATCCATAGCAGCCAGTTGCTGTGAAATCAGGAAACATAGGGAACCTAGAGTAAATAACAATATTGCCTCAGAAAAGTACCTGTCTCATTTATTTTCTCTCTTTCCCACCTAACATTACTGAGAAAACAGATTTGGAGTGAAACTGAATAACAGAGACTATTTTAATGTATACAACTAGTAGGAAAGTTGTGGGATCTTTTGCCATGTAATTTTATCACTCAGGACCCTAAGAGAAAATTGATGTTATACTCAAATTAGTATGATTTCAAGAGAATTCAATAAATGGGCTATTAACGTTGTGGATAGGTCATCAAAAAAAAAAAAAAAAAAAAAAAAAAAGGATAGTACAGTAGTCAGAGTTAACAACAGCAGGACTGCGGCTTCCTTAAACCTGAAGGAGAGAATGGTTACTGAATCTCAAAGGAGAGTCATATGGCCAAGCCGTAATAAGAGGACCTGTGACCTTAAGTCACAGGTGAGCTGGAAAATAAATGTGCTGACCTAATTCTCCTCTTCTGATCTCCTGCCTGGCTTCGCATTAGCCAGTCAGACTGGAAGCCAGAGGTTAAGAGATATCTCTATTTATTTCATACAGGTCAACTCCCTAGGGAAGAGATCAGTGGGAGAAAAGGTGGGAAGTGCATTTGGAGAGACAAGAACATTTCTGGTACATTATTAAAGAAAAGGAATTGAATACTCAGGAGAGTGTAGTTGAAGTAAGTAGAAAAAGGCATTATGTTTTAACCCACCAAGGTCAGACTATAAATTAAACTAATATCTAGATTTACCAGAAACATGGCTCTTGAAACTTACTGCCAAGAATTTAATATAATTATAGTTTATAGAATGTCCTTCTCATTTATTAGATTAGATTTAGAAAATAAATCATTAGCTATTCTTAGAGTAAGAAGAAAAATATAATTCAGTCAAATGAAGAAATCTAAATTTTATTTGCAAGACAAGCTTTGCTGTAGAGTTCTTAGAGAGGTAGTAAGAGACACGTGATGGTAATAGAAATGAAATTGACTTTGTCATCAAAGAGAACTGAGTTTGATTCTTGGCTCCGTAATTTAATAGCTGAGCATTATTAGTTACTTATTCTTTTGGAGTCTTGATTTCTTCATTCATTAGATATTATTATCATTCATCTATACAAGTCCTGTGAAGATTAAATGAGACATAATAACAGTAAGTATATTATCATTTTGACTAGCGCATGTCTCACCTCTAATATTCATTTAAAGAATTTAAGTTATTTTTTTAAAAAGAGGGAAGAAAAAGAAAGTTGGTGTATCAAAGTAAATGTGAACATATCGTAATTGAGTACTTCAAATTGTTCTGTATTTTTAAGAGAATTTGAACATTTTGGTCTGACAAGGACAAATGAATCACTATCTTCAAATAGGTTTAGACAATTTAAGAAGTAATTTATTGTTCTAGGATTATGATTTCTGAAAATTACCTGTGACCAATTAAGGCTATTGTTTTCTAAGATCCCTGAATATTTTGTCATTAAGAGAAAACAAACTGATTATCCAGTCATCCTGGGTGACAAAGTCAGGGAAAATTTGGGAAATGGGCAAAAGGCTCCCATCAAGATACAGTTTCTGACAATGAGAGTGAACCTTCTGAAATAAAATTACCTAGGAAAGGCAGAGAACAAAGCACTGGTGGCCTGCCTTAAAATAACTAGAGCTACACATCCTTGAAAAAGATCTGCTTTTCAGGCCAGTATCTACTGATGCTTAAAGCTCTGTGCTTTACTTATACTCCCATGAAAGCTTCCTGCTGTTACCAAAGTCATATATGCAAAATGAAAATTAGGTTACAGATTAAATATTTCTTTTTCTTTTTTATTTATTTATTGCATTTTGGGTTTTGGGGTATAGGTGAAGAACATGCAAGATAGTTGCATAGGTACACACATGGCAGTGTTTTGCTGCCTTCCTCCCCTTCACCCACATTTGGCATTTCTCCCCATGCTATCCCTCCCCCGCTCCCCACCACTGTCCCTCCCCATTCCCCCTAATAGATCCCAGTGTGTAGTGCTCCCCTCCCTGTGTCCATGTGTTCTCATTGTTCATCACCCGCTATGAGTGAGAATATGCGGTATTTGTTTTTCTGTTCTTGTGTCAGTTTGCTGAGAATGATGTTCTCCAGATTCATCCATGTCCCTACAAAGGACATGAACTCATCATTTTTGATTGCTGCATAATATTCCATGGTGTATATGTGCCACATTTTCCCTGTCCAGTCTATCATCGATGGGCATTTGGGTTGGTTCCAGGTCTTTGCTATTGTAAACAGTGCTGCAATGAACATTCGTGTGCATGTGTCCTTAGAATAGAATGATTTATGGTCCTTTGGATATCTACCCAGTAATAGGATTGCTGGGTCAAATTGAATTTCTATTTCTAGGTCCTTGAGGACTCGCCACACTGTCTTCCACAATGATTGAACTAATTTACACTCCCACCAGCAGTGTAGAAGTGTTCCTATTTCTCCACATCCTCTCCATCATCTGTTGTCTCCAGATATTTTAATGATCGCCATTCTAGCTGGCGTGAGATGGTATCTCAATGTGGTTTTGATTTGCATCTCTCTAATGACCAGTGATGATGAGCAATTTTTCATGTGTTTGTTTGCCTCATGTATGTCTTCTTTTGTAAAGTATCTGTTCATTTCTTTTGCCCATTTTTGAATGGGCTTGTTTGTTTGTTTTTTCCTGTAAATCTGTTTGAGTTCTTTGTAAATTCTGGATATCAGCCCTTTGTCAGATGGGTAAACTGCAAAAATTTTTTCCCATTCTGTTGATTCACTCTAGTGACTGTTTCTTTTGCCATGCAGAAGCTGTGGAGTTTGATTAGGTCCCATTTGTCTATTTTGGCTTTTGCTGCCAATGCTTTTGGTGTTTTGGTCATGAAGTCCTTGCCTACACCTATGTCCTGAATGGTTTTGCCTAGATTTTCTTCTAGGGTTTTTGTGGTGCTAGGTCTTATGTTTAAGTCTTTAATCCATCTGGAGTTAATTTTAGTGTAAGGTGTCAGGAAGGGGTCCAGATTCTGCTTTCTGCACATGGCTAGCCAGTTTTCCCAACACCATTCATTAAACAGGGAATCCTTTCCCCATTGCTTGCTTTTGTCAGGTTTACCAAAGATTGTATGGTTGTAGATATGTTGTGTTGCCTCCGATGCCTCTGTTTTGTTCCATTGGTCAATGTTTCTGTTTTGGTCCCAGTACGATGCTGTTTTGATTACTGTAGCCTTGTAGTATAGTTTGAAGTCCGGTAGTGTGATGCCTCCTGCTGTGTTCTTTTTGCTTAGAATTGACTTGGCTATTTGGGCTCTCTTTTGGTTCCATGTGAAGTTCAAGGTGGTTTTTTCCAGTTCTGTGAAGAAAGTCAATGGTAGCTTGATGGGGCTAGCGTTGAGTCTGTAAATTACTTTGGGCAGTATGGCCATTTTCACGATATTGATTCTTCCTAATCATGAACATGGAAAGTTTCTCTATCTGCTTGTGTCCTCTCTTATTTCGTTGAGCAGTGGCTTGTAGTTTTCCTTGAAGAGGTCCCTTACGTTCCTTGTAAGTTGTATTCCTAGGTATTTTATTCTCTTTGTAGCAATTGTGAATGGCAGTTCGTTCTTGATTTGCCTCTCTTTAAGTCTGTTATTGGTGTATAGGAATGCTTGTGATTTTTACACATTGATTTTATATCCTGAGACTTTGCTGAAGTTTCTTAAAAGCCGAAACTATGAACAGACCAATAACAAGGTCTGAAGTTGAGGCAGCAATTAAGAGCCTACCACCCAAAAAATGCCCAGGTCCAGATGTGTTCACAGCCGAATTCTACCAGACACACAAAGAGAAGCTGGTACCATTCCTTCTGAAACTATTCCAAATAATCCAAAAAGAGGGTATCCTCCACAAATCATTTTATGAGACCAACATCATCCTGATACCAAAACCTGTCAGAGACTCAACAGGAAAAGAAAACTTCAGGCCAATATCCATGATGAACATAGATGCAAAAATCTTCAATAAAATACTGGCAAGCCGATTGCAACAGCACAGTAAAAAACTTATCCATCATGATCAAGTAGGATTCATCCCAGGGATGCAAGGCTGGTTCAACATACGCAAGTCTATAAACGTAATTCACCACATAAACAGAACCAAAAACAAAAACCACATGATTATCTCAATTGACACAGAGAAGGCCTTTGACAAAATTCAACAGCCCTTTATGCTAAAAACCCTCAATAAACTTGGTATTTATGGAACGTATCTCAAAATAATAAAAGCTATTTATGACAAACCAACAGCCAATATCATACTGAATGGGCAAAAACTAGAAGCATTCCTTTGAAATCTGGCACTAGACAAGGATGCCCTCTCTCACCACTCCTATTCAATATAGTACTGGAAGTTCTAGCCAGAGCAATCAGGCAAGAAAAAGAAATAAAGGGTATTCAAACAGGAAAGGAGGAAGCCAAATTGTCTCTATTTGCAGACGACATGATAGTATATCTTGAAGACCCCATCGTCTCAGATTAAATATTTCTATTCATTTCAAAAATATGTAGGAAATGATTCAAATTTCTTCTTTAGAAATAAAAGTACCATCAACTTCTTAATCACATGTACACTACCCTTAAGGCATGCCAAAATAATTGTTTGTTCCCTGGATCTGTCATGTTCCTTCTCACTTCTGCCTCTTGAACTTTTTCCTCTGTTTGCAATGTCATATCTTTTCTTACCACCTCTCCTGCCAGGCCTGGTTCCTATATTTTTGTTTATGACATAGCCCAAGACTTGGCTTTGCTGAGCCTCCATCTGAATTAAGTGTGCCAGCCCTTAGCAGAACATTGTACTACATATTTATCTCTCACTTTTACCGTACTATGATATTACTATTAGATTCCTAACTAGACAGTAGTTTACCTGCTACATAATATTTTTAGATTCCTAACTAGACAGTAGTTTAACTGCTACATAATATTTTTCCCTAAATAAATGCATGGAGGGCTGAAAGAATAGATAAATATTAGAGGCTTGATAATATCTTGCCATTAATTGAGACATCAGTAGAGGTTTGGTTAAGGAGTTCAAAAATAATGTTAGAAGAATAAGTTCTAATATTCAATAGTACAGTGAGAAAATTATGATTACAATAATTTATTGTATGTTTCAAAATAGCTAGAAGAGAAGAATTGTAATGTTCTAAATGCAAAGAAAAGATAAATGAGTTAATTCATATCCCAATTACCCTGATTAGATTATTATACATTGTATACAGGTATCAAAATATCTCATGCACCCCCAAAATACGTATAATTATATAACATTTTTTCAAGTCATGGTTAACCTTGACTGGATGTCCAAGAAATGTGACTGAAGGTCTTTCAAGCTTCTTAGTATAGTTCATCTTCTCTTTGCTTGTATTTCCTCTATTACTATATTTTAATTATTTTTAATACATATTCAAATTTTATTTTATTATGGAATCTAGAAACATTTAAGATTTTTTTTCTATAAAAGAAAAATATTAGCTTATTTAGCAAGCTTTATGATTTAGTCAGCCCTATGTTGCCTTCACCAAGTCTGGAACATGTAGTTAAAAATAAATGCTTTATTAATGAATAGATTAATGCTGACTCCGATTCTTCCTCTGATAAGTGCATGTTAGATAGGTACAATACTAGGAGAAACTTGAGATTCTAATGTTTGGCATTAACTAAGGAGGTTTTTCCCTTATATCATTCTTAACAATGTGAATTAATTTCTAATTAATGAGATTAACAAAAAACATTACTGAACAGTGTGACTGTGTCATTAACTACACTGGATCTTAACATACACAATATTCTATGTTATAATATCAACTATGTTTATAGTTGTTCTGTTTTGGTACAAATATAAGAGATATGTGGTATAATAATTATAGTGCATGTGTTATTTTTTCAATTATTTGCTTTTTATTATTATAGTAAGCATTGTGGCACAATTATTATGCTTTATTGTTTATGTTTTAGATAGACATTTATGTAGTATATAAATCATTTTATTTATATAAATCATTTATTTACTACAGTTTATAAAGAAGCACCTTCCAACCAATAAAAAATTACTTCCATGAAATAAATTTGAGGTACTTCTTGACATATTCCATAAAAATTGTTTCTATATGTATGGTGATGCCATAGAATAGGAATAAAATCACAATCTGAGTATTGGCTACTAGGTAATCAAAAGAAAGGAATTCAAAGTGTATTGACTTAAGGTAGAATTCTTAGGAGATGGTATTCTATGAATGTAATTTATGGGGAGACTGTGTGACTTGAAGAAGCAAGGTTCCCCTTCACAGACTTGGTAATGAAGGGAAGGAAGAGATGGAGGGTAATAATCTTTCAGACATTAAAAAAAAAAAAAGATGCACAAGATCAGAAAATATATCACCCCATTTCCTATTCTCCCCCGAAAAACATTATCTAAAAAAATTACATCTTAATGTATATCTACTGAAATCGGCATCTTGAATTAAGCAAGCCAGTAAGATTTCATAAGCCTTCATCCTACCTGCATTGAAATGTTATTGCTGAATCACAAAAATAATATGTGACAAAATGAACAGGACATAGAAGAAAACATTCATAAACCACTACTATTAAAACAAAGACAATGAGAACTCAATTTTATTAATGAAAATCTCCAAACCATTGAGCCAAAAAAAAATCCCTTATTTGAATTATGTATCATTAAACAAAACTTCTTGTTATGAAATAACTCATCCAATCACAATTAAGATTGATGGACAGACTAAATATAGAAATCTTAGCAAAAGAGTTCATGCAGCCAGGGGCTAATATTGCATTCAATTAAAATAAAGATTTAATTTCCTTGAAAAGTTTTTATAATTACACTAATACAAAGTCAGCATGGGGTTACTGAATCTGTCATTAATGTTTAGGTGATGTTGTTATATCAAACTTCATTTCCTTCGGTGCACAATGATATCAATTTGACTTTAAAAATGTTTCCTAAGAATTATAAAATCATGTTGTACATGTATTAGAATAGAATTACTGCCTGCTACCTTAAAATGAAAGAAAAAGTTAACATTTATTGAGAAAATAGTTATGAGGAGACAGCTTTCTTTGAGCTATCAAGGGCCAGAGGCAACAGAAAGGTTATTTTGATCTTCCAATATTTAAGACACAAACGGATTAATTTGCAGGTGGGATTCTTTAATCTTTACCAAAGATGTGGTAGAGTAGTCCTAAAATATCTTCCTTGCACAAATATTAACAATGATTGACAAAACTGATAATAAGACAACATCATTCATATCCTATAGTGACCTTTTGGCTTCAAATATTAAAAAGCACCATGAAAACACTATATCTTATCACACTAATTTTTCCAATCATGTTTCTGTCAATAAGTCAAGTGTTTGGATAGTTTTCTAGTAACTCAAAATGCCAGAGATTGAGTGAATGTATTCATCTTTTAGAGGTACAGTTTGCCTTAAGAAAGTACTGGCTTTGAAATTATTCCTTGATGATTAGACTGGCTGATAAGAAAGTTTAATCAGAATTAATCAGGGGTATTATTACTTCCTGGAAGAGAATGATATACCGTCAAAACTCAAAATACCACAGATAAAACTGAGAATATTATGACTCACAAAATAAGCTTCCACTATGACTTCCAAATAAATAATTTTGGAATCAATAGTCTTTTGAGGCAGGTTCAAGAAACTGGTCTCACCATATTGGCGGGTAAGATGAACCAAGCGGGGAGAATAAAATGAACTATTTAGAGAATAGTATAGTATTTAGAGAATAAGATAGTATTTGTTTTTAAGTATACTCAAGACATGCACATACAAAGAAACAAGCTTAAAATGTAATGATCTGAGAATATAATTTTCACTGTAAGAATATTCAGAAACATGTGATACTATTCTGAAGTTTTTGTCTATCATTTCACAGGGCTGGGTACATTACTTGAGGCATTAGTTAATGAAATGACCCCAAGTTGCTGAAGAGAGTCAGTCTTCATCCCCCTTCTTTCTGTAGGAAATAAAAGTGTTCAAGCCTTTTTAAAAGTCAGAGCAGACATATGTCATAAGTTTTCTCATAGAAAGAAATACTGTGCAAAATCATAACAATGTTTTATATTTGGAATGATTCTCTTTCTTTTAACAAGATTCTGTCAACTCCAAATGTATGTATTCTCTTATTAGTGTTGACTTTTTAATAGAAACATTTTCAATTTTCCTAATTCCCTTTTCAGATAAGTGAGATCTATTATTAAAGAACTGATGTATAGTCTTTTTTAACATTTGTATTGTCTGTGTTTTGTTAATTCATTCATTCAACTTGGTTTAGTGAACCTTTAAAAGAAGTAAAAGCCAATTGTCATCCTATTAACAGGCAAAGTCATTCTCAACTAGAAAATCAGTCCAAAGCATACACTACATAATTAATACAATCTATTCAATGTTTAAATAAACATGACACTTAATCTTTTCAACTTTAAAAACATAAAAACAAATTAAATGCATGTTTAATCTTATCAATCATATTCTTTCTACTTATAGACAATGTGATTAATATAGGATGTAAGAAGGCAAAATAATATATAATCCTGTTTTATCATTAAACTTCTCTCGGGATTAAAATTGGGCAAATTTAAATGTCTTACTAATCTGTTAGTAATTATTAAAATATGTGTTCTTATTTTTTAGCAGTAAGCTCAGGGAAAAGAGAGCACTTCAAAGTTAGATTTACTTTTTTTATTTAATTAGCTTTGTTAAATGATTTATTTTTCTTAGAATTATTCAACGTTTATAACTTTTTACTAACATGTTATACTTTTTTAAATTCCATTTTAAGTTTTGGGGTACATGTGAAGAACATGCAAGATAGTTGCATAGGTACACACGTGGCAGTGTGATTTGCTGCCTTCATCTGCATCACCTATATCTGGCATTTCTCCCCATGCTATCTCTCCCCAACTCCCAACCCCCCACTGTCCCTCCCCTATTTCCCCCAGCAGACCCCAGTGTGTGATGCTCCCCTCCCTGTGTCCATGTGTTCTCATTGTTCAACACCCCCCATGAGTGAGAATATGTGGTATTTGATTTTCTGTTCTTGTGTCAGTTTGCTGAGAATGATGGTTTCCAGGTTCATCCATGTCCCTACAAAGGACAAGAACTCATCATTTTTTTATGGATGCATAATATTCCATGGCGTACATATGCCACATTTTCCCTGTCCAGTCTATCATCAATGGGCATTTGGGTTGGTTCCAAGTCTTTGCTATTGTAAAGAGTGCTGCAATGAACATTCATGTGCATATGTCCTTATAGTTAGAACTATTTATAATCTTTTGGATATATACTCAGTAATGGGATTGCTGGGTCAAATGGAATTTCTATTTCTAGGTCTTTGAGGAATTGCCATGCTGTCTTCCACAATGGTTGAACTAATTTACACTCCCACCAGCAGTGTAAAAGTGCTCCTATTTCTCCACATCCTCTCCAGTGTCTGTTGTCTCCAGATTTTTTAATGATCACCATTCTAGCTGCTATGAGATGGTATCTCAATGTAGTTTTGATTTGCATTTCTCTAATGACCAGTGGTGATGAGCATTTTTTCATATGTTTGTTGGCCTCATATATGTCTTCTTTTGTAAAGTGGCTGTTCATGTCCTTTACCCACTTTTGAATGGGCTTGTTTTTTTCTTGTAAATCTGTTTTAGTTCGTTGTAGATTCTGGATATTAGCCCTTTGTCAGATGGGTAGATTGCAAAAAGTTTTTCCCATTCTGTTGGTTGCTGATTCACTCTAATGATTGTTTCTTTTGCTCTACAGAAGCTGTGGAGTTTGATTAGGTCCCATTTGTCTATTTTGGCTTTTGTTGCCAATGCTTTTGGTGTTTTGGTCATGAAGTCCTTGCCTATACCTATGTCCTGAATGGTTTTGCCTAGGTTTTCTTAAAGGGTTTTTATGGTGTTAGGTATTATGTTTAAGTCTTTAGACCATCTGGAGTTAATTTTAGTGTAAGGTGTCAGGAAGTGGTCCAGTTTCTGCTTTCTGCACATGGCTAGCCAGTTTTCCCAACACCATTTATTAAACAGGGAATCCTTTCCCCATTGCTTGTTAGGTTTGTCAAAGATCAGATGGTTGTAGATATGTTGTGTTGCCTCCGATGCCTCTGTTCTGTTCCATTGGTCTATAACTCTGTTTTAATACTAGTACCATGCTGTTTTGATTACTGTAGCCTTGTAGTATAGTTTGAGGGCCGGTAGTGTGGTGCCTCCTGCTTTGTTCTTTTTGGTTAGAATTGACTTGGCTATGCAGGCTCAGACATTTAAAATTTGATCTATTTCTTTTTTAATTAACAGATGTTCTTAATGTACTGAAAAAACACAGATTGCTCTTAACCAATTATGTTGCAATCTTAAAATGTATTTATTTGACCAAAATGATAACTAATCTTTTATACCTAAATTACAATCACACCATTAAAACATTATCATTCTTTAGGTTAAACTTTTATCTTCTGAAAATTGATCAATTTATCTTATTATATTATTACTATTTTAAAAGTTTGAATTGCTTTTTACATTATAATTATATGGTTTCTACAACTTTTCTTTTGAATGCCCCCTATATTCAAATGAACTAATGACCCAATTTGAAAAAGTAAATGAAGCCAAATATATATAATTTTGGTAGACAATGACACGTATTTTACAACAAAATAAATGTATCTATTTAATTTTGGTTTATTATCTAAAATTCTACATTCTTCACTGGTATAGGAAATCACACAATTAAGACAAGTACAAGCCAGAGTGGACATTAATAATAATTATTTTATAGGGATGTAGGTCCAGGTCATATAGATCTGCAAAAACATTTAAAATGTTATATGTATGCAAAAATAAAAATACATATACATAAAATGTATGTATACATGTAGATAATATATATGTCTATATATACTCATATATACATATGTACAAACAAATAAGTACATGCACATATATACATATATTAAAATAATGTTATTATTTTATATAATAATATATATAGGATTTATATATGTGTATGTGCATGTACTTATTTTTATATGCATGTACATATATATGTATACTCACATTTATTCAAAGAAGAATGAGAGCACTTAAGATTTATACAAAGTAAAAGACAAAACAGTAGAGAAACCGTAATAAAAGAGAGAATGAGAAAACAACTTTTGAGTGTTTGTATTGATTGGAATAGACCATAAAATTCATTTAAATATATTTTGTTTTATGGTCTTTGGAGTTATGAAAATAAGTTAATATTTGAACTTTTTTGAAGTTGGTCCTTATAAAAACAATTCAGAAGGTATTATTGGTAACACTGAGAATATCTTGATAACTGATCATTAGATAAGTCTCAATAACAGTTCTAAGTAAATATCTTGGTCTTTTAGTTCAAAAGTTTTTTTCTTTTCTTACATTTTTTTTTTTTTTTTTTTTTTTTTTACACCTAGCACTGATGCTGGCATAGGCTGGGAATAGGGGTGGGGGCAGATTACTAAACATCCACAAGCTGGAGGGCAGAAGCCTTGCTTTAAAATTGTGTCTTATGAAATACATGGGGGAAAGTAAATGAAGCAGGGCATTACAAAAAATCATGAAGCAAAATTGTTTAGCAATTGTTAACAAACCTGCTTTGCATTTTTATAATTAAAATTCTTTTTTTTTGGCCAATATTGAATTCAGTTGTTTTCTTAGAACCTCTTTACATGATCATTTTCATTGTTGTAAAAATGTGAAAAAAAAGTCAGAGGGCAAATCTGTCATTTGTCTTCTTTATACATTTCCCATTAAATGTTGTCTTTTGTTTATCAAATTTTTCTAATCGCATCCCTGTAATTTGTTTTGTGCAAACTTCAGTTTTTCCTATTATATTTATATACTCCAAACACTTGTCTACTATTATTCTTAGTCAACATAGTTTATGGCTTTTACTTTGTATGCAGAGAAGAATTATATTTAAAATCATCTTGACTGATGATATACAATCAATTCTCTAAAGAATAAACCACAAAGTTGAGTTCATATTTATCAAGTATAAATAACATGTCCTTTTGATAAATCTTTTTTCTAGAATTATTTACTAATTAACTTGCTATAAAAATGATGTTAGTGTTGCAAATCATATGAAACATTTTATAATAAATGTGTACTCCTAGATCAATTTATTCAATTGAAAGATTTCCCGAAAAGGTCAACTTATTGGAATTACATTGTTCCTACAGATTAATATCAGCTTTTAAAAGCAATTACCATTAAAATATAATTGTAAGATCTAACTATGGATCTAACTATTGCCAGTTATATTACTTTAAAAAGTGATGTTCTACTTCTGTTTAAATAAATTATAGTTTAATATCACAACATAGATAGTAATTATAATAAATTCATATATAATTATACAAGTTGTGGTTAAAAAGCATGATGTAGTTTAAAATATTTAAGTTGCTTATGATAATTACTGTCTTTCTATTATTCAAGAGGTTATAATTATAAAAACTCAGAAGCATAAATTTATGTATTCTGAATAACATACCACATGTACGTATATATGCAATACTTATTTAATATACACCTTGAAGTGTCTACTATATTCCAGTAGCTACTTTACTTAGTGAGAACGTATCTGTAATCAAATCAGAAAAAAAGAATTGCCTTCTTCTTCAAATTCTAATGAAGCATTTTCTGATTATAAACTAAGCTTCCCAATGCAAATAGAAAATGAACAAATGTATAATATATATTATTTCAATTTAACATTGATAGATACAGAAAATAAGGC
Source organism: Saguinus oedipus (assembly GCA_031835075.1). Taxonomy (NCBI): domain Eukaryota; kingdom Metazoa; phylum Chordata; class Mammalia; order Primates; family Cebidae; genus Saguinus; species Saguinus oedipus. Next base: position 33,288,291 of record CM063169.1, on the reverse strand, counting down.
AACATTGTGTAAACAGATTCTATGTGGCAACATCTACACTGCTTTATCTCACATGAAGATAGCTTTTCAGAGAACACAATATGATATTTATACATATATCTGTGATATTGTTTGGATCCATGTCGCTACTCAAATTTCATGTCGGAATGTAATCCTCAGTGTTGGAGGTGGGGCCCGGTGGGAGGTGATTAAATCATGGGGGCAGATTTCCCCCCTTTGGTGATGTTCTCACAATAGAGTTTCTCATGATACCTAGTTTAAAAGTGTGTGGCACTTCTCTCCTTTCCCTCTCTTCCCTGCCTCCTGCTTCTGCTTCACCTTTCATCATGATTGTGAGTTTCCTGAGGCCTCCCCAGAAGCAGAAGCTGCAGTCTGCAGAATCTTGAGCCAATTAAACCTCTTTTTGAAATAAATTACCCAGTCTGAGCTATTTCTTTACAGCAGTGTGAGAACAGACTAATATGACCTGCTAATACGTCCCATATATAACTGTGAAAAAGGGACAACTCAGGATATAAACCGAGAAAAGAGACATTAACAGTATAGAAAGAGAAAAGTAGTTTCATAGACCACAGATGACAGAGATATGACTAAGTTCGAAATCCTGACAAAAATATAGAGTTCTGCACTGTGCATGATATTTAGGTCAACAGTGAACTGCATAAACAATGTTGATCCCATAAGATTATAATGCTTTATTTATACCGTATCTTTTCTATGTTTAGATATACAAATTCTTACCATTGTGATACAATTGTGTGTGGTATTCATTACAGAAACATGCTGTACAGGTTTGTAGCCTAGGAGCAATAGGCTATATCATATAACCTGGGTGTGGAGTAGGCAAGTGTAAGTTTACTCTATAATGTCCACACAACAAAATAAACGAATCACTTATTTCTCAGAGCATTTCCCTGCCATTAGATGATGCATGATTATACTAGAAATTATTGGTTATATTGTGGAATGAAATTCATAATTTTGAAATATAATAGAATATCTGGTGTATTAGTTCTCTATTGATGTTATAACATTCTAACACAGACACAGTGGCTTAAAATAACAACAGATTTATTCTCTTGTAACTCTGGAAGTCACAGTCTAAAATGGATCAGAAGAGCTATGTTCCTTTGAGAAGTACCAGGAAGGAATCCACTTCCATAAATTTTGAGTTTCTGAAGTCTCCCTGCATTCCTAGGCTGATAGCCCCTACCTCCATCATTAAACAAATCAATTTAACTTTGGTTCCAGACCTCCTAACAGAGAAATTCTGACAAGCATATGCTTTCTTGATTAATTCTACCACACAATTTACAAAGACATGCATATCAATCATTCTTAAACTATTCCAAAAACTGTAAGAGAACACTTTCAATCTTCTTCCCTGAGTTTAGCATTACACTGATAAGAAACCCAGACATAATACTATAGTACTGTAATACAAAATTACAGACCAATTTTCCTTATGAATATAGAGACAAAAATTCTTTGCTATTTAATCCAGCAATCCCATTACTTGGTATATGCCCAAAGGAAAATAAATCATCCGATAAAAATATGAATGCACTCATATATTAATTGGAGTCTTAGTCAAAATAGTAAAGACATGAGATCAACCTAGGTGCCCATCAATGGTGGATTGAATAAAGAAAATTTGATACAGATGATACAGATACCCTATGGGACACTATGTAGCCATTAAAAAAGAATGAAACCATGCACCTTGCAGCAATGTGGATGCAGCTGGAGGCCATTATCCTAAGTGAATTAACATAGGAATGGAAAACCAAATATCACATGTTCTCACATAAGTGGGAGCTAAACTTTGAGTACACATGGATGTAAAGATTGTAATCATAGAAACTGAGGGCTACTAGAAAGAGGAGGGAACCAGGGGGAGAGTGGGCTGAAAAACTACCTGTTGGGTACTCTCCTCACTACCTGAGTGATGGGATCATCCACCTCCCAAACCCCAGCATCACAGAATATACCCATGTAACAAATCTGCACCTATATGGTCTGAATCTAAACAAAAGTTGAATATTTTTAAATCCTCAACAAAACACTAGCAAACCAAATCCAGCATCATGTTTAAAAAGATTATATACTATGAACAAATAGCACTTATTCCAGATATGCAAGGGAGATTCAATATATAAAAATCAGTCATGGCTGGGTGCATGTAATCCCAGCACTTTGGAAGGCTGAGGTGGGCAGATTGCTTAAGCTCAGGAAATCGAGAGCAGCTTGGGCAACATGGTGAAACTCCATCACTGTAAAAGATACAAAAAATTAGCCAAGTATGGTGGAATATACCCAGTTACTCAGAAGGTATAGGTGGGAGGATTGCTTGAGCCCAGGAGGTCATGTCTGCAGATCACACCACTGCACTCCAGCCTGGGTGACAGAGGGAGCTCTATATGAAGAAAACAAAATAATTAATGCAATGCATCACATTTATAGAACAAAGGAAAAAACGGATTATCTCATTGGTGCAGAAAAAAAGCATTTGAAAATCTAGTACCATTTTATAACCAAAACATTCAACAAATTAGGAAAAGGTGGAAACTTCCTCAGCATGATAAAGGACATTGACAAAAAAAAAATGACAGTTAACATCATACTCAGTGATGAAGAAATAGAAGTTTTCCCTCTAAGATGAGGAAGAATACAAGAATGCCTCCTTCCACTAGTAGCTCTGCCAGATGAGCTAGGAGAGAATAAAAAATAAAAGGCACTCAATTAAAAAATAAAAAGTAAAACTGTATTCATAAAACATGACTTTATATATAGAAAATTCCAAAGAATGCATACGAAGCTATTGGTATAATACATTCAGTGAAGTTACAGACTACAAGTGCAACACCAAAATGAGTTTTATTTCTATATACTAGCAATGAACAAGCAAAAAAGGCATTAGGGAAATAATTTTATTTACAATTCCATTCAAAAGAATAATGTAGAGATAAATGTTAAAAGCTGCTAGGCTTAAACACTGAAAACTACAAAACGCTACTTAAAGAAATTTAAAAAGAGCCAGATAAATGGGAAGTCATTCTATGTTCACATTTTAGAATATTTTATATTTTAAATAGGACAATATTCCCTCAAACCACCCATAGATTAAATAGAAGTCCTATTTAAATTTCAACGTCGGGCGGTCGAAAGGGGAGTTCAAGGAGACGGGGGCGACGCGGCTGAGGGCTCCTGGTCGGGGTCAGGGCTGCAGCAGTCATGCCGGGGTTAGTGGAGCTGCCCACTCTAGAGGAGCTGAAAGTGGAAGAGGTGAAAGTCAGTTCTGCTGTGCTTAAAGCCGCGGCCCATCACTATGGAGCTCAGTGTGATAAGCCCAACAAGGAGTTTATGCTCTGCCGCTGGGAAGAGAAAGATCCGAGGCGGTGTTTAGAGGAAGGCAAGCTGGTCAACAAGTGTGCTTTGGACTTCTTTAGGCAGATAAAGCGTCACTGTGTAGAGCCTTTTACAGAATATTGGACCTGCATTGATTATTCCGGCCAGCAGTTATTTCGTCACTGTCGCAAACAGCAGGCAAAGTTTGATGAGTGTGTGCTGGACAAACTGGGCTGGGTGCGGCCTGACCTGGGAGAGCTGTCAAAGGTCACCAAAGTGAAAACAGATCGGCCTTTACCAGAGAATCCCTATCACTCAAGACCAAGACCAGAGCCCAAGCCTGAGTATGATGGAGATCTGAAGCCTGCCTTATATGGCAGCCGCTTTTCTTTCTGGACCAAGTAAAGATGGGTCCATGGCTCACACTCAGTCATGTGCCCAGACAACGACTGATGAAAACGCCCAAGCAGTTTGCATCGACTGATAGTGTGTTCTTTCCAGGATCACAAACATTAACAAAAAAGTTAATTTATGTGACTTGGCAGTTATTCTATACCATTTCCTGTCCATTAAAATTTTTTAAGGAAAAGAAAAAAAAAATTTCAATGTCAAATTGCAGAATGGAAAAGCTAACTCTTAAATTTATAGGAACTCTGTAGGGTCAAAATGATCTCCAAAAAGAATAAAGTTGAAGGACTCACACTTCTCAATTTCAAAACCTACTACAAAGCCACATTAATCAAAACAAGGTGGTACTGGCATAAGGTTAGCTGTACAGATCAATGTAATAGAAATCAGAGTCCAGAAATAAATATATCTATTTTTTTTTTTTTAGAAATATTATTATTATAAATACATCTATGGTCAACTGATTTTCAACAAGATGCTATGCTCACCAGGGAAAGAATAGACTAACAAATGATGCAGGGATAACTGGATTTCTACAGGCAAAAAAGTGGAAATTGGACCTTTAGTTCATACCACATACAAAATTAATTTAAATAATAGACTAAATATAAGAGCTAAAACAATAAAACTCATAGAGAAAAGATAGGAGTGAAACTTTATAATCTTGAATTTGGTAATGGTTTCTTAAATGTGGTAACAAACCTCCACACAAAAGAGAGAAAATTGGACTTCATCAAAACTTTTAAAAATTGTACATTGAAGAACACTGTGAAGAGAATAAAAAGGCTGGGCATAGTAGCTCACACTTGTAATTAGCACTTTGTGAGCCTGAGGTGGAAGGATCACTTGAGGCCAGGAATTGGAGACCAGCTTGGGCAACATAGCAAAAGCTTTCTACCAAAAAATAATTAAAAAAAAAAAAAGAAAATTAGCCAGATGTAGGGGTACACAAGCTGAGACAGGAGGATTGTGTAAGTATAGGAGTTGGAGGCTTCAGTGAGCCATGATTGCATCATTGTAGTTTGATCTGTGTGACAGAGCAAGACCTTGCCACCAAGAAAAAAAAAAAAGAGAGAGAGAAAAGGGAATGAAAAGACGACTGTATAGAATAGAAAAAAAAAATTATATATTATACATCGAATACAAGTTTTCTAACCAGAGTATATAAAATATTCACATAACTCAACAACAAACAAATAAGTCAATAAAAATGAGAAAAGTCTTGAATAGTCATTTCTCCAAAGAATATATACAAATGGCTAAGAAGCACAGGATTCTCAATGTCATTGTTAGGTAAATGCAAATCAAACCCACAGAAATATACCATTGTATATGCAGTAAAATAGCTATAACAAACAAAAATAATGAAAAAACACAAGTGTTGGTAAAGATGTGGAAAAATTGAAACCCTCATACATTGTTTTGGGGATGATACAATGGTGAAGCTACTGTGAAAAAGAGTTTAGTGGTTCCACAGTAAGTTAAACATAGAATTACTATATCCCAGCAATTCCACTTCTAAGTATGTACCTCCCAATTGAAAATAGATGTTCAAACATAAATGTCTTAACAGATATTCATAGCAGTGCTATTTACCGTGGGTAAAAGGTAGAAACAGCCTGAACGTTGATCAACTAATAAATGGATAAAGAAATTATGCCATATCTATACAATGGAATATTATTAACCCACAAAGAGAATAAAGTACTAATACAAGTTTCAACATGGGTGAACCTTGAGAACATTATCCTAAGTGAAAAAAGCCAGACACAAAAGACCACATAGTTTATAATTTCTTTTATGTAAAATATCCAGAATTAGCAAATCTATAGGGATTGCAAGCAGATAAATGTTTTCCAGGGAGTGAGTGATGTTTGCCAGGATGAGATTTGGGTGGGAACACAGCCAAACCGTATTATTCCACACCTGGCCCATCCCAAACCTCATGTCGTCACATTTCAGAACCAATCACACCTTCCCACAGTCCCCCAAAGTCTTAACTCTTTTGCCTATGAGCCGGTAAAATCAAAAGCAAGTTATTTACATTCTAGATACAACGAGGGTACAGGCATTGGGTAAACACAGCCATTCCAGATGGGAGAAATTGGCCAAAATAAAAGGACTACAGGCCCCATGGAAGTTTGAAATCCAGCAGGGCAGTCAAATCTTAAAGCTCCAAAATGATCTCCTTTGACTCCATGTCTCACATCCAGGTCCACTGATGCAAGACCTAAGTTCCTATGGTCTTAGGCAGCTCTGTCCCTGTGTCATTGCAGGGTACAGGTCCCCTCCTGGCTGTTTTCACAGGCTGGTGTTCAATGTCTGCAGCTTTTCTAGTCTAATGGTGCAAGCTGTTAGTGGATCTACCATTCTGGGGTCTGGAGGAAGGTGGCCCTCTTCTCACAGCTTCACTAGGTGGTGTACCAGTAGGAACTCTGTGTGGGGGCAACGACCCCACATTTCCCTTCTGTACTGCCCTATCAGCTGTTTTCCATGAGGGCCCTGCCCTTGAAGCAAACTTCTGTCTGAGCATCCAGACAGAAGTGATTCCATTCAGCTTCTGAAATCTAGGTGGAAGTTCCCAAATCCCAATTCTTGACTTATGTGCACTTACAGGCTCAACACTACATAGAAGCTGCCAAGGCTTGGGACTTGCACTCTCTGAAGCCACAGCCAAAGCTCTATATTGGCCCCTTCATCCGTGGCTAGAGCAGCTGGGATGCAGGGCACCCAGTCTCCATACTGCACACAGCACAGGCACCCTGGGCCTGGCCCATGAAACCATATTTTCATCCTAGGCCTCTGGCCCTGTGATGGGAGGGGCTGCTGTGAAGACCTCTGACATGTCCTGGAGATATTTTCCCGTCGTCTTGGTGATTAACATTGGGCTCTTCATTACTTATGCAAAGTTCTGCAGCTGGCTTGAATTTCTCTTCAGAAAATGGAATTTTCTTTTCTATTGAATTGTCAGGCTGCAAATTTTTTGAACTTTTATTCTCTCCTTCCTGTATAAAACTGAATGCTTTTAATAGCACCCAAGTCGCATCATGAATGCTTTGCTGCTTAGAAATTTCTTCTGCTTGATATCCCAAACTATCTCTCTCAAGTTTAAAGTTCTGCAAATCTCTAGGGAAGGGGCAAAATTTTCCAACTTCTTTGCTAAAGCCTAACAGGAGTCTCCTTAGCTCCAGTTCCCAACAAGTTCCTCATCTCCATTTGAGTCCACCTCAGCCTTGACTTCATTGTCTATGTCACCATCAGCATTTAGGACAAAGCCATTCAACAAGTCTCCAGGAAGTTCCAAACTTTCCCACATTTTCCTGTCTTCTTCTGAGCCCTCCAAACTGTTTTAAACTCTGCCAGTTACCTGGTTCCAAAGTCTTTTCCACATTTTCAGTAATCTTTTCAGCAATGCTCTACTCTACTGGTACCAATTTATTGTATTATTCCATTTTCACACTGCTGATAAAGACATATCCACAACTGGGGGAAAAAAGGAAGTTTAATGGACTTACAGTTCCACATTGCTGCATAGGCCTCACAATCGTGGTGGATGGCAAGGAGGAGCAAATCACGTCTTACATTAATAGGCGATAGCCAAAAACAGAGATTGTGAAGGGAAACTCCCCAGTATAAAATCGTTAGATCTCATGAGACTTATTCGCTATCAGGAGAACAGCATGGGAAAGACCTGCCCCCATAATTCAATTGCCTCCCACTAGGTCCTTCCCACAATACATGGCAAATCAAGATGAGATTTGGGTGGGGACACAGCCAAACCACATCAAAAGTTTTTTGAATTAGTTGGTAATGATAGTAATATAACTGAATTTTACAGTCTGAAGTGGTTAAAATGGTAATTTATTTTGCATGTTTTACCACAATTTAAAAAATAACTATACATGCTTAATATCAGCATAAGGGAAAGTAATTCACAGATTCATTCAATGAAAAGTAATATTCTCCAAGTGGTAAGTGGTGCACTTGTTTATTAAACATGTGATTTTATTTTCTCTTTCTTGAAAAAAAAAAAAAAAACAAAACTCGTTTACAAAAACAATGGCTGACTAGTGAACTATAGCTATGCCCACTAGTGAGCATGCCTTATTTTTTAAAAGGCTCTTCTCTGTTTCATATTAATGAAATTCTACTTATAATTATTTCATATGTTCATATCTTTAATTAGGAAAAATGTCTTTTGAATGGAGCCACTTATTAGCCCATCACTTCTTTGTATGAAAAGTTTTAGAAATGAACATTTAAAAATATAACTAAAGCATTATTTCAGAATATTGCCCTAGCAATAAAAGTAATTGAATATAATATTTTCACATATAATTTTATCCCTGCCTCATTTTTTTTACCCTACTTAAACCAAGTCCCTGATTTTATCATCCTTTTAATTAAAATATTTCTGGATTTTGTTTCTTCCTCATTAGTTGATCTGCCTTAACCCCAAGGTAGACTTTTGTCTCACCTCAGGATGATTGCGTTAGTTTCTCGTTCTCTCTGATTTTAAGGCTTTTACATTTCAACCCATTTGATATACTTCTGCCAGATCAAGCTTTCTAAAATATAGCTTTTACATATTTCTTGTGCTTTAAATTCTGCTGTGATCCTCCATGCCCTCATAATCAAGTCTAATTTTAGTTGTGTGGTCTCTCATGTATTTTAGCAAATTACTGTTTTAACCTATATCTTTTTACTCTTTTTCAGGATTTGTTCTCATTTCACGATGACTAATTTAAACAAAAGACTATTGTACTAATTCATTTTCACACTGCTTTAAAGACATAACATAACCAAAACTGAGTTATTTATAAAGAAAAGAGGTTTAATTGACTAACAGTTGACATGGCTACAGAGGCCTCAGGAAACTTAACAATCATGGTGAAAAGGAAAGAGGCACATCTTATATGGTGGCAGGTGATAGAGAAAGTGAGTAAGAGCAGGAGGGAAAACTGCCTTTAAGACCATCAGATCTCATGAGAAGTTACCCACTATCGTGAGAACAGCATGGGGAAACTGCTCCCATGACCTCATAAGCTCCCACCTGGTCCTGCCCTCAATAGGTGGGGATTATGGGGATTACAATTGGAGATGAGATTTGGATGGAGTCACAGAGCCATACTGTATCAACTATACATAGCAAGACATGCGCCATATGTAAAGAATCAGGTTTGTCTCTTGAGACAGAAGAAATATAATTGAATTCTAATTTTAGGATTTATTTCTTAAAATACTGAGAAAGTAAAAAAATGATTAGAATTGGTTTTCATATCTAAACAATGAAAAATCTAAAATGTTTTTTCTATCTCCTATAGTTTTTGTGAGGTGACAATGAGGTACTACATGTCAAACACATTGAAAATAAGAGTTGATACTAGTTTGCAAATAGTGCCACGAAACCTTACTCATGGCAGAACAGCAAAGATAGCATTTTCTACAAATGTTTTTAAGATAGGTAGAGCTCTGTCTTTTGTCGTTCTTCTTTTTCATTATGCTGCATAACTTTATCGAAGAGAGGAATGGAGTGTGAAAAATTGGCTTCATGTGAATACTCCTCAGGTCAGTGAAGAAGAAGCATTATTTTTATTCCTTATCATTAGCTACAGCCACAGTCTGATCTTCAAAAAGCCAGCAGAAATGATGACTAATTTCTGGAAAAGAGCTACTCCTAAAATAAAATTATACTCTAAATATGTTTATTATTTTCTGCTTAGATAAATGGAGTATTGTCTCTAAAATATAAACTATATCATTAGAAATACTGATCTTCTTGGTTAGAAGTTTTTTTTCAAGATGAAGACTTTTCCTGTCACCCAGGCTGGAATACGGTGGCATGACCTTGGTTCACTGCAACCTCGGCCTCCTGGGTTCAAGCAATTCTCCTGCATCAGCCTCCTGAGTAGTTGTGATTACAGGTGCCCACCACCACAACAGGCTAATTTTTGTATTTTTAGTAGAGATGGATTTTCACCATATTGACCAAGCTGGTCTTGAACTTCTGACCTTATGGTCCACCCACCTCAGACTCCCAAAGTCCTGGGATTACAGGGGTGAGCCATCCTGCCTGATCAGTTAGCAATTTTTAACAATAATTTAATGCATTGCTTGCAAAAAAGATAAGACAATATCCCATGCTCTCCCTCTACTTTTTCCTTTTCCTACTTCTACTCAAGCTGTTCTTCCAATTTTTTTCCTCTCTATTCAAATCCTGGTTCTGTCATATTTCTAATTTTTAAATTAATCATTTTTTAAAGTTATCTTTAGCAGCAGAGCACTTCTTCAAAAAAATTGGATGTATAGAGCAAATTATATGTGCATGTATGTGAGTGCATATAAGTATGCATATATATGTATACACTCACACATACATCAGATCAAAGAGTTCCACTTTCCTTGAGTTGGGTTGGGGGCCGTTCCACTGCTGTCTGCTACTCCCTTCCCTTAGGGGCATCGTGGGAAGTTCCTAGAGCAGCAGCATCAGGTGGAAAATGTCTTAAACCTTTAAGACAGATTTGTACAAGTTGGAAAGAATAATAATATATATTACTCTTTAACAGGTATTCCAGTATAATTTACATCTCACAGCATCGAATTTAACAAGGAATATAAGGTAACAGTTTCATAAACTCACCAAACTCTGTGATTGTATAGCAAAGAATCTCGTTTCCCCTTTTACTAACAGGATGTGTTTTATTTTGGTAGTTTAGCAGAGTTAGAGCGATGCCAGTCAAGCTTTGTTACTGTCACTGACAGAACTAGACATTTTACTATGTTAAGAATGTTAAGAAGGAATACAATTTTTCCTTTACTAGGTATGCATGTTAACTTTCAGTACTATAGGAATCAAGAATTGCATTTCTCAGAGTTAAGAATACATTTGTGGTTACTATGCAAAAGCTAAAATTAAAACAAAAACAAAAACTCCTCCTTGTCCTATTATTTCCACTTTTAAAAATCCTTCCTTAAGCTGTTGTTTCCTCACATTTTGTCTGTTCTTTTTCAAATCCAACCCCTCTTTCAAATTCCCTTCTACTCCAAAGTTATACTTTCATTTTTCATTTAAAATATGCATCTGCAACACCTTTAGCTAAATTTTCTTTAGTCTATGTATAATTTGTTCAATTTGCAAACTTCAAGCCAAGAACTATTTTCTATTTCTTCTATTGTCTGTTTCAAATATCCAGTTTTTGTTGAATTTTTGTTGAATTTTGCAGCACAAGTTATATTCAATAAACCAAATGTGCAGAACATTGAGTAAACACTGAGATCTGTGATATACAGCATAATTTAAGTAATTTAGTAAAAGCTCTAAAATGATTTTGCCTACTTAAAGCATTTCCCTTTATTCTGTATAATCTTTCAAAATCATAATTCATAACAGTGTTGAATTCTATTTATTACTTAGCTTAAATGACCTAATCTACTTTCAGGAATTTCTACATCTCTCAGGTGTACCTGGAAAACCCAATTCATTCAGATGTCTGACATTACAATACTGCAACAAATTAAGCCAGTAGATGGCAGTATGACTTAGCAAAATCTAAAGTTGATATTTTTTAGGCCTCTGTACAATAATCACACTATCCTAAAATTTCCCCAATAGTATGATCTGAAAAAGGCCTTGCTTAACCATAATCAATCTTTATTCTCTGGTAGATTAAAATGGTTAGATATACTTGATTGTATCAAACTCAGGATAAAACTGATTTTTTTTTTTTTAATATGTTGAATATTTGTACTTTTGGCTTATTGCTGTGTTTTGTGTTCATTTTACAAATACATAATTCTAGAAACACTTTACACTTTTTTAAACATTTGAATTTATAATTTAAATTACAATTCTGAAAATAGTGTTCTCAATTTAGAAAAAAGTGTAGTTTTTCTATTTTATGTGATTATAAGTGCTGCATACTGCTATATTAAACCCTTAGAAGCATGAGGGCTCTGATAGACTTTGCCCATATTGTTGAAGTAAGTAACTAGGAATTTTTTTTCTTTCTAGCTAACTTGTTTGTTTGGATAACTAATAATATACCTCATCTTGTGGATCTGTATGTCTTTACTGGCACTGCAATGCAGTTCATCCTATCACTTATCTTACTGGGTTAAGTAGCAGATGATGATTCATACAATTTCAGGAGGTGAAATGCTAAAAGTAGCATGAGCTATTTTATAATAAGTATTGAAGATGATTATAAGTTTACATTATTAGGTTTTGTCTATTAAAATTACTTTAATCTTACAATATAATATTTTAGAATATTGAACAGAGAAAATAAAGTTTCTATGAACGTGTTTGGAATTTAATGGAGAAGACTTCATATGAAGTTAATTAGAGTTTGGAGGCTGATGTTATTTTCTTGTTCTGTTTCTCCAATATTCTTAATACAACTGACTGCATAGTAACAAACTTTTCTTACATTTAATATCTTGGCTTTCTAAATGAAGGGCAAACTATTATAGCTCTTATATGAAAATATACCATTAACTAGAAGCAATGTTTGTACTATATACTTAAAAGTAAAAATGTGAATATGAAACATAGTGAATTGCATAGATCTAGTAGGGAGTCAGGTGCTTAATGAAAATGAATTGAATTGAGTAAAGCTCCAAGTGTATCCACTGAGTAAATGAAGGTTCTAAATTCTGTAGAAAGCACCTGGAGTGTGTCACAGAAGCATCCAAAGAAAACAGGTGGTGATTTTAGATTTCCCAGGTGAGGATTACAATCAAGTTGCAATTGTGGATCTCTCCTGTGTAAGAGCAAATAGGGATTGTTCTTTAAAGTCATGCTCTGCTGGTGTTCTGTTTGCTGCAGACACTGCCTTTTCAAGTGATGTCTCGTTTACAGGCAGATAAATTCATCCTTTTGCCAAGGACATTCGTAATTGTCAGAGCCTTTGCTGTTTTCTTTGACTGGAGTGAATCAGCTGTTTAACTAACTAAACAGTGAGTATATATGCTCACACATTTCTTCTTTCTTTCCCTAGCTGTACCTTTCTTTCATGCTTTATGAAATGCCCCCTGCTAATCAAAGCCAAACAGTGCATAATGGACTTTCATGAAAGCTGAAATGTATTTATTTCAAGTGCAGAGCATTTGAGTAGGCTGTGATTTAATCTTTGCTATTTGTTTTTCCTATCAAGTGATTGGCAGGATGAGGCAACCACAATCCATTATTCTGATTACTACATGCCATGCACTTTGATTTCCTCCACATGAAGGTTACAAAGACTGCTGGTGCCATCAAGGAAAAGACAAGTTCTCATAAAGGAAAATGTCAAATGCATTCTGTTTTGTGAAGATAGCTGAGGCTGTAAGGTTCAGTGGAAGAATCAGGGGCTTTAGAGTCAGAAAGTCCTAGGAATAGGTTCAGCTTGCCAACTTATTCGCCTTAATCACGTGCTTTTCTACCTGGCATTACTCCAGGAGGCTCCCATGCCATCTTACAAGGATTCTTTACTCACCTATTATGCTACCAGAATAACATTTTGAGTCAGTACCAGTCTACAGATAAGTCTTATAGTTGTCATGTTTGGCAACATTTTCTGTTTCTCCTGGCACTCAGGTGATAAGTATCTTTCAATGAATAGGATTGGTTTTCAACTCAATGAAATATTATAATCCTTATGAATTTCCATTTCATCACAGGAAAAAATATTTAGCAATTCTTACTTCAAGCAGTTGTGTTAAGCGTTGACTCTGATGCAGATATAAAGTGCCTAGCAGATAATAGAGTCCATTTAACATTAATCTCAGTCTTCCATCATTTTTCCAATGTAATCACTGCAAAGGTTGTCAATAACAATCGTTCTAAGAAGGAAATTTTTTCTGTATTTCCACAAATAAAAATGAGCTATTTCGTGGAGTTAATGTGATCTAATGTTCAAAAATTTCCTTTCTTCTCTTAAATTACTCTTTAAGGGGACATTTAAAGGAAAGATATTTCTTTAATTGGCCAGTTTATTTTCCCTATGTATGTAAAGTTATTGATTATACTATTCCCAGAACTCATAGTTCAATTATCATTTAATATATTATTGATAAGATATTTAAAAATATTATTAAGCAGATACTACATTTCCTAAAGGCATATGGCCACTAGTTGTGTCTTAAGCAATTGACAAAATAGGTTCTATTCACTGTTGTACAATTGAGTTGATATTGACTCCCATAGTCAAGCAATTTAACATTCTATACTCACTGTAATAGACTTAAAATGAGAAGAGGGACTTATTTAATTTAGTTCTGATATGAAATTTAATGGTTAAAAGGTAATCTGAATTTGAAAATATTTCACGTTCCCAGTGTCTTAACATTATGGAGGTCTATGGGTTGAATAGGGTGCTAAGGTATAAACATTTCTTTGAAGTTGAGGTATGACAGATTGAATTATACACTTATTGGAGTACTTGCAACTTGAACTTCTAAAGTTCATCTCAACTCCTGCTCATGTCTCACTTAAGCCCATATCTCTAAAACAATTAACCTCTTGAATGCAGAGAGCATATCAGGGTAATTTTTGTTTTTTACATGGATAAAATAAGCACCTCTGTATGAATGATTTATCTACTTTCTTCATTTTAAATATAAGCAACCCTTTATGTACTTCTAAATAAATTTCCAAATTCAAGAAATCTATTTTTAATATATTGTGATTAGGTTCTGCTAGTATTTTTAATATTGGTAATAGTGATCCAACTAACAATGATTTCTTGGTCAAATATATATGGTTAGTAACAATACTGTTTTTTTCTCAACTAGTGTGTCTGCTAAACATTTTTAGTGTTTGGAATTCTGAGCGAAAATTTATTTTGATATTTACTATTATTTTCTGTACAACTGAGAAAAAAACAAGAAGAGAAAGTATATACTTGGTAACAATAGTTGTCTTTATAATCATAGGATTTTAGACCAGCTGTTTATAAAAAATGCCTCAAAATAATGCATCTTAGTTTCAAAGTTTAATCCTAAATGAATGAATTAAATAAGATAGCTATATAATTGGAAAAAAGAGGGTGAAAAATGGGGGGAAACTTAAGAAAGTAAACAATTTTCTCCAAAACAAACACTTAAATTAGGAAGGGAATACATACAAAAACCCAATTGAATTTATATTAATTACATAATTTACAGTTTCCTTTTTCCTACATCTTTTTTCTCCTTCATTTCTGCTTTTTGTCTTCCCTTCTCCTCTTATTGCATTAGCTCTTTGTTTAGATTTGGAAGTATGCTGATTCTTTATGTATATATTTTGTTCTTTTAATTCCTGGGTGGCGGGGAGAACCCTTCAAAATAACCATTAAATTAAGTCAAAACAGGTATTTTAGGAGATTTAAATTGCTAGACAAATGCAGGATATTAACTGTCTTATAATTCTGAACAGTTTCCTTTATCTGGCAGCATAAATGTTTGAAATGTTAATGTGCTTGACCTTCCTCTTTTTTTTTCCGCTTTCTTTTCTCTATTGCTTAGTTTCTTTGATGTTTGTTTTTTATTTTTGCATTAATTAGTTCAAGAGAAGGATAAAGAAAACATAAGTCATCTCAACACTGACCTGTTCAGATGCAAAATTAACCACTCAGCCACCTCACACACACGTACACACACACACACACACTCATGTACAGGTGTATGTATATATACAGACATAGAACTCATCTCTATGGCACATGTACACCTTAGGAAAGTAAAAACCTCAAGTGAAGAGTCTAATGTTCTTTATTTTTATTTTTGTAGTAAAAAAGAGTCAGTTTAAGTAAAAAAAAAAAATAAGTACATTTTGTTCATAAGTCTGGTACTAACGGTGATCTGAAAGATTTCAACTAATGGGCACTGCATCTCGGATTGACTGCTAGACCTCCAATGTTACAAATTATACATAAATGGCCACATCCCAATGGATAAGCCAACATATAGAGAATGCATAACTCCCAGTACTAATTGATAATAAGATGAAACTGAAAAAGATTCTAAAAATACTGGATCTGAAATAGTACAAACAATGCTTGAAGTTGGTTAAGGAGTTGCCAGTTACTTGTGAGAAGGAAGTTTGCTAATGCACACAGCCTGATTTAGTGATTTCATTCCATGACACATATATCACAGAAAAATTCTTGTCCAATTTGCAAAATTGTTCTAAGTAAAATAGTAGATAATAAAATTAAACTGGAAAATGTTGTTTAACAAATAATGAATAAATAATTTGTGGACTATTCATGCAGCAATCAAAATAAATGAACATAGTTGCATAACTTAAATTAATAAGCATAATATTTAGCTAAAAATTATGTAATAGGATAATAAATCTAGCATTTAACCTTTAATACACATGTCAAAAACTAGCTAAATGAGTGTATATATAGGTAATATATATATCTATGTATTTGTATGTATATATAGATAATATATGTAGTAAAAATGAAAATAAATGCAAATAAAATGACAGCAAAAATTTTAAGACCTCTAGAGAGCAAAGCAAGGAACACCAGTGGATTTCAAGATAAGTGAAATTCTCAAATTATTAATGAAGTTACTGAAAGTTGGAATTTGCATAGTAATTATTTTAGCTATCATATACATTAATTTTTGCATGCATGAAATGTAAGAAATATTTAAACATAGAAATTAATATGAAAAGTATCAAACTCCTTTAAAAATAAATATTGTGAGTAGTCATTTGCCCTTTAAGGAAGTAAAAATTGGAGTAACTTCTTCAAAAACAATTCATCAGTATGAATATAAGAATTTCAAAATGTGTATACTGTTTTTCCCAGCATACCACTTCCAGAAAGTTCTCTTAAAAATATACTTATAGACATGAACAAGATCGCAGTTATAGGGATGCTTTAACCCCTGCACTGTGCATTACAATAGCAAAAATTGTGGCTAAAGAAAATGTTTGACAATTAGGGAACAAAAGCATAATATAAATAAGGGTATGCCCCATACTAAATTATGCCATAATTCTTGTAAATAAATAAAATAATGTTGCATGTCAATATTGTCCATTTCAATGTCTGCATTTTTTCCAGTTTTCACAGCATATTTAGTGCTCAAAAATGTTCCCTTTACATTTTTGTCACTTCTTTCAAAAATTCACTTTTTTTGAATTATAAAGTCTTTTATTATTTTTGGCAAGTTAATTTAAATTTTACTTTGTTTTAACTGACAAAATATTGTATATGTTTATTGCATAAAATATAGTTTTAAAATATGTATACATTCTGCAATGGCTAAATTGAGCTAATTAACATATAAATTACCTCACATAATTATTGATTGAGGTAAGAATACTTAAAATCTACTGTCAGCAATTTTCAAGAATATAATAAATTGTTATTAACGATAGTCCTTATAGTTAGTTTTACAGTAGATCACTCGATCTTACTCCTCTTTGCTAATGGAAATCGTGTATTGTTTGACCATGTCCCCCAAAAGACAGGCAGAAGCATTCTTTGTTTGTACGTACATACTTACATATTTTTTATATACTGGGCATATAGAATGCTGATTATATGTCTTCTATTTTTGTTTCAATTTATAATTTAATATCTATATATACATTTAAAACTTCTATTTAAAACACATTACTTCAAATATAATTGCTTATTTTTATCACATATAGTAGGAATTACAAATAACATATCATGAATGTTAAGTGACTGAAAGGCACTGATGAACTTTGGCATGTGAGCACCCTATAAAATAAAGCAGTGAAATATCTCTTTACACCTTTATAACAGGCATGCCTGAGAAAACTGGGTAAAGCAGAGAGCTGGTGGTGTGGAAGACAGGAAAATACTCCCACACTTCAGGTGGGAGGGTGAGCTAGTTCAGTCCATTTGTAGATCAATTTGGCAAAGTCTAATCAAATGCATATATGACCCAACATTCAATTCCTAGAAATAGAACCAAAGGAATGCCTACATAGTTGCAGAAGTGGGAATAAAGAGGATTGTATTTTACACAGTATTAGGGAGTTGGAAGTGATCTGTGTTCATGGCTGGTGGGGCACAGCAGAATGTGTGAAGAGCACAACATGAGGCACTTGGCTATAGGTAGAATCAGTAACTACATAAAGGCATAGATAGACGTGTACTAAGTATGCAAACAAAAAGTAGATTTATCTTAGAATTTTAGCAAAGAGTAAAAAGAGTTGAATAAAAAACACAATAAAATGTATACTTCCACTTTCCCTCTAACTCAGGTTCCAGATTAAGCTGCTTTAACAATGAGACCCAAACATTTGTCTGATATGCCCAAGGTTACCATAGCTATTATATTATTTATTGATCTCTTTCTATACAATCTGCAGGCTAGCTAAGCATGGTTTTTAAACTTTTAAATGGTTGTTAAAGAAAGTGAAAGAAGCAGGAGGAGAAGGAGAAAGAAGAGGACAGGAAGAAAAAGGAGAAGAGGAGGTAGAGAAGGTGGGGACAGAGACTGTAAGTCTAAAATATTTACTATATGAAACTCTAAGGAGAGTTTGGCTGGTCTTTGCTATTAATAGTCATTCAGGGATTCATCTCTTGTCTTTTCCGGTCTTCTCAATCTGCAGCAAGCATCAGAATCACCTTTAAGGTTGTAAACGAGATTACGGCCCCCACCTCTGAGTTTCTGACTCAGTAGGTCTGGTACACAGCCAGAGAATTCACGATGCTAAGACTGACTAATAGTTTCTGAGGTGAGGCTGATGCTGAAAACCAGTGCCTTTGAGCACTGCTGTTAACTTGCTTGTTAATGTGTTAACTTGAAAGCACATTACTCTCACATCTAGGTAGCAGAGAGTAGGAAGTAAGAGAAACAACACACTTAATATTCTGAGGATCAGACCAGGAAGTGTTTCATATCACCTTTGCTTTCATTACACATGGACACACCAAACTGCAGAAAATTCTGAAAGTGTAGTTTATAAGTCTATTACTATTGAATAAGGGGATGATGAATTTTCGTAGAAAATTAGCTATCTCTGCTACTGTAGTATTTACATAAATTAAAAGTGCCTGAAAATGAAGTAAAGATGTTCATTATAAAAGAACATATGGAAACAGAAACATGGATATTAAATCATGAAATTGATTGCCTCTGTGGGAAGGGAAATGTGTACGTGTGTGTGTGTGTGTGTGTGTGTGTGTGTGTGTGTGTGTGAGATCTTTCACAGACCAATTAGTAATGAAAATTAAATAAAATAATGAATTCAGTTATCTGCTCTTGAAGCTAAAATATAAAATCAGGACTGGCACTGTGGTTCATACCTGTAATCCCAGCACTTTGGGAGGCCAAAGAGGAGGGTGGATCACTTGAGGCCAGGAGTTCGAGACCAGCCTGACCAACATGACAAAACCCTGTCTGTAATAAAAATTTTAAAAATAGCCAGGAGTGATAGTGTGTGCCTGTAGTCCCAGTTACTCAGGAGGCTGAGGCATGGAACCAGGGAGGCAGAGGTTGCAGTGAGCTGAGATCACACCGCTGCACTCCAACATGGGTGAAGAGCCAGACTTTGTCTTAGAGATAAAATAAAATAAAATAAAATATCAGTCATTTTACAAATAAGCATAGAATTACTTCAGAAAAATATGTATAAATTTGTCTTGGAAATTTATTTTTATACATTGATTATAAAACTTAACTACCTAAGTTTTTGAGTAATTATAATACTTAATTATTTTAAAATTGGAACAGTCTGCCATGAGCAACATGGAGGAACAAAGGCTGAATTGATGCTTATTCAGACTTATCCAAAATGAAAACTAAAATGATTTGCTACTACGGCCCTTTGTCATAGAAAACACAAAAACCCATCCTGGTTCATAGCCTATGACACTTAAAAGCTTCAGAAGATTTGACAATTTCTCATCACTAAGAAATATAATAAAAATAACGTAGGTGACATTTACCAAAATCTTATAGTACACTAAGCATGCTGTACTGAGTTTTGCATGCACCTGCTTATTTAATCACTGAAATAACTGAATGATACGTACTACAACAATCACCACTTTATGTATCAGGAAACTGAAGTACACACAATAAAATAAGCAAGATCACTAGTTAGTAACTAAGAGCCAGGTTTGAAATTTAAGTTGCTCTTTTTTCATTTTTCAGCCACTACCTTAAACTTTCTCTTTATGGAAATAGAACATTGCTAAACTCTAATAATGAGGGAGCAGCACACACACACAGTGTGTGCACAAATACACAGAACATCATTAATACGAGAAAGAAAATGTTTTGCTCTAATGTTTTCAGAGAAATACAGGATAAAGTCATGGTCACAGAATTAGTAAGAATAGCTTCCATATTCTTCCTAGTCTTAAAACAAGCGCCACTGTTCTGTGATCTACTATGTTAGAGAGAACTGTTGTTTAAATAGTGGAAATATTGTATCTCTGTTGGTCAGAGGTGGCTGAATGACTTCTTTGAAGGTAAAACCTTGAAAATAAAGTTATATTCCTCAGAGATGAATTAACAAGTACTGGGATCTGTTTGTATTTTCCACATTTTGAAGAGGAAAGGAGTGTTGCTGCTTTCTTAGCTCTAAGGGGAGGAGAGGTTGATAGAGATTATTCCAGTTCAGGGTTGGTGAATTACTGTCCTCTGGCCAAATCGGCCTAGCTGCCTATATATGCAAATGAAGCTGTATTGGACTCCAAGCACACTCAGAATTTAGATAGTGGGTATAGCTGATTTCCTGTAACTACAGTGTAGGGATTTTTCCTCAACCTCCAAATGTTCATAGTTGGAACAAAACCCTATTACAAAAGATAGATTAACAAGAAAAAAACAAGTTTATTAACACATATATTTCATATACACATGGGAGACACTCAGAGAATGAGTAGTTCTAAAAAGCTGGCTTTGAATTCCAGCTTATATAGCTTCTTCAACAACAAATAGTAAATTTTTAGAGAAGTAACAAGACAAAGGAAGAGGACTTTGAATTTCTCTACAGGTGGTCACTTTAGGGAAGGGTAAATAAATGGCAGATAAAGACTGGTCAGCAAAGCCTGTTAAGGTAGATTCCTCTGGTACAGTCTCCAGGTCCATACGGGTCCACAGCTGTCATCACTGGTTAACTTTTTTTCTCCTTGGTTGAAGGGGGAAGGACTCCTTTTCTTTGTAACTCTATGTTCTACTTTTAAGCAAATAGGACAGAAACTTTCCTGAATCTGCTGCTTCTTAATTTCTTCAGCTAACAATTCTTCATATTTGGGGCAGTATATTATAGTCTCCCACAATGGCAGGGTTGAAAGGCCTTCAGGACCAGGTGTATTTACTATGTAAATGATTAGGAAAAAATTGCTAACTTGTTTTAAGCCAACAAAAGCAACTTGCCAACATGAGGTTTCAGGAGCTCAAGTTTAAATCAGTTGGTACTGATTAATGACACTCTCCTAGCCAATTGGATTATGTGGAGAATGAGCATGTTACCCAATTCAGACAATGAGGCAAGAGGGGAGGTTTTCAAAGAGTATGTGAAAAATATTTCCCTAGCAACGTGTAGCAAAATGAATAGTGTCACTCTCAATATTGCTTGTATAGAACTCAGAATATAATCTTAATTGGAGGTAGAGTTTATGCAGATGTAATTCATTAAATATGTTCATAATAATATCCTGCTGGGTTTAGGGTGGGCCTTGAATTCATGACTTGTGTTTTTATAAGAATAGGAGACAGCATGGAGACAGACAGAGCAAAGGTGTCAAAGCAAAAATTGCACTGGTCAAAGTTAAGGGGTGAGAAAGACTTCATTTGATTGTATTAAAATAGGACAGAGAGGCTACAACTCAGGCTGAGATCAAATCCACTGACAAAAATGGCGGATATTTTAAGAGCCAGGATGAGGGGATTCTGGGCCATCTGTTTTCGTTAATTAGCTTTACCCAAAGGAAAATAAACTTTTTCATCCTCACTTCTTGAAAATAAACTTTCTCATCCTATCTATCTTCTGGACACCTAGTTTTACTACTTGGAGCAAGGTGCTCACATTAGGCTCCTGCTCTCCCAGATAGACCAATTTTCCTTGACAATTACATTTCAAAATATGGCTCTCAAGTATCTGAGAAAGATAACCCAGGATTTTAAAACTGTCTAATGACTTTGGAAAAGATTTATATATCAGAGGGGCACAGAACAAATTTGCAATTGCAAGTTTTCTAAAGTAAATCCTCCAAGAAAAGGAAGGAAGAGCAACCTCCCTGGTTAGGTCCCCTGGATTCTGTAGAGGCCAGGATAGGAGGGAGATGAGGTCTTAGAGGCAGGAAGAAGACTGTCTAAGGTTTATTCAAGCTGAGGGAAACTTTAAGGCTGGCTTGAGCAAAGCCCATGTGTGGGCAGAGATAGAGTTTATGTTGCCACAAGCTAAGGAATGCCAGGACCTACCAGAAGCATAGTAAGAATACTTCCTTAGAATATTTCCTTAGAAGTATTCTTACTTAGAAGTAATACTTACTTAGAAGTATTCTTCCTTAGAAGAAGCCTTCAGGGGGAGCATGTCTCTGCCAACAACTTGATTTCGCTTTTGGCTACTTGATCTGTGGAAGAATGCATTTCTGAAATTTTATACCACTCAGTTTGATATGATAGGTGATGACAGTCACAGAATATCAATATACCACAGGCTGTAAGTTTTCTTTCTCTGTTATGATATAGCCCTGGAAGTTATTGGTAAAAAATCTTACATTGGGATTAATTAGACCCACTGTGGAAACCTGAGAATTGAGAAAAATTGTCCTAGTAATATCCATGAAATGCTAAATCAAATCAATATACATTGTGCCTCTATTTATCCATATTGTTCTGTGAAACAATAAATGCTATTTAGGTTGATGCAGTTTTGAGAAGGAACCCTAGAATCCAGGTCACCTAGGGGGCAGGGTAGGAGGGAGGTGAGGTCTTAGATGTCTTTGTTTCTTTCAAACAAAACCATCTTAATTGGTATATGCACTGCACAACTCAGGAGAGAAGCCCTGCAAAGATAACAATGTGAATGGCACTTTCTGGAATTTTTCAAAGCTGCAACTCTCCCTACTTCCTTATGGTCATTTTATGTTCTTCAATATTATACCAAGCAAGCAGTTCGAACACTCTGTGTCTCGGCGTTACCACTAATACCTCTTTGGGAGGAATATAGTGAGAACTAAATAGCAGCATATATGAATTATTTTGTAAATTACTCCATCTTTTAGAAACTTTAATTTGTAAAATATATATAATAATATGTACTTTGCATGGTTATAAGGATTGCATGTGAAAGGAAAAATAAAATCACACATTATGTCACACATTAAAAAGTAATAGATTTACTAAGAATCTAAAATTTGCTGGTGCTGTTACTATGATGATGAGCACAGCAGTTTCTCCTCCTCCTCTTACTGAAGTGATAAAATCATTGCAGGTTCGACAAACAAAAGAGGCTATAGTTGTATAGAAGAACACATCTGTAGCACAACATTTTATTCACTTCAATACCGTAATAATAAATCTGAGTACGAAACACAAAGAACATTTATATGTTTGTTGATGAAAAATATACTTAGAAAAAGCTAATATGGGCAAATGTGACCTTGAGAAAGTGAATAATAAACTAATATCAATCTAAGCATATTTAAGAGGAGCAAATGGAAAGTCTTACTTTTACAAAATAATGTACAATTTTGGAGGAATTACATTACTTGATTTCTTGGCCTATTAGACACTACACAAATGAAGACAATAAAGAAAAGGCTGGAATAAAAATTGACAAGTAGATTAAACAAAGTAAAATACACAATTCAGAAACTGACCCACATGTGAATTATAAAAATCAAATTCTAACCAATTATCCAAACTGATTAAGTGAACTCCTTCTTGGCCAAGGAGATTGCAAAACAACTTGTTATCCAAAACTAAAATTCCAAGCTCTACAACCATCCAAATGGACACCTCTCAGACCAGAGCATTCCAAAGTTAACCTGAAAAACTAGTTCAGGCCATTATGGGAAGTGGGGGATGGACATGCCCATTACCTGCAGGCTTCATCTGCATGATAAAACATTGGTCTCCACAACCCTTTATTATAACCCAGGCATTCCTTTCTATTGATTCCAGGTCTTTAGATAATAATTCAACCAACTGCCAATCAGAAAATCTTTTAATCTGCCTATGACCCGGAAGCCTCCCATCCCTACCCATCACTTCCAGTTGTGCTGTCCTTCTGGACCAAATCAGTGTACATCCTACATGTACACAATGATGTCTTATGTTTCCCTAAAATGAACAAAACCAAACTGTAGCCTGACCACACTGGGCACATGTCCTATGTCAAACTTCTAAATTGATTCAGACTCACCTCATATCCTTTTGGTTTACAAAAATTAAAAATGGAATTCTCAGTCATGATGGGAAGGGAAATTGGACAGGTCTCATTATACCCTCACCCTTTTGAAATTTAAGCACAACAACTGACCAGCATGAATGTTAAACTGGAGATGATAATACTGACAAAATAGACTCTTTGGGGCAATAAGATACCAAATTACAAGCAAGGCCTAAGGTCATGCCAGGCAAAAGTTAAGTGACACCTGCAAGCCATCTATATTGCTACACAGCATTTTAATCTTAACTAAAACATTTGTTTCTGTTGACTCCAAGTTTTAGACATAGCCTTACTCCTTTAACCAACCACAAATTAAAGAATCTCTGAATTTACCTATAACCTGTAAGTCCCCATTTCAAGGTATTCTTCCTTTTGGGGCCAAACTAATTACATGTGACGTTGATTAATGTCTTTTCCCATGACTCCTGCTGCCCCAAAAGATACTAAACCAAACCATGATCTGATCATCTCAGGATCACTTCCTTAAAGCTCCAAGAGTTTGTGTTTTCCCTGGGTTTTTGTCATGTATATTGACTCAGAATAAAGCTCTTTAAAATATTTTACAGAGTTTGCTTTTTCTGTTAACATATATATATATGCATTCATAATGACATTTAAAAAATGACTCAAAGTAATCCAATGGGGATAGGATGCTTTTTCAACCAATGGTGTTGGAATGTGTCAAGATCCATATGAAAAAAAATATGCTCTATCTCACTTTACACACAAAATTTAATTCAAAATGAAGCATAGATTCAAATGCAGATGCTAAAATTATAAAACTTCAGAGAAAACACAGAAGATATCTGGTGATGGCAATAGGTGAAGGTTTCTTATGTTAGTCATGGAAAGCAGCCCTCAACAAGGACAAAGTAGTTAAATAGGCTTCATTAAAATTAAAATATCTGTTTATTAAAGACCCAATTAGGAAAAAGATTTGGCAAGACACAAGCTGGAAGAAAATTTTTAGAAAATATATGTTTTAAAAACATATATTTAAGAAAAAAACTGATACCCATAATATATAAAAAGACATTTCTGCTAAATGATAAAAAGACAAACTACCAAATGTTAAAAAAAAAAAAAAAAGAGTTGAATAGAAACTCCACAGAAGAATATACATACAAAGGCCAAGCGGCACATAAAAAACTTTAATATCTTTAGGCATCAGGAAAATACAAATTATAGCCAAAATAATACTAGCCCACATCCACCAGAAGAAAAATAAAAAGGCTTACAGCACCAAATATTGATGAGGTTATAGTCTTCTTTTGCTGTTCAATGAACTCTTTGTGAAACAAAGCAAATAATTTTGTAGGAATGTAAAATATATAACCTCTTTGGAAAAAAGTTCTGCCAACTTTCTTTAAAACAAATTCTTCTTGTTCCTGGTACAATGCAAAGAACTGGTAGAAATATAAAATGTATAGCTCCTGTGGAACAAAAGCTCTGCCAAATTTCCTTTAAAGCTAATTGTATATTTACTCTACATTCCAGAAATTTCATTCCTTGGCATTTAATCAATGTAAATGAAAACATATTTTTACAAAAAGAATTTGTACTAAAATTCAAAGCAACTTTATTTAAAAAAAGAGAACCCCTCCCCCAAATTTTAAGTGTTCATTGTTGAAGAATGGATAAATAAAATGAATTAATTTATGATTTGAGATATGATAAATAGATATTAAATAATGTATCTATAACAAAATATCTTGATGGTAGTTACATGGCTTTTCATTTTTAAATTCTTTTGTTTGTTTTTGTTTGTTTGTTTGTTTGTTTGTTTGTTTGTTTGTTTTTTGAAATGGAGTCTCACTCTGTCACCCAGGCTGGAGTGCAATGGCATAATCTTGGCTTACTGCAACCTCCACCTCCTGAGTACAAGTGATTCTCCTGCCTCAGCCTCCTGAGTAGCTGGGACTCCAGGTGCCTGCCACCATGCCCAGCTAATTTTTGTATTTTTAGTAGAGATGGGATTTCACCATGTTGGCCAAGCTGGTCTTGAATTCCTGATCTCAGGTGATCCACCCTCCTTGGCCTTCCCAAGTGCTGGGATTGCAGGTGTGAGCCACCATATCCGGCCTCATTTTTAAATTCTTTAATCATTGCTGTATAAGTTTTTATTATAAACTATTAGGGAGAAAACTCCTGGGCACAGTGGCTCATGCCTGTAATTCTAGCACTTTGGGAGGCTGAGGCAGTGACTCACTTGAGGTCAGGAGTTCAAGATCAGCCTGGCGAACATGAAAAAATGCTGTCTCTAGCAAAAATACAAAAATCAGCAGGGCATGCTGGCAAGCGCCTATAATCCCAGTACTCTGGAGGTTGAGGCAGGACAATCACTTGAACCTGGGAAGCAGAGGTTGCAATGAGCAGAGATCTTGCCACCACACTCCAGCCTGGGCAACAGAGCAAGACTTCACACCCCCCTAAAAAATAATAATAATTAATTAAAATAAAATATTAGGGAGAAAACTATTCAAAAGCAGAATAGCCCACTTCTAATAGCCACACATAAGATGCCAGATCTTGTGGAACACTCCAGAGGATGATCTTAAGAGTTAGATGGGTGAGGGGTAAGGAAGAGTCACTGATAAACAGTACCAAAGGCTTCATAAAAGGTTCTTAGTGAAATCATAAAGCAGCTTCCTGTGGTGGGTGGGAGGCATAAATGGAAGAGGCCAATGAAGATAATAAATAAATCCAATAAAATAGAGCACTGGAGATTGGTGTGCTCATTTGGGGGAAGCAACAGATTAAATCATCATCAGCTAAGGTGTAGATGAATGAGAAAGATAGTTAAGTATTAATTTCACAAATACTGGATAAAAGTATTCACATATACAGTTAGTGTGAAAACATATAATTTGCTCTTTCCTTCACTCACATTTTAAGCAGGTGCTTTGGATGTCCTGCTTGGCACCTGGGGGTTTGCCCTTCACATTGGTGCGTTGAGTGCCTCTGTGAAATTGAAAAAGTTTAAAGAGGCTATATTGATTTTTATTAGTAAGATTTACATTTTTTTCTCTCAAAACCCACCAATTGCTTCTAATTTCACTTACATGAAGTCTAAAGCCTCAAAATGCCTAGAAAGATCTGGTCTCTGTGAGCGATCTCACTCACTTCATTTCTTGATACGTTTCTTCTCACCTACTGCATTACAACAAATAGCCTCCTTGCCACTCCTGGAAAAATGTAAGGCCTTCTGCTGCCTTAGAACCTTTTTACTTACTGTTCCCTTTGCCTGAAATTATTTTTCCTCAGATGTATCAATAACTAATTTGTTTATTTCCTGCAGGTCATTAATGTAATATTACCTTATGGGTCAAGGCTTCTCCAGCCACACTATCTAAAAACAGCAATCTTCACTTCTCTACTCTATTCCCATATTTAATTTTCTAACACCTAGTGCAATATAATGTACCGTATATTTTGCTAACAAAAACTCCTATTTGCATTATATTCTCTTGCATTAAATTTTAAGCTCCATTAGTGTATATATTTTCCTCTGTTAGTGTTCACTGGTAATCTTGAGCACCGAGCAAAGTGTAGTTCATATAATTGATGCTTGATAAATAATTATTTTTTGAAATAGTGATGCATGAGTGGAATGTTTGTCAGTACTAATATTTTAGCACATATTATATGTGACAATTTTTATTCTAAGTGCATTGTAAGACAACGCATGGAATTGTCACAACTACTCTATAAGGTAGATATTATTGTCCTATTTTTTAGATAGGGAAACCTACATAGTGATCATTTCAATAACTTTCTCTGGGTTAAATCAGCTAGTATGTAATGAAAGCTAACTTGTAATAATATAGAGTATAAATAAAGGAGAGTCATCTTAAGATTGAACTTTTTAAGCAAAAGAGAGAAAAGATAAATTCTAGGGACCAATGCTGTGATCTAAGGGACTTTGAGAGGTAGTTATAAGATATTGAGATGTTTTTAGACTTGTTTTCTTTGATATATAATATGGAAATAATGTTGCTGCCTCTATAAATATTGCAGCAGAATTTAAATAAATTTAAAGCTATTTGACTTATATTTATGCATTTTTTAAAATAAGATTAAGCGTACAAATGTATTTGGGTTATGTGTAAAAACAATCTTTATTAAATATAAGGGGTCAAGCTGTAGAGAGGTGGACCACTGCTCAAAATATTTCAATAAGGTTCAGAGTAGGATGTATTACTTAAGAACTTCATTAATTAATTTGAAGCTTGGATCTGTAAAATAAAATCTACAGTTAAACTTTCATAATTTATGAAAGAAAGATCTATATGTACATATTAGTATATTAGAGTTTATATTGTAATTTGTATTATAAAAATTCTATTAGAGCTTGTCTCACATTATTTAACATACCTTATGCAAATATCATTTTATACTAAGCACAAGTGTAAATTTATATTGTTTCATTGTGTCATTGTAAAGTGAAAATCTTAGAATTGCCTTTCCAAATCTATTTTATTCCATGAAAATATAGAATAAACTGCTGACCATTCTTCTGCTGTAGGATATTCACAAGAAGATTTCATTTTAAACATTTAAAAAATATGCATCAGTTAACATTTCTAATTAATTTTATCTTCAAATGTCAATAAACTAAATTAACAAAGAGTAGTATCATGACAAGTAGAGTTATAGTCACTTAGGAATATTTTTAATTCAACATTTAAGATGAAAATATTAAAACTTTTTTAATAGATTCTTATATCTTTTCTTGTAATTTCTCCTCCCTTGAACACAACAAAGACTAAAGCTTTAAAACTTTCATTTTACTTTGATTTCTAAGATTCAAACTTCATCTCTACAGAGACAGAAATAGCAAGGTTGGCTGATAGCTGGTAACCAGGTGTTAGCTATTCACTTTTTTGTTTCTGCCAAAAAGCTAGAAGCAATGAAATGAAATGTCTGTTTTGTGAGGAGAACTTATACATTTTATCACAAGGTAAAAATATCAAATTAAGGATATTTTTAAATGGCTCAAACAAGGATATTTAAAAAAAATAAATATAAAAAGTCTATTTTAAAAGTTGGTTTATTTGGAAGACATTTTGTGCAGCATATGAAAAGGTAATTGCTTCCTTAAACACTTAAAATATTTTGTGGTTTAATATTTCAAATAGTCTCTTTCCTAATTCTCAAATGTCAGTTACTCTTAGGGTACCACTCTTGGAGGTCACAAGATGCTCTGTAGACACAGTGGGATGTCTTGTAACAAATCAATTGCTAAAACCAGATAACTTAAATCACAGCATGTTGAATTATGATCTCTGTCCTTACAAGTTTGAATTACAAGTGTAAACAACAATTGATGCCTTTTAATAACTCTTCATACAATAATGCCCTATTTTTAAATAATTGTACCTATGTGAGGCTAAGTAGCAGGATGAGTTATACATAGTAATTATTTCAATACCTATTGCATATTTGGCTAATTTTTGGCTAATTACCCATTGAATATATATGAAACTTAATTTATTATTATCAATAATTATTCACAATCATTATATCAATTATTACAGAAAAAATTAAGGCACTCTAATTTGTAGGATTCACCATTTGAACTCTACTTTCAAGTCATCAGCAACTGCCAATAGTACTTGGTAATTAGAATGTAGTTGCTTTCTTTTCCCTCAAACCGATCCCATTAAACCTGTATCTTATTATTTTTAAATAGATTTCTTCATGAAGAAATAAAGATCAGAGTAATAGCCTTTTCCTTTGACTTTATTTTGGGTCTGTGTATAACACCATCAATATTATCAATCAATCAACAATGACTGAACCACAAAAATACCTGCTAAACAACTAAAGACTAAAACCAACTAATAACTGAAATAGATTTCATTACAGTTGAAAATGATAGAATCTAGGAAATTGCATATCTTTCCAGAAAATGAAATTCTAAAATGAAATATACAGCATGTGTTAGCCTGGATCTATTACTAATATAACCCATCTTCATTGGGCTCTGGCATTTTAACTATTTCCTTTCTCTAGCTGATATACATAATATTGTTTTCTTCTGTGGCTTTAGTGAGAACACCACGGTGTTATAATAGTATGCTTGTGCATCTAGCACTGACTACTTCCTATGTTGCAGACCTAGATTTGTCACAGCCAGCTGTGCCATTCCATTTGAATATCCAAAGACAATATTGAAAGTAACATATATAAAACTGCATTAGTTATATTATCCCTTCTCAGAGTAGTTCTCCTTCTGCGTTATCTTCCTTGCTGTTGCTAATATTTTATTACTGTTGCATAATGTGGAAACGTCTGAATAATTCCTGCCCGCCCTCTCCCAAACTCTTTGTAGACACTTTGTCACAAATCCCATTCATTAACTCAGCTTCCATTATCTTAATGCAAATGACAACTTCTTTCAGAAGATGTAGAATGCTGGAGAATGTAGCAAACTGAGTCATTAATCCTCAATTGGATCTGGAAACAAAAGAGTTCTAGAAAACAAAACATTAACAGAAGAAAGGTAGCAGTTATTCAGGCAACCTATTTATTCCCCATTTTCATTCCCACCTTCTCCTTCAGCAGAAATATACCTACACACATATCACATGCACACAAACATCTACATACACACATACACATGTCCACCCTTACGTATGCACTTAAACTCACAATCCAAAAGAGAACTATTCCAGAGATGTTTTATATTCATAAATTCAACAAATACAAGTAGCTCCCTTATGCCAGGCATTGTGCTGACACTAGGAATATGAGCTTTTGATAAAACAACAGTGATTCCACCATCATGGAGCTTATTTTCTTCAAGGTCTGCTAGGCAAAACGAAATGTAAAAGGCAAATAATAAATTATAGTTTTGAAGTTGTGACATGTTCTTTGGATAAAGCACACATGGGAAGAGATAGATAATGATGTAGAAGGAAGGTGATTTCTTTTACAACTTTGCAGAAGTGACAGTTAAAAGAAAACTTGAAAGGTAAAAAGAAATAATATAAGCAAAGAGTGTGAAAGAAGCATTTCACACAATACTGCAAGTATGCACAAAGCTCCAACCATAGGAATGAGCTTGTCATGCTCAAAATATATAAGTAAATAAAAAAATAAACAAACAAGCTGAAATAAAACTAGGTGATATGGTTTGGTTCCATGTCCCCACCCAAATTTCAAGTTCTGATGGTAGATCTGATATGAGGTGACTGAATCATGGTGGGGGGTTCTCATGAATGGGTTAACACCATCCTCTTAGTGCTACTCTTGTAATAGTAAGGGAGTTATCATAAGCTCTGGTTGTTTAAAAGTGTGTGGCACCTCCCCACTCTTTCTCTCTTCCTTGTGCACTGACCACGTAATATGTACCTTCTTTCTCTTCAAATTCCTTGATTGTAAGTTTCCAGAGGCTTCCTCAGAAGCAGAACCTACTATGCTTTCTGTACATCCTGCAGAACCATGAGCCAATTACATCTGCTTTCTTTACATGTTAACCAGTCTCAAGTATTTCTTTTTAGCAGTGCGAGAATGGAATAACACAGATAATTGGTACTGAGAAATGGAGCATTGCTAGAAAGATACCTGAAAATGAGGAACAGCATTAGAATTGGGTAACTGGCAGAGCGTGGAATGGTTTGGAAGGGTCAAAAGAAGACAGGTTGATGAGGAAAAGTTTGGAGTTTCCTAGAGACTTGTTGAATGATTGTGATCAAATTCTGACAGTTATTTGAAAAGTAAAGTCCAGGCTAAGGAAGTCTCAGATGGAAATGAGAAAGAGATGGGAACTGGAACAAAAGTCAAAAACTGGAACAAAAGTCAAAAACTTAGGAGAAACTGGTCAAAATGAAGGGACTACATGTCCCATGAAAGACCAAAATCCCGTGGGACAGCCAAACCTTAAAATTCCAAAATGATCTTGTTTGACTTCATGTCTTACATCCAGGTTATTGTGATGCAAGAGATGGACTCCTATGGCCTTGGACAGCTCCACCCTGCGGCTTTGTAGGGTATAGTTCCCCTCTCCCAGCTGTCTTCACTGGCTGGCATTGATTGTCTGTGACTTTTCCAGGACCACAGTGCAAGCTGTCAGTGGATCTACCATTCCAGGGTCTAGAGGATGGTGGCCCCCTTCTCACAGCTCCTCTAGGCAGTGCCCCAGTGGGGATATTTTGTGTGGGTTCCAACCTCACATTTCCCTTCTGCATTGTCCCAGAAGTTGTTCTCCATGAGGGTTCCACCCTTGAAGAAAACATCTTCCTGGACATTCAGGTGTTTCCATATATCCTCTGAAATCTAGGTAAATTTAGGTTCCTAAATCTAGGTTTCCAAACCTCAGTACTTGACTTCTATGAAATCTGCAGGATCAACACCATGTGTAAGCCTCCAAGACTTTGGATTTGTACCCTCTGAAGCCATGGCCTGAGCTATACATTATCTCCTTTTAGTCATGGCTGGGATGCAGAGCACCAAGTTCTGAGATTACACCCAGCGGGGCAGCCCTAGATCTGCCCAGTAAACTTTTTGTCCTGCTAGACCTTCTAGTCTGTGAAGGGTGGGGGGGGGGGGGCTGCTGCCACAAAGACGTTTGACATGCCCTGGAGACATTTTCCACATCGTCTAGGTGATTAACATTTGGCTCCTCATATTTATGCAAATTTCAGTGTGTTTGAATTTCTCCTCAGAAAATGGGTTTCTCTTCTCTATTGCATTGACAGGCCGCAAATTTGCCAAACTTTTATGCTCTGCCTCACTTTTAAGCATAAGTTCTAATTACAAACTGTATCTTTGTGAATACATAAAAGTGAATGTTTTAATAACTCTTTTACTGGAAGTTTCTCCATATGAACTTCGTTGGTGAAAATATTATTTTTCTCTTTTTTCGTAATAAAGCCCACTTACTCCAACAGTTTATTTTATAACGTGGTTTTTCAAACTTTAGTTTCCTCAGTGGATATTTCAAACCTAATTTGTTAAGATTTCTCTGAATAACTGACATGCATAACTGAACCCAGTACTTCTACAAAGTCTCTCCTGTGTTTCTATTACATCTTAGCATAATACTTTACCACTTACATGTTTACAGGGCTTCTTCCCCCATTACAATCAGAAACCAAAGAGCAAACATTGCACTCTAATTCACCCTATGGGA
This sequence comes from Saguinus oedipus, assembly GCA_031835075.1. Taxonomy (NCBI): domain Eukaryota; kingdom Metazoa; phylum Chordata; class Mammalia; order Primates; family Cebidae; genus Saguinus; species Saguinus oedipus. The sequence goes on along the minus strand of CM063169.1, from coordinate 33,255,031 downwards.
GAAACTCCTAGTACATAGTAGAACTTTATAAATATTTCATAACTTATTATTAAATAAATGACATGTTAATATAAGAAAATCTTTTATGTCTTATTTTTTATTAGATTGGAAAGGACAGTTTCTTTTAGCAAGAACATGTGTGGCACATACCAACATTATTTATGTTTACCCCAACTTTATTTCTGACCAAAATATCTTCAGCACTTCTTTCCTACCAAAGTCCATGCATTATCACATTATCACATTGTCTTGCACTCTTACCAAATTAGCACTTCTCAACTATATGTATTATTTTGAAAAATGTCTTTCTTCTAAGCATTACTCTCTTTTCTTTTTCAAAGGAGAGAAGGAAAGAAAAAAGTAGTGAAGGAGAGAAATAAAGAGGAAGAAAAAGAGGGAGAGAGAACGGGAATGTTGCTTTATTCTAAAAATGCTTAATAATGGCCGATCAATATTTCATTTAAACCTCTGAGTTGGTGTGATGTACACTGCAATTATACCAAGTAAATCATATTCATGTCTCTATGTCAGAATTTATGGAATACTTTATTTTAATTAAAAGCAATATCAGGTAAAATTAGACAAATACGCAACAAATGAAACATGATTGTTCTTCGGTGTCAACATCCCCATGCTATTACTTCAGAGGAATATTTTCTTATCTATGCTTGCTTACTTACTTACCTTCCTAATTATCTGTTTCATTTCTTATAGAGCACTGGTCTCCCTCTTCAAGTACAAATTTGATTTAGTTGATAAATTATATGTATGGTTTGGTTTAATTTGGTTTTCTTATGAGGTGAAATATTTTTGCTAAAAAAAAAAACAATAACATTCTTCCCTCACAGATCAGCAGATTATCTAGTTGTTCAATTCCTGTGTCACCCATTTTGCTCAAGGGCAAAATGCTTCAACTATAGAAAAAAAATTGAAATACTATCCCCAGGTAATTATTTTCCTCCCTTAAATTTCAAAGTCATCCAAGATCTATTCCACATAAAACTCATGAAAATTTTCATCAAATGTTTGATGATTCCTTTGGTAAGACAATGTTTTACATAAATCATTTTATCTGATATAGTATGAATCTTCAAATTCCATTGTGATTTCTTTTTATTGATATGGTAATGACATTCCTTTTATTTGACTCTCCTATTGATTCTTTGTATAGCTAAAAAAATTAATAGGATGTAAACAGAATCAACTGCAAAAAAAGAAAAAACCATGGTTTTCTATTGACATTTTAATCTTAGCTAGTTTGTAAATCTTGAGATCACCAGTTAAAGGGAATGTTGTGTCCCTTGGGCATAGATTCTGCAATGTCACTGAAATAATATAAAACGGGCATTCTTCAAATCCTTTTCCTAAAAATACCACAGTCATTTGCCAACATAAATGTACACTGGGGAAAGTTATATGGATTGTTAGATACAGAGTATGATCTAACACTTATAATCGAAAATGTCATCATGATCCTTCAGTTAAAGTAATTCCATAAAGAATCAGTGATCAATGAAATCTTGACCCAGGTTAATCTCACAGTCATAGAATAATCTAAGGGTCATATGTGAACCTTTAAGTTATTCTTTGTACTTGACAGCTTAATTAGGATAGCTTAATTAGGATGCTTACACCAAACAGCTGCAGAGCACTTGCAAGTTTCCCTAATTTGTAGTATAAGAACTTTTTTGGTAGCAAAAAACAAGTGGTAGTTGTTGACAACTTCTCCTGTTGGGAGAAATGGTCAGCCATGGCTGTAAATCAGAAGTCATGCTATATATCCTTTGTAAAATACTAGAGATGACCAACACCCTCAAATACACAAAGGTGATAGGCTTTATTGTCCCACTATATCTGCTTTTATCTTATTTTTGTGATTCCTTGAGGGGAAAAGATGGATATAGTAGATTATTCTGCATTATTTTAAATTTGACCAAGCTGCAAGCTCAATTCCATTTGTTTTGCCGATGTGGCATCTTTATTGGAACAGATCCACAGTCTCTGAAGACCATTATGAACCTTTTCATCTAGAGAATGCAGTTTTTTCAAACCCCATTAGTAAATAGGATCAAAATCAATTTGCTTTTATGAGGGAAGAACAGCTATGCTTTATGACTTTCTTATTCCTAAGCTATATCAATGGTCCTTCAGGTCACTGTCAACCTTGATCATCTTGACACAAAGAGCATCTTGCTAATACCATATACCCTGTCACACAGACACAACTACGCAGATAGAATGGTGTGATGGCCTATGAAAGGCTGAACTAAATTTCCAGCTTTGGGATCAATCTATGTAGGACTGAGCCATTATTGCTTAGGAGGCATATATGCTTTGGTCAAATGCTAATATAGGTTACTTTGTCTCTAACATCTAGAATTCCCATGTCTGTAAACAAAGGGATGAATGCAGAAGCAGCCCCTGTCACTCACTCTCAGTAGCCTATTTGTCAATTGTATGCTTCTTGTTTTTCATATATATAAATATGTATATATATATAGAGAGAGAAAAAGACAGAAAGAGAGAGACAGAGTCTCACTCCGGCTCCCAGGCTGGAGTGCAGTGGCACAATCTTGATTCACTGCAACCTCTTCCTCCTGGGTTCAAGCGATTCTCCTGCCTCAGCATCCCAAGTAACTGGGATTACAGGCACATACTACTATGCCCGGCTAATTTTGTATTTTTAATAGAAACAGTTTTCACCATGTTGGCCAGGCTATTCTTGAACTCCTCACCTTGAGTGATAGGCCCGCGTTGGCCTCCCAAAGTGCTTGGATTACAGCATGAGCCACGTGACCAGCTTTTCTCCAATATTAGGTCCTGTCTTCTTAGAGATATTTCTTCTTGAGTTTGGGGCTGCAGGGTTCACACTGTCAGGGAAAACTAGAAGTGTTACAATGAACAGAAATCTGTGACTAAATTTAGCCAGTTTTGGCCTGTTATTCCTGTGGATCTACGGGCATGAAAAGGAGTTATTCTACTATCAGTGACAATTGACACTGATTACCATCAGAAGCTAGAAATGCTGATACAAATGGGTTAGGGAGGAGTATGCCTAAAACTTGTGAAGTTTACTGTGGCAAATCTGGCTTTTTAATAGTAATAATGACTGTGAATGGACAATTACACCAAATTTAAACTAACTCACTCAATTAAGGGATAAAGGCCTGGTTTGCCCCTACCAGGCAAGCAACCCAGAACAACTGAAGTGTTGAATGAATGAGGGTAAAGGAGTTCTAGAAAGAATGGTTGAGAAGAAAAATGATGCAATATCTATTACGGAACCTGGATGTGAGACACGAAGTCAAAGGAAATAATTTTGGAACTTTAAGGTTTAACGTCTGCCCTACTGGATTTTGGACTTTCATGGGTACTGTAGCCCCTTTGTTTTGGCCAATTTCTCCCATTTAAAGTGGGTGCATTTGCCCAACGCCTGTACCCTCATCGTATCTAGAAAGTATGTAACTAATTCGATTTTACTTTTGCAGGTTCATAGGCTAAAGGGACTTGCTTTGTCTCAGATGAGACCTTGGACTTGGACTTTTGGGTTAATGCTGGAATTAGTTGAAATTTTGGGGGACTGTTAGAAAAGGGCATAATTGTGTTTTAATATATAAGGACATGGAATTTAGATGGATACAGGGGCAGAATAATATGATTTGTCTGTGTTACCGGCCAAATCTTGTCTGAAATTATAGTTCGCATAATCACATGTGTAGTGGGAGGGGCCCAATGGGAGGTAATTGAATCATAGGGGCAGTTTCTCTCATGCTACTCTCATGATAGCAAGTAAGTTCTCACAAAATCTGATGATTTTATAAGGGGCTTCCCCCTTCACTCAGCTCTCATTTTTCTCCTTCCTGCTGTCATGTGAAGAAGGACATGTTTGCCTCCCCTTCTTCCCTAATTGTAAGTTTCCTAAGGCCTCCCCAGCCGTGCTGAACTGTGAGTCAATTAAGCCCGGTTCTTTTATAAATTACCCAGTTTAGGGTATGTCTTTATTATTAGCAGTGTGAGAAGAAACTAATAAAATTGGCTACAGCAGTGAGAACTATAACTTATGGAAGGGAGATTAAATGTATTTGCATTTAGAGTCTCAGAAAAGTAGTGTAGACTGGGTTTTCACAAAAACAGAGGCCCATGTGTAGAACTGCATATTGGAAGAGGATAAGAATCGTTTGATCTTGCCAATGTAGACTACATCAGTTAGTCTTAGGTACTACTTCAGGTCCTCTTGCACTGGGACACAACATATAGTGTCATCTTTGCTACCATAGAGAATGGCCTCCTGTGTGCATGACAGTCACATTTTGTCTCTTGCCCATGCTCTGTACAATTCAGCTACAATGCTAGGTTTCCTTTTGGCACAGAGTCCTAAGATTCCATCAAATTTGCATTGTGCTCATGTGCATGCAACCAAAGTGCAGGTTAATATCTTATAGGAAAAAGTATTTTATCAATGTAATACTGGAAGCAAAAGATAAATTATTTCTTCCTTCTTCATGTGGAAGGAATTTCCAGAAATTAATATAGTTTCCCAGATAAGATTTCTGAGAAGCTAAGTAGTAAATTACACAAGATAAAAAATGGTAGCTAGTTCAATATGCACCTCCAAAATTGTTATCCTTTCTCAGTCTCATTACCTCTTTAAATCAATACTGCATTATTGGGTTTGTACCTCTTCATAAAATATTAACTCACAATATTTTACTCAGATTATATTTCCTAAGGCACCCATGCTAACACAAACGTAAATCAGTGGACCAGTTCTTTTATTGAGTAAATATCTATCTCACATACATTTTTAGACAAATTTTGGATGTCCTTACTCTCTGCCTCCTTTTCCCCTTTCTAAGTTACTTAATCTAACTACAACCCTAGCTATCTTATTTGTAAAAATTCCATCTATTCTTTAATGCCCTGAATGATTCCTGTTCTAATTGCTTGTATTATTATTTTATGTTTTTCAATATATATATATTTTTTAATTTATAAATTATGTTAATATTCTACCTTTCTATCTATATTTTGAGTTTATTAATGCCAAAGATTTTGTCTATTTTATCTTTCTAGTACTCATCACAACTATTACAGTCTTGTAAAAATGCTGTATAAGTGTTTATTTTGATGGTAATTTATGTTTTCTTCTCTGTGGTAGTTTTTTTTCTCTATATATATCTCTTTTTAATAAAATAGCCAGAGCTCTCATGCTTTCATACCTCACAAGTGTTAATGTTTCAAGGTTTAAAGCTTTTGTACAAACTACCTTCCTGTATTTTTCTTCTTAAATTCTCATTTAGAGGGACATTAGTCATGAAAAAATGAAATTCTTTTAGAACACCTTTTAGAATAGCAGCTAAGAGGATGTTTTTCTGCCTTAAATGTTTTTTCTTGAAAGATTATTGAGATCAGATGGGCTTGCTGATATAATTGACTCATGCCCTGCTGAGTATTTGCATCCTCAAAGGATAGTAAGGTCTCAAAGGGGGAATGGTTACATAATGCATCCAGGAATACTGGACATTAAACTTCAGGGATAATGTAATCCATCAAAAATTTTGTGCTTTAATTGTCTTACTGAAGCAGTGCCTCCTGAATTATTATGGCCTCGGGAGGGCAAAGGAGATGGAATAATGAGTAATATTAAGTTTTCTAGCAAGCATACAAAACTGCAGTTCAAAGTGAAGTTTTATTAGATTAAATTAAAAAATTAGAATTTAACATTTCTTTTATCCCCTAGCTTGTGGACTAGGATTCATGTTCATAAGACTCAAAATAGGCAATAAATTGGTATACAACCCAGATATCTGAGTGAACAGTCACTTCCCCGCTACACCCCTTCCCACCCACGTTTAGACTGGTCTCTTTAGAAGCATTAACTAAGTATTTGTTTGCTCTTAGGCACTGGATAACATGAAGTCTTTTCAGTCACTCCCTATAAACTCTAAGATATTCTTTCTCCTTTAAAGTGTTCATTTACTTTTACCTTTGAGTTTTCTATTATCTTCAAATCTGGCTGGGTCATGTAAACCTATTCATCATAGCTATAATTCAAATCTTGATTAGTAAGACCATTTTCCAGCCTCCACATTCCCTATTAATAAATAGGACCTTAAAAGCCAGTCAAAAGCAGTCATGTAGATTTTTTTTCCTTTTTTTAATTTCTTATCTTTATTGGTTATTTAACTCTCCCAGTCTCTTATTTTCAGCACCAGTATAATTACTTCTTAAAACATATAAAACCAGATGGCTAATGTGGACACAGAGAATGCTTTCAGCTTACAGCATTTACAAGGTTTTATTCAAGATAGTTCAACAAATTATTTTAGTGGATACATTTTATTTTAATTCATTGTTTTGAAATAGATATTTTTGTTTTGTTTTGTTTTTCTCCTTTTGAGACAGGATGTTATTAATCTCTGGGACTTGCTATATGTATTACTTATTTAATTTTTTTAATTGAAGCTATCAAAAAGTAAAGTATCTCTTTTTGAGATTGAAAATTTGAAATCAGGATTTTAAGCTTTTATTATATATATGGAAACATTATATTGTCAAAATATTGACAGGTCCATTTCTATCAGCAATTTTGATTCTCATTAAAATTGTAAACTATTAGTTTGATATTTGTTCTAGGTTTTTAGAATCTGTGTTCATCTATGTTAAATGCATATTAAAGTTGTTGAGAACTCAGGCTATGAGGGTGATGGCAGGACTCAGGAGGTATGCAATTTTATGTGTTATCATTGGGAAACACGAAACTAGCATCATAAAAGTAATTTGTATCAGTTATCTCTTTTTGCATGACATATTATTCTAGAATTTTGCAGCTTAAAGTAACAGATATTTATATCATAGTTTCTGTGTATCAAGAATGTGGACAAACCTGAGCTGACTGAACATTTGTGTCTCAAGTTCTCATACAGTGTTGTGGTTAAGCTTGCAGCCAGGGCTACAGTCTCTTCTGAATACTTGACTACGACAAGCTCCACCTCCAGGACTTACTTATGTGATCTTTAGTATTGAGTTTTTGTGAACTGCTAGACTGAGGGCCTTCTTTTTTCTCTGGCTATTAAACAAAACCTCTTATAGTTCTTGCCATAAGGGCCTGGCTATAGGACAGCTGAGAATACGGCAATTGGCTTCCCCTGAAGAAGGTATGTGTGAGAAAGAAAAAGCGGACTAAGAAGTATAGACTTTGTATAACCTAATCTTATTAGGAACATCCCAAACTTTTGGCACGTTCCATTCATTAGAAGTGAGTTAATAAATCCAGCCCATACTCAAGGCAAAAGAATTACAGTGAAGCAAGGATCATTGAAGGTAGCCATTGGTCAGCTGTTGTGGATATAATACAAAACCACAAATAATAAAATAAAATTAAAGCAAGAAAGGTACATAATTTAAAATAATAATAATATATTATTTAACATCCAGGTGCAGCACTTTCTCACCTACAAATTCTTGTGAGAGGTCTAGAGTTAGGAAAGCATAAGTGAAAAGAATGTAAGTGCTGGAAACGTTAGACATTTATAAAGTTGTAAAGTAAAATGTATGGATTGTGAAGTCATGGTTCAATTTGACTGCACCATCTTTAAAGGGAGATAAAAACCTACCTCTGACGTATTTGCATATATAGTATTTTATGATCTGTTCCCATACGGACTCAATAGCAAAATAATGGCCCTATCTGCATCATTATTTCTAGGTTTAAAAATTGTTTTAATGAATACTACTGCAAATTTCACTTATACTTCAATGTATCTCAATGCAATCTTTCATGTGAAAGAATTATTATAAGCTTGTTTTTACAATATAATAAAATGAAGTCATATTGAGGTTTTTCTGACTTTCCTGTAATCAAATAGTTACTTGTTCTGTGGAAAATTTGGGGCCAGAGCCTGATTCTGAATGATGATTGGAACATGAAATTGGCTAAATATTTTTTTTTCTGAACCCTTAGACAACTGCCAACTATTTAAAATGAATGTTGATGCATTTAGAATCTGGAAAACAAATATTTTTAAAAATTATTATCATACTCATTATGTTATAAGAGCATACACTCAAAACTAGGCAACTACAGCCAAATTGTCTCTGCACTAAAATGTTTGGTCCCTGTCTCTTGCATGGCTTTGTTAATGGGTATTTGCTCTGTGCCCAGAATCTCCAAGTTCTGCTATTTTCTGTGTAAATGAGCCATGGTGAACTAGGTGGCTTTCATCTTTGGTAGCCCTTTATCTGTCTGCACTCATAGGGACATGAGTAGTCTTTTAAAAGATGTTTGCATATCTTTATTAAGGGCCAAAGTAAGCATGCTTTTACATTTATTTATCAATATTAATGGAATAGAATTTTAACAAATGTTGACAACATTGGGGATTTTTTTGGTATCTGAATGTAATTATTTCGGCATAAGAATTTTTTTCTTTGATTTAAATACAATAAATTTGTTTAGAGCTAACATAAAATTATAATAGAAAATATAATAAGATTTTAATATAAAATAATCATCTATGTTTGTTATCAGGAAATGATTTTCTGTCATGTTCACATTGCTTAACCTGGGAGCATACCTTTTTTATCTCATATATTATACCCTTTCATTTGTGGAGGAAGAGATCTTGAAGACCCTGCACCCTTTCCTTAGGCCAACTTAAGGATAGGACATAAACACTAAATTATTTGCTTCCTATACTCATTGCCCAGCCATTCATCTTTTCTTCTCCCCTACTGACCTTCAGGACAATTAATGCTTCAATATTTTATGTGAGTTATGAGTTACTAATTTATGTTCAGTAGAACTTAATATATTCGAAGAGGAATAATCATGTGGCCCATTCTTTGTAAAATTTCAAAACACTATTGGAAAATCAATTTAAGAACAAACAATATATTGCCAATGTTCTCTGAAATATGAAAAACTTGGGGCTAAGACTTTTCTGTACATGTCATATTTGCTCTTTTACTGACTTACCTATCAATATCCTGACAGCTGGAAGTCACTCAGTTTAGATTAAAAGATAAAATTGGTGAGAATAAAGCTCCCATCTACTTGCACAGGTACCTCTCTCCATTAACTTTTAATAGGTGCTGCCTCCTGAGAATACTTACATTTCGAGGTAAGATATCAGGAGTTGGGTGAGTAGGCTCAAGCATGTGCACTACAAGGCGAAGTGGAAAGTTTAACTGCTACATGACTTTCCACTAAGGAACACTCACTGGTAAGGGAAAAACAACTCAAATGAGCATGCGCAAAACTTCAGTAAACACATTGCACATGCAGCCCCTCCCATGTACTGGAGGCCACTGAACATCCAAACAGACTGACAGCCCAACTCCTGCTCTAAAGCTTGCCTTGGTGTCTCACTCTGCCTTGTCCCCCTTGGACGAATTCTTTCCTTTGAGGAGGCAGGAATGAAGTTGCTGCAGCCCTGTACGGATTCCCTACTGCAAACATACTTTGCTGGTGATATTAAGAAAATATTTTCATAAAAAATTTTGTCTTCTAATGATAGACATTAAAAATATCATAATTGCTTTGGGAGAGGTGCCACTCAATTTAAGTTAGAAATATGACCACCAAATTCCTTGTTTATAAACTGCATATTTTGTATGCACATAGGAGTGAATGAAACAATTTAATAGTAAAGACAAGGCTTTGAGGTTACCTTCAATATATTTCTAAAAATTAATCTGCATTTCAAAATTCATTTGTTGCATTGCAATCAAGTTTCATGTATAATTCCTAAGAACCTGGTCTCTGGGTTTGGAATCTCTCCTGGGTGTGCTATTGCCTCAAGGATTTGGCAAGCTGCCTTCTCATTCGTGTGATTGTTGTCTACTGAGCTCCAATTCTGTTTCCTTTCACCCAGAGTGAAGTATTAGCCTTTGAGTAAGAGTCTACTCTTTCTTTATACCTTACAGAGAGATTATAGTGAGATCCCCTCATCTAGCAGTTGTCTCCCGACTCTTTCTCAAATGGTGTGATTGAGGAGCAGTGTGCTATAGAAGTATTGCATTTTACTCCTAGTGGTGGTCATCCTAGCCTTCTCCCAGGAATGTCATTAAAAAGGGATCTCAGCTATCCATGCAGAAGCCATGAGCAGCCTCACCAATCCTCTTTACTTGCCTCTCTGGATCACAGAAGGATGCATTCTTATGCTATGTGAAATGCTATACTTCACTAGTGATGCCTGATGACTAGTCCATGTGTCCTGCATCATCCCACAGCCTTTCTCCTTGAATCCTGCAATCAGCAGCAAATATTTTGTAGGCTTCTGACATGCATATGAAAATCTGTTTGTAGCTATATGCTATGAATATCAACCTTTTGAAACAGACAATCCACAAAGGATTATGATCTGAGATTTTATTATATTGGTATTAATATATGTATTACAGATACATATATTAATTCTGTAATATTTTTAAATTTTAAATATATATATATTTAAAATTTTGTATGTGTGTGTGTGTGTGTGTGTGTCTGTGTGTATGTGTGTATGTGTGTGTGTGTGTATTTCCCTTAACAGGAAGATGTACATGGTTAATAACTGGTGTTCCCACCAAAGATTGGAAGATTGGCAAATAGTGTAACTGAAATAACTTTACAGTTAAACATAAGTCATTAAAATAAAGCTCATTTGGGCAAATTATTTAAACCATGTGAGTTTTAGTTTTATTATCTGTAAATCCAGAATAATTATTTTTCACAAAGTCCTTAAATAAGTTTATGCATGTAAAAAACAAGCACAGTGGAAGAACCATTTTGAAAGATGAACTTGTTGGTCCATATTTTCTTCCAAACCCTCTAGATTATTTTCCTGGTAATTTCAGTGGATAGACTGCTTGGCACTGCATAGAGTGCACTATTTCAATCCTTATTAAGCACAAAATTCAGGTTACAACACCCAGAAGGGATGCTCAACTACTCAGCTGCGTTTTGCCTTAGTGTTTATTTTCCTGGTGAAGTTTTCTCTCTTTTTCTCTCTCTCTTCCTGGATAAACTTCTTACATTCCCTTTTGCTTTTGCTTTTTTGCACTTCTCTTTCACTTCTTAAGAAATAACTTATTCTATCTCACTCACACCAAACTCTGACATTTGGGAATCCTAAATCTTACTCATCTCTTTTCTAGTTCCCTCCACACATTCTAAAACAAGTCCAGACCTATGTACTTACAAGTAACATATGCTTCATTTGTTTATTCCCCATCTCCACCCTTATATGTGATATTTTCTTTGAGGATAAAGGACCATCTACACAGGCCACAAAAAAAATGTCTGCACTTGCCTGTTTTGTAACTTGGTGAATAATGTTTTGGAAGATCTGTCTCCCACCTTAACAGTGTAAAGTTCTGGTGGACAGACCTTATTTTAGTTCTTAACAACTTCATGTGTATAAAAAAAGTTTTCAAAACGTAAATTGCTACAAGATCATCGTTAATATCTTCTAGTGACTAGTGTAAATCTATCTTTCAGGAAGTTTACAGTTTACTATATTCTCTATCTAAGGAACTTTTTCCCTTAATTTTACTTCAGAAACATGTTTCCACAATTAAACTATTTTAGATCATTTGTGTTTAATTCTTCTGAGAGCTTGGATTAACAGTCTTCTATTAAAAACAAAATAAAACAAAGATAAAAACCAAAAACTTATCCTTAAAGTTTAATGGAAGATCAATCTTATTTTGATTGTTTTCTTTACACCTGCTTTCTGCATTTTAGTTATCTTTATAAAAAATTAAGACCTAAGAAGATTATCATTATTATTGCTCTATAGTGATTCACATGCACACAGATATCACATTTTAAAGCACTTAATGAATTAACTTTCCTAATTTCAAGCCACAAGGCAAAAAGAATGTCTGTTATTCTTGGAACTGTGTATTTGGAAGATGCCCTCAGTGCTATGGCAAATGCTCCATAGACTTAACATTGTGTAAGTATGAAGTACACTGACTGTTGCCTTTTTCTTAAATTTAAATGCAACCATTTTAAACAGATAATCTGCTATGTGATAAAATGAATGATATGGAGACAAATGGAAGGTTGAGGTAGAAGGTAGTTCATACGTTTCACTCAGTAATAATAGCATTTGTAAATTTATTGCAGGCAATATTTACCCTAACCCATGCATCAATTTTTTAGCAATAAAGTTTGTGAGTTACATGAATATTATATACACGTAATACTAGTAAATTTGATATACAGCATGAAAATGTCTCTGAACTCAAGGAAGTAAAAATGTGATTCATAAAGTAGCACTCCGTCAAAAGGACACTTGCCGTCCAGCAAAAGCTGGACAAATTTGTGACACCTATTAGGAGAGTTCAGATAATCACAAGGTAATTGTTGATTTTTTAACAGTTCTCTCTAGCCTATTCTAGATTATTAGAGGAATAAGAAACTTCTGACTTGTGATGGATTTAAACATCAAACTTTATTATGCTTTTTGGAAATAGTTTTTTCAGCATTAAAAAAAAACTCCTATAGTAGTTTTAAAGAGAAACACACTCTAATGAAATAGGTTAATACAGATAATGTGACTTTGAGCTAATTTACATTAAATAAAAGTATAAATAATTTATTTGTGGTCTGAAATAAAATTATATATATAGCTTCTTTATTACAGAATCAGCACATTTCTAGTTTTAGACTAGTAGCAAGCCATTGTGGAGTATTAGAAAAATATAGGCATTAATCCATATTAGTTGCTCAAGAAATCATTACTGGAAAGATGATGGATGTATGGTTTATTGGAGAGATAGATCACTGGATAAATTGAGTGGTGAGTAGAAAAATGAATAACCTTGTAACTAGTTAGGTTTCAATTTTTAAAAACCAGTATGTTAAATAGTCAATACTCAAAGTTTTGTTGTAAAGTCTAGGGATCGGGAAGAATTTATTTGAGAATACATGAACTTTTGTTTCCTATAATTAGTATATAAATAGTGAGAACTTGTACAATCTTACTAAAATTTTTATTCATATCATTAAGAAGATAACTTTATTACAAACAAAAACACTTAAGTCAGAAAAGATTATGATATCACATCCCCTTCTTAAAAATACATTTTTCTGTTGTTAATTCTAAGAATTTATCTGATTTGAGTCCTCCAGAATTAGTACTGTGATGAGGACTTCAATACTCATAGTTTCTTTGTGATATAATTCCAACAGATGCCAGTATCAACGAAGTGAACCTGAGACAAGAAAAAAGCAAAAGCCAATAAAGGAGGTGTGGCCCATTGAGTTTCCTCTGTGGACAACTGGAACTTAATCCTACTGCAAAAGCTGCCAACCAATATGAACAGTCAGCAGAATTAGACCACCAAAGGGCAAAGAAGCTAAGAAATCTACCCACCAACCTCATGATATAGTTACTGAGGGCTGTTCTCAGAAGGGAACATTTATCCCAGAGCACTTTAGACTTTCTTATTTGTGCAGGAGGCACCTACGTCCAGAGAGAATCCTTACACAGAGTTAGTTGTAAGTGCTGTGAGTTGGAATCCGGACAGAAATGCATGGAAATGTGTGATGTGGGGATCTTGGTGGGGCAGAGACGGCAGCTGTTACATTACCCTCCTTTCTCATTTGGAAATTGAGACATGCCATTGTATACAGTGAGGATCATTTGTTCATTAAACTACTGTCTACTAATTATGGGCTATGTGCCCCTCCTCTGAGTTAAGGTCTGGAAATAAAGTGGAGATGAAGGGCAAAGAAATGTTTTTTCTCCATTTAACTTACTGTCTAGTAGGCAAGAAAAACAAAAAAATTGCTAAAGGAAGTATTACTTTGCAAATTTGATAAGTGCTAGGAATAAGTAGGTGTTTTTATGAAAGTATGTTTGTTCTTTTTTTTTTTTTTTTTGAGACGGGCTCTCACTCCTGTCCCCCAGGCCGGTGTGTAGTGGTTCGATCCCAGCTCACTGCAGCCTTTACTTCCTGGGCTCAGGTGATCCTTGCTCCTCAGCCCCCTGACTCCGGGTATGCACCACCATACTCGGTTAATTTTTTGTAAAGATGAGGTTTCATTATGTTGTCTACGCTAGTCTCAAACCCGTGGGATTACAGGTGTGAACCACCATGCCGGGTCCATATATGTTCTTAACAACTGAAAATCTGTGCTAGTATTGTTCAGCCATCCAATAAATAAAATATTGGCCTGCAGTGGTGACTCACACCTGTAATCTCAGCACTTTGGGAGGCTGAGGTGGGTGGATCACAAGAGCAAGAGATCAAAACCATCCTGGCCAATGTGGTGAAAACCCATCTCTACTGAAAATACAAAAAAAATATCAGAGTGTGGTGGCAGGTGCCTGTAGTCCCAGTTACTTGGGAGGCTAAGGCTGGAGAATTCCTTGAACCCAGGAGACAGAGGTTACAGTGAGCTGAGATCATGCCACTGCACTCCAGCCTGGTGACAGAGTGAGACTTTGTCTCAAAAAAAAAAAAAAAAAAAAAAAAAAAAAAAAAAAAAAAAAATTCTACAAAATAGTAAAATGTGAATCATCAACATAATACATTGACATTGATTTTTCATATTTTCTACTCCGTAGCAACTAATTTATTATGATCTTGTTTCTTAATTTATTTAGAAAGTACTGTTTTCCTTCTAATCAAACCACCAGCTCTATGGCAATGGCTCTCATTTGGGGAGGAAGCAAAGCAGATACTGAAAATCAAAAGAATCTTAAGAAGAGAAAAGTTGACATGGAAAGAGCTCTGACGCCTAATTCAGCTGAGGCTACCACAGAAGGGGAGTCCCTGCTTCTTTTTTTTTTGAAACGGAGTTTCGCTCTTGTTACCCAGGCTGGAGTGCAATGGTGGGATCTCGGCTCACTGCAACCTCTGCCTCCTGGGTTCAAGCAATTCTGCCTCAGCCTCCTGAGTAGCTGGGACTACAGGCGCACACCACCATGCCCAGCTAATTTTTGTATTTTTAGTAGAGATGGGGTTTCACCTTGTTGACCAGGATGGTCTCGATCTCTTAACCTCGTGATCCGCCCGCCTCAGCCTCCCAAAGTGCTGGGATTATAGGTGTGAGCCACCGCGCCCCACCCTCTTTTTTTTTATCAGGTACTTAGCAACTCACTTATGGTGAATACCGGGAATGTAGTTTGCTTGTACATAAATTTCCTACCAAAAAATGTATGAGTTTTATACAATTTGGCATTTTTAACTTAAATAACTGAATTATCTCAAACTTTAAATTTTATTTGTGAAATCCTGGAAGGCAGAAAAAAATATCTTCACGTATCTATGCTTTAAGATACCAACACTTACCTGGCATATGGCAGGGCGCAACACATATTTAATAACTAAATAAAAAGAACACAAAATAACACCTATCTTTACAGCAATAATTTGAGATATAATTATCATATTTGAGATCTGTGTGATTTTCTTTTCTTTTCTTTTTTTTTTTTTTTTTTGAGATGGAGTTTTGCTCTGTTGCTCAGGCTGAAGTGCAGTGGAGTGGTGCAATCTTGGCTCATTGCAACCTCTGCCTCCCAAACAAGTGATTCTCCTTTCTCAGCCTTCCAAGTAGCTGGGATTACAGGTATGTACCACCACACCCAGCTAATTTTTGTAGTCGGGATGGGGTTTTAGCATGTTGGCCAGGCTGGTTTCAAACTCCTGAACTCAGGTCATCCATCTGCCTTGGCCTCCCAAAGTGCTGGGATTACAGGAGTGACCTACTGTATTGTACGTGTCGTTATATATTAACACAACATCACGTTTTAATCTTACCATAGAACCTTAATGAAACACTGAAGCTGTTTTTATTTCCAATTCTAACTTGAGTTAAGTAAAACACATAAATTTAATTGAGTTGGCAGAGTCAAAAAGATAACCAGTGACATAAATCAGATTTGAACTTCATTCATGATGAGTCTAAATTCGGTGTTGTTTCAATGTGTCTGAGCTATCAGCACTTCAGTAAGACTATGTTAAGGAGTCCATTCATTTTAATCATTGCCAATGATTTACTTAGCATAATTTTATATAAATAATATTACAGAGTTGGTGAGTTACTGTATACTCCCAACAATTATGCAGCTCTAAGTCTCTAGTGCATCTGACTGTACATATTCTGTGAGAAATTTCGCATTATATCTACTGCACTTAAAGGACAACTGGTTCATTTGTATATGAATGCAGGAAAAAGTGCCTTTATTTAGATTTTTTAAATAATAGACACACTTAAGGTGCCCTCTATTTTAGCTTTTTAAAGTTTTGATGGAAACCTTCTCTTATTGCAATCCTAGTATTAAAAATTTTTTCTGATTTATGAGAATGAATATAGAAATTAACCTATTGCTTACTGAGACCATGGCAAAAAAAATTATCTTAGTCTTTCATCTTCTTGTTAGATATTGTTATAAGGTTATTATAAAATTATATTAATTTATGAGATAATAAAATCAAAGTTTAGAGAGTTTAGTTGACTTATACGTGCGTGTGTGTGTGTGTGTGTGGTGTGTGTGTGTGTGTCTGTATGTGAATGGGCCTTATGAAAATATCTATGTCACAAATCTAAAGAGTTCTTTAAATTCTACCTTATAAATAATTACATGATGACAGTTGTATACAGTTTAAGTTGAATGCTATCAGGCATCAAAGAAAAGTGGTTCTCCTGGAAAAAATAATGATAAAAAAATTATCAAACAAGTATCTTGACTTCTGGATGTAAGCACTGTAACTGAATTTTACAGTCTGAGTTGATATAGACATCAGTTTTTATTGAGTTGTAATTTTCACTTCAGTAAAATAAAAATGTATTACCTTTTCTATGACTTTTACCCGGGGTAATCTTGCTTTAAACATGTTTCTTAGTTGCCCAGTGAAAGAGTCACATTATTCTCTACCTTGTAATTTATACTTATTTTTAACACTTACTGTAGCTTTTTGGTCCTTTTTCTTTAAAAAAAAATAGTGTAACTATAAATATGTGCGATATCTGCAAAGTTATTAAAAATAATAATTTCAAAAATTATTTTGACTCAGTAGTAATTTTATCTTTGTTAGTGGTATTGTTCATCACAGTCACCTACTATTTCACTTACCCGGTAAAGGTTACTAAAAGAAATAAATGTATGCTTATAGTAGGATAATTGCAAATAACCATCTACCTATCTAGATTGACTTAAAATATTAGTTAAAAATAAATATGTTTATCTATTAAATAAAAAGTAATACTGATTATAGTACCTCAAATCTGGCTGTATTTTAGAAGCCTTCTTAAAAAGTATAAAGAGAATGAACTAGATAATTAGTAAATTTTTGTCTTAATATCTAAAACTGTGTGTGTCTCACTGGTGAATGCTGCCATAGAATGAAATATAGCTAAAAACAAGAAGTGTGAGAAATTAAATATATATTTTGTATGTGTTGTAACTATAAACATATGTACACATTTTTTATAGATGAAATTGTCATTAGTGATTTTATTATGTTCATTTCAAAGAAAAATATAAAGTTAAGAATTGTGAAACTTAATTGAAAATAGAGATTTATTCTTTGTCATACAAGAAAGATAATTGATTACTTTGAGTTAAATATATTCTTGAACAAAAATGTATTTAATGTTTCAGTGTTCAGAGCTATAAATTTGTAGGATAATAACACAGCTCAGAAAGAGATTTTCTCCCTTCATATCCATTGCTGAAGCAGAGCTAAGGTAAATATACACTCAATATAGTACAAAGGTCAATGAATATAAGCACTATGGGTTTAGTCTAAATCAAATGTCATGGACATTATATATATGTGGATGGTTTTTGGTGATCAGATTGTATGTAGAGGATAATATATAATATAAACTTGGAAGAACAAATAAGAAAATAAGAAGAATAGCTCATTTTTGTGAAAGAGAATATTAAAACAGATATAACCAAAACATATAAATTGAGTGTTTCAGTGCAAAGAGAAATTATATGATTAATGAAGATAATTTCCTTTGTTATTGAAAATGTTTAATGCTAATATGAAAAAGTTGTGTATAGTTCGAACTGAAATAGCCACTGAAAGATGAATCAAGATAGCCATTTTTCTTTAACCATAATTTGAATAAGTATAGAATTAATTTAATTTTTGACTTATTACAAAAATAAGATAAAAATTACATAATTTTAACATTTAAAGAAAACAGAAATTATAATAAGTTTTACCATAAAAAGAATACAAAACCAAGTGAGCCAGTATATTGAAAATTGAGATTATTGACATATCATTAAGGGTTTTTTTTTTGAGTCTTCCCCTCACTGCCAGGAATAATTATTGGATTTCTCCCACAGTCTCATGAGAAATGCTTACAAATTTCATATTATACTTTAAGATATTCGTATGCTTTCATTCTTATGATACTATAAGAAACTCATAATCAAGTCTCAGATACTGGAGCCCAGAAGAGAGAAACGCTCAAAAAAATTTAAGCGAATGCTCCCCATTTCACACACTGTCTCACACATCATCTAAGTAAGATCACAAGTCTCTCCTACAAAGAGAAAAATTATGAATTTGTTTACACTTTTAAAAAGTAGGACAGATATCAGTGTGACACTGAAAATCTCTATAATAAAAAGCTAAAGATCAAGAAAATTATAGGACTTTGAGGGGCCAAATTAATATTAGAAGTATAATATCATATGTGGCTGATTTTATGTAGATGAACTTAACATATAAATTATGTTTTATGTATTAGTATTAGTCATATAACTTCCTTAATACTCATATGATTATATACTATTGATTAAAAATTCTAATGTATTTACTTAAGAAAACAAAGTTTAATTGCTTAGTTTCTTTTTTCCCAAGGTTAATTGAGGCATAATTAACAAATAAAAATTGTATATAGTTAAGGTATACAATGGGATATTTTGAGATATGTATACATTGCAAAATGATTACCACAATGAAGCTAGTTAAAATATCAGTCACCTCATATAGTTACCATTTGTGTATGTGTGAGAATACATAGGATCTACTTTCTTAGCAAATTTCAAGTATACAAGATATAATTATTAACTATAGTCATCATGATGGACTTAGATCTCCATAATTTATTCATTTACAACTGGGAATTTGTCCCTCTGGCCAACATTTCCCCACTTACCTCATCCTTCTACCCCCAGTAATCATCCATCTACTCTCTATTTCCATGAGTTCAACTTTTTAGATTCTACCTATAAGTGAGATCATGTAGTACTTGTCTTTCTGTGTCTATTGCAATTCTTATCTATTTTTCTGTGTAAAGTAATTTTATAATCTGTTCTTTTTCAAGGCTTTCTTTTCTTTTTTGTTTTCTGCAGTTTCTATTCTTTGGTATAGATTTTTGAGTGTTTGTTTTGTTTGGTGTTTTCTGAGGTTTCTGAATCTGTGGTTTGCTTTCTTCTATTAGTTTTGGACTATTCTCTGACATTATTATTTCAAATATTCCTATTCTAATTTCTCTATTTCTTCACCTTCTGGTATTTCTTTTTCTTTTTTTTTTTTTTTTTTTTTTTTAGACGGAGTTTCGCTCTTGTTACCCAGGCTGGAGTGCAATGGCGCGATCTCGGCTCACCGCAACCTCCGCCTCCTGGGTTCAAGCAATTCTCCTGCCTCAGCCTCCTGAGTAGCTGGGATTACAGGCACACGCCACCATGCCCAGCTAATTTTTTGTATTTTTAGTAGAGACGGGGTTTCACCATGTTGACCAGGATGGTCTCGATCTGTTGACCTCGTGATCCACCCGCCTCGGCCTCCCAAAGTGCTGGGATTACAGGCTTGAGCCACCGCGCCCGGCCACCTTCTGGTATTTCAATTATGTGTATTATGTGTGCCTTGAGAACATGTCCCACGGTTCTTGAATATTCTACTTTTATTATTTAACTTTAAGTTCAGGGGTACACTTGCAGATCGTGCAGAATCGTAACATAGGTATACACATGCCTATATATTGATGGTTTGCTGCATCCATCACCTGGTCACCCTCATTAGGTATTTCTCTTAATATTATCCCTCCCCAATTCCCCTACCCCATGATATTCCTCCCCTAGGCCCCTCAGCCACCAACAGACACTGGTGTGTGATGTTCCCCTCCCTGTGTCCATGTGTTCTCATTGTTCGACATCCACTTATGAGTGAGAATATGTGGTGTTTGGTTTTCTGTTCTTGTGCCAGTTTGCTGAGAATGATGGTTTCTAATTTCATCTATGTCCCTGCAAAGAACATGAATCCATCCTTTTTTATGGCTTCATAGTGTTCCGTGATGTATATGTGCCACATTTTCTTTATCCATCCTATCATTGATGGGCATATGGGTTGGTTCCAAATCTTTGCTATTGTAAACACTGACACAAAATACATACATGTCCATGTGTCTTTATAATAAAATGATCTATAATCCTTTGGGTATATATCCAGTAATGGGATTGCTGGGACAAATTGTATTTCTATTTCTAGATCCTTGAGGAATTGCCACACTGTCTTCTGCAATGGTCAAATTAATTTACACTCCCACCAACCACGTAAAAGTGTTCCTATTTCTACACATCCTATCCAGCATCTGTTGTCTGCAGATTTTTTTAATGATTGCTATTCTAACTGGTGTGTGATGGAATCTTAATGTGGTTTTGATTTGCATTTCTCCAATGACCAGTGATGATGAGCATTTTTTTCATATGTTTGTTACCTGCATAAATGTCTTCTTTTAAAAGTGTCTTTTAATATCTTTTGCCCACTTTTTGATTGGGTTGTTTGATTTTTTTCTTGTAAATTTGTTTAAGTTCTTTGTAGATTCTGGATATTAGCCCTTTGTCAGATGGGTAGATCGCAAAAATTTTTTCCCATTTTGTTGGTTGCCAGTTCACTCTAATGATTTTTTTTTTTTTCTGTGCAGAGGCTCTTAAGTTTAATTAGATCCCATACGTCTAGTTTAGCATTTGTTGCCATTGCTTTTGGTGTTTTAGTCATGAAGTCCTTCCTATGCCTATGTCCTGAATGGTATTGCCTAGGTTTTCTTTTAGAGTTTTTATGGCATTAGGTCTTATATTTAAATCTTTAATCCACCTGGAGTTAAATTTTGCATAAGGTGTAAAGAAAGGGGTTCATTTTCAGCTTTCTGCACATGGCTAGCCAGTTTTTCCAACACCATAATAAATGATAAATAAAATATCAGAAAGTTGTAGATGTTTGGTGGTGTTTCTGAGGCCTCTGTTCTGTTCCATTGGTCTATATCTCTGTTTTGGTACAAGTATCATACTGTTTTGATTACTGTAGACTTGTAGCATAGTTTGAAGTCAGATATTGTAGTACCTCCAGCTTTGTTGTTTTTGCTTAGGATTATCTTGGCTATGCAGGCTCTTTTTTGGTTCCATACGAAGTTTAAGGTATTTTTTTTTCCAGTTCTGTGAAGAAGGTCAATGGTAGCTTGATGGGGATAGCCTTGAATCTATAAATTACTTTGGGCAGTATGGCCATTTTCACGATATTGTTTCTTCCTAACCATGAGCATGGAATGTTTTTCCATCTGTTTGTATCCTCTCTTATTTCCTTTATTTCCTTGAGCAGTGTTTTTAGTTCTCCTTGAAGAGGTCCTTTAAATCCTTTGTTAGTTGTATTCCTAGGTATTTCATTCTCTTTATAGCAATTGTGAATGGGAGTTCACTCATGATTTGGCTCTGTTTGTCTTTTATTGGTGTGTAGGAATGCTTGTGATTTCTGCACATTGATTTTGTGTCTTCAGACTTTGCTGAAGTTGCTTATCATCTTAAGGAGATTTTGGGCTTAGACGATGGGATCTTCTAAATATGCAATCATGTTGTCTGCAAATAGAGACAATTTGACTTCCTTTTTTCCTAGTTTAAAACGCTTTATTTCTTTTTTTTTTTTTGCTTGATTGCTCTGGCCAGAACTTCCAATACTATGTTGAATAGGAGTGGTGAGAGAGGGGAGTCTTGTCTAGTGCCAGTTTTCAAATAGAATGCTTCCGGTTTTTGCCCATTCAGTATGATATTGGGGGTGGGTCTGTCATAAATGACTTTTATTATTTTGAGATACGTTCCATTGATACCTAGTTTATTGAAGAGTTTTTAGCATAAAGGGCTGTTGAATTTCATGGAAGGCCTTCTCTGTATCTATTGAAATAATCATGTGGTTTTTGTCTTTAGTTCTGTTTATGTGATGGATTATGTTTATAGATTTGCCTATGTTGAACCAGCCTTGCATCCCTGGGATGAAACCGACTTGATTGTGATGGATAACCTTTTTGATGTGCTGTTGGAATCGGTTTGCCTGTATTTTATTGAAGATTTTTACATCAGTGTTCATCATGGATATTTTTCTGAAATTTTCTTTTTTTGTTGTTGTATCTCTGCCAGCTTTTGTTATCAGGATGATGATGTTCTCATAAAATGAATTAGGGAGGATTCCCTATTTTTGTGTTGTTTGGAATAGTTTCAGAAGGAATGGTATGAGCTCCTTTTTTCTCGTCTGAATTAGGATGTGAACCCATCTGGTCCTGGACTTTTTTTTGGTTTGTAGGCTATTAATTGCTGCCTCAACTTCAGACCTTGTTATTGGTCTATTCAGGGATTCAACTTATTCCTGGTTTTATTCTTGAGAGGGTGTAAGTGTCCAGGAATTTATCAGTTTCTTCTAGATTTACTTGTTTATGTGCATAGAGGTGTTTGTAGTAATCTCTGATGGTAGTTTGTATTGCTGTGGAATCGGTGGTGATACCCCCTTTATCATTTTTTATTGCATCTGTTCGATTCTTCTCTCTCTTCTTCTTTATTAGTCTCACTAGCAGTTTATCTATTTTGTTGATCTTTTCAAAAAACCAGCTCCTGGATTTATTTAAATTTTGAAGGGTTTGTCGTATCTCTATCTCCTTCAGTTCTGCTCGGATCTTCTGCTATCTTTTGAATTTGTTTGATCTTGCTCCTTTGGTTCATTTAATTGTGATGATAGGGTGTCGATTTTAGATATTTTCTCGCTTCTCGTGTGGGCATTTAGTGCTACAAGTTTCCCTCTAGACACTGCTTTAAATGTGTCCCAGAGATTCTGGTATGTTGTGTCTTTGTTCTCTCTGGTTTTGAAGAACATTTTTATTTCTGCCTTCATTTCATTATTTATGCAGTAGTCATTCAGGAGCAGGTTGTTAAGTTTCCATGTCTTTTTTTCTGTATGAATTTCAGTTTGAGAAGTGTATATTCACCTCTTCAAGCTCACTGACTTTCCCATGGCTATTTAAGTCTACCAGTGAGCTCATCAAAAATATTTTTAAATTTTCTCCGATAATATTTTTTATTTCTAGTGTTTTCTCTTGATCATTTTTTTTTTTGGTTTTCATCTGTCTGCTTACTTTAGCCATCTGTCCTGCTTGCTGTTTACTTTTTTCATTAGAATTCTTATCATATAATTCATAGTAATTTCTATTTCCCCATCTTATACTTACAAAACCTGTGTTATATCTGAGTTGTCTCTTCAAGCTATGTTTTGGTTTGTTGGCTAGATCGATTGATCTATCTATCTATCTATCTATCTATCTATCTATCTATCTATCTATCTATCTATCATCTTTCTGTCATATATCTATCTATATATATACACAAATATATCTATATATAATTTTTTTTTGCATCTTAACACACCTTAGACTACAGTCTGAATGTTTGTGTTTCTGACAATTTACATACTGCAATCCTAACCTCCAAGGTGGTGGTATTAGGAGGTGGTATTTTGGGAGGTAATTAGGCCAAGGAGGTCAGAACAGTCACAAATGGCATAAATGAAATGAAGGACTTAGAGTCCTTAAAAATAAGCCCTAGAAAGCTAATTTTCCCCTTCTATTACATAAAAACACAGCTAGATGGTGACAACTATGAGCCAGAAAGCCACCCTCACCAGACACCAAACCTGCTGGGACTTGATCTTGGATTTCCCTACCTCCAGAACTGTGAGAAATAAATTTCTGTTCGATATAAGCTCCCTGGTTTATGATATTTTGTTATAGAAGCCCAAACAGGCCAAGACACCTTCTTTTGTTTTGTTGTTGTTGTCATTGAAAACTAGACATAATAGGAACAGAAATAAATATACCTTCAGTATGAGGTTTTATGTTTACTTGGGAAGGAGTTAGGCTATACTGAATATTTGCTGTGGCAATAGGTGTCAGAGTTTCTAATTCTTTTGGTGCCCTTCTTTTTGTTTCCTTTGTTGCCTTTAGGTTTTATTTAAAGAAAAAATATCAGCAACCAAAATAAAAAGTCCTTCTTACCTGTGCACCTTGTAGCTCTTACAGCTATAATCCACTGTTACTCCACTGGAGCTCTATATATGTGGTGAGAAGGTGTGGATCGATGGGTAGAAATCTACAATATTGTAATTAAATATTGATGTGTTAGTAGGCTTTGTTCTTGATTTAATGTTCACACATTTTTTTCAGCTCCCACCTCCCCCTCATCTTTTCTGAGGCAGTTGGACTAATATAGAGTTGTAAAATTGCCCTTCTCCTAAGTATTACAGTTGCAAAATTGCCCTTCTTTTGGGTAAGATACAGCTCTGATAAAGTCTTTTTCCCTGCAGAATAGGCCTTTGTTTTATAGAAAGATCTGAGTGTTTTTCAAAATTCTGTTCACTATTATAACCTATGAGTTCCTACGGGTAAATTCCACAAAATTGTGGAGGACCATCCAAAACAAAGGCCTCTAGGACTTTGCTCATCTCATGCTAATCCACATTCAGCCTCAGAAATTCAACAAAGTTATAGTTACAACATTGTTCCTGGACCAAATGGGGGTCTGGCTGCTGGTTCTGAGAGACCAATAATGAGATGCAGACAAATTGGGAAGGAAGGGAGCTTATTTCTGCAACCTGTTACAGGGAAAAACTGGGAGTAACTCACCAGACCAACTCAAAGTTACAAGTTGTCTAGTGTTTATATACATTCAATGCACCTACAAGCTGGAAGCCAAAGTGTTTCCCTCTATAGAATCTTTATCTAGAGTCTGGGATCTAAACAATTACTGCAGAGCCTTGGAAAAAGTAGTTAATTTAAAGGTGTGCAAGAACATCTCAGTTATTCTGATTAAACTCTCTAACGTCTGAGAAAGTCCAGGAGGGGTCGTATGGACTTGGTTTTGTATTCTACCTTTTTACTGAGGCACCGTTTTCTCCAGTTCTTTAATGTTTAACTTAAATATTTCTTGGGAGGCTGAGGCAGGTGGATCACGAGGTCAAGAGATCGAGACCATCGTGGTCAACATGGTGAAACCCGTCTCTACTAAAAATACAAAAAATTAGCTGGGCATGGTGGCACATGCCTGTAATCCCAGCTACTCAGGAGGCTGAGGCAGGAGAATTGCCTGAACCCAGGAGGCAGAGGTTGTGGTGAGCCGAGATTGCGCCATTGCACTCCAGCCTGGGTAACAAGAGCAAAACTCCGTCTCAAAAAAAATTTTTTTTTTTCATCAGAGTTATAGTAAGGTGTTGGTGAAAGCTGATTGCTCTGTTTGCTAATGGAGACAAGGTCTGCCACATGTTTTGGTCAAAAATGGATGTTTTAGTCAAAAATCGACTGTATATACGTGGTGGTCCCTTAAGTTTAAAATGAGGCTGAAAAATTCCTATGGCATGGTGACATTGTAGCCATCATACCTCAGTAGCACAATGCATTACTTATGTGTTTGTGGTGACGCTGGTATAAACAAACCTCCTGAGCTACCAGTCATATAAAAATATTACACATGTAATTATGTATGGTACATAAAATGGGATAATGAAAATAAACTCTTGTGTTATTTGTTTCTGTATTTTGTCATTATTATAGACTATACTCCTTCTACGATTAAAATAATTGTTAATTGTACAATAGCCTCAGGCAATTACTTCAGGAGGTCCTACAAAAGTTATTGTTGTTATTATAGGAGATGATGCACTTACCACAGTCATTAAGTGACATATGACTGCATTTGTGTTGACCTATCAGTTTATGTTCCCAGTGGCTTCAGCCACAGGTAAGTGGGTTTCTGATATGACTCTTTGCATTCACCTGTCTCCAGATTTTGGAGTGGTGGTCTACCCTGGGAATCACAACTCTCATAAGTCAAAGAAAATTATTGATGTTCAATTTCTACAACATTTTTTCTATGTGAAAATGTGAGTGGCTGTATCCAAGGTATTTTCACATTGGAACTGGAACTAATAGTCATAGATGGATATCTTTTAATTCAAAAATGGCTCAATGTTTTGTTTTTCAATTCACTTTGTATTTTATGTGACTATGCACTCTGTCAGCTAAGCTTAAAATCAGCATATAGTTGGCTTTGTTTGAGGAACAGATAAGGGGTTTAAGGAGAAGAGTTTTCTGTGTTGCCAAAAGTAGAGAAAAGGAGAAGAAGTGATGGAGGAAGGGGATTAGTGACTGACCTGTCCCATCAGCTGGATGACTGGCTCAGACCTATTGAGGAGTTGATGAACTTATATTTCTAAGAAGAAGAAACTCTGATAATAGAGTTGATGCTTAGACTCAGGTGACAATATGCGAAAGGAAAAAATGAGGGAGTGATCTCTTCAGTTATTTTAGTCATGCAGTCACTTTAGTACTTGACATAACAGATTTGGAAACATGAACAAGATTGCACTCTGGTGTTGATTTCACACCCACAAGAGCATCAAAATAGTGGTGGAAGCGGACGCATTTATGTAGTATCTCCATCTGAGTTCAGCAATTAATAGGTTTAGAATATGGAAAAGGGAAATAGCCATAGCAAAGTGATTATTACTGGCAACTTTTTAAAGCACATGTGTAACATTCCCTGGAGACTAACAGAAATAAAAAAAATAAAACAGCTCAATGAGGGGCAGATTTTCTGTAAGAGCAAGTGAGATGGGAAACAACAAAATTTGTGTCATAACTTTTACTCTGACTTAAAATACTCAAAGCTGGCACAACTTGGGAAAATTTAAATTACATATTCAAAACACTTTCTCAAGTTAACCTCTGCATAAAATCCAGTTTTACTTTGACATGTGTAAGTTAAGCCTGAGTCAAAAAATGAAATGCATTAGATTATCCTTAAATGAAACATCTGTTTATGATACTGTTCTTAATTTCTTTGCTGGTTCAAAGGTATGTTACTAAGTGCAAACTAAACAATTTTAGTTATACAAAACAGCTACTCTTATATTTAAAAAATATTATTAGAGTACTTGTCTTCTGATACAATTTAGATTTTGTATTGAGAGCTCAGTGACATTTTTTATTTTCCAAGTTTCTAATCTTAAGAAAAGAAGACAATTTAGAATGAATGTGGATACATAATTGTTTCTGCCAGGCTAAAGGGAAAAATATTTTTGTCAAAAATATTTTTCTCTCTTGGTATTAATTGCAAAGCCCTAATTAAACCATACCCTGAGAACTCTAAATTAATGACAGATTACTTTGTCTTTTATAAGGAGCAGATGGGACGATATCAGTATGAATTTGAATTACAATATTAAATTAAAGGTATAAAGAAACACTATTATAAAAATGATGTGTCAAACTACATTTTAAATAACACTTTTCATGCAATTTGTCACTTTTGCCTTTTTTTTTTTTTAATGCTTTGACCAACATCTCCCCATTTACCTCAAATCCAAGCTTCTGGCATCCTCTTCTCTACCCTCTGCCTCCGTGAGACTGACTTTATTACATTCTATATCTAGGTGAGATCATACAGTATTTGTCTTTGTCTGGCTTCTTTCACTCAACTAATGTCCTCTATTCTTGCCATTCTGTATCATGTTTGTCCTTTCTTTTCACAAAATGTTCTATAAAATAATCTAGAATATCTTCAAAATGTTTTGTGCTCTTAGGTGAATAAGGATAAGTGCCAATTAAATTTCTTTCTCAGAGAAGGCTCTCTCAATTTCCCATTGCTTTAATCTGTATTTTTATTGGAAAATTAAATACCAATTTTTGTTATTATCATTTTGAAGAAAATCAGAAAAGAACAAATACTGCCTGTTTATATATCATAAAATGTAGAATCATTTTCAAAAGAAATCTTTTCTAGGTTAAATTTTGGTGAGGTAGTTGAAAAACTTCATATCCCTCTGTTTTTTTAATCCAGAATTTAACATGATACTGTTCACTAAACAGAAAAATTAGTATAGCAATTTCTAAAACACAAGTACACTCAATGCACATTAGTAAGAACATAAGAAAGAGCAAAGGTATTGCTGCTTTTCTAAGTTAATTAATTAATTAATTAAGCTTTTCAGTTTTAAAATATTTATTATTTAATTCTCCTGATTTAGAGAAAATAGAGTTACAAGATGTTGTTTGCCTCTGTTCACCTAGTTAAGAGTAAAGGCATTTAGGGAAGAAAAGCCAACAAAGTATATGTCAGGTATATGCCTATATTTCAAATAACATTAAATCATTTGCTGATCCTGGAGAGAAGTTGCAGAGATTAAAGAGATTTGAATTCTATCTCCATTTGCGCAAATATTGTTATACCCCCATTTTTACTGCAAATGATTAATAATGTGAAATTAGTCACTGTCAGGAAGTAACAGTATAAGTACTCTCTTTAAATTAGCTCTGAGGAAGAAACATCAATGGATTTTTATTGCTTCAGTTGATTTTTTTTTAATTCTCTATACAGGTTGAAAGGTTTTGAAGACCCTAGATAATACACTCAGTCTTAGAGGTAAAAAATTAAATAACTAAATAATTATGCTTACAAAAGTTAAATGAAGAGATGAACTGAATATTATAATTTTATGCCTTTCTTCTATCCAACAATGACTCATCCCTGTTGATAATTCAAAACATTCTGTCATTTGCATATTTCCTCATTGTGCTTTCTTCCAGAAATGCCATATTACTGTGGAAGTATTAATAATTTATTAAAAGGTCCTGTTAAAAAATCCTTAAAGGACTAAGACTTGACTATAATAATGATGCATGTACTATAGGGAGATGAAAAATACCATCATTGTAAGTTTGTATTAGAATCTAAGGTAAACAAAATCCTAGAATACAGAGATTTAATGTATTGCACAGTCCAGGTGCTGAGCTAAGTAGATAAGTTTGTGAATAATGCAATGCCATTTGACTTTGAATTGCAAATTTGAACATATCTTTTTGTGATTTAAAAAAACACATAGTACGTGGAAATAATAAATTTAATTTTAAAACGATTTAAATTGCAAAAAATACAGGCATGCATTAATCCTGTTATCAGACCTGTTCAGAATTTATTACCACCTCTTCATTTCACACTCATATTGTGTTATACCTGAACGAGTTAGAAAAAGTGCCACACTCTGAGTTCCAATTTGAGAGTCTTCTGTTGCTGGTGACCAAGAGATAGATGGCTACCACTCAAAATTCTCTCGGCCCTGAAGAAGGGGCTTGATTTCTTTTATATACCTTGCTTAGGAGAGGGGTGGGGGAGCCTAGCTGAAGCAAAATTTGCAGAAGCAGAATGAGCAAGTTAGATAAGGAGGCTGGTAACTAGGAGGCAGGAGGTTCCCATGATGGTTGATGACTAAGGAGGGTATACACTTGCTGTTCCCATGATTGCTGGTTACCAAGGGAGGTAGGTATTCAGTATTTGTCATACAATCAATGAAGGAAGGTATTCACAATAGCAAGTGGGCTTGCCAAGCAGGATATGGTTACAATGGTTATATGTTTCTATAGTTCTAAGTACAGCATGACCCAGCCAGCACAGTAGCATGACCCAGGTATGCACTCAAAGGGGAAATGGCAGGAGGGGTGAGGCAGAGGTTAAGATGGAGTCTCTCTGGCTCTCAGTAAGGTGGAGTCTGTCAGGCTAACACAGGGTAGGTTAGCACAGTTGAACATTATTACCTCATGGGAGAGAGTAGAACATATGCTCCTTACTTTGCATTTCCCTTAGAAGATATTATATGTGAACTCACTCATGAATTAAATTACCACCCTTGGGATATGCTAGTCTGTAGACTTCATATAGATTTCTGTATAGTAATCCCCATTTGATTAGGCTCATTTTTTAAAGAAGTAACTTTTAAAAAATTTTGATTCAGGCACATTTGAAGGAGGGGAGACAGAGTAAAATTTGTATTGATTATCTACTAGAAGTTATTTCATGTATCTAGCAAGGCAATCTTAAATAAGGCTTTTTATTTCTATTTTACAATTAATGCTTGAAAGAAGTTGAAACATAAGCTTCTTGAAGATTAAAATTAATTCAAGCACATTTATGTTGAATCAACTTTCTGTCATATTTCTCCTGAACTTGATGATTTTACTTTAACAAAGGCAGACAGCCTCCATAAACGAAATATCTGTATATTAACTCAAATTTATAATTCATAATCAGGATCATTTTTATAACATAGAAATGACTTAGTAAGTTACTGATTGACATTGCTATATTTTGAATGCAAATGTAATATGTGAATCTAAATGATTATATTTTATGACTTATCTTACAAATTTGAGATTGGAAAAAGGACACAGATCAAGCTTGAAACTACAGAGCTTTCCATATATTGTTTTTCTGATCACAGTGACTTTTATAAAAAAATATTGTCAAGTTGTTTTCTTCAGTTCAGATTAATTCATTAGTCTGAAGAGTTTTTCAAGAATTGTTAAGTGAGCTACACATATCTTAAGAGTATATGGATTTTTAAAAATTCTAGAATCTCTTCAACCAAAACGCAAACCAACAATAAAAATTAAAAGAAAAAATCAGTAGAAGATAAGGAACTTCTTATCTCCATTTTGTTTGTATTATTTGTTCAACATGTATATTGATACCCTCTACCAAACATCTTTCTATGCAACCCTTTTGTAAGGAAAGGGAGAAAATGCTATCTTTCCCATGCATTGACTTCAGGTTTGTCTATGTGACTTAACCCACTGGTGTACAAATTTTAAGAGCCATCATATAGTTTGAAATATCCAATTTTCAGGTACTATTTTTTTTCTTACTTTAGGTTCTGGAGTCAAGAGTTTATGGCATTTCTGCCAAACAAGATAAACACATGAGACAACAGAAATTAAATCTTTGTGGGAAAAAAAAAAAAACACTAAAATTTGGTGTATGTCTTTTTTTTTTTTTTTTTTTTTTTTTTGTGGCATAACATAACCCAAGCTGATTTATAAAATATTCAATCTATTTTATTTGACAGCATATATATGCATTCTTTTGGCTAAATTTACTGACATAAAATAAAATTCCAGTGTCTTCAATTGGAAAGCAAGATGAGATTTATACATTTGTTTTAGATAATACAACTAATTAAAAGCTAAAATGCACATGTAGATTTGATGGCAAATTTAGTTATACACGATTTTGTTCTTTTTAACATTGGATATATTGTGATAAGGAAGAATTGACCACAAAGTACATTAGTCCTAATATATCCCCAAATCCCAGAGATTTAATAACACTTCTTGATTTATGGTTCCAATCTAATTTTACAGAGCTCTATCAGCATACTCAGTTTGATGATTTTGAGCTGCAACTATAGCAATTCATTTATAACATTCTCCAAACAAATTTCAACTTCACTAACAGATTGTGCTTGACTGAGGCTGTTTGTGATCTAAAATAGCTTGGATTCTAACATAAGCTTATAATGAAATGTCTGACAAGACTTTAACATGGGAGTCTCCTAATGATTTTGCAATGTTTTGACAATCCTGAAAATATGTTTTTAAGAGAGCTAGCAAATGCAAGTTTTCCCTAAGCAAAATATCCCAGCTGTTAAAAAAAAGAAATGTTTCAAGATACCAAAAGTACTAACCACAATTTAGGAATAAGCAGTTATGTGACTTCATTTGTTTAAATAAATGATCCTTTTGATTAGCTAAACAATTGGAATTATGGAAATCTTTAAAATCTTGAGTTTGTAATTCAACTGCCTGGTAACCTTTTAAGGTAATTAACTAAGAGAATTGTCAAAGATCCTTCAACTGTGGTAAAGTGTGTCCTGAATGCTCCTATTAGAGGAGCTTAAAAGGATGTTTAAAACCTAATTAGTTTAAAGTACAAAGAAAAAAAGGTGAGTTTTATATTAAAGAGTACTAAATATGCTCCCTTTAGACAGCTATTATGAACATTTATCATTTATTGCTCCAGTTGAGGGAATTTTGACAATTCCCTTTAAAAGTCACTTTTAAAGCTACTCTGCCAAGCTGATGAGGCTGAAATATTGATTTGAGTTGTCCACATGTTAGCTCAAATGATTGCAAGTCAGCTTGAGTTCTTTGTTCTATTTTGAGTTTTCCATCTGTTTTACCTCAAGAAGGTTACAGTGAACACTTTCCTTTTGTACATAATACATAGCTTTTTTCAACATTTAAAGTTACTTTGCATGCTCTATTTCATATTATAGAAATATACTCCTCAACTTACTCATTTCAAATGTAATAAAACTGAGGTCCTGGGAAATAAAATAACATATATGGTTAAAAAACTGAAAATGTGTAGAGTGAGAATTTCTAATGTCAGTTTATTGCAGTGTCTTGCCTGCCTGCCTGCCTTTCATTCTTTCCTTCTTTGTCTCTTTCTATTTCTTTCCACATGAATGTCTAATTCTTTTTTTATAATCTAATCTTTAAATGCTAGAGAGAAAAATGAGAACACATGGACACAGGGAGGGGGACTACTACACACTGGGGTCTATTGGGGGGAATGGGGGAGGGACAGTAGGGGGGGGAGCTGGGGAGGGATAGCCTGGGGAGAAATGCCAAGTGTGGGTGAAGGGGAGGAAGGCAGCAAAACACACTGCCACGTGTGTACCTATGCAACTATCTTGCACGTTCTGCACATGTACCCCAAAACCTAAAATGCAATAAAAATTAAAAAATAAAAATAAAAATAAAAATAAATGCTAGCAGGCCAAGTGAGGTGGCTCACGCCTCTAATCCTAGCACTTTGGGAGGCCAAGGGCAGCAGATCACTTGAGGTCAGGAGTTTGAGACCAGCTTGGCCAACACGGCAAAATCTGCCTCTACAAAAAATAGCCAGGCATCATGGCACATGCTTTCTAATCCCAGCTACTTGGGGGGCCAAGGCAGAAGAATCACTTATACCCAAAAGGTGGAGATTGCAGTGAGCCGAGATCACACTATTGCACTCCAGCCTAGTGACAGAGTGAGACTCCATCTCAAAAAAAATGAAACAAAACAAAATGCTAGCAAATAAAAGTGTACCTGTTATGATGAAGTATAAAATAGACATATAAAGTTTATTTTGATTTAAATTTATCTCTATTGTTACCAATTTAGGAACATTTTAAATATACCTTATTTAGATAAGGCATATTTATTAAATTAAAAATAAATATTTTTCTCATTTCTTAGGCTTCATTTTAACCAATATATTCAAGAGAATTAATATTTTTTCTTACTTCATATGTTTAGGGACAATCACATATGGATCTTAGGCTCTCTCTAACCATGTTAGCAATTTTACATTGAGAAAGCTAAGTAATAGCAAATACCATATCATCATTGGTGATTTTGCATTGGTAGTTTCTGATTGCTGTTTCAGATAACAACACTTAACGTTCAAATGTAGATTTAACAGGAGGTTAACGCAGCTCAAGCTACAGGGTCTCTCACTTGTTGAGACTGCTTCTAAATTAACAATTTTGTTGTTGTTGTTGAGATACAGTCTTGCTCTGTCGCCAGGCTGGCAGGCTGGAGTGAAGTGGCTTGAACTTGACTCACTGCAACTTCTGTCTCCAGGATTCAGGGGATTCTTTTGCCTCAGTCTCCTGAGTAGCTGGAATTCCAGGCATAAGACACAATGCCCAACTAATTTTTGTATTCTTAGTAGAGATGGGATTTCACTATCTTAGACCGGCTGGTCTCCAACTCCTGACCTGAGGTGATGTGCCCACCTTGGCTGCCCAAAATGCTGGGATTACAGGTGTTAGCCACAGCACTCAGCCTAACAATCATATTTTGTACCTATTTTTATAATTATATGTTATTCTTATTCTTAAAGAACTTCCTCAAATTACAATGTTTTATTCCAAAACTTTGAATATGCTCTTAGTTATCCTATATATTAATACAAATTAAAAATCTTCAGAGCCAGTCTAATGTATGCCCCTTTGCTCTTACAATTATGATCAGTATTTGGTTATTTTTAAAACTGATTCAAAAAGAGGAGTGTGCATGTAATTTACAGTTCAAATCAGATCACTTTTAAGAGGCAGGGTAAGCTAGGTTTATACCAGACAAACTGGAATATATAATCTCTTGAAATAAGCTAGAATGTAAAATGGTGAATATCCTTTGGTTTCTGTTGGATACAGGTTAGACACAGGTTTCTTTGAACACCGGTATAGAAAATTCTGCAAAAATTCAGCATTCGATTGTCTCAACAAACAAAAGAGAAGTTTCATGAGGGCCTGACAGATGGTTTCAAATATTCGAAGGTTGTATGAATTAAAGCACACTTGTTTTTTTGTCTCCTGTAAACAGTAAATAAAAATCAAGAATTAAATTTGAGTTCAACATAAAAAAGAACTCCCTATTCTCTTTTCCCCTGTTTCTTTTCAGAAGTAAAACTACCCAACAGCAGAAAAATCTTTCTTGTGAACCAGTATGTACTTTGTCACAGGAAATATTTTTACAGAAATAAGATGACCCATTAAAAGACAAATAATGATGAGACAGCTGCATTGTCTGGAAAAGGACTTGTGAATTCTACAATTGGAAGTAGACCACATAGTGGTTAATAGCTTTGCCTCCGCAGTCAAACACAGTGGATTGGAATTTCAACATTTTACTACAAATTCCAAAATTTCTGAAGGACATGGAAATTAATGTCTAGACAATGCTTATACTTTATTCACATTGTCGATAACATTATTTCAAAATGACAACATTAACATTTTGTTATTTAGACCTCAATAAGATACAAGAACACTCGCACTTATGAATGCTATAAATGATCATTTTCTACCTGCGAAGCAAAATTTTGGAAGGTGTATCCTTAAGTTTGCCTTGGGAAAATATGCACGTACACACACACACACACACACACACACACACACACACACAGAGAGAGAGATACACACACACACATTCTCTCTCTCTCTCTCTCTCTCTCTCTCTCTCTCTCTCTCTCTCTCTCTCTCTCTCTCTCTGTCTCTCTCTCTCTCTCTCTCTCAACTGGATTAAGAAAATAAGGAACTGTCTTATCTCACATGCAAAGAAATGTAAAGTAAAGGTTTTGGAATAATTAGCTGATTTTGGATTCCTGGTTGGTTTTCACAAAGTCATCTGCATCCATATCAGAAATTATAATCTCCTGTTACCGTCTGTCACATGTTTTATCATGTCATTTTATAATGAGAAACACGTACACATGAGTCGTTAATCTGTAGTATCAATAGGCACAAGTACCTGGTATAGCCCGTCTCATTAAGGAGAAGAAAGCCTGTTATGGAAATAAAGGAAAACACTGAGATTCCAAGGTTGTTCTCATTGCTCAAAGGTATTTTAAATTTGGTAGTAAAATCTTCTTAAATAACACAGTATCTCTTGTAATTGAACATCAGTGTGTTTCCACAATCTTGAACAAAACCCAGAAAACTACTGTTGTATTTACCATCCCTAAAACATATCCTTATTATAACATTAACCTGTTAGTTTGAGCTTTACATTTTCATTTTGTAGCATTCCACATATTGTAAGCTCAAGAAATAAAACAAATGCGGCGATTCCTCAGGGACCTAGAAATAGAAATTCCATTTGACCCAGCAATCCCATTACTGGGTATATATCCAAAGGACTATAAATCGTTCTACTATAAGGACACATGCACACGAATGTTCATTGCAGCACTGTTTACAATAGCAAAGAACTGGAACCAACCCAAATGCCCAATGATGACAGACTGGACTGGGAAAATGTGGCACATATACAGCATGGAATATTATGCAGCAATCAAAAATGATGAGTTTGTGTCCTTTGTAAGGACATGGATGAATCTGGAGAACATCATTCTCAGCAAACTGACACAAGAACAGAAAAAGAAATACCGCATATACTCACTCATAGGTGGGTGAGAAAAATGAGAACACATGGACACAGAGAGGCGGTCTACTATACACTGGGGTCTATTGGGGGGAATGGGGGAGGGACAGCGGGGGGGGTGGCTAGGGAGGGATAGCCTGGGGATGAATGCCAAGTGTGGGTGAAGGGGAGGAAGGCAGCAAAACACACTGCCATGTGTGTACCTATGCAACTATCTTGCACGTTCTGCACATGTACCCCAAAACCTATAATGCAATAAAAATTAAAAAAAAAAAAAAAAAGAAATAAAACAAATAATATCACGTTTGAGCTAATAAAGATTATGTGGAGCCTACCATCATTCCTCTTGTATTCCTATAAACCTTCGAGTCTTAGGTTGCAAGGCCAGAAAGAAAGCTCTGATATCACATAGCAGATATCTGGAGGATGCTACAAATATTTGGATATAAATGACTGCTTGCTGCTCATATTATTCTGAATATATAATTGAAACACAATTGTCAGATCATAGTATACAAGTCTTCAAGCAGGAAATGAGCCATTTATTTATGTAGTCATTTCTGTTTATTTACTTACATATGCATTAATATGCTTACATGTGTTTGTGTGTGGAACAAAAACATGAGAATTTTCATATCTTCAGAAATGAAGCATCCTTATTGTGATTTTATTTATTTTCACAATTTTTGTAATTACTAATTATTTCAAAGCTTCATAAAAATATAAAAACAAGTAGATCTATTTGAGAATACAAATTCAGAAAAGGTAAAACAGATACGATTTGCCATCTAGGTAAAATATACAGAATGTAAGTAATCAGTTTATTACTACCACAACTTGACAGTAAATTGTAGATTATTTCTCATTTGCATCATCATTTGTCTTCTTTCTATTATGTATAAGCATGTTTTTAAATGTCATACATACCTTGATGTGTATATATATTCAATGTATGTGTACAGATGCAATTATTCTTTTTTTAGATGCAATTATTCTATACAAGAATAACTACTTAAATCTTTACGGTATAATTAATTTTCAAGTTATTATGGTGTCTTTACAACATTGATTTGACACAAAATTTAAATGTTTTGAAAAAAGCAGTAACTACATATGCAAGTTTCTTTGCAATTTATCTATAATGGTCTGTATTTTTGTGACGATTTTTCAGTCACAATGGAAAAAAAATAATTACAAGCTTTTGGTATCACATTTACTAATAAAGGGGATGCAATTTTAATTTCATTAATTTCCTTTTCTTCATTCTCTTTTGCATGCTATTTCTTATTATTTCATTATATTGTAGTAATTCATTGATAGGTGGAAAAGGCATTCCCCTTTTATTGTTGTAATAATAATGTTTTATGGGAGGCTAGGTGACAAAGATCAAACTAGCATTCTTCCATGACTCCTCTCTTTATTCATCCTGTGTGTCTATGATCTAGTTATCAGGCCTAATGGGACCTAATTTGATTTCTTGCTTTACCAGTTTTTTTCCTTTTTTGAACTAAACTGAGAGCATGTTTTATATTAAGATAATTTAATTAGTAAATTAGTAATTAA
Source organism: Saguinus oedipus (assembly GCA_031835075.1). Classification (NCBI taxonomy): domain Eukaryota; kingdom Metazoa; phylum Chordata; class Mammalia; order Primates; family Cebidae; genus Saguinus; species Saguinus oedipus. The sequence goes on along the minus strand of CM063169.1, from coordinate 33,217,431 downwards.
GTGTTTGGAAAGACAAGTGATTTTTAGCTTATATTTTAGGGACAGTGAGGCAATTCCATTGAATTCTTAAAGCAACAACATACTTACAACAGGAAGGGAAATATTTTGGGCACTTTCCAATGATTTGATTGTTGTTAGACGCTGAGGGGAAACTATACAGAGAAACAAGATGGCTTTACTCTGAAATATATTCAGTGTGTTACCCAAATTGTGCTTATAGGAAGTTAAAATATTTAAAAACTTAAAAAATAGTATTTTCTATTTTTATTGTGTTTTTTTTTTCTTTTTTTTTTTTCTTAGGACCAGAGTAAAACGTTTAAGGACTTGTCAGACAGAAATAAATATGTCATGCCTCAGAATTTTGGAATGAGTAGGAATTTTAGGCATTATCTATAGAATCACTTTATTTGTATCAAGAGAAGGCAGCGTCCAAGAGTATCTCAGATCTGACAGTCATCCTACCAATGGAGTTCTTCAAAACAACTTCTGAGTCTGACGTTATCTGTTGTTCTTAAATATATTTTTCCCATTCATTCATCAGTTAAGATGCTATGTAGTTGATTGACACAATTCTGTTCCTATCCTAAGATAAATGAATATTTACACCCCACCTTGAGATAGTTATTTTTTCTTCCTTTAAAACATGACTTAACTATACTCATAGCCTCGTGTTATTAACTGTAGTTCTTTTCTCTTGAGTAGCAAAGCAGACAGATTTTAAATAAGGCAATTGTTTTTATTTTTGGTTGTTGACTAATAGAGCTAATTCATCAGACTCTGTATTATTAAGAATAATTTGAATAGTAATACTTATTAATCCAGAAAAAACATTCAGTAAATGCCTGTGGATTTGTATTTTTCTGAAAGAGAAATAATTCATTTTTAATACAAATAAACCACATGGATTTCCAAATACTGCAAAAGAACCCATAAAATGTATAATTATCCATGCTTGGTTTGCCTATAATTTTCTCATTAACCTTTCTTGTCTCAGCCTATTATAACCAGTTTAGATGTATTTACAATGTTTCAATATACTTAACTTTTGTTTCTACTTGGGAATTTTCTTTCTATTTTGTATCAAATGTTTTTGATCTGAAAGTGATCAGCCTCCACTGTTTTCCACTCAATTTGCTTTTGAGCAGCATCTTACCAAAGTTCCTGTGAATGCATTCAATTATTACTCTGTTTCTAAGATACTGGTGCATACTTCAGTTCTTTGCAATGCCTCCCATTGCCCTCTCCGGCTTCACTGAAGCAGTTTCCTTTACTTAGTCTCTTCCCTGATTTTAGTAGCCAGGCTTGTGATGCCAAGACATCCGTCTCAGACACTTCTCATTATGCTCAACCCACAAAATATCTTTTCCTGAAGGTTTTGCCATGCATCATCAGCCTTAAAATGTTAAGGATGCTCTTAGCACTTAGATTATAACAAACATATGCCTTTAAATGTTATCATGTGTAATAAATTATTACTAGCTCAGAATTAACCAATAAATGCGAGTTCATTTTTGTATACTAGTAAAAAGAACAATGCCTGGAATGTAGTTGGTATTTGGCAATGCTTGCTGAAAGAAGGATGCATGGAATGAGCCATTAATCATGTAGTGTTTTCTATTCACATGCAAAGATGATAATTCATAATTATTTTCCAGTAGATATGTTTCACTTTAATATCCTTAAGTTTTTCTTTAAACTCTATCCTTAAGCTTATGATTAAGTAATGCTTCAGAGTTTAAATGTGTTCATATTAGCTCCCATAATATATAGACTTGTTTGCCATTGATATTTAGGAACCTAGATACATGAAATGGCAGATAATGTTATTTCATTATGATGTATTTCATTTATCCAGAGGCAGTAGAATAAAAACATTTCATCTTGTAAAGCAGGCTTATAAAATCCTTTACGTCATTTTGCATTTTTATTGCTCTATTCCTCTAATGAGCTCAAGATGCTCTATTAAAAGGTTTTTTTTTACTCTAATGATAAACTGCCCAGAATGCCTTTGAAACAGGTAAATATGCATAAAGTCATACCTAAGGCCACTTTCTCTATTATAAATTTATTCTGTGGTAAGAAAAAAATGGGAGCACTTAATCACTTGAAAGTTTAAGGCAAAACTATTGAATTAATTATAAAATGTCTCTAAGAAAGTTGATAGTAAAGGACATTTCTTACTGTTTTACACTAGCAATAATTTGTTTTTGTGTTTGTTTTTGACCCTATAGATTTACCAGAAAGGGGGAAATAATGCTTAGTTCAATACTGTATTATACATTACTCCAAATTTTATTAATCTTTACACAAAAGACACAATAAATATGCTAAGAACGCATAAGTTTAAATATTTTATAAAGTATGTGAAAAAGTAATTTTAAAAGTAAATGTATGTAAAAATTATTATTATATTTGTTGTTTCATGTACTACTGGTATTTTATGATATTATTCCTATAACACCAGGTAAACAAAAGTAATCTTTTTAGTAGTCATTTTTATTTTTTAAAAAAAGGTACAGTACAGAAACAAACTTTGAGAATGCTGGGTACATGGAATTTTTATGCATTAATGTAGGAAAGCAACATTAGAATTTAAAAATCATAAGACTATTCAACAATTATTTTCCTCATGCACACACACATCTTTTGTATTTTATGAAGTTGAAAAAGCTAAAGATAAACAAACGTTCAGCAGCAGAAAACCGATTAAATATAGTCGCTTAATAAAATAGTATGGGCATTATAGTAATAACAGTAATCTCAAGAATGATCAGAATACCGACTGCTAAGTGAAAAATGTAATTGCAAATTTTACTTATACTATCACTAAAGTATTGTAGACATTTTATGTGCCCACTAACACAAATGGAAAGAAATTACTCTATTGCCCAATCTGACTAATTACAGAATCAATCTTTTCTATTAAATCCCATATCCATTTGGCTACCACTCCATATCAATTCAATACAGACTCTCTAAATAAACTGCTTTTGCTGTAGTTTTATACATTTTAAGTTCTATAGCTTGAAATGAAGTCTATTTGCTGTTCTTGCCTCCTCTCCACCCCAATCTTTTCCCACTTCAACAAAGCACTTCAGTTATGATAAATAACTTATGGTTTCATGAAACTATAAAGTATTTTCACAATTTGGGGACATTATCTGCTCTTTGCAGTACTCCTCTTTCCTCTTGTTGAGTGAGCTGACATTGATCATATTCTAGAATTCTATTCAAGTGTTTACCTCCTCTTGGCAGCTTTCTTGGCCCATACTTTCCAACACTCTAGTTGTTATATATTTCATTATGAGCTACAAAGGCTTCTTGGGAAGTTGTTACATGATGTCATTCCTTATATTTCTAAGGTCCAGGATTGAAGCTGTATTTAGCAACCAACAACACATTTTTTAGCATAATTAAGTAAAATAGCAACAAATAGAGATAGTTGTATGTCTTTGTATAGTGCATTATTGCTAAGAGGTTTTCTAAAATATGCCTGTTATGCTGTATTTATAAAAACTGAAAATTTAAACTTAAACTTCATTGACATATAAATAAAATATTATTTAACTGCAAAAATCAAACTGGTCAGAATAGAAGGTCAAAATGAAAAAAGGAATCTATATAGTCTGAAGGAATAATAGAGAATTTACATTTGATAAAGTAACAGTTATTTTTTACAATATACCAAAGCCATTTAATAATTAGTTGTGAACCAAATATGTACATGATGCATACAGACAATTATAAAGCGTTGATGACAGAAATCAAAAGAGTCTTAAATTATTTGAGAGATACACTACATTCATAGACTGGAAGAACTTAAAATTGTTAAGATGTAACTCTTCCTCCAAATTGCTCTACAGGTTAAACACAGTCATAATTTAAATCTCGGAATGGATTCTGGTAGAAATTTATAAATTAAACCTGAAATTTATATGAAAAGCAAAGGTTCTGTACCAATAATTTTTAATAAATGAACCAGGTGGATAACTCTTACTATTATTAAATAGTGATTTCAAGGATTACTATACAAAGACACAATCATAAGCATCCAATAGTTTTATACTAAAGATTGACAAATCTATCAATGAAGCAGAGTCAAAATGCTTCCACGTATATATGGGCAATTGATTTTTGACAGGAAGGTCAAATGGAGAAAAGATGAACTCTAGAACATGGCATAGGAACAAATGGATATCCATATGCAATGTGTGAGAGAGAGAGAGATAGAAAGAGAGATTGACCCTTGCTTGACCCATTCTGGCTACTGTGTGTGTGTGTGTGTGTGTGTGTGTGTGTGTGCAATATATATATATATATATATATATATATATATATATATATGGAAACACAATGTTGAATGTAGACCTAAATTTAAACAATAAAACTTCTAAGAAAAAAACGTAGTAGAAAATGTTTGTTACTTCAGGCAAGGCAAAGACTTTAGGTACAAATCCCAAAGGAGAACTAATAAAAGAAAAATTTATAAGTTGCCCTTCATCAAAATTGAAAAACCAAACCCTTAGAATAGAGGCGTTAAGAAAGCAAAATTGGCCGGGCGTGGTGGCTCACGCCTGTAATCCCAGCCCTTTGGGAGGCCGAGGCGGGTGGATCAATCACGAGGTCAAGAGATCGAGACCATCCTAGTCAACATGGTGAAAACCTGTCTCTACTAAAAATACAAAAAATTGGCTGGGCAGGGTGGCGCGTGCCTGTAATCCCAGCTACTCAGGAGGCTGAGGCAGGAGAATTGCCTGAACCCAGGAGGCAGAGGTTGTGGTGAGCTGAGATTGCGCCATTGCACTCCAGCCTGGGTAACAAGAGTGAAACTCTGTCTCAAAAAAAAAAAAAAAAAAAAAAAAAAAAAAAAAAAAGAAAGCAAAAATATATAATGACAGTAATAAATGCAAACATGAAATTGTTTTGTCCATCTCTAAATAAATAAATAAAACTTTCCATTTATTTTATGACCTTTTAAAAATTCTACTCTTATAGTGTACAATCAATGATATCAGATTATATTTCAATATATTTAGAAACTGGTTATGCTAAGTACAAAGGCTTAGATCATATATTTCACTATCAAAATCAGGGATGAACAGTATTTTTCCTAATGATCCAGATAGTAATTATTTTAGGCTTTGATGGCCATAAATTTTTGCTACAATTCAACTGTCATTGGAGCTCAGAGCAACTGTACAAAACAGGTAAACAAATAGATTTGTCCAATGGGTCCCTATTAAACTTTATCTACTAAAATGAGTAGCCAGTCTAGCCTCATGTTTTGTCAAATATTGATACAGAATCAATCATAGCCATGGAAAATTTTTTTAGATTACTACTAAGCAATATAAAATCATGAAAATGGCTTGCTAAGGTAGCAGATTTCCGCTGGTCTCTCCTGTTCCTTTTAGCCTGTTGCTCCTAGTCTCTATTATAAAACATCGAGGTTGCCAGGTTCAGTAACGATTCTAGACTCTGTTCCGGCCCCAAGGCCAGCTTCTGGAGCTTCCTCCTAATATCTGCTGCTGACTGCACAATAAACTTGTCCTTCAGTATTTACTGACCCTCAGTGGAGTCTGGTGACAAGGGAGTGTACTTTTTTTAAGGCCTCCCGCAATCACTCAAGGAAAGTTGTTGTTTTCTTCCTTTTCTTGAGTTATGGTGGATAACATTGCATAGTTCATGGGCTTCTTCCTAGTTCACCTTAATCCCTCAAGTATGCAGATCGAGTAATGCCTACAACTCCAGTCCCTCTGTTCTGAATCAGGATCCCAGTGGGGGTCTGGGCCAGGGACTGCTTGCTTATCTGTAGGAAATCTATCCTTTTTTCTTGCATCATTAGGTCATGTACTTGACTAAGGTACCAGGTGTCCCCAGACTCTTGAGCTGCTGCTAGAGCGACCTCTCTCTCATTGCTGGTTAGGGTTTGATTAAGAAATAGTGTGATATCTTTCCAGTCTAATTCAAAGGACTGACCCAGGCCCTGCAGAACATCCATGTACTTGTCTGGGTCATCTGAAAACTTTCCTAAGTCCGCCTTAATTTGCTTTGTTAGAAAGTGAGAAGGGGATGTGCACCTTGGTTGGACTAAATTCTCCTCCTCCTGCCTGTAGGGGGCAGAGTCTGGGCATCCGGGTAGCCTGAGATGCCTTGGCCGTCTCCACCCTCCCTGGCTCCTGTTGGGGTACAGGGGCTGAGGAGCCCTGGTTGGCATTGGTGGAGGTAGAAGCCACAGAGAGTCCCAAATGTGGAGGGAGTCCCAAATGTGGAGGTAGTCCCGAGGAGGAATGAGTAGGGTATGGAGAACAGGCCTGACAGAGCTGAAGCTTATTCCTTAGAGAAAAGAAAAGTTGCACATAAGGGACCTCAAATCATTTACCCTCAATTTTACAAAACAGGTCTAATTGTAGAATAGTGTCATAATATATACTTCCCTTAGGAGGCCAGGCTTTTCCACTCGCAGGTGGCATTTCGGCCACACTGTTCAGCAGAGAAAAATGAGCTGCTGCTTCTTCAAAGATCATGTGTCAAATTGGTCCCAATTTTCCAGTATACATTTTAATGGTGACTTTATTTTAGGAAGAATAGCACCCGTCTGAAATTGAACACAAGGGATGCTTGCCTCGCTGGTTATTAATTGCAATTGCTCGATCTGAGGCATCCCTCAGACAGGGCATTGGATCTGGGATATCCCTCATAATTTCTGTATGCCCAAGATGCGTGATCACCTTTGGGGCCTCCCATGTGCTGGGCTTAATCACGATTCCAGAGCCATGGGTACCCACACTTACTGTCTGCATGCCTTTAGTGACCACCGTAAAGACATGCGGACTGCTGGGATGGGTGGTTTGTACCAGCACATCCCTGAACCAAGCCAGTGAGGCTTTCGAGATGAGTACTAATATTCCCTGGAAAAAGTCCAATTTACACCGGCCAGATTATAAAACTGCCCTAGGATAGTAAAATTCTAGGGAGGGAACTTTATGCACATTAATCTGAAGAAGGTGGGTCCCAGTGCCTGAGGCCAGAACAATGCCCTCAGGACCTGGGCCTCCTCCCCCACCCCATTTGCCATTATAGGAAAATGCTAGGACCTGGTTAGACTATGATCTTCTAGATGGAGAAGTTCTGCTGTAGAGAGAGCCAATCCTAAGCAAGAAAATTAATACAACAAACACAAAGTCCCATAGCCTTCAGGTTCTGAATTCCCCAAAAGATTTCTTCATTCGCAACTGTTTCCACTGGGGATTTGAACTGGCAATACCTGTAGCTACCAGTCCTACACCCTGACCCACTATGCCAACAGGCAGCTTCTTCTAAAAGCAGGCCGGGGAGGAGTTTGCCTTCCTTGAAACTGAACCCAGGTGTGGGCCCAAAAGCCAGGGGACAGGATTCATAGCCAGCAGCTGTTTTTGGCTTCAGCCTGGCTCCTGATATCATGCCAAGAGAAAAATACTGCTTGCCACTGTGAGTTTGAAAGCCAGGTGTACCCCTGTTTGGGAGCCTCTTTACACTGCTATGTGCCAGAGGGGAAGGCTTGCCTTGCCCCTGTGGTGTTCCAGTCTGCCATGGCGCCAGGACCATGTGCATGTTGGGCCCCCTCCCTGCACTGCTGCCACCCACCCAGTGAAGTTGGAGGAGAGGCTGGCCAGGATGTGTGCCAGGCCGCTGTGCTCCCCAGTCCCATGGAGGCCTGGGCCATACCTCATCCCCTCCCTGCTGTTTTGCTCCCCCTATCCCGCTGCACCAGCGACCGTGGCTTTTAACAACCTGGGCCCACCCCCATGGCCCGATCTGCTGTTCCTGAGGTCCCTGTTTACGGCTGGGAGGCAAGGCTGGTGAGCAAATTGCTGGGGAGAGTGCTCTCCTGCTCCACCCCCAACAGGCTTAGTTTACTGCTGGGACACATGGCTGGGATGCACAGCTGGACCCACCCAGTTTCTGCAGAGTGCATCTGCCTGCCCTGCCTCCTGCAGGTACTTGGCCCAGAGATGCAGCAAGTGGTGGGGGGGGAGGTGTGAGGGGGGGCATTTCTGCAGACACCTCTGAAACCCCCACAGTTCCACAGAGGTCCGGTAAGCTCTGTGCCCTGCACTTTCTCCTTAAATCGGTAGGACAGATTTTAGCAAGTGAGAGGCATCCCATATGACTTACCACTCTGAAGTAACATTTTCTTATGCTGCACTCCTGGCTGGCTTTCCAATACTGTAACCAGGTTCCAGGACCTGGGGGAGGCTCAGCTCACTCTCTGGTGGGCTGTTTTCTTCCAGACCCTTGGTCTCTCACTCTCTCAAGAATGGGAGGGAGGACCCCATCAGACGCAGTATGCTTTTAAGTAAATTTGGACCCCAAAGAGTTTTGCAGAAAGTGATTTATTCAGACAGAGAGAGAGAGAGAAAGGAGAAAGAAAATAGAGATAGAGAAGCTCTCAGGTATTGTGAGAGGGGATCCATATATGGAGTCTGCCCAGATGAAGGAGAAGGTAACTTTTAATCTGGGAGGAATTCCCACCCCATTTATGTTTTTAGGCCTATAAAAGGAGTTCCTTTAAACTTCCACTGGAGTGATTGACCTTTGATTTTTTTACCCCACGTGGTGGAAAGTTTAGACAAAGACCTTTAAGATCCCGGATGGACAGGTGGGTAGAAGTATGGCGCTGGGAAGTTCTTGCCTTTGAAAATACGCCCCCTTGTGGACCTGGGAATTGAATAGATTCTCTCAGCTTCACTTCCAAGTTTAACTTAACTCTGCTAAAGATTCTGACCAAAAGCACTACTTTGCATCCACCTGTTCTTTAAATGGAGGACATGCTGCATTGATACAACTGTTACCCAAATGCTAACATCTGAACTCATGTCTCTATTCTCAGTGATTCTCTTTGGTTCAAGCAATTGTTTCCTCTCATACTACAGATGTTGTCTTGCATACTCTCATTATTCAACTGCTTTTAAAATGTGATGATTTATTACTGCCTGTGCATAGAAACTCCTTCTTGTGGTACATAGAAGAACACTTTGCTCTTCAGCCAAGTACTCAGCTTAACCCCTAACATTCTATGCTCCTGGGCACAACACATGGAGAGGTCTTATCTAGCGTATAGTCGCAGGCATTGCCTCTACCGCTCTCCTCTTGCCACTCTGGAGAGGCAGTCAGGCACAGCTCCTGTAAGTCCACTTCTTTGTGTGTCTCTGTCTATGCTCTACAGGTGTCACACCGAAGGCCAACTTTCTGGCCCCAACAATGATTTTTGAAGCTGCCGTGGCCATGTGTTTGTTGGTATCAGATGTGTATATAAATTCTTTTTATTGCTATTGTACCACCCCAAATATACATATTTTTTTTCTTAAAAAGGAAGTGTCTCATAAGGTTTTAAAGATAAAACACTTAAGCTCTTTCTCATCGTACATAGAATCTTGGCACACATTAACTTAAAAATCTTACCTCCTACCATTTTCTCCTTGCCTATTTCATGTTTGTGTGTCCTATAGCCCAGTTACTCCACTATTCCCCTCATTCTTTAAATAAGCCATGCTTATTTATGTTCACTCCATGCTGCTCCGTATGTCCTTCAGATTTCTTCCTGTCTATTATGATGCTATTTCTTGTGTAAGACGTATTTGTATATCTCCTTAGAAAGAACACTGATATTTTCTCTTCCGTGTAACACTTTGGACTTATCTATAAATGAGGGCTTTCTATTATACTCTCAATTTTATAATCCTCCTTCCACCACAAATCTACTATCTTCTTAGGTAAGCCGGATGGAGTCTCCTTTTTCTCTCTATTTTCTAGTTCAGAACGTGGAATAGAGTAGAAATTCAGGAATATCTGGTAAAAATAAATTAAAATTATGAAAGAGATGTGATTTTTATCTCACCTAGTAGAAAAACACTACTGTAGCATTTTCAGGCTTAGGGTCTTTATATTTTCTTGATTTATAAGAAATAATTGTTAATAACTTTGTAATAACTTTTGGTGACTATATATATTCTAGTGTTGACATCACTGGAGCTGTGAACTTAAGCATATCCAAATAGATTCAAGTTATCCATTGCTCACATATTTTTTCTTCTCTCTAGAAATTGTGTCTTCTTATTCCTTACATATCTTCCTTGGATTTTCTTATATGAGTTGACAGTTTAGATAATGACAGAAGGAAAAAGAAAATTGAAAGTTACTGCCCGTTTAATGCTATCTGCTATTATATTTCTTTTTGCTAGTTACTCAAGGAGCAGCTTTTTAAGGTTTAATTTTGGCAATAATTTTCCATACTTTTTCAGCACCCTTCCCCCTTTCTTTTTTATATGCTACACCTCTCTGATTTGGCTTCTCAAATATATTGCTGCATTTTCTACCCTGAAAAAGGTTTCAGATTCGTCTAATGCTAGTCCCTTGTCAAATTTGATAGGAATCTAGATCTAGATTGGAAGATGTTTAAGAATTAGTCAGAAATACAGGTGAAGGCAATTGAGATGCCTCTGCTTTGTGCATCCTTTCTGTCATCTTGGTTTCCAAAGATTTAAAATACAAAGGCCATTAGAGTAAGTATTACTGGGAACATAATCTCCTCAAATCCTGTTATCTTTCCCATCTAGTAACTTAGCTATATTATCAAAAATGTCCCCAATTTCACAGCCCTAAAGAGCACAGTAACCCTGAGAGCAGTGACTACCAGCCAAATAATGCCATCTTGCAACTATGGGTCCTATCTCCATTTTTGGGGAACTTAATTTAAAAACTATATATTGTAAAATATTTATTGCAAAGTATACTTTTCACATTTTCTGATCTTTTCTAAGACATAAGTTTTACACACACACACACACACACACACAGTTTCATTGTACTACATTTACCCCATTATTTGGCTGGCTAAATTTGATGTTTTATAACAGTACACCTGCCCTGTGCCTCTTTCCGCCATTGAAATTGTAAATTCTGGAAGCCCAACAGGACTCTTTGTAGAGGAAACTGATGTGGATAAAAGGGTGTAGAGCCAATTCGTAGAGAACTTTCAAAACCAATTGAGGAATTTCAAACTTCTTAATAAAAGAACTGAAGAATTAGTAAGTATTTGTTCAGAGGAAAAGATTTAACCAAACTGGCTTGTTGTGAATGTGTAGGAAGAACTGGAAGACAGACTAAAATTAAGGAATGTCAATCAGACAGATTAGGGGTAGGTATATGAGAGGAAATAGTATACACGGTCTGTCAACTGCTATAAGAATATTAACTAGAATGATGATAGGCAAAATAAAAAGATTAAAGGGCTAAATATGTTTAAAGTAATTTGGAAATTACTTAAATATGAGAGGAAAGGGCAAGAAGACATCAAAGATGTCTCCTAGAAAGAAAAAGAGAGTTATTTTTTAGGGTCATTATGGGCCGTATACTGAAATGAAAGAGATTTTTCTAACCCATTTTAAGATCTCCTTTTATTAAAACAAAGGCTAACTATAATTCTTGATCTACACAGAAATACTCATATGAAAGATAATTAGAATAATATAGGTTTGAACAATAAACTGTTAGTGACATAAGGTGTGATTTTAAATGGTTAAAATTTTAGGCAAATTTAAAGAAAGTTAATCTCAACTAAGGACTGCTTTTTTTAAAAAATAAATTATAATGATCATACAGTTATGGGTTACAAAAGTAATACCATTCAAATGTGCATTTCACAATATGGATGATTTAGAAACATTTTAGTTTTCTACCCTAAATATACAATGGCAGTTTAACAGTTTTTATAGTAATAATGTGTACACACTGACATAATGCACAAATCACGAGTAAAGGTTGCTAACTTGTCACACAATCAATATATTTAGATAATCACCACGTAGGTCAAGAAATAAAATGTAATCAGCATATCAAAAGCACTCTTTAGGCCTTATTTTAATAATTAGCTTCACTCATTTCTCTAAAGGTAATAATATCTTGTCTTCTTTTTTTAAAAAAAATTTTATTGCATTATAGGTTTTGGGGTACATGTGCAGAACGTGCAAGGTAGTTGCATAGGTACACACATGGCAGTGTGTTTTGCTGCCTTCCTCCCCTTCACCCACACTTGGCATTTCTCCCCAGGCTATCCCTCCCCAGCCCCCCACCACTGTCCCTCCCCCATTCCCCCCAATAGATCCCAGTGTGTAGTAGACCCCCTCCCTGTGTCCATGTGTTCTCATTTTTCTCACCCGCCTATGAGTGAGACTATGCAGTATTTCTTTTTCTGTTCTTGTGTAAGTTTGCTGAGAATGATGTTCTCCAGATTCATCCATGTCCTTATGAAGGACTCAAACTCATCATTTTTGATTGCTGCATAATATTCCATGGTGTATATGTGCCACATTTTCCCAGTCCAGTCTATCATCGATGGGCATTTGGGTTGGTTCCATGTCTTTGCTATTGTAAACAGTGCTGCAATGAACATTCGTGTGCATGTGTCCTTATAGTAGAACGATTTATAGTCCTTTGGATATATACCCAGTAATGGGATTGCTGGGTCAAATGGAACTTCTATTTCTAGGTCCTTGAGGAATCGCCACACTGTCTTCCACAATGGTTGAACTAATTTACACTCCCACCAACAGTGTAAGAGTGTTTCTATCTCTTCACATCCTCTCCAGCATCTGCTGTCTCCAGATATTTTAATGATCTCCATTCTAACTGGTGTGAGATGGTATCTCAATGTGGTTTTGATTTGCATCTCTCTAATGACCAGTGATGATGAGCATTTTTTCATGTGTTTGTTGGCCTCATGTATGTCTTCTTTTGTAAAGTGTCTGTTCATATCCTTTGCCCATTTTTGAATGGGCTTGTTTGTTTTCTTCCTGTAAATCTGTTTGAGTTCTTTGTAAATTCTGGATATCAGCCCTTTGTCACATGGGTAAACTGCAAAAATTTTTTCCCATTCTGATGGTTGCCTATTCACTCTAGTGACTGTTTCTTTTGCCGTGCAGAAGCTGTGGAGTTTGATTAGGTCTCATTTGTCTATTTTGGCTTTTGTTGCCAATGCTTTTGGTGTGTTGGTCATGAAGTCCTTGCCTACTCCTATGTCCTGAATGGTTTTGCCTAGATTTTCTTCTAGGGTTTTTATGGTGTCAGGTCTTATGTTTAAGTCTTTAATCCATCTGGAGTTAATTTTAGTGTAAGGTGTCAGGAAGGGGTCCAGTTTCTGCTTTCTGCACATGGCTAGCCAGTTTTCCCAACACCATTTATTAAACAAGGAATCCTTTCCCCATTGCTTGTTTTTGTCTGGTTTATCAAAGATTATATGGTTGTAGATATTTTGTGTTGCCTCCGATGCCTCTGTTCTGTTCCATTGGTCTATATCTCTGTTTTGGTACCAGTACCATGCTGTTTTGATTACTGTAGCCTTGTAGTATAATTTGCAGTCTGGTAGTGTTATGCCTCCCGCTGTGTTCTTTTTGCTTAGAATTGACTTGGCTATGCGGGCTGTTTCACATGTTTCTTTGAAATTCATACAATTGGAACAATCTGCTTTTTATTTATTTCTAATTACATTAAGTTTGTGAATGCTCCATGCCATTGTATGTAACTGTAAAAATTATTAAATCTAAAATAATAAAAATGTAAAAAATTTAAAGATACATAATGAGTTTTAAAACTTACAAACATCAATGAGACTAATTATAGCTATATTTATGTGTGTGCATTAGATAAGGGTACATGTGTTTTTATTTTAAGATATTCTTTAGTCTGGACCAGAAGTGGTGGTTCAAACCTGCAAATTCTAGCACTTTGGGAGGCCAAGACAGGAGGATTGCTTGAGGCCAGGGGTCTCAGACCATCCCAAAACATGGTGACACTCTGTCTCTTAAAGAAATTTTTACGCCGGGTGCGGTGGCTCAAGCCTGTAATCCAAGCCCTTTGGGAGGCCGAGGCGGGTGGATCACGAGGTCAAGATATCGAGACCATCCTGGTCAACATGGTGAAACCCTGTCTCTACTATAGATACAAAAAATTAGCTGGGCATGGTGGCGCATGCCTGTAATCCCAGCTACTCGGGAGGCTGAGGCAGGAGAATTGCCTGAACCCAGGAGGCGGAGGTTACAGTGAGCTGAGATCACGCCATTGCACTCCAGCCTGGGTAACAAGAGCGAAACTCCGTCTCAAAAAAAAAAAAAAAAAGAAAAAGAAAGAAAGAAAAAATAAAATTTTTTAAATTAGCCTGGCATGGCAGTGCTTGCCTATAGCCCCAGCTCCTCTGGACGCTGAGGTGAAAGGATCTCTTGAGCTCAGGAGTTTCAGTCGGCAGTGATCTTTGATCACGCCACTGCATGCCAGCCTGAGTGATCGAGCAACAGAGTGAGACACTATCTCTTACAGAAAGAAAAAAAAAAAAAAAAAAAAGCGGGGCGCGGGGGGCGCGGAGAGAGAGAGATACACATTAGTCTGAAGTGGATTTTGTTGGGTCTTCTTATCTAAGCTGGAAACAGATTATGCATAATTCACTTTCCTGCAGCGTTCTGGATTAGAGTCAGCCACCAGAGGCGTGCATGCATTACGATTTGGAAGGCAGAAGTACACCGGCACTTACTTACCTGTCACACTCGAATGCTGGTGCGAGGCACCAGGCACACTGTGGCTGTTCAAGCATATTGACGCCGATATTCTGACTCCTTGTGGAAATGGAACCGCATCCAACCTTGCAGAGCATCAGCCAGATCTTGTTTTTTTTACTTTCTCGGAATCATGCAGGCAGGTGCGGCTGCTGGAGCAGGGAATGGGCCTGCCGTTTATTTAGCTCCTGTCAGTTTCCTAGCTCCAGCTGCTCTAATTGCAGGGCTAGGCGTATGTTTAGCTCTATGGCAAGAGCCGCCAGCTTCTCCTGCATATCTCAAACCTCATCAAGAGCTGGCAGCTTGGAGATAGACGCAGAAGAGAGATCCAGTTCATCAAGGTGAGTTCCAGTTTGTCTTTGCTATCTTCTAATTCATGTCTACCTTTCCTTCCCCACTGCTTGGCCTGCTGATTTCAGGTCTAGTCTCAGATGCAGACACCACAGCCATACACACACTGTATAACCAGTTTCCAAAATTACCTGAGGTCAAATCCTTGTAATAAATCAGTTATTCTGCAACACTCCCAGTTAGTGATACTACTTCTTTAATTACTTACTATTTTGGGGGCAGTTAATTATCTCAAAACAAAATAGTTTTTAGATATAATCACACCATTAACATAAACTAAATGTATTAAAATATTTCAGATTACTTATTTATGAATGGTAAAATTCTTTATAAGTTTAAAGTGCAAGCAAACACGTATACAGATAAACCAATTAAAATTCAAATGTAAAAATAAAAACTTGTGAACATTTAAATATCATAAATACAAATGCCAGGAACAGATCACAAAAATATTAGGATCTTATCTGACAGACATTAATCCTTTAGTATGCAAGCTCAATTTGTAAATCAGTACAAAATGTGAGTATCATTGGCTGTACTTATTAGGAAAAGCAAAAATAAGTTAACCTTTAATAAACATAATTTCATATGTTAACTTCATTCACTCTGACAAAATTGCAAATTAAAATTTTTTGCCAATCAATTAAGAAAGGATTAGGGTATGAGACAAATGGTTTCTTTTATTGTAGATAAAGTAGTAGTAAAGTGTAGTCATGTGTTCCTTAACGGCACAGATGTGTTCTGAGAAATGCGTCATTAGGTGATTTCATCATGTTCAACATCACAGAGTGTGCTTACATAAACCTGGAGGATATAAGCCTACTGCACACCTGGGCTATATGGTATAGCTGATTGCTCAAGGCTACAAACCTATACAGCACCTTATTGTGCTGAAGACTGGGGGGCAGTTGTAGCGCAATGATAAGTATTTGTGTACTCAAAATGTATCTAAACATAGAAAAGGCATAGTAAACATACAGTGTAGATGATAAAAACTGGTATACCTGTAGAGAGTACTTATTACAAATGGAGCTTGCGGGACTGGACGTTGCTCTAGGTAAGTCAGTGAGAGGGTGGTGAGTGAATATGAAGGCTTAGAACATTACTTTTCACTGCTGTAGACTGAATTAACACTGCATACCTAGGCTTCCCTACATTTATTTTTAAAAATTTGTGTTTCAGTAATGAATTCACCTTAGCTTACTGTAACCTTTTTACTATGTAACTTTTAATTTTTCTGATCTTTTTGACTCTTTTGTAGTAACTTAGTTTAAACCATACATTGTACAGCTGTACAAAAATATTTTTCTTTATACCCTAATTCTGTAAGATTTTTAATGTTTTTTTCACTTCTTAAATTTTCTTAGTAAAAACTGAAACACAGACACACCTTAGCCTAGGCTGACACGGAAGCAGGATCATCAATGTCCCTGTCTTCCATCTCCACATCTTGTCCCACTGAAAAGTCTTCAAGGGCAATAACACCCATAGAGCTGTCATCTCTTGTGATAACAATGTCTTCTTCTGGAATAACTCCTGAAGGACCTGCCTGAGACGTTTTTACAGTTAACCTTTTTTTTTTTTTTTTTTGACAAGTAGCAGGTGTACATTGTAAAATAATGATAAAATATATAGTATAGCAAATACATACATCAGTAATAGGCGTTTATTATTATTTACCATACATAATGGTAAACGTGTGATAGTTTTATACAACCGACAACTCATAGTTTTGTTTACACCAGCATCATCACACATGAGTAATGTATCATGTGGTAACATGATGATGGCTATGAAGTCACTAGGTGAAAGGAATTTTTCAGCTCCATTATAATGTTATGGGACCACTGTTAGTTAGATAAAGGGTCGTTCATGATCAACACGTCCTTATGCTACATATGACTGTAGTTTAACTTAACACCAGATATAGGAAAGAACATGAGCAACAACTGGCCTCAATAAATTAACACATTTCTATTATGTGCAAGCCAGTGGACTCAAAAGTTAGCACATATATAATACGTCAATGTTACCACCATGAAGAATGAGAGTTGGAGCCTAAAAAGCATCTCAGAATGGCCCTCTATCTCCTGATCACTGCATTCTCACTCCATCCAAGATACCACTCTCCTAACTTCTAACATCATAGGTTAGTTTTCTCTTTTGGATAACTTTACGTAAATGTAAAAAACTCACTACTGGAACAAAAGAAGAATGAAAGATTCTTTATTGGGGAAAGTTGTAGGGTTCAACAAATCACTGCTAAATTATGGAAGGAAGTTCAATTATTTTTATGTTTGTTTAGGCCAAAATTGTCTCCTTCATGATTTATGGGAGACAATCCTGGAAATCATTGTAGTACAATTAACAATGATTAAGTATATTTAAATTTCTTTTCTCTTACAAGCACTTTTGGTTGTTTCCAAGGGTATTGGAGGCCAACATCCACATGAAATGTATCCATCTGTTTAAGCATACGTGCCAGGCAGCTAAACTTACAGAATGATCACTCAAGCCCCCTCAAGATATGTATGCAGATATTTTTCTTTTCAAGAAACAAATCAGACTTCTAAAATATCTTGGTGATTAATTTTATGTGTCAACTTGACTGTGCTAAGGGATGACCAGGTAGCCTGCAAAACATTATTTCTGGGCTTGTCTGTGAGGGAATTTCTGGAGGAAATTAGTATTTGAGTTATTAGACTGTATCTGAAAGACCTGCCCTCACCAAGGCGGGTGAACATCATCCAACATTAAATAGCACAAAAAGGCAGAGGTAGGGCTCATTCTTTCTTTTTCTTCTTGAGCTAGAAGATCAGTCTTCTCCTGCCCTTGGACATAATAACTTCCGGTTCTTGGGACTTTGGGCTTAGGGTTTAGACCAGCAGCCTCCCATTTCCACACCTATCTCCTGTTGGTTCTAGCATCTCCAGCCTTGATCTGGGCATCATTAGCTCCTCTGGTTCTCAGGCCTTTTAACTCAGACTGAATTACCCCACCAGCTTTCTTGGTTTTCCAACTTGGAAGTGGCAGATAATGAGGTTTCTCAGCCTCCATAATCATGTAAGCCAATTTTCATAATAAAAATTTCATATATGTATATATTTATAAATATATAGTCTATCCCTATAGATGAAGGACCTATAGACTATAGATCTCAATTTATGGTTTTATTTCTCTAGAACACTCCAACTAATACACATACAAAACTTGGCTGTGGTGTGATTTATTTTTTTCTTCAATTTTAACATGAAATTGATTAGGAAGAATGTTAATTCACATAAACAGCTTTATTGCACAATGAAAAAAATGTAAGTGTAACTTTATAATAGTTAATATAGAAACAAAAGTTAATGTTCTTTTCAGATAGATGAACTAAAAGAAACCTGGTTCACTCTCCTATTTAAAATAAACAAAGAAGGGACAAAATATAAAGCAACAGTTTTCAAAACACCAGATATGAGGCAGTGAAGGGCAGTGATTCTTGAGAGAAGGGAAACAGATGAGGAATTCCTTCAATCTGCCAATGCCTACTACCATGTTGGGGTATTTTCTGGCCATGGCTCAGTGACGGTAAATTTAGGTAGTGCATATCACTGAAGAGTTGAGATGGAGCTCAGAGTCTGAGGAAACCAAGGCACCTAGAATTCACAGAACAGTATATTGAAGAGGAGAAAATTGTGCCGATAAAAACTTTGGAGACACAAGAGGGTTTCTCTTAATTATTTAGCTGAGTAGAGATCAGTGCATGCATTTGAAGAAACTGAGACCAGGGAAAGAACCACCTAAAGAATTAAAGTCAATAGTGCCTCATGTTCACATAGGGCCAGAAGTAGAGCTTGGTCTTAACATCCAAACGGGAAATCCTTCATATTCATGGGGCACTGGATAGTGTATCAGAAGAATTTGACTTAAGCAGTGAGAAAATTGGCCCAAGGCTGAACACTGCCACTTAACCAAATAAATAAATAAATAAATAAATAAATAACCAAAAGAAATAACCAAAAAGGTAAAATTGTTTCACATAACTATCTCATAAAAAATATGAAGAAAGTGTATGGCAATACAGGAGTACTGAGGATCTAAACAGGTAAGATTCACAATGTCTATTGTGAATCCTATACGAAATCATCAGTCATGCTAAGAAGCAGGAAAGTATCACCTCTAAGAAGGAGAAAAACCATTTATTGTAAACTAACTCAGGACTGTCATAGATGTTAGAATCAGATAAGCATATGAAAGGGTATTGTAATTATACTCCTCGGGTTTAAAAAGTCAAGCACTGACACAAGGTATTTTTTTTTTAAACTCAAATCTTACTTCTAGGGAGCAAAATTATAATGTATGAGATAAATTATCCTTATTTGCAGACAATATGATTATTTTATCTATGTACAAAATTCAACAGATTTTACAATAGAGAAAAGCTATTAGAAGTGAGTTTAGCAAGGATGAGAGATAAAAGATCAGTACATAAAAATCAGTGGTATTTCTATCCAGTATTAATGCTATTTGGAAAAGAGTAGCATTTACAAAAGTTTAAAGCATGACGTACTTCAGGATAAATACAATAAATAATGTGAAAGACCTGTATATTAAAAAGTACAAAACAATTCAAGGTATGTAAAGAAAACATTAATGAATGGAGAGGTAAACCATATTAAAGGATAATGAAAAAACTCATTATGGTTAAGATATCAATTGTCTCCAAATATATCTGTAGATTTCATACAATGGCAATCAAGAGTTCGGTAGACTTTTTTTTTTTTTTTTTGGTGTGGAAATTGACAAACTGAATCTAAAATTCATGTGAAAATTCAAAGGAATTACAATGCCTAACTTGAAAAGGCAGAATAGTTTAAGGAGTAACACTACCTGATTTCAAGACCTAATAGAAAGCTACAACATTCAAGAAAATATTAAGTTATTGGCATAAAGATAGAAAAGTATTGTCTGGAAAAAAGTCTTGTGATAAAAAGTAACAATGTATTGTTACAGAAGTTTGCAAGGGAATATCTTTCCTAAAGAAACTAAAATACTAAAAACAGAATATTGGTTTCTGTCTGGAAAGCAGTAGCAAAGCAATGATGATCTTGTCCTTATGTAACTGATAATGTAGCAGAGAGATAGCACTGCACAGCTCAGAGAAGTGATTATGATTATACATGAAAAAAAGGAAAACAAACCCTTTGCACAGAACGGTGTATCTTTAATTATATAAATAATTGAATAAATAAAAAATTATCAGCCATCTTTGATGATGGAAAATTTTTTTATTATACTTTAAATTCTGGGATACATGTGCAGAAAGTGCAGGTTTGTTACATAGGTACACATGTGCCATGGTGGTTTTCTGTATCCAACACTCTGTCATCTACATTAGGTATTTCTCATAATGCTACCCCTACCCCTCCACATCCTGCTATCCCTCCCCTAGCCCCCTACCCCCTGACAGACCCCACTGGGTGATGTTCCCCTCCCTGTGTCCATGTATAAGTGGGTCCATTGTTCAACACCCACTTACAAGTGAGAATATGTGGTGTTTGGTTTTCTGTTCTTGTGTCAGTTTGCTAAGAATGATGGTTCCCAGCTTTATCCATGTCCCTGCAAAGGACATGAACTCATGAGGATGGATATTTTTGGAAAAGATTAAACTTTCTTTTATTCAAGCAGATGGAACAAAAACAATGTAGTGATTATCTGGTGACTCCTGGGACCTATTTATTCTTTATGTAAATTATAGTGCTATCATGTATACTATTGCTGAATATAGTGAATATCTAGATGAGCAGAGCATTAAATTAAATTGCATTTATTGATTTTATTCATTAGTGGCTCATAGGTCCTATAGCATAGAAATAGTCTATATATGCTGAAATTAAAAAAAATAAAAGGTAGTATTTTGCAGCTGCCCATTCATAAAATGGTAGTAAGTCTTTTAAAATTAATATTTCATTCTTCAGTGTTTTAGTAGTTCAGGCTGCTATAACAAATGCCAAAGACTGGGTGACTTAAACAACAATCTGCTTCTCATAACTCTGGAGCTGGGGAATCAAGATTAAGGCACAGACCAGTTTAGTTTTTGTTTTGCAGTAGGACTACATCTGATTTTCTGTATTATCACATTGGAAGGTGGTGGGGAGAGAAAGATCTGGGGTCTTGATTTTCTTAAAAGGACAATAACCCCATCATGGGGCCTAACTCTCATGATATTATTTAAATACAGTTACCTCCCAAAGGTCACACCTCTGACTACCATCACTGGGGGTTCAGGTTCAAAATCTGGATGTTTTTAATTTTTATAAATTTAAGGGGTACACGTGCAGTTTTTTTTTTTTTCTTTTCGTTTCCTTTTTTTTTTTTTTTTGAGAAAGAATTTTGCTCTTGTTGCCCAGGCTGGAGTGCAATGGCACGATCTCGGCTACTGCAATGTCTGCCTCCTGGGTTCAAGCAATTCTCCTGCCTCAGCCTCCCAAGTGACTAAGATTACAGACATGCACCACCATGTCAGGCTAATTTTGTATTTTTAATAAAGACAGGGTTTCACTGTGTCAGTCAGGCTGGTCTTGAACTCTGGACCTCAGGTGATCCACCTGCCTTGGCCTCCCAAAGTGCTGGGATTACAGGCGTGAGCCACCATGCTCGGCCCAGTTTTCATTATATGAATACATGGTGTGTTGGTGATATCTGGGCTTTTAGTGTTACCACCAGTTGAATAATATATATTGTACCCAAGAAGTAATTTCTCATCCCTCATTTTCCTCCCACCTTTCCACATTCCATGTCCATGTTAGCTCCCACCTGTGAGAACATGCAATATTTGATTTTCTGTCTTTGAGTTGTTTCACTGAAGATAATGACTTCCAGGTCAATGTTCAGTACTTAGTAGGTTTCTATAATTGCTAATGACAGTTGCCAATAATGAAAGCTCATTTCTGTTATGTACTGGGTCTCCACTGGGGTACTATCCCAGTTCCTAACCATAACTCTTTCTTGCTTTCCTCTTTACATTTACTTAATGAGTAAACCTTGTGGAAGATTCAGTATCTTTTACACAGTAATTAAAATATTCCTACCCATGACATAAACTGTTAATAAATTACTTTCAGTAAGGGAAGAGGCCATTGTGTATCAGATATGAAGTAGATAGCCTTAAAGATAAATTTATTGTTGATTTTAGAAAGTATTTAACCATATTACTGACAAAGCACCTCAAACTTTCTTTAAAGGTAAACCTTATCATTCCTAAAATACAATATGCATTCCATTTACTGTAGAATTTTCCAATTGATGATAAATTATTAGCACACACTTTGCATTACAACTAGTGTGGATATGGAAACCAGACCCAGAAAATCCTTTCTGTTTCATGGCTGTGCCCATGCATTTTTTTTTAAATGTCAGTGCTGTCGAACACGCATCTTCTGTTGTGGGTGGTGCCATCTCCACCTCCATTCTCTAACCGAGGTTTTCCTACTTATCTTCAAATATTTCATTTATTTTGTTTCTAGGCAAATAAAATTGCACTTCTCTAATTGTTTTCTTTTTCTTTACAAATCATTGTTATAGCATTTATTTCATGCTTGTAAATTTTTAACAGCATTTTAATGTGTAGGGAGCTACATAAAGGCAGATCACTAAGTTTTGTTAATGTGTGTTTGCTATAATGTCAAAAGCATTTCTGGCACAAGGAGTTAATCATTCAATGCTATTAATAAATGGAAAGATTGGCTAGATAATAATTATTGTTGGATGATGTTTGTTGAAAATGAAAAACAGTTTGGTAATAAGATTGTTTTTAATACATGTTTAGATAGCAGACACATTCCATATATTGTGGGGGGAGAAACATCTGTGCTTTTTAGAATATCTAATTTGGGAATATCTAATTTCATAATTTAAAGTACTTGGATTTCTGTTTTAGAAATATCTACCAGAATCTCAAATGTTCCATCTTCATGACAACTTACTATGCAATTGTGCTCTGAGGAATGGAAAACATCCTTTAAATATTAGAATCAGTTTGTATATTTATATATTTCAGGAGGTTAAGCAAGAAGACAGAAAGGAGTATATTTAATTAGAGAACTATAGTCATTTATAGGAGTTTCAAGTAGATATTATTTTTATAAAGCAGAAGTTCATAAAAGATAATATAAGACTTCAGTGCAAATAAAAACGATCAATGAAAGCAAAATATTTTTTACAGTCGTAGTCAGGTGTGTATTCAAGATAATAACCCAAATATAAACAACAGAATGGAACCAATTTCCAAAACTTAGTCTACAATCCAGTCAGCATTTGTGTACTTTCCTAAAATCATTATAATAGCCCCGACTTTCATTATATGATATTTTCAAAGGGATGTCTTTTGTGCAGAACATGATTGAGCTATTTAGATTAAAACTATAATTACAGAAAAACAAAAATGGCGGCAGACACAGGCTGGAAACCCAATGACTAAGATTGGCAGGACTCTTCCAAGAATATGTTTAAAGAAGATTAAGGAAAGAAGGATAAGAAAGAGCAGTGACAAGCACATTAGAAGGTACACTGATACTGAAGTACTATGATCTTTCAGAAACTCTGGAGAGACTACAGAGTTCTAGTTGTTATGATCCCTGTAATTGGGCTCATACATTTGGGGTGGTACAAAATCAAAAGCAGCCCTGTTTTCCAAATACCTCCTAAGGATGACATTCCTGAGCAAGATAGTCTGAAACTTGAAAATCTGCAGAAGAGCCAAATCCAAGGGAAGTAGCAGGCTTGCGGTCTTCAGATAAAGAAGCAGCTTTGAATCTGAGCTTCATTTCAAAAGAAGAGATGAAAAATACCAGTTGGATTAGAAAGAACTGGATTCTTGTAGCTGGGATGTCTTTCATAGGTGTCCATCTTGGAACCTACTTTTTACAGAGGTCTGCAAAGCAGTCTGTAAAATCTCAGTCTCAAATCAAACAAAAGAGCATTGAAGAGTGAAGTAAAATAAATGTTTGGAATTGCTTAAAAAAAAAAAAAAAAAAAAAAAAAAACTATAATTACAAATTGCTTTATTAAATTTATAATCCTCTGACGAGAGAAATGAGTTATTTCCTAACCGTTCTAATGACCTCACTGCTCACACAGACATTTTTGGCAAACCTTCAAGGCAAGATTCACCAAAATTCAGAAATACATAATATTGTAGTTAATAAACAAAATAAGCCTGGAATATAAATACATCCATCCAAATAAAATTTTACAGAGATTATGGACATCTCTATATTTATGAGTAGATTCTTTGATTAAAATATTTGTTTTTACAGTGAATTTTATTAATATTCAAACCATACCTTAAAATCAAAAAAGATTTAACCATGTAATAAATGCAGTGTTTTATTATTTCAACTGCTAGTTTTTCTTCCTCCTGTTAAATTTTAATTATGCTCAATGTATTCTAATAATAGGAAGAAAGAGAGAGGATTAAAATAATTATTACATTAAATAATGCCTATCCTTCCCAATTAAATGTAAGCTATTTGAATTCATAAATCCTTTTATGTTTGACTTGGTATTCACAGATTTGAGAATAACGCCTGACACATGGCAGGTAATTAGTAAATATCTTGTTGACTAACTGAATGACTGCCTTTTTTATCAGTTAAATTTCAAATGAAATACTGAAGCAAAATATACAAGCAGTGTTGCTAATGGAAACAAGTACTTTAAAAGCTGTAATGAAGCTTTGTGGACTCTAAATCATTTTATTACTTGGACAAAATAGTGACTAAAAGTCTTTAGAAAAGAGAAATGGCAGGGTGCTCTTTAATACAAATCTTGCCTTTTGTGTAAGAACACTTAACTCCCCAACACTTATAACATGGGCTTTCTTAAATGTTCATAACATGTGTGAATCCCTCATAAATATTTGTGAAACTCTGAAAAAAACATATTGATTCTCTTTACACATGCATTTACACTGAGTGTATCATTCTTTCTATACTAATTCAAAGAGAACATTTTTTCCCTTACAGTGTTAATAAGCTTCTTAATACTTATTAATGAGTAAGTAAAATTGGATATCTGAAAATAATGCTTTTCTGTTAAAACATTTGGTTCAGCAAATGAGAGTCTACTCGCTTGTTTGATTCAGCTCAATTTTGCCTGTTGCAGAACAAACACATTTGGTTTTTAAATATATTTTCTCTAGAATAGTTTTAAGCAGTCAGTGATCATCTCCTTGAAATTATCCTCTTCTGCATTTCTAACAAAGAATTTCAGTTTTCTTTGAAATGTTGTCTGTTTTATTTTTTCTTTCCTTTAAGTTTGTGATTTGAATTGCATTTTCTGGCTAGGCTGATTCTATTTTCTTGAGTTCAACTCTCCAGTAACATTTTTAGGTGTATCTAATCTTACATCCCAAGCTAAGTAAGATTACTGTTGACAGCCTAAATTCTTGTTTAAAAGTTTAGACACCATAGAGAATTTTCTTGCTATATTTTTAGCCTAAAGATGTGTTTATACAAAGTTTTTATTCATATGTTCAATTATTTTGAGCAAAATATACCTTTGAAGAAAGTAAAATAGATAATTCATGAATACATGAATAATCTTATACATGGAACTTTCATTAATTGATTTCTACTTGTGTTACTATGTTCTTGCATTGCTATAAATAAACACCCAAGACTAGGTAATTTACAAGGAAAAGAGGTTAAATGGGCTCATGATTTTTCAGGATTTAAAAGAAGCATGATGTTGGCATCTGCTTCTGGTGAGGCCTCAGGAAGCTTATAATCATGTTTGAAGGTGATGGGGAACCAGAATGTTACCTGGTCAAAGGAGGGGCAAGAGAGAGTCAGGGAGGTGCCACACTCTTCTAAACAACCAGATCTTGTGAGAACTCACTCACTGTCTTGAGGACAGCACCAAGCCATTCAGGAGGGATTTGTTGCCATGTCCAAAAACCTCCCACCAGGCCCTACCTCCAACATAGGTGATTACATTTCAACATGAGATTTGTAGGAGACAGATATCCAAACCATATCACTGCCATTTTGAATATGAAGCTCTTCCTTGTTTGACATTAGATGAACAGAAATATGAATGAGAAACTGTCATTGTCTTTTCCTCGGGGGCAGTGACTACTGCCTGCAATCCCATCACTTTGAGAGGCTGAGGCAGGAGGATTACTTGAGGCCAGGAGTTCAAAGCCAGCCTGGTTAACAATGTGAGACTTTCCCTTGAAAAGGGAAAGAAAAAAATAATTAGCCAGGTATGGTGTTGTGCATGCATAGTTTCAGTTATTGAGAGGCTGAGGCAGGAGAATTGCTTGAGCCCAGATGTTCAAGGTTGCAATGAGCCATGATCACATCATTACACTCCAGCCTGCACAACAAAGCAAGACACTGTCTCCAAAAAGAAGAAATTATTATTTGGGGGGATAGAGATATGCATAACGGAGACAACTACGTATTAACAACTGACTACAGTAAAATATGTTTCACTATGACATACTGAAAATGAATGTTTAAAAATTCTCTCTCTGATATCGTGGGAGAAAAATCCTCAGAAATGTGGTATGATGACTTTGTAAACTTGAATTTCAAGGATAAGTGTATATACCATCTGTTTTCAAATATTTTATACAGTATACATAACTTAGCAATTGGTCACAAACTCTGTCTAAAGAAATGTTTCCATTCATTATATCAACATTCAGTGCATTAGAGACAAGACCAGTATCAGATAAAATTGCCCAGTCTTGAGTGTATAACCTTCTAATAGCTAAGAATTAGGGGAGTAATGAACCCTGTGTGTTAGAAGGATAGGAATGCTGAGTGGAGAGGGAAGTTTGTTGCAGTTTGCATCTTGCATGTTTTAATGCTGCTTTCAGCCCAAATTGACCCTAAAATTCTCTTTCATTCCAAAAACCAATATTGACAAGCCATGATTGAAAAGATTTATTAAAATCTCCAATGTCACCAGACACACATCTTGAGACATAATTCACAGGACCTTGGAGCACAATCCACTGAGCAATGATACTGCTTCAGGGAGGCAGCAATTGCTGCCAATCCTTTCTCTTTTTTCTTTTGTGCACTAAACTCAATAAATAGTGCTGTTTTACTTGTACATAAAAATTCATGGTACATAGAGTTTTCAGACATATTGAAAAATATGGGAGAGAAAGAAAGAATTTTAATGGGGTGTGTATATATATTGATGGAGCTAGCTCTGAAGCCATTTGTTGATGTTGGCAAGAGGATAAAGTAAGAGCAGACTAAGTTTAATTTATTGTTTCTACTTCCTTGGGCTCTGAGAAAAGGAGATCTTGGATAAGAGCTTTAAAAATAAGCACTGCATTTAATTGCTTTTGCAAAGAAAATCTTTCATGTTGATATCAATAAATATTAATGAGTATAAGAATAGAAAATGAGATAATGGGAATAGAATCCTTCATCAGAATAACAATGCATGAAAACGAATTTTGGGACTTCGAATTCCAGCCCTGTTTGGGTAACTTTTACTTTGCTAACCTCCTACTGAAAGCAACTATGAAAGCTGGGGGAAGAACATACAGCAACTGCTTGAATACTTCATTATATAATCCAGGCAAGCTGAACTATAGTGGTCAAAGGAACAGAGAAAACGGAAATCCAGCATGGTGAGATTTTCAAATTAGTCTCTCTGACTATTCCATTGGGTAAATTCCTTTTGCTTTCACACATCAAATAGGGAGATTGTCCTTTTAACTGGCTTTAAGTGGAACATGGTAGTCCAGGAACACGAAACATTTGTTTAAACTAGAAGACAGAGATTGGCATTTTGGAGTTCCATGAATACCAGGAGTTGTTCAGAAAGATCCTAAACTTCAGAGTGAGGCTAACCTGCTA
This sequence comes from Saguinus oedipus, assembly GCA_031835075.1. NCBI lineage: Eukaryota > Metazoa > Chordata > Mammalia > Primates > Cebidae > Saguinus > Saguinus oedipus. The sequence continues at coordinate 33,189,623 of CM063169.1, read as the reverse complement.
AAATTCACAGAGGTAAAAATTAAAAAATAAATAAATAAACAAAGGGTATGCCTACATTTTTTCCAGAAAGAAAACTCCAAGCACAGATAGTTCGTCCAGTTATATTACCAACATTTTAAGAAAGAAGTAACACCAATCTTAAACTGTCTAGGGAAGACAAATTTAAAAATAAAGCATCTCTTACTTTTATTTATTTATAAATAAGCATAATAATAACTAAAACAACAAAAACATTATAAGAAAGAAAAATTGTATCTTAGTATTTTATTTAAAGTCAGATGCACAAATGTCTATAGAAATTTTAGCAAATTTATTAAAGTAGAACATAAAAGGATTTTATATCATGATTAAGCTGAGTTTATACCAAGAATTTATTTTTAATATTCAAATATCAATATATTTTACTATAGCTACAGAATAAAGGGAAATCTATCAATAGATGCAAAGTCATTTGACAAAACTCATGATAAATTAAATAAAAAAAATTTACTCATGATTTAATATCTTAGAAAACTGAAAATAAAATTGAGCTTTTAAAATCTGATGAAGTATAACTAATAGCTACTAAAGTAAAAATTGCATCAGTGATTATAAACTTCATACCTTTCCTCTGAAATCAATTACATAAACATGTCCACTACTGCCAATCTAGTCAACAACGCAGTAATGGCAGCAAATAAAATACACATATAAATATTGGAAGGAAATAAATTACACTACCCACATACAATTAAAATCTCCAAAATGCAGACAATCTATAAAAATTTATAATAGTTGTCTTAGTTGTTGGTTAAAAAATTAATATGAAAAAATTTTATTTTTATATTTTAGAAAAATCAGATAAGCCATTGACTATATATCGTTAGAAGCAGAAAAATTTACATAGATCTAGCATTCACTCTATCAAACATAATTGAATGAGTTTAAAATTATAAATAAGAAGATGAAAATTTTACACTTGTAGATCAAAAATTCTATGTTGTCAAGGCTTTCTGAAACAATCCATTGAACAAAAAAAACCTAATCAAAACAGTGGCAGTTTTTTTCAAAATTGTTTTAAATTTATATAAAAGTGAAAATGGCTAAGATAGTCAAAATACTTTTGAAGACAAATAAAGCTTAATATTGACACTACCAAATTTCAAGTCCTTTTGTTAAAATGCAGTAAGTAAAGCACTGTTGTACTGGTGAAAGAATAAATAGAAAGAGGTAAGTAACAAAATGGAAAAAAAACAACCTAATATGTACATGATCACCAACTGTATAACAAAGTCACTATGGCAATGACACTGCTATGGCTTGAAGCAGGAGGGTTAATTTCTTTAAATCTGTGATTTTTTAACTGAATTCTATGCACTCTCTGGATATCAAATTAAAGGGACTCATGAACTTGAGTGGGACAAAATTAAAACTTTACTTCTGCTAATCTCTAAACAAAGTGTATTATTTCTTTCATATATATGTATGAATATAGGCAGCAAATAGCATTACTATTAGCAGTATATGGAAACTCACCAATAAAAATCATAGAAATTTTAGTTCTTGAAGAAATCTTGAGATATCATTTCAACTCTTGGCATTTAAAAAACTAAATTAGCTGTCAGACTTGCTGCTGAATATTGTTAAACATTTTGGTATTAAAGAATCAATTGATTACTCATAAACTTGAATTTATTGACAACATTTCAGTGTAAATCCTTTCTTATATGACATTTAATTTTACTATTTGAATTATTTTCCTTCTTTTTTTTTTTTTTTTTTTGTTTGTTTCTTTGTTTTTTGAGGCAGAACCTCACTCAATCTGTTGCCTGGGCTGGAGTGCAGTGGCACGATCTCGGCTCACTGCAACCTCTTCTTCCTGGGGTCAAGCAATTCTTCCACCTCAGCTGGGACTACAGGTGTGTGCCACCATGCCTGGCTAATTTTTTTATTTTTAGTAGAGCTGGGGTTTCACTATGTTGGTCAGGCTGGTCTCAAACGCCTTGCCTCAGGTCATCCACCCGCCTTGGCCTCCTGAAGTGCTGGGACTACAGGTGTGAGCCACTGCTCCCATCCAATTATTTTTTGTATTGAAAAATCTTTTTTGCTAGGACATCCTTAGCTTTCTTTTTATTTCCAATAGATTTAATGATACAAATATATATGAGGATATTGAATCAATTGGGTATACTTATGGAAAACAAACAAAAGACCAAAAAAAAAAAAAAAAACTCAAAAAAGTTTTCCCTAATTAACATGGTACACAGAAAACGGACTTACATCTATTTCCGTTTGTGTGTTTTTGAGGTGGAGTATTGCTCTTGTTGCCCAGGCTGGAGTGCAATGGCCTGACCTCGTCTCACTAGAATCTACTCCTCCCAGGTTCAAGCCATTCTCATGCCCTGCCTCAGCCTACCGAGTAGCTGGGCTTACAGGCATATGCCACTACGCCTGGCTAATTTTGTTTTTAGTAGAGGCCGGGTTTCTCCATGTTGGTCAGGATCGAACTCCTGGCCTTAGATGACTGCCCACCTTGACCTCCCAAAGTGCTGGGATTACAGGCATGAGCCACTGTGCCCAGCCTTGGACTTACATTTAAATATGAAATTAGATCAATAAAGCTTTTAGACGATAACAGGAGAATATTATAAGGAACTTGCCAGTGGCACCCTTCTTTTTTAAACAGAATAAAAAAGCATTATACAAAAAAATTACCAGCTAATTGGACCATGTGAAAGTCAGTAGATCTAGTCATCAAAGAGCACATTAAGACTGTGAAGAGTCAAGCCACAAGATTAAAGAAATATAGACAATGTAATATTGACAATGTATTATTTGATATTTAATTTTTCTAAGAAAATATTTAAAAACATTTTTCAAAATAACAAGAAAAAGAAGACAAAGAACTCAATAAAAATAAGCAAAGGCTTGAACAGGTGCTCATGTAAGTGTCTTCCCAATGGGTCCTAAGCTTACCAAAAAATGTTCAAAGTTATCAGTCATCAAAGTGCAACTCCAAACACAATGAGACATATGCCAGTGGCATATTTACAATTATTTTTTTCTTTTCAAAGCACTAAAATAATCAAGAATTGAAAACATATGGGTCAACTTAAACTCTTATTGTACTATTGGTAGAATAGGAAGTTGGAAATAAATATTAGAAAATGTTTTGCAGTATCTACTAAATTTGAACTATGCATTTTCTATGACCCAAATCTTTTAGTCCTAAATAGAAATGCTTACATGTATTCATCAAAGGACATTGACCACAGTGTTGATAGATGCTTGTCATTATATATCTAACCTAGAAAAAAAAAAGTCCATCATAATTGAATGTATAAATTCTATTATATTAATATGATGGAAATCAGTTTGAAAATGGAAACCAACTATTATTTGAATCACTTAATACTTAAAAAAAGGTTTATTGATAACAAAAGCTATAAAATAGTAATAATAGTAATAGCAACACTAGCATGTTTCTTAATTGTGATATGTTGACATAATCTAGAAAATTCTTAGAAAATCAGTACACAGGAAAAACAAAATGAAATTTTGTTAATTTACCTTTTATGTGTCAGTATATACTTTATTTTCTTAACTGGGTTATTTAAGAAATATGGACATTTTTATCCAAAGGTAGATGTTAACTTTATATATTTTTAAAATAGTATGAAGCTCTATACATTTGCAACAAATACAGTAATATAAAAACATAACATATGCAACTTAGCGAAAAACAATTGGCAGCAAAAGGAACAACGGCAAATGAAAAGCATAAAACAACAGAACTAAGACCAACTAGATTATTTTGATAATACTATACTGAAAAAACCATTACATTGGGTCAAAAATTAAGTCCACATATAAGCTATTTACAAAAAATAAATGTAGAACAAATCTGCTTTGAAAGTGTAAAGTAATAATGTGGAGGAAAAAAAGTGTCTGATAATTGCAAAGCAAGAGTATACATAGATAACAAATGCTAGATAATGTTAAAGTTAGAACAAAAATATTAACTTAGTCAAAGAAGATCTTGTATTTTTTTAGAGTGTAAACCATAGTGATCATGCTGAAAAGAGAATAAAGATTAAATAGAACTGTAGCAGATAAAACAAAAAATGTTAAAAGTTTAAAGAAAAAGCCTACAAAAGGCATTAATAATGAGTCCAGTTTAGCACACATCGCATAAATTGATAGGTCCGTCTCTCAAATATAAACACAACATGGAATTTCTGATAACAGTCAAAGGGCACTGAGTTATACTTTTTGTTTCCAAAGCATTAATAGAAGATTTGTTTTAGTAAGATCAATGTGCTTGCCTCTGTAGCACATATACTTAAAGTGGAATGATACAGAGAAGATTAGTGTGGCTCCTGCCCAAAAAGCTAAAAATAAAATTTAAAAAATGAAGATCAGCTAATACATACCAGTTGTAACCTAACAAAATTCTGAAATTATATAGTCACATTTTAAAATTGGGATATAAACCACTATGTTAATAACAAAGATGAAAAATGATGAGAATGACATGTATAAGTTGATATGGAGGGATTCCCAGGATATATGGTTAAATAGAAAAAAGAAGTGTGTAAAATAGTATCTACAGCATGCTACCTTTCATGTATACACCTATGAAAGTCCTCAATTTTCCTAAGAGCTTTTTATTTGCATTCATAATTTAGCTGTTTGGTGCAAGAGGCCTAACTTTAGGCCTATCCTGGCTTTTGACATAACTTTCTCACTCATCTTAATCATTTCCCTCTTTTGATTTAAAGTAATTGACAAGAGACACTTCCTTTCACTTGAACACTCAGAGGCCATTGCAGAGTTACTAGTTGGATGAATTTTAATCTCATTATCTCAGGGCACGAAGGCTCAAGGAAAGGGAATGAGATGGGGAAACAATTGTTCCGTAAAGCAGTCAGAATACACACATTTACGGATTGTTTGGTGGCTTATATGAGTGAGATTCATTGTTCCCCAAAACAAATTGCAATAGTAACAGCAAAAGTCTCTGATTACAGATTCCCGTAACAGACATAATGATAATGAAAGAGCTTGATGTATTGTGACAGCTACCAAAATGTGAAAGAGACAAGAAATGAACATATGCTATTGGAAAATTGGTGCTGATAGACACTTGATGTAGGGTTGCCACAAACATTAAATTTGTAAAAATAAAAAATGCATTATCTGTGAAGTACAATAAAATGAAGCACAATAAAACACGGTATGTCTGTAGTTTCAAAATATCTATACAAATTATATGTAATCACAAAGGTAAAAATACTAACTTTAGAGAACTTGGCAGATACAATCTTAACTAATCAATGAAGGATAAAATAATTAGCAATTGGAAAATTTGATATCGTATGCCTTTGTACCTTGTGTACTGTGGTATATCTGCAAAATTTATAGCCCAAAATATGTATGCACACACACATACATGATTCATGCATATATATATATATATATATATATATATATATATATATATATACAGAAATGTATAAAACATTTGACATACACTGTAAGGTATACATGCAGTGCAAATATATTTGAAAATATTACAAGTGAATAAATATTTCTTGTTATAAATATTATATATATGTGTGTGTATATATATGTATATATATACATGCAAGCATGCATTCATACATCAAATATGGGAAATTATCAACCATCAGGGAATCGGGGTGAAGTATGTGCATGAATTCTTTGTATCATTTTTGTAAATTATCTTTAAGTCTGAAAAAATTTAAAAATTAAAAATTAAAAGAAAACGTCTAAACTAAACACCCTGGTATTTATAAATTTTAAAATTTGTATAACTACGTGAGATGCTGGGTCAAGATCTATGAATAGGCCAGTTTCTACATTTAATTCTTTTGTAAAAGGCAAACACAGTGATACATTTTGTGACACCAAGAAGACATATTTGATGCTTTTGGAGCCCCCAGAACCAGCCTCTGTCCCATAGGAAGGAATTATATGATAAAAGTAACTGAAGTTATGAAACATAAAACTCTGGAAACCTGAAAAACAATCTACTATAAATTGTGTGTGCATGTCTGTGTGTGTGTCTGTGTGTATGTGTGTGTGTGTGTGTGTGTGTCCCAGTTACCATTATCATCAATTACCTTGTTAAAAATGTACCTTGACTAATGTTTGTTCTCTGAATTAAACTCTCCTATGGTCATTGCCCTTAAAGGTCAAACCCTCCCTTATCTCCTTCCCCAGCCCGTGCTGGGGGACAGCTCTACAGTGAGTTTTGTATGGCATTTTCATCAGTGCTTATTTTAATTTCTGCAACTGTGCTCTCCATTAATTTATTGAATTCCCCTGTTCCTTTTTGACATACTTATCCTGCTACTCTAAAGTATTTATGGCCCAGATATCTGACAATCAGATCAGTCAGAAAACCATTTTATTTAAAAAAAACATTTCCTATCTCAAATTTTACTCTATTACTTTTTTGTTTTAGTTTCTTTAGTGTGAAAATGTATAATATAGGGATTGTTAAAATATATTTTTTGATTACATATGTTGAAAACAAGAAAACATTATCTTAAATCTTGTAAGTGCTAAAGGTGTTAATGAATTTTATACCTCTGATAGTAATACAAATTCAATTTAAAGAACATTTTCAAAATTAACTGTGTAATAATGATGAGTTTTTAAATAATTATTCTGGAAGAGTACTTTTAAATGAGTTTTAACATTTATAACAAAAAATATTCACTTGTAATACTTTCAAATGTATTTGCACTGCATGTATATCTTAGAACATATGTCTAATGTTGGATTGCTGTCATTTTTAAAATTCTAATATTTCTGATAAAAATTAGAGCTTAAAATAAACTTAGTATATTTTTAAAAGTGGAGCATACCACACATGCACTAACATACACACGTATTTTTCTTTCTAACATATAGCTTTAAACTATATTAACCTTGAAGAATTGCAGCATTAATGGATATCATTCTAAGTTGATGGATGATAATCAAGACCATTAGTCCCTTCTTAATGTTTTTTCTCAGTTTAATGTCAATGTACACTAATATTTTTTGATTTGTTAAACAGAATTACCTATTGTTTATTTTTAAATTATGTTTAGTAAGGCTTCTATATGAAAGTATTGAAAGTAAATAACTAAATATTTATAAATTTAAATATTTCAAAAAGTGTTAATTATTTACTTGTAGATATAAGTGGGTGTACATTCATGTATTTTAACATCACTAACATATATCCAAATGTTTAAGGCCCAAACCAACATTTTCTGATCGGGAATGGTTTTTGAAAAATAGTGCTTCTTCACAGATTCGCATTTCTAGATGTAAGTGGACAATACTGATAGCTCCTGATTCAATGGTTTATTTGCAATCATGAAAAGAAATAAATTATTTGCAAAGTTAGATCGAACTTCTGTAGCTCCTCCAACACCTCATTTTTGGCTGTTTCTCATTGATTTTTATGTCTCTTTCCCCCATAAACACCTCTGCTTTTGCTTATTTTTCCTTTTTTTAAAATTTCATTTTAAACCATGTGAACCATCTTCAAAAATGTCTCATCATATAGATTTCATTTTAAACTGTTGCATTAGTTCCTTTGGTTCTTATGCAGTTTACAATTAATATTTATGCAGCTTACAATTCATATTTATAAAAGTTTAATTTCCAACTACAGAATTGTCTACAGAATTGTAAGGAAACTGGATATCTTGGCTTCTGGAAATAGGATATTTGAGGAGGTAATTTTTACCCCCATCTGTATCAACACTGGCTTCATTTTTCTTCTATAGCAAGATTTCTACTTAATATGATGAGACTCATTGAAAGTAAGAAGGCGAAAAAAATTCACAGAAACAGAAACACTGTAGAACTTGATATCACCATCTCAAAGCAAAATATTGATTATTTACAATCATAGTGAGAAGCAAATCACTATCCTTTTATCTCTGTATGATTTATTCACATGTCAGTGGTCTACGACTTAACTTAAAACTTTTATTTTTCTGAGAAGCAAATGTTGTCTCAAGTTAATTTCCAATCAATGCTTTTCATAGCTTTTTGGATGCAAACATGGGCAGTCATTAAATTCACAGTTCAGCTTTTGTTCTTTGCCCTTTAATTCTCACATTTTCTTTGTGTGTTAGAGGATAAAAGAAGATGCCTTCAAATAAATGTGCCACATTATAATCCTTTAGATTTAAACCGCAGGATCCCTACCCTGTAGCTAAAGCATTTACTTCTATAGTAAGCTCTGCTCATTTGGATACAACTTGAAGACAATATCTATTAGCCTTTTTCTAAGTGTATTCATAAATTGTTTTTAAAGACTTATATAAAACAGAGAAATAATAACTAGTCTTTAACATTTCTGAAAGAAAACACTGTTTTGATAATATAAAAATTATATATTCATAAAACAAGCAGTGCTGCAGAGGGTAATCACTGCAAAAAGTCTAATTTAAGATGCAATTATGGATCACTCAGTTTGCTTCCTGGGAACCATGAGAATTCTAAATTGGAGTGAGTATAAATTATAGCTCATTGTGTCCTATTTAATTTACTTATGTCATAACGACTTTTTCATATCTCATGTGATATATTATTCAGTCATCTTAGTAAAATGTTGCCTTTTTGTTTGCAGTTTCATGATAATAAAATTGTCTATTTAAATTCTTTAATAAAAAATAAATGCTTTGTATTTTCTGAAAACAAATGCAACATTAATATATTACTAAAAAGAAAGCCACAAAATTATTACAAATGTTTAAGCCTTGTTAACTAAAGACATCTAAAGTGACTGTTTCTTTCTGAAAGATCAATTTTTAAAATTAGTATTTTAATAATTAGTTTGATAATGAGCAATTGTTAGACATCTTATATATGATTTTCTGTAATAACAGGCAAGGATGCCCTATCTACATAACTTTCTATCTAGTGGTCAGAATGTTCTATCTTAGAGCGAGATTTTGCTGTATAAATTTAAAACAATTACCAAGTTTTAGAAAGTGACCACTTCCTCAGAATGAGAAAAATCTTCACAATTTTTATCCAGGACATTACCAATAGTACTACCAAATTTCCCAGCAATGAATCCAGCTTCTCCTTGATCCCCATTGTTTATGCTCCTGTTCTAGTTAAACAATGTTTGCACTATGGACAGAGAATTCTATCGTATCATGCTTTTTATAGTACATGCACTACAAAGGTATTCATTTGGGTACAATATGAACAAATAAAATATAATATTAAAATATTTAGTTTTCTAAACATTTAAAATCAGATTTCTAAATGAAAACATTCATTTATTATTCATTAAGTTTACTGAATTAACCTCACTACTGAGTGAAATACTCGTCTTTCTGAAATATAGTAATATCTAAAGAAAAGAAGCATATATTAGATAAAATATTTTTCTGAACTTATTAATGTAAACTTGTGTGTTTCATCTCTAACTGCATGTGCAGAGACTATTAAAATCTACTTCAACCTCATTGATTACTAGTGTAAGTATGCCATAGCTTTTTATTTTATAATACAAATGTACAAAAATGCTACACTTGATCTTTTTTATTGAAGCCTTATTGGAGGTATATCTTACCTTGTGAACATAGTCATTTATTAAATTTACTGTATGCACTTATATGGATACCTAAAATGCTCTGAATTAGACTCAAATTTTTCCACAGAGCTTCAGGAAACTTAATCATTTAAAAATATAACATTGTCAAGGATGAATCTTGAAACTATTTACAATCCATTTTGATATGTGATTTCAGTGAGTGAATCAGACTAAGTAAAATACTTGACAGGTGACATGAACAATTACATTTGTTGTGGCTTACAAATATTTGAAAACGTGGCTGTTTATATGAATTGATCAATTATTTCTATGAAGATGATTTTTGAATAGATATAGTTTTTGACGGTAACAAATTTTGGGTGATGTAAACCCAGATTAGACAATGAATCACAAAAGTGACTCATATACCAAATATTTATCCAGTCAAGGAAGGTCAGAATATGATGATTACAGCACAAACTTCATTTAAATAATAATATGTCTAATAGCCAAATTACAACTGTGTTGTCAACAATGTATAAAAAAGCGTGATAAAAATGTGATAAAAAGGAATTAAATAGATAAGAGATACCAGAAATTGGACATTCTGGTATCTGAGATACCTGGAAATAAAAAGAATGTCCATTTCACAACTTTCCTCCTTGTGATCTCAGAAATACGCTTTGCCTTTATCCTAGAGTGTCATTTGACGGATGGCTGGACAGCCATCCCTTAAGTGACTGTCCATTCTGGTTTTCTATGTTTTTTATTCTGATTTTTCAGGTTAGGTTGGTAGCTGGGACCAGCAATGATCTGGGCTTGAATTGTAAAGTGTACTGACAAGAAGTTGCTACTCGGAATAAGTGCAGAAGGTCAAGAAACCAGAAGTTCAGAAGTAATTTGAGTTTGGAGGTCAAACATAGCAGTGAGGCAACTGTCAGGTGATGAACTCAAGGGTACATTGTTATGGAAAGATGAGCTGTCAGGTCTCTTATGAATGATACCAAAAGTGAGCCAAAGCTATCTAGGGAGACAGAAGGAAAACTCAAGGGTCAGAGCTCCAGCATGCTAGAAATAACCTAAGTAAAGTTCTAGTCAAGCTTCTATCAGGTCATTGGGGGCATCAAATGCCCTTATTAAGTCCTAGTACAGGATATTTCTAGGCCATTAGGAAAGAAGTCTGTAAACTAAAGTAATAGCTAGAATGATTCTGAAATTCTGAATAATAGATGCTAAAAGGGACTTTTATTTAAAAATGATGACATTCAGGTGAATCAATTTTTAAAAGATGAAATACATGAAAAATATTATAAATTTAGAATAAATAAAATGTTCCATTTTATGGCATATCTAGCTCACAGGCTGGCTCCTTTCATTTAGACACAAACTCTGGAGGACCTTCATCAGCCATTGAACTAAAATCTGTGATAGGAAGCAGTCACCTTTCCCATTGACATTTTGAGCATTAAAAAGTTAAATTTCAGAAAAATGTTTTAAAATTAAACTTTTAGAAATTATAATACCATTGCATACCTGCTTTTGATAATTGTTTAAATTGATAAAAATTTAGATTAATTTTTTAAATTAATTTGATTACAAAGAACTTGTTCTCTTTAAGTTCTTTGGAAATTTTATGTATTTTTCCTATTTCTACAACCTAGGCTGAAGCTTTTCTCTTTAGCTATGATTATGCTTTTCGAGGTTTTAATGATCAAATGTTTTTTCAAAGAAAACATAACCTTCTCACCAATTGAAGTTCACATACACACACACACACACACACACACACACACACAAACATGCGCGCGTGCACACACACACTGAACCAAGGGAGAAAGATTAGATATTTACTGTACTTCAATTGTTTGTGACATTCTAGTGAAAGCTAACTACCTGTCCACCAACCCCTTTCTCCCATATTTCTTATCTAATAACATTTAAAAAGCAAATGAAAATATAATAGAAACAAAAATTGAAATCTGATCAATAAAATCTGAAATTATCATCATTCATGTGTAGTTAATTCCATAAATCAATTGGCATACTATCTAAAAACTGTAATCCAATTGATTTATCCCAATTTTATATGATTAATATTGACCAAATAATTTAAAATTATTAAAAACAAAGCTCATGATTCATATGCTCTTCTTAGTTATGCTATATCACAGACCTAGAAAGACAATTAACAAATAAATCCTGCATATCACTGAGCCTTGTGTTTTTATTCACTTATTCAACAATTCAAGAAGTATTCTTTGAATAACTAATTTCTGTCAGGAGACACAATAGTGAAAAGAAAACAGACAAACTTGTGACCTCTCTAAAATGTGCATTCTACGGGAAGAAGTCAAACAAGTGAACATTATAAAATATTAGACGTAAAATATACAGCATCCCTGGTGGTGATCTCTGCTTAGACAAAGAAGAATAGGGAACGCTGGGAGTAGGGGATTGCAATCTGAAATAAGATTATGACAAAGGCATGAATGAGGATGGGATTTTAGAGACTAAAGAAGGTGAGAAAATGAGCCTAGTATATATATACTGGAGAAAAGCATTCCAGACAAAAATAACAAGTGCAAAGGCCCATTGGCAAGATCTCTGCAATTGAATTCAAGAACCAGAAAATTGGTCAAGGTGGAAAAGTAAAAGTAGTAAAGGAACTAAAAGTAAAAAGAGGTGAAGACAGCTAGGTAGGAGGAAGGCAAATCATGTGTGGTACATTTTGGCTTTCACTCTGGGTGGCATGAAAAGTTATTTGTGGGTTTTGACTATAGAGAGTCTAATTTCATTTTATTTCTTAAAGTGAAGTGCAGGATAATATTGCCTCACACTTACAGATTGATAAAAGGATGGGGGATAAATGATAAAGAGAGATGATAGATAGATAGAGATATTCCTTAATATTAATATTATATTATTATATGTATTATCTATATAATACATATGTAGTATGAATATAATGTATTATGAATATAATACATATGCATCATGAAAGTATTTAATTTACATATTGATATATTTTATTAAAGTATATGCATATTAAAGAAACTAATTCTGTTTCAGTTTCTGAAAAAGTCTTCTTAATAAAAGTGTTTTTACACAAATACAAATTCCACTAAAAAACATTGCCTTTAAAAAAAAACATTAAAACCATTTTCACAAAGTATGTATAGAAAGCATTATCTCAACATAATAAAGATTATGTATAAAAAACCTACAGCTGAAAGCATAATCAAAGAGGAAAGTCTGAAAACTTATTCTCTAATATCTGGTACAAGATGTCCCCATCTTGCCACTTCTATTCAACATAGTACTGAAAGTCTTAGCCAGAGGAGTTAAGATAAGAAAAAAAAAAAACAAACAAAAAAAAAACAAAAAAAAAAACAAAGACATTCAATTTGGAAAGGAGAAGTAAAATTCTTTCTCTTTTGAGATGACATAATCATATATGTAGACAACCCTAGAAACTCAACAAAAAAAACTGTTAAAACTAAAATTCAGTAAAATTACATGATAAAATTTCAACACATAAAATTCAGTGAAATTTTTATACACTGACAGCAAACCTTTCAGAAAGGAAATTCAAAAAAAAATCCCATTTGCAATATTAACAACAAATGTACTAAGAATAAATTTATCCAAAGAGGTGAAGGACTTTTACACTGAAAACTATAAAACACTAATGGAGGAAATTAAAGGAGACAAAGGTAAAAGGAAAGACATGGGGTGTTCATGAATTAAAAGAGTATTGTTTTCTCACTTTAGGAAGAGTCTTCAAGCAGTTACTCTCGCAACAGACACAGATGTTTCCCTGTCTTCCTATGATGAAGATCAGGGACCCAAACATTAGAAAAGCTAATGAGGCACCATTTGTCCCTATTGGAATGGCTGATTTCGTAGCCATTGTTGCATATGGGTTACACAAACTAAAAAGCAGGGGAAATGCTAAAATATCCCTTCATCTGATCCACATGTATGTGGCAGCTCAAGGCTTTGTTGCAGGAGCAATGACTGTTGGCATGAGCTATTCCACGTATCAGGAATTCTGGGAAAAACATAAGCCTTAGAAAAAGAGATGCTGTCTTGATCTTGTTGGAGGAGCTTGCTGTAGTTAGACATCTCATTATTGAAGTTACATGTTAATGTTGAAAATAAACTATTTGAGTTTGTTCAGGTGATACCATGTTATTTTGAATATTGACTTCCTTTTGTGCAGGCTCAACTTATGTGGTGACCAACTTACTAGTGACTAGTTTACTAGCTAGCTCATTCAGGCGAGTCGTTAACACAAAACAAATACATCACGTAAATGCAGTTGATGATGTTAAAGTGTCGACCTTCTTAAACTGTTAAGATGAAATTCATTCTAAAAAAGATAGCAGGCCAACCCTGAGTAATCCCAGTTTGCTGAAGAATCTTGTTTTGGATGTCATATAAGAGTTCTATTTGCCTCCGTCAATTTACTTTTTTTCTGCCTGTGTTGTGGACTGGCTGGCTCTTTTAGAACTCTGTCAATAAAGTGCATGGAATATAAATTGTAAAGCCTCCCACAATTGAAAGTATATATATGTGTGTGTGTTTAAACCAAATCTAGAAAGCTTACAAGAGAGCTATACAGTAGCAGTATTTATTGAAGAATCACAATTATAAACATAAGAATAATTTAATTATGGATTCTATTTTGGTTCTTTTGTAATTGCAGAATTATATATTTACTGCTGTTAAAATAATTTTTAAATGTCATCTTGAAACGAAATATGTATTTTAGCTGCTCATGCAAAAGTAAATGAAGAACACATTTTAAATATGTGCATTTTTTATTTTCTCCATAAGAATGTTTAATGTTTAGTTGTTAAACATTAAACAAATTACCCATAGTGGAATTACTTAATAATTTATGAGCAAGCTGATTTGATCACACATTATGTGCTAACTTTGATATAATATAGAATGCTTTATTACACTTGTGGAAATCTCTTGTCTAACCTGAATTTACATTTCATGGTGATAACATGGTATATGTATTGTTATTAAAATTAGAGACCACAGAAAAAGACATAATATTGTTAAAATATTTATACTACCCAAAGTGATCTAGTTTCAGTGCAATTCCTGTCAAAATCACAAAGGCTTTCTTTCTTTCTTTCTTTGAGACGAAGTCTTGCTCTATCACACCGCCTGTAGTGCAGTGGTGCGATCTCAGCTCAGTGCAACCTCCACCTCCCAAATTCAAGCAATTCTCCTGCCTCAGCCTCCAGAGTAGCTGGGACTAGAGGCATGTGCCACCATGCCAGACTAATTTTTTGTATTTTTAGTAGAGACAGGGTTTCACCATGTTAGCTGGGATGGTCTCAATCTCCTGACCCTGTGATCCACTTGCCTTGGCCTCCCAAAGTGTTGGGATTACAGGTGTGAACCACCACGCCAGCCCCCAATGGCATTCATAGCAGAAATAGAAAATTCTAAAATTAATATTAAAAAAATACCAAGAATTCAAAAGCAATCTTGAGCAAGAAAAATAAAGCTGGATGCATGACACATACCAATTTCAAAATATATTAAAAAGCTACAGTAATCAAAACAGTACGGTTCAGTCACCAAAAGAAACTTTTAGACCAGAAGAGCAGAATACAGAACACAGAAATACATCCATATGTTTACTGTCAACTTAACTTTGACAAGGGTGCCAAGACCCACAATGAAAAAGGATAGCCTCTTAATAAGTGATGTTGGAAAAACTCAATATCTAAATTTGAAAGAATAAAAATAAAACCTTATCTCACCATCATATTCAAAAGCCAATTTAAAAAACTTTTAAAAGTTTAAATGTAAGACATGAAAATGTAAAACTACTAGAAACAATGTAGGGAATAACCTTATTGACATTGGTCTTGACAACAGATTTTTGGTCATAACACTAAAAGTACAGGCAAAAAAGCAAAAACAGACAATGGGATTGCATCAGACTAAAAAGTCTTTGCACAGCAAAAGAAACAATCAACAGGTAAAAATGAAACCTAATGAATATTTGCAACCCAAATATATGATAAGAGGTTAATATTCAAAATATATAAGGAACTCATACAACTCAATAGTGAAAAATAAATAAATGAAACCAAAGAAACAGGAACAACAACAGCAAGAACAAACTCAGTGACCCAATCAAAAATTGGCCAAAGGACCTGAATAGATATTTTCCAAAATAAGACATACACAATTCTCAAAAATATATAAAAAGGTGCTCAACATCACCAGTCATCACGGAAATGCAAGTCTAAATCACAATAAGCTATAACCTCACATCCTAAACTGGCTATTATAATGATAAAATGTGGTGGTGAGATGTGGAAAATCAGGAACTCCTATGCATTGTTAGTAGGAATATATATTGGCACAGCCATTATGAAAAACAGTATGGTGATTCCTCAAAAATTAAAACATTGAACTACCACATATTCCAGCAATCCCACTTCTATGTATATATCCAAACAAAATCATATCTATGTCTTGAAATAATATCTACCATCACATTTTCATTGCATCATTATTTACAGTAGAAAAGACGTGGAAATAACCTAAATATTTATTAATGAATAAATGAAGAAATTTTGTATTACATACATCATACAGTTATATATGATGCATTATAATGTAAATATATGTATAAAATATATAAATATTTATGTATACTGTAGTTTATATTATATACATATTATATATAATATATAGTATATATTATATATTACATATATTATATATAATATATTCATATATATTCATATATAATATATAATATGTTCATATATTATATGTTCATATATTATATATAATATATTCATATATTATATATTATATATACTATATATTATATACATATTATATATAATATATATACCATATATTACATATAATATATATTATATATTATATCTAATATATTATATATAATATATGATAATATATATCCTTTTTAAAGCATAAATAATATATATAATATATGTTTATTCTTTTTAAAGAATAAATAGCATTCCATTATATATATATAATATATGATATATAATATATATCATAATGTATATATATATAATACATATATGTATATATTATATATTATATTATATATGTATATATATTATAATATATTATATATGTATATATGTATATATATTATAATATATTATATATGTATATATATACATATTAATATATATATACATATTAATATAATATATAATATATATTATAATATAATTTGCTAAGAGTAGATCTACATTCTATTATATATATAATACATATAATATATATTATATATTATATATATATAATAGAATGCTATTTATGCTTTAAAAAGGAGAAAATCTTGTCATTTGCAAAAAAATGAGTGAATCTGGAGGCTATTATGCTATGTAAAGTAAGCCAGATTCAGAGAGACAAATACTGCATGATGTCACTTATATGTGGAATACAAAATAGTAAAACTGTAAGTAGAGAGTAGATTGGTAGTTGACATGGGTGGGGGTAGAGAGGGAGGAGAAAAGAAAGAAATGTTGATGAAATGGTACAATGTTTCAGTTATGCAAGATGAATGTGTTATCAAGTTTTAATGAATAGCATGGTAAAAATAGTTAACAAAATGGTAAAGTATACCTGTAATTTGCTAAGAGAGTAGATCTTAAGTACTCTTACCACACAAAAAAGTAACCATGTGAGGTGATGAATATGTTAATTAGCTTGAATGTGGTGATCATTTCACAATGTGCACATATATCAAAGCATTAAGTTTACACATTTAATAATGTAATTCCTCTCTGTCAATTATTCAATTAAGCTGGAGAAAAAAGATTTGTTTTGAACTGTGTTTATTTTAGAACCAACAAACTTGTCATAAAAGATACTTTCAATTTTTAATAATAAATTTGACTTAATAAATAAAACTGGTACTAAGTTTAAAAGTCAACAAATAACACAATGCTAGATTTAACAGAAATCGCCCTTATATGAACAATGTTAAAATCTTTGGTAGTTTTTTTAATAACAACTATTACTCTGACTTTAAAAGTATTTTAGACATCCTTATAGTGAGCTCTTAATTTCCTGAGTATTTTTTAAAAGCAGCTGCAGTATCCAAATCATTCTTTAAGAATGACCTCTTGCTCAAGCCTGTAATCCCAGCACTTTGGGGGAACGAGGCGGGTGGATCAAGAAGTCAAGAGATCAAGACCATCCTGGTCAGCATGGTGAAACCCCGTCTCTACTAAACATACAAAAAAATTAGCTGGGCGTGGTGGCGCGTGCCTGTAATCCCAGCTACTCGGGAGGCTGAGGCAGGAGAATTGCCTGAACCCAGGAGGCGGAGGTTGCTGTGAGCCGAGATTGCGCCATTGCACTCCAGCCTGGGTAACAAGAGCGCAACTCCGTCTCAAAAAAAAAAAAAAAAATGACCTCTTATTGCAAGTGTCAAGATTTTAGAAAAATTAATGCTGATATTGATTCTATGTCTTAAAATTAATATATTTAATATATATTATGTTATCATATTTTTAGAAATAACTTCATATTGATATGCCATCTGCCTTCTACTGAAAAATGTTTTTAAATGTTTTCTTTAAATAATTTTATTCATTATTGGGTATAAAATTTAACACTAGTATGTTAAAATGGCTTCGTGTTAAAAAACAAAAACTATATCATTATGAACTGTCCAGATTTTGTCTGATTAAAGTTATTCCAGTTTAAAAATCAAATAAGGTGACAAATATTTATAGTAGATCAAAGCTATAAAGGCCATGAACTAATAATCATATTCAAGAACATATGAATATTCCTTTTTGCCTAAGAAATGAAAGTATTATTTGTGGAAATCTAAAATACTCCTAGAACTCTCTATTCCCCTATCAAAGATTATGAAACACAAATTGTATCAGATCTATGTGGAGCTGGACTCATCATAAAGAGTGGGTCAAATAAGCCTCAGCTATGTATACTTCGATGCTGAAATATTCTTACAAAAAGGGACCTGTAAACTTCTTCCAGTAGTCTTGTGAGCATAATGCTTTTAATATCCTTGAGAATACCAAATGCTTCTACCAATATCACTACATGCTGAGACAACTTGAAGGTGTTCCAGCAAGGCAAGACTTCCATTCATCTTCTTGAGAAGCTGAGATCTGAGAAAATAAGTATAAGTGACCTTTCATTCTACACAAACCAATCCTTGGAGACAAACTATAGCTATAATCAGTGAAGAGCTGTAAGTTTTGAGGAAATACAAATCAAACTTAACTCCTCAAAATGTGCTCTTCTAATGCTGTTTCTCTTCTAATGAACTCAAATTTATCTAGTTAGATTATCCTTTTTTTTATTATAGAAATGTAATTATCAGATGTTACATTTTCCTAGATACAAATTTCAGACCTAAAAAACAATGAAATAAAAAGCCTAATTAGTATTTTCAAAAAAAATATCCAAAGTAATTCTATTATAACCTAAATTCTTATAATTTTTAATGCTGTTGTTTTTAGCTAAAAGCATTCTAAAAGAACACCAATAAGTGAACAGTGAACGCTGGGATTTAGAAGCCCTGTTGCACACACGATAGTGGTTCTCCCAGTTACTGGATCCTATATTTCTCCAATACTAGTAAAGCATTTTGATGAAGGGACAACTTTTCTTAAATTTTGAATCCTGTGACATAAATTAGGACAGCAACACTCACCTTTTATCCAATGGCAGACTATTCTGATATATCAGAATAGTCTGATATTATCTAGTGCCCACAAAAGGGCATTCAGACTGCACCTACCCAAATTTCTCTTTAATCTCTAAAACTATAAACATATCTGCTATTGCCTGCCCAGGAACTTCACTGACTTAGCAAAAACTGGCCAAATAATGTCCTTTCCTATATTTGAAAGGTAACTGCTGTGGAATGCAATACTGAAGCTTTCACCTGATTTAACACTGTAATATCAGGTGAAGAGAGAGAGAGCATACCTGGCATTAGTAAAAGAAACACACTTTCCTAACAGCATGAGAACTTGGATGTGATGTGGGGATGAGGAACAAGACAACTGAATAAGATTGACCAATTCATCTCTGTTTAACAACTGATGTTTTTACTGTGTTCAGCTTGAGGGGCTTTCAGATAAAAATTGAAAGCCTGGTTTTAGTAAACACACAATATTAAATAAACAATGATTATAGGCTAGCTGTTTAGGAAGGATAGTCTGTTTAAATAAGTTAAAATATGTATGTCTTCATTGCTCAGGAAAAGTACATTAAAAATAAAATAAGCAAGACGCAAAACACATATGAAAAATTCTGAAGAGTAAAGCTGTCCATTCCAAACCCGTCACTCAAATCCACATATAGATGCCAGGAAAATAAGGGAACTAATAATGCTTCTCATGTTGGTTTTACGTTGTTTCCCCATTACTGTAGTGAAGTGTTTCCCTATAACATATGTGCTCCTAGAAACCATCAAAGCAAACCAGGACGAAAGAATAAGTTTTCCAGTTATAGTATTAAATCAGAAAACAGCAACTCAATACTGTTTATATCATAAATATCCAATTATAAATGAACACATCAATTTTATACCACTTAAACCTTTACGTAGTGACAAATAGCTCGTGTGAAGCAGCCTTTGCTCATTCCATCACAAAAGTAAGATTTCCACGATTTTTGTTGAATGATTAGATGTGGAAGGTGAAGAAAAGACCAAAATAAAAATTAAGAATTTTTTAATATTCTAATGTTGGTAAAAGAGTAAATTAAATTTCAGCAAATGAGATGGAAAGTATAGGAATACAAGCCAGTGTGGAGGAAGAAATATGAATTCAACTTTTGCAATAATGAGTTTCAGGCGCCATGGAAACATTCAAGTTAGGTGTCCAGACCACGTTAGGCATTCATTTTTAAAGCTCAATGGAGAAGGCTCAGCTGGAAATTTGTTTTTAGGAGTCCTTAATATATAGATGGGAAGTGAAACTAGGAGAATAAATGGCATCAATTTAATATAGTAGAGAGAATAAAAGCAAAGCTGGAGATAGAATCCTGAGGAAAATTAACATTTTTAGGGACCAGACAAAGGATGAAAAAGAGTTTTGTTTCTCAGTTACCCAGACAATATTGGCATCTGGAATACCGTATTTGAAAAAGATGTATAACCAGTTATATATAAGAAGTAAAATTGTAAATAATCTTGCGATTCCATGAGAACTGGACACTGATTCAAATATAGTTAACATAGATTATTAACAATGAATCACCAATAAGGGTCATACTTATCCCACCCTGAGAAATATATGAGGACATTTTTAGATGTCTCAATACCAGGGAGTACAACTTGCATCAACAAGCAAGGCCCAAAGAGGCCAAAATGGTCTGGACAGCCCACACAATGAGCAATTTGTCCTCTTAAAATGTTTGATTCTATATTTAAGAAGATAATTGTGGGAAGCCCTTCTTACTGAAAGGCAAAGTGTTGTTTCTTGTTGTTTTCTTTTCTTCAAGGGAGAAAACTGAGGAATTTTAACTGTTTATAATGAGACTTAACACATAGCTGGGTGATTTCCATTTCTTTTTTTCTTTCTTTCTTTCTTTCTTTCTTTCTTTTTTTTTTTTTTTTTTTTTTGACATGGAGTCTCTCTCCATTGCCCAGGATGGAGTGCAGTGGGGCAATCTTTGCTCAATGCAACTAATTTTTTTGTACTCTTTTAGGAGAAACGTGGTTTCATCATGTTGGTCAGGCTGGTCTTGAACTCCTGACCTCGTGATCTGCCCGCCTTGGATTCCCAAAGTTCTGGGATTACAGGTGTGAGCCACTGCACCCAGCCAATTTCCATTTCTTAATTGTGTTTCTTTTAGAACATGGAGTACACATAGGAACATGATACTGCCTTTTGTTCTTCAGATTCCCAGTGGGTGGGCAGGCCCTCAGACAACAATGTCCTCCCAGGTCACAGCTTTAAACTGCAGGCCTGTCCCTTGTCTGCCAGTGTTAGACAAATGCTATATTCCTGAATCTCATAATCTGGAGATATTCTTGACTTAAATGAAGTATCACACTGCAAGGCATAAATTATCCTGCCTCAGTAACCTCTCCAGGGTTAAGAATCTGGCATGAGCAACCACAAAAGCAGCTGGATATCACAAACTAGGCATGCAGAGGCACTGAGTCCATCTGGGATAAATATAGGAACAAGAGACGGGAAATACCCAGGCAGATACATGTTCTCAGGTAGTATTGAAAGGCCTAATTTCCATGTCATCTAGTCCATATCAGTTTCATGAGAGACTTTTTGTCAGTCATCACCTGCAGCTTCTAGCACAGCAATGAATTCTGTTGCATCGCTTCACATCCTTCCTTGCTTCACTTCATTTTCTCACCTTTGCTACTGTGGTTTTTATTTTCTTAATTAACTATGAGCACTTTTATTCCTTGCCTCAGACTTCATTTGCTTGAAAATGTGGACTAAATAATTTGGCACCTATTACCAGAGTCATGCAACTGTCTGTCTCGATTGGAGTTGACCATTCTTTTGCTGTGTTTTTGCATCATCCTGTGTGCTTGCTCAGCCCTCTCCACACAGACACAGAAGCAGTTGACCCTTGAACAAGGGTTTCAATTGCCTGAGTCCGATTATACACAGACCTTTTTCAATCAGTCTCTCCTGTCTCCCCTTCCACCTCTTTCACCTTTGTCACCCCTGAGACAGCAAGACCAACCCCTTCTTTTCTTCTTCCTCTTCAAAGTACTCAGAATGAAGGTAATGAGAATGAAGACTTTTATAATGAGCCACTTCTATTAAATGAATAGTGAATATATTTTCTCTTTTTCTTAATAACATTTCATTTTCTCTAGTTTTCTATAGTTATGTAAGAATAAGTTATATAATAAATATGTAGCATACAAAATAAGCATTAATTGACCATTTATGGCATCCGTAAGACTTCTGGTTAACAGCAGACTATTAGTAGTTAAGACTGGGGGAGCAGAAAATTATATGGGAATTTTCAACAGCATGGTGGCTCTGTGCCCCTTACCCCCACATTGTTCAGGGGTTTACTGTATATACAAATATGTAAGCTATTCATTTCTTCATATGCATCCTAATTTATGAGATGAAGAAAATGTATTCTCTGTATAGATGGACAAACAGTTCATTTTAAAGGAATGTAATTCTGTAGAAAACAAAATGTCCTGTGGAAGCTCTGACTTCAAGAGTGAAGAACTATCTGTTACTAATGCTAAAGAGGTAAATAGGACAAAACTATGTACAACAGAGAGAAAACAATTTGTAGATACAGGCGATGGAAAGCGGACTATAAGGGGTTGATGAGAGAACAGCAGGGATTTGTTAGATGGTGAAGAGTGTTTGATGAATGGTATTACCCTTCACAAATTTCCCGGTGATTTTCAGTTGTCCATGAACAATTCCAAATGTTTGGTGTGATTGGATTTTCTGCAGAATCAGGTAGAAATGCTGACTTTCATGTTTGGATAAATATAGGCTCAAACAGAAGTGAAATTCAGGGATAAAGGATGGCAGGATGGCTACCAAATCACATTTAATGACAGAGATATGATTTGTCTGCTGAAGCTAAAATGCAACCTTCACCTATATCTCAGATTTTCTCACTATAAAACACATCTAATAGCATCCCTTTACAATGCTGGCTAAATGCTTGGATCTGTGTGCAGAAAAGAAAGGTAAATATTGCTCAAGTCATGGGATCTTAGAAACATCAGTGAATCTTGGAACAAGTATAGAAAATTATGTAACATTTCTATTTTATCCTGTGTGACAAACATACTTTAGGATATCATTTATTTAACAAAAAAAAAACCCTGTATTGAGACTGGCCACATTTAGACACCACTTATGTGACCCCAACAAAGTATGTAACCTCTCTGTACCTCAATTTCTTTATCTGTAAAATAGTTATAGTAACATTACCTATCTCACAGGATTATTGTAAGGTATAAAAAATATTATTTATACTGAACTTTGATCCTGAAAGTGTGGCTGGAACATGTAAACTAAAATAGAAATAAAGGAAGGAGGGTAGGATGAAACCAGTTGGGATAGAGAGAGGGATAAAAAGTGGGAGTGAGGGAGGGAGGGAGTGACAGAGGGAGTGTGGGAGGTAGATAGGGAGGAATGGAGAGAGGGACAGAGGGTAGAAGGGAATGGAAGGAAAAAGAAAGGGAAGTAGGAGGCAGAGGGGGAGGAAGGGAGGGAAGGAGAAAGACTGAGAATGTAATGTATGGGTACCAGTGACATTTAACTCTTGGATGATTTCATTTCTGGATATGGTCCTACACATTTTTTTATCTGATCAATAATTATTATACTACTTAATCTATTTTAAATTCAATTTCTGCAATCTCTAATATACCAAAATGGTGTCATGTAACAAAAATAGGATGGTGTGAGAGAGAATTTGGAAAGGAGAAAATTCTATCAAAAGGAATGCAACCTGCTTTCCTTTGCTGAAAATACTGGGTAGTAATGGTCTTTCCAATATATAGTTAGGGGAAACAGCCAGGAGAGGTTCTGCACCCTGAAATCCAGCACTGTTTCTATTTGAAACTATTTCTAATATATTTGTTTTTGCCCAAATTCAAACATTTGTATTTGGATTATATAAAGAAATCTGTAAAGTGGAAACTCCAATTTCTTTCCCTTATTATAATAGGTAAAAAAGAATTAGAGAGCAGTGTGGTTATCCCTAAGAAGATTTTTTTTTTTTTGAGACAGAGTTTCTTTCTTGTTGCCCACGCTGGAGTGCAAAGGCAAAGACTCAGCTCAGTGCAATCTCTACCTGGGGTTCAAGCCATTCTCCTTCCTCAGACTCCCAACTTGCTGGGATTACAGGTGGCCGCCACCACACTCAACTGACTTTTTTGTATTTTTAGTAGAGATGGGGTTTCACCATGTTGGCCAGGCTGGTCTTGAACTCCTGACCTCACATTATGCACCCTCCTCTCACTCGCAAAGTGCTGGGATTACAGGCATAAACCACTGAGCCCTGAGAGAAGGTTTTTTTTTTTAAGGTCACATCTGATCTGCTCATCTGGGAGTCTTCACAAAATCAGTTGAGTCTCTCACTTAGAGGTCAGAGCCCACAAAGGCTGTTCATCCTCTGACAATAGGATTATTTCCAGAAAATCTCAATGCACAGAGAACTATCTCAAATTCATAAAATGATGTATAATGTTAACATACATTTTTGTATACTTCATATGATTCAGACCTATGCTAAAGACAATATGTATTTTTTTTCTTTTTTTCTTTTTCTTTTTTTTTTTTAGACGGAGTTTCGCTCTTGTTACCCAGGCTGGAGTGCAATGGAGCAATCTTGGCTCACCGCAACCTCCGCCTCCTGGGTTCAGGCAATTCTCTCGCCTCAGCCTCCTGAGTAGCTGGGATTACAGGCACGCGCCACCATGCCCAGCTAATTTTTCTTTTTTGTATTTTTAGTAGAGACGGGGTTTCACCATGTTGACCAGGTTGGTCTCGATCTCTTAACCTCGGTATCCACCCACCTCGGCCTCCCAAAGTGCTGGGATTACAGGCTTGAGCCACCGCGCCCGGCTACAATATGTATTATTTCACTTGATGCTCAGAACAACCTGTGATTTAGACTAGCTTCTATCACCTCGTATAGTTCATGAATCATGCTGAAGAGAAGTGATTTCTCTAAGCAATCACTTAGAGAAGTGATTTCTCTAAGCTTGCTCTAAGATAGCAAGCTAGTTAGTGACAGACTAGAACTTCAGCTTTGTCATCTCTGGTGGCAAACTTTGTGTTCTTAAACATGAGGCTAGTATGGAAAACTTTGACCAGCTACCAAAAATGACAACTGTAATTTCACCACTGATACCTTCTTCCACATGGCTCTAGAGAATGAAGAACTGGAAAATGTTTACAGTGTTTATTCATTGTCACTTCTTTACTCTATTTTGGTGTAATATAGCCATATACTGATAAATTATTTGAATGAAAATTTTTATAAAGCATTTATTGTTTTACTTACAATCATCTATGAACAATCATAGAACAGGTATGGTTGAAAAAGATCTCTTCACATTTACTCAACAACAAAAAATAAATGTCACAGAATTAATTTCTAAAAGATTATTTTGTAGAATAGTGTTTTTTCAATCTAGTGAATGGAATATATGTGTTTTACATACATACACATATATGTATGTATATGTATATATACACACACGTATGTATATGTATATATACACACATGTATGTATATACATGTATGTATATACATGTATGTGTGTGTATATATACACACAAACATTGTAGCAGTTTTGAATATTAATCTCAAGCATTTACAGCACAGTTTTTGGGTGTTGCTTTGTCAGACAAGTATGAATGCACATCACAGAAAGTAAGCTGATCTTTCAATGTGGTGATTATGAAGCTTTTTTCATGGTATTGGTAATGATCCAGAACTGATTATGACTGATAGATCTAGCATTTGTCAGCAGTCAGCAACTTTGTACGAAATGAAAGTTGAGAATATTTTTTGTCTTCATATGGTCTTATTTGATTGATCAGGCTATAAAAGATGAACAATATAACTGCATTGTTTCCACAGTCAGTTTCTTTAGTTAAACTGCTAACTCTCTGAATAATTAGAGAGGGTAAAAGGCCAGAGTTAGCTCATAATGTTACTAAAATTAGTTTTATTACCATATTATTTTGTTTTGTTTTTTAATCCCAGTACAAATAGAAAGGAGGCTTGGCTGCATGCACTTCATTTAAAATATCACCCTGACAAGTCATGCTTGGTCAAATTCCCTGGAAAGAATTTAAGTCCAAAGGACTATGAACGTGGCAGAGTAAATGTAGTTGTTTTTATATCAAATAATGTGCTTCTCGCATTAGTTCAAATTTGAATTTGTACATGCAGTGTTTTTTTAACTGTAGTTTTTAAAAAAGTGTATGCTTACAATTAATTTTACTGCTAAGGCAAATCACTAAAAAATTAGCAGATCTCCAAATACCTTGTAAAGAATCTTGTCAATCACAATTCATTTTTAAACATCAGCATTTTGTAAGCAAATGTGCCAAGCACAAATAATGCCCATAGGTAAAAACTACAAAACATTCATGGCTTCATAATTAACATAAAAGATAAATGCTCATTAAGAATGAAAGAGAAGTGATAAGTATTGAAAGCATCAGAAGGTAGTCAAATGCCTAGGCAGACAGGAGCAGGTCCCCAGTGAAATCTCACTCCAAACTGAAGCAGCCTGAAAGCCAAGCTACAAGTTAAGTCTTTGGACCAGATTGATAAACTTCTTTCTGTTTGGTGTGCTTTCCTCTGACTGATCCTCTCTCATCATGTATTTTACATATACCTATTTTTTCCTAATTGGTTTTCTACGTTGTCATGCCCACCTTTGAGTAGTGACTTTGCTTTCACTGTTTTTTACATACTCATAAACCAATCAGCACACACTCCCTATTCGAAGCCATAAAACCCCCAGTTTCAGCCATATTAGGGCTTGTTTTCTGTTTTCAGGTAGGGAACACACCCCCGCATTCTCTCTCTGCTGATAGCTTTCCTTTTGCTTAATAAATTCTACTCTACTCACTCTCTGGTATCCACACACCTAATTCTTCCTTGTTGTGAGACAAAAACTTGGACCAAGGTAAGCCAAGAAAAAAAAAAAAAAATCCTGCATGAGTATCAAATGTTTGTTATATTCAATCAATACAAAAAAATTTAGAACTTTCAACCCAGAATTTCATATCCAGCCAAACTAAGCTTCACAACTGAAGGGAAAATAAAATCTTTTATGAACAAGCAAGTACTCAGAGATTTTATTACCACCAGGCCTGCTTTACAAGAGCTTCTGAAAGAAGCATTACACATTGAAAGAAACAACCAGTATTAGCCTTTCTAAAAATATACCAAAAAGTAAAGAGCATCAACATAAAGAAGAATTTACATCAACAAATGGATAAAACAGCCAGTTAACATCAAATGGCAGTAATCCTAAATTTAAATCAACTAAATCCCCCAATCAAAAGCTACAGCCAAAACCCAATTGTATGCTACATCCAGACCCATTTCACATGCAAGGATACACAAAGACTCAAAACAAAGGGATGGAGAAAGATTTACCAACCAAATGGAGAGCAAAAATAAATAAATAAAAAGCAGGAGTTGCAATTCTCTCATCTGATAAAATAGATTTTAAAGCAACAAAGATATAGTGGTAAAAGGATCAATGCAACAATAAGAGCTAACGATTCTAACACCCAGATACATAGAGACTTAGACTCAATGAGACAGAAAATTAATAAGGATATCCAGGACTTGAACTCAGATCCGGAACAAGTAAACTTAATAAATATTTATAGAGCTCTCCACCTTAAATGCACAAAATATACATTCTTG
Source organism: Saguinus oedipus (assembly GCA_031835075.1). Taxonomy (NCBI): domain Eukaryota; kingdom Metazoa; phylum Chordata; class Mammalia; order Primates; family Cebidae; genus Saguinus; species Saguinus oedipus. The sequence goes on along the minus strand of CM063169.1, from coordinate 33,161,620 downwards.
TCAATACCACATCACACCTACTCATAGGTTTAAATGAAATATTGAAATTTAAACTAAATTTAAATTAGTTTAATTTAAACTAAGTTTAAATTAAATTGAAAATTGAAGATCCAAGATGGCTGATCGCTAACAGCTTGGGATTTTAGCTCCCAGTGAAAGCTCAGAAAATGTGAGGACGCCATACTTTCAGACAAATTTTCATTGCTCACGGACCAGAAGATTTGCAGCAGAGGACCCCCACGAGTCGCCAGTGCAACTCTTGTGGCCGGCACAGCAGTTTTGCCGGCGCCTCGGCGCAGCAGCTCTTCGTGCAGAGTAAACGGGACTGGTTCCCCTACTGACTGGTGTTTGGAGCTCCGGAAAGGCAGAGCCGCTTGTTGCAGACTCAAGAAGGAAGCCAGACCAAAGATTCCCAGGCAGAAGAGCACCATTAAATCTTATTGCTGCTGTTTTGGCCAGCACAGTGGGTTGGTCAGATTCCAGCACTTGGAATCAATAAACTGGACGTCCACTCAGAAACCTAATTAGAAAGGCGGTAACTGTAAAGACAACAAATGGAAAAATCCACAATAAAGGGGAAAAAACAGCCTAAAAAGGCCGAGAATACCGAAAATCAGAACCCCCCTCACTCTACAGGGGATTGCAATTCCTCATCAGCAACGGAACAAGCCCTGATGGAAAAGGACTGTGTTCCATTATCTGAAGTAGGCTTCAGAAGGTGGATGATAAGAAATTTTTGGAATTGAAAGAACTTGTTCTAACCCAATGTAAAGAAACTAAGAACTTTGAAAAAAGGTTTGATGAAATGTTAAAAAGAATGGACAATATAGAGAGGAATATAAATGAACTAATGGAGTTGAAAAATACAACATGAGAACTTAGTGAAATATGCACAAGTTTGAATAGCTGAATTGATCAAGCAGAAGAAAGGATATCAGAGGTCAAAGACCAATTTAATGAAATAAAACGAGAAGACAAGAATAGAGAAAAAAGGATAAAAAGGAATGAGCAAAGTCTTCAAGAAATATGGGACTATGTCAAAAGACCTAATCTATGATAGGTGTACCTGAATGTGATGGAGAGAATGAATCCAAGCTGGAAAATACTCTTCAGGATATTATCCAGAAGAATTTTCCCAATCTAGCAAAGCAGGATACTATTCAACCCCAGGTAATACAGAGAACACCACAAAGACATTCCTCAAGAAGAGCAACCCCAAGGCACATAATCGTTAGATTCACCGGGGTTGAAACGAAGGAGAAAATACTAAGGGCAGCCAGATAGAAAGGTCAGGTTACCCACAAAGGGAAGCCTATCAGACTTACAGCAGATCTCTCAACAGAAACCCTACAAGCCAGAAGAGAGTGGGGGCAAATATTTAACATCCTTAAAGAACAGAACTTTCAGCCCAGAATTTCATATCCTGCCAAACTAAGCTTCACAATTGAAGGAAAAATAAAATCTTTTATGAAGAAGCAAGTACTCAGAGACTTTATTACCACCAGGCCTGCTTTACAAAAACTTCTGAAAGAAGCATTAAACACAGAAAGGAACAACCAGTATTAGCCTTTCTAAAAATATACCAAAAAGTAAAGAGCATCAACATAAAGAAGAATTTATATCAATGAATGAATAAAATAGCCAGTTAACATCAAATGGCAGTAATCCTAAATTTAAATCGACTAAATCCCCCAATCAAAAGATATAGCCAAAACCTAATGGTATGCTACCTCCAGACCCATTTTATATCCAAAGATACACAAAGACTCAAAGGGTTGGAGAAAGATTTACCAACCAAATGGAGAGCAAAAATAAATAAATAAACAAAAAGCAGGAGTTGCAATTCATGCATTTGGTAAAACAGATTTCAAAGCAACAAAGAGAGAGTGGTAAAAGGATCAATGCATCCTAACACCCAGATACCTAAGACCCATAAAGAGATTTAGACTCAACGAGACAGAAAATTAATAAGGATATCCAGAACTTGAACTCAGATCTGCAACAAGTAAATTTAATAAGTACTTATAGAACTCTCCACTTTAAATACACAAAATATACATTCTCCACTTTAAATACACAAAATATTGATTGGCCATTATTAATACCCATTCATAGAATAAAGCAATATTTCTGTTCTCTCTCCCTCTTTTTCTTCCTCTCTTTTCCTCTCCTTCTTTCCTTTTTTAAAAATAAAAAAAAAAGAAATATCGATTGGCCATTATTAATACCCATTTTTTTAGAATAAAGCAACATTTCCATTCTCTCTCCCTCTTTTACTTCCTCTTTCTTCCTCTCCTTCACTCCTTTTTTTTTTCTTTCCTTCTCTCAAAAAAAAATTTAGATAAGAAACAGATCATGGTTGGCTTTACCATTGAGACAAATTTACAGCAAGATAGCTATGGAAGCTGACATTTAAAGAAAAGAAGGACAAATGAGAGGTTAAAACTATTACAGCTAGGGAGAATAATTAGGAAAAGGCAGAGAGCAGGAGAATGCCTTATATGTGTGAGTAAGAACATGCCTGTGAGTACAGGGCTCAAATGCCAATGTGGTAGGAACACTTCAAATTTTAAGTTTAAAAGTATAAACTCAAAAATTATTTGTTTTGTTTTGTTTTTCTATAAAGAAAAATATTATGTTAATACTTTTTAAAAATGCAATAAGGCAAAAATTTTCTAGTTCTATTTTATAAACCTAATGTCTTCCTATATATCAATGCATTTGACAGCAGTTTCAAGTTCATAGCAAAATTAATCAAAAAATATACAGAGTTCTCATATATCTCCTACCACCATACACACAGTCGGCCCCACTTTTAATATCCACCTCTGGAGTGGTACATTTCTTACAATCTATAAACTTGCATTGACACATCAGTATCACTCAATGTTCATAGTTTGCATTAGTGATCACCTTTAGCATTGTACTTTCTATGGATAATAACATATACCCACCATAATGATAACATACAGTTTTACTACCCTAAAATCCTCTATGTTCTCTTTATCCCTGTTCTTTTTTTACCCCTGGAAATCACTGATTGTTTTACTATCTTCATAGTTTTTGCTCTTTCAGAATGTCATATACTTTTATTCACACAGCATGTAGAGTTTCACATTGGCTTTCTTCATTTAGTAAAATGCCTTTAAGATTTATCTACATCTTTAAATGGATTGATAGCTTGTTTCTTTTTTGCACTGAAAACTATCCTGCTGTTTGGATATACTACAGTTTGTAGAAGGATATCTTGGTTGTTTTCTAGTTTTGCCAATTATTAATAAAGCTGCTATAAACCACTGTGAGTTGGGTTTTGTTCAGATGTAAATTTTCAACTCCTTTAGGTAAATACTAAGGATCATGATTGCTGGATCTTACGTTAAGACTATGTTTAGTTTTGTAAGAAACTGCCAAACTGTCTTCCAAAATATTTGTGTATTAGGGTTCTCTTAGATGGGCAGAACTAATAGGATATACATACATACATACATACACACACACACACACACACACACACACACACATTTATATATGGTAGTTTATTAAGTATGAACTTACAAGATCACAAGACCCTACAATAGGTTATCTGCAAGCTGAGGAGCAAGAAGAGCCAGTCCAAGTCCCAAAACTGAAGAACTTGAGTCCAATGTTTGAGGGCAGGAAGCATCCTGCATTGGAGAAAGATGTGGGCTGGGAGCCTATGCCCTTCTTTCCTTTTTATGTTTTTCTGCTTGCTTTCTATTTGCTAGCAGCTGATTAGATTCTACCCACCAGATTAAGGGTGGATCTCCCTTCTCCAGCCCACTGACTCAAATATTAATCTCTTTTGGCAACACCCTCACAGACACAGAGACACACTCAGGATCATACTTTGTATCATTCAATCTAATCAAGTTGACACTCAGTGTTAACCATCACAGCCTGTATCATTTTGCATTCCCACCAACAATGAATGAGAGTTCCTGTTGCTCCACATACTCACCAGCATTTGGAGCTGTCTGTGTTTTGCATTTTAGCTATTTTAATAGGTATGAAGTGGTATCTCTTTATTTTAATTTTTAATTCTTTAATGACATATGATGTTGAGCAGCCTTTCATATACCTATTTAGCAGCTGTATATATTTCTTGGTGGCATGTTTGTTCAGAATTTCTTTAGCTTATTTTTATTTTTTTCTTATTATTGATTTATTTTTTAGACAAGGTCTGGCTCTGTTGTCCAGGCTGGAGTGCAATGGTATGATCTGGGCTTACTGCAACCTCTGCCTCCCAGGTTCAAACCATTCTCCCATCTCAATGTTGTGAGTAGCTGGGACTATAGATGCATGTCACCATGCTTGGGCTTAATCAATCCTCTTGCCTTGGCCTCCCAAAGTGCTGGGATTAGAGGTGTGACATATTCTTATTCTTCAGTTTTAAGAGTTCTTTGTATATTTTGATAAAAGTCCTTTATTAAGTATGTTATTTGCATATATTTTCTCCCAGTCTGTGACTTTTCTTCTCCTTCTCTTGACATTCATAGAGAAGAAGGTTTTAATTTTAATGAAGCCTGACATCAATTATTCTTTCATGGGTGCTTTTGGTGAAAGTCATCACCTTAGCCAAGGGCATCTAACTATTCTTTCATGTTATCTTTTATGAGTTTTATGGTTTTGCATTTTACATTTAGGTTTATGATCCATTTTGTGTTATTTTTTGAAGAGTATAAGATCTGTGCCTTGATTCAGTTTTTTTTTTTTTTTTTTTTTTTTTTTTTTTTGCACGTGGAAATTCAGTTGTTCCAGTACCATTGTTTGAAAAGAAAATATTTTCTCTATTGTATTGCATTTGCTCCTTTGTCAAAGATCATTTGGCTATTTTTGCAAGTCTGTTTCTCAGCTATCTATTCGGCTTTATTGATCTCTTTGCCTATCTTTTTCTTTCATTTTTATTTGTTAGGTTGCATATAGTGTACTTACCTAACAATTCTCATAACTTGAAGTCAAGTTGTAAGTCCTTTTTACTAATTTTTTCCCCACATTATTAACTAAAATTTGCATCTTATTTAATCTTCTTACTTACTCTGGACTGTCTTGATGATATCTTTTATTGTAACTTAAACTCCTTAAAGAATGCATGTTTAACAAAATTCAACATTATTTCTTATGTTTCTTGATGTTTTAACAATAGCATTTACCCAAGGAAAGTACTAATTGTCTTTATACCAAGGTAGATTTTAATGAGTAGATATTTGTTGTATAAAATGATATTTTGGAGACTGACATCTTTAAAAATATTCTGAGAAAAATATTGTAGGTCTCCAAGTATTTTGTTTAAGTTGCATTTTTAGCTATTGTGTCTTCTGTATGGTAATTCATATTGTTAATGTATATGATAAACTCCAGTAAATACCTCTTTTTCTGTCTTAGGGTTCAGAAATTGAGCAATAAGCCCAAATCAAGGCAGATGAGAAACAAAACACCATTTTAAAAACTGATGAATATGGTTAATAACTGTAACCAAACAAATATTTAGTGCCAAGTAGACACTTGGCACCAAATTAGCTGCACAAGCTGTTTACATAACCACAATATTATTAGACAAAGATGGGACTTCTTGTATAAGTTCTTGTACATTTAACACTCATGGAGGCATAGCTTGAGAAGCATGTGACCTAGGCAGTCTCACAGTGTGTCACACATAGTTTAATGCTTTTATGTCTTCATCTTGAAATTCTTAATAATTTTTTCTTTGAATTTGTGCTTGGTAACAAATCCTGATGGGCCAATGAAACATGAGCATGAGTAGAGGAGAAATGTTCCTGCCCCATTCCTTGCTTCTCTATTTGCATATGGCATTGGCAATGTTCCCGAGTAGAGAATTCTAGTGAACCCACAATGCATAGACATGTGGGAAGACATAAAGAGTATAAGGTAAGCATATTACTCTCTGTCTGAGTAAGATGGAAATTGACAGTTCCCAGAAGCCACATTTCTTATTTAAACTGCAAGTTGCTTTTAATGTAGAAAGAAGACAATGGTGTTCTAGAAAATATGAAAGACTGAAGACTCCTGTTGTATCTCTTCTTATTCATATTATTTCCTTGAATTAGCTAAGAATTTACATTGAAAGTGATAACATATAACAAGTGAACATTATATTGTTCACTTATTGCTACTCATCAGAAACTGAAGGTTAAGAGTGTCCGTAGAATGTATGCATCAAGATGTGAAATAAAAGTTCTTAATTAGTTCTGTGTTAACATTTCTGTTTCAGTAAGAATGAAATGCATGTACAAATATGAGCTACAAAATACTGACTGCATTTTTCCATTAAAAAAGAACATTGCACAATTAAAGATGAATAGTAACATTTATGTTAATAATTTAAAATTTTACTTTTTCTTTATTTAGAACATTACATAGCAAAGAAAAAAATAATACCAAGACAGGTGGAGAAAGAGCTCATAGAACAAATAAAAAATTGATACTTTAGTACCTTTACAACACATTTTCCTGCTTTTTGAACAAAAGGTTCCCACATTTTCATCTTGCACTGAGAGCCACAATTTAGGAGTCTTTGCTCTACATAGATTAGCACATAAAAATGCATCCTTCTTATGCACACTTGGCTCCAGTGAGTGGAAGTCAAGAGGATAAAACAGCTACATCCGCAGTTCCTCCTTCTGAACTCATCAGTTAAATGAAGTCACTCCTCTCAGGTGTGAGTGAGGAGTTGAAGAAAAAAACAGAGGCTTATACTAATGAAACTTCCACCTCATGAAAAGAAACATCAAGAGTGGAAAAAAGCACTGACACTGAAATTACTGAAGTTTTGTTTTTCTCACACCCCATTGGGTTTAACTATTTGGCTAAGCTTCAAGTCCATGTTGGTGTCGTATGATAACGTACTGGAGACGGTGAGTAGTCTGTAATAGCTAGTTTTGCTCCATTGTCACTCTTGGTAAATACTTTGTGAAGAGGAATTACAGTAGTATGTGTTTGCTGCAGTTTCTGAAATGAGTAAGGATGTGATATTCAGTAGATCAACCCTATGATTAACAGTATATTCACGGCTGAAAGGCAACTTTTTATCCCATTTTTGTTTCCAAATAATGTCCCTCTAAATTGTACAATAGAGTTTATTAGTATTTTTGAAATGATATAGAATATAATATTAAAAATCAAGTGATAAATGCATAAAGATAGGTCAGTCATAAAATTCCATCAGGATAGAAATTATCCAAATTTAAATTTAAACTTTCTTCCACTATCAAATTCTCAATGAGATATTAAGGTCCAAAGATTTAATTTCTTTGCAATCAAAGTCCCAGTACATTAAAACTCAAAGAGTTTTAAGGCCTAAATCAATTACCTCACCTTTCAAAATTAAAAGTCCCAAGAATTTAAAACCTTCTTTAATGTCTTATTCTATTTAATACTTAGACAGAAGGTATTTATCCCTGATAAGGAGCTTGGCTTTCTGGAGTTACAGATTGGGCTACATTTTATTGAAATGTTTTAATTTATTTGGTTAGTTCTTCAAAACTTTCATTGGCTCAGTAACATAGGTCTCAAGATCTTACATATAAAATGTTTTATATGTAACAATAATCACACAGAATAGTACACAAGTCATGTGTGTATAATTTGAAGTATTTGAGTAACATGAACATCCATATGTCTACCAATTTGGTTAAAAATCAAGATACTCATGGCACCCAGTACCTCCCAGCTCTATGTTCTTTCTCAGTAATTACCACTCCCTCTTCTATGAAAGTAATTGCCCTTTTGACTTAAATCATTATAGATTATTTTTGGTTGGTAAGATTATTAATGGAATATTTTTTGTTTGTCTTCTTTCACAAAGTATTTTGTTTATAAGATTCATCAGTGTTTTTGCATGTAATAGTAATTTGCCCATTTTTATTTTGTTTTATTACATTACACACATGAATTTAATATAACTTATCCATTTTACTATAGAACAAGTATTTTCTTTTTGTGTCTGTTCTGACACTTTTCTCTCGGTGAACATATATATTCATTTCTGTAGGGTATATAACTGTGAGTGGTCAAGGTTATATTATATTTGCCCACAGTTAATGGATATTACCAAATATTTTCTCACTTCTATGTACAGGGTGACTTTCCTGTCAGTAATGTGTGAGAGTTCCCTTTTCTCTACAACATTTGATGGTGTTAGGTTTTTTTTAAAGTTAATGTTTCTGCTGGTGTGGTGTTATATTAAATGTTTTACTTTAACTTCCATGCTGACTAATCAAACTGAGGCATTTGCATTTTATTCTATACACCAGCCTTTAAGGTAATAATCAAGTTATGTCAATAAAGAGAGTGGAAAACAGTTATAGAATACACAGTTAACATTACCCGTCAGTCCCCTAAAGTTTTAAGTTACGATCTAAGTACCTTGTCTCTTACCCCCAGTTAAACCCTTTCCTCAACTAAATCGCCCTATTAAGATCACTGTTGTTCCAGTTTCTCTTGACACTCTTTCTTTCTTTCTTTTTCTGAGAATCTATATAAGTAAAATTTAAGGTCAAATCATGCAACTGGCACCCTCAGGCTAATTGAATAAGCTAACAGTCTTCAGAATCTATGCTTTCTTGAGGCTCTGTCAACTCTATATGTTTGCTTGGCTGACATGGTCATGGAGGTAGCATTTTTACTTACCTGCTAAGATCTTTTTGGCCAGTGTTTCTTTTCAGATTATGCTGGCTTTGATACTTGTTAAAGCCTAATCATTCATGTTGCTTTATTGAGGGCTTCTTGCTTTTGCTGTAGGCTTTCAGCTTGCAGACCATACAGCAAGTTACTCAGCCTCCGCACAAGCTGCTTCTATAAAAAGATACTTTTCTATAGCTGAACCACTGTAAGCTGTACTGTAGATGTGAAAAACACTGAAAAGCATCACCAAAGTTAAAGTTTCCCACCCTGTGAGCACCAGAAACCTTAGTAACTTCACAGATATTTTGTTTTACGAAACGAGAATTCCAAATTAAGCTTGTCATTTCCTTGTAGGGATTTATTCCAGAATTTAAGGGTTATGTAACAAAAACTATCATTCTGGCAAATTTCTACCTAATGTCCTGGAGTTCAAACATTTGTTGGCATAATTTAGACAACGTAACATTTAGTCTTATTTAGTTATACTGGTTGATTGCTTTTTACATTATACCAGAGCAATAATTCACTACATTTTACAACCTGCCAGCTTTGGACAGAAGTGTCACACCAAACTTCCACAGGGTTGATATTCAAAATACGAGTACAGATACTGACCACAACATTGAAACAGAGACCTGGAGGATGTCTCTAATTCTAGACATTATTGGATTAATAAGGTGGCTCATGGAAGACATTCAGGGAGCCCACAGGAAGCAACCAAGGAAGTCAGATCAGGAGAGTATAAAGGAAGTTTTGGTCAAGAGATAGTTATTAATCAGCACTGCTAGGTAATATTTCACATTTTATTCACTCCTTGCATTTGAACTAAATGTCACCTCTGACCCTAACATATTTCAGCTCCATGTCCTGGTAACAGTTTCCACATGAGTTTTGTCAGTAGAAGTGGAAACTGTCAGGCGTTCCCATTTGTATTAGTGAATATGGGCTAGACAGTGCTGTGGGATAATCTCAAAATCTCAGTGGTATAGAACAATTCATTCATACTTTATGTCCTTAAACAGTCAACAGGGTTCTTTTTCTGAGGTCACAAGCTGATGGACCTCCAACGTAAAGCACATTACCAGTCACTGTGGCAGGGTTAAAGAGCACGGTGACTGCAGCACTGCATTTACAATCATCTCACATCCATTTAACTTATATTTTACTGATAAAGATAAATCTAAGCTTGCCAAGGACAGAGTTAAATTCAAGGGAGCAGTAAAAACCAGAAATACTTACTACCAAATAATGGAAAGTGGCCTAGGAAATCTTACTTCTCAACTATTCAAAAAATAAAAATTATCCTCCCTTTCTATTATCCAAGTAAAAATCTTTGCATAGGCAATAGGTGGAGTTTTCCAGAATAACTTGTGTCTCATCCTCATCAATAGAGCAGGATTCTTTAACTTAGAATGAACAAATGTGGTTTGGAAGTAAGAAAAGAATTAACGTATTGTCAACCCCAACAAAGATACACTAGGCAGACGAAAACAACAAATGTCCGTTACACCTGTTAACATAGATACAAAAACATATGATCACATAATTCTGTCAAATTTCTTGGGCATTTTAGATTCTCCTGAGCCTAAAGCAAATAAATAACACAGTTAACATTTTTTTTTTTGCCATTATCTGAAAGTGACGATACACTTTAAGGGGCTCTTCCTTGTAATACAAGCTTTTTTAAAGTAAGTCTTATTTTGCTCTTTTTGCTTGTGGAGGTGGGCTATTTTGGTTTCAAATGGCTTATTGTTTATCTGTTTATCTATTTTTGTAACATGAATAATGTTTTTTGCATTATATATTTTAAACATTAGCTGCTTCTAGATTGTTAGTACTAAAAATAGTACTTGATTGTTTTAGTCCTGCCCGATTTCTTTAAAAACCAAAGCGATATTGTTGCTATTGATTTAAAAAAGACACAGAATAATGCTGTAGTCTAGGGAAACTTGCATTTGTAACATACTGATGTGACTCTGATAAAATGAAGATATGTCAGTTTGAGAGGTGTTTGCTGAAACTCTGAGGCATATTATCATGTGGAGGAAGTGGAAACAAGGGAAGCATCATTAGCTTTATCAATGGATATTCAATGTAGATTACATTAGCCTATATTGGGTTAAATAAAAGATGCTCAGATAAACATATATCAGCAAAGACAGAAGGAAATTGCTTGGTCAGGAAGCTTTCAAAGGTTCAACAATACTGCTTGTTGGAAATCCTTTTGAGCCATTCAAGCTTTAAGTCCTTTTTGCTAATAATATTTTTGGCTGATCAAGCAAAATTGACTTAAAAACGGGTTTCTCAGAATCTATGAAAGAGAATTCCCTTTTCATTCTATAAGTTGATGTAGACCATATCATATTTCAGGAATTCTGATAGTTAAGAATGGCTGAGTTAAGAACGGTACTGAGTGCATGAGATATGTGTTGAAAAAAAATAAAGAAAAGCAGAGTGAACTGGAAAAGTTATCAGAAGCCTTAATGTCTTTTGGGGGTTATTGAGAAGTAGGTCTTGTCCTTAAGTGAGTGAAGTATATATAGTATTCAAAATTGACGATTAAATTGCTTTAATTAGTGCTAAAAGCAAAGTAAATACATGCATGCATAATCTTATTTGGCCTCTAGGTAGACACGGCATATTAAGCATAAGTATGTACTTCTTACAGCAGCTAGGATTATTGGTTTAGAATTTTCATTTCCCTGTATTAGTGCACAGCATCCCTTACAGATGGCCTCATAGTCATGCAACTTGATTTCACAATGGGACATGAGTATACTTGGCAAGAGCAGAGTTTTGACTTGTTTTCATGTGTATCTGTCATGACTTCTTCATTACGAGGGACACTTCGAGTTTCACAGAGTAGAAACAGCTCTCAGACAATAGATGAGCCCCTCAAATGACCCACAGATGTGTGCATGAAAAATAAATACACAGTTGCCATTGTGGAATTGTTACTCAAGAAATGTTGACTGACCCACACCTCCACCTCTATTTTTTCTGATATGTTATAAAAATGATGGTAAGGAATAAAAATGAAAGTCCAGACCTACATATGCAAAAAGAATCAGAGAAAATATTATCAATTTTTTAAGAAGCATGAAAACATATTAATAATAGCCAAGGACTCCAAAGAGCAGAGGAAATAAAAAACTAAGAACTTGGTAGTGAGAAAGTAAAAAGAAAGATATTTTGTGTGCTGGTAGCCTCAAAGTTTTCGCAGGTTGAAATTCAATTTTTTTGCTAAAGATGGAAGCTCAGATGAAGCTGAAAAGCAAATGTTGCATGGAAAGTCTTTAAGAAAAACAGTCAGATTTCTAGATCTCTGTCACTATCCCAAATAATAAGTCAGATACTCCTTGACCACTTGGCAGTAGATTCAGTAGCTTTAACTAAAGGAATTGACAATGATAGGAGAAATGAGTAAAATGATTAAAGGAAAAAAATGGTATTCCACTAAAGAAGAGAAGAACTGTTTCTAAAAGAAAGGAGTGTTGAACAATGTCCTATGCTATGCAGAGGTCAAGCAAGTTGAGGACTGAAAAGTGTCCTCTGGGTTTATTTAATGTTGGCCCTTTGTAACCAGCAGTTTTTTAGTGAGATCAAAGTGGAATTCACCTTGAGGTAATTTTTACAGTGAATTAGATTGAGGAAGTGAATACAGTGACTGGTTTGAGGCCCTTCCTGAAGCTTCCAAACACAGGGAGAATAGAGAAGCTATATTGCCTTGAGAGAACCAGGGAGTCAGAGTATTTCATACTTATTTATTTGTTTTTATTAAAAAAAGAGATTCTCAGTACATTTAAATGTTGAAGGACAGGAGAGAGTAGAGAGAGAAACTTCTGATGCAAGAAAGAAAAAGAGAAAACTATTCATCAGTTCTCTCTTTTTTGATTTCCATTTTTGAGGGGAAAGTCTTTCAATGTGATTCCTTTAATTTGCTGATAAAAATCCTTATTTTTGGTAATTTATTGAAAATAAAATTAAATTAGGTGCAAATTTTATTTTGCTTTTCTTTAGCTAGTATTTCAAATATATTTTTTTGTTATTTTGTGATTAACCTATTTTTCTTTACATTGCAGAATATTTTTCCTGGTGCCCTATCCATAAGAGAGACTGTGGATACTCCATCTGCAGGTTTCCAGCCTTATGCGTCTGTGTGTAGAATTCAGACTCCCAGAACCGTGACTCTCTTTGTCTCAGGGCTTTTCCCAAACATTAGTGTTTGTGCTCCAAAAGGGACAGGCCAAGAAATTAACCCCCTATCCCTAAACCAAGACTGACAGAAGTTGATACATGATTTCCTCAAATTATTGGTAATTATAGTCATATAACATTGAGCCAGGTGTTTTAAACAGTTTTCCAGGCAGAATTAAGCCTTAGTCACTTGCAGCTGTAATTAGCTTGATAACACATCTATCCTTACATTTCCTCACGCCTATATCAGCTTTTGTTATACTTTTCAAATAAAATACCTGAGCTAGCATCCTTGTCTTAGGGTCTATTCCTAGAGTAAATATTTTTTCTTGATTTTTTTTCTGAATACTATTATAATATTTGACCTTGATTTTAAGGGTATAAATGAATATGATAAATTTATTTAATAGATCAGCAATACTGTAACCTGAAAAGCTTAGATAGAGAAATGGACCAGTGGATACTCTGGAATTTATCTTTGAGCTATGGAGTGTGTGTGCATATGTGTGTGTGTGTGTGTGTGTGTGTGTCTGTGTCTGTGTCTGTGTGTGAAGTCACTTACTGCCCATCAGTCAATATACTGATTAATTTGACTGGCTTATCCAGTGGAAGGAAAACCCAGTTTGCTTATTTTTAACAAACATACTGTCAAGTTAGAGACAACCCTACATTTTTCTGTCTCGCATAGATACTACAAGGACCTTGCAGCTTTTTCTTTCACTATTCTAAATGGCAACTGACTATAGCAGTAAACGTATGTGCTCACAACATATTCCATGTGTCATCTCTATCACCTGCCTTTGCTGCCTCCAAATTAGGTGACAATAATGATGTTTATTTGGCATCCCTTGTGAACATATTGCTTTCTTTTTATTGAAAGTTATGATTAAGTTCAGAGAACCTTCCTGCAAACTTGTCCCATGTGTATTATGTCTTATATATATTCTTTACAACTTATGAAATGCAAGCACTAATCTTTCCTAGTTCTACATAGCTCCATAGGATTTAATTTTTCTTCATTTCTTTTAAAATTGTAAAAATTAACTGGGAGTCTTTGATTGAAATTTATGTAATTTGGATTTGCACAAACAGAAATTGGAGGGTCTCAGAGAAAGCAAAAGCAGAAAACCCAGGAGGTGTAAATTTAGAAAATCATGCCATACATGACAAAGTGTTGAATGAACCACGTTAGCTGTGGTTGAACATATAAAGCTGCAAACAAATCATGGAAATCCTTAAATGGAATGGTAAGTAATTTGGGCTTAGCCAATTAGAGATGAAAAAGCCTCAGAAATTTTGGAGTAGAACAGTCATGAAAAGTAGTTTTAGACATAATAGGCAGACAACTAAGTCTATTTGGAAATATGAGGTAAGATTGGAAAATAATTTTAGTACTTTTAAAAATAGCCTATGTAAGATAAAATGTTTCCTAAAACCAAATTAATGACTTTGGGAATAAACATGACATATTGTTTATAAAGTAAAGCTTGCACTTAGTCAACTGTTTAACAGCCTTTAATCCAGAATAATCGGTAGCAATAGGCTGCAAGGTCCCTTTGGTGGCTCTGTGAAACAGAAAGATACAAGGATTTCTGTGGTCTGACAAGAAGTAAATCAGAAAGTTGTACATTGGGTTTTATTACTATATTTACCAGCTGATGTTTGGAAATCACTCAATAAATGCAATTACCTTTTATAATGTTCAGCAACATTTCAATATGTGAGCTACAAGCTGCTGTAGTGTTTAAGAACACAGACTACATTAGAGAATCTAATCTTCTAGCTAGTCATGTAAAAATTACTTTCCTGAACTTCATTTCCTTTATCTTTTAACAGGAACAATAAGCATATGCCACAGAATTATCACAAAGATTAAAAGAAAAAAATGCACTTCAAGCATTTGGCAAAGTCCATTTTACCTGGCAAGAACTCAATTCACATTGATAATAGTGATGAAGTTGATAATGATGATCATTATAGTGATGATACTGTAACTGAATTCTGGGGATGGGGAGAGGCTCAGCTCCCCAGCTAGGATGTTCTCTTCCAGGACCTTGGTCTCTCACTCATCCAAGAATGGGATAGCGGACCACACAAGGCACGGTGAGTGATTAAATAAATATGGGACCCCAAAGAGTTCTGCAGAAAGTGATGTATTTAGGCAGAGAAAGAGAAAAAGGAGAGACAAAAAGGTGAGAGAGAGAAACTTCAACAATATTGTGGAAGGGGATCCAGATACGGAGTCCACCTGGATGTTGGGGACAGGGACTTTTAACCTGGGAGAAATTCCCGCCCCCTTCAGGTTGTCTGGGCCTATGAAAGGAGTTCCTTTAAATTTCCGCTGGAGTGATTGATCTTTGATTTTTCCTGTGAGTGCAAAAGTTTAAAGACCTCTAAGATACCTGATGGAGAGGTGGCATGGGGGTGGTGGGGGAGGCATGGTGCTGAGAAGTTCTTGTCTTTGAAACTACACCCCCTTGTGGACCTGGGAACAGAATACGTTCTCTCAATACTGTGGATGATAGTATTGATCATGAAGATATTTATAATGATGTCAATGATGATCAAATATATTTATAATGATGTCAGTGAAGATCATTTTTATTTTCTCTTTAATTGGATAAAATGTCCAATCATGAAGGGATAAACAGAATATTACTCTTGGAACCAATTGCAAATAGCACATTTATGGACCTCTCACTATACTCTTCTTATGTGGTGATATGGTTAGGCTTTGTGTCCCCACCCAGATCTCATCTTGAATTGTAATTCCCATAATCCCCCTAACCCCACTTGTCAAGGGAGAGACCAGGTATAGGCAATTGAATCATGGGGTCAGTTTCCCCCATGCTGTTCTCATGATAGTGAGTTCTCACAGTTCTGATGGTTGTATAAGGTCTCTTCCCCCTTCACTTGGCAGTTCTCCTTCTTGCCGCCTTTTGAAGAAGGTGCCTTGCTTCCCCTTTGCCTTCTGTCAGGATTGTAAGTTTCCTGAGGCCATGCTGAACTGTGAGCCAATTAAACCTAATTCCTTTATAAATTACCCAGTCTCTGGCAGTTCTTTACAGCAGTATGAAAATGGACTAATACCTGAGGCTAAGTAATTCAACAGAATGCAAATAGTTTTCACTATAGTTTTAACAAGCCACATTTCTTATTCTTAAGTGATAAAGAAATCTTTTCCACTGATATAATCATGCTTCACCAGAGCGGTTTCACAAGTACCACATCCACTGCACACTGGTAGCGGGAAGTACAATATTCTAAAACATATATTTAATCTCTGTTCTTAATTATGATTAATTTGAAAAACCTGGTCAGTGGTCACCGTACTATGTCAAACATAATTGAGGACAGACATGTATTATATTGAGGATATTTTTATGTGCATTTAAATATATATTTCTTTGAACAACTTACCAATATTGGTCAGTCATTCTTACATTTCTTCTCGAATGATATGAACTTTCCTGTCACCTTTAGACACCTTTTAGAATTTATATCAAAGATTTTCGTGGTAGCTATGGTTTTTAGTACTTTTATAATTAGAAAGTTTATGAGGGTGGAATGGCCTATTATTTGCTGCTGATTTGTTTGAAATTTGTTCTGACTTTAAAAAGTAGAACTTTCGAAGTTAATGAACATTATAGACAGGAATTATAAACTGAATGTTAATAAGAACTGATAATTAAACCAAATAGGTCTTTTTTATGTTTAAAATCATCAAATAAATGTGCCTGCATTTGTATTATTTCCGTCTATTTTACTTCATTTTGTATTGCTATTACAGAATACCACTGGAAGGTTCAGGGCCCAGGGGCGCACATCTGGTAAGGGCCTTCTTGCAGTGTCATCCCATGAGGAAAGGCAGAGGGTAAGAAAGCATGAGAGAGCAAGAGAGGGCCTGACTCACTTTTATAACTACCCACTCTCATGATGAGAGTTGGGCCCCATTCTGTGGTAACATTAATCCATTCATGAAGCAGAATCCTCCTAGCCTAATCACCTCTTAAAAGAGTCCCATCTTTTTTTTTTTTTTTTTTTTTTTTGAGATGGAATCTTGCTTTGTCACCAGGCTAGAGTGCAATGGCATGATCTCAGCTCACTGCAACCTCTGCCTCCTGGGTTTAAGTGATTCTCCTTCCTCAGCCTCCTGAGTAGCTGGGACTACAGGTACATGCAACCATGCTCAGCTAATTTTTATATTTTTAGTAGAGAAAGGGTTTCACCATGTTGGCCAAGATGGTCTTGATCTCCTGACTGCGTGATCTGCCTGCCTCGACTTCCCAAAATGCTGGGATTACAGGCATGAGCCACTGTGCCCAGCCAATAGTCCCACCTTTTAACAACATCACAATAGCAATTAAATTTCAACATGAGTTTTAGAGGGAACATTCAAATCGTAGTACCTTCAATGTAAGCAACAAAATAATGTACTCCATCTTAATTTATTGAGTATAAGTTTTAATTTTAGGAAATTATTTACCTTATCAGAAACTATTTCCAGAGGTTTATATATCCATTGCCTCAGTAACAAAATAATAGCTACTTAGAATTGTGTGTGTATTTATAGAAAGAGTATTTTATTTTAATGGAACTGTACAGCTTTCCAGTAATATTGATTAATATTTTCCAAAATGAGGGCAAGTGATTGCACCTTTCTAATGCATTATCTTTATTGAATTTAAAGCACCATCTCGCTTTACTCCTAATAAAATACATTGATTACATATACTATATTTCTTAATGTTAATACTTAAATCTAAATCATATCTGAGTTTATTATGACCATCTGTCTAGGAAGATCACCTATGTGATGTATTGAGTAATGGCTATTACCGTACACTTCAGTTTCCTGATGCATCATATAATTTGTTTAGATGTATATTGCCGGAATTTATTTGAAGGTAACCTAATATATTTTTCACTTATTTTCTCAGTTATGCCTATGCTCTTTTCCACCACATAATGTTTTAAATTAGTTACTTGGAGTCATTTCATTGAATGATATTACATCTATAGGCTATCCGGCAAGGCAAGGTTATTGTCTCTAAATTCATAATTATTGCACCAATGGAAATTTTAATCTAAAGGAAAACATCTTCTAGTAATTGAACCTAGTTTTAAAGTACCTTTTCAAAGCTTTTATCTATAAATTTACGCACACCTAATTCACATTTAAATGCCCAAGATGGAATTTTGAATAAAGACAGCAAAATAATTAATATACTTCAGGTTAATTGTTTTCTGAGAAATTATAACTAGGACTTACATTTATACCTATTCATATTGTCCACAAAAATAACTGATCCTTGTTAAGAATGTGTAAACAGAAAAGAATTAAGTTTGTCTTCCATTTTATATTCTACAAATTAGAAAGTGTTCTCTAAATATAAAACTGTCTCCAAATTAACTTTCTATTTACAAAACAACTCCAGGGATGTCAAACTTCATTACTAATGTTAGGAATGATGCTCTAAATTAGCCTGAAAATAACAAGTGGGAAATAAACATATAAAATTACTGATCCAAACAATCACAACAAAAATATACTCTTTAAAAATGCATAGAAGCATAACAATTCCCAATGATTTTGTACAAATTTGTAGTCAATTTAAAATGTTTTACTGCCAAGAGAAAGTGAAATGCTTTTCTGAAAGGAGTAGAATATAATCAAAACTGTTGTGTTATTCTTCAATTGTAATTTGACTGCCAGAGTATCACTACAAAAATTGGTATTAAATTAATTATAACTAATTATGGATTATATACTATGTGCCTTAAAAATATTGACTTGTGGCTGGGCGTGGTGGCTCACGCCTGTAATCCCAGCACTTCGGGAGGCCGAGGCGGGCTAATCACGAGATCAAGAGATTGAGACCATCCTGGCCAACATGGTGAAACCCCATTTCTACTAAAAATACAAAAAATTAGCCGGGCATAGTGGCATGTGCCTGTAGTCCCAGCTACTCGGGAGGCTGAGGCGGAAGAATTGTTTGAACCCAGGAGGCAGAGGTTGCAGTGAGCAGAGATTGCACCACTGCACTCCAGCCTGGAGACAGAGCAAGATTCCATCTCAAATATATATATATTGATTTGTGTTTCTCTTCAGATTGCTGTAATGTAAAACAGTTCAATGAGCTCTTAGTTTCCCATAGGATCCTGTTCTCTACAAATGCAAATAGCTCTTTTATTACAGGGCTTTTTCAAGGGGAAGAGAAAACTCATTTGGCAGATAATGTTAACCTTTTAAAAAATCAAGTGTGTTAAGCTCAATGTGACTATGCAGATAAATCAGTCATATGATTCATATCTTCCCAAACGGAAATATATTATTTCATGTTTATATTCATATGCTTACTGCTCGTGCTAAGATACTGAAATCTAATGGAAACTAAACAGTATTAATTTTCCCTAGCAAAGAAAGTCAGATCCAGAGATAAGTGACACATCTACCTACAAATTCTAGGGCCTTCCTGCCTTTCAGTGTCATCCTTTTTCACTTTGACATGAGATGAACTCCTAGGTTTCATATGAAACATTCTCTATTATTTTCAGAAATAAAAGAAGCTTCATACAAGATAAATGACTAAGGTGGCTTAACCTGTCTAAAATGTTACTTAAGCTTACCAACTGGTCTGAACTTTCATCCCTGTCTCTAATTCTTCTCATGAAGATGGAAACTGAAAGGTGTGTTACAGCCTGATTCTTTGTGGTTATGAGGTAACAGAAAAGGATTGTGCAATAAATAAAAATATAACCCATGTGAGTCAATAAATAATGCCTTTTTAAATCATAATCATTAACATTAATGTGTTAAAAGAAAAACCTTAGCCAAATTAAGTTTAACTGAGTTTAATTGAGCAAAGAACAATTTACGAATTGGGCAGCCTCTGGAGCCAGAGGAGGTTCAAAGACTCCAGTGCAGCCACATGGTGGGAGTAGATTTATGAACAGAGAAAGGAAAGTGATGTACAGAAAATGGAAGTGAGATATAGAAAGAGCCAGATTGGTTAAGCTCTGTGTTTGCCTTATTTGAACATGGTTTGAACACTTGGCCGCCTTTGATTGACCACAACTTGGTGATTGGCATCTAAGAGTAGGCTACAGTCTGTTTACAACTCCATTTAGGTTATAATTCATGACGTACAGAGACTTAAAATATGTAAGGAGGCAGCTTTAGACTACACATGATTTAACAGTAGCAAACATTATATCATGCCTGGCTTAATCACTTAAAATAAATTAACTTATTCTAATTATTCTATGAGATGATACAACAGTGGATTACTTATCCAAGACAACTCATATTATGCTTTATAATTTGTAAAATCAAATGCTTAATTAAAAAATAGATTTTAAAAAGAATTACAAAAGCTGTATATTTATTTTAGCATTTGAACCTTATGAAAAGTTACTATTCTTTTCTCTTCCTTTTTTTTTTTTTTTTTTTTTTTTTTTTTTTTTTTTTTTGTTTGTTTTTTTTGAGACGGAGTTTCGCTCTTGCTACCCAGGCTAGAGTGCAATGGCGCGATCTCAGCTCACCGCAACCTCCGCCTCCTGAGTTCAGACAATTCTCCTGCCTCAGCCTTCTGAATAGCTGGGATTACAGGCATGCGCCACCATGCCCAGCTAATTTTTTTGTATTTTTAGTAGAGACGGGGTTTCACCATGTTGACCAGGATTGTCTCGATCTCTTGACCTCATGATCCACCCGCCTCGGGCTCCCAAAGTGCTGGGATTACAGGCGTGAGCCCGGCCCTATTATTTTCTTTATTTTACCTGTGAGAAACTGATGTTGAGAACCAGTCGAAGTCCAAACAAAGAGTAAGTTCGGGAATAAGAATTCAAACCTTAGGATGTTTAGCCCCAAGCTCCACATGAATGAGGAGGATGTATACTTCTCCCACAGTGAAAGAGAAAGTAATGCAAATCACAGAATGATAGAAGAAAAAGTACACAATGCTTACACTAAATGGATGACTGCAAATAATTGGAGAGGATAATACCTCTCCAATTCAAGAAAATTCTTGAAAACATAATGTGGCAAATAGAGGCTAGATGTCTTTAACACAAAGAATCATTTGTATATAGAATTTTATGAGCTCACCAGAGGATGTCTAATGTTGACTAGTTGTGATAGAGACTAGTTGTGACAGGAGACAGTAATTTGTGGACGTATAAACTCCTTCTAGTATGAGAAACAATAACTTATGTGATTGGCAAGTGTGTATAAATTGCCATCATTAGCACTCATTTACACATGGATGGAGTTAATATGTCAAAAACTTTTCTCCTGGCTGAGCACGGTGGCTCACTTCTGTAATCCCAGCACTCTGGGAGGCTGGGTGGATCATCTGAAGTTAGGAGTTCAAGACCAGCCTGGCCAATATGACAAAACCCTGTCTACTAAAAATACAAAAACTAGCTGGGCGTAGTGGCATGCCTATGATCCTAGCCACTTGGGAGGCTGAGGCAGGAGAATTGCTTGAACCCAGTGGGTGGAGGTTGCAGTGAGACAGGATCATGCCACAGCACTCCAGCCGGGGAGACAGAACAAAACTACATCTCAATAAAATAAATAAGATAAAGTAAATATATAAAAACTTTTCTCCTGTGTGCTCTTTCTCTACTCCAGTATCATGTGCAGTAACTTAGTATGGTACAAATTAGAGAAATTCAGAGGAAGTACGTCTGCTCTGCAAATTGTCAACATTCCTAGGCCTAAACTAGTAAGGAAGTACTAGGAAGATACATACAGCAAAAGGCAAGGACGTGCAGTGAGAATGATTGAAATTTTTAGTTCTCACACCATGTTGTTGCTTAACACCATTATATACAGCTTTTGCCAACTAATTTGAAGGCATGCACAGTTCTTAACTTTATTTCTGTTTGATTCTTGTGTCTGCAATTCAGTTTATTCAATACTAGAAGGACTAAGGAGAGATGTGATTAATTATATACATATTACTGACAACCACCCTTGTCGGTGTCAAGGAAATTGTGTCTCCAGTATGGGAAATGAGGCTGCAAAATTATCTACTTTGGGAAATCATACATTTAGAGAAACAGTAAGTTAGAAAAAAAAATGCCCTGAGGAGGGAAAACTAAATATAAAAAGCCTATTTCTGAGTCTCAATTTTGGACCTACTTCTCAGGATTTTGGATCTAAGGTACACCTGGAAAATGTCATCACAATAGAAATAAACAAAGGCGTATGTTTGCTGTAACAATTATCCATGCAGTAACTAAAGTCAATTGGACATGAACCATAATGGGCCTTGGAATAACTCTACAGATTAAGGGAAAGAAGGCTATTCTGATGTGAACTTTATTGTTGGGGGAGAATATATGGTGGAGGCTAGATGTCTTTAACACAAAGAACCATTTGTACATAGAATTTAATGAGCTCACGAGAGGATGTCTAATATTGGCTAGTTGTGACAGAGACAGGAGAGAGCCAAGGGTCCCCAGCAAAACCCCACCTTCAAACCTGAAGGCTGAAAAACCAGACTGCTTGTCTTGGAAGAAGCCCACCTTTCCCGACTGATTCTCTCTGAACAATGCCCTCCTACACACTAGGAGGACGAGGTGGCACCTCTGGTAGTTCACGCAGTTTGCAAGGGGGAGGAGCCTGGCCTCTTCAGTTCCTGTGTGGTGACCTGGGATTCAATTTGTGAGGCAGGAGACCTGCTAGCAGGACTCTCTGGCTTGGCTGAGAGTTATTTTTCATTTTTCCTTTTTGCCAACTGATTCCACTCCTCACCTTTCTGTGTCCATGAGCCTAATCTTTCCTGGTCTGTGACAAAAACCTAGCTTTAGCTGAACCCTGGAGAAAGTTCTGCAACAGTTGAAAATTATCTTTAACCATTTTTATGGGTGTATTTTTTTCAGGAAGAAATACTTATTTGGTCTTTGTCACTGGTTCCTGTCACGGAGCTAAAACCTTTGTAGTTTCCTGTGTTATTGCTGTGATAGGAGGATGTTTTATTCTAATATGGTGGCTCTTGCCAGCCCCCAGGTAGCTTCAGGATCGGGGTTGAATGCCAGAAAACTCAAGCCTTGATTAGAAGCCTGAAACTTTCCCCTCTAACTTTTGGGGAGAGGAAAGGAGCTGGAGATTAAATTGATTGATTATTCCAACGTGATGAACTCTCCATGAAAACCCCTAAATAATGGGGTTCAGAGAACTTCCAGATGGTGAATATATCCATCTTCCCAACTCCACAGAGATTAAACTCCTGTGCTTGGGAGCCTATGTGCCTCTTCATCTGTCTGTTCATTTGCATCCTTTATAATAAACTGATAAAGTGTGTTTCTGAGTTCTGTGAGTCATTCTAGCAAATTATTGAACCTGAGGAGGTGGTCTTGGAACCTCTAATTTACAGCCAAGTGCAAGAGACCCAGGACTTATGACTGGCACCTGAAATGGGGTCAGGCAATCTTGTGGGATGGAGGACATAACCTGTAAGCTCTGTATTAACTCAGATTAGTGTCAGAATTGAAGAAAATTTTTGAACATCTCGTTACTATCCAAGAACCAGAGAACTGGTTGTTGATGTTGAAAAACACTATGGAATTTCTGAAAAGAAAAGAGAGAGATGAATGTCAAACAAGACTATATTACACCTAGGGGTATTTTGTTAATCATGGTGGGGCAAGGTATGAATTGTCTTTGGAACTAGTAATAAATGCAAAAGTTATCACCAAGAAAATAAGGATGGCGTTTTCTTGGTGATAACTTTTGCATTTATTGCTTGGTGTCGTTTGGTGCCAGAGATGGAGCAAAGGAACTTTGAATTGTAGTTAGATTATCTCACTGCTAATTTAACTGATCCAGTTTTGGCTAACTTCTAAGCAAAGAAATGTCATGTTATCAGAACAGTGATGAAGAACCAGAATTGAGGTGGGTACGTCTTAACCTCCCAAAAAGTACCTGTAACAAGTAAAGTCCAAGAGATGGAGAAAATTGGTCTCTAACTTCAAATAAGACTCCACAGAGCCATCCTGAACTTTGATAATACCCTGCCAATCAAAATGCTTCTTTGTTATCAAGAAATGTCACAAATTTGCTATGACAACTCAGAAGCAATTTGATGGTGTTTCATAGCAAATATTTAAGAATTATTCTATAAAATCTACTGACACCTAGAATTTTTTTTTACTTTAGTTATGGGGCACATTTGCTTCAGTTTGTGGGCATAGTGATGACACCTGTGTGAACTGGGATAGCATAGGCTATACTGCAGTAACAACACTGATTATCACAAACACAAGAAAAAAAAATCTCACTGACATGAAACAACAAAGGTTAATTTCTTGCTTATTGAACATATACACACGGGCTGCTTGGCCACTTGGTTTCATCTTGTTCTCCTCTCTCTGAGACCTGGAAAGAAGGAAAGAGTACCATTGTGGGAAAGAGAAAAGATAACACTAATGGTTTCTCATGAGCAATTAAATGCAATAATCTAGAAATGACATGTGACTTTCACCTCTGGCTGACTGGTAAGAATTAGTTGAAAGCTCCAATAAATCACAAAGGATCAAAAAGTAGAATTGTACTGTGTATTTAGAAGAAAGAATACTTGGAATTCTATTAAATAATGTGAATGAGTTTGAGATATTTGCTGCCTTTTCCCTATGCCTGTTCTAGTTATTCTTCTAAACAATTTTATTCTCTCTCTCCGACTCTCTCTCTCTCTCCACACACACACACACACCCCCCATACATATATATGTATGTATGTATATATATATATATATATATATATATATATATATATATATATATGTATATTTCTCATGACTTTCTTAAAATAATTTTTCATCACCCATAAGATAAAATATGGAATTACAAGGCTGCAGGGGGAAAGAAGTAATATCTTTTTCTTATCAGTTAAAAAGTTTATGACTGAGACCCTATAACAAAAGACAGATTAACAAGAAAAAACACACAAATCTACTTCTTACAAGTTTTATATGACATGGTAGCCTTCAGAAACAAAGACCTAAAAGAAGCAAGACTATAGTTTCATGCTTAAATTTGATGAAGAGCAGACAGTCGTGCATAAGTGTAATTGGACAAAGAGGGTATGATCTTGTGACAGTAGGTAGTTAGGCATGCACAGGGCAGGAGAGGGATCCCCCACCCACAAGGAATGAATGTCAGGTGACAATCAGGTGATGGTCTGGCAGTTATCTCACTGCCTGTCTAAAAATGATAATTGGTTGGGCTAGTGCTAGGGAGAGGCAATTTCCTGATGGTGCAGCTGTTGTCACACGAAAATAATAATTGGTCTCAGGCACCAGCGAGAGGCAATATCAAAATAGATAAAGAGATTTGAAATTGGTAAGAAACAGCTTCCAATAAAATCTCAGGAACTGGGTGAGTGAAGTTCAGCATGTGCATTAGGAGACAAAATGGCCGAGTATAACCCTATGGGATATTTGCCACCACTAACTATCTGAAGGGAATAATCTCCAGGGGGAGAGACTTAGTGCTGCCTGTTTGCTTAGTTACTTCTCGGCATCGGTGTCTTCAGTTTTTTCCTCTGAGTATAGAGAAGGGTCCTCAGGAATGAGGGTCTTATGACTTACTTTAGAGAAAGGTCAGGTCAGAGAATTTTTCATAACCTGCTTCAGGGAAGAAAGGCAGGGGGGAAGTGAGTTATTCTTTTGCTTCTGTGGTTTTCTCAGTTTCTTTTAGCTTAAAATACTCCATATACCAAGATGCCATATTTGGGGATAACATGTCATGAACCCCATCAAAGTCTTTCATAAACTGGACCTATACCTCCCGCCTCACATCTGGTCAGCTCATAACACTCTATGCTTCAACAGTACTGGATTAATCAAAATCCTTGTAATGCTCAATACAGTTTCATATTAAGTTCTGAGCTAGGATTCCTCCTTTCTCCTTGTCATCTGCTTCTCAAGGTTCTATTTGGTTCAGTAAGAACCAAGGTAGTCATCAACTTGAGACATTTCACAAATGTCTAAACATTTATTTTTGTACTTATTTAAAAATAAACTAACTAATCATTACAAATATACCTGTGAACATATTCTGTCACCTACAGTGTGTTCTAGGATTTCACTTGAGACATCTCACAAATTCTTGGGTCTGCAGCACACTGCAGACTTGAAAACTCCACGAAGACATTGAACACCTTGTGCTGTAACTATGCTCTCTCCACAAAGGTGTCTTCTTTACTAGACTGTAGCTATACATGGTTTATACATTTGTATGTCTGACACTAGGCCCAGTACCTGACATAGAACCATTCCATAGATTCCTATTGCTTAATAAATTATTAAATGAACTTATATAACACAAATTGTTTTGTGATATAGTTTATATTAAATTAACTAATATAACACAAATTATTTTGTATTGCTTCATTCTTTATAAGGCAATTAAAGTCAAACCCTATGCTTTACATATCTTTTTATGTTCAGGGCCTGAAATAAGATTTAGCAATAGATTCTCAAAAATTGCTTCTAAATGAGTTAATGAATAAACAAAATTTCTGTACTAACAATAAATTTCTTTCTTAGTTACTTTATTTTTAAACGAGTATGAAAATAAATGTTTAATTATAATAAATATGTAGTGGAGAGACATCCTAGGCCAAATCTTGCCAAATTATTTTTATAGGAAAAGAATTTTAAAAAGGTACATTCACTAACAGTAGCCTTAGAAAGTAAAATCCTCTTATGAGAATGACCTTAACAATTGATCTGCTGTCAAGCACCCCAATCAACGTGATTAGTCTTTCTTAAATAGCTCCATTTTTTTGTCTGTCCTCTTAAAAACTAATTCATTTCACAGTATTAAAAGCCATAGGCAAAGCTGGATTTTGTCTGTGTTAAATGTAGTTGGGGAAGGTTGGAAATCCTTATGCATAGGAAATTAGTTCCCAAAGAGAAGTTGAGGAACAAATATTTTCAGCTTAATTGTTTATTTTCTAGAGATTTACAGATTGTCATCTAATTTCAACAAACTCATAAATAGTACTCAGCCATCACTATTCATCTATTCACTCCAAATCATGAAACTACACAAACAAATATAGAAATAGGTTTTGTAATAACATATTCAGGCCCCATAGGATTTCAAATCTCAGATAATACTCTCAGATTTTAATGTGACTTAAATATATCGTTACAAATATATCTGTAGCATATTCTGGCATCTACACAGTGCATTTTAGGATTTTAATAAATAGGCAAATCTTCAAAGATAAAGTAAGACATGAACAAAAATGGTAGATAAACAATGATAGTGAGAATTCTATATTATACTTGAATGTCACAAGAAACTGAAATTCATGTCATTTCATGTTTCCCAGGATTCAAACTGAATAATGTGTTTTAGACTTTTCTACTTCTGTTTAGAATCTCATTTCTTTACATTTTCTGTTGTTGTTGCCACCGAAAAATGATAGAGACTTATTGCTTTCCTGTTTAAGAAAATAACAACTGTTGGAGACTGAAGTTCTCTCTTCTAAATTTTAGCTACAAAGATCTAAAGCCTTCAAAGTGTGTTTGTAATGGAAATTCCTATAGAATTTTTAAATGACATAGAACATTGAAAGTTTAAATATTCTTTCATAAAAGTCTCTTTTTTCTTCTTTGATTACTAACATTTAAGAGCAAATATTGTTTGAAAACCAAGGATTTATTTTACTTTAGAGTCTACATATGATATGAATTTTATCAACAAAAATTCTAT
This sequence comes from Saguinus oedipus, assembly GCA_031835075.1. Classification (NCBI taxonomy): domain Eukaryota; kingdom Metazoa; phylum Chordata; class Mammalia; order Primates; family Cebidae; genus Saguinus; species Saguinus oedipus. Next base: position 33,134,025 of record CM063169.1, on the reverse strand, counting down.
CTCAGCACTTAATCCACTTCAAATACAAGTTATACAAAGAATCTTCCATCTAATACACAGAGCTCTAAAGGAGCTTGATAATAGAAAAAGTTTGCAGTTTAATAAAACCTGTGTCATTGTTTTTCTCTATCATAAAGAATTTCTATATTGCCAGAACAGTCTTATTTTTTAGATACCTCTGATTTTTTTTAATCTATATACTAAACTCTGTCCTGTAGTAATGTGAAGCTATGATGACAAGTGACCACTTAAGCAATTATTGAATTGCATAGTGAAATGAAACAAACTTACTATCAATTAGATTCTTAATAATATGCTATAACTGAATGAAGACATCAATGAAATACATTTTTAATTATCCCTTATGAAAAACTTACTAAAATTAATTTCAAACTAGAATTATAACAATAAAACAAATTTACTTGTAAATAAAAGCAAATTCAGAGTCAAGAAATTAGATTAAATGTATCAAAATTTATCTACTTTGCTCTGGCATTAATCATGTCAGCTCTCCTCACATGGGGTTACCAGCTGTGGCATTGATCACATCAAAGTCACCACCTGAGATGTTGATCACCACCTGTGGAGGTCTGTCCTGCAGGCTCTGACTCAGTGACAGATCAAGGAGTGAAATCGCCCACACCAGAATACAGTGAATCAAGTGGGCCAGGGATGGTCATCAGCTGCTTTCAGAGGGCAATTGCAGCTAATAGACCACCACTCCCTGTTCCTTCTCACATTTATTCAGTATAGATTTAATAACAGAAGTTCTAATTCTACATGCTTTTGGATAATTAACATGGTTCAAAAAAATGGTTTTACAAATGATAAAAGGGTTTGGTTACAGGGTCCAGAAAAAACACCATTAAAGGGTAATTCTCCTTCAAACTCCTCCTGAGAGGACCATCCAGCACAAAGTTTACATGGGTAAACAAATTAGAGTAGGGATAAAGGAATGTGTGGTAAACAGACTTAACTGGGGAAGCTATTATTATCACTAATCTACACCCTATGACTTAATGTTCTAATGTAAGAACTGGCTACCTTCAGCCATTCCATAAGTTAATAAAAACCTTTAACCTTCCAAAAGGTTTGAGACTATAATCTATAACTATCCCTATTATTTCCCTTAATGTTTTGTCAGCCACCCCAAGTGAATCCCAACACTTTTAAATTTAAGGCATATGTTTGCATGATTAGGATACTGCAAAATGGTAGAAATCTTTAAGAATGTATAAACTGGAGTCCAGAGCCAAATTGCAAATGAATAAACCTGAAGAATATATATGATAGAAATTATAGCAAGGATAAATGCTGAATTTATTAAAAAATATTAACAATGAATTAGCTCAGTCTTTTTTACTTCATTTATAATAGATTAAGAATGCAAAGCAATTTAAATCTTAAAGCAGGAAATGTTGCTATGCATGTTTTATTGATATTATTAATAATAATATAAATTTAAAATATTGACATACAGTTAAGCAAATTATGTCAGGAATTAGTCCAGTTCTTTTCATTGTATGTGGTAAGAAAATGTACTTCTGTAAATGAGATATGGCTAATGTGTTCCTTCAGTATTGCACATTACTATTTATTCATTCATTCATTTATTGATTTTTATCTAGGTCATTCTTTCCTCAGTAAACATATTAAAATATTACCTAGTGTTGAAGTTATTTTTTGGCAAAATTTTTAACAGTTTTGCAGAAGTTTAAACATTTTGATTGATCAAGGAAGTAAAATTTGGTACACCACAATATTAATTTAACAGATCAAACTGATACACCTATTGTTTTAAAGAAAGATTTTCTCTTTTGGGTGATAGATAATGAAGAATTCAAATGGAACCTCAGAGTCAGTCACACACCAGTAGCACCAGATACATGTCTTTCCAACCTACATTTACTTCCCTGGCATCATAGACTATAATTTTCTTTTACCAGCTCCTGGTTATTTAATTAAACATGAGGATAATCTTAATAAAAGTCTATTGTTAACTATAGAATGTATTTTTTTCACAATATTGTTTCAACTCAATAATAATGTCAGAGAAAAGATCATAAAATATAGTGCTTTTGTAGATGTAATAGATAACTAACTTTAAATAAAACCCTAGACTTTATTTATTTATTTTTAATTTTTCAAAGTTATTTAAAAGACTTATTTACATTTTTAACAAGAAATTTACTTGAGAAACATAAAAACATGTAGACTTTACTTTTAAAACTAGTTTTATGTTCATGACAAAATTGAGCGAAGGTACAGAGTTCTTATAAGCTCCCTTCCTTACCTCAACATGCATAGCCTTTCTGTTTTAAGTACACCCTATCAAAGTTGTACATTTATTACATTGATGAACCTACCTAGACACATCATCATCACCCCAAGTCCATACTTTACACTGAGTGGATTATATGGGTTTGGATAAATGTATAATGACATGTATTTACCATTATAGTAACACACAGAGGATTTTCAGGCTTCTAAAAATTCTCTATCCTATTCATCCATTCCTCACTCCTAGCCCACAGCCACCACTGAACATTTTATTGCCTCCATAGTGTTGCCTTTTCCAAGATGTTGAATTCTAATAAATTCATTCTCATTTATTCATTGCTTTTTATCTAGGCCGTTCTTTCCTCAGGAAACACATAAGGCAATAATTTTATTATTTATTCAATAATAAATAATTGTATGTTTAGTTTTGTAAGAAACTGCCAAACTGTTTTCCAAAGTGGTTGTACCATTTTTCATTCCCACTGGCAATTACTGAGTTTCTGTTATTCCACATTCTTGTCAGCATGTTGTGATGTTAAAGTTTGCATCAAGAAACACCTAAGGCAATCATTGGTTTACAAAATGCATTTTAAATGCATTTTCTCTCTATATAGTAACAATTCTCTACATCTTTAAAGACTTCTTATAATATCACTAAAATGCATTGATGTGCCACCTAAATTTTATGCACAATTTCTTAAATTTCGAACTTCTTTATCACTGTGTATTTGTTTATTCCACGAATTTTTGTCTAAAAAAAATCATTAAAAATTGGTTCTCCATATCTTTATTGAAGACAGCATTTTACCATTAAATTTTTGGAACATTATTTATAAAATTTTTGACTTTCATGATTTAATTTTGTCAAATTTTAGGAGGTAGTTTTTTGAACAAGCTATCCTGTCGCAACTAAATATTTTCTAACAGCCTTCTCTAAATGAGAAATATAAATGAAAGTAAATAATTGATGCATTAAAACATTTTCCATATGAATTCTTTCACGGGTAATGATTGAGATATGTCTAAATATATAAAATGTTAGTATTATTTTGATTATAATAACACAAAATTTCAGGTTACAAAAGGTGCACAAGGAAATTTGAGAATGTAATGCACATATTAAGGATAGTTCTGGTTATGGTTTGATATACATATGCATATGTTGAAGCCTGTCAAATTGTGTACTTTGAGTATGTGTAGTTTGCCAATGCTACCTTAACAAATTTATTAAAAAGCCAATGATCAGCACATTGAAATACATGAATATTCCTGCATCTAAATTTTAACTCAGTAAAGTTGAATAAAAATGTTGATGCAAGTGTGATATAGCTGGCCTAGAGTTAGAACCTGAACAATGCCATTTTATAAAAGACAAAACTGTTTTTAATTAAAATAAGCTGTAAAGGCTGCCCCATTCTCCTTGCAATAACTGCAGGCCTTGGCTTCTGTAAATAAAACTACTAGTTTACTTTGCAGAATGCAAAGAGGTAAAGCTGCTTGCCTTCTCTTATCAGTAACTGCCAGAGTTGCTAGCCTTTGCTTACTGGTAATAACCAGAATAAGCAGCCCAAGGGAATTCCATCCTGGCTTCTGCAACTTGTAATAAGTAACTAAGATCTGTGATTCCCACCCTACCCAGATAATGTATAAACTGATGTTTACCTTGACTTCTGTAAACCACTTAAGTAACAATTGGAATGACAAAAGTCCCCTGGCCCTTGGAATGTCCAGAGCCACCCCCCCCCCCAACCCTCGTCTCAGTCCAGGAGGTGATTTACAGAATCCACTAGTTCTGGAAATGTCTGAAGCCTTTCATCCCCATCCCCGCTCCTCACCCCCACTCCCAAGGTGATGTTTCGGGTATAAAAGAGTCTTGTCACCCTCCATTCGGGGCCACGGGTTGGAGAGATATGAGTCCTCCGTGGTCGCTGGCAATAAAGACCCTGCAATTTGGCATACTTTTTCTTGGTGTTGACTTTCTATGCTTAGGCCAGTACAACACAAGTAAGATCTTGAGCTTCAATTTCCACTTATTTTCAGCCCTCATCCTTTCAGGTATGTGTCATGATAGTATGTGCAATAAAAAGTGGCTTCAGAATTGAGGAATGATAGTCTGTATGTGCAGGTGTTAAATATAGCTATACATTCAGATTTAATTGTAGAATGCAAGCTCACTGTGAGTGTAGAAATTGAGGTCTAATATGCCAGTGACACAAACTAACCTAAAAATTACTGTGAACAGCCATTAAAATATTGCCTACAACTAAATTTCCACTTTTAGAAAATAAATTTTATACTTTAAATAGCTGTTTAACTTCTATAGAAACTATGTAAATTTGTTTTCACTCAAAATATCTTTTTGTTTGATACAGCTACTTTCTGATATCTTCTCCTTTAAAAACATACATATTGTTATAAATATATATTTATATGCTACATATACATTTGCATAAATATACATACAAAGAGCAATTTCTTTTAATTTCAAAGTATTCTTTTAAAGGTAAATGATATACATGTCTATTTTTTGGTTCAATTTTATATTTTTCATTTTTGGAAACAATACTTTGCATAAAACCCATGCAGTTTCAGTAATCGGAATTATAAATGAAAACTATATATTTCAGTAATCAGAATTAAAACTAAATCTCCTTGTTTATCTGTACAAAGCAATAGTGAATTCTTAATAAACATCTATGGTGTTTAATGATATAATTAATACTATTAGGAAAGACAATACTAGTGACATAAGGGAAAGTAGAGACAAGTATGGATTTTGTAATGGTGCCTATGCATACGGTGACAGCATATGAAGTGATGCCTGTATCCGTGAATGCCCTCAATTTCTAAAATTTGATATTAAGAAAATCAGCTGAGAAACTCTAAGGATTGTTTGACTCCAAGCAGAAGTTCCAGCCTCATTACGATACTGAAATTATTTTGCTCAGTTCTTCCCCATTGGTCTTTATTCCATAGTCTGAGGCATAGAATGACTAGTCACTTAATCAGATTAGAAAACATAATGAACACTGTAGGAGCACTGTTGCACCAAGAAGCCCGATGGTCATTGAAGAACTGCACTTGATCTTATGCACAATTAAGCACAGCACCAGCCACTAAGTATCCCAGGGTAGGCCTTCCATGTTTCACAATTTAGTTCAAGTCTGAGAAATCAGTCTGGCATTTAACTACCTGTAAGTATTTATATATTATGCTTTTATGTGTTTATTTGTAGATACATACATGTATGCATATATACTTATGTATATCATACTTTTATGTAATACATATGTATTTATTATATTATTATTTTTCTGTTTTATGATGTAAACTGTTATAGCTCAGAAATAAGAATGTTGGTACGTTAATAACGTATTCATTTAAAAATATTTTAGTCACTTAGATTCTTATTCATTGCTGTCTTGATTAGCATAATATTGACTGCCATGTAATATGTTGATTAAATAAAATTTATATTAATAAACTGTATTCATTTACTTTTAGGAAAACATCTGAAGAACATGAATCCTTGAACTGTCTTTATCCAATGTTGTGCTTAGTTAGTTGGGAGTGAAATTCAGATATGAAACATAAAATCAAAGCCTTGTTAAAAAAAGTTGTGTGTGTGATTTTATGACTACTATTGTTTCTAGAAATAATATGTTAGGTAACAAAATTTTAAAATAGGGAAAGCTTTTTAAATTAAGTTTTGCTATGAAGCTTTAGAAGCAACATTGTGAAGAAAATATTAATGTAAGTGAAACATAGTAGTTCCTATATTCCATGTTCCTGATGTCTTTTACCTCTATGGTAATCTTGAAAACTGATGTAGGAAATATACCAGTGAATTTAACACTTCAATTATTAAACCTGTACCAATCTTAAGTTCTACAACCTATGATTGAACCCAGTGTCTCATCACTGTGACCCTGCAAAAGCTCTTGGAAGTATATTATTGCCATTAAACTTCATTCAATCTCCAAAACTTTAATAATCTTGCTTTAGTAACCCCTCATTCCCCACTTCAGGCTAATATTAAACTTCTCTTCTCTTCTACAGATACTCTCCTAAAGGATTTTATTCAATCCCCTGTGGCTTAAAAAAATTTATAGATGAATGACTCCAAAATATGTATCACCAGTCCCCATTGACTTTTTTCATGAATTCCAATTCATTACAATCTACTGAAAACAATACATTTCCACCAAGATACTTAGCTGGTATTTCAAACTATATATGTCCCAAACCAAATTTTGGTTTACTCTCTCATGCCTGCTCCCATTCTGACTTTCTGTCTCATTAATTCACAAATCTATCATCCGTCTTATAAACTTTTTTCACACTATCTATCCCATCTTCAATCTTACTGCCATTATCTCCAACCTATGTGCATTCTTCAACCATTTATTTTCACCTCCTTAGTTCCTAGCCACTATTATCTCTCTTACATCTTTCGCCATAGCATATCAACTTGTCTCTAAGTTTGCATCCGGTCTTCTGCATTCTATTTTCCAAATAGGTATTAGAATAATTTTAAATGTTATGTCTGAAGATGATCTTACACAGTGATCAAAATTTCCCTTTACTTTCCATTAAACTCAGAATCAGATAAAATATCCACATGGTTGATGAAACACGAAATGACCTACCTTCTCTTACATCTTAGAATCCATCATCCACCATTTCCCCTCAATCATTTCTGCTGAGCTATTAGTACCTGTTGTCACCTCCAGGGGAGGAATGTCATTGTGAGAAGGATAGCAAAAAAGCAAAGAGCATAACAATGTCTACCACCAGGGGCAGCGGTCCCAGCAAGTAAACTCACTACACGGTTTGCAGCTGTCTGGATTGTGAAGAGAGGCACAAATTATCCAGGCAATGGATGGAGTATTTTACTTAAACAGCAAGAGATAGAGCAAGTTTAGGTTTCATAGGAAGCCTTGCCCCCCGCCCCATAACTAGTGCTTCTTGTCCACAAACCTCATGTGCTGCAGGTAAAATATCTATCTCCCCATAAAAAACAGTTATAGCAGTGGGATGGGCCAGATGTGATATCATGCACATGTTTTACTAAAACAAAAAAAGTGTTTTCCATCAAGCCCAGATCATGGAAAGGTATGTCCCCCAAAAGATGATACATTCAGCACAGCCTGTGAGGGCAGTTGATCTCCATGCAAGGAAACTTTATCTCTAGGCCTGAGGCTCACTTCTATGTAACCTTGTAAAGGTTGTCAGGCTATGTGTGACTGTGAATTCCTCCAAAACACTTTTAACTATGGCTTGGCCACTGAAATAGCAAAAAAAGTAAGTAAAATTTGGTAGGGCCACCACTTGTTTTCAAATTTGTAAGGAGAGTTGTGGCCAATGGAACCCCTGAACAACACTTTATAGATGCAGTTTGCTCACAGACCCTCTGTCATTTTGAGACATCAGGGTAACCAAGAGAACCAGACCAGGAGGAGGATAAGGCCACCCTGGCAGATAGTCCTTAACCAGGAACCCCATAGCCTGAAATTTTTAAGGCAATTAAATAGATCACAAAGCGAGCTTCACAGGTAGAAGAGTTGTACAGCTGATGATCTCCAGCCTGAGCATGGATCTTCTCCAGTTCAGTTTTCACCTTCTCTAAACTATTGATATTTACATAGCAAAGGGTGTTGGTAAAAGCACAAATACCAACCTTCTATGCTAGCAGAAGAAGAGGGCTACTCAGTTGTCCATTACCGCCTTGACTAGTGAGTTTATTGGATTTTGTTGATCTTGGATTGCCTGAATAGGATTATTAGCCATTTCCACCATGATTAAGGACAGATTGCATAACATTTGTCCTTCAGCTTGTGTACCTGTCTGGTATTGAAATGGGAGCTGTAGAATTAAACCAGCTGTGGGCTTGTACTCCCAGGAATATGTTATAAACTGGTCAGTGGTGGGTTAGCAAAGAGGATCCCAACTACACCTCCTCTCAAGCCTTTATGTAATTTTTCTTAACATGAACTATGGGCCCTAATACTCAAAGGCAATAAGATTCTTTGTCCAAGGACAGACACCCTGTTGCCCACCAAGGTCCACAGAGCAATGCATAATCTAGGGAGGATACAGGTGACCCCCATCAGGGATTTCTGATTATCCTGTAGAGACCATTTATATATAGTCTCAGTTTGGTTTTGCCATATGGTAGCAGAGAAAGAAAAGAAGGCATATCCAAGCCTGAAATGCCAACATCAATCAGTAATGTGTGTTCCAGAAAAGGAATTCTTTCCTGTCATATCATAAGTCATATTAAAACACGGGACTCAGGAATGTGTCTGCACCTGGATATATAGCAATGGAGTCACTTGGCATTTTAACCCAGTTTGTAGATGATCCAAGTCCTTGTGTTCCTACCAGGGCACAAAATGGGATAAGAAAGGTGTCAGTCTGGGATGAGAAATCCAGCATTGTTTGAACTCACCTCCTCTCACCATGGCTATGCTTGTTTCCATTCATGTTATAATGTCAGTCAAGGCAATGGCTTCTGCAGGAATAAGAGGAATGATTAATTTTCCCAACCTCCTTCTGAGGCCGGAGATGCTCTTATCCAATAACCTGAAGTGAGGATTACCTGGGTTTAGCTGCCTAGGCTATTTGTCCATGTCCCGAGGCTCCAGTGTGCAGAGATCCAATGCCCTTGTTACTTGACTTATGGGCACCAACCATCCAACTTAGGGAGGGAGGTCAGACCCTAAATGAATTTGACATGTTCTATAATATTTTCTATCTGTACGGGGGAGTGCTGGGAGACCCAGGCACAATCAGAGGAACCTAGTACCTCAATATCCTGTCCCCTATTTCCCCTTCCCTACAGGGAATCCCACAACAGAGAGGTGTCCAAAGATAGCCTTGCCTACAGATCTGAAAAAGGAGGCTCCCCTAGTGTTGCCATTGTGGCCTAGAATACAAATCACCACTGCAGAGTGCATTTCAGAGGGGGGAACGTGGCTGGGTATATTGAGATTGGGATTTTGCAAGCACAGCCTAATTAGGCAACTTCCTTGTCCTTCACTTCCCTCCCCCAAGTTCAACATTTTTTAACATAGACTGTAGTGTCATTTTTTTAAATGCTGAAATGTAGCATTGATAGGGACAAGAGGCAGAGAAATTCTAGGCAGACAGAGGCAAGTCCCTGGCAAAGCCCCACCTTCAATCCAGAAAGCCTGAGACCATGGCCCAAACTAAGAACTTATATTCCCGTTTTCTCACTCGAATGTTGCCTTTTCCTGAACCACTCATGTCTCTGTCCCACCCCATCCTGTACCTATAAAGACCTCAGACTCAGCTGGCAGAGACAAGAAGCAGCTGGATGTTGAGGACTACAGCTGACATCAGAGAGAAGCAGCTTGACTTCAGAGGGTCAGCTTGACGGAGGGACTTTGGAGAAGAATCTGGCTGGAAATGGCTGGACCCAGGAGAAGATTACTTCCCCTCCTCCCATCCTCTTTTCAGCTCCTCTTTCCACTAAGAGCCACTTTCATTGGCAATAAAATCTCATCCTTCGATGCATTCATGTACTCTCACTTTTCCTGGATGAGGGGCAAGAGATGGGGAGCCACAAGTGTGGATACAAAGAGCTGACACACTGGCCCTTTGTCCTCACTGGTGGAAGGGGCTGCCTCATACAACAAGGCAGAGGACCCACTGAGCTATTAATATTTAAGTCATCTGTACACAGCAAACCTAAAAGAGCAGTGTAACTTATCCTCTGGGGCTTCACAGGTCACAGGCATACACCCCTTGATGCTGTTTAGGGCTTGCAGGGAATTTGCTCCTGCTGGTGCCCAAAAGTGCTCGCCCTGGCTCCTGCACCCACTTACCTGTGTGCTCCCTCCAGCAAGGGGTGGAACACAGTGGGTCCAGTGAATGGAGTTCGCTCCTGCTGGTGCCAAAGCAACCGGCTGGGTCCAGTGCTTGTGTACTTCAGTTCCTGCCTCGTTTGCTCATGCACTCCCTCCAAAGAGGAATTGAGAGTGGCAGGCTGAGTACACAGGGCACCCCTGTCTCAAGTCCCTTGAAGGGGTCAGGGAAATAGCCTGCTTCGGTATTTAGTGTCCAAATGGCTTTTGTTAAAAGAGGGAATGACTCAGTAAGTTGACCTTTAGCTGGGCTTTGTGTATTCATGGTTTACTCCACCCATCTAATTGCTCTATTGTCCCACTCACCCAGAGAGTACAAAACATTTGTCTTATGTGGTGGGATTGTGTCCATTATTGTGCAGTGAATGCGGTACCTTCATTGAATTGAAATCATTCTGGATATCTCAAAACACGGCAGAGGTGTTTTCTGAAGTTTACGATAGTGGCACTTAACGTTTACATGGCACACTAGGCAGTCTCCTGTTGGGAATATGTACCCATGGCAATGTATCAGAATCCATGATGGAGAGCAAGGGGTTCTAAGTGGTTAATATTCCACACTCATGTGGGGCCTATGTCTTGGTTAATTTAGCCCAGTTTTCCATATTTCAAGGCGAGGGGTTACTGGTGAATGTTATATAATTTTGTCTTATTTTTGCCTTTTTTAAAAGGTAAACTCTCACTGTTTTGTACATTTTTGGGACTGCAATTAATTTTTATGTTCCATTGTGTCATTGACTTAACATCTGCCTTGCTAGATGGGACTAAAAGTACTCAGGGGATGTGTCTGACCCTGGGGGAATAACAATTGTGGTGATTTGGTAAGTGCATGCAAGATCAGCTTGTGAGTTTCATTTTGTTCCCTTTTAAATAGTCCTTTGTCACAGGGAGCAACATGAGTGATGAATAGTTTTGTTTTTGTTCTGTCTTGTTTGTAGGCTGCTGTCACTGTCCCTGTCCCTACACAGGGGAGCCCTTAATGTTTAATCATTCATCATTTGCAAGTCATTGGACCACATGGTTAGCCTGTCTGTAATAGCCCATGAGTTTGTAAATATGTAACAGAGTTGCTGCTGGAGTGGCCTACAAAGCCGTCATCACTACTGTGAGTTTCATCCATTTCATAGGGTGTCCTTGTCTGGTTTCAGTCCAATGGTGGCCATCCTTTGGGCAGATGGAAGCAGTGCCCTATGGGACTACATGAGCTTTGAATTGTACAGATGTATGCATCAACTGAGATGGAAACCCCCCTTAGTTAAGACAGGTGCATTAACATCCCCTATGGGCTCTTTAGCTCCCTCTTGCAAGGCAGTTACTTATTCCTGGAGTAGGTTGACTTCCTGGGATGCTGGTTTGAATCCTTCTTAGAGGTACCATTTTTATTTAATAATGGAGCTTTGGTGAGTCTGTGCTAATTTTATTTTATTTTATATTTTATTATTGTATCAGTAGGATTCATGAAAATCTGTGTGAAGATAGGCAGCTCAGATTTTAAGATTACCTACAGTGCTGCAGTGGTCAGTTACTTTGTTTCTATTAAAACATAATAGGTTAGGAGTTCCTTTTTGAAGGGGGCATGCATCTGGTGGATGATGCCTTGAGTACTTTGCTTGTCCAAAATTTGAGGGCCTGGTGTACCCCAGTGACCAGAGGCTCCAATCAGCATGTATAGCTGTCATGAGACCTACAGCTCTGTAGAATTGGTGGTCCCCATCAGCCCAGTGGGAGGGCCTGTGTCACTGCATTTTGCATGGCTTCTAGAATCTATTGTTGTTGAGATTCCTATGTAAAGGTGACCACCTTGCAGGTCAGCTTGAATAAAGATCAAAAAGTATCCAGAGGTGGTACATGTTGTCTGCAATAACTAAATAGGCCTATCAGCTGTCGAACTTCTTTCTTATTAGTAGGAGTTGCTATGGTCAGCAATTTTTGTTTGATTTAATTAGAAATAAAATTACCTTATTACCTTAATAATTTTATCTGACACCTCTGATTATCATCCCAAGTAGCTCCCAAGAGCTACATTTATTGAGCATGACCCCAGATTTTATTAGAGTTGATGGCCTACCCACCTGTGTCATAGTGTCTGTGACCTTACATAGGGTCTGGTTATCTTGCTTATAAGTCAGGTTGTCAATGATGATGCCATCAATATGGTGGATGACAAGAACTTCTAGGAATAATTTGGCTTGCTGACAAACTAGCAGTACTCACTGGTGGCATATTATAGGGAAACTGAGGTAATGCTAGAGAAGTAAATTATGCTGCAGGCTGCTGCATGTAATCTTTATCACACAAAGAGATGGAGAAGAAAGCATTAGTGAGATCTATAACAGCATGCCAGTTTCCCAGGTGAGCTACCAGTACTTTGGTGACAACAACGTCAGGTACTGAGGGTGGCATCTTGGCATGCAATCTATGGTAGCTACCCTCCAGGCTTTTGAGACTTTTCTTTACAGAATGGACTGGCTGCTGACTGCAACAGGAGGGTGCGTAACATTGTAGTCTGCAGCAAGTACTGTATAAACAGGGTAATGTTCTGTGCCTGATATGCTGCACGGCGTTTGTTGACTAATCCTTCAGGACATTTGGACTTGGGTAACTTAGGTGACCAGTAAGGGTGAATGCACTATTCTGTTATGGCTTGAATCTCCTGTTATGAAAGGACATATTCCCCGAGGCAACAGTTATGTTTTCTGTCACAAGCAGCCAAAATGTCTATAATATACTCAACTGTGTGAACCATGATTACTGTTTCCCCAAATGGCCAAAGTACCCCATTCACAAGCACAGGTGAACCTGCATGTGAGCTATGAGCTATGGTTCACTGTGTTTGTCCCCAAACCTCCTACTTTTATAAGCTTAGCCCAAGCTCTATGGAGGCCCATGTCTATTATCTTTGATCACCAGTAACCATGAGCCCCACAGAAGTTTGAATTCTCTTTTTTTCTTTTAATTTGTCAGGCATGAAAGTCTGTCAGGCCCCAATAGAGAACCAGAGACCTTGGTCCCATTCCTAATCCTTTTGTTGAAGGGCATGAGTGAGGTCAAGGCACATGCAAAGGGGATCAGATCTTCCTTGTTTGACTCATTGCATGAGTTAGGAACATATTTCTCATTGACTTGGGTGGGGCATTCAGAAAGCCTTAAAAACGTTGTACCATTGTCCACAAAACATTTCAGGGACTTGTTCAGAGGGTTGCTATGCAGGATTCTAAGTAAATTCATCCAATCTTATGTGGGTCTTTTCTTTTTCTTTTTTGCTTAAGTTAGGGTCTTACCCTCCAAATTAGGAAACACACTATCTGCCCCTTAGAGTGTTGGCAGAGTCTTTTTATCTTACTTTATTTTTTTGTCTCATTGATTTTTAGTTTTACTACCCCTTGTCTTAACAAGAAAAGTCACAGTACTCTGCAGACTAGCCTTGTGCGCTTTGGTTTCGTGTCTGTTTTATTTTTCCTCTCCACACCTTTGAGTTCCCCTTTTGGTCCTTTGGCATTGCTACCATTACTATGTCGGGTTTCCATTCATCCAGGTTTGAATCATAGGAAATCACTGAAGCCATCTGCCATTTGCATCCCAATATGAGCCATTTCAGTAGAGCTTCTCCATTTCTTCCTCGAGGGTCACTTCAAGGGACAACCGAAATAATAATGGGGTCTTCCAATGAGGATGCTGTGCTTCATGAAGGCTTGCAGTGTGGCCCAGGACAGAATTACCTTTTTCACATTTACAAAGGAAGGGTTGGCTGGGCGCGGTGGCTCAAGCCTGTAATCCCAGCACTTTGGGAGGCTGAGGCGGGTGGATCACGAGGTCAGGAGATCGAGACCATCCTGGTCAACATGGTGAAATCCCGTCTCTACTAAAAATACAAAAAAGTAGCTGGGCATGGTGGCGCGTGCCTGTAATCCCAGCTACTCAGGAGGCTGAGGCAGGAGAATTGGCTGAACCCAGGAGGCGGAGCTTGCGGTGAGCCGAGATGGCGCCATTGCACTCCAGCCTGGGTAACAAGAGCGTAACTCCGTCTCAAAAAAAAAAAAATGTACAAAGGAAGAGTTATATAGCCAAGAATCTATGGCTTTTACCTCAGAAGAATTAGAGTTTTTTGAACATTTTTTTGAGGAGTAATTCAGGGAAATTCCCCACTGTTGGAAATATCGCCCTCATGCTTCCCTCACCCAAGATCAAGAGTGGTATGGGCTGATCTCAATCTCTGTTTTGTTGGTTGTTATGTTTGATACTGGCCATAAATCTTCTGTACAGGAGAATTAGTTCAAAAAATTATAATGAATTACTATTAAGTCTAAAGCTATCTTTTCTTCTAATAAATATTTACTGAGAACTCTGTATCGAGATGACATTATATGGGAACTCTGACAGGCATGAATAGAGAGTCCTTTACCCTGGTCATTGAGAAATCCATAATCTAATGTCAAAAACATTTATTTAAATTGTTAGAATTAAACATGATTAGTGCTTTAGAAGTTGTTGAACAGATTGTAAGGAGGGGAAGAATGGTAGAAATTCTCTTTGGAGTGCTGTGGAACAAATGGATGCTGAAGAACAAATATACATTTGACATGAGAAATGAAAAGGCGGTACAAATAAGAGAAAAACTTGTAAAAATACAGTTATCAAAGATGGGAATTGAAGGAGATTCTGAAACATCACTTTGGTCTGAGCATAGGTAACCTAACTGGGATAGAGGAGAAGTATAAAGAAAGATTCTGGGCATAGAAAAAGGTTTAAGTGTAAGTTAGAAAGATAACGGGGAGAAAGTTTAGTAATTTTCCCTTTAGAAAGGGAAAATTGCCAAAGCCTTCCAGTGAAGAATATTCATTAACTTAAATGAGAGCCACGGGAAAAAAGATTTGCTTTCTCAGATGTTGTGTATATCAGCAAGACAGAGAATGTCTAAAAACCTGTTATTAGCTGGAGAATAAAGCTGACAAACAGATAATATCAAAGCTGAGAGTTTCAAAGTTCTTCAAAGAAATAAAGCTGGGATTCTTACAGTACCATACATGATCTCACCAGAAATATTCAGCTAGAAAAGCCAACAAATCCCCTTAACTGTTCATGCCAGTGATGCACCACATACACTCAAAATGATTTGAGGGTCTTGTTTAAATATTAGATGTAGTGAAATTGCAAAAGTATGCAAAATAAAACTTTTAACTTAAAATTTTAAGTAAGTATTTTTAAATTATTAAATACATCTTTGTTACATAGAAATACGTTAAATGATTGAATAAAAATAAAGTTGCAAACAAAACACTCAATGATTCCATTATCATGAGCAAGATAACAGTTGAATATAGAAATTTTTAAATATGTTTTAAGGACTCCAAAATGCAAAGCAAATGGAGAAGGATGCTTACCTATGGGAAGAAGAATGGCATTAGGTATTTTGATATTGTAGTCTTTTAAAATAGGTTTCAACACTTATATTTATAAAGTACATGTGCAGTTAAAATATTTTTAAAGGAAAAATACATATTATTAAATATTTTGGTGATATACTATAATAAAACTGAAATTTTGTAATGGGGCTGAGATTAGAGGATTTAAATTTGGTATATAGAGAAAAATAAATCTAAGTAGACTAATATAGTGACTAGATTCAAAAATCGATACAGATGAAAAAAGAAAGCCCATAGGCAAACTAAAAAAATGACAAATATTAAAAGACAACAATGACAACATAGTAATGAAGATTTAAGATATGCTGTCGTTCAGATCTACCTGCAGAGGACCTATGAGACAAACTAAATTCAGGCAAAATTGAGTGTTTTCTTCCAGACACACTGCTTCAACAAACAGAAATACTGAATGACCCGTGAACTATTATGGTTCAGTTCTACTTGATAAATACTGTAAAATAATCAAGTATTGTGAATACCAACATATCATCTCAGATCTAATTTTATGTATATATATGTACATATGTATGTCACCTCAGCAGATGTAAAATAGTTTAAATCATTTTAAACAATTAGTTATTCCTATGAAACCCTTGCAATAAATTTTATGAGTAGAGAAACTTGATTTCTGAAAACTAAATAGCCAATTATTTTATGAATGCTTCAAATTTCCCAGAAATTGTTCTAAAAGCTCTAAATGCATTAACCCATTTAATTTTCACAGCAATTCTATAGATTAGACATTGCCTGTGTCTCTATTTTTTTTATAGATAAGCAAGCAAAGATCCAACAAGGCTAATTTTCACAGCTAGTAAATGAGAGAAGAGACCCGGAGGGAAAATGAAGAAAGACAAAATGTTAGCGTCTCTGGCATTTACAGAATAGTTGGAAGAGAAGAGCCTAGAGGGAAAGCTGTAAAGGGTACATCAGAGAGGTAAGACAAAAACCAAGGGCGTATGATACTAAGGAAAAGTTTCTGGAATGGGAGAGGGGTCCAAGTGGAATTCCACTGTCATAGAGGAACATCTGGAGACTCTCAATGACTTTGACAAGGTCAGTTTTACTGATAAGAAAGTGGCTGAGCGCGGTGGCTCAAGCCTGTAATCCCAGCACTTTGGGAGGCCAAGGCGGGTGGATCACGAGGTCAAGAGATCAAGACCATCCTGGTCAACATGGGTGAAACCCCATCTCTACTAAAAATACAAAAAAATACAAAAAACAAAATACGCCACTGGGCATGGTGGATGCAGTGTACAGTTTCTACAGGATGCTGACAAGCAAATGATTGAGCACCAACCATTTCCTTTATTTAAATAATGCTATCCAAGTTTCAAAATTCAGAGAAAGAGCATTTGATTGGCCAGTCATGATGAAGGCATAATGACTGCAAATACAATCAACTTTTCTCAAATTAAAAAACAAGTAACTCAAGAAGAGAAAATGGAAACCACATTGCTAAAAAAAAGAAAAAAGGTTCTACATCATACATAATTGGGAACTAGAAATTAAAACAACAATGCACTACCACTTAGAATAATCAAAATCCAAAATATTTGACAATGTCATATGCTGGCAAGGATCTGGAGCAATAAAAACTCTCATTTATTGGGAATTCAAAATAGTACAACCACTCCAGAAGACAGTTTGGCAGTTTCTTACTAAGCTAAACATAGTCTCATTGTATGATTAATCAATCATGCTCTTTGGTATTTATTCAAAGGAGTTGAAAAGTTATGTCCACACGAAATTCTGCATGTGAATGTTTACTGTAATTGCCAAAACTTGAAAGCACCAAATTGTCAATCTATCAAGCCTTAAATGTACATTACTAAGTGAAAGAAGCCAATGGGAAGAGGGTATGTGCTGTATAATTTCAACTATGTGACGATCTGGAAAGGCTACAGCAAAGAGGCAGCAAAGAGATCAGTGGTTGTCAGGGGTTGGGGGAGGAGGAATAAACAGGCAGAGCACTGTGGGTCTTTAAGGAAATGAAACTTTTCTGAATGATACAAGGTCGATACCTATGTTTTACACCGGCCCCAAATCATAGAATCTAGGACAACCTAATGTAAGAGTGAAATCTAATGTAATCTATGGACTTGGGGTGGTAATGATGTATCAATTATACCTTCATCAATTGTAACAAATATATTGCTCTGGTTGGGAATATTGATAATGAGGGAGGAGGTGCATGTATGAGGGCTAGGGGTGTATGGGAAATCTCTGTACCTTTCACTCAATTTTGCTATCTACCTAAAACTATAAAAAAGAAAATCTATCAAGAAAAAAAAAATCCACAAATTATTAACTACACTTATAAATAATGTATTAGATTTGTGACCATATGTCTTTATGTAGGAGATTTTTTTTATTCCTACCAGAATAAGAACATTCTTTTCTTTATTCTTCTACCAGAGTTTATGAATTGTCACAAATAACATATAAAAGTGCTTTGGAAATTGTTATGTAGAAGTACTATTGTTTTATTTTGATATAAATTACAGAAATTGAATAAATGAGGAAAATAATCTTGGAGTAAGTGTACAGGAAGTGATAACAGACGGAGCTAAAGATAGAAGAGTAGTTAAAGATAACAGAGTTAAAAACAGGAATTTTCTGAATTCTCAGGCACTGCATGTTATTTCTTTAGAGAAACATCACTGCTCTGTACTTGTTAAATAATACCAAATACCACATGTCTTAGTACGTTAGAAGGAGATTTATTCTTTTATATTAAAGATTCTTAATGAATGTTTATTTGAGGTGGAACCACAGAAGGAAGAATGCTTACCTCACTCGTTGCATCTGCATATAATCTGCTTTTTGCCTCAGATTCTTCCTGGTGTGCCTGTAAATTCAGGCAGTTCTTTGGAATGTATTCGACTATTTCCTTCCCCCTGCAGAGGGGTGGGGAGGGTGAGGAGGGATAACATGGGGAGAAATGCCAGATATAGATGAAGGGGGAATGGAGGCAGCAAACCACCTGGTTATATATGCACCTATGCAACAACCCTGCATGACTTGCACATGTACCCCAGAACCTAAAGTATAACCAAAAAAAAAAAAAAAAAAAAAAAAGAAAGAAATATGCCAGCCACATATAGACTATTACTTAATGAAAAGAGGTTTTCTTCTGGAATTAATTAGATGTTGGGCCCAGCAAAGAAAATGCATGTACCAGGAACAGTTCTTTCTTTTAAAAAGGAGGGATAATTGAGTCGATTACAGTGAAAAATGAATCTGTGATAGAAAAAATTTAGGAAAAGAAAACAAATAAAGAACAACTTATTTTTACAAGAAACTCTTGAATGAAAAGTTGTCCTAACAAATGGGTATTCAGTCTTCACTTTATCATTGTCTACAATCAGCACGTAGGACACAGACTATTTAAAAACATAGATTTCTTCAAAGAACAATCATATGTTGTCAAGTACTTTTTAATGAAAGATAAAAGGTGAAGCTGTGAACAGCATGTGAATTTCAACAGGAAAAGATATCTTTGATTTATCAAGGTCAAATGAAATTTAAAATGCATTATAGAAAGTGATAATTTACTGATGGCAGCAGCAGCTATAATGCATGTAATATAAATTGATAGCAAGAGATTGTTGGCTATGTTCTTTGATTAAATACCTGGAACTCTATTTCTTTTTGAAAAGTGCCTAACAATACGTTTCTCATCAGCCACAGAGCGTGATGTTCTGGGACATTTTGTGTGATTTATGCAATTTATATTAGGCAGAACTCTTATAGCATTAATTCCCTAACCACCAAAATGTAAAACTAAATTATTATTTCAGTACAGATAGGAGAGAACATTTAAAAATATTAAATAATGCTATAGTCCAAATGCTTTTCATGGCTCGTCATATTTCATATTCATCTAGTTCAGAATGCTGCTAGTAAATTACCATTTAATTATTATGACATTGTGACCACTTGTAACAGACAACTAAACACTGAACTAAGCCATAACACATATAGCACACTAGAAATTTTCTAAAAATTATTATTTTTATGCTTCTACTGATGAGTACATATTACAAATCACAAATGAGAATATTGCCCTCAACAGCATAATACAGTCTTTAGTTTTTATCATTTTATTTTGAAAATAGCATAACTGAGTTATTTCACATTATCATGCCATGGCAAGATGGAAAAAATACGAGCAAGGCATTTTAAAATTAATGTTGGTGACAAAATTTAGATAAACCATCCATAGTAGAGCTCTACTTAAATTTATACTTGGTTGTAGTGGAGAAGAACACAGGAAAGAGGAATAATATATGATTATAAATATTTAGATAAAAATCATTGAGCTATGGTTGGTGACTTCCCAAGAGCTTCTCCACTGGCAATGTAGGAGTTATCCACTCCCTAATGAAACGATTAGTACAGTAACTCCTTGATAGTTAGGCTCTAATAATTAGTTCAGTCTTCTACAGGAAAATGATTTGTGACAAAATTACCTAGCACATAGTAACCAAAATCTGTGTTCGTTTCCCATTGCTATTGTAACATATTGCAACAGACTTATTTGCTCATTAGCCACAAAAATTTATTATCTTATGGTTTTTGAGGTAAAAAGTCAAAAATGGGTTTTATGTGGCTAAAATCAAGGTGTCACCAGTGCCATTTTCTTTCAGTTTCTTCTGTTCCAGGAGTGAATCTGTTTCTTGCCATTCCTAAATTCTGGAGACTGTGCATGTTCCTTGAATTGTGATCCACTTTTACCAATTGCATCATTCTGACATGTCACGTGATATGTCATTACATTACATGTATATTATAACATATATAAATAAATGCTTTTTTTTGTGAAGCAGTTGTCAAAATCATGTTTTACAGCATTTTGCCAAATTCAAACTACATTTTAATTCTGGACATTGAGGAGAGTGTATTGTCATCTAGGCAGAAGAGTATGTTAACGATCTGCAAATTCTTTCTTCTCAGAGAAATAATATATAATTATTATTAGTATCTTTACATTAGTTGAACATTGGGAGCTCAGAAAACTCATTTTCAACATAAATAATATCTGTTAAGTTACTGTTTCAATATAATATGATCAGAGATATCTATCTTTCTAATGTTATCATATATTTTCAAATAAAAAATACTGGTATTTTAAAATAATTTGATCAGTTTTTACAAATACTACTTTGCAAATAGTTTTGATTTAGTTTTGTACTCTCTGTATTTTACTACTCAATGAAAAATAAATTTGATATATTGTCAATAAACATAATAATCATTGTACATATTATATTTAAATTTACCATAATTATTACTATACCCAAATGTCCTGGACTAAAATAAGGAAGAAAATAGACAAAAAATGTTTATAAACCTATGCAGACCAAATTTCACTAAATAAATGCTTTTCTCTTCATATCCCAGATACACACTATTCCACTCACCTGTTAATGCTCAACTCAGGTGACATTTCCTCCTGCATTCATTCCTATAAACTTTCAGTTTTCAAGAAGTAAAATTGATGCTAATTCCTATATCCACTGATGTACTATTAAGCATATCTCTTACATAAATGTTTTATAAATTTGTTTTTTAGGTAATCAACTTGTGAGCTTTATGGAGACATGAATTTTTACCTGTTCTTATGTATTTCACCAGTGCCTATCTTGAGGGTTGAAACATATATAGCTGATATTCTGTTATATTTTCTGATATACTGATGGAATCAATGATAAATGAGTAAATGAGGGTAAAATTTGGCATTCAATAATATTTTAAATTATCCTCCATAGCTCTATAAACTCTAGGGGTTTTATCTGTAGCTCCCAACAAGACAGGTCCACATCCAAATCTCTCGCATCAGTGAACCTACAAACCTTATTTGAAAAAAACATATTTGCAGATATAGTTAAAGATCTTGAGATCAGATCATTCTGGATTACCTGGTGGGCCCTAAATGGAAAGATAAATGTTCTTATAAGTGAAAACAAAAGAGAAGAGAAAACAAAATGTACCCACATAGAGGAAAAGGCCATGTGAAGACTGAGACAGAGATTGCAGTGAAGCCGAGTAATACAGAGCTGCCAGAAGTCAGAAGAGGGAACAAAGCATCCTTCATTGCATCTTCCAGGAGGACTGCTTCCCTGCTGATAGCTTGATTTGGGCCTTCTGGTCTCCAGAACTACGGGAGAATACATTTCTGTTATTTTAAGCCACCACGTTTGTCATAATATCTTATGGCAATTCTAAGAGCCTTATATTAGTATTATTGGAAAATATAAAAGAAACAGAAGACAGCTTCACTACCCTCAAGAGCCTTGTCTATTTAAGAACAGCTATCTACTTATTTCCAGACACACATACACACATTTATATAGACAGACAGACAAAGTGCACACCCATACACAACAAAGGAGAAATCCACCATATCAAAAGTTGGAAATTAACATGCATATACATAATTCACGCAAATTATTCAATTTAGTTGGAATGTAAATTGAAGTTTTACAGTTATAGGTTAATTCAGACATTATATAATCACATCTATTTATGTAAATTGATTTTCTTAGTTGATTATCAGTAATGCTATTTCACAGTTTGGAAAAAGTAGATAGATAACATCTCAAAAAACTCAGCTAAATAGTAACTGATCAAGAATGAGCAAAAGTGAGTGTTGAACTGGATTTCTCCCATGCATTCTGGCTGCTTGGAGTCATTTGAGTCGAGAAACCATTATTCAAGTTGAGTATTGGTCACATTAGGTCCAGCTTTCCAAGATAGAAGAAAAGAATTAATTATCCCAGATGCTAATCACTTACATTGCTTTAAAGGTCAAGAATGAAGGGATATAGACAGCTGGGAATCCTGGTATCTGGCAATGGGGCTCTGGCTTTGAGAGCAGTGGTGAAAAAGATTTGGGTACCACCAACAACAACACCCATGTCAGGTTGGTGAAGCCGTAGAGTCTCAAGGGGCCTTTCACTTGGTATTTTTAGCACTTTCTTTGAAAGACCATGTGCAAGTCTCTGATTTTCTTTTTAATTACTTTTTTTTCTCTTCAAACTGCTAAAGTGGGTCTTCTTTTTATAGAACTGACTCACTCCAATTACAACTTAGAAGAGAATGAGATGAAGAATTGAGGAAAGCCAGGGAAATGAAATAGGTTTAGACTGGAGAGGGGGTGATTATAAATAAGTGAGTGATGATTTGACATTTTATATGAGAATATTGGAAAATATAAACAAATTTTCTCCTCTCCTCTATCTAATTGGATTCCTCAATCACATTGTTATTTCTTTTTCATATGTCTATGTCCTGTTTCCTTTTCTTCTGCTAACTTATTGTTGCAATAGTCTTCTTGTTGATTACTTGGCATTCAATCTAATCTTTATTCTTTATGTAAAAAAGTAAAATCGTTCTAAATAACCACATCAGGATGTCAATCACATGATTGAATACATTTCTCTAGTCCAAATGAATAAAGTCATGAATAGATATGAATGAGTGATAGTATGTTGCCATCTGCAGTGGATCTTAACTGATTCAATGAATACTGGCAGCAAAACAAAGGAATAGTTTTGGTTGATATAAAAAAATAAGAATTTGCTTTTTTATCAATCATAGTGTTTATTAACAGGTGTGACATGCCATTTTACTATATTAAATTGAATGATTACCACATTTTACATTTGTGTTCTAAATTTACAGTGAAAAATAACAACAAATTGTTTCTACTAACCAAAATTGTTTTTGTTGTGTTTTATTGTAAACAATTTATACTAGGCCAGATGAAGTGGCTCACACCTATATTCCCAGCACTTTGGGAGGCCAATGTGCGAGAATCACTTGAGCCCAGGAGTTTGAGACTAGCCTAAGCCACACAGCAAGACTACATCTCTACAGAAAGTTTTTAAAAAGGGCCAGGTGTGGTGGTGAATGCCTGTGGTCCCAGCTACTTGGGATGCTGAGTTGGGAGAATTGCTTGAGCCCAGTGGTTTAAGGTTGTAGTGAGCCATGATCTTGCCACTGCACTCCTGGGCAACAGAGCAAGATCCTGTTTTAAAAGAAAAAAAATCCTTAAAAATCTTATTAACATTTTATTTTCTTTAAATTTACTGCTTTTTTTTTGTAGTAAAATATACCTACAAAAACATTGTTATTTTTATCTACTAAAGGAATTATTATTTTTGTTTTAATACATTTGGATGCCAAAGCAATACAATGTACTCCTGACATTAACAATGCAAATGGTATGCCTTGAACATGAATCTAAATGGTAAATCGAATTACAGAATGCTTGAAAACATAACTATTCCTTTTTATGTACAATAATATTCTTGGGTGATGAAAAGCTTTTTTTTTTTTTTTCAACCATAATGAGATTCCTGTTGTTTTAATGTAATATGTAAAGCAGGCATATATATTCAAAAGTTTGGTAAGAACTATTGTAAATTCCTGAACAAAACATTTCAAAAGGTTCTATATTCTAGAGTTACCTTGCTAAGTTTACATTCATCTCTCTATATCATGATCCCTATAAATGTGCTGAAAACATTTTATGAACCCTTTTTGAAAGTACCTTTTAAGTTGATTTATGCATTAACTCCTTTTAACTACTACAAGGGCAAAGAAAACACCCTGTATAAGGCCATATTTGAACATCTTAGCTTCATAAAAATGCCAACACTATTCACTAATTCTACCACTCACTTTTTATATATCACATGCAATATTATATCATTAATCTGTATGTTGATAGATAAAAAGTAATGTTTCTCAAAAAACATGATAAATTTCAGGAACACAAACACTAGATCTAAAACTTGTTTAATTTCTAGGCAATACAATTTATTACTGATTATAGTAAATAAAACTTTATTAAGTCAGGGCTACAACAGTTTTGTTATATTTATTTTCTTATTTAATTAAAAATCACTTTATGGAGTATCAATATCCCCACAGTGATAAAAACTAATCACAACAATTTTTTAAGACATTTCTTTAAAGCGATACAATGAAGAGAGTTGGGATTGGAAGGCT
Source organism: Saguinus oedipus (assembly GCA_031835075.1). Taxonomy (NCBI): domain Eukaryota; kingdom Metazoa; phylum Chordata; class Mammalia; order Primates; family Cebidae; genus Saguinus; species Saguinus oedipus. The sequence continues at coordinate 33,109,415 of CM063169.1, read as the reverse complement.
AATCCTGTGCTCTTCCTGCTAAAATTTGTGGCTTCAGGATTGAATTTTTTCTTTCAAAAAGATGAATTTTCCCTGTCTCATGTTCTAAAGATTTTCAATGCCCTAGTACACAAAGTTTAAGAACCAAACACCATAAATTTACTAATAATTATTATTTTATTACCCGTTGGTTTCTATTTGAGAGGCTTAATTTGCTGCTTCAGGCTAAGAATTTAAATTTTCTTATATGGCAGAAAAAAAAGTCATCATACGAAACACCTTCACTTGCTTCATTTCCATAGGGATATGACAATAGCTTTAAATCTTATTTTAAATCACAACCAAAAATTCTTGGACTTGAGTTTTTCATTACTTTAAAAATTATTTATTCAATAGATATTTGTGGGCCAGGCATAGTGGTTAACACCTATAATCCCAGCACTTCAGGAGGCTGAGGCAGAATTGCCTGAACTTAGGAATTCAAGACCAGCCCAGGCAACAGAGATAGACTTCATCTGAAAAAAAGAATAAAAAAGAAGAAAGAAGGAAAAGAAGGAAGGAAGGAGGGAAGGAAGGAAGGAAGGAAAGAAGGGAGGGAGGAGGGAGGGGGGAGGAAATAAGGAAGGAAGGAACAAAGGAAGAAAGAAAAAAGGAAGGAAGGAGGGAGGGGGGGAAGGAAGGAAGGAAGGAGCAAAGGAAGGAAGGAAGGAAAGAAAGACAAAGAGGTTAGCCAAGTAGGGTGGCATATGCCTATAGTCCTAGCTACTTGGCAGGCTGAGGTTTGAGGAAACAGTGAGCTATGACCATGTCACTGCACTCCAGCCTGGGTGACAGAGCAAGATCTTGTTTCTAAAAAATACAAAATAAATAGTTAAGTTTTAATTAAATGAATTAGTAATTTCTAGCATTTTTATATGTTTACTATTATATGAGTTAATTAAAGATCAGATTTATTTCCCACCATAATTATTGAAAGTGAAACTTTGAATTGGTTCATATATATATAACAAATACCTTTGGTCTATCTTTTTAGGACATTTAGAACGGCAATTTATTAAATATGTGATAATGGCTACTTGGTAAACACCCTTAATTCAAAATTTCATATATAAAATTTTGAAAAATATCACCTCAGATTAGTAATTACTTTTTAAATAATAAAATCAAATTGACTAATGAATATGAGAGCTTAGCAAGTTAATCAATTTTCCATTTTTTTTTTTCATTTCTTTTTGAAAGAACTAGAAAATGATGTTATTTCAAGTATGAGATAGGAAAGGATTCTCATGTTTTGGTATATTTGCATTCTCAAAGTTTCTCCAATTTAAATTAGATACATGCTATCATTTTATAGCGACATAAAACAGGTATAGAAGAATCAAATACAAGGAAAAATAATGTGACATGCATATTAGCATTCCTTGTCAATGTATCTTCACATTTAAGAAACTGTTTTGTCTGGGAGTGTGGGGTGGTTTTAGTCAACCAGGTTTCTCAGGGGCAACTTCTCCCTTTTGGTTTGATCCAAATCAAGGTTGTATATCAGACACCACCTAGTATTCAAGCAGTTTATTCTGGCAGCACTCAGAAGATGCATAGCAGGACAGGCCAGCTACATTAGCCAGGTACAGTCAGGGGTTCAGATGACCAACTGGCAAGAGAGTCTGTCTGGAGACCAGCCTCAGAGTGTGGGAACCCTCTCCTCTTTCTTTTACCTGTATTCAGTCCGGGTCAGTTACCAGGTATTTCTGTCATAAAGGGAATTTAAGCACTTCTTGCAAGGGTGGGCTTTGTGTTAGGTTTATGAAAGTTGTATCTGTGTTAAGATCATTTGTGAAAAGTTCTGGAGAAACCACAATTGGATGCAGAATGTCTGGCCACCTGAAGCAGCAAAATGCAACAGGCTTGCTAGGGTTTGGAAAACACTGTTGCATAGGAAGGCAAAAGAAATTGAACGGGCTTGATGGCAGCAGGTTGGAGCTGGCCTGATTGCACAGCAATGGCAGACCAGCATGGAGCACGAAGACAAGGCAGTTTCAGAACTTGGTAGTAAGGTTTGGAGACACTATGTGCATGTGCACTGGAGGTGATATGTCCTGGATGTAAGGCTTGACTGTGGGAATTGACCAATCAAACCAAAGTTTCAGGTCTTGTCCATTCCAGATGACTGCCAAGTACAACTGAGGTGCCGACTGTTTACGGGCATCACACACCATAGGAATGATGGTGGAGGTGGTCCAAGAAAATATTGGGCAAATATGCTAGTCAAAGGCTTGCCAGGCGGTGATGTAGTTGGGGTTGGTGGGACAAGTGGTACAACCATCCGGGCACAGCACAGGGATGTCAGCAGTAAAGGTATCTTCCAACAGGTGGAAAAGTCTTTGCTCAATAATCATCATGCACAAGACAAAGCAAGGGACCTAACAGTGCTGGATAAGTGTGGTGGAGTACTGGCAGTGACCTACCTGAAGCAAATTTGGGAGGAAAAGGCATAGAAGTGATTGCGCATAAGGCAGCTTCTTGCAGATGGAAAAGACCTGAGCTGGGGTTAAGAGCTGGGTGAACGCAGCAAAAGCTCTTCGCCTGTAAAGTTGCCACAGCATTAGAAGAGTCTGCAGAAAAGCTAAGAAGAAAGATGAGGGAGTGTTTGTGGAGGCTGATCAGAAGGGAACCTTTGCTATGTACTGTTGTGTTGGAAGAAAGTGGACTTTTGTAAGCAGGGATGAAGGCACATGACACAGGGAAGCCACATACAACCAGGGATATTAGCCCACAGCATCATTCACATGGCAGAGTCTGAGGGTAGTGGAAGAAGTAACCGTGATGTTCCAGTTTCCACACATAAGACAGACACAGGCATAAGGAATATGGTGTTGTGAGGTCTATATTGCAGCAGGTGCCTTCCTCCACTAGTAATTGTTAGAATTTTGCCAACCCAGTGATGAAGGTCCCACAGGGTAAAAAAAATAAAAGTGAAAAGATCAGTCCAATTTGGGCATACCTCTCCTAAGTGACACAGTAGAATTCTATCAGTGCAGAACTACAAAGGGACCCTGCCAAGTCTGGCCAGTCCAGAATAGACTTAGGGAGCTGAAGCTACAGGGGTCTGATTGGTTTCAGCGGAGGAGCATGGCAATGCTGTTTGAGTTGGTAACTGGGACAGTATGCAGGAACACAACTCAGGAGATTCCTGATAATAGTAGTGGGAGCACAGGGCAGGGTACAACTTTCGAGAGAGGAGATGTAATCATGCTGAGGTTTTAGTGCTAAGAGCAGAGTCTTGTCTTCACTGAACAGTTATTGAATTTTTGGTGGGAATGACCCAAAGGGTACTCATTGGCACAGGAGAGGCAGTTGCTGGTCTAGGGTTTGTGGCAGATGAGGTGAAATTAGTAGTAACCAGACCACACAGCGGAAGGCTCCTAAGAAATGTTCCCAGTATTGAGCATTGCAGAGAGTGTTATCACAATTGTTCTACAGCCCACAAAAGGTGAGGCTCAGAAGGAGAAATGCTAATAAGAAGCAAAAGCAGTGGTGTCAATAACAATGGCAAGAATACGTCTATCTACGGGTCCAAATGTTACTTGCCCATGTTAACTTACTGTGAGAAACCGAGGTCAAGCTATGAGCTCCCAAGGATTTTAGGCTCAATGTGTTCCCATGGCTGCCAGTAATTGCCTTGCTGTCACTAGGGGTTGACTCCTGAGTTGGTTTTCAGGGGACTTTGCTGGGCAGTAATGAGGTGGGCACCATATCTGGAGGTAGAATCACGTGTAGGGTGGCTGGTGGCACGTTCATCCTGGTAAGTAACATTAACAGGAGAAGGAGAGTTAAGAAGGCTTTGAAGGGATGCAGTGTCCATGGGAGGGTGGCCCAAAGTTGTGGGGAACCTCCCCAGGGGGACAGACAAAGGGAAAATTTAGTTAAGTTCCCCTGTCCTGGGGCCAGCAACAATAGCTGTGGCAACATCAAAATCCAATTGTTCTACATTAGGGTAGACAGGGCAGAGTAAAGAACACATTAGAAAGGTTGATACTACAGGTCCCTGAAGATGAGAAGCAGCAGGTCCCAATGTGTGGCTGTTATAGTATGGGTCAGCACCAGGAGCAGATGTTGGTCAAGAATGAGTCCAGCAGCCAGCTTATTCTCGAAGAAGGGCCTTTTTCATTCACCCATTTATGCTCACAATGAGTCTAGCTGTCTGTCATCTGCTGGTATGGGAGTGAGAGGTCCCAGTGATGCCATTCTAAGTTGATAGTTGAGCTTGTCTGAGATGCCCCAAAGTCAGGTGTGAACAAGATAAGATGGCTGGTTCAGGTACGTTATTCTCTACCATAAGGGCAGAAGTGTGGTTGAGCTCATCTACCTTTTCATATATCCAGAGACAAGATCTTGGCAACTAGTATGAGCCTAGAAATAGAACATGAAGATACGCCACATGGTGTAGATATCAGCAATGCATTGCCAGAGGGAAGCACCCCACAATGCTGGTCGTGGATTGTCTACTATGAGGCTACCTGGCTACTAGACCATACAGCTAAGCCATTGGCCACAGCTCTTTCGTTGGTAAACATGTGAATTTCAGGATGGCCTAGGATGGTAGACTGTTCCTGAGCCAGAGCACTTCGGTTTGTTCATTTTTTTAAAACTTGATTTTTTTTTTAACTTTTATATCAATGTTTTATTTTGAGAAGTAGTGTAAAATCTGTCATATCAAACTCATGATTTCATGACTATTACAGCTTAACATAATGCTGAATTAAACATAAGTTGAATTTAAAAATACTTAAGAAATATTTTATAAGTGGCAGCCTATAAATGATAGTTGCGTATAAGAATGACTGAAGATAAGATAAGGAAATACCTAAGATATTACAATAGTTTTTAATAGGGTACCTGGCATGCAGGAAAAGCTCAGCAGTGTGTCAAGAAAATAAATCAAGAGTAGCCAAATACTTTCTTATAGATTATTTTATTTATTCCCGAAGAAAACACACAGTTTTATGTATTCTTAAGCCCAATTTTCTGATTTCTTCTATAAAGACATAAGTTTAATATATTGTATCTTTGGTTACTGGTTAAATGCCTAGATATTGAGAGAACTAATAATTCAGCCATGTTACCCTGACATCAAGTTTGGTGCTCATTCCATTGAACTAAAGACACGAGATTTTGAGACTTATTACAAAGTTTTGAAAGCAGAAGGAAATGGAAATGTTTCTACTACAAATTAGTTACATAAAATGTATCTGGAAAGGGATGTTCAATGCCTGATGGCCAGCAATGGTAAGCACCATTACATCAGCAAGAAAAGAATTCTGATTGTACTAGATGCTTTTAAAACATTTATTACTCCCATTTTTGCATTTAAATTTTTACTAAACATTTTATGAGTAAATGTCAGAGTCTAAATGTAAGTGACTAGATGTGATTAACTTTCGAAGATTAAGTACATATTTCCCTATGATGTACTTCTGTTAAAAAATAAGGATACATTACATCGAATGTAAGTTAAAGGCACCCTGCTGAGAGGAAAGGACAAGGACATTAGTATCCCACAGGTTGAAATGACAGAATTTGTGTGTAAATTTTTACTACAATTTGATTTATGGGGCCAAATAATAACTTTTACCACCATGCTACCACCAAAAAGGCATGCTCTGTATAGTATAAAATATGCTTTTACCTTGCTCCCAAAGTAGCATGAAAAGGAAGATTTTTCACAGAGGCATGTGTGCTATACAAGGAGTGAAGATTCTGCAGCATTTCATTTTGGGTAGCTACAATAGTCTCTCTGCCTGGATTGCCCTTAGCTGTGCCTTGCATTTTACTTCTCGCAGACTATGAAATGTCTAATCTAATAGCTCAGAATTAAAATAACCTGCCATGCAACCCTTCATTCTTTATATATAGGCCTAAAAGTGTGAAGAGAGTCCCATGCAATCTATTTCATCTCCTTAATTTGGGAGACACTTACATCACCAAAACTGTTATTTAAACGGGGTTGAAACTCACTAATTAAGTTACTGAGGAATAAATGTATATAGAGAGGAACCTTATATAATCATCAATTCAGTATTTTCGGAGAGAGACATAAGAAAGCTGCATTTATAAAATAAATGTAGAAATCAATAATAAGATAAAAATATTAGATCAGAATTCCTTGAGTTTTAAACATAATTATGAAATTCAGAAATACCATAGAATCATGGAACAAACTATTTAAATACCAAAAATCTAAAGCAGTCAATTTGGGAAATCCAAGATCAAAAATACCACAGACTCCAGAAAAAAAATGCCAAAGCCCATAACCTCTGATTAAAAGACTGAAGGTATGTAGGATAATCTAGGGTGCAAATAATATTTATTTCAGCAATTAGAGAAGTAAGTAGGGAAGTAAGAATACCTATGAAAGATCTGATAGTTCCTGAAAAGAAGTGCCAAAACAAACACTATGTAGAGAATAATACAATGAAAATAAAGGAAAAGTCATATGCATAATGGATGTTAAGAATTGTTGATGTGGCCAGGTGCACTGGCTGATACCTGTAATCTCAGCACTTTGGGAGACTGAGGAGGGTGGATCACTTGAGCCCAAGAGTTCAAGATCAGCCTGGGCAACATCGCAAAACTCCATCTGTGTAAAAAAGAAAAAAAAGAATTATAAATGTATCAGATAATTAACGAAAGCAATAAAAAATAAGAAGTAGACATCATCCTCTATGTAAGAAATATCTGAATAATAATGATCATAGTGGTTAGAGGCTATTCCAATTTTACCATGTGCCACGAGTAATTCTAAGCAAAAATTGTGGGTGTATTCTTTAATACTGACAAAAATCCTATGAAGTGTGTGACGTGGTTGACATCAAGGAAAGAGTCTGAGCCAGATTATTTCAACTTAATTCCCACTTTGCCACTTACTGGTTTTGCAACCTGTAAGTTACCAAAACTTTCCATTTCTCAGTTTCTTCCTCTTTATCTCTCATAAGGTTGTTATGAAGAATAAATAATTTATCAGGTGAAAATTGACTTGAATGAGAAGCAACATATAGTAAGCAATGTCAAAATATTAACTTGTCATTGTAATCACTCATGCATATGAGGACACAAAATCACCCATCACAGAGAAGTAAAATAGCTCACCTAAATTTACAATAGCAAATAATGAGTACAACAAATTTACATCTTTAGATTTCAGAGGAAAAAATGCAGATAAGAACAACAAGCCATATACCCTTTCTAAAAATAAATATGAAGGCAAATGTGCAGTGGTTCAGCCTGTAATCTCAGTGCTTTGGGAGGCCAAGGCAGGAGGATTGTTCAAGACCAGCCTGGGCAACATAGCGATATTCCCATCTCTACAATTTTTTAAAAAATTAGCCACAGGTAGAGGTATGTACCTGTAGACCTAGCTACTGAGAGGTCAAGGCAGGAGGACTACTTGAGTCCAAGAGTTCAAGCCTGAAGTGAGCCATGATCATGTCACTGCACTCCAGCCTGAGTGACAAAGTAAGACACTGTCTCTAAACATAAAAAATAAAAATAAGTATGTATAACAGAAAAGGGCAGAAAATGGAGATGGGTATATGACAGAAAAATGCAAAGCAAACATAAAGGAATAGCATCTTTCCTTACCTAATAGCAACAACATTTTGAGGTTGCAGCAGACAAGAAGGAGAAATGATTGAAATGATTTTAAACAGTAACACTTGGGCACTATTTGGTTTTGTTTTTCCTCTAATCTATGTTCATCATATAGTTATTTGACCCTGTATTATACTTGCACAGGAGACAGCACAAAATTTATTCCACATGACTTATACAAATTTCTGTCTCTTGAACAACTATCAGTTGTGCCATGTATAGAGATATAGCCTGTATCCACCTGGTGGATGCTTGTAATCCCAGCACTTTGGGTGGCCAAGGCGGGCAGATCATGAGGTCAGGAGTTCAAGACCAGCCTGGCCAACATGGTGAAACCCAGTCTCTACTAAAAATACAAAAATTAGCTGGGTGTAGTGGTGTGTGCCTGTAGTCCCAGCTACTTGGGAGGCTGAGTCAGGAGAACGGCTTGAACCCAGGAGTTGGAGGTTGCAGTAAGGCGAGATTGCACCACCACACTCCAGCCTGGACAACAGAGAAAGACTCTGTCTCAAGAAAAAAAAAAAAAAAAAAAAGACATATAACCTGTATCAGTTGGGTGACATTGCCCAGGGGTATTAATCAAACCAATATAATGATTACCCAAATCAAGTTTATCAATGAATCCTGACTGAATGACAATTGTCCCTTCAGCTTATACATGTTTGGGGATGAGGATTAAGTTTTTGGTTCATCTATTGGCCTCATAATTAAAGGCAATAATATCTGGAATGTCTTTACCAGATGATACTTAATAATCATGAAAACTTTGTTTTAGGATATTAGGATAAACATTAAAAATATTAAAATATGATTGTTCTTGATTGAGCCAAAAGTCATTTTAAACCATTTTATAAAGGAAGCAAAATTATTTGCAATATTGCTATAATATCACTGAAAATACTAGAATTAGATATATACTTTTTTAAAAAAAGTATTTATACCAATTTTTGAAAATTACATGAACAATGGCCATCCTTGACCTTAACTGACATTTACTCTCATAAGAGTAGTTTCAAATACAGAAAGCAAATTGTATTATTCACATTTGGAAGATTTCAGAAGCATTCTGAACAAAGAAGCATTCTAAAAACTCTATGAAAGTTCCTAATGTGCCTATCTAGTTTGTTCCTGATATAGGGACATTAGGAACTTTTGTAGAATTTTTGTAATGAAACTAGTTTTAAAAGCATGCATTACTAATCTTTTTGAACTAGTGGAAGGTGTTTTTATTCTAACATCATCCTTTAAGTGTTGGTTTTGGACAAGTATTATAACTTCTTTCTCTTTTCAATGCTGTGTACTTGCTTAAAAAGAAATAGATATTTTCTAAATTAAGAAAAAATATTCTTATATTTTCTTTGAGAGATTTTATCATGTGCAGGTAACTGGATGTCATTTGTATGAGCAATAGTCAATTATGGTGTGTTAACAAAGTATAAAAAAGTAAGGCAATAATGACAATACGAAGAAAACATTATTGTTTTTGTGTAGGTAAGTTAAAATTTAAAGAAGGTGGATATTTAATCTTAGGTATTTCCCTGAGATTTAGTTCAAATTAAATTTAGTGTCTTTTGTTGCTAGTCATATACCTTATTGTGGCTCACATTGTCCTCTTGTTCATTTTGTACATGAAGACTTTGGAGTGGCATGTGTGTTTCTGCAACGTTAAATGGCAATGTGAGCTGTGAAAACATTTACTCCTGAAGGAATAACAATTAGTCCTTACACTTCCGTGTCAAAGAGAAATGAAGCATACTTTCTTTAGTACTTGAATATAAAATTTTTTTTGTTCGCCACATATTTATTTTTCAATTTCTATCTCTTCCCTTTACTGATAGAAAAATTTTTTTGTTTTTTTTAATTTGAGATGGAGTCTTGCTCTGTTGCCCAAGCTGGAGTGCAGTGGTGTGATCTTGGCTCACTGCAACTTCTGCCTCCCAGGTTCAAGTGATTCTCCTGCCTCAGCCTCCCAAGTAGCTGGGATTATAGGAACTTATCATCACGGCTGGCTAATTTTTGTATTTTTAGTAGAGATGGGGTTTCGCCATATTGGCCAGGCTGGTTTTGAACTCCTGACCTTGTGATCCACCCACCTCGGCCTCCCAAAGTGCTGGGATTTTAAAAATCTGAAATCAGATTAATGTAAACTGAGTCAGCAGAATTTTCTGATTTATTTCTGAGAGCATCTTTCCTTACCTCACTGACCACTTCTATCAGTTCTAATTGAACTTTATATATAAATTACACACTACACACTTTAACTTAAAGTATTAATTTTTTCTTAGTGGTAGGTCATTAATATTACTTTATACTTAACATTAACTTTTTGGAAAATGGAAAAAACTTTAAAGTATAGTGATTTTTCAATTAAGATCAGTCATGTATGCCTTCTGACCCCGTCCCTCTGTGTATAAAAATAAAAATCATTCTTTATTTTTTAAAAATATACAGTGTCTATACTATGGTCTCATCAGAGCCTATGGCCCATGGTAACACCTCATAGAGATCCTAACTTCACACACAGGATAAAAATGTGTTCTAGCTCTATCTCAGGTCTTTTCTCTAGTACTCCACTGTAGCCTATGAAGATAATCTCTGTCTTAATCCATTTTCCACTGCTATAACAGAATATGACACATGGAGCAATTTATAAAGAAATGAGTTTTATTTGGCTTATGGCCCTGGAGACTGGGAAGTCCAAGATCAGGGGGCTACATCTTGCAAGAGCATGTACATCATGACATGGACAGAGACCACACAGTCACACAGAGAGATTTTAGACCAGAAGCACTGCTGCCATAACTAACCCATTCTCATGTGGCATTATTCCATTCATGAAGGCAGAACCCCATGATCCTATCACCTTTTAAAAATCCCACATCCTGATAATGTTACCATAAAAATTAGACTTTAACATGAGTTTTGGAAGAGACATTCAAATCATAGCAGCCTCTAATTTAGAAGAATCACCTTGGAAAGTATCTCCTGACCCTCAAGTCCATTGAATTGTGTGTGCACCTACTCCCAAAAAGACATCAAATGCTCTATTGAACTCCAGCCTTTGCCAGTGTGTCCTACTGCAAACACAGGAACAGGTACATGCACACACACACACACACACACACACACACACACACACCAGTTTTATTAAGTGGGCAGCCGTATTATGTCTAAAAAGCAATGTACATGCCTTTATTAAAAATACTTTATTTTTTTAAAAATTCAAATGTTCATCTGAGCTTTCATCAACTTGTAATCTTTTTGCTGGCCGAGGGCTTTGCCTGCATGTTAATGGCTGCTGACTGTCAGTATGGTGGTTACTGAAGGATGCAATGCCTGTGGCAATTTCTTAAAATAATATAGAGATTTGCTACATCAGCGGATGCGTCCTTTCAGGAAAGATTGCTCTGTAGCATGCTGCTTGATAGTATTTTATCTACAGTTGAACTTCTTTCAAAATTAGAGTCAATCCTCTCAGAACCTGCTGCTACTTCATGAGCTAAATTTATATAATATTCTAAATCCCTCTTTGCCATTTCAACAATGTTCACAGCATCTTCACCAGTAATAGATTCCATCTCAAGATACAATTTTTCTTGCTCATCAATAAGACTTGCTTAATGCAGGGTTGCCACAAACATCCAGTTTATAAAAAGCATAATAAAGTGAATTTCTGTACAATGAGTTATGCCTGTATATACACAATCCAAGAGTATCACTTGTTTTTCTGATTTGATTGACTTAATTTCTAGTGGGTTGGGTAAAGCATAATATATTTGGAAATAGTTTTTTACTAATGTTAGCAATGTTGGTTTTTGACTTTGAAACCTGACAAGATAATTATAGTGAAAAATGTAGATAAACTTGCTAGGGTCAGTTAGTTATATAGAGTTAGAAAAAATTCCTAATGTGGAAATTTACATTAGAAACTCACCTTTATTTATGCTACCAGTTTACCAAAATCTCTATGCAATAATTTTTACTAAGTGCATATAATGCTTGCAAATACCAAACCAAAACATAAACAGTGTTGTCATTCATATTTCTGTTAACTTACTATCCATTTATTGTGCAAAATTTAAAAATTTGTCTAATTTATATATTTTTTTATTCTATGTTGTACCTTTTTTGTTAACGTATCAAAGTAGTTTTGGAAAGAGAGAAAAAGAAGCAAAGGTAAGTGGTAGTCATCCTTGATGATAGTCATTTTTTTTAACTAAACTGTAAGACAACTTAAATTAAGAAATCCTTTTATTCATAATCTTAAGACAAGTCACATTTATTAAAAATGTATATAGCACTGCCATTTCTTTAGTTACATAATATTTACAATGATAGGATTGTACTTTATATGCAGACCATCCTATATCTACCTTCCGAGTCTTTGAGGTAGAATCAATGAATATGATTCTTCCATGAATCAGTTCTGGCTGCGTCACTGTTCTAAATAACATTGTCCACTGAGACAATAGCTAGGAATAAAAACCAGTAAACATGAAAAATAACAACTCCACAATTTTCTGTTGCCCTGGGTCATTATAGTGTTGAAGATCTCTGTCCCTTGCAGAGGAGTCAATGTTTTGTAAGAGTCTTCAGGGTTTCATGAGGAGAGGAAATATAAAGACAATTTGATATCAATGTGTAACCTCCAAAGTCTCTACAAGGCCAATGTTCTTTGTATTTGTTTAATGGTGTTTACCTCATTCTCATTTACCTTATTAGCTCCTTATTCATTATCATGTTTTTCTAGCCAAAATAAGTGAGGCCCTTTATCCTGCTTTAGTTATTCTAACTTCTGAATATATGATGATTCCCTTATGATTGAGTGATACTGACTTGCTTACTCCTACATTGTTCTAACCTTCTAGTTAATAGTAGATAATGGAGCACACAGAAAATGATAGAAAATTGAAGGAAAGTTGAATGACAAATGCTTCAAACATCACTTTTACCCTCTTACAGTGACTCTGAATGTGGAGGAGTCAGTGCATTCCTGGTAGAGGAAACATTTGTAGACATGTTTATTTCAGAAAAAAACATATCTGAGTCTGAATATATGTTTGGGGAAATAGTAAATACATTTGTATAATTTAAGTCAGTATGAGAGACAATAAGAGGTAATCCTGGTCAGGTAGGGAGAGGCCACATTACACTGAAAAGAAACAGAAACAGGAAACCCAAAACTCACACTTGTTTTTAGCATGGATTTCATTCTGTATGAGAGATTCTAATTAAGGATCATCATGGCAATATTGTTCTGAAAACAAGGCTGAAGGTAAATTAAAAACATTAATGTAATGATTTAGTCTAAAGTATAGTTTACACAGGGTACTCAAACTGATGTTAACAACAACCTTTTGATGTACGCAGAGTATCCACAAATCTTCACTTGGTGCCATCAGCAACAATAGCACTTGTCTACTGTTGTTGAATGTACAGACTTCAAACTTACATCTTTTGACACAGATTAGAATTAATTTTATGCCCAATCCTGACATTTTAATAACACCAATAGCTAATATCTGCAAAATACTCAACATGTAGAACACACCCTCTCAAGAAGTTGACATTTATTACAAAATTTAATTTTGCTTCTAAGACTATAAAACAAGAAATACTATTATTTTCAATTTACAGATGAGGAAATATGATATAGAAACATTAAGTTAAGCTGACCAAGCTGTTAAAACAAAGTAAATATGACCTGAGAAAAATTGTGTACTCCTATGTTTAAGTCTTTGTGGTTGAAGTGTAACCTAGCTTAATAGTCAGAAAAAATGAAAACCTAACTTAATAGTACTCACTGATAACAATAGCTGAGTACTGGCCAATCCCAGCAGCCATACTTAACCACCCATAGACTGCTGAATGTTCAGACTGCATTCAAATAAGGCAAAAGATGTAATAATCTTGCTGTTTCTGGACCTCACTTTCGACTCTTGTACATCACTTTACCATTTTTTGTGTGCATAAATTTGTTCTGACCACCAGGTGCCCCTGGAGTCTCTATGAATCTGCTGTGATTCTGAGGGCTGCCCAATTTGTAAATTGTTCATTGCTCAATTAAACTCCTTTAAATTCAGCGTAATTTTTCTTTTATCAAAGTCATACTTCTAATATATGGTGGAGTCAAGATACCCAAAAATTATGCCTCAATATTTCAAACTTTTAAGTGAAATTTCAAATCACCTCTTCCTTGATCAGAGTAATATCCTCTTTTCTGTATGTATTATTGATAGAAAATTACTAAAGAAAAAAATTTTGTTGCATCTCTGTATATAGTAATAATTTTGCAAATATACAGTGCAGTCTAATTTAGTATGAGTGCTTCTCTTCACTAGACTCACAGAACCCAGACTATCCAAAGGGTATTAAAACATGCTGTATTATTTTCTGCTATAGCTTAGATGTGGTTTTTCTCTGCTAAAACTCATGTTGAGATTTGATGCCCCTTGTAGCAGTGTTGGGAGGTGGGGCCTGGTAGGAGGTGTTTAGGTCATGGGGTAGATCCCTCATGAATAGATTAATGTCCTCTCAGAGGGGTGAGTGAGTTCTCACTCTTGTAGGAATGCATTAGTTAAAAATAGTCTGGCTTTCTTGGTTTCCTTTTCTTGTTTTCTTGCTAGCTATGTGATTTCCTTGCACACTCCGACTCCCCTTCCTCTTTCTATTATGAGTGGAAGCAGCCTGAGGCCCTCACAAGATAAAACTGCCCAATCTTGGACATCACAGCCATCAGAATTGTAAGCCAAATAAACCTCTTTTCTTTATAATACCTAGACTCAAATATTCTGTTATAGCAACATAAAATAAACAATTCCATTTTTATAATTAAAAAGAACAACTGACCTCTTAGGCAAGAAATACACTTGCACTTCAACTATTTCTACTAGCCTCAACTCACTGCTAGCTTATACATACACTTACAGGAATGTGCCCCTGGGTTTTCTCTATTGGTCACTTCATTACCAATACAAACTCTTATGAGTTATAGTCCCTCAGGAGTGACATTTCTATAAAGTGTAACGCATAACTTACTATTTATCAATTCACTATGTAAGCTTTCTATTTCAGTATAAACAGTATATCTATCTACATATAATATTGTGTCCATATTATTCTAAGATTATATAACTGCCTGGTAAGGCATCCTGACACTTGGAGATATTTTTAAATTATATGATAATTTATCCCTAATACAAATATTAACACAAATAGTAACTCAAATAAATTTCAGATTTTTTTTCTTGATCATAAATTCTATGTCTTTATTTACTTGGCAAATTTAACCATTCTTTTTTTTTTTTTTTTTTTTTTTTTGAGACGGAGTTTCGCTCTTGTTACCCAGGCTGGAGTGCAATGGTGCAATCTTGGCTCACCACAACCTCCACTTTCTGGGTTCAGGCAATTCTCCTGCCTCAGCCTCCTGAGTAGCTGGGATTACAGGCACACACCACCATGCCCAGCTAATTTTTTGTATTTTTAGTAGAGACGGGGTTTCACCATGTTGACCAGGATGGTCTCGATCTCTTGACCTCGTGATCCACCTGCCTCGGCCTCCCAAAGTGCTGGGATTACAGGATTGAGCCACCGTGCCTGGCCCAAATTTAACCATTCTTAATGATTTAATGATTGGTCCTGTGGGAACATCATTCTTTTTTTTTTATTATTTCTTCTTTTTTTTTGAAACTGAGTCTTGCACTGTCCCCCAGGCTGGAGTGCAGTGGCTCGATCTCAGCTTACTGCAACCTCCACCTCCCAAATTCAAGCAATTCTCCTGCCTCCGCCTCCCAAGTTGCTGGTGTTACATGCATGCGCCACCATGCTCAGCTAATTTTTTGAATTTTTAGTAGAAATGGGGTTTCACTATGTTGGCCAGGCTGGTCTCAAGCTCCTGACCTCATGATCTACCTGCCTCGGCCTCCCAAAGTGCTGAGATTACAGGCATGAGCCACTGTGCCTGGCCAGGAACACCATTCTTTAAAGAGTTAATGAAGAAGCTTGAGGAGTAGCCAGGAAGTTGAAAACAGAGTAGCACACTTGACTGAAAGTAGAAAAGCAGGACATTTCTAGGGGAAGGTTGACCTACAGCATCAACCACTGATAAGTCAATTAGGGCAATAAACCACAAGTTGCACTATGTGTTTTTATTTGGAAGACCAGTCATTTATTAGACCCATTAAAACCACTCACTGTCAGTCGAGACATTTTGATTCTGGGGAATTATTTAAATAAATATAGCATATAATCACTTTGTAATATAAAATTATGGGGATAAGAATTAGGATAATGGAATAAACCTGAACTTTTGGGTCTGAACTAGGTCTAGCTTTTATTTAACTTTACTAATACATTTTGGGAATCATTCAACCTCTAACACTTCAGTATGTTTATCTCTAAAAATGATACATTGTAATCATGCAGATTTGAGTTAGAGTATCCACTGCTGAACAAAACCTACACAGTCAGAACTCATTTTTTTCTTTGCTCATTGAAAACAAAATATCTAAAAACAGAAAGAAAAATAATACACAGTGTTTTTAGTGTTCTCACCATACAGCTCTCTATCTTTGTGAAAATTTTAATAGGTACCTTAATCTAAATCTTACTTACTTTACCAACATATGTGGAAAATAATATTTAAAATTATTTCAATGTCTTAAAAGGTTGTTGTAAGGATTAAATCAGTGCAGCTTGACTTCTTAAGAGACTTTGAAACCATAAGTACCATAGAATTAGATGTTGCTGCTGTTCATGATATTGATGATGATAAAAATAATAATTATAATAATGTTATTTCAATGTCGTTATGAGGGTGCAGTATAGTATATGTGTTGCATAAGATTATGTTACTTTTCTTCTCTGTGTCCAACAAGCCTCATTATCAACTTAATGGATGGTTTTAAATAAATGCTGCAAAATGGAATAAGAAATCCTGAGAACATTTAAATAAATGATGCAAAATGGAATAAGAAATCTTGAAAACATCACAGTTTTTTTAACAATGAAATATTAATATTTACATTGCTGAAAAGCCTTGTTTTAATTTTCCCATTGACCTTTAGTTGGAGCTTTCAGTAAACATATATAATTTTTTACTCCAAATTTAATCAATTGTGACCTTAAAAGTTCACTAGAAAAAGAAATTAAAGTATTTTGGAAATTGGATTTATAATACTCTTTCAGCATGTCACCATTGGAAAGGAGGGAGGTAAGAAAATGCAGAGGGGTTGTATTTTAATATGAGTAAAAAACAGCAATTTATATTTGACCTATTATTCTGAGATTGGCGATATACTGTATGGCTGTTAATCATATATAATGTAACACATAAGCAGCAGTTTGGATTTAGAATTTTCAGAATCTAATTTTAGTAATGTACACTAACAAGAAAAAAATTCTAGAATTAAATTTGAAATTCAACATTTTAATGTTTTTATTAGAAATTAATGTTTGGACTATTTTAATACATACATATATTTGCAATTAACTATTTTCATCTCTTTTTTTCCCTTACTTATATCCTGTCCTTATACAATGTCACAATCTGTCTATTCCACAATAGCAACATTCTCATAAACTGGATATAAATGGTGTCCCTTCAGTCATATAAAATAAATAGTCTTCTGTTTCCAGTGGAGGAATTCACTGCCCCTAAAAGTGTTACTTCCCCTCCTTAAATTTTTCACTTCTATAGCTTTAACAAAATCTAAGTGACTAAAGGGACAATATTTTAGATCATTACACCTTCTTTTCAAATTGAAATGCCACCCTATTTTCCTTCTGATCGAATCACTACTAGTTTATGTGTCCAGTTAAAAGCTGAATGCCAAGTCCAGGAAATATACTGTATACTCTTTCTGTCTTCACCCTTACAAGAAAGCTATAATATGCACAACAACTTATACTATAAATCCTAACATCTAATCCCATTGAATAGCTGAAAGTATCAAATGAAAATTGATTTCAACTATTTTCCAAGGGAATTCAATCTCAATATAGAGGAGCATTTCTGATAAGCCAGACAATTGCAATATATTTAGTCTCTCAAGTTCATGAAACATAAAAAAGTTTTTGATGTAAGACTTTTATCTTTTACATTTCTTTCTTACCAGTTTATCATGCATCATCTTATAAAACATATACCAATTATCAAAAATGCAAAGCACTGGATTTAAACTATCAGCATTCATTGATATTCACTAAGATAGTTGATATTTAATGTTTGTATGCTTTTCGCTCAGTGTTCTTAAGAAACCAAGTGATTCCTTTTGAAACCTAATATCAAGATTTTTCATTTGCTAAATGAAATGGTTTCAGTTTATTTTCAGCTTTTTAATGTTAGAAATATGACATTTTAAAAAGTAAATATGACTTTACACCATAAATATGAAATGAAGAATATCATCATTATAAATAATACATAATACATCAAAAGATTGGAAAATATTCCAAATTTATCTGAAACTAACATTAGAAAACTTCAAAGTCTTAATGTCAGAAAAAGGTCAGAACACTATAAAACATATTCCTTGACAATGTTCTCAAATAGAGATTAGCAATATTTTTTAAACTAGACTTCCTGCATTTCTTAAGACAATTATAAATTTCATTCTCTGCTTATGATTTCTTTCTTTCATTTTGTGGTTTTCTTCTTCCCTCCTCTCCCAGTCTCTTCTTTCCTTCTTCCTTCCTTCCTTCCTTCCCTCTTTCCTTCTTTCCTTCCTTCCTTATTTTTTCCTTTCCCAATAGCCATGAATTCTATCTTGTCAGGACAAATTTTATCTATTTTTTACTAAGACCCTGTCCACAAAAAATTAAACTAACATTTATAAAGTGCTTAAGATGTATCAACATTGTTTCAAGAATGTTAAGCAGGAAAGTTTTTAAAAGTAAACATAGAAGAATATCTCTACAACATAAAATTTAAAGCTAAAAGACAGACATTACAAATGTTAATGAGAATACACTGCAAATAGAGTTCATTTACTGCTGGTGAGAGTTAAAATTGGTGAAAACAATTCTGAACACCTTTATACTATATCTAATAGAGATAAATTCTAGCTATTAGCCTAGTAATTTCACTGCTAAGTACATTCCATCAAGAATGAAAACATATGTTCCCTGAAGGATGCACAAATGTGTGTATGCAAATATTTCTCATAATATCTCAAAACTAAAAATCAGCGCTCAACAGCACTAGAAAAGGTAAGTAAATTTTAATATATTAACACAATGGAATATTTGTCAGCAATGAGAATAGACAAGTTACCACTTTGCAGCGATAATATTTTGCTTGTGCAAAAATATGATTGACTCACAAATACAATGTTAAGCAAAATAAAGCACGTATTAAAGAGTACATACTTTATGATAGTGATTTTTTTACAAAGTTTAAATATAGGCAAACAAATATATATTAGAAGTCAATTGAGGCAGGCATGGTGACTCATGCCTGTAATCTCAACACTTTGGGAGGCCGAGTTGGGTGGATCACTTGAGGTCAGGAGTTCCAGTTCAGCCTGGCCAACACGGTGAAACCCCATCTTTACTAAAATACAAAAATTAGCCGATTAGCTGGGTGTGGTGGTAGGTGCCTCTAATCCCAGCTACTCAGGAGGCTAAGGCAAGAGAATTGCTTGAACCCAGGAGGTGAAGGTTGCAGTCAGTCAAGATCAAGCCATGGCACTCCAGCCTGGGTGACAGAGCAAAAATCTATCTAAAAAAAAAAAAAGAAGTCAATTGGCAGAAGTGATAACTGGAAATTGACATGGACATATGGGAAAATTCTGGGATTCGGGGGTTCCAAAATAATATTTGGGAGCATTTTATCAGTTTATTTTTATTATTATATAATAGTTGTACATCTTTTGAGGGTACACAGAATTGTGATACATTCATACAATGTATAATGATCAAACCGAGGGAACAGAAACATCCATCACTCATTCCAAATCCTCCTATCAAGCAATTTTGCACTACACAATGAATTATTTTTAACTATAGTCACCCTTAATATGCTCTTGAGTGCTAGATCTTCCTTTTAATTTTATGTTTGTATTTATTAATCAACCTATCCCCATTTCTTCCTCTTCCCTACCCTTGCAAGCTTCTAGTAAGCATCAATCAACTCTTTATCTTTATAAGATTCACTTTTTTCAGCTCCCAGATTAAGTGAGAATATGTGATATATGCCTTTTTGTGCCTGGCTTATCTCACTTAACACAATGCTCTATCCATTATGTCAGATTTTTTCTTTTTCTTGGTTGAATGATATTCTGTTGTGCTTATGTACAATTTATTTATTCATTCATCCATTGATGGACTCAGGTTGATTTCATAGCTTGGCTTTTGTGAATAGTGTTGCAATAAACATGGGGAGTGCAGGTATCTCTTCAATACATGGATTTCCTTTCTTTCAGATACACACCCAGGAGTGGGATTGCTGTATCATATGGTAGTTGTACTTTTAGTTTTTGAGAAACCTCCTTTCAGTTTGGGAGCATTTAGGGTTGTAAATCATAGAAAATATAAGGCTCAAGGATACATTGGGAGCTGTTACTGTACCATAGGGTGATGTGAACATATAATCTATAGAAGCCAACTTGACCTTTGTGTGTGCAGATTGCTTAGTCCATCTGGTGGATTTCAATCCATGGAAGGGGACTCTAGTCCTGGGATGTCATTAAAGTTCCCCTTCCACTCTGCTGGCATGGATAATTTGGGTTGAATATCAGCAATTGTGTCTGCCTGCTGCTTTGACTTCAAGGGTATAGAGCCCACTCACAGTGTTAGGAAATTCATGAGGAAACTTGATTTCCTAAAATTTTAATTGAGCCATCT
Source organism: Saguinus oedipus (assembly GCA_031835075.1). Classification (NCBI taxonomy): domain Eukaryota; kingdom Metazoa; phylum Chordata; class Mammalia; order Primates; family Cebidae; genus Saguinus; species Saguinus oedipus. Next base: position 33,088,946 of record CM063169.1, on the reverse strand, counting down.
TCTTCCTGTAGAGAAGCAAAATGCCAGACACTGCTTTAATCTTAGCGTGACTTTACCACATTCCTCATGCCATTCTCTGTGGTACTTAGACTGAGCCTGGTTGTTCTTTGGAAACTTGTCAAAGGAAATGACTTTTTAAGAATGAGTTCAAGAATCTCATCATAAAATGAGATTTTAAAAGTAATCCTATTAAATTATACTTAGGTATGTTTTACTATTAATAGTTAATTTACCTATTGAATTTTTTAAATTGTGTTATAATTTTATATTTTAAAAGACTACTTTTCTGTTTGATAACAAAAAGGTCAGGTGTTTAAGATTTCCTAAAGTTTTCAAGAAATGACTTTAGTTAAGAGATCTAAAGCAAATTGGAATAATATATTTAAGCTATTTTCAAAGATTTTTTACCTTTTCTCTTATGTTTAATCTGACAGTAAGAGAAGTTAACTGAGTTTCTGATGTTTCAAAATATTAATTGAAAATTTATTTCAAACTTTCTCTATAAAAGTTTGACTACAGCATTATTTTTAATCTTCAGTTTTTATTATTATTAAGGAAGTTATAAATATGACCTATAACGTTGAACAAAGGCATTCTAGCACACAGGAAACATTCTAATTTCAAAACAACATGAACGTTTACAAAATGAAATAGTAAGCAAACGTGCTGATTGAAAGTAGATCAATGCAAAATTTAAAGCCTGCATATTATTTTTGTTATTCAGAAGGAAGAAATGACTTTTTAGTCTTGGAAAAATAAATATTCTCTAATATATTTGTTGACTAATAATCAATGTTAAATGCCTAAGTGTACTGTAGTCACATATGGTTAGATTTAGTATAAGGAAATAGAAGTTGGAGAGGCATTAGTAGAGTAGAGGTTGGTTAACAACACAGAGTCTGGAGTTAAAATGTCAAAGATGAATCCCAGTTCCACCAACACAATGGGTGCCTGAGTCTACAAATGAACAATCATTTCATAAAGCTTTTGTGAGGATTAAGTAAATTAAAATACACAGAGTGATAACAGTGTGTCTAGGGTATAGAAAGTGGTTAGTTGGCAGAACTGTTTTAAGAAACACTCTCCTACCCTTCTTAAACACTTTGCCCTATAATGACCCTTGGAAGATAATGGCTTAGTTCAAATTGATATTATATATAAAAAACTAATGAGTCTCTTGAAGCAAGTTAAATGCTGTCAATATTCCATTTAAATAAATCATAATGATGTATTTCAGAGAAGAAAAGATTCTGCTCTAATATCTCTAAGAAATCTGACCATTGACTCAAAAGCTATTTTGTAATTTAGGCTAGGGAGTAATGTTAATTTTAATTTTTATAACTCTAGAAACGTATGAGATTGTTAAAGCTTAATAAAATACTGTATTATAAGACTTCCATTTTAGCTGCTAAGGATTATAGGAGTATTTTATATTAAACTATAGAAATGACTGTGTATTATTTTATTATATAATAATAATATGAAAAGAAATATCTGTGTAAGTCTTCAATATATATGTGTGTGAAGGATGGAAATATAGCATTAATGTCAAATATTAACATATTATGATACTTTTAACCTTTTTAATGGCTTTTAACTTTATTCTCCATTTACTAAACATGTTTAGTCATGTTTTGCTATTTTGTTGTGGTCATTGTCACTATTGTCTATATTAATCTTTTTATAAATATTCCCAGCAGCAGTATTCAAACATGGTGTGCCAGTCACTCACAGAACCTGATATTCATTAGTAATAATCGGTACTCAACCTGCACCTGACCCAGAGAGTCTCTATGAACACACACACACATACACACACACACACACACACACACATACACATACACACACACAATCTTTTTTTTTGAGATGGAATCTCTCTCTGTTGCCCAGACTGGAGTGCAGTGCTGCAATCTTGGCTCACTGCAACCTCTACTTCCCAGGTTCAAGCAATTCTCCTGGTTCAGCCTCCCAAGTAGCTGAGATTACAGGCATACACCACCACTCCCAGCTAATTTTTTTTTTGTATAAAAATATAAAAAATACTAAAAAGTAGAGACGGAGTTTCACTGTGTTAGCCAGGATGATCTTGACCTTCTGACCTTGTGATCCGCCTGCCTCAGCCTCCCAAAGTGCTGGAATTACAAGCATGAGCTACCACGCCTGGCCTATTTATGTATATTAAATCAACGTATAATTTAATAAAGAAATTTTAAGGGAACCCAGTTAAAATATCATGACTATGTTTCCTTTTACTAAGAAGCACACAATCAAAAATAAAAGAAGAAAGGGATTCTCCCTCTGTTCAAGCCATCAGTATTGGTAGCTAGGAAGCATCAGTTTAGACTCTGACATTTTAGCAAACGTTCATCTTTACTAAAACTAGCCTCTGCCAAGAAATTTAGCTTGAGATATAATCTCTGGTTTAGTGGTTGGGGATTCAGTTCTTGTCTGTGGGCAGTATTTTTGAATGTGTTATTCCTTTGTGATTTAGGAAATATGCTTAAGTTCTATAGCCTGTGATTTACTATAAGTTATTCTCATATATTTCCATACCAGAACTAGAGAAATAACCACAGGATACATTTGGGAATCTATTGTACCCACTGTGCGAAGAACTTGAGCTAAAAATCCATTGGGCATCTGACCTCCTTAAGGCCATATTCTCACTGATGAACCAAAGTAGTGTTTTGGGCCTCCTGGAGTTACTCTCATGTCAGAGCCTGTATATAACAATTTTCAAAACTCTGATTATTTTTATTTTCTCTATGCAGAGTCACCCTAACAAACATCCATGGTTGTCTTCAGGGAAGGCTAGGAAAAGATTAACAGTACAAAGTTCTGGCAGTATACTTTCTCAAGGAGTTCTTGCTTGCCTTTCATTCAAAAGGTTCTAGGTCTCCAAAGTGGCTTAAGTCTGAAAATTAATTGAGGGGTGTGATATTCAGTTTTTAAGTTAGACTTCTGTTCACTTGACCGGGACCTCTTTCTCTCATATACAGATCAAGTAAGGAGTTAGGAGATAGCCCATCCATTTTAATTCTAATTACACCATGATTAACTAGAAAATTCCATAGGCTTTTGTCTATTAGACTATTTTGATTACTGTTCTGAGTCCTCTGTCCATTAGGAACTATACCCTTCTTGTCTTTGATGATTAATTGCCATCACTTGACACCTGCTACCTCAGTATCCAATATCCATGTTGCCTTTAGCAGGCTCAGCTTGGTGGCAGTCATCCCCACTGTAATTTCTGACCCACAGAAAAGAATGAACATAAGGCTCTTGAAGAAATCCAGCGGTCCCTTCACAAATTTATTTCCCACAGGAGTGGTAAAAGGTGTATCCTCTGAACTGTCCCAGAGTGGGTGAGCAAGTCTTACATGATAAATCTAGTCTAACATTTTAATATCCTTAAAACTTTAAATAACTTCCTCTATAGTATACAAAGGCAGATCTGATATTCCAACTTTATTTAGTGTACACCATTTTTTGGTTCGTATTTTAGTTAACCAACCAAACTATTAGGACCCATTCTAACTCCTCAGGCTAAAATATTGAATCCAGCATCTTACCTTAGTTGGTCCATATCAGTATAACAAGTTTGAAACAACTTTATGCTTCTTTTCTCATTACCTCATATATTTAATACTAATTTTACACATTTTCTTATATTGCAATAGACAGAAAAATTATGCATTTATTTTGTGTGTGGTGATTTGCTTTTCTTGTGAGTAATACTTGTATCTCACCTTCTGAGGCACATGGGACTTGAATCTGTTTATAGATCTAGAAGCAAAGAAGGGTGGTAAAGTTATGTCCTGAGAATAATCAGCAGTGCCTTTCAAGAAAACTATATCATAGAGGCCATTATAGTTTCTACAGGAAATGTCAGGGTAACGTCCTCAAATAGGAGGGAAGAAGTGCTTATACTAGCAAAGACTCCATAAAATTTTGGGTTTTCAGTGTTCCCAGCTTGCTTAACATCTTCCCCCATGTCCTCATTCTAATTTTCAGGATTACCTTCCTTTCTAATCAATGCCCTCATTTAAACAGTAGTCAACCCATAGGTTGGGAAGTTAATTTGTATTCTAATCCTGCCTCTTGCAAGAAGAGACTGTAGTTATGGTTTTCAGAGATTTCAATCCTGTGGCTGTAGGAAAGAAAGGTTTGTTTCAGGGCAGACGTAGAAACTTTTATGTAATTTATGTGGAGCTTGACACTAAGCTCATCCAATTATTCCTCCACTTTCTCCAGTGCAGTTATGAACACCCAATCAATCTTATTATATACCTTAGTTTGATTAAAATGTTCCAAGGTACAAATATATGCCACTCAATTTTTCTGAACTACAAATACATGTCACTCAAAATGTTTCCTTTTATGGATATTTGGTTAGGAATCCAATGGTAGTGAAATTTTGCATATCTCTTTTGCCACATTACGCCATAGACTGTCCTTGGAAATGAAGTCATTAATGCTTTAAGTCTACTCACACTAGAGAACAAGTTCAGAAAACACAGAACCAATTCAGAAAAATCATGTGTAAGATTCTATTCCTCTGGAACAATTCTCAGTATCAAAATCTGTATCAGGTAGGGTCCTATGGAGAAATAGAAACCGTAGGATACATATGCATGTGTGTGTGGAGAGGGAGAGAGAGACAGAGAGAAAAAGAGAGAAGGATTTATTGCAAGGAATTGTTTTATGGGATTTTCATCAGGGCTGGCTGGAAATCTGCAAGGCAGGGCCTCAGGATGGGCCAGCTGAAGCCCTTAGGGTGAGGAGGCTAAACTGCAACCCACAAGCACAGGCAGTGGCAATCTACTGTTTCTGCCTCAAGGAAACTTTACTTCTGTATGAAGGTCTTTTAACTGATCAAATAGAGTCTACCCAAATAGTGTTATATAATCTCTTTTCCTGGAACTCAACTGATTGTAAATGTTAACAACATCTACAAAATACCTCAAAAGCAATATCTAGATTAGTCTTTTTTTATTTTTAAATTTATGGGTAACATGGCAGGTGTGTCTATTCACAGGATACATGAAATATTTTGACACAGGCATCCACAATGGAGTATGATTAAGCCATAAAAGAATGAGATCTTGTTATTTGCAACAACATGGATTGAACAAGACCATTTGATTGCATAATATAGACATAATTTGATTGCATAATGAAGCAGACACATAAAAGTATCACACTCACCTTGTTACTTGCAACTTTTTTACTTCTCTTCACTTAAGACATTACAACAGGCAAGAAAAATACATAGTCTGAAGAGACAAAGCAATCATCAGAACGAGACTCAGACATGACACTGATGTTGGAATTATCCAACAGAAAACTTAAAATTACTGTGATTAACATGTTATTGGCTGTAATGGAAAAAAGTAGACAACATATATAAATGAATAATGGAAATTAGAAACTATAAAAAAGGAAAAGGTCAGAAATGTTTTAAACTAACAGAAATCAAGGATGTCTTCAACAGATGAAGTAGCAGAGCCAACAGAACCAAGGAAAGTATCACAGAACTTGAATACATATCAATAGAGACTCACAAAGTTGACTGTAGAAAAAAGAAAGAATTAATGAAAAAGAAAAAAATATATCCATGGGCTGTGAGGCAATATCAAAGTGTTTAATACACATCATTGAAGTAATGCAAAGACTATTTTGAGATCAGAATGAAATTGAATTAGAAAGCAATAATGGAAAGATAGTTGGAAAATATCTAAATATTTAAGTATTAAACAATGTATTTGTAAATGACCATTGGGTCATTGGAGACAAGAAAGATTTTCTTAAAATATTCTGATCACTCATGTGAAAAACAGAGTGTTTGAGTTGTTACCTACCAAATCTGTTTCCCCAAACCTTCTTCATTTCAGTAAACAGCACAACCACCCACAAATTAGGGTAAGTAATAACATCTATTAAAAATCCTCCACATCTTCTTTTTTGTAATTATCTCTGAACTCATACTATTTGTCACAGTTTGAGTACTCAGGAACAGACCATGAGACAAGATTTAGCATCCAAGATGCTGGTTTGGAAATGCCATTGGAATCAACATCTGCGGAGGAGCAGCAATAGCAGAAATTACAAAAGAGAGAAGTTCATCTCAGTGCAGACCTGGCAGTCTCTGCCAAACCCATGGAGAGCTTTGGAGCTGAAATAGCACATCAACGTTCTCAGGTGTTGGGGTGAAATGGTCAAGCTTTCATACCTCTGAGTCAATCAGTTATCAAATGTAGGCCATCCCTGGAAGAGAGTAGCTTTGCAGGAGTTAGTTCTTTGCAGCTGCAATAACCTATGAAGAATAAAGCTGAGGGCTAACTTTCACCATCAATTTCCTTAAAGAAGTGCCCACAGTGCATGCCCACAGGAGCTGCAATGACCTATAAAGAAGATACAGGTGAGGGCTAATTTTGACCATCAATTCCCTTAAAGTCACAGTGGGCATGGCTTTAAGTAAATTGATGCTTAAAGTATTTCTTACAATACTCTTAGTACTGGTGCAAAGAGTTTTCCTTTAAGGTGAGAAAGAGAGTCTGTGGGGCACATCTCCATGTTCCAAATCATTCATTGTTTTATTCGCTAGGCCTTTGAAGGGCTCTGGTATAGTACAGATGTCAATCAAACTATTGTAAGACTTAAGAAACTGATTTGTCTCAAATCCATCCACAGTTTTGCTACTATCCTGGTCCAGTCCACCATCATTCTTCACATAACAATGCTTTTCTGACCTGTCTGTCTCCATTTGTTTTTGCCTCTCTTATATCCCATTTCCATACTGCAGCTAGAGAATAATTTAAAAATATAAATCCAGTCATGTCACTCCTGTGTGTTAATCCCCCAGCAATTTCACTTTGCAGCTGGATAAAACAATGTAAACCACAAAGTCTGTTTACTTTAAAAAGTTTCTTCTTTCTGCTTAATCAGTATGCCTCTGCCATCCTTTTCATGCTGTTCAAACACGGTAGGTTATTTCCAACCTCAACACATTTGCCATCAAGCTTTTGGCTTCCCAAAACAGTCCTTCTTTTGGCTTTACATTTCTGCCTCCATCTTATCCATCAATTCTCACCTGAAATATTGTTTTCTTTAGAAGCCATCTCTAACCATCATAGCAAATGCAGTTCAATCTCCCCAGCCCCTCATAACTAGTAGATGTCACATCACCCCCATTCATTCTCTTCATAAAGTTTACCACAATTTGCATTTATGTTGTTCCTGTATTTGTTCACCTGTTTATTGCTCTGTTTTGCTGTTAGAACTTGAGATCATAGAACAAATTACTGAGTTAATAAATACTTGAAATAATATATTAGTTTAAGGTTAGAATAAGGAAGAAATACTTGAACCTTTGACTTCATAGGTAGAGAGACTTAAAGTAGTTAACTGATTTTTTTCAAGCTCAAATATATATGTTGCAGAGTCAAAACTGCAAAGAAACCCTCCTGGTGCTGAATTTTTCTAACTCTGCATTCCTTTAATATGTTTTTACCTTCACATCATTGCAGCTCTAACAAATTGTACTCCAAGTCCACTCTTTAATATAACAAGCTTAGACTGAATACCCTTTTCTCAACATCCTATGTCATCCTTACATTTTCTGTAAGTTTAGTCTTTGTATATATACTTTAGCAATATAGTAGATTCTCCTGTATGACTACATAATACCTTGATGAACTCTTTTAAAAGCATTTTTTTTCTGTATTATCTTTTCTCTTTGATTAAATTAAACTCTCATAGAACTTTTACATGGTGTTGTTGACTGCCTTATACTTTTGGCACAATGTTTGGCTTCTATGTTTTTCTTGTACTGTGTTTCCTCAAAATTGTCATTAATTTGTCTCTATGTCACACAACAATTTGTATGGGAAATGCTTATCTAGTATCTAAGGTAAAATACAGCTCACTTTCTGCACTATAGAAACTAAAATTATTTGTACATACAATTCAGGAGGTGACTTCAATACACCGCCATTAGGTTATTTTACACTCCTTACAAAAGGAAATCATGACTGTGAAGCACAGGGAGTTAATTGAAAGAACCATGTTAGTATTCTGCTGCAGTTCTTTGTATTTTCTAAAAGAAACTTTTTAGCTGGGGAAAGAGGGAAGCTCTTACTGCTCTTTGACATCTTGCAGAAAGATCCGTGAGGCATATTTTGAACTTGCTGATTACTTTAGCTGTCCTCTTAATCACAGACTCACCGTACGTTTGCACTTTCAGTTTCCTGGCTTCTTCACCCGTCTTGGTTCACTGGATTCTTAATAACCAACACACTGTGCTAAGGTCTTTTTTCTGCAGCAGTATACCTTTAATTAGAACTAATAGTAGAGTAAGCATTATTACTAAAATCTATAAATCACAAATCTGAATCTCAGAATAGTGGAGTAACCTGCCCAAAGTTGCAGAGCTAGTAATGAGCCTAATCAGGTTTAGAATACAGGCCAATTTCATCCAAGTTTCATTTCCATACATATTATGCTAAACTGCAATTAGGGCAAAGAAAGAATAAAAGTATTTTAGTTCTCTATTACACTAATATTCTTATGTCAAATAATATGTATGGTGGAAAGGTTTTGAACATATTTTTACTATGTTTTGAATAGCTTTATTATCATTGAGGTATTCTCTTTTCATGTACTCTTTAAGCTCAAGTAACTTGGGTAATTATCTAGTTTGCTGCTTCACATATATTACCTAGAATTAAGAAAGCTGTAGACTACTTCCTTAAGAGTATATTTTCTTATTTTAAGATTTTAAGTTGATTTAAATTTTTTTTTTTTTTTTTTGCCATTTGAATATTCTTTTTTTTTTTTTTTTTTTTTTGAGATGGAGTCTCTCTCTGTTGCCAGGCCGGAGTGCAGTGGTAGTATCTCGGCTCACTGCAATCTCTGCCTCCCAGGTTGAAGCAATTCTCCTGCCTCATCCTCCCAAGTAGCTGGGACAACCACATGCAGCTAATTTTTGTATTTTTTAGTAAAGACAGAGTTTCACCATGTTGGCCAGGATGGTCTTGATCTCTTGACCTTGTGATCCACCTAACTCGGCCTCTCAAAGTACTGGGATTACAGATGTGTGCCACTGCACCCAGCCTGAATATTCTTTATTATTTAGAATAGTTTCCACCTGTATCCCACACCAAAAGACAAGCTGTATGCTTGCTTTCATAGGCTATTATGGACATGAGGCACAGACAGGTGACCTATCTTATATCCATCAGATGAGAACCCCACACTGGATATTTCAGTTTGAAAAAGAGTGGCACAAAGAAGGAGGTATCACCTACCACAGCTATGCAGGGATGAAGGGGATGTCAGAAAGGCCTCAACTTGCAGAGGCAGAGGAGTCAGAAATGTCCCAAATGGTGTTATTTGCACATAGTTCTTCACCATGCACTCAACTAGATACCCTAGATTTCCAGCAATAACCTACTTTACCTAATATTCTTCATACATTTATTGTCTGCGTAAGGCTAGAATAGTTTCTGAGGCTTTTAAAAATGAGCTCTGACTGTTACACTTAGGAAAAGCTTTATACAGTCACTTTGTTGTGACTAAAGAATATGCCTATAAATGAAAAGTTATTATTAGAAGGGAAAATAGCATTTTCTTCAATGGGTCTTCATTAATATCTAAATTGTTTATATTGTTATTCTATTACTAAAATGTCTTTAAACTTACGTCAATTTAACTGGTCAAACATTAATTCTTATAGTAATTTAATTATATTTCTAATTATTAATTCCTGCATCACAAAAGAATTATTAATAATATTAATATATATAGGTGGAAAGAGAGCACTGATAATTTTCTAAATGTTAAAGTGGAAAAAACCTCAAACCTATGAGACTTAGTAAAATGTTTTGTTATATAAATGTGAATTCTTATAGAATTGAAAAAAATTTCCTAAAACCTCACAACTTTTCATAATCAACAGAAAAGATACTGGTTTTAGTTTTGTGTTTATAATCTCTGTTCTCACTTCGCATTCAAATAATTAAGAATGAACTAAATTTACCTAATTAACCTCTCCAGTTATGTATATTTCTTTCTTATGTTTTACTCTATAAAATAAGTGGTGATATTTTAATTATTCTGTGTACCTTTTCAGCGTACATAAACTTTAATAAAATTCCTAGAACGGAACTCTTCTTTGAACTCTTTGACGTCATTTAATATAGTTCTTCAAATTTCATTAAATCAGAACTAATTTGCCGAACTTTTCCACTTTTGATTTCAGTGACAGGTCATCAAAATACTTGGTGCTGCTTCTTTCATTGTAAGAGACATGGGGCTAACACAGCAAATTAAAGTATTATTTTCATCAGTAACTTTTCTTATGTTAGTTTAAATTCTTTCTTTTTCCCTTCTTTTGTGACAAAGGCTCATTCTAGAGTGCAGTGGTGCAATCTTGGCTCACTGCAACCTGGGCCTCCCAGGTTCAAGCGATTCTCCTGCCTCAGCCTCCCAAGTAGTTGGGACCACAGACATGTGCCTCTATGTCTGGCTAGTTTTTTGCATTTTAGGTAGAGACGGGGTTTTACCATGTTAGCCAGGAGGGTCTTGATCTCCTGACTTTGTGATCTGCTGGCATTGGCCTCCCAAAATGCTGGGATTAGAGGCAAGCCGCTGCGCCCGGCCTGTTAGCTGAAGTTCTAAGTTAACATTACATCTCATTAGGAAACAGGTTAAATACTGTTGGAGAAAGAATCAGTAGAAACTTAATTTTTTAATATAAATATTTTATTGGTATGTGTATATATCTGTGTGTGAGTGCGTGCATGTGAATAGATAAATAGATGTCTCTAAAATTAATAAAACTAAGTCACAGTTAGAAAGAGCAGATTTTGGTGTTCTATTACACTTTATGGTGACTATAGTAAATAATATATTTCAAGATATTGAAAGAGAAGATTTTTAATGTTGTCACCACACTGACAAATAATAGATGTTTAAAGTGATAGATATGGTAATTACCTCAATTTGATCATTATGCTACATGTATATACATTGAAACATCACATTGTACTCCATTAATGTGTAAAATAATCTGTCAATACAAATAAAATGAAAATTAAAAAAAATCTGTGATGGTGTCAAATGGATTGGATTGGAGTGTCAATCTGAGACATATATGAGTGTCAACTTGACTGGATTGAAGGATTCAAAGTATCGATCCTAGGTGTGTCTGTGAGAGTGTTGCCAAAGAGATTAACATTTGAGTCAGAAGCTGGGAAAGGCAGACCCACCCTTAATCTGGGTGGGCACCATCGAGTCAGCTGGCAGTGTGGTTAGAATATAAGCAGGCAGAAAAATGTGGAAAGAGAGACTGGCCCAGCCTCCCAGCCTGCATCTTTCTCCTGTGCCGGGTGCTTCCTGCTCTTGAACATCCGGTTCCAAGTTCTTCAGTTTTAGGACATGAAGAAGCTGAGGCTCTCCTTACTCCTCAGCTTGCAGACAGCCTATTGTGGGACCTTGTCATCATGTGAGTTAATACAGCAAACTCCCCTTTATATATATGTATATATCCTATTTGTTCTGTCCCTCTAGAGAACACTGACTAATACAATCTCTATCTGAAAGAATGATGACATAAGTACATCTTGAAAAATATATATGTAAAATTACATCCTGAAATGCCAGTGTACAATTAAATATTGTTTACCCACTCAAATTTACAGTAATATTTATTATGAGCAAACACTATTATGATAAATTTAAGATGATAAGATAGCATATTTTGTGAACAAATATAAAACTATCTAGTTTGATTATATCAATATAATACTCTTTGAAATTTAACTATTTGTCTAAGAAATATTTTAGTAGATTTATGTACAGAATTGTATAAAAAGGCAAATATCTTCCTAATCATCTGAAATTAAAGATTATTAGTGACATCAATTTTATAAGTGGAAAACCTAACAGTTTTAGTATAGAATACTATTTTCAGGAAGTAAAGGAAAGTAAGATAAATTTTTTAACATAGCTATGCAATATTCTTTTAGGAAATCTTAATAGTTGAGGGTTTTTTTTTGTTTTTTTTTGTTTTGTTTTGTTTTGTATTTTCAGATGAAGTCTCCCTCTGTTTCCTAGGCTGATGTGCAGTGGCACAATCTCAGCTCACTACAACCTCTGCCTCCTGAGTTCAAGCCATTCTCCTGCCTCGGCCTCCTGAGTAGCTTGGATTACAGGCATGCGCTACCATGCCCAGCTAGTTTTTGTATTTTTAGTTGATACGGGGTTTCACCATGTTAGCCAGGCTGGTCTTAAATCCCAGACCTCGTGATCCACCTGCCTTGGCCTCCCAAAGTGTTGAAATTACAGGTGTGAGCCACCGCACCCAGCCAAAAGTTTTTTGTTTTGTTTAGTTTCTGGAAGTCCCATGTATAGTTTTCTGTCTTCTAAATCCACACCGTACTCTTCTTATTCCTCTGGCATCTTTTATATGTATAATTAATATTATTTTTATGTAAAGTATCAGACATAAGTCTTTCCCTAATCTGCTCGTCAGAAAATGAATGCATCCCTCTCCTCTATGGTGCTTTTGCCCATGAAATTTGCCACAATCTCACTTGTACTAGCATATTTTCGGATATGTTTATTCAAAAGAATTGCATGTTTCTCTGTAGAGATTAGCAAGGCTTATATTTTGTAACAAGAAACAGTAGCATACTGTCTAATTCAGCATCTTATTCAGCTGAATCCTGCGGATGTCTATGAAGTCACTCCAGGAGCAGTATTCAACAAATCTAGTCTTTAGACCACGTGTTATATCAAATCATTGCGACGTTAATTTCATATTTACTCTTTTCAAAAGACATACTTAGCAAGCACAAACAGTAATAAAATTAAACTCCAGGAAGCTTAAATAGTATCTAACCCTAAGATGATGAATATCTTCTCAACCATGACAACTGGAAGTAAAGAGGAAAAAAATTTTTAATATAAACATGCGTTTGTGTACATATATAGTGTATATATATATATGTACACATACATATTGCATATGATATATACAATTTTACTTACATAGAGTTTTCTAAAGAAGAAGCTGATACAAAAATCAATAATGACTCTACTGAGGCACAATCACTTTATGAGCTGTAGCTCTTACATTAAAGGTCTGATTTGTTAGGGTTTTGTAAGGTATGGATGAGTGAGAGAAACAAGATGAGAGGTGTTTAAGCCCATGTTGATAATATTGCTGTAAAGCTAACACTGATGAATTATGTGTGCATATGTGTGTGTAGTGCATGTGTGAGATGAAAACATAAAACCATCTGTGAATTCTATGTATGAAGTCTTTATGATATAGGCAGTAAGGGGCTTCACAATCAGAGAAGCTGCTGCTCTCAGATTTTACAAGCCAGAATCATGAGGGTAATGGTCCACAAAAGCCCAGGAAAAAGTAGCTGTGCAGTTTATGTCTTTCCACAGTCCCTTCTACACCTGCCGCAAAGGAATAAATGGCCCCGTAGAGCTTTTCTTCAACCTTCCAGATATCATGCCAGGGCCTCTCATTGGCAGTTTCTTATCTAGAAATTATAGGATAAATGTAGATATCAGCTGCTCACCTGGAATCAGCTGTAACGTGTATAGAGCATGGAAGGATAAACACCATACGTATAGGGGTTGGGATATGTGGCAATGGTCCATAAATAGTGAGTCAAAAAAAAAAAAGGAAAAGGAGACACATTCATATGAGGAGATAAATGCTTGGTTTAAAATATACAACATGTAGTTTCATAGTATAATCCCATTTACCTACACATTTGGTGTGAACACAAACACAAGCACACATACAGACTATATAGGCATTTAGGCATGCATGTTGTTTATCTAGTGTATTTCATAATACACTTTTTAATTAACAAAGAGGCATTCAAGTATTAATATCTAGTATATATTGTCTAGTGAAGCAAATAAATTTCAGGCTACTGTCTAGATTAATTCTATTCTGCAAAAACAAAGATGTGTATGCTGTGGCAGTATAAACACATATATGTAAGAGGGGAGAGAAATCGGGATGTACTAAGGTATAAATCTTGTAAGAATATCTGTACTGAAAATTATGATTACAGAATACTATTTTAATGTCAATATTTCTCATCTCCAATACAAGAGAATGTTATATGTCTACCCTTAGATTTTTAGATATGTGTTTTAATTATCTGTAATATAGTCAGCATCATTATTAAATATCAAAAGAAACTATAAATCTTATAATTTATAAATATATGTATGATAATGCAAAGGTTCTGACCATATCAATTGCTTTCTTCAATTAAGTTCCTATTAAGTGCTAGGCACCAGGGCTTTGAAAACATAAGCTCATTTGTATTAAGAAGAATTCCATAATAGATCAATCTAAAATATTGTGCAAAATAAGGATCTGACAGCTGAGAATGAAAAGAAAGATGAATTTCACAAACAGCTATGCTTGGTTTATTTTTATTTGAGGATTGATGATGGAATATCCTGTTAAAATATCCAGTTAAACTGATGACTAAGCAGCTAAGCCAAAAACTTTTAAGTGCTATTACTATATCCCCAAAAGAAACATGAATGAGCCCACTTATGGTAGCCATTATGGTTCACTCTAGTTTCAGAGACATAGTCAGTGATTTAATAAATGCTTCCTCAGTTAAGCCAGTTCTGGTATTATATTCATGAATATGTTTTATTCATCTGAGTTATTATAAATAAAATAATCTCAAGTAAGCAAAATAAAGTAATTCTGATATTGCATTGAATAAAGTTGTGGTTCTGTAATCACAACCTATTTTTATATATTATATGGATATATTTGTACATATTCATGTATGTTATTTAAAAGATATATGCATGCTTACAAATAGGTTATTTGTAAATAAATTTTTTAATTGTCATAAAAGTAATCACTTTAGGTCGGACATTCATATATGTGGGGTTAAATATGTATGTCTGTGCACACCTCTGTACATATGTGTCATAAATCCATTTATTTTTATGTATTACACGTTCATATAATTTCTAAAATAACTAAGAAATTATTGACATTTTACAAAAATTGGTGCTGTGTGAAGTTGGAATAGAGATATTCCCTAAGTTGTTTGAATTACATAGTAATGTATCAGAAATCTGAATTATGTTATTTTTATTACTTTTTATGAACATACTAAAATTTATTGCAAAGTTTGCCTAAAATAAAAAAGTAATAGTTATTACATTTCCTCAGAAATGAATACAATTTATAAATTTAAGGAATAGAATATTGACAACAAAAATCTGAAAAATGTAAAAGCATTCGAGTTGCTTTCATCTGTATTGGGGAAAAACAGAAAACAACAGACAAACTCGGACCACAACCCTAAAATCAGGTGAAAAAACACTTGCATTTTGGTTGTTGATTAAAATTGCTATAAATGTTTTTAAGGTGCAAATATTTTATGTGTCAAATGAAGATTCAGTTAAAATATCTAGATAAGGCGCTTCATGCATGGCAGTTAGAATAGTGCTTATCTCAATAGTTTTATGGTAATTTGAGTTCAGATAGAGTTCAAAAGAAAATGATTTATGCTTATGAAAGGTATTTGCCTTGAAAAAAAATTTAAAGAAGTTTTCTAGCTCAGGGAAATGACATTTATTAGATTAATGGTGGGTTTTCTGACACTGAGTAAGCAAGCAAGGTGGATGTTTACTTTGCTGGTTGACATTTGAAAAAATGATAGTCCCTTGTGAAAATACTGAAACCAAGATATAAACCATTCATATTCTTTTGCATAGTTTTTTTTTTATTACTGTCACCTGCTTTTCCTTCTTTTATCTGTTTCCCTATATCTCAAAATACTACCAGTGTTCATGATTTATTAATAATTCTTATGTTATTGTAAAAGTTTTGAAATGAATTCAGCCATTCATGTGCATATTACTTTATTGTACATTGATTAACATTTCAAAGTTCGCTTGATTTTCTGACATGATCTGACAATTGAAGTGTAGATACTGAATACAGTCACAAAGAAAACTTTCTTAGAAATAGAAGCCTCATGCTGGCCTTGTTGATCTACTACAAAATAAAAGCGTGGATATTTTAAAAAACCAAGAAAAATATTTCTCCTTACTAACACTGTGGGAGAAATCAAGACATCAGTCCAGGAAATAGACTTACGAAAATGGCTACTCATGAACAGTTGACTATACTATTATTATTTTCAGTAAAATTAAATTAGAATATTTTCTAGGCAACATCTCTAATACACATAAAGTCATTGCTCCACACTGAAATAATGTCTGAGTAAATTCATCTTCACAAAAAAAACAACTCCACACTGATTTGGATAAAATGCAAACATAAATACACACACACACACACACACACACACGTATATACACACACACATACACTCACACAGTTGATCACTGAACAGCTTGGGAGTTAGGGTGCCAACACCCTGTGTATTCAAAAATCTACATTTAATTTTCGGCTTCCTCAAAACTTAACTATTAATGGCTTACTGTTGACTGGAAGCCTTATGGATAACATAGATAACATAAAAAGTCAACTACCATTTTGTATATGTATTATACATTGTATTTTTACAATTAAATAAGCTGTAGAAAAGAAAATATTAAGAAAATCATAAGAAAGAGCTCATACATTTACAGTACTGTACTGTATTTTGTGATGCCATAAGTTTACATTGTCAGTTTATGAGATTGTTTGAAATGGCAGACAACCACCACAGCTGAATCTATGGTGGTACACATCAAGCAATTCAACTATTTTTATAATGTCATGACTTTTCTCTGTTTTTTGGGAGCACTTCCAACATCACTAGTAGCACTTTGTATGGGTCTCATGGTGTTATTCAAGGTTTATGGTATTGCAATAAATGAGATGAAAAATACACCAGAAATGGGAGTTTTCGTTGTTTACTGCAGTATGCAATTTACTGGAGAGAATGAGCTGCTCACATGAAGATGGTTAGTGGCATAAGGTGTTTTAAGTGAATAGTTACAAAACTTAAACTCACTGCAAAAGCAATGGGCAGTAGTTTTGAAATTATTACAAAACGGTATTTACTTAGTTAATTTCATGCAATTATAATCTAATAATGCATAACTTTATATTTGTTTACATTTCTCTGAACTCTGATGACACCGTGTAGGATCTATAAGTGTTTAGTAAGTTTCAATTAATATTTTTAGTTTTAACTAAGTGTGTTAATTAATTTTAACTTTTTATAATGGTTTGTGATATTTTATGGTAGTAAATGATGAAATAGACTAGTATCTGTGTATTTTTATAAATTCATGACATACCTAACTTTTTCTTAATTTTTCATTCATTCTAGACTGCATGGCTCATCTGTGAGTTTTTTTCAAATTGTCACAAATCTCTAAAAATATTTTTAATATATTTATTTTTTTAAATAACATATTACTAGACCAACACAGTTCCAACCTGTATTGGTTAAGGGTCAACTATATGTGTACATATGTTTATTTATATTTATATAATTATATTTTATGAAGATGTGACAAATCTGTATCCCTATCAAAAAGAAATGAATACATTTCAGCATGAAATTTATAAAACTATAAAAATTTTTATATACATATTACAGGATCTTCTTCTATATTATTGTCAGAACATCAGTCTTTTTTGATAAGTATTTTATTTCACCAGACATTTAATCTTTTTGTTCTATCCCCATATCTCCTTAGCTTCTGGCTTCCTTTACTCTCTAACACATTCTAATATAAAACAAGATAAATCATGTGAAGTAAGGCCAGTAGGTTATGTGTTTTCAGTGATCTTATTTGCAATTCAGGCTGCAGAGTTGGATGATTCTCTCACATCCTCCAGTAGCATGACTCACATTTTATAACTGACATAAAATTTGAATCTAGTAAACAGGTCACAGTGAATGCTTATGGAGGGAAGAGACAAATGGAGGAATTTAAGAAATAAGAGAGTCAATTACTTGATATGTTGGTCACAGATATGGAATCCCTATACCCAATATAGAATCATAAGTAATTTTTACAGTAATATTAAATATTCTCACTCTGTACCTGGACAGTTCCAAAATAGCAGACAACATGATACAATAAATTCTGCTCGTGGAGGTATCACAACATGCCTTTTCCCCATTTTAGCTATAAGTACTAAATATTTGGCTAATTTTATAAGATTTATTTATTGTATAATTTTATATTTAAAAATATAAATTACTTAAATAATCTTATAAAATTTGCATATTTTATAATTTTTTCCTTTTCCTGTTTTCCAAAATGCAACAATAAAATACTGCAAAACATATCAAATGCTATTTTTTCTTACCACAATTTGACTTAATGTTACCATTCTCATTTCCAGTACAATAAAAAGATATTAATGAAAGTGGCTTCAAGTTGCAAAATTCAAACACAAAGTATAAGGGTAAAAATAAAGAATTACTAGAAAACTTTATAGGCAAACATATATCAATAATTGGAAAAATGTAGATTCCCACTTTATTACTTATATTTTGAATAGACCCATGTCCCCATAAATATATACAACTCCTACGTACCCATAAAAATTACAAAGTAAAATAAAATAAAATAGATCCAAATGGATAAAAACTTTAACATAACTAATCAAAAGGGCAATTTATTAGACAGAGAGAGAGAGAGAGAGAGAGAGAGAGAGAGAGAGAGAGAGAGAGAGAGAGAGAGAGAGAGAGAGCACATTCACGCTGTTGTGGGAGGGTAACCCAGAGAGGGCTATCAGTTTAGGTAAGGTGCAGGTGAAGTTTTAACTCTTGAGTTATTCCCTCCTCATTCATGTTCTTGTCCAATGAGAGGAGTTCTTTCAAACTTCTTGTGGAGTGATTGATCTTTGACTCTGATCCAGATTGGCTACTGGGTCCATAGCCCTGAGTTACAGAAGCCCCCTCTTCCCAGAGCTTTCTGCTGGATTTTCGGGACAAAGGAGCCCACCTGGCTTTCCCTACCTAGCCGGCACCTGAAAATCAGACAAAGAACTTTACATTTGAAACTCCTCTGGTTACCAGATAAAGGCGGGAGCCAGGAAACTCCTGCCTTTGAAACCACAACCCTTGTGGACCTAGGAAGAGAAGTCCCTCATCACCTAGTTTAAAAACTACTTTTGATAATAATTCAAAACCTAATACATTTAATTAATATTGCTAGTTATCTTCAGGTCTGATTCTTGTACAACCAAGAAAACTTTTGCATACTTTGCAAATTTTACATTTCACTGTTTACAGTATGATACTTTTGCTTTTGAAAACTATATTTTCATCAGTTTTTCTTATATTAATTTTTAACAAGTGAAATAATATTATTTTAATATAATAAGTAATTTATTGCTCTAAAGAGAAACTGATGAAAAACTGTATTTAGTAATAGAAAACAAAACTAAAATGAGTAAACTCATGCCGTTGTACACTGACGTTTAAGTCTGACGGGTTTATACTGCTGTCAGCTATGGTGACTCATATTTTCAAAGTGCTGTGAAATATTTCATCCTAAAACAACCCTTGACATAATGTAGCAATTAATATTTTGAAAATTCACTATTGATTATTAAATCTATATAGAAAAATATTTTTCTCATGATTTTATATCATACTCACTTTCTTAACCTATGGAGCTAATTATAAATTACTAATAAAAATAATGTTTTTTCTTTAAAACTCAACAATAAATGTGATGTGTAATATGAGACAACTATTTATCTTTTAATATTAAGATCAATCAAATTCAGTCAGCCTACAGTGCTGACAAACACAGAGTTTAAACACTGACAATTTGTTATGGAATAATTTGGCAAAATGATATAAAAAATAGCAAAACCATGAACATTGAAATGAAGAGCAAATATCATCAAATCTCATTTAATTTTCCTCATAAACAAAAAAAAAAAATTGACTACTTTTTAACTGATGAGGAGCCAAGTATTTCTCTCTTGGAACTCTGTGTTGTCTCATTCAATAATTCAAAATCACTGCATACTTAATGTGTTGTTAAAGAGTGAATAAGTACAAATAATACAGCCTGGCTGTTCTTTGCTGCTGCTCCCTACCAGTGCTGTGAAAGGGTGGCCACACAAAATTATTGGCACATGCTGGGGTGTGCTGTTACTGAATACAGCATAGACTTAACAGGGGACTTCAAAAGAAATTGAGGAACCACACTCAACTGTCAGCATGACAACAGGATGCATGTTTGGATTTTTAAAGACAACCTCACCCAACAATCCTCACCACTTCCAGTTGGGTGCATACCATTTAATAAGGCACCAACAAGCTTAGAACGAATTTTTCTTATGAAAGTACCCCAAAAAATCCCAACAAGCTACAAATAGTCTATATGCTAGAAAGGCCTATTTGGCAACTAACTTGGCTACATTAGAGGCTCTTCAGTCCAATTTATTTATTTACTGTTTAAAACTATGTTACTGAATTTGGGGTGGAACTCATTAACAAAAAGGGCAGATAAAACACTTAAGTGCCTGAACTCAGCATGGATACAACAGGATGTTTTACAAATAGTACTTCTAACCTTGCCTTAAAGTCATAAACTGGTTTGTTCTTTTTCTGCTTAAAAGATTGAATAACAGACTAGTCAGGTTATTTTTTGAGGAAATATTTTCGGGATAGATTTCTAAGGAATAGCTTGCTATTTTCCTAGGTTTTTTTTAGTTTGTTTATTTGTTTTCAGCCCATCACTGAAAGATTCAGTGTTTGAATTTTTAACATCTTTCTCAGGTAACTTCCACTTGGCTTCAGCCATCTATTTATGTCCTTCACCAAGTTCAAGTATTCTGAATAAATTTGGAAAGGTCACAGTGTCCTGGGTCATGTGCTTCCATGAAATGTCTAAATACATTGACAAGTTTCTGGGGGTTTTCTCTTGGGACAGAGAAACCTTTCACTATTGCTTTGAGCTCTGAGTTTTGATGATGAAATAAAGGTGGTTAAAGGAGTAGATCCAGATGATCTCAGGGAATAACTTTATAAGGCATTTATGTAGTTTTCTAGATTGGAAGATAACTGGAGTTATCTTGGACTAGGAAGATAACTGAAAAATTAAAATGAAATCCTAAGCTCTTCAAACTGACTGAATGAACCCCTGTTGGTCAAGAAGACCCCTGAGAAATCTTGCAAACTGAATTTCTGTCCATGACAGGATACAAGATGGGACACATCTCATACATACACCCTTGCTAACTGCCATTATTAGGCTTTCTTCTCTAAGAGCTGAACAGAAACTAACTCTAAAAAAAAAAAAGGACTCTCTCCACTCCTTTCTGAATTTATTCAGGATACTTGAACTTGGTGAAGGACATAAATAGATGGCTGAAGCCAAGTGGAAGAGGATCCAAGAAGATCCAAGATGGCTGATGGTTAGCAGCTCGGGATTGTAGCTCCCAGTGAAAGCGCAGAGAACGAGAAGACGCCACACTTTCAGATGAATTTTCGTCACCCACAGATCAGAAGATTCCCAGTGGAGGAGCCTCACGGGTCACCAGCGCAACTCTTGTGGCTGGCACAGCGGTTTTGCCGGCCCCTCAGCGCGGCAGCTCTTCATGCAGAGTAAACGGGACTGGTTCCCCTTCTGACCAATGTTTGGAGCTCCGAGAAAGCAGAGCCGCTTATTACCGACTCAAGAAGAAAGCCAGACCCGAGATTCCCAGGCAGAAGAGCACCATCAATCTTAACACCGCTGTTTTAGCCGGCGCAGTAGGCTGCTCAGATTCCAGCACTGGGAATCAATAAACTGGACATCCACTCAGAAACCTATTTAGAAAGGTGGTAATTGTAAAGACCACAGATGGATAAATTTATATCAAAGGGAAGAAACCAGCCTAAAAAGGCTGAGAATACACAAAATCAGAACCCTTCTTCCTCTACAGGGGATTACAGTTCCTTATCAGCAACGGAACAAGCCCTGATGGAGAAGGACTGTGTACCATTAACAGAAGTAGGCTTCAGAAGGTGGATGATAAGAAACTTCTGGGAGTTAAAAGAACTTGTTCTAACCCAATGTAAAGAAACTAAGAACTTTGAAAAAAGGTTTGATGAAATTCTAACAAGAATAGACAATATAGAGAGGAATATAAATGAACTAACGAAGTTGAAAAACACAACATGACAACTTAGCGAAATATGTACAAGTTTGAATAGCCGAATTGATCAAGCAGAAGAAAGGATATCAGAGGTGAAAGACCAACTTAATGAAATAAAACAAGAAGACAAGAATAGAGAAAAAAAGGATTAAAAAAAATGAGCAAAGTCTCCAAGAAATATGGAACTATGTGAAAAGACCTAATTTACGTTTGATAGGTATACCTAAATGTGATGGAGAGAATGAATCCAAGCTGGAAAATGCTCTTCAGGATATTATTCAGAAAAACTATACCAACCTAGCAAAGCAGGACAATATTCAACCCCTGGTAATACAGAGAACACCACAAAGATATTCCTCAAGAAGAACAACCCCAAGGCACATAATCGTCAGATTCACCAGGGTTGAAATGAAGGAGAAAATACTAAGAGCAGCCAAAGAGAAAGGTCAGGTTACCAAAAAAGGGAAGCCTATTAGACTTACAGCAGATCTCTCAGCAGAAACTCTACAAGCCAGAAGAGAGTGGGGGCCAATATTCAACATCCTTAAAGAAAAGAACTTTCAGCCCAGAATTTCATATCCTGCCAAACTAAGCTTCACAATTGAAGGAAAAATAAAATCTTTTGTGAACAAGCAAGTACTCAGAGATTTTATTACCACCAGGCCTGCTTTGCAAAAGCTGCTGAAAGAAGCATTAAACATAGAAAGGAACAACCAGTATTAGCCTTTCTAAAAGTATAAGTAAAGAGCATCAACATAAAGAAGAATTTACATCAACAAATGGATAAAATAGCCAGTTAACATCAAATGGCAGTAACCCTAAATTCAAGCCGACTAAATCCCCCAGTCAAAAGATACAGCCAAAACCTAATGGTATGCTGCATCCAGACCCATTTCACATCCAAAGATACACAAAGACTCAAAACAAAGGGATGGAGAAAGACTTACCAACCAAATGGAGAGCAAAAATAAATAAATAAATAAAAAGCAGGAGTTGCAATTCTCGTATCTGATAAAATAGATTTCAAAGCAACAAAGATATAGTGGTAAAAGGATCAATGCAACAATAAGAGCTAACGATCCTAACACCCAGATTCATAAGACCCATAAAGAGATTTAGACTCAACGAGACAGAAAATTGATGAGGGCAACCAGGACTTGAACTCAGATCCGCAACAAGTAAACTTAATAAATATTTATAGAGCTCTCCATTTTAAATACACAAAATATACATTCTCCACTTTAAATACACAAAATATTGATCGGCCATTATTAATACCCATTTTTAGAATAAAGGAATATTCCCATGCTATCTCCCTCTTTTTCTTCCTCTCCTTTACTCCTTTTTTTCTCTTTCTTTTCTTCTTTCCAAAAAAAAAAAGGAATAAGCAACCAAACAGTATTCCCTCCAGGCTACACAGAATGTGCAGTGAGTTTTCACGGCCTCTGCTTCATCTTTTAAGGTCAGAAGGCAGAAAACTTCACCGTTGCAGCAGGCTAATGCTGCCATTTTTTGAACCTGGGTCCCATGGAGAGTCATGAAGCTTAAATGTATGTGGATGCTTCTCCTTTCATAATTATCTATGACTCCTTCATAGCTTTTTGAATATGTATATTTTGCCACCCCTTTCTGCACAAATCCTGGTATTATTCTTACAGTCCTTCAAGTGTCTGTTTCTGGCTTCTGGCTGGAGACTATGCCTCCCAGCCCGTTAGAAATGCCACCCTGCAGGCTGCTACCCTTTACGAGAGGTAAAGCTCTCCTTTCCGAGTTCATAAACCATGTCATTCTTCAGTTGACATAAATTCATGAAAAGGCTAGCAGATTTGGAGTAACTAGACAGAGAAGGATAGAGGGACAGAAAGAAGGTGCAGTTGGAATTAAGTCAATGTATAGTTTTTTCTTAAGATTCTCATTTGCCTTTCTGAAGAGTCTTTTGGAGATGAAATTTGGCTCAGAGGGGTACCTACACCTATTTTCTCATTGCTCCTGGTTATCACTGAGGATCTCCTTCAGATGATCACCTCTCACATCAGAACTGTCAAAAGAAAAACTTTAGATACAATACATTTTCAGAGTTTATTTGAGCAAGTAAAAAAAGACCCATATAAATTGGGCAGGGCTCAGAAACAGAAGAGGTTTCGAGAGTCTGGCTGCAGCACATGGGTAGCTAGCTTTTCTAGGCTGATATGGAAGAAAGACAAAGAAAATATATTGATTTGTTACAGTGGAAAGGCCAAGCTAGAGGTTAGTTGATGTGAGAGGTTAGTAGATGGTTTCTGATTAGTAAACTTTCTAATTCTGTTTTATGGTTTATATTGAGCTTTAGTTTGCTTATGGAGAAACTACAGGGATACAGATGGCCCAGTCTAATGGCCCCGCAGTTAAAATTTGATCTAATAAAACATAAACTGAATTTTTCCTGTGTTGGGGAATTTGATAAACTTGATTGCAAACATTAAATGTTTACATTTTTTTAATGGATTTACTCCCTTATCAGTAGGAAATGTCTTTTGTATATAGTTTTCCTCTTGCATTAAAGTCTCTACTATGTCTGTTATTAAATAGCTACATTAACTTTCTTTCATGTAGTGTGGGTATGGCCTATAGTTTTCAATAAAGTTACTTCCTAGAGATTTATATTTAAGGTGAGTTTCTTATGAATAGATTATAGTGCATTTTCTTCATTTTATTTTCAATAAAGACAGATATTTAATTGGATTTTTTTTTGTATTTATATATGCCATGATTTCTGATATATTTTTATTTCAACCTATACTCTTATTAAGTGTTTTCCTTGTCCCATAATTTTTTTGCTTCATTTATAATTTATTTTGAATGAATTTATTTTTAATACATTCTACATGATTTGTTTTAATTTCTGTAGCACTTTCTTGTACATTAAGTAGCTGTCTTTGTTTTTCTTTTCTGGATTATTAAAAAGGAGGTGAAACATGGCAGTATGATTTTTCATTAAAAAGTTATTTGAGATCTGAAGTTGCCTCAGAGGCTAATAAGAAGGCATTTTTCTTTCTTTTTCCTTTTTCCTTTTACTTCTTTTTGTTTTCCTTTTTATAGAAGAAACTCTCTGTGTTAACCTAGTGTAGTGTTAGATTCCACTGTAATACTTGCCTATGAAATTATTAAAGCATATTTTACTGAAGATTTAAAAATATCCAAATATAGAAAATTATTCAATGTTGGATGGTTTTGAAAGATATTGTAAACAAAACATTTACCCTTCTTGGGAGAAAAACTAGAGTAATATCTACAGAATCTGTTTTTCCATCCGCATTTATTTACTTTATTTATACCCTCATTATCTTATTACAGCTGGCTTTTTTTCCCCTAGATGTCTCTTCTCTACTACTGTCTCTCCACTACTTTTGGGGGGAAAATTAAATATATTAATTTTTTTATACTTCAAGTTCTAGGATACATGTGTAGAAAGTACAGGTTTGTTACACATGTATACACGTGCCATGGTGGTTTGCTACACTCATCAACCTGTCATCTACATTAGTTATTTCTCCTAATGCTATCCCTCCCCAGGCCCCCAGCCCCTGACAGGCTCCGGTGTGTGATGTTCCCCTCCCTGTGTCCACGTGTTCTCTTTGTTCAACTCCCCCTTATGAGTGAGAACATGTGGTGTTAGGTTTTCTGTTCATGTGTTAGTTTGCTGATAATGAGGGTTTCCAGCTTCATCCATGTCCCTTCAAAGAACATGAACTCAACCTTTTTTATGGCTGTAGCATTCCATGGTGTATATGTGACACCTTTTCTTTATCCAGCCTATCGTTGATGGCATTTGGGTTGGTTCTAAGTGTTACTATTGTGAATAGTACTGCAATAAATATGTGTGTGCATGTGTCTTTAGAGTAGAATCATTTATAATGGTTTGGGTATATACCTAGTAATGGGATTCTTGGGTCAAATGGTATTTCTGCTTCTAGATCCTTGAGGAATTGCCACACTGTCTTCCACAATGATTGAACTAATTTGCAAGAGACTTCTAGCCCAGTGATTACATTTGCATGTATTCATACCTAACTCAACCCTGCGTTTACTGACAGAAAAGGGATATTTTTGTTACTTTTGCTCTTTTATTGAACATAAATCCCTTCTTTAGGAAATTTGTTATGAATGCATCATAATACTGGACATTTATTTCACCTAAATTGTTAAAAATGACATTTTGATTAATGTTATTAAGGTCACATAATCATTTCACCTTAATTTGGAACCTGTAATATGTATAGAATTTTAGAATTTTATCATCTATTGGTAGATAATAAATAAACCACATATATGGTTAACAATAAGTTGAAGAATAATAAGACATTTACTATTAGCAGAGTTTGGGAATGCCATATAGGCGTGGAACCCAAAGACCTGAGAAAGATTCTCAAATTAAAGTGACATTTAAAAATATTTCTTTAAAAATTTAATTTAAAAAACATTATAGTCAATAAAAATCTTATAAAAGATTAGTAATTTAAGTACACAATATTTGAATTTCATTTAGATACCTAAAATCAATCATATTTAATAAACATATTTAATCCTTGTCATACTTTATGTTTTATATAGATTAGCTTCTCTTGTTAAAGTTACATTATTTAAATATCAAAATATACACATTTAAAACAAAATTTCACGAATATCAGAATCAGGAAATTACATTTAGTATAATTTTAGTGTTTAAGTAAAATAACATAGATAAACTTTCCAGTCTGGGATTACCTTCTTGATTTAGTTATTTTTTGTGCAAGTTAGAACTGTGACTTCATGTGCAATCATTTAAATTTTCTCTTATGAAAGTAATCATTAATAAAGATATGATGATACATTTCAACTAGACTCCTATTCATGAAAATTCACGTAGCAATTATCTTAAATAATTTTGTTTCTCAGGGGTTCCAAAAATTAATTAAATGGAATATATTTCACATGACTAGTTTGCTCCATATTTTTAGGGTAAACCTGAGATATCTTCATATGATAGTTGTCTTTCATCTTGTTTCCTAAGGAACTGAGCAGACACTAATGGTCTCGTCTTAAGTTCCCTCTTATCATATCCATGTATTTTTAATGATTCTCTTTTAATTTTAAATTCTGTTTGAAAATTCATGAAAAGGTTTTGGCATGACACAAAACAGAGTTACCTTTTAAAATCATGATCTAGCAATCCATTTAAAATTGAAATATGGCATACTTGTGTAATGTAATATATTTCAAAATACCTTTATATAAGAATTTTTGTTAAATAATAGCGCTTTCATCCACAGTCAATTCTTGTGTATATTGTCTTTTCTTTTCATAATATTCATGCAGGTGTTTAGGTTGAAATACACTAAATTATTTATTATTATAATTGCACACCACTAAATTCAGAATTACTTATATCCTTTAAGTAGAATCTAAACAAAGAGATTCCAAAGGGGAAATATATAGAGGATACAGTGCCTCATTTTCTTTACCCAGGACTTGAGTAGAAGATTAAGATATTAAAACCTAGTTAACTTGATGTGGAGTCAATAAAAGAGAATAGTGCACCTTTTTTATTTGGGACTATCTATGCATGGTTTGATGTGATTTTACATGGGAGGTAAAGAGTAGAGAAGCAAGAAGCAATGTTGAGTGAAGTGCCTGGACTGATTGGCCAGTGTAATTTGACAGACTCATGAATCTCTCATTTAAGATAAATGAAATGATTGCCCAGATAGCCATTAATGATTAGGAAGCCAGTAACTGACATTCTTCTAAGCAGTTATTAACTATAACTTTTAGCTGTTTGCTTACACATTGATAACTGTTCTACTTATTTGTAAATGTCACATCGCCTAATGATAGTTTCTTCAGTGTTCCTATAGATAATATCTCACTCCGATGCAGGGATCAAAAGATGTTGGCTGAGTTGTTTTTCAGGAACTGAAGACTAAGCCTTGAACCTAGCTCAAACCAGTTGAGATCATCATCAACCCTTCAAGTAAGTTTGCATTAGTGTCTAATGGTTGACCTTTTGATATTAAAAAAGTCAAAACTCCTCCCTTACAACCAAATGAAAGCAAAAACAAAAACAGGACCCTCAATGACTATGAACATGTTCTTGTGGATCCGTTTCTGAAGTGAAAGGTGACTTAGATAGTTGCATTCTGGTACCAAACCCAGGTCCCTGGAGTTTCCTCTGTCCCAGCCAATCAACAAATTGCCCCTCATAACCGAATCCCAACCCGGTCAGTCCAATTCCTAAAATGCTCCTGCTTAAGACCCATAAACAAGGTGGATTTGAGACTTGCTTTCCCATCTCCTCATTTGGGTGCCTCATGAATAAATTCTTGCTTTGCTTCAAATCTTGATGTCTCAGTGATTGTCTTGCTGCGCATTGGATAAATGAACCTGGTTTGGTAACACAAACAAAAAACACCAAGAATCCTTGGAACCTTAAAATTATTGAGCTCATAAATCTGAGAGCACTAGAATCTTGAGCTAGGGAAGTTTTAGAGGAGGAAGTGTAAAGAACCAAAGGCAACTGCAATGTTATTGTTTATCCTAGTGTGAGCATATATTCTAAAAGCCAGTCTTGTAGTGATGAGTAAAGTGAAGATAGATCTTAATGCCAGGAAATAAAATGGATGATGCACTTCAACCAGAAGGTAAGTAATGCCAAGGAATGAAATGGGATAAGAACATCAAGAAAAATTCTGAAAAAGAGTAGGTATTTACCCATAAGGGACAACGTACTGGACTAATTGTTCTAATTTTTGAATTTGGCTCAAAATATCTTAATTGGAATAAATTACAATTTAATGATGCTCTAAGATTCTGTTCTATATGAGCTGGGTATTTAAAATGATGTTTGAGTTAAAAAATATTTTAGAATCTATAATTTTGAACCAATCATTAAATCACAAATTATGTTTCTAAAATTTACAAATAATCTCTTGCTTTCTTGAATTTCAGGTTTGAAGGTAAACTTTCTTCTTCCTCACACTTCGCTCCCAAATTGATTACAGAAATGTTCACAATGGCTTGTTCCATGCTACTATTGTAGTGGATGGTGTCTGGCCTCAGAACACTGTACACCAAAATACGGCATCTTGACAATTAAGAAAACCACAGAAGCAAGGCCACTCTGATCTTCTTCCATATTTCTCCCCTGAGGCATGCTCATAAAGAAATTCTCTGACCTAACTTTCTTGAAACTAGATTGTAAGATCCTCATTCCAGAGCCATCCTGTTCTATAACTGGAGGCAAGAAGAATCCGAACAGATTCCTCACTGTATTACCCTCAGGTAATAACTACTGCCTTTTTTGGTTCAATTATACTTCTACATGAATGTCTGTTTTTCATTGAATCAAAGAATAAAACACACTTTCTGTGGGTCTTTGTGTCTTCGCTTTTGAAGACTCTCATATCATGTAGAACTTTGCTTAAATGTGTTATGCTTTTTACTTGTTAATCTCTTTTGCTATAGGGGTCTCAGTCATGCGTCTTACAATAAATTAGGAAAACAAAGTACTTTTTATTTCTCAAATGTTATAAGAAATATCCCCCACTCCTTTTTAAAAAATTATTTCAACTCAATCTACAAACTTCGAAATTCTTTACTTACTTTTGATATGAGGATCAAATATGTGAACTTCTTGTTCTTTTTTAAAGAGATGTGAAACTTCTTAATGTACAACATAGAAAGAAAAATTTGAAAGACAAAAATGCTATAATATATTTAGTCAGGTACCATTTCAGTGCTTCACTATAGGTCAGTATAAACATTGGATTCTTTCAGCTATCCACACAACCAACTAAGAATAATGTTAACATGACTAATTATCTCTCACATAATTAGAAATTTATGCCAAGCCTTTATTTAAATAATTTATAGTTTTACATATTTTATAACTTTAATTTTATTTATTTTATATATTTCACATGCATAAATTTTAATAAACAACTTTTATTTCATTTTCTATACATCTACAGTATTTGTGCATATTTATAAGATACATGTGATATTTTGTGACAGCATAAAATGTGTAATGATCAAATCTGGGTAATTTAGGTATCTATCACCTCAAGTATTTTTTTTTTTTTCTATGTGTTAGGAATACTTTAAGTTTTGCCTTCTGGCTATTTTGAAATAGACAATACATTTTTGTTAACTATAGTCATTCTACACTGCTATCAAACATTAGAACTTATTCCTTTTCTTT
Source organism: Saguinus oedipus (assembly GCA_031835075.1). Taxonomy (NCBI): domain Eukaryota; kingdom Metazoa; phylum Chordata; class Mammalia; order Primates; family Cebidae; genus Saguinus; species Saguinus oedipus. The sequence goes on along the minus strand of CM063169.1, from coordinate 33,058,581 downwards.
AATTGTATGTTTTTACCTGTTAGCCATCCTTTCTTCATCCCTGCCCCCCACGGCCTACCCACCTTCCAGTACTTATCATTCTACTTTCTACTTCAATGGGGTCTAACTTTTTAGCTCCCACATGTGAGTGATAACATGCAATATTTTTCTTTCCATACCTGGATTTATATTCCTTAGCATAATGATCTCGAAGTTCCAACGATTTTGCTGCAAATGACATACATGATTTCATTTATTTTTATGGCTATACTATTCCATTATGTAGAAATATCATGTTTTCTTTATCCATTCATCTGTTGATGGACATTTAGGTGGATTTAATATCTTTGCTATTGTAAATAGTGCTGCAATAAACAAAGGTGCAGGGGAAAGGTATCCCTTTGATATACTGATGTCTTTTCCTTTAGATAAATATCCAGTAGTGGGACTGATGAACTGCCTAGTAGTTCTATTTTTAATTTTTGGAGAAATCTCCATACTGTTTTTCTAAAGTGGCTGTACTAGTTTATATTCCCATCACCAGTTTAAATTTTCCCTTTTATCTGTCATCCTTGCCAGCATCTGTTTTTTCTTGTCTTTTTAGTAATAACCATTCTAACTGGCAATATTGTCAACTCTTTAAGGTTGGTCTATACTGTAAATTCCTTAAGGTTGTCATTCCAAAGTGTAGGTTTAATCATTATCAAAAAATAATATTAGAATTTTAATAGTCATATTCCTTGAGTAGTGTTATATGTAAGTGAAAATTCTGGGATCATGTAATAGGTTGTACTACAATATGAAGAGTTGTTGAGCTGAAGATAATTAAAAAGTAACTGAGGCAGAAAAGTTCTCTGCCCTCCCTGTATTTACCTAAAAGCAGGACACACATTTACAAAGGCAAAAAGTATTATGTGCTCACTCACCTAGTACCACAGAGAACAAAGGCTAATTACTGAAGACAACTTTAGAGCCTTATCAGCTTGGAGAAGGTACCAGAGGAATCTATATTAACAAGCTTTACTAAATTTATCTGCCATTTATTTGTCTTTCCACAAGTTGCACCCCCTAGAGACAGAGTCCGTTTTCTGTGTCTTGCTTCTTCTTTAAAAATTTACTGTTTTTGTTGAAGATGCTATGTACTCAAATTCAAAGTCACCTCTTTGAGAATTTTTCATTTCCTGGGTATATTCTATGTATATATGAAACCTGCATGCTAATGTACTTCTGTTTATTCTTCTCTTGTTAATCCATCAATCTCTTTTTTTGTAACAGGGATTTGTTTCAACTAAGAATATATGGGAATTACTTTCTTCATTTATAGAATCTTGTAGATACAGAGTAGTACTGAGATGATGATTCTTAAGTAGAGAAATCACTAATTTCAGAATTTTGTCCTAAATAATTAACCTGTTTGAGTTTTTTAAACATTAAATATACATTCCTTGCTTTTTAAATTATTATCTCATATAAATATTTGTTTTTCTGCTATCTAAGGTGAGAGAGCTGTCGTAGATAGAAAACAGAAAAAATTCATGTGATAAGTGGTAAAGTTACAAAAACAAGGACCATAAATCCTGTAAACCAGTAGAGAAAGAAGGAAGGAAGGAAGGAAGGAAGAAAGGAAGGAAGGAAGGAAGGAAGGAAGGAAGGAAGGAAGGAAGGAAGGAAGGAAGGAAGGAAAAAAGAGGGAGGGAAGGATAAAGGAAGGGAAGGAGGCAGGAAGGAAGGAAGGAAGTTTTACAGGTATGTTTTAAGAGTTTTGACAGTAGAACGCTAAATTTCCTAGTTATTTGAGGAAATTCAAGAAAATCAGATTATGAAGTTTAGGAGGCTGATAAAGTGCAGGCTCTGAGGATCTGTTCTCTCAGGATAAGCCATACAAAACCAAACAAACTTTTACAAAAAGGAATTCAGACATATATAGAAGGCAGTAAATAAAACAGAGGCAGCTGCTTCTTTATATCCCGGTGTACCTTCACACTCTGGAGCCACTGTCACACAGAGGCGCTGACAAAGATCAGAAGGACACTGAACAAAAACAACAACAAAACAAACTCTGTTGTGCCCTTTCTTGACAGCAGGGCCCATAGCAGAGTTCCTCCAACTTCCTCAAGCTCCTCTGGTTCCTGAGAAATGTAGCTGTGAGAATTCTCTTCTCTGAACTCAGACATAAACAATCTAAGGTGAAAAAAATATCCAAGCTGTGTGCTTCCTTAGAAAGTAAACTTGCTCAAATCACATCATGTCATTATTTCTCAACTTACAGACTGATTTTTTTTTAAGTTAACACCAAACAATTAATAATAGGGTTAAATATAGCAGAGCAGTATATACCCTCTGATGGTATTGTATTAAGTTATAAAACTCAGAGATGTCATGCAAACAATTGGGCTTCCAAATACTATTCTTTACTACCAAAAAAGTAAGGACGGGTCTCCAAATAAAAACAAAATATCACCATGAACCATATTCCAAATAAAGCACACAGAGGAAAAAAAAAACTCTAGCAATAAACTTGGGTGTGCATAGGCATTCTTCAGATATGAGGATTACACTTAAGAGACTCAGTTAAGGGCGGGGCGCCATGGCTCACGCCTATAATCCCAGCACTTTGGGGGGCCGAGGTGGGTGGATCACTAGGTCAAGAGATTGAGACCATCCTGGTCAACATGGTGAAACCCCGTCTCTACTAAAAAAATTACAAAAAAAAAAAAAAAAAAAAATAGCTGGGCGTGGCAGCGCAGACCTCTAGTCCCAGCTACTCGGGAGGCTGAGGCAGGGGAATTGCTTGAACCCAGGAGGTGGAGGTTGCAGCGAGCCGAGATCGTGCCATTGCACTCCAGCCTGGGTAACAAGAGTGAAACTCGGTCTCAAAAAAAAAAAAAAAAAAAAAAAGAAAGAAAGAAAAGAAAAGAAAAAAGACAGAGACTCAGTTAAATGCTGAACTGGATCTCTTATACACAAACTTCCTAAAATGTTACGTTATGATGTTATATTTAGTAAGCCTTATACAAGGTCATTTTGATAAATGATTTTAAAGAGGTTTGGGATATATCACTCCAATATATGCCATCCTGGCATTTTGATTATTTTGAATAAAAACAAATTGCAAATCAACCAACACAGAAAGAGTTCTTCCCTTTTCACTCAACTGCCTAAAATAAAGAATAAATTTCACCTTTTATAAAGAAGATTCCATACAGGAATTTTTTCGGTTTGTTTTTTGGTAAAGAGATCTGTACCAGGAAGCGAGCTGCTCCCAGGCAGCTTTTATTACCTAAGAGAGTTTTGTCTGCATAACGAGGCAACCTTTGTCCACCATACATTTCTTCCCCTCACCCTCCCACAATTTGACTTTACCGCCTCTCAGGAGCCTCAAGCCTCTATTTCTTTCTATTGATCAGGATGTTATACAGACTTTCATCATCCGGCCCCTCTTTGACTCTAATATTTTTGTGGCACTCCTGTGCACAAAACCAAACAAACTTATAAAAAGGAACTCAGAGATATATAGAAGACAGTAAAGAAAATAGAGACAGCTGCTTCTTTTTATCTTGGAGCCTTTCACAATTTGGAGCCACTGACGCACAAAGGTGCTGGCAAAAATCAGGATTGTGAACAAAACAGCAAACACTGAAACTCTGACATTTTCTTCTTATAGTGGCTAATCTTGCCCGGTTATTTGATGAGATTCCTGGGTGGAGGGGTGAGTCTGAAGGCAATTGCATTTCTTTTGAACATAACTTTCCATAGTCCATTAAGGAAATTCCAGATGTTGCAGAATTTTGCTCCTTAGTTCTACTAAAACTCGGTTCCTGTCACAGGACCAAGAAAAATTAGGCATGCATACACTTTGAATGGAATTTATTGGGTGAAAAGAAAAGAAAAGAAAAATAACACTCTCAGCGAAGCAAGCGGATTCCTGCTAACAGGCCCCCATCTCACAGACTGATTCCAGGCCAGGCTCCTCCCCTGCATAAGTGGAGAATTCTCTGTGGCTCCACCCACTTCCACCAGTGCACATGTCTGGCTCCAGTCTGCTAGGGGAATGCCCAGATCAGCCCTGGGCAATTCTTTCATCTGCACAAAAGCATCTGTTGTGAACACCTGTGGAGCATGTTGGAGAGTCTCTGGGGACCCTTTTTATCTGCCCTCGGAGTGTGGCTGTCTCACAGAGACAGTCCCTCCCTGTACTAGGGGGCAGGAGAAACAAGAAAAGGGTAGAAAGTTAGACTGCTTTTTTAGACCTTACAATTTCTTTTAATTCAAAGTTCTAAGCATGCCAAACCACCATACTTTGGAATATTGTTCTCTGCACCCAACAGTTGCATAGCAATCTAGAACGAAAACCTCAAGATTAAGCTTCCTTCCCTGCGCTAGTAGTGAGAGACAAACAAGTATCTCTTTTTTGAGCAAATGTAATTTTGAGTATCTCTGTTACAGGCGCATAGACTATACCCTAACTAACACTAGTGGTATCATTCTCATGTATTCTTCTCATTGTTTGCCTTTTAGTTCTATATTACATTGTGAGATTCATCCATATCTATGGATCTACCTATAATTTACTCATTTTTTCCTGCTTCATATAGATATTATGTTGTACATTAAAAAACACAAATACATAAAAAAGAAAATCATGTCTTCCAAATAACTCATGAGTTAAAGATGGAGTCATGGTGAAACATATAAAATATTTGTGTTAGAATAGGCAGATACCTAGACATGAGGAGGAGGGGGAGCCGTGAAAAAAGAAAGGTCTGGAAAATTCCACACTCCAGAGACCACCTGAAACCTACTTGTTAGATATGAGCAAGGAGGAGGGGTAAATTTTAGGCAGAAAGAAAGCCGGTTAAGATGCCAAGTAATCATTCACTCTGTAGTTAACCTGTCAGAATGCAGTTAGACGCATGCTGTAAAGGTGAGAGGGCAAAGAAGAAATGCCTAAGAGAAACGCAGGCACAAGCACAAATTTAACTGCTGTACAACCTTCCTGGGGGGCAGAGGGCGGTCATGAGCAAGGCAGCCATTAGGTAAAATTGTTATCCAATGCAAGGCCCATGCATGCGCACCGACTAATAGTAAGGGAGGGTCCCACAAGCCTGGGGTGGGAACAAGGAGTGGGAAAGGAGAGGACTTAAGGAGCGGGAAAAACAGACAAAGAAAAATGTCGGAGATTTAAGACATTGGTAGGAACTTGAAGAAAAATCCAACCTCATAAAAACCCAACGCACAGCTTTTGGACTGCTGCTAGCTCATTCCCTTTCAGTAACCTGTTCTTCCTCATCTTTCAGAGTGTATTGTCTCTCTAAATAAACTCTGCTCTTTATTTCCCCTCAATAAATTCTCTCTCTTTTAAGCTTAGTTTGTCAGCAGCATTCTTTCTCCAAGTAAGACTAAGAACCTAGGATTATTGCACTGCCTAGTAACATTTGTAATTGAAATCAACACAAATAAAAACTTCTGAGATCCAAACCAAGTATTACTCCGGCAATAACTATAACCTTAAACTGCACATTAAAAAAATACTAAAAATGAGCTGGGCATGGTGGCGCGTGCCTGTAATCCCAGCTACTCCGGAGGCTGAGGCAGGAGAATTGCTTGAACCCAGGAGGCGGAGGTTGCGGTGAGCCGAGATCGCGCCATTGCACTCCAGCCTGGGTAACAAGAGCGAAACTCCGTCTCAAAAAAAAAAAAAAAAAAAAAAAAAAAAAAAAAAAAACTAAAAATGAATTAAGTCTTCACCTAATGTAGATGGCAGGGCGATGGATGTGGCAAACCACCACCATGGCACGTGTATACCTATGTAACAAAACTGCAAGATCTGCACATGTACCCCAGAACTTAAAGTATAATAAATAATTTTTTAAAAAAATACTAATAACAACTGAAAAAAACAGAAACAAGGAAAAAATAAATAAAAATTTTAAAAGAAAATATTAAAGTTAATGAAAGAAGAAAAAATGAATCACCCACAAAATCCTTAAAAGCATAAATTAATAATATTGTGAAATGCCTACTTGAGAAAACAGGAAGTGTCCCTATGTGTGTGTGAGAGAGAGAATGAAAATTTGATCTTTTATTTAAAAACCCTTGTTAATATTAAAAATATTAAAAAGTAATTGTGCTCTCCTTCAAATTAATGCATAGAACTAGGCTAAGATAAAGTTTATTCAATGTCTGTATTTTAAATTCATTAATTGTTAACAATATATAAGTAGCAATATTAGGGATAAAAATATTTCCCTGTTTTAATTAGTTTGATTTATATAGAATGACAGTCTAACATAAAGCAAGTGCCCAGTAAATTCACCTAGAATAAATAACTGAATGTAAGATTGAATAATCAACCTTCAAAGATTTTGAGTTAAATCTTGCACAAAAGTAACTGGAATTTTTGTGATTGCTATTTTATATTTTAATTGTATAGTTTAATCCAGGTAATATTATATTAAATGCATCCATCTATATTTAATGTTGTTCATCTCATTTTTTTTCTATTCTATTTCTCACTCAGTGCCACATTGTTCTATTTCAGTTGCTCTAATAACGAATAAAAAACAGCGAAAGTCCTTGGGGGTTTGGCAACCTTAAAATATTAAATAAGCAATAAATATTAGGAAGCTGTAATTTTGAAATTTACTCAGCAATATATTTGTTTACAGATGTAACAGGCAAACTCACAGGCAGCTGAATTATTATTTTTTCATCATTTTTCACTCATATGTATGTGAAAGAGCATTTTATTTTAAAATTTGCCAATTTCGTCAAAACATTCTTAACTCATGGATGTTTTTATTCCTAAACCCTGTTTTTCTTGCTTTTTTGGTAATGGCATATATATCTGACTACTTCATATTTGTATCTTCTTCTTAAAAAAGATAGGGCTTATTAAAGGAGTTATTGTAGGGTGAATGAAACTATCTAATGCAAAGGTGAGGGAAGAAAAAAAATTAAAGGAGATAACACATGATATAATAGAGCATATAGAATTGATTTAATTACAAGGCAATTCCACCCAGGCCTGCAGAGGAGAATACCGTTCAATTGTTTTTAAATCAGTAGAAAGTAATTTTTAATATTAAAGGTTGATTCTCTTTGCTTTGCACCTTAATGGGTGTAAATCAGTCTAATTTCATTATTAATTTGCTCTAAAGGTAAAACTAAATTGCATGTCAGTAAGAGGATATTTGTATTTCCTAATGGGGCGAATGAAGAGTCACAATAAATGGTAATTAAAATCTAAGTTTAAAGTAAGTTACAGAATCTCTTTTCAAAAGATCACATTTCTGGCAAGTCAGTGGAAGAACTAGTTGTTTGCTATGACTGATAAAAATATATATGTCTATTTTATACTATCCAATAGTTACTCATCATTACTTGAATTATTTTTTACATAAGTGTAGCCATTATAAAAGACAGAAGACAACATATCTACCTCAGAGCTAGTTTTGATGATAATTAAAAAACATTTTTTTTTCAATTTTAAAATAATCTAAAAAAATTAAAGTAGCTGGAGGCTCAGGATCCATGCATGATTTTCAAGAGTTCTGTGAAATCCTTGAAATTGCATGCACCTTTTTATGTGTGAACAGTTGATTCTGCAGTAACACAGGCTTGAACTTCTCTGGTTTGCTTAAATGGCAGGTTTTTTCAGGAAATACACTCCATATTTGTGGGTCCTATTCACCACCAAAGGATGGCTGGAAAATACAGTTTTCGTGGGATGTTAATACTGTATATGGAGAAAGAGTTGGGGAGGGGGGCAGGTGCACAAACTTGGAACTAATTCCCCACATACTGAGGGACAATGTATATGTCATTGTGTATTTTGGGTCAGATAATCTGATGCCAAAGTATGTGCCCAATCATAGAATCATTGTATTCCTTAAAAATGTAAATAGATAATAAAAGATTTAGATTAAGCAAAATGAAGAGTCATAATGAATTTTCTTTAATGTAGTATGGTCACAAATACCCATTACCATAGAAAATTATTGCTGGTGTATTTTATGCATTCAAAAATATTCTATTTATCAATGACTTGTTTTATTATGTTAGCAAAACATAAAAGTGTAGGAATATTGCATGTTTTGGCTAGTCATTTGGTAGCTGTTTCAAATAAACAGGAGAAGTTCATTTCAAACAGATCAAATAACATGTATTCTTACTTAGTATGCTAATAAAGAGGAGTGAATAAGAGAAATATCTTTAGTTACCACAGAATTACCAACTGTAGTTTTTTTTTTTCTTTCAACAAGCCGACAATTGAACAATTGGAGATTTATTTCGACCTTTTGTATTTTCTTTTGATATTTTAAAATATCAATCCATTTCACAGCAGAAGGCAAGAAGAAAGATATTAAGCAGCCTAAGAATACACATATATACACATACATGCTTTGTGTTACACATTACACACATACACATGCTCCCCACACGTGATTATTCTCATCTAAAAACAGTTTTTATCTATTAAAATGCAATGTTCTTTTTCTTTCTCTTTTCTAGGACTGATTTCAAGAACAGAAATTAGCATTTAACAATGGGACAAGTGAAAAGGGAAAATAAATATGTACTCATTTTGTTTTTTGCTCTTAGGCATAAATGCATTTTTCCCTACTTATTTTGTATTGCTGACTCTTGCTTACTTGCTTTAAGCTACAGAGACAGGCTATTTATTTTTAAATTGACCCATGGTAAAGTTTGGTAACTACTGTTAAACAAACTTGGCAAAAAAACACACTTAGTGGCTAGATATTTTCATCATTCTGCCTCTCTGCTCTCATTTGCCATGGAAAAGGAAAGAAAGAAAAATGTATCCGTGCAAATAATGAGGGAATATTAAGAAATCATTGATAAAATGTTATAATCAGAATAGTTAATTCTCAATCTTTAGAAAAATGTTTCTTCCCTGGTCTGAAATTTAAGAAGCAAAAGAATGTGATTATTTATAGTTAGTATTTTTGTACCAATAGTATTCTATTCTAATATTAAATATTTAATTTTTAAAAATTGTACTATCTATATTCATAACACTCTACTTTTGACTTACCTAATGAGTCAAATTAACTTTTTGAGAAAGATATATTCTTTCTTTTTTAATAATTTTGGATAATTTTTTTCTTGAAGATAGAATGTGGATTATGAGAGAATGGGGTTCTTATATGTCACATATGTTTTATTGAACATTAATGAATTTAAAAACCAGCTTTTCCCAATATTACATGTATAAGAAAAAATGTATTAAGCAGTTTACCAACAGTTGTAGTGATTCAGAATGACTGCTGACAATATGAGATTTTTTTCCTGCAATAATTATGTTACATTAAAATAAGCCAACTGGTGCAATGCTGCTATTAAGCAGAAAATGTATTCATACAATTTGAAGTAGATATATAAATACAATTATAATGTCCAGAGGCACCGAATGGTAATTCAAATTATACTTTTAAATTTCAGACATAAACATTTAACACAAAGATGATTAATCTTGCCAAGTCAAGCAAAATTACTTTATTTTTCATTTGGAAAAGCACTCATTTACGGCACAAAACCATTTGTTCTAAATTTTTGCAGTAGGTTTTTAAGCAATTTCTTTTTTTATTTAAGCCTTCATTACAATGGTAAATATGTATTCGATACATTTTGGAAAAGCATAAAACAGAAGTTTCGGGTTTTCTCTTACTTTAAAAGGATTAATGTATACATTTTCAAACTAGCATATTCTCGATCTTAGCAATGAACAAAACAGCAAATCCAAAAGGGCTCCTTCGCTTGGAATAGATGTACTGAAACTGAAATCAAATATGTTCAATGTGTCAGAATAAAACTCCTAAGCACTTGTGGTAGATTATTGTTTGCTAGATGAAATTTAAGGACTCCATCTGTGGAGCTTTATTTGCAAATTTTATAACTCAAATTTTGGATGTAAAATGTGAAATATAATAGATGTAGCTGCAAATCATACTATTGCAAATGAAGACAAACTATGTGACATGTTTAAAATGGAAGATATTTTTATTTCATAGCAATGTACTCTAACTAGTATGTTAGTGCTTCTTAAAAGATATCATGCCTCATTCATTTTGTACACTGTAACAGAGTACAGCACACATAGAAAGACACATAAATACTTTTGATGATGTAAAAAATATGTATAGAAATTAATAAAATATTTTTTCATTTGTTCCACACATCACTATTTCCAGAAAAAACTGGTAGAATAACACAGGAAATTGATTTTAATGGTGCCTTGGCAACTATGTATCTATATCTATCTATCTATGAAAAATAAAGTGAGGTATCTATAGAGATTAATTTCGTTTTTCCTCTGAATCATCTAGCTCCATGTGTCCATGGCTTTTAGACAAGTAAGGTAATACATTTTACTGGTAATTCAGAAGATGCCAAGACACATCGTAACAACGATTCAAATAAGCATACGGAATGCTCACACATTACGATTATATATAATGGAACATATTACAATATTAGGCCACTCCTTGGGGAGCCCTTTTTGGTCTGATTACTTTTATAGTGCCCTCTCTTAGACCCTTACACATCCTTTTTCCTATCCTTCTTAATTCTTTGAACTAATTCATCAATATCAGCCTTTCCCACCTTTCCTTAGTTCCCATGATAATTGGGACAATATCTATATTGCTTATCAGTTAATGCTTTGATAATTACAATTATCTCCTATAATTACACTAAAGCATCATGTAAATATAAGCCAAGTGTAATGGAAGCATATAATTAACAGGAAACTTATGCTAAGATTTGAAGGATTAAAGTCAGTTGTGTCCAGACTATTATGGAACAGTTTAAATAAATATTCAAGAAGAATAAAGACTGCATGTGGGTTTTTATTTCCTTGTCTTATGAGATGCTTTCTATACTTTTTTTCTGACTGATAGACATGTTGCATCATGTAATCAAATTTGAGATGTAGGCTTTGGTGTGAGAATTTATGGTTAAGTTGAATAGGAGTTGAACTGTTTAGATGTATGTTGTCAGTAGAGGTGCCAGAGCTTCCAGTTCCTCTGCTTAATTTTTTCTCTCCTCCTGTCTTTGGATTTCCTATAAGCTGTTCCTCAGAAAGATTCTATGTCTTGTCTTTAACCTATAATCCACTGTTATTATGCTGGCGGTAAGGCATGGGAGAAGAACATTCTGTAACTTTCCAAGTAAATTTCAATCGATTACCATGGTTTTCCCAATCTATTTATTTGAATCTCAGTCCTCTGTTGATTGTGTTTTTACCCCTTTAGGTAGGACAGGTAGGCTGCACGGAGTTCAGTGGGGAGGAATCCCCTTTCCCTTGTTGGTAAAAGTTTTCTAAAAAAAGTTCTTTAGCATGGAAGGTAGGAATGTGTTATGGAGAAATTACTCTTCACCAGCCAGAGCCATAAGGGGATCTTTCTTGAATTCTAACAGTGCAGAGTTCCTAGAGAGAAGGCCCTTAAAAATGTTGAGGAAGGAGACCTTAAGTCTGTTATCTGAGGAGTTTCTCATTTTCATTCTTGTCCACACTCAGCTTCCAGCAATTCTAGTGTTCCTAATGGTTTATAATTCCAAACACTTTTGCTCCAGGCAATCGGATCTCAGCTGTGAATCTGGGTTTATTTGCTATCCAGATTTTGGGTGATGGTTTACCTTACAGTCTCAGCTCTCTAATGGGCCTAGGAAAGGTCACAGAATTTTAGTTTGTCCATCTATTTCTTGTGGTAAGAATAAGAGTGATAATATATTTCTGTGTCAGAGCTGTAACTAGTTCTCTCTTCATATTTTTAAATTACTTCTTCATTTTTACCTTAGAGAAAAACATATTTTTATAAAGTTAGTGGACGTTCACTATAAGGTGCATTATTAGTTGTCAAGGGAGGGATAAAATTCTGCATTCTATTTTACCTCTACACCTGATATACTTAAGTTAGAGAACGGGAATGCTTTGTGGACAGCTGATCTGATTGCTAAAAAGGGATTCTGTTAAGTATTGTGACTTCAGCATATCAGAACAAATGTAATACCAAGGTTTAAAGAACAGAAAAGTGATAAAAATATATCTCTATGTATACCCCAATTATCTGTTATCCTGCTGAGGATAATTTCATTTTGCATTTCACGTGACTGTTATTTGCCCCAGAAGAACTGGTTTTGTGCTGTGAAACTTGTCTGGTTAGTGTTCTTAGGAAAAAATAGAAAGGGAGGAATTTTTTTAAAGTGTAATTTTCTCCAAGCTATTAAAATCAACATATATCTTTGTGAATAACTTGCTCCACTTCCTGTGTACTAGTACGGCGAGTAATAGGAAGGAGAGAGTTCTGTGTTTGAAAAGTTATTTAAATTAAAGTACAGTTATACATTATATGATGTTTTCAATAACTTAAGTGTTGTCATTGCTCCTAGAAGTAAAATGTATATTTTTCTATAGGAAAGTAAAAGTTCTGATGGAAGTATACGGCAAGATTTCTTTAAACATTTAAGATCTTGAATTAAAGTAGAAAGAGATTGTGTGAAAAGATCAGTCTGTATTCTATATCCAACACACACTGTGAATTTGTTAGTACATTTCGAAATAATATATGGTAAAGATGGTTTTGAAATGGAATCTAAAAAGGACCCACAAAAAAATACAGTATTTATATATATATCCTCATATATGTGTGTGTGTGTGTGCGTGTACATGTGTGACTGTATGTGTGTTGTGTCAATAAAGTGAGATACCAATATTAAAGTATGTAAAGACAGTTCATCACAAATCAAGGTAACCTTTGTGATTATTTAAAGCTGCTGCTTGAAGTGATGTGGCATTGAATGAGCAGTATATGTGGACACAGGATGAGGATGCCAATGAGAATTCCAGGGGCAAAATGTGCCTTACAAACAATTAGTTTTTCAAAGCTGTTAATTAGTTCTCCAAACATGAATATCAAAACATTTTAGATAAATAATACAATGTCCATAATCTCCTATGAAGTAGAAGTTCCAACAAAAGTACATGCAAATGATTCACTGGACCTGCTTTGTAACTAACTTTAAAATGGGAAATGTATTCTCCAGGACATTATCATAATTCCTCTTTTATACATCCATTAGGTCTTGCAGTCCCCTCTAAATAACCACGCTTTTGTACTTTCATATGGAGGATACCCACACACAATGGAACATCAAGAAGTTTGATCAGATTAAAAGAGTTCCCATATTTTTGCATTATAGGCACTTAATTTATATCACTATATAATGATATAAATAATTGAACGTAGAAAATGATATACAGTAGACTTTGGAAGTGTTCTTTTACTGTCTAGCATTTATTGTTGTAACATTACACTATAGCATATTATATAATAGTATATTTTTGCTATTACAAGTCACATTATTCTTCCTTATTTTACTGTACTACAGCATTCATGACTTCTATGCCACTCAATATCAAAGTTGCCCTATATTCCTGACAAAATGAATGACTTGCTGCTCCTTCTCTGAATATACTGTTCTTACCAACTGGACTACTTATGCATTCATCTTCTCCATAGCTATAAAAGTGCTACCCATCAATCAAGAGTCAACCTAAATATTATATTTTTTGAAGCTTTCACAGAAAAACCTATTACACTAATAATACCATCTTAAACCTTGATTAATTACATTTTATTTTAGTTACTTGGATAATTAACAAAATGAATGATTATATTACATATTTAAAATATATAAGTGATACAAAAGCAAGGTCAGAGGAAGAGGAATTAAGACAATAGGCCTGTTAGGGAACGTTGTAATATCCAATAGTATTGTCAAGATTGAGAGTGAAATTTGAACAAAGACTTAAAGATATGCAGCAATGAGTTATGCAGCACTCTGGGAAAAGAGTATTCTGGGCAAAAAGAAGAGACAGAACAAATGCCCTAAAGTATGTTTGTGTCTAATGTGTTCCAAAAAGAGTAAAGGAACTATTTTGATTGGAGCTAAATAATTGAGAAAAAAACATATTAGGAAGCAGCCTTTTCCATGTGATTTGTCATGATATGCAGAACTTATCAAGTAAGTTCAAGTAAGTTCAATTCTAAGCTTTCACTAAAATATTTAGTTGATTAATGCCTTAAGCAACAGTGGACAAGACTGGTGACTTTGTGAGCTGTAAAGATTTTAGTTTCGGCCTTCCTGGATCAAAGTACAGCAGTGTGGTTGGAGATTCTACTATAGCAGCACTCCTTAGCTTGTTTTTGCAAATAAACTTTCAATTTTAATATTGCAAAGCAATCCTAAGATCAGAAAGTCATTAAATATTTCTATTGATATTAACAAAGGAAATACTCTCAAATAGAAAACAAATAAAAAATTGAATTTCAGTTTGTGATACAGATACATTTACAGGTTGAAAATATTAAATAGCAATATTGTTTAATTTAAGGGAAATAAACATTTTACTTTACCCAGGCATGCTTATTTCAAACATCTGTAAATTCACTTTTAAGAATATATCATATGTTAGTTATTAAACATCTCTTTTTATATTAAATCAGTATATTTATCTCTTAAAAGTTCAGATATTTCACCTATAGACATATACTGGGTTATGAAAACCTAAATTTCAAAAAGAATTTCACTATTTGTATTAGTTATCTATTGCTGTGAAGAAATTACTCACAAACTCAGTAGCTTAAAATAATAAACATTTATTAACTCACACTTTCTGTGGGTTTGGTATCTGGGCATGGCTTTGCTGGGCTTTCTGGCTCAAGTTCTCTCACAAAGTGTCAGCCGGGTAGTGGTCTCACTCTAAGGTTCAACTGGGATAGGATCCACTTCCAAGATCACTCAACATGCTGTTGGCATGATTCAGTTTCTCATGGGTTGTCGGCGTGGAGCCTGATTGTTCACCTGCTCTTAGTTGAAAGCCTCCCTCAATCTTTTGACACAAGCTTCACCCGAACGCAGCTCACAACAGGGTATCTGTCTTCCCACAGAGTGAATGTGAGACAGAGAGAAGATGTGTATTCAAGACAAAAGTCACAGTCTTTTTGTTAGCATATACTGACAGCAACATGTCATCATTTGAGTTGTTTTCTATTTGTAAGAAGTAAGTAACCAGGTTAAACCCACACTCAAGGAGAGGAGACTACAACAGGACATGAATAATAGGAAGGGAGGTTAATTGGGGACCTTCTCAGAGGCTGCTTCCCATATTCTACAAAGAAATTCTAAATTTATCCAATTTGAGCTTACTTGCAAGTGTTCAAGCTTTACAACTGCAACATATTAACATGGTAACCTATACAAAAATATTACATACAATACACATGTACATCACATTTTCTGATAATCCATAAGCCCCTTACAGTCTAGTTTTTGTTCTTATCAATTAATTGATTGAAATCACCTCCTTGCATATTACCAAAGGTACAATAATGCCAAACATAGTAGTGTTTCCTTAGTAATCAAGGCTTATTTCCTGATTTATTTCCTTTGTCATACCTTCTTTAAAAGTGCTTTTACCGGGCCCGGTGCGGTGGCTCAAGCCTGTAATCCCAGCACTTTGGGAGGCTGAGGCGGGTGGATCAAGAGGTCAAGAGATCGAGACCATCCTGGTCAACATGGTGAAACCCCGTCTCTACTAAAAATACAAAAAATTAGCTGGACATGGTGGCGCGTGTCTGTAATCCCAGCTACTCAGGAGGCCGAGGCAGGAGAATTGCCTGAACCCAGGAGGCGGAGGTTGCGGTGAGCCGAGATGGCGCCATTGCACTCCAGCCTGGGTAACAAGAGCGAAACTCTGTCTCAAAAAAAAAAAGAAGTACTTTTACCTTTTATTCTAGATACTTTGTTCTCTTGTTTTCTCTGGAATCTTTGTAATATCATAGTCTTTGTGTTCACAAACTGAACTATAAGTAGAAAAACAGCACCTTGTGTATAATTTCAACTTTTGTTAATTTTTCTTCCAATCATCGAGGTTTGAAACTCAATCATTCATAATTCTCTTTCTCATCCCTACATACAATTTGTGTATAAATATAATAATTTGTGTTCAATCATTTCCTGAATATTTACATGATATACTATAATATTTACAAGATACCTTTTTCATCCTATACATTTCTCATACCAGTAACTTTTGTAAATTAAACTTTCCAAAAAACCCCACCTCTGACTATGAGAAAACTGTGAGAAATTTTTCTCATTGGTTTATAATTTCTACAAAATGAAACCCAGAATTTCAAGATGACATCAACTATCTATGGGATCTAGCGCTGAGATAGAAATTTTTAATTTTTCCTAAATCTACTGTCTTATGTGTTCACATACCCATTTAATCAAGAGTTCTCAATAAGTTTTAATTGATAAACTTTATGTTTTAGAGCAGTTTTAGGTTCACAGCAAAATTTAGGGGAAATACAAGGAGTTCCCATATGTCCCTTGTCCCCACACAGAGAAAACCTCCCCTAATCCCACAGTACAGTGGTACATTTGTTACAATCTATGCACCTACCTTGACACATCATTATTACTTGCAGTCTGAAATTCATGTTAAGGTTCATCCTTGTTGTTGTACATTCTAGGGTTTTGGCAAATGTGTTATGATGTGTCTGCCATTGTAGAATTATACTTAATAGTTTTACTGCATTGAAAATCCTCTACTGTACCTATTCATTCTTTTTTCTCCACACCAAGCCCTTGCTACCACTCACCTTAGTACTGTCTCCATAGTTTTTCCTTGTCTAGAATGCAATATAGTGATTTAGGTTGGTGCAAAAGTAATTGCGGTTTTGTCATTATTTTGCACCAACCTAATATAACCATCCATTATGAAGTCTTTCCACAAGTATTCTTTCATTTAATCATATTAATTTAAATTTCCTCCATGTCTTTACATGGCTTGATAGCTTATTTCTTTTTAGTGCTGAATAATATTCCTTTGTCTGAATATACCAGAGTTTCTTTATTCATTTACTTACTGAAGGACATTGAAGTTGCTTCCTGTTTTGGAAGTTATGAAAAAAGCAACTATAAACATTCTTGTGCAGGTTTTTATGTGGTCATAAGTTTTACTTTGTTTTGGTAAGTACTAAGGAGTATGATTGCTGGATTGCATCATAAAAGCATGTTTACTTTTCTAAGAAGCTGCAAAACTGCCCTCCAAAATGGCTATACAACTTTGCATTTCCACCAGTAATAAATGACAGTACCTGTTGCTCCACATTCTTATAATCATTTGGTGGCATCAGTATTTTGGATTTTGGCCATTCTAATGGGTGTAAGGTGGTATTTCATTGTTGTTTTAATTTGCAAATCCTTAGTGACATATGGTGTTGAACAACTTTTCATAAGCCTACTTGCTATCATTGTACTTCCTTTAGTGAAGTTTGTGTTTAATTTATCCATTTTTAAATTGGATTATTCATCTTCTTATGCTTGAGTTTCAAGTGTTCTATGTATATTCTGAATAACAATATTGTTATTCAGATGTGTCTTTAGCAAATTTTTTTTATCAGATGCGTTTTTTTCTGTGGTTTGTCTTCTCATTCTCTTGATATTATCTTTATCAAAACAATTGTTTAAAAAAATTTAATGAAGTCTAGCTTAACAACTGTTTATTTTATGGATTTTTGCCTTTTGATATTCTAAAAGGTCATCTCCAAACCCAAGATCCTCTAGGATTTGTCTTACGATATCTTCTAAGAGTTTTAGAGTTTTGCATCTTACATTTAGATCTATGATCCACTTTGAGTCATATTTTGTTTATGTCTATGTTCACTATTTGAATACTAATATCAAGTTGTGCCAGCACTGTTTGTGGGACAGACTTTTTCTCCACTGTATTGCTTTTCTCCTTTGTCAAAATCCAGTTAACTACATTTGTGTATGTCTATTTCTATTTTGTTCCATTGATTTGTCTATTTATTTTTACCCAGACCACACCATCTTGATTACCTTAGCTTCATATTGTCTTCAAGTGGGGGTTAGTGTCAGTCTCCGAACTTTCTTCTCCTGCAATGTGAAGTCAGTTATTCTGGGTCTTTTGCCTATCTGTGTAAACTTTAACAACAGTTGCTCAACATCCACAAAGTAACTTGCTAGGATTTTGATTTGGATTGAATTGGAACTACAGATCAAGTTAGGAAGAACTGATATAATAACAATATTGAATTTATCTAACCATAAATGTGGAATATTTCTCAGTTTACTTAGTTCTTCAGTATCTTTCATGCTTTCTAGTTGTTTTCCTATAGGTCTCATCCATATTCTGTCAGATTTTTACCTAAAGTTTTATTTTTAGGTGCTAATGTAAATAGTAATGAGTTTATAATTTTGACTTTCATGTATTCATTGCTGGTACAAAATAAGGTGATTAGATTTTGTATATTAATTTTATTTCCTAAAATTTTGCTATAGTTGCTCATTAGTTCCAGCAGATTTTTATACATATTTTGATTTTCTACATAGATGATTATGTCCTCTATGAACAAAACAGTTTTATCAGTTCCTTCCCAATATGTATACTTTTCATTTTTATTTATTATTTATTGCACTTACTAGAACTTCCACTACAATCTTGAAATGCAGTAGTGAAGGGGCATCCTTGCCTTCTTCCTGATCTTAGCAAGATAGCTCCAAATTTCTCACCAAAACGTAGAATTAGCTGTAGGATTTTTGGTAGATATTTCTCATCAAGCTTTGAAGTTACTCTATATTCTTACTTTGCTGAGAATTTCTATCATAAATGGGTGTATTTTGTCAATTGTTTTTACTGTGTCTGCTGATAATGATTTTTTTCCCTTTCAGGTGTATAATGTATCATTTTATATTAATTACTTTTTAAATGTTAAACCAGACTTGCATATTTGGTATAAATCACACTTGATTGTGGCTATAATTATTGTATACACTGTTGGATATAACTTGCCAAGATTTTGTTGAGAATTTTTACATGTATATTCCTGAGATTTATTTTGCTGGGTTTTTTCTTTTAATCTGTCTTGTTTTGGTATTAGAGTAATGCTGGCTTCATAGTGTGAATTAGGAAGTACTTTCTCTGCTTCTATCTTGCAAAACAAATTGTAGAAAATTGGTATGATTTCTTTTGTAAAATATTTGGTAGACTTTACCAGTGAACTCTTCTGGGGCTGGTGCTTTGTGTTTAGGAAGGTTATTTTTTGTCAATTTCTTTAATAGCTATAGGCCTATTTAGATAGGCTATTTCTTTTTGTATCAGTTTTGCAGATTATGTCTTTCAAGGATTTGTTTTATTTTATCTAGGTTATTAAACCTGTGGTCATAGTTGTTGATAGCATTCTTTATCTTTTGATGTCTATGGAAAAACAATGAGTGAGCTATATTATAACATTATTTGAAATTATACATTTTAACATGTGTGGAATGAAACACTATAGCTAAATTTATACTTGTGGAAAACATATGGGTTTTTAAAATTATTTAGAAATCCCTTTTTGCCATTCAGTATTTCATATGTATGATTTAGATAACCGTTTAAAATTCTGTTTTTGATAAATCTATGTTTGAACATATGTGTTGTATACAAACCAGTAATTAAATGTGACACTATTGGTGCAAACAGTTTTTATGGCCAATGAGAGTAAAATAGGCCAAACCTTGTAAAGCTTATTGCACAGGACAATAGTTACACTGAATGATATTAGTGAGAAATACTCTTTTCACTTAGTTTCAATGAATAGTATAAATTGACATTTCCATTTGTAGAATATTTTTGTTATTCCATTTTTATATGTAAATTAGCTTATGAGAAATTATAGTTTCTAAACTTCATATTTTTAGTATTCTTATAGACTGGATGCAGCAAGCACATAAGAGTTCATTTTCAAACTATTCCGTGGTAGAATGTTATCACATCTCAGTAGAATTGATGGAAATTAAATGAACTTAACATTCCAAGGGCCAACACAAATTATGATAGTATTTGTCAAGGTCTTAGGAGGAAGGAGAAACAAAGAAGTTGCTGTTCAATGGGTGTAGAGTTTCAGTAGTAGAAGATGGAAAAGTTTTCGATATTTGCTGTACAGCATTGTGCTTATGGTTAGTAAAACCCACAGGATAGATCTCATGTTTTCTTTTCAACAATAAAAAATGAGAAAAGTAAGGAACTGATTTCTGAGAAATATATGTGCCACAGAATTGGGTTGTGGCTTTATATTTTTTATACTTAATGAAAAGACAATGTCTAGGAAAATAGCAGAAGCCTTTAATCTCTTTCTGTAGGAAAATGTAAATATTTATTTATAGTTATAAGACTAAAGATTAACTTTCATTTTGTCCCATAGACAGATAATTTACTAATAGCTAATACTTATTGAATGTTTGCTATATGGTAGACCATGATCTAAATACTTTACACATATTGATTTATTACATATCAGTTAGTAATATTATTTACAGTTTAACAAAGTATAAACTCATGCTCAGAGAGGTTAAAGGTTTTGCTGAAAGTCACAGAAGTTATAAGCAGTTGAAGTATACTTCTGGAAAATATTCTTTTAGAAATTTCACTCTCTTGCCTTTTGTAGTTCTCAAAATCTCTTATTTTAAAACCATTTATACTAGATTGAAAAAAAATCATGTTAATCTGATCAAAACATACCATGGGAATGCACTGTTATACTTCACCAGAGTTGACAGAAATTAAACGATATATTAGAGTGCTAAAGATGGCACTCTGAAAATACTACTACACTCCTAGCATTCTGTAATACAATGAAAGGATAATAAATAAATACTAACTCTCTTTTCAAAAATTTCATTTTTCATAACCTCAGTAAAACTGTTGTAAATATGAACTGTGGTATTTTATTTACAATTATTGTCCTCAAAGGGTGTTAGAGGACAAATTTACAGATTATAGTAAATTCTTTGTATCCAAATTCAAGCTAATGACCAGAATTCAGATAGAAAAATGTGAAATTACACATTTTAGTTGGAAATGGCTTCTCAAGCTTTTTAGCCTGTCTCCCTGCAAGTAGGAGAACCAATTTAATCAAACAGTGTGAAGAAAGTGACAGATGAAAAGCACATCAATCCCAATAGGTCTGGCATGACTTGAAAGACAGAATCTATCACAATGAATTAAAAGCACGAGTAAAAGAGAAACAGACAGAAAGACCTGATTTATATGCCCGCTCCATCAGAGCAAGGATAATGATTGCCGAAGCCATGTACTGGAAGCGCACCCTAGCTGTAAAGGAAGAGTGTCAGACCAGCACAGCCCCCAGATGACACAGCAACAGAAACTCTACATCTAACTCAGCCATTAGTTGAATCATTTAGACTTCAGAACAACTTGGAAGACATTTAACATAATTAAAATTTGGACACTGCACTTTAAAGTTGTTGCGATTTTTGCATGTTCTGGGTAACTTAAAATTCCATTAGAAAACACTTGGAAAACAAATCATTGGAGTGTACAATTGAGAAAGGGCATTTAAATACTGAAGTGTACAAGAATTAACTCACTGGCTATATTTTGAATCTTTGTAATATTCGTAAGGGACCATTGATTACTGGAAATAACATCTTATTTTTAGGTAATCATCTACACGAAACATCGAGGAAACAATGCAGATCAATTATTTACATTTGCCCATAAAACTTTTATCAACTCTATCTCCATAGTGGAGAGTCTCTATTTCTGTTCTGCTCTTTCAATTTTGACTCATTGTTTTTTCTATTTTTTTTTTTTTTTTGCCTCTTCCTTCCTGACTCCACATTGCTACTTCCTCCTTCTAAATTACATAGCCTTAGAGTTAGTTATCTTAATGCAGGGGTGATTAAGGATCTTCATGTCCTCTGTTCAGAGAACAGAAATGAAGAAAAAGAAAATATTCCAATTGATCTTCAGACTAGAACATCTGAAATAAAAAAGCAATATTTTATTGATAATACTACAGTTGATTAATGTGTGATTAAATTTTCCAGTCATTATTTTAAAATACTTGGTTTTTTTTTTTTCAGTAATTCTTAAGGTTTTTAAAATTATTCTAATTTAGTAGGGTAAATAATTTCCATGGAGGTGTTTTGCTTTGAAATCTTGATGGGATGGGTGGGGATATAGAGCTTTGTGTTCTACTAGTAATATGATATCTCACTGTCGAAGAGCTCACATATGTGTTTTTTGTATTTCTTGAATAATTATAAATTTAAATATATACACACAGCTCTTGATAATTGGGCAAGGAAAGAAGTGAGAATATCTTTTGTAAAATCGACATATGAGTATGGTTTCTTGACTACCTTTGCCACCTTATTGTTATAATAAATAAATAAAATATATTAAATAATGAATATTTGCCAACTAATTTTATACTATTTCACTTATTGCTATGACTTCAATGTGTCTCTTAAACTTCATATATTGAAAATTTAATACCCAATGCAACAGAGTTGAAAGGTAGAATTTTAAAGACATGATTAGGTCATGAGGGTTCTCCGGTCATGAATGAATAAATACTTGTATTATAGGAGTACGCTAGTTATTACGAGTGGGCCCTCCATTAAAAAATGAGTTTGGTTCCCTCCTTTGCTTTAGTCTCTTCTCTTGCTTCAGGTCTACTCCCTTGCCCTTCTGCCTTTTGCCACAGGATGACCTAGCAAGAACATCCTCACCAGATGCAGACATCTTGTCCTTGGACCTCCCGGCCTTCAGAACTGTAAGATATAAATTTTTCCTCTTTATAAATTAGCCAGGCTTGTGTATTCTGTTAGAGAAGCACAAAAATGGACTCAGATGCATATAAAGAATAACAAACAGGGCCAGGTCTGGTGGCTCATACCTGTAATTTCCAGCACTTTGGGAGGCCAAGGATTGCTTGAGACCAGGAGTTTGAGACTAATCTGGTCAACATAAAGAGAGCCTGTGTCTACAAAAAAATTGTAAAATGCTGGGTGTGGTGGTGCACACCTTTAGTCCCAGCTACTCAAGCGGCCGAAGTGGAAGGATGACTTGAGCCTGGGAGGTTAAGACTGCAGCAAGCCATGATTGTGGCACTCCATCCCAGCCTGAGGGACAGAGCAAGAGCCCATCTCAAAAAATTAAAAATAATAATAATAATAATAATAAACAAAAAAAGTTTGTAGAGTTTTGTTTGACTTTCAATATTGTTAGTTATTCCCTACAAAGCAAATGACGCAGGGTTGAGTTTCCTTAAAAACAGGATGAGGAGTCAACATATAATACTTTACTATTGAAAAAGGATTAAGGTTAGATTAAGTTCTCTTTAAAAACAAATCCTTACATTTGAAAAGCAGATCATGAAACTATAAAATATTGACTGGACTCCCTTTGACTTACTTCATGGGAAGAGAATATTAGAGAAAATTGTTAGAAAATAATACTTCAAAACAAGTGTTGGGAAAAATTGTCTTAATGCCTGAATTGTATCATATTCAGATACAGCTGAAAAATGAAATATTAAAAGAAAGACATTCAGCATGTTTCCCACTTTAACATTTTTGAATCTATGGAATATTTACACTTGAAACTTAACTTTAATAAAACAGCATTATTCTTCAACCTTATATGTTTGGGAGAATTGTCATAGTTTATATTTCTTTTAGTCTCTACAGATATTTTATGAGAAGAACTTGTGATAAAGAAAGGGATCCAATAACATAGAAAATGTTTAAAAGAATAAAATATTTTGTATTTAAGGAAAGCATATTGAGATATTGAGTACTTCTTCCAGATTCTGTATTAAAAACTAACTAACGTAAGTTTTAAGAGAAAATTTACTGTTTTTTCTTTTCCCTGATAATTGATATAGTTTGCAATATGACCAATCAACATTGAATCTAAAAATAATGTAATCAATTGGTTCAGTTATTTTGCTGCCTGTTAAACGATATAATGCGTGTACCTTATAAGCCAGTGTAAATCTAAAGGATAATCAGATGATTCAGCATCTATCACTTTCTCTCATATTCAAATGGTATTTAACATGGTCAACATACACACAAACAGGCACAGAATTTCCTTAAGAAGTAAATTCTTAGGTAATGTTTCTATATAGAGAGAATCTTTTAAAAGTAAGTTGACACCCAAAGGGTTTTAAAAGTGAATTTTTTTTTAATCTCAGAAAATTATGCTAGGAAAATTGTAAGTATAAACTGAAATTTTTTTATTATAGAAATGTAGAATGAGAACTATTATTTTATGTAAATATAAAAATATAAACATATTGTCTGAGCAGAAGTCAAGATTATAATACCCAAAGTAGTTAATACTCTATCTAGTTTGGTCTTTAAACTTTCTATGAGACACTATCTTTGTAAAATTTAAACTAAGCTCCTATGAGTAGATATAAACAATCTCATTCATTACTTAAATGTTGCAAAAAACCTTCTATAAGTTGATCTTTGAAAAAACTGTATAGAAGTTTCCTAGAATCATATACTTAAGATGAATTCTAAATATGTGAAAAGAGTCACTGTCAATTTTAAACATTTTCTTAAAAAAATCTAGGTTGTGAACATAACTAAGTAGAATCAAAATCATCAAGACATCAAATTTAGAATTTAATTTCTTTAATTTTCATTTTATGTTAGGCTTTATTGTGATATTTAATAATTGCTACACTTGTCCATAAAAACATTTCTTGCTGCACTCAGCTCCTACCCATTTCTACTCTATTTTCAAAAGGCTTGTTAAAATTTACATCCTATATTCAAATTCATTTCCACATACATATATTACTCCATGGATTATTTGCTAGATACAGATATTATATACATTTTAAAGTTAGAATTTATAGCATTGACATAGTTTATTTTATATAGAATTTATATTACGGTTTTATCTGAATAGACAGTCAAAGATTATAGGCCACAGAGAGAGAAGAAGTAAGAAAAACCACTTAGCTCTGTCGAGCTGCCAAGAGACTAGGAACTTGAAAACACCATCTTCAGGATAAGATACCAGTCAAAATTATTTTTTAAAATGTATTCATAGGCACAGGTGTTAACACACCTCAGTTTCCAGACAGAAAGCATCAGGAAGCAGAGCATCTAATTGGATATCAGAGATTTATATTCTGTAAACTTTTTCCCCCAAGAGAGACACGGAAATCTGGAATACAACAGGAGAGTGTGTGGGGTAAGAAGGGAAGCAAAAAATAAGAGGATGGGTTGGAAATCTGCGCGTGAGACAACCAGAGCACTGATCTTGTTTTCCATCCATTTTGCAGACTGAGAACAGGAATTTTAATATATGTAGATAAAATGAGTGGGGGCCTATTAGTCTCATCCATGAAAAAAACAAGTCCTCAGAAAAAAACAGCATTATTATTACAGGTTGCTTACACATTCAAATCTACTTGCTTAATGAAATATGTTTGGTTAACTGTGACAAGTAGATCTTAATGGCACAGGGGTTTCTCTGGGAAGCTGAATCTGGCATGGAGATCGACGTGAATGGTATCTTGAGGAGTGCTCGCAGGATCAAAACCTGGGGATGAGAAGGAAGCAGAGGTGAGCAGAGAAAATTTTGAATTGACGTTCAATTTCAACAAAGGTCTGAGCTTACTCTGTACCCAGGGCTCCTTTGTGGAGAATATCTTTTAGTTTGTAATTAGTGGTAGGTGGGTAACAGCTGCCTCCTTGGTATAGTTATGAGTAAATAGAGAATACCTGTTTATTGATAAGAATCACCTGTTTAAGAGAGAATAAATATGTGGAGCAAAATCTGCTCAGGGCCTTCAGCTTGGAAGCCGTCAGCCTCTCAGCTGACAGGCTGTTGGTTCCCCCGATAGATCTCACTCTATTGTTCTCTCTGGGTGTCTGCCTCTCAATACCTTCAGCACCGCCTAGGTTGGGGTCTCCCAACTGAGCTGGTACTCGGTAAGTGGTGCCCAAGCATGGGGACTCAAACCCAGGACGAAGGACTGCCTGAGCAATGGAGAGAGATTAAGCTGAAGGTATCCCAGGAATGTTTGAAAAGAATCCCCCAGGTAAGTTAGGGAGAGCCTGGAAGTAGCCCCAGTACTATTGAAAAAAATCCCCAGGGTAAGTTGGAGAGCTAGGAAGGAGCCTGGAGGAGACTCCCAAGTGAGTTAAGGAGAACCCGAAAGTAGACCAACTTTTGAAAAAATCT
Source organism: Saguinus oedipus (assembly GCA_031835075.1). Lineage (NCBI taxonomy): Eukaryota > Metazoa > Chordata > Mammalia > Primates > Cebidae > Saguinus > Saguinus oedipus. Next base: position 33,032,483 of record CM063169.1, on the reverse strand, counting down.
CCCAGGGTTAGTTGGGAGAGCTTGGAATTAGCCTGAGAATGTCTGGAAAATTCTTCCAGGGTGAGCTAGGGGAGCTTGGTCATATTGGGGTAACATAAGACAAAGATCAAACAAACACTGGGCTTATTTGGTGTGGTCTCTTTGGGCTTTGGCGTGTTTTGCCTTGGAGCTGTTTCAGACAGAAAAAGAGGAAAAGGATTCAGGAGAAGATTCAGGAGAGGAGAAGGAGTGTGATGAAGTATGTAAAGAAACTATAGAGGAAAAGGATGAAAAGTCAAATGAGGAAAACGTGTGTCCATCAGCCTCCCCTCAATATCTTGTCAAGGGATGGCCAGATTATTCCAATATTTCTACCTCTGCTTCTGTTGGCGTGTGTATTCCTAGAATTATGGTAACTGGTTCTATCCAAGCCAGAATTCAACAAGCGAGAAAAGAGGGAGATTTGGAGGCATGGCAGCTTTTTGTTGTACACCCTGAAGATCAGCAGGGGCAAGTACATGTTGCTTTTGAACCTTTTCCCTTCAAATTGCTGGAGTTTAAACAGGCCATATCAGAAACAGGGGATCAGGATATTATTTTATGCTTAGTAGCATTTGACACTACTAATTCTGAAGACCAGGCTACTTTATGGCCATGTAAAGGGAAGGCTCACTTAATGGATTACATCAAAGCGTGTGATGGAATGCGGGAAGTTTGCATAAAGCTACTTTACTAGCACAAGCTATGGTTGGACTTAAATAAAGGGATGCAGTTTTTCCTGGAGCATGTTACAATTGTGGGAATACAGGTCATACAAGAAAGGAATTTAGAAAAGGACAAAAAATAGGGCCAAGGCAGGCGGATCACAAGATCAGGAGATCGAGATCATACTGGCCAACATCGTGAAACCCCATATCTACTAAAAATTAAAAAAAAAAAAAAGTTAGCTGGGTGTGCTGGCACATGCCTGTAGTCCCAGCTACTTGGGAGGCTAAGGCATAAGAATTGCTTGAACCCAGGAGGCAGAGATTGCTTTGAGCCGGGATTGTGCCACTGCACTACAGCCTGGGTAATAGTGCAAGACTCTGTCTCAAAAAAAAAAAAAAAAAGTGTCAGTGATAGTGAAGCTGAGAAGCACTCATAAAGGTCACAGCCCGTAAACACTGACACACTAAAGACTGAAATGTAATTATGAGGTTATAGAACACTTGCCTCTCCCTATACCATATCACTATTTAAATCAGGGTTAGATATAATAACAGAAATTACAGCCAGAAGAGCTGAAAGTCTCAGACATTGTTTAAGAGGGAGTTTCTAGGGAAACACAGGACAACAAAGAAGATAAAAATATAACTCAACATAAAATGGCAGGTTCTGACAATTTTTCTATACAGCTACAGCAAACGGTAAACATAGGCTAACTTCCAGCCCAACTCATTCTATGAATCAAACATTATTATAACAGCAAATCCAGAAAAATATAAGAAAAATTATCAAAAGCTCTCACACACATAGATGATAAAATTCTCATTAAAAATTTAGAATAATTATATACTATATCCATGTCATATTTATTCCAGGTATACAAGGTTGTTTCAACACTCTGTTATTGCAATTTTGTTTCCTAGCATTTAAAAAATTCATTTATTTTATAATACATTTCCCATATTATCTGTTGTTGCATGTTGTCTACTTCTTACATTAGAGTTGTTAGAAAATCAGTATTGTGACTGTAAATTCACACTCTGACGCTTTTCAAATCTTTCCTCTATGTGAGTATGGTTCTGAAGCTTGATCTGTCTCTTCTGATTGCTTTTTTTTTTGTTTTGCTTTTAGTATGCCTTGTAATTTTGTGTTGAAAAGTGGACATAGATGGAAAACAATAACTAGATAAATTGGCCTTTATTGGAAGATTTTATATTTATCTGGCTAAAAGGCTGTGTTTACTGTTTGATGTAATTGTAGGTGACAGAGGCTAAATTTTTCTCTAAGGTTCTTGATTAGTTTGGCTGTACTGTTGTCTTCAGTTTTCCCTAGAGACTTGTTAAGGTGTGAGAAACGTTCTTTCAATTTTATTCTCCTGTTTTTATACAGGAGCCCTATAAATGTGGTGGTACGGTCTGGAAGAAGATAGGACATATTATATCGTCCTTTATTTTGATCTCAACTCCTTTACTAAGCCTGTGTTTTGGGCTGTGTGTGGCCATCACAAACATTTCTCAGTATTTTTGTTTGTTTGTTTGGTTTTTACTCCTGAAAGGTTTAAAGGGGTCTGAGGCTGAGAATTTTCTCTTTTCACACATGGAAAGTCTAGAGGGACTAATTTTAGATATTTCTCTTCCCTTGGGTCTCTTATACTGTATTGGAGCCACAGTCTATTGGGGGCTGGTAAAATAGCTTCCCTTGAGAACAGGCCCTCCAAAGAAGAACATGCTTTCTGGGTATATTTGAAATGGTTGCTTTTTTTTCTCTGCCTGCCAGAAGACATAATTTTCTCTTCAGTGTTTACCCTTAAAGCCCAGTAGGTCTCTTAGAGGTAAAACACTTGATAGTGGGGGGAGCCCTCTGAGACTCAGCTCATCACTGGCCTTTTTAACTTTCAGGATTATCCAAACACAGACTATCCAGCAATTTGCCCATTACAGTTTAAATGTTCCTGCCTGTCTCTTCAGTTTTTAGGCAGCACATTTTCCTTTGATATCAATTTTTAATGGATCTAAAAAGATATATTGATGCTCAGTTTGTATTGTTGTTGTTGTGTGGACAGGAGTGAGGACTTCAGATCCTTACCTGTCAGACCAAAAACTATAAGCCTGATCACATCTTTTTCTGTTGGAAGCTCAGAAGAAAAAAATGTAACTATAGTAGAGTTATATTTGGCTTAATGATTGAGAATGTTCTATTTATTATACAAAACACTTTATTTTGAAATGTTCCATGGATTGACAGACAATACAACCTCATGCAACCACAGTCTCCCTAAACAAAATCCCTTATCCCAATTAAATGCGGTTTAAGAAGACTGACAAAGATCAACTCAACAAAATGCAAAAACTTTCAAAGAAACATAAATTATATCAATATCACATTTTTCAGGGGTACTTCTACATGCAGGAATATAGCGAAGATATAGTGAAAACGTATTGAGGACAATAACTTAGAACATATAATTTTAATGCCAGGGAAAATATCATTTAAATGCCAGGAAAAATAAACATACCCTTGGGCAACCACAGGTAATATATCACAGGAGAAGTCTGGAAACACTTTCAGAAAAGTGCTATATCAAATGAGAAATGAATTCATGAAAACTTAAATGCAATTTTCATATTAAGTAAATAACAGTAACGCTCTATGCTGTCTAGATAAACAAGTATCAAAAACACGCAGATACAATCTGAAACTGTGTCTTTTGTAGAGATGTTTTGAATTACCGGCCCTGCATGAAAGGGTTTACATAGTCACAGTGATGTTTATTCAATTAAATGTAATAATATGAAAGTATTAGAGAAAGGATAGATCACAAATAGAGGGTATTGAGATGTATATTGGTATTATAATAATGCACTATACATTATCTAAATTAGATAACCAAATAATATAAATGTATTATGTAAAATTATGAAATTAATTATCAAACTGGAAAACGGCTTAAATAATTGAAAGCTTTTAGGATGGCTACAGTCAAAAATAATTTTATTGTATACTATAAAATAACTAAAAGAGTAAATTATAATTACTTGAGGGGATGGATACCCATTTACTGTGATGTGATGATTACACATTGCATGCATAAAAATATGTAACCTGTAAATGTATATGCCTACTGTGTACCTATAAAAATAAAAAAATTAAGTTGTATGATGAACAACTTTTAGATTCTACTGAAATCAAGAAAATTTGGAGCTGGGAAAAAAAATAAAGCTTATGGTGGAGAATATCTGGTCACCAAATCCACTATCCTCCTTTCTCATAAGTGTACATCACCTCCCAGTTAGAATCCATCTCCCAGGTTTTCTTGAAGTAACATGAGGATAAGCACCTGTCAGCAGAAAATGGTAGATATAAAGCATGTTAATTCTTTGATTGGGTTTTAAGTCACTAAATGTCCTTCCTCAAAATACTTTCTTCCTTACTCTCTTTGGCCAGAGGTTTCTGATACATTATTCCCTGCATGTTTCTGGTTTCATGGGTTTTGGAGCCTGGTTTTCTATCTCTCTTAGAGATGTTTTGACCTACCTTTAATAGATTTTGCTGTTTTCAACTAAGACAACTTATCAATTAAGTATATATTTTATGTTTTTTTATTAAACTATGCATAAAAATTATTTTTCTAGACATAAAACTAAAAATATAAATGTTAATTTCTGAAAATACAACTCTGAACAAAGAACATAGAAAAATAAAAAGCCATTCCCTAATAATGAAAAATTTCTTTATTACAAGATGGTTTGGGTTTTCACTTGTCTGTCCTCTACCAAGTTCTCTGGAAATATATAAAAGGCGGAGTGGCAGGAAATGGAGAGTGTCTTCACTGGAGCACTGCCACTTCTGAGTCTTATGCACAGCACTGTGAGATGGTGAGAATATAAGTAACTACATGCCTTCCTCTGTTCCCCTGCCTGTAGGATTCCCCAGTAAATCTGCTTCATGCCTATACCATGTGTCATTAATATTTTCAACCATGCCTTTGCACTGGATCAACACAGTTAGATTATATATTTCATACAATCATTGAAATGTTACAAAAATAGCAGCATAAGTCTTAATTATCTTTATGGCTTCAAATAATAGAAAATACTAATTTTTTTTTTCAGAATATATCTAAAGTAGGAGTGCTGGATCATATACTCCCATGTTTTTCAGAACATATCTAGGAGTGGGAATAGCTTTATTTTTAGTTTTTTGAGGAATCTCCAAACTGTTCATAGCAATGCCCTAATTTATGCTCCCACCAACCACATACAACATATCTGCACTCCCATGTTTATTGCAGTACCATTCACAAGAGCCAGTATTTTGAAGCAACCTATGTCTATCAACAAATGAAAGGAAAAAGAAAATATGGTACATATACACAATGGAGTACTATTCAGCAATAAAAAAGAATAAGATCCAGTAATTTGCAACAACATGGACGGAACTGGAGATCATTATATTAAGTGAAATAATCCAGGCACAGTAAAATGAATACCATATCTTCTTACCTGTGGGAGCTAAAAATTAAAATAATTGAACTCCTGGTGATGGAGCATAGAAGGATGGTTACCAGAGACTGGAAAAAGTAGTGGACAGGACGGGGGAATTGGGGATGGTTAATAGGTACAAAAATTAGTTAGAAAGAATGGCAAGACCTAGCAGTTGCTAGCACAACAGGGTAACTATAGTCAAAAATAGTTTAATTGTACAGTTTATAATAACTAAAGAATTTGGATTGTCTAGAATAAAAGGATAAATGCTTGAAATGATGAATACCCCCCCAAACAGGAATTAATAAAAACATTTAAAATAAAGTGATTAAAGAAAATGGAAATTCCAGATGCTATTTGTGTATTTGAGATTTAAAATATTATAAAATAGTCTTATTAAACTTTAAATGTTATCCTTTAGTCATCCATGCACAATATTTGATCAAAAGTGAAAAGAACTATACATTATAATCTAGGGATCCTGGGGTGACCATTTATCAATAAAGTGAAAATGTCTAAAATATGCTAACTGAAAATAATTTTTAAATAAATGACTAATTTTTAGGCTGGATTAATAGACATAAGTGCTAAATAAATACTACTTTCACTTGCTTTTTCCCAGGTGAAAACAATAAAAGAAAATGACATTCAAAATTTTAGTTTTATAAAATGTTAATATGATACTTAAGAGTCTCAAATATGTCATAAATTTTACAATAAAAAAATAAGATTTGAAAGAACTTCAAGAATCAAAAAACATATTTTACTGCAAAGGGAAAAATAGTTTGATAATTGTACCTGCAAATTCTGTCAGTAGGGAGACTATAAAACAGTGAGATTACAATGATGTATTCTAGAGTAAAGCATATTTTAATCCAGTTTATATCACTTTACTAACCATGTAAGTTTAGCCATTTAACTTCAAATATGAGTCTTCAAGAATCAGAAAAGGTAACAAAAGTATCTGAGTTTATGCTTCATCTTAAAATGGCCATTTCAAGTAGGTACAATTATAATCATCCCCATTTTAAACTTAAGAAATTTGAGAACCCAAATAATTAAAAATTTGTTTATGATTAGCTAGGTTTTAAATAGCAAAGCTGGGATTCAACCTTGGTCTGATTCCAAAGTCTGTGCTTTATACCACAGCTATGCTGTCCTTAATAAGGTGCTGTATGATTAGTGGAAGAATTAGATACTGCATTTAAATTGTGTACAGTTATTGCTCAATAAATCTTAGCTTCCATATTATTTATGTTCTTAAACATTAGCATTCTTATGTACACCTTGAAATACTATGGCTCCAGCCTTATACACCTTAGATAAAATACTTGACATTTACATTACAAAAATTGTTTAACTAGATTGTTCCGATTGATAGGACTCGATTCTGCTCTTTGTCTGTATATTTCTGTGGATTCTTTCAGAAAAAGGTGTCAAATAGGATTTTGCCAAAGCAGAACTCAGAAAGGGAAGACAGTAGGGATTGAGAGAGGAGGGCAAAGTTGAGAGATATCTAAGAGGTGGATGAATAGGGCCAGGGATGGATTAACTATGGTTATAAATAAGGGAGGACAGAGGAGTTAGGGATTTGCAGGACCTCCAGGATGAACATTGGGTTTCTGGCTTGGGCAACTGGGTTACTGGTATAAATAACTAAGAATAAGGAGTTAAATTTTAGACATGTTAAATGTGCTATTCCTACTGAATATATAAATGAAAATAATTTGGCAGCTGCAAGCCTAAAGTTTTGAAAACTCTGGAAGAAAATGTAATTTTAAGGATAACCAACATGTAAGTTATAGGATAGTTTAATTGGACCAAGACTTACCACTCTATATCTCCAAGCCAGACAAAGACACTCTTTTTCACATAATGTGTAAGGAAAAGTGATGTTCCTGATTTATGTCCTCAGGAGCTAGAGAAGAGATGGATGTTCAATTTTTACCTTGTCCAGATCTGGAGTCCAACATACATCTACACAGTGGGATTCTGGCAGGGTGACATAATTAAGAAGAGGGACAAAGCAATCAATATAAGTGAGAAAGAATAATAAATGGCATAGATCTAGATGAATGGCTAGGTGGTAGGCAGAAGATACCAATCTTTAAATGAGAACATAGAGTAAACTATAAAATAGAAAAAGAGACTTGTAAAGCATTTTTAAGATTCTGGAAGTTTTATTACTTTTTTCATGCATTTTTATGGGCTGTCAATTTCCTTTCCTAATTAGCAGTAAAACTCTTAGAAATAATTGCAGGGAGACTTACTGCCTCATTAGAAGGCTAAAGGAGGCAAGTTTAAGAAGTTGTTCTCCAAAGGTAATTGTGAAGTGAGAAGATCTTAAAGGATAAAACAAATATAAAATATTGATATTTTAAAAGGTAGTTTCTCTGTTTTTGTTCCTTTAGACCTTAGAAGGAAATAAGGATCAGAATGTATAAAATGAAAGTATATGCTCTTCTCTCCACTATCTGCCTTCACACTCATCTTTCTATGGGATTATTTTTATTCCTCTAATACAGAACTAATTATGTGTGAATTCCAGGCTGATCGCTATATATTCACCTTTCGTAAAGGTCTCTATGTGGCAATAGAAAGTATGTGTTTTGGCCTAGGGGCTTTCTAAGTATTACAAAGGTTTAAGGAAACGGGTTTTCACAAGTCTGAGATTTCTTTTTATTGGTTTCCTCTGTCAATTTGTGTCCACCACAAATTTTAAAATACCACTAGAGTTATTTTGTAAGGTTTCCCTGCTCCCATGGATGCAAGAGAAAGAACAGAAGAGCATGAAGGACAAAGAATAAAAGAAAACAAAGCCATAGACAATATCAACATTTTATTTCCATTTTGAAATACATATACATAGATTATACTTCAAAGTGGAGGTCTATGTTTATATGCAGTGAGGAAATGATGCTTTAGTTTTTTTTTTTTTGCTGCATAGTAAATTACAAAAAAAAAAAAAAAAAAGAAAAACCTACATCCCTACATCGTAAGACAACACACATTGACTATCTTATGTTGTCAACATTTTACATGTCTTACATGTCAACATCTGTGGGTCAGATCCAGGCACTGTCTACCTCTGTCCTCTGCTGAAGGTCTTAGAAGGCTATAATCAGTTTATCAACCGCACTGCATTCTTATCTGGAGGTGGGATAAACCCTCTTTCAAGCTTTTTAAGTGGTTTTTCAGAATTCATTTTTGGAGGTGTATGACAAGGGCCCTAGCATTTGCTAGATGTTGGCAAGGAACTACCCACAGGTTCTAGAGGCTGTTGGCAGTTCCCAGAGGCCTCCCGCAGTTCCTGGCCTCTTGAGCTTTTCCAATATAACTGCTTATATCATCAAATCAGCAAGATTTTCTGAGCCCAGCTGGAGCCCGGGGCCCTCTTTTAAACACTTTCACCTGATGAAGTCAGTCCCAGGCAGAACGATCTCTCTTTTGATTAACTGAAGCCTACTGATTTGGGACCTTTATTGCATCTGAAATATACCTGTACCTTTCCTTTATTCCTCTACCTATCTGTTCGGAATATATAGAGCTGCTTACTGCCACATAGCTTGGATTTTTTCATCTGTCTTGAATTGGAAGGGTGCTTTAACATCATATATGCACTTTTGTATGTGTGCATATATATATTATATTTGAAAGGTGATAGGTTAGAAATAAAGCAGCTCTTGTACACTTTCAACTAGGATTCTCCTAGGAATCTTTAAATCAATGTCAGTGATATTTTTATCTTATTTTGGAAGTGAATCCTCTATTTGATATTTTTATATTGGTCAATTACACTAATATCCAATAGGAAACTGAGTTATTCTATATTAAACAGACCACTGTGCAGTTTTTTCTTAACCTCCTACTAATTAGTTAATTAGAAACTTAATTAGAAGAAGTTTAAGAAAATGTAGTAAGTTTTGACAAGTGAGAGCTTATTAAACAGAGGTTGCTGGGCCTCACCTCAAGAGTGTCTGATGTCATAGGTCTGGAGTAGGACCTAAGATTTCCATTTATACCAAATCCCCAAGAGATGCTGATGATGCTGGTCTGAGCACCAGCACCGGGGGTCTCTCACTGTTGCCCTGCTCCAAGAGAAACCTGCAAATTAAGTTGTGCCAGAGATGGAGAACACCTGGTCAAAATGAGGTAAATTCATGAATTCTCAATTGTCAGGAGCAGGATGTTTTAAAGCAAGGTACAGGGACTAAGAGAACTGGTGAAATTCTCTCTTGGATAATTTAAATGTTAGAGGTAACGAGCGAGCCTCACTTGATGTTAAGAGCATGGCTTGGCAGACAAGGAAACAGCATGCTAAGGAATCCATATGGCCTCAGAAATTATCAATAGGAGAATCTCTGAAAAATCTGAAGCCAGGCTTGCACAGCTATAGAAAATCTAGTTAGCAGTAGCAGCAGTAAGAAAACCAGAGAGAAAACACCCAGCAGAATGTAAATTCATGTTTAAGGAAATATTTTCTCAATATCAGGTAGAATGATGGAGAAGGGTAAGTAAAATGAGTTCCTAGAGCTGTGAAAACTTTTTAGTTACTTCTAGTCTTCATGAGACTCAGCTTTTTGTGTTCCCTGTATTTTCATGAAAGCTTAAAGTCTTTTCTCCAGGTTCCCCTGAATTCTACTTGATGAAGTTTCCTGTGTTGTTACAGTAATGAAATACATTTTAGATCACAAGCTGAAATCACAACAAACATGTCAAGATCTCAATAATGTACTCTCCTATAGTACTTCCTAATAGTCATATTAACATAAATGCCTGGATTCATTTTTGCTCATTATAATCCAAGGAATCTAACACACTCTCAGCTTCCCTCCTCTGGCCCTAACCAAATATCCAGGCTTACTGGGCTTACTCAGGCACATCGGTATTCTGTAGCAGCCTGCGTGGCACAGGCTGATAGTACGTAGATAAGAGCCTAGCAGAAGAGCAGGCAAGAAAAGACGTGGTGTAATGCACCCTTATCTAATACACATTCTCACTACCTTACTAGTAATTAGAGCAATGCTAGTGATCGATAATTAGCACAAAGGGGATGAAATATGCCAAAATCTAAAGCCAAGTTTAAAGCGCTGGTGTGGGAGTTTCTAAGGCAAAGAGAGCATTGCAGAAAAATGTCCCAAGGCAAGAATAATTCACAGGCTAGTGTAGCTGAAGAGTGAACCACTGAGAATGGCAAGAAAGGGCATCAAGGAGAAATGTGTAATGGAAAAGAGGTAGTGTAGGACCTTCTGGGCCATTGTAAGAACTTTGATTTTTACTCTGAATACCATAGGGAATGACGACAGTGTTTATAGCAGAGGAGTTACATGATTTGGCTTTTTTTAAAAAGACTGTTCAGAATGTAAAGGTAGTTGGTTTTTTTTTAAAAGAATGTAAAGAGAACTGAGAATGCCTATTTAATGAATGGACACATTATCTTTCTTTACAAGTAGAGGGAATGTTTAAAAAGACGGTTGTTAGTTAGCGTGTAGTCTAGACATATGATGATTTTGTTAGCCAGGATCATTAGCTAATTATAATCTGATGCTTTCTTCTCTGTTACTGGGACTTCGCTGCCTGATAGATTAGAGAGTTGAGTTTAGAAGTCAGAGCATAAACTCTGGAACTGCAGCACATTGCCAAAATTGCAGGAGATGTTTACTTGGTGTTTCTCCCTTCAATTTAGCGCTTTTCAAGCCAATGCTGTATGTTATTTGCACATTAAGATCTTAAACTTTAGGTCCCATCTTATTCTTCAGTTTCTTATAGTTACAGATTTGCAGTTTCAGCTGGGCGCAGGGTAGCTTACGCCTGTAACTCAGCCCTTTGGGAGGCTGAGGCAGGTGGATCATAAGATCAGGATTTCAAGACCAGCCTGACCAACAAGGTGAAACCCCATCTCTATTAAAAATATAAAAATTAGCTGGGCATGGTGGCATGCACCTGTAACCCCAGCTACTTGGGAGGCTGAGGAAGGAGAATTGCTTGAACCCAGGAGGCGGAGGTTGCAGTGAGCTGAGATCCAGCCACTGCACTCCAGCGTGGGCGACAGAGAGAGACTCCATCTCAAAAAAAAAAAAAAAAAAATGCATTTTCATATCTCTGTTGCTTGTTTTTTGGCTATTACTATTAACCCCTTCTAATCTCCTAACACGGAGTAAAATACTACTTCCTTTCTGAGGCTTTTAAAAAATTTCCGTAGTCAGGTTCAGAGGCTCCCTTCTTTGCCCATGTATGTATACTTTACATACCCACAGTATAACTTTTATCACATTTACTCTCATTTGATTGAAATAACAATCAATTCCATGAAAGCATGAATAATGTCTTATTCACATGTAATAAAACTCCCAGGGCTGCAAGGCATGGAACATCACACTGTGGCATATGCATAATATTGGAAGTTAATAAATATTTGTTCAACAGCTGAGGAATGAAGTAGCCATTTGTTCTTTCCTCCTGATTTGTTCCATGGCTGGTTATTCAGTACCCAGTACTTGTTCAATCTGATGCCTTCCTCAAGTGAGGTCTTATGTGTCACTGTAAATTACTAAATTCAGAGGGAGTTCTTATGAATCTTCATGTGTCTCTTCCCGATATTGTTCTTTATACTCTAAATGTGGCTTGATTTACTTAGGGCAAAAGACTAATGACCTTTTGAAAATTTCAACTGATATTTAACAATAATTTTAGTGTTCTGTAAAACACTTTATAAAATGTAAAAAGCATTACACATATGTAATTATTCTTGATTTTATTATTCAAAATAATCACTTATAAAAACAATGATGAGAAAGAAGAGAAGACATTAATAGTAACCAACACATTAAAACATGAAGAAAAACAACAAAAAAAAACACATATTATATGGTTTATCAACTGACAGTATAGTATTTTCAGACCATCTGAGGCCAGCAAAAATCAGTGCTTATGTAATTTCTACCGATGATTAAGACTTACAAGAAAATGTTAAGTTGTATCAAAATATTCTGATTAATAAAATAAATAGTGTTTAATCAGAAAGACTGCCATCAAGATATACTTTCATTATAGAAATAGGCTAGAAAAGTGACATGCTTTAAAAAAATGTATAAATGGCCAGGAATGGTGGCCCATGCCTGTAATTCCAGCATTTTGGGAGGCCAAGGCGGGTGGATCACCTGAGGTCAGGAGTTTGAGACCTGCCTGACCAGCATGAAAAAACACCTTCTTTACTAAAAATACAAAAGTTAGCTGGGTGTGGTGGCTGGCGCCTATAATCCCAACTACTCAGAAGGCTGAAGCAGGAGAATCGCTTGAACCTGGGAGGCGGAGGTTGTGGTAAGCTGAGATTGTGCCCTTGCACTTCAACCTGGGTGGCAGAGAAAGACTGTCTCAAAAAAAAAAAAAAAAAAAAAGGCATACACATAGATCTATTATTAAAGTTGTATTTTGGTTTTCATACTGTGTCCCGGAGAATCTAAACAAACTTTCATAAGCATTGAGAATAACTGTTGCTTTGTCATGTCATAATTAATTAATAATAATTACAATAACAGAAATAAAGCATAGAAACATCAATTACCACACATAAAAAACTCAGAAATCACTCCTTCGGACAAAATAAATACCTAGCGCCTATTGCTGGTATGACTGGCTCTTAATAGATGTTGCTGACCCCTTTTGTATGCCGTATATGCAGCATTTTAAAAAACATGTACTTTAAAGATGTGAAAATGCATTCATTTCTTTTTTGTCCTTTCTACTTTTTTTAAGAAAATATTTCTTTACTCCACAAATGACTTTGGATCATTGTGTGTGTGTGTGTGTCTAGAGAAAAGAATGAGACTATTATTTTAAATAAGAAATACTTCTGCATTTCACTATTACATATGCAGTAAGTAGCTCAGAAAAAAGTGAAAATGTATAAGCTATAATGAATATTTGTAAATATATCTGTTTTCTGCTATGGTAACTAGACAAAGTGGCAGATTAAGGGTATTACACTAGCTTTGCTCCACAACAATTGAAACAAACATATTTTACTAAAATTTTATCAAAAGACTAACATGGGATTTTTTGCAAAATGGCTTCATAAAGCTATATATTTTATGTTTTTGATTAAAGTAGCTTTTGCCTTTGACATGTTTTTTTTTTTGTTAGTCTGTTTTTATTTTTTCATAAATTTTTTCATGCATCTGTTTTATTTTCTACTCAATGCATTTTTCCCATTGTTTGATAACTTATTTTATGTAACAAATTCAACCTAGGACTTATACTGCCATTTTCTATTTTCCTCTTTATTTGGCATGTCATAACAATATTGATTCAAGAAAATATCTAAACTCAGTTTGAATATAAAATATCAAAATTTAGAAGAATAATGAGTCATACAGTGAAATTATTGTGACTAGAGCAGATTAAATGATCTTTTAAAGAAAAACTAATGCATTAATAGTGTATTTGAATGTTGACTCTCACTGTAGACCTTAGCTTTGCTATTGCTATAAATAAATTAAGCACACACTAAATAGAGACTTAAAGTGTGAAAATTTTTTGAAAAAAATTTTTAATGCCCAATGTATTTTTAAAAGAGTTGTATTTTATGTCATAGAACTGCATTTAAGGAAACAATTCTACACTGACACATTTAAATAAATGTAAAAATATGCAACAACTAGAATATATATCAATATATTATTATCTAAAATATGATGACCATCATTTCCTTTACCTATTGCTCCATAACAGACTGTTCCAAAGCATGGTGCTTTAATACAACAGTCTTATAATTTTCACAAATTTGTGGGTCAGAAATTTAGGCAGAGTTTGGGCAGTTTTATTCCACACAGCCTTAGTAAGGGAATTATCTCAGTTTATTCGATGGTAGCTAAGCTAGTATGCAGTGCCCAAGAAGGCTTCTCTTCTCTACCTGCTTTGCTGAAAGAGGCATATACAAAGCTGGGCTCAGCTGAGTCTTTCTGTCTCTTCAAGACATCCCAGGACTTCTATAAACACTCTTTCCAGTTAGGTAGTCAGATTCATACAGACTCAGAACTCCAAGAGGAAAAGAGAAAAAAAAGTCCAGTTATCTTATAGGCCAGGCCAATAATAAGTATAGTGTCATTTTCATTGTACTCTATTAGTGACAGTCACGGGCCAGCCAAAATTCAAGAGGAATGGACATCACCGCCACTGCTCAATGGGAGAAGCACTGATAGATTTGCATCCAGTTTTAAACTGCTCATGTCACATGATAAGTTATTTCTCCCTGTCTTCTCTATGTACTGTTTTATTTGAAATGGAAAGACAACACCAAATCAAATGTTTGTGCATTGGATAGTGTATGGTCTTTACATACTCTACATAATTTTTATTAGTTTTGTAAGATTCTTAATAATTATGATGAAAACCAGTATACCTGAAACATACTTCCAAAAAAATTAATTAGAACCTTAATTTTTCATTACATTTCATTACATTTTCACATGTATGTCTCAGTGAAGAATACTAGAAGTAAAACAATGAAACCAGCATGCAAAGAAAGAAAGAAACTCTCTCAGTGGAAGGAATAATAAAGCTTCAAGAGAGTAATTGTGATAAAGATTCAGATGTAAAAATGTGATATGCACCAACATGCATTCATGTGTTTGCATCTTACTTTATATTTCAGTGGTACATAAATAGACGAAAAGAGAGACATAAAGAAAAGACTCAGAGTAAAAATGTGTAATGAAGAAGAAACATAATTGAAAGCACAATCATACTGATTGTGATGGTTAATATTGAACATCAACTTGATTGGATTGAAGGGTGTAAAGTCTTGTTCCTGCGTGTGTCTGTGAAGATGTTGCCAAAGATTAACATCTGAGGCAGTGGACTGGGAGAGACAGATCCACTCTCAGTCTGGGTGGGCACCATCCAATCAGCTGCCAGCATGGCTGGTATAAAAGCAGGCAGAGGAATGCAGAAGGGTTAGACTGGTTTAGTCTTCCAGCCTACATCTTTCCCCATGCTGCATGTTTCCTGCCCTCAAACATCAAACTCCAAGTTCTTCTGCTTTTTTACTCTTGGACTTACAACCACATATTAAAGGCTGCACTGTCGGTTTCCCTATTTTTGAGGTTTTGGGACTTAGACTGGCTCTCTAGCTCATCAGCTTGCTGATGGCCTATTGTGGGACCTCACCTCGTGATCACTTATGTCAATACTCCTTAATAAACTCTCCTTTATGTATACATCTATCCTATTAGTTCTGTCCCTCTACAGAACCCTAATATACTGATGAATTTTCTCTTTTTACTCCATGCAATTTGTTGACAACGCACAAAGAATATCCCACAGTCACAGTTACTGTTCTGGGAGTTGGTGTTAAGAGCCCTGAACTTTTGGACCCAGTGAGGTAGAAGAGATTACTGAGCAATGAAAGAGAGAGAGAGAGCCTGTGGGTGAATTCTTTCATGAGAGAACAGTTTACATAAAATGAAAAAATGGGGAAATCAGACCTTACCATTAACATAACAGAAAAAAGTAGTGAACTATTTTTTATTTTTAAGAACTGAATGGCCGGGCGCGGTGGCTCATGCCTGTAATCCCAGCACTTTGGGAGGCTGAGGCGGGTGGATCATGAGGTCAAGATATCGAGACCATCCTGGTCAACATGGTGAAACCCCGTCTCTACTAAAGATACAAAAAAATTAGCTGGGCATGGTGGTGCGTGCCTGTAATCCCAGCTACTCAGGAGGCTGAGGCGGGAGAATTGCCTGAACCCAGGAGGCGGAGGTTGCGGTGAGCCGAGATCGTGCCATTGCACTCCAGCCTGGGTAACAAGAGCGAAACTCCGTCTCAAAAAAAAAAAAAAAAAAAAAAGAAAAGAAAGACGTAGCCAGCATTATTAATTGATTAAAATAATTTTAAGTATCACAAAGCAGCATATATTAATTGCTAAATGAGTGGTATCTGAAAACCTTCCTCCGAGTTCGGAGGAAAGTGAAATGAATAATGACTAGTGTATCATGCATGGACTCCCTGAGACATGATTATTTTAAAGTAGACATTTAAAAGCAGCCTTTGGTCATATAGAGCAAACTAGAAGGACAGCTCAGCTGGAGAGAGCAGAATTTGCAGAATTTTTCTGCCTCCACCTTAACTGACTATATAGCTGTTTTTCCATTATCTGTTTAGAAATTAAAAAAAAAAATCAATGGGGTTTTGCATAACATTAAGTCAATTAGAAATTAGTTGCCATTCAATTATTTCATAAATATTAGAAAGTGCCTATGATATATTAACCATCATGATAAGATATGGATTGGTTTAAAAAATGAGTAAGAAAAAGTTCCTACCATTGAGAGGCTTATGGTATAATGGAGATCATGGAAAATCAAACCAAAGATTACATTGTATTAAAAATGGTTATAATGGAGGGATGACATAAATAGTATTGCAACAGAGAAAGTGTTTACTAACAGATTTGGAGAAAAGCTGAAACAAGAGCTGAGGTAATCTCTGTAGTTTACTTCTAAAAGGCAGAACCCTATACCGTACTGGGCACCTAGGAGCTCAGACCTAATTAACACAGTGAATGAATGAATGAATAAATAAATAAATAAATAAATAAATAAATAAATAAATAAATAAATACTAAACAGAAGAGTTGAAACGGAAAAAAAAAAAAAGTCTTGATGTATTTGTCCCAGCACATAAAAGAAGCTTTCTGTTAAGTGAATAAGGTACTCATGTTAAAAAAAAAAAATAAATTAAATGGAGATGCTTTATGTATATAGAGAATAGCATTCTGCCAATATGCCGTGGGGACAGTACGTATTTCTAAATTTAAAAGTGGAGGAAATTTAGCTGAGGCATTATTAAATGCAGAGGCAAGATCACCATGGGTCCTGTTAACTATGACTCACATGTAGATTTTTGCTTTTCTTGAAGGCTGAGAAGAACCAGTGAAAGACTTTTAAGTGCTAACGTGACATATTTTGAATTCTGAATGGTCCCTTTGAACAGTAATGGAAGAGTTGATGGGAAGTTATCAAACCTGGAGGCAAAGAGCTCTGAACAATAATAATAGCATAGATTAGTAATGAAAGTTGAATCATCAATGACAAAGACCAAGTAAAAGAGGGAAGATGAGATTTAGTTCATTTTGTCATGGGGAATGAGAAAGAGCTGTGATAATTACAGATTCGTGACTTTGGCCCAGGTGGAGGGGTTGTCTTTACTCAGGGGACAAAAACCAAGACTAGAATTTTGGGGTGGAAGGTGGTTTTATTTTGAAGATAATGATTTACAGGTGAGACCTCACATTGTGATGTTTGTAGAAATCCAAGTGATTGTGCAGTGTAATGCCAAAAGTATGAATCTGGAATTCAAGAGGCAGACCATGGTGGAATTATATATATACATATATATATAATAGATACATATCCATGACTCATCAGTGTATACTGAAAGTATTGAGCTGGGATAAAATCTTCTGGGTTATTGTGTAAACTGAGAAGAGTTTCAAAAAACAGTTAAAAAAACAGAATTCATCAGAATGTAGTTTAAAAATAACTTTTTAGGGTGGTTAGAAGACAAATCCATAAAAAATATTAACAATAATTTGAGTATGATTATGACATTCAAGAAGGGAGAAAATCTGAAATGAGAGATAAGGAGGGCAACTGTGTTAAATGACACAGTGTCAAGAAAAATCAGTTATGAAAATTGTTAGTTATATTTGTGTGTATTTTCGAGTTGGTGAAGTATTTTTTAAAAATTCCTAAATGCAAACTAACAAGTTATGCTATCTAATGTGATAAGCTTATCTAAAAAGGAAGAAAAGGGAACAGAGAAAAAAGAATTAAATAAACAAGAGTTTATTACTGAGTAAACAGTTACAATTATTGTTTTATTTATGTCATAATATAAACAAATATACACACACATAGACCTATACACACACATAAGTTTTCAAAAAGGTGATAAATTGCATCTGGTATGTTTTATTTTTGTGACTTTATGCTTAATTTTATTGTTTCAAAATGTAAATCTGACATATATCAGCTATTACCAACCAAACTGTCATTAAACCAAAAAGTCATATGTTCAATTTCTAATAATAGAATTACCCAGAGTACACTGAATTTAATTTTAAGGCATTAACTAAACACACAGAGACACACGTGTATGTATACACACACTGCATAATAGATTAATTATAATTGTTTTCATGAAGAAAATATATACTGATATTAGAATTAAAGACTGCCAGGAGTAAAATACTGCTGCCAATAGTAACAACAATAAATTGTAATAAATTCCTTGTTGAAGACTTTTCATGATTAGAACATAAATAAAAATAGATTAGGATATTTTTCAAAAAATAAGCATTAGGGAATAACATCAATAATAAATATTAATTCTGTGTGATAGTTTCTATTTGATGAATACTGGATGAATGACATCTCAAAGATATATATACATATCTCTGATATACATTTATAATATCAAAAAAGTATTGAAGTATACTTTTTAAATTCTTCCAAGTGTTTAACCAGCCTAGCCAACATATTTTTACCACTTTTCTCATCCTTTTGTTTCTTCCCCTTATACTTTACTATAAGCCTTCGGTCAAGCTATCAGGACTCAAGAATGTTGCATTATAGCTGAAACATTGTCTTATATACATAGCAAACTTAAACTACCACCTTGTTTTTCAAGATAAAACTCTGATTAAAATAAAATTAAAAAGAAAATGCATACTTTGAATTTCTAGACCTTTTGTAGATAGTAAAAAGAACAGAACCAAGTTATGAGGAAATATGAGGCAGAAGAGAAAAGAATAAGAAAAAATCTCTGGAAGACAAATATTCTGCTTTAAAATATAAAAAAAGAAGGAAAAAATAAGTTGGTTGTAATACCTCTTACTTAGGGTTAAGTTTATTTTTAGGTTGTGCATTCTAATCACATAAAGGCTTCAAAGATGAATCCATCACTGCTTATCTTATTTTGTATTGGCAGACATATTCAACTCCTAGGACTATTTCCTTCTCACATCAATTAAACTAAATCAATTAAGTCATCCTTACCTAACCTAATTAATGTGATAGCACAAGCAGAAAGCAAACCATTGCTTTTGAGTTTAGTTTTTAAAATGTCTTTCATAGTGAATCACATTATTAATGTAAGCGGAAGAACATATTTAAAATAAAATAAAATAAAAATCTGATTTAACAGATTAAACATGGAATGTATTTTCCTACTTATTAGAAATCTGTTGGAATAAAACATTTTCCCTTCTTCACTTACAACATAATCCCTCTATTTTTAAGTTTAGCAAATCCTTTGCAAATGTTAAGAGTGAACATTTTCTCTCAGTAACCCATTCTGAAACATTAGTGTTCAGTCCAGATAGATGTGGAGATAGGAATCCTCTATATAGATACTTCTCAGTGATCAGAGATGGTCTTCTCATGTTGGGATGTAGAATTTTATCAAGTTTCTGGTGTATTAAGGACATAATATTTATTGTCCTGAATCATATTAATTTTTTTTTCTGAAAACACATTGTCTATCATGGGATTTCAGATATGTATTTATCCATCCATTCTTTGTATCAAGGTATTATTTGGCCTTGAAATTAGAAAGGCCAAAATAACCAAGATACCTACTTACTCTTCCTGCCTCTGGAGATGTGAAAATACAGACATCAACACAGCTGCACTTACCACAATCCATGGTTTTGTCTAGGTAAAGGATGATAATCCTTGTAGATTCTTTAATGGTAAATTGTCCTATTTCACTCAATCTGTGGATTCAGGCTTTGACTAGAGTGCTGCTTCCACAATCCTCAGTTGTTTGTATTATAAGAATGCAAACCAGGCTAGGTGTGGTGGCTCATGCCTGTAATCCCAGCATCCAGCACTTAGGGAGGCCGAGGAGAGTGGATCATCTGAGGTCAGGAGTTCCAGAACATTCTAACCAAAATGGTGAAACCCCATCTCTACTAAAAATACAAAAAAAAAAAAAAAAAAAAAAATTAGCTGGGTGTGGTGGTGGGTGCCTGTCTTCTCAGCTACTCGAGAGGCTGAGGCAGAAGAATCACTTGAACCCGGGAGGCAAAGGTTGCAGTGAGCCGAGATCACGCCATTGCATTCCAGCCTGGGAGACAAGATCAAAACTCTGTCTCTAAATAAATTAATAAATAAGAATGCAAAACAAAGGTTTGTTGGATAGCTAGACTAGTGTCTGGGAAAAACAAAAAGATGGAAGAACAGTTTCTCCCCTTATCAAATTATGATTCTGAAGGGAAAAAAAGCAAGTAAACAAAAGAATAAATGGAAAGCATTGACTGGATGCTTACAAAATCAGGAAGGCTTTCTGACAAGGACAACATCTGAGCATGGATTTGCAGAGTCATTTGGCATGTGCCAAGCAAGGGATGGAGTGAAAGGGCATTATGAGGGTTGGTGGAAACGTGTAAAGCAGAGAAATTTAAACAAAGATGACTTGAAAAATCCCAAGTACAACTCAAATATCTCCTCGCCTATAATCTTTATCTCAATCCTCATAAATCTAAAATTAAAGTTTTTATTGTCTCACCCATACTTCTTCTCACACTTTCCCATATTAGATAATGGACAGATCATCACCTTTCAAGTAAAAAAAATAAAAATAAAAATTAGGGCTGGGCACAATGCCTCAGGCCTGTAATCCCAGAATTTTGGGAGGCTGAGACAGGCCAATCAAGAGGTCAAAAGATCAAGACCATCCTGGCCAAAATGATGAAACCCTGTCTCTACTGAAAATACAAAAATTAACCAGGCGTGGTGGTGTGTGCCTGTAGTCCCAGCTACTCAGACTAAGGTGGGAAAATCGCTTGAAACCTGGTAGCATAGGTTGCAGTGACCCAAAATCATGCCACTGCTCTCTAGCCTGGCAGTAAAGCAAGACTCCATCTTAAAAAAAAAAAAAAAAAAGAAAATGAAGAGTCAGTTTTAATTTTTCCTTTTCTCTCATCCTTCAGGATCGATGAGTCACCAAGTCCATATGTTTTTACCTCCAAAATATGTCTAGTTTCTGTCCTCATCTTTCTGTTCTTCCAGCTATCCCTCTAAGCCAGGCCATACTAATTATTTAATGTAATAACTGCTATAACCTTCTGTCAGGCCTCCATGCTTCTACCTTTATCCATCTACAATTATATTCTACATTGTGGCAAGAGTAATTTCCTAAAAACGTATGTTTGATAAGGTCACTCTCTGTGTAAAACACTTAAACAACCATATATTACAGCACAGATAAAATATAAACTCTTTATATTAATATGCAACCACTTAACTTCAAACCATTCATGCCACTCCCTCTCTATTTTATTATTTTTCAGCTATATTATACTTGGCTTTTATTTTCTCCAATAGCCCACCATGTCTTAGAATTTTGCATTGTCACTCCACCCTGAGTCACAGCACAGTACTTACATTGGTGATGATGTTATCCTTCTTTGACATATTGTTAAAAGTTTCTTCTACAGATCCACATAACTATTCTATATATATGTATGATATATATCTAACATTAAATGCAACCAACATGAGGGCTAAAGTCATCCTGGATTAATTAACACTATATCCCCAGTTCCCCAGTACCTGCCATCATACTGCCAACTTAACATGCATTTGTTAAATGAATGAAAAAAAACTTCCAAAATTAATTATTCCATGTTAATTTTTCCCTTAAAAAATATATAGTAGAGCTGGTAAACCCACTGGTTGGGTAGTTTTGCTATAGGGAACTCACAATTTTCATTAAGAAAATCATTGTAGTGTGACCGGGTTGCAGGATGTGATGGAGCTTAGACCTCCCCCATTTGATGTGCCCGAGGTTCTTGGCCTCTCTTTGCCCCAAGAATGGGGGAAGGGGCCCTGCAGCACGGTGAGCTTATCGTTCAAGTAAATATCAGACCCAAAGAGTTTAGCAGAAAGCGATTTATTAGCCAGAAAGAGAAAGAGACAGAGCTCCCACGCTGCCGTGGGAGGGGAATTGAAGGGCATATGCACAGGTAGACAAAGACAGCTCTTAACGTTGTTGCGGGAGTGGATCCCAGAGAGGGAAATCCCTGCAGGTAAGGTGCCTTGGAGTTTTAACTTTGAAGTTATTCCCGCCCCATTCATGTTCTTTCCAATGAGAGGAGTCATTTCAAACTTCCTCTGGAGTGATTGATCCGCAACTCTGATGCTGAATTGGCTGTCCAGCCCAGAGCAGAGGCTCTTCCTCCCAGAGCTTTTCACTAGCTTTTTAAAACAAAGGAGCACACCTGAAATTTTACCTAGCCCGTGCGCAGGCAAGTTAGACAAAGAACTCTAGGTTCCGGGATGGGGAGGTGGATGGAGGCCTGGCGCTGGGAAGTTCTTGCCTTTGAAAGCACGCCCCTTGCGGACCCGGGAAGACAGGTTTTTTTTTCCTTTAACACAGTCCCTCCATAGCAGCCCAGGAAGGGCTTTCTGTTTCTGTAGCAGGGAGATATCCGCCACCTCACTTGATGTAAAGCCTGACATCAGGTAGATAAGGACCCGAAATTAACTAGTGGAAGAAGAGGCAGTTGATGAAAGTGACTGATTTTAGGGATGGAAGTATGTATTCAGGTAACTTTACGGCTAATTATTTTTGGTTGCATGCCATAATAGCCAGGAAAAGGTTTTTTTGCTTTTATTTTTCCTGCCAGGTTCTCTACAATACACACTGAAACTTGCTCTATTAATAGAAAAGAAGCATTCTGATATGGGTGAAAAGGTAATGCGAATAGTTACAGCGTACATATCATGTATAAATCTAAAGACTTGGTATTGCTATTAATTACAGATTAATGACTAAGGTAAAGAACAATCTGATTTACAAGAAGAGACACCAACATAAAATATTTAGGACTAGAGTTTAGCTGGTAAGAGAAGTGTATATTAAACCACCATGTCTAATCATGTATATCTATCTATCTATCTATATCTATATCTATATATATATATATATAGATATATAACCTCAAACTCTCTGTAAGTCTTCGTGGTCATAGTCAAAATCATTTCTTTTCTTTTTACATTTTTTTCTTATAATACAGGTTTGATATTTTTATGGATATAATAAACACCCCTAGAAGCAAGAAAATGTTAAACTGCTTGATATTCAGAAGAGCACTTAATTTGGAACATTCTTAGGTATAGACATTTTGCTAAAAATGATGATTTGAAAAGACACTATTTTGAAAATATTCTGACTTGAAGAATTTGACTTTTACCTAATGGATAGCACAATCATCGTGTGTGAGAACACATCTCTCACACAAATGTGGCTGACTCTATGCAGCCGACACAATGCTGCTATGTTGCTAAATATTTTACCATGAAAATATCTTCCTATAGGTTGATCTAAAAAGATTTCCTTAGAAAGTTTCTTTGTTTTCTGACACGTATTGTTTTTATTTTTGTTGACAGGATTGGTGAGTGAGTGTCAATGACTCCTGAAGGAAGGTAGGAAATTAAAATACAGAAAATGGCAAGGTATTATAGGGTATAGTAACAGAAAAAAAAAAATGATGGAAAATGTTGGAAAGGGCAGAAAGAAAATCATGAACTGTAAGAGGAAAAGAAATTATGCTTTCAGAATGAATATGTTGTAGTTAGGCATTGATGCCAAGGGCTGCCTTAGATGTCTCAAATTTGTGTCATTTCCATGCTTCTGGTTGTAGAGAATGTTGCTGTGTAGACTTACCCACAGCTTTAGTAGGACACATTGATTTGTAGTTATTGCGATTTGTATTCGAAGCAGGTTTTCAACGCAACCCTCATAACAGCAATAAAGGTTGCTAGGTCAGAATGTTTCATCTTAATGAATAATTTATGTAACACTAAGTCACATGTTAAACTGTAAGAAGTACTACTGTCGGTGAACACTTTGGAATGTGAATCTAGTTTTACTTTTCTTCTTGCTTCAATTGAAGAGAAAAAATATAAATTTGGTTCATTTTCAAATAAATCAGAAATCTCTTGAAAAGATAAAACGACTCCCATGACAAGTGCAGAGAATTCCATTTTACAGTTTCACATCTAAAAGAAACATAATCCTAAATGAAAAACAAAAATTTAAAAGATGCATTAAATCTAAAAATTACATAAAATATCTAGAGAGAGCAGAGGCCTATTCTAAACTAGGCCAGACTAATAAAATGTAATTTTAGAATAAATTAGATTTTCTGAATTCCCTTCAGTCTCAAACCAGGATATTGCCATCTACTCAAACAAAACTGTCAAACAGCCAAGGGTCTTGCTATTAGTAAGCTTTCAGCAGAAAAGGAAGCTCTCTATTTATCATTGTCCACTTCTCCATTAGAGTAAAGCATTACATTTTCTTCTTCCATCCCTTGTTCAAATATTTCAGTCATCTCAAGGTTTTATAGAAATAAAATGCAACCACATCTGTCAGCAATATTAGGAATATCTGGTATATACAGTTAACTTCCACTGCTGGCACAGTAAGTGCACAATAAATAGTGACATGCATGTATATATTTAGACATATACACAATTAATACAGCATTTCTCCCAATGCAGCAGTGATTAGAAAAGTAATAAAAACAGCTAACATATGTGGGGTGCTTACTAGTAATCCTATGGTGAAATTATTTTATTCCCATAACCCAATGTGAATTGTACAACAGTACACTGAAAAGCATGTAAGACAACATGACAGATTATAACACCATGATTTACTAATATTGGGTAACATGCCTCAGGCTATGCTGCTTGTAAATATCGGAGCAGGAATATCACCAATATGTCTAATCAAGGGCCTATGGTTCTAACCATTTCCTGTGTGTTGTCAATCCTAAAAAGAAATGGAAGAAGCAAAGAAAAATGACTCCAAAATACCCTTTATTGCTCTTGACTGTTAACAGATTGAAAGGACCAAGGCCTGCTATTAGATTCTCATTTGAATAGATGTTATTAGTTTTTATGGATCCCTGGTGTTCTTATGGCCTTTGCTTGTTTTCATTGAAGACTGGGTAAACTGTTAACCTCCCATCATATCTTATGGTATATTAAACCACTTTTATTAAGGAGATAATTAGGAATATAAAATAAAAGAATATGTATGCCTCATTTTAAAGCAACTCTACACTGTGCTTTTATTATAACATTATATTTGATTTTGTAAATAAGCAGTTTTAGATTTCTTTGTTTGATTTTTCTTATTCGGCTCCACTGTAGCTGCATTTTGTAATCTAAATAGGATGACTATGTGGCATTGATAATTTAATATGACTAAATTATTTCAAATAAATATGCAGGCAGTTAACAATTGTAATAATTTGTGTTTTACCATTGGTGGATAGTAATACCAAGGCTCTAACATAGTAAATATATATAATGATATATGCATGGTTCTAGGGACTTTATGTGAGGGAAGTGAAGACGTAGGCTTTGAGAATAAATAAATCGGCAATTGGAAACAGATTTGGTTAGGTACCATCTGTTTGACTTTGCACAAATCATGTAGTCATTCAAAGCCCCAGTTTTCTAAACTATAAAATTGGTGATCATATTGGTGCCCAGTGAGGGTTGTTACATGATGAAATGAAGGAATGCATGCCAAGATTTCCATATTGTCCCTGTCCCAGAAAACTCAAAAGATGTTAGACCTGATTATGAAGTCAGTGGATTTTCTTTATGTCAATGTCTAATGAAATGAAAATAGATATATTTTTAAAAAGTCCATTGAAGAATGACTGGAAAACAGTATCTGTCTTTTACTGTTTCATAATTTATCATGTTTTGTTGTTTTATTTTCTTTCATTTTTGTTTTGTCAATGTTGTTTGGTTGAATACAGAGCATTTTTATAAGCTGGAAAGCCATTTTTCTATATTTAAATTTATTTTCTTTCTGGCTTTTATACTCCAAACTCTTTCTCTAAAGTTCAGGTGAATACTCACCAAAATGAAATACTTGAAGAATGTTTTAAAATGATACAGAGAAAAATTGTCAATTCTTACAATATCTATATTGTGTAATCCAAAACTAGATTAAAAAAAAGGAGTAGAATTATTTTATTAGTTACACGTAATTTTAAGAGAATCACTGCCCTTCAAGATAATCGCACAAACACTGTAGTGTTGGCATTTTTCTTTAATGTATAGGACATTTTGCTATCAACTTCTACAATATTAGTGTATAAAATATGTATGGATCACTTGTATAATTATGGTCCATATTTTCTATACTCATTTTGAAATATTAGCAGAGCTCAAATATTAGCAGAGCTACAGTCTCAGGAGATGTCAGCCTTATAGTCAATTATATGACAAGCGAAATTTCTTATTTGTATAGAGAGGAGCAGGTTGGAATGACTTCGATTGTCAACAAGAATGTTAAAATATAATTGTAGGAAGCTCTTTATCAGATTCACATATTCATTGCCGTTGTTCAAGATGACAAAACAATGCTGTAGGTCAAAGTAGAGCCCAAACAGTGTCAGAATAAATAATATCCAAACAGATTTGGGAGAGTTATATGGCCAGGGGCTTGAAGAAGTGTAAACTATAGCAAACAGCTGCAGGTATTGCTTTGTTTCTATTTTAAGTCTGTCAGTTTTGCAGCAGCAGGCTACATAAACAAGAATGGCCCACACTTGTTTTCATGTGATCACAGGCTGTTCTTCTGGGAGATGCTAGGAGAGATGAAACTTGGGTTACCATGATTTTATTGATGTGTCTGATTCTATGTAATGGAAAGAAAAGGACAGTGGAGGGAGGATTATTCTGATTCCAAATCTCCCTACTTACAAAGAGAAGAAAGGATTTTAAAAAGAATTTTAATGACATTGTAGGATTCTAATCTTTAATTTGCATAAACCTGATAACCTGCTGATGATTGCAATTAATTCTTGTTGAGTTTTAGCCTAATTTAATAAATGAAAAACTTATCAAAGAACACATGGTTGGAAGAAACAAAGTCTTCACCAATCTAGTATACTAAGAGTAGCATTGTTATGCTTATATTTTAGTTCAAAAACGACAAACTTAATTTTTAAATCAAGTAGAAATCCAGATCAACACACACACACACACACAAACACGCACATACACGCACACACACACACAGTTAAACTTTTTAGAATGCTTCAGTAAAATAGAAATTTCTTTACAGGCAGAATGTACTTTCACATAAAAAATAGGCTCTGCATGTATTGTTTTATGATAAATGTGTAGGGGATTTGTGGACAGAATTCTGAAATGTTATTATATTGGTTAAATGAGACTGTAGCATTATGTCCCTAATCCCTGGATCCCCATAAACTTGAAATGGTGTTATTTTGTATCAAAACAAGAGAGAAATTATACAAGCAAATGGTTTGCTTTGTGGTTACAAAGCTCAAAGTGATGAAATTGCTAAGAGAAAATGCACAAAAATAGTGCACAGGGAGTCAAAGAATTATATGTTTTACCTGCATTGTGGTTTGAGTGACTAGCCTATGAAATATGTAAGGTTGCACTGCTTTATATAGTTCTCTACAAACACTTTACCTTTCAAAACACCCATAAAATTTTTGGCAAGGAAAAGTTCTTATTCTCGCTTTATATTATACTCTGTGTAAAGAGTATTTCCTCTAAATAATTTTATGTTTGTATTTGATGGTGAAAACCACTGGTATGGTAAACAAGTGTTCATTTGACATAGAATTCAAACTGAAGATGCAAACATTCTTATATAGGTGGAGCATTGTTTTGTGTGAAGTCTTTATCTATATTATACAATGATACAAATATTTCTAAATTAGTGGATTTTCAATATTATTAGGATTCAGCATTAAATAATAACTGCATTTCTTTCTCTTTGTATTGGATGAGTGTGTATAGTACATTTTCATCTATTTTCTTTCTAAAATAGTGCTGATCACATCTGATATAATTGAATAAAAATTTTAACTATTGAAATGAGTAGTTTCAAATGCAGCAAGAAATTGGAAAAAAAAGATGTTTTATGGCTTCTTTTATAATATATTTTATGTGTTTGCAATTTTTATATCACTTGGAAGAAAATTATTTGGCTTCAGGCTTACTCAGTAAGTTCAGGAGTATCCTACAGAAAAAGAAAAAAAAATTACCAAAAGCACTATTAAAATGTCCAGCATAGCCACTTGTTTTAAACAACCCAATGGCTTAGTTTCTACATGTTATGAAACTTCCTGCTTCAGGAAACACTATAAATATGTACATAGTTTTCCAATTCAGAGAATTCATTTAAAAATGAATCATGTTTTGCATTTTGTCATATAGAGTTAACTGAAAAACAATAGACAACTCACTTTACAGTATTACACTGAATTGCTGATTAATTGACTACTTTTTATTTTATTATAAAATGATCAATTTAAAATATAGAAACGGGGTGGAGCAAAATGGCAGAATGAAAGCTTACATTCTTTGTGTTCCTCCCCCCAAAACCCACCTGATTGAGCCATTTTAACAACTATCTGTATACTGAAAAGCACTGTCAGCAAGAAAAAAAAAAATTAGGAGAGCAGAGCACCCAATTTTAACTTTATGTCACTGAAAGAGGCATTGAGGAGGGCAGTAGAAGTGGTTTGGATCACCGATGCCACCCCTCCACTGTCCCTCAGCAGCTGCCATGCAGTGCAGAAAGAATCTGTGCACACCAGGGAGGGAAAGCACAGTGACTGGGAGACTTTATGTGAAACTCAATGCTACACTGTCACAGTGAAGAATAAAGCCCTATGGGGCTCAGTCAGTGCCCTTCTAAGAAGGGAGAATTTGGACTAGCCCTAGCCAGAGGGGAACTGCCCATCCCAGCAGCCAATTGAGTTTCTCAGCAAACCTTGCCACCACCATCAGCTGAAGGGCTCTAGGGTCCTAGGCTTAGAAGGCAGGCTAGGAAACAAGAATCTCAATTCCTAGGCAACTCCTAGTGCTACACTGGGCTTAGATTCAGTGAACTAGGGTGGCAGGTGACCTGGGGAGACACCAGCTGGCATGAGAAAGGGAGTGCTTACACCATCCTTCTCCCACCCCAGGCTGTACAGCTTGCAGCAAAAAGCTAACTCCTTCTGCCTAAGGAGAGCAGAATGAAAAGTATAGAGGACTTTGTTTTGTATCTTGGATACCAACTTAGCCATGGTAGGGTAGGACACCAGACGGGGTTGGAAGGCCCCCAGTCATGGCTCTAGCTCCTAGACCTTTCTAGACACACCCTGGGCCAAAAGGGAACCTGCTGTCTTTCAGGAAAAGGCCCCGTTCTGGCAAGATTTATCACCTGCTGGCTGAAGCCCTGATAACTAGCAGTGATACCCGGGTAGTACATTGTGAGCCTTGGTCTCTAATACATGCCAGCTTGAGGGGTGAACAAGCTGTGAAGACTATGGTGAAGGATTTGAGGAAATCAGATAAAAAGTAATAGGGACTTTGTCTGGCACCTTAGGTACCAACTTGGCCACACTGGGATAGAGAAACAAGCAGGCTCTTGGGGTCCCTGAGATCAAGCTCTTAGACAGCATTTCTGTACCTATCCTGGACCAGAGGAAAGCCCAGTTTCCTGAAGGGTGAGACCCAGGCCTGACAGAATTCACCAGAAGCTGACGGAAGAGCCCTTGGACTTTAAGTAAACATTGGCAGTGGCCTGGCAGAAGGTCCAATGGAGCAGTGATGGTAGTAGCCACAGGGAGAGGTTCCTCTGCCTTGGGAAAATGGAGGGAAGAATCAGAAGGAATTTGTGTTGTTATCTGAGTGCCAGCTTAGTCACAGTCAACTATCAGATAAACTGTTAAGCTTTTTGTCTGTGATCTTTCGCTCCCAGACAGAGTCTCTGAACATGCCTGGGGCTTGGGGGAACTTGCTGTCCTAAAGGAAAGGGTCTTGGAAAAGACCCACTTCTGTGCTGGCTTCAGGTCTGATCCAGAGCAGTCATAGCTGTGGTGGCCACAGGATTTTTGCATCACCACATCCCCAGTTTCAGGTGGCTCAGGAGAAAGAGAGAGGGAGAGGGAGAAGGGGGGGGGGCAGAGAGAGAGAGAGAGAGAGAGAGAGAGAGAGAGAGAGAGAGAGAAAGATTGAGAGACTCTGTTTTCTGTTTTGGAGAAACCAAGGGGAAAGAACAAGAGTCTGTCTGGTTATATAGACAATTCTTCCAGATCTTATTCAAGACCATCAAGACAGTACCTCTACAAGTCTGCAAAAATCACAATGTTACTATGCTTGGGGTTTAGGAATCTTCAAATACCTGAAAAGCCTTCCC
This sequence comes from Saguinus oedipus, assembly GCA_031835075.1. Classification (NCBI taxonomy): domain Eukaryota; kingdom Metazoa; phylum Chordata; class Mammalia; order Primates; family Cebidae; genus Saguinus; species Saguinus oedipus. Next base: position 33,002,046 of record CM063169.1, on the reverse strand, counting down.
AATATGGACAGACACAAATAAGCCCACACTGTGAAGGTTACAGAGAATAACGAATTATTCAATGCTCAGACACCATCCAGGAAAACATGACCTCACCAAATGAAGTAAATGAGGTGCTGGGAACCAGTACTGGAGAAACTTAGACGTATGTCTTTTAAGATAGAGAATTCAAAATAGCTGTTTTAAGGAAACTAAAAGAAATTCAAAATAACACAGAGAAAGCATTCAGAATTCTATCAGATAAATTTAACACAGTGATTGAAATAATTAAAAAAGATCCAAGCAGTAATTCTAGTGCTTAAAAATGCAATTTACATGCTGAATAATACACTAGAGTCGCTTAATAACAGAATGGATCAAGTGAAATAAAGAATTAGTGACCTTGAAGACAGGTTATTTGAAAATACATAATCAATGGAGAAAAAAAAAAAAAAAACAATAAAGCATATCTACAAAATTGAAAAAAAAATTTGCTCATTTACTTCAAATGAGCAAATCTAAGTCATTGGACTTAAAGAGGAGGTAGAGAAAGAGATGGGGTAGAGAGTTTATTTAAAGATATAATATCAGAGAATTTCTCAAAGCTAGAGAAAGATATCAACACACCAGTATAAGAAGGTTATAAAACTCCAATAAGATTTAACCCAAATAAGACTACCTCAAGGCATTTAATAATCTAAATCCAAAAAATCAAAGATAAAAAATGAATATAATGGAGCTCCAACATGTCTGGAGGCAGACTTTTCAGTGGAAACCTTATAATCCAGGAGTAAGTGTCATGACATATTTAAATTGCTGAAGGGAAAATCACCTTTTACCAGCAAAAATGAAGGAGAAATGAAAATATTCCCAGACAAACAAAAGCTGAAGGATTTAATAAAAACCAGACCCCTTCAACAAGAAATGCTAAAGGGAGTTTTACAATCTAAAATAAAAAGATATTAATGAGTAAGAAAAAATAATCTGAAGGTACAAAACTCATTGGTAATAGTAAGCACATGGATAAAGTCGTATAACACAGTAATTGTGATATGTAAATTACTCTTGTCTTAAATAGACTAAATGATGAATGAAGGAAAATAATAACAATTTTTTAAAACATAGTACAATAAGACATAGAGAGAAACAGTAAAATGTTGAAAAGCAGGGGGACAAAGTTAATGTGTAGAATATTCATGCATTTTCTTTATGAATGCTGGTTTGTTTATGCAATTAAAATTAAGTTCTCATCAGTTTAAAATAATGTTAGAAGACACCATTTGAAAGCCTTAGAATAATCTCCAAACAAAAATCATAAATCAATGCACAAAAAACAAAAAGCAAGAAATTAAAGCAGACCACCAGAGAAAATCACTTTTAGTAAATAAAAAAAACAGGAAGATGGCCAGGTGCGGTGGCTCACGCCTGTAATCCCAGCACTTTGGGAGGCTGAGGTGGGTGGATCACGAGGTCAAGAGATTGAGACCATCCTGGTCAACATGGTGAAACCCCGTCTCTACTAAAAATACAAAAAGTTAGCTGGGCATGGTGGTGCGTGCCTGTAATCCCAGCTACTCAGAAGTCTGAGGCAGGAGAATTGCCTGAGCCCAGGAGGCGGAGGTTGTGGTGAGCGGAGATCACGCCATTGTACTCCAGCCTGGGTAGCAAGAGCGAAACTCCGTCTCAAAACCAAACAATACAAAACAAAAACAAACAAACAAACAAACAAAACCAAGCAAAACAAAAACAGGAAGAAAGAAAAGGAGGAAGATACCACAGAAAATTCAGAAAGCAAATTACAAAATGGGAGGATACAATGAAAGCAGTCCCAAGAGGGAAGTTTGCAGTTATAAATGCCTATATTACTAAAAAAAAAAAAAAAAAAAAAAAAAAAAGCTTTAAATAAATGTCCTACTGATGCATCTTAAAGAACTGGAAAAATAAGAATAAACCACACCACAAATTAATACAAGAAAATAATAAATATAAGAGCAGACATAAATGAATTTAAAATGATAAAAAATACAAAACATAAATGAAGCAAAAAGTTGTTTGTTGAAAAGACAAAAATAAATTGACAAACCTTTAGGCATACTAAGTAAGAGAGGAAGAGAGAGAGACCCAAATAAATAATATCAAAGATGAAAAAGAAGACATTACAACTGATAACTGCAGAAATTTAAAGGCTCATTAGTGACTACTATAAACAATGATATGCCAATAAATTGGAAAATCAAGAAGAAATGGATACATTTCTAGACATCTACAACCTACCAAGAATGATCCGTGAAGAAATCCAAAACCTAAATGGACCAATAATAGGTAACAAGATCCCATAATAAAAGGATTCCCAGTAAAAAGTCCAGGACCCAATGGCTTCACTGCTGAACTCTACCAGACGTTTAAAAAGGAACAAAAATCCTCCTCAAACTGTTCCAGAAATAGAAGAGAAGGAAGTACTTCCAAACTCATTCTACAAAGACAATATTACCTTGATACCAAAACTAAAGACACATCAAAAAAATAAAATTACAGGTCAATATCTCTGATGAATGTTGATATAAAAATCCTCCACTAACTACCAGCAAACCAAATCCAACAATGCATTAAAAAGATCATTCATGGCAATTAAGTGATATATAACCCAGAAATGCAAGATTGGTTCAATATATCCAAATCAGTCAATATGATACATCATATCAACAGAATAAAAAACAAAATCTATATGATCATTTCAATTGATGCTGAAAAAACATTTAATAAAATTCTATCTTCCTGCATGATGAAATACCTCAAAAAAATTGGGCATAGAAGAAGCGTACTTCAACAAAATAAAAGCCATATATGACAGACCCATAGTTTGTATAATTCTGAATGGTGAAAAACTGAAAGCCTTTCCTCTTAGATCTGGAACCTGACAAAGATGCCCACTTTCACCAGTGTTATTCAACAAATTACTGGAAGCCCTAGCTAGAGCAGACAAGAGAAAGAAACAAAAGGTATGTGAATTGGAAAGGAAGAAGTAATATTATCCTAGTTTGCAGATGGTATGATCTGATATGTATTGAAACCTAAAGACTTCAGCAGGATAACTATTAGGACTGATATATAAATTTAGTAAAGTTGCAGGTTACAAGACCAACATACAAAAATCAGTAGCATTTATATATCCCAACAGTGAACCATTTGAAAAAGAAATTTTAAAAACTAATCCTAATTACAATAGCCAAAATTAAAATTAAATAACCAGGAATAAACTTAACCAAATATTCAAAAGATCTCTAGAATGGAAAGTATAAAACTAAAGAACATCCCAAAAATTGAAGGATATTCCATGTTCATGAATTTGAAGAATCAATATTGTTAAAATGTTCCTACTGACCAAGCAATATACAGATTCTATGCAATTCCTATCAAAATATCAATCACATTTTTCACAGAAATAGAAAAAAATAATTCCAACATTTATACAGAACCATAAAAGGCCCAGAATAGCCAAAGTTGTCATGAGCAAAAAGAACAAAACTGGAGGAAATCCATTATCTGACTTCAAAATATGCTACAGAGCTACAATAACCAAATCAGCATGGTATTGGAATAAAAACAGATACATAGACCAGTGGAACAGAGTAGAGAACTCAGGAACAATGTCAAACATGTACTGTGAACTCAGTTTTGACAAATGTGCCAAGAACATACATTGGGAAAAAGAGTCTCTTCAACAAATGATCCTGGGAAACTGATATCCATATGCAGAAGAATGAAGTTAGACTCCTAGATCTTAAAATACACAAAAATCACATAAAATACATAAAGACTTAAATCTAAGACCTCAAACTATGAAACTAATACAAGAAAACACTGAGGAAACTCTTCAGGACATTGGTCTTGGCAAAACTTTCTTGAATGATACACTGAAAACACAGTCAACCAAAGCAAAAATGTGTAAATGGACAAATGGCATCATATCAAGTTAAGAAGCTTCTGCACAGCAAAGGGAACATTCAACAAAGTGAAGAGACAACCCACAGAATGGGAGAAAATATTTGTGAACTACCTATCTGAAATGATTAATAATCAAAATATGTAAGGAGCATAAACCTTGGATAGGGAAAATTTTAATAATCTGATTTAAAAATGGGACAAATATTTGAATAAACATCTCTCAAAATAAGACATACAAATGGAAAAACAGGCATATGAAAAGGTCCTCAACATTATTGCTGATCAGAGAGATGCAAATTAAAACTATAATGAGATATCATCTCACCCCAGTTAAAATGGCTTTGACCCAAAAGTGAGGCTAGAAAGGATGAAGGATGTGGATGAAAGTGAATGTTGTACCATGTTGGTGGGAATGTAAATCAGTACAATCACTATGTAAAACAGTTTGGATGTTCCTAAAAAAACTAAAAATAGTACTAAAAATAGGTCCAGCAATCCCATGCTGGGTATATTCCCAAAAGAAAGGAAATTAGTATATCAAAAGTATTCTTAAACCATTTCTAGGATACCTGCAATCCTGTTTGTTGCAGCACAGCTCACAATAGGCAAGATTTAGAAGCAACCTAAGTGTCCATCAACATATGAAAGCATAAAGAAAATATAGTACTGATACACAGTAGAGTACTATTCAACCATAAAAAAGAAAGTGATTTTATCATTTGCAACAACATAGATGGAACGGGAGGACATTGTAATAAGCCAGACACAGAAAGAAAAGCATTGCATGTTTTCACTTGTTTGTATCATCTGAAAATAGCGATGATTAAACTAATGGAAATAGATACTAGAAGGATGGTTACCAGAGACTGGCAAGGGTAATTGGGGTGTGGGTGGGAGGTGGGGATAGTTAATGGGTACGAAAAATAGAAAGAATGGATAAGACCTAATATTTGATACCGTGATGTATTTCAGGAAGAACGATAATATCATTGTGGCTTTAGCCAGGTATGACAATCAGAAAATTTCTCTACCAAAGTAAATATTAAGCTAGGAAAACTGAGAAAAACAACAAAATAATCCTGCAAGAATTTCAGTGCTCTCAAAATGGCCTAAAGGTGTATAATAATTAGAGAACCATGGATTCTTAAAACACTGTCAAATGTGGAGTCAGAACACAAAGAATCTATGCCTTTCCCCCTGCTCCCCCACTGCCAGGCTTACTCCTATCACACCTTCCTGCCCCAGTTGGGTAGACATGGAGCTTCTACCATGATAAGACAGTCCATGAGGGATGGCAACCTCCCTGCCATAGTCTAAGGAAGTTCACTTATTTTCAAGCATTGGGTGATGCAGCTTTATCCTTGGTTGAAATGATGATCTCAGTGGTAAATAATAAGGAAGGCCAACAGCTTTACTAGCCTGAGGTTTCTGTCTTGGTTGCAGCAAATGTACTCTTTGTTGAGTTTGTTCTCCTGTTTAGGGAAGATAGAGAAGGCCTAAGTTAACCACACACTTCTAGCAAACCCTGAAGCTGTGCTTTTGCAAACTGAGGAGAGGCAAAAAGAGCCCAGTGAAAAGTACAGTCTAGGGCAACCATGAAAACCCCGAATGCCCTTATTACCCACAGAGATCCATTGTCATCTGAGGAATTTCTTGCTGGATCAAAGCATTTGAGAATGACTTCTGTCCAATCACTGACCACTAAGCTACACATAGAGAGGAGTGAACACTAGAAAGTTCAGCTTAAAAGTACTATCAAGAAAACCTCACAAACACTAAGAAGGAACATCAGCTGCCACACAATGCAGGGAGACATATTTCACAGAACTAGGCTAGGTTCTAAATTAAGAAATAGCACACAAATGAAAAACCCAGAAGCAAAAGCAAATATCAACCAGTATGTTGAAGAGATGTCTGCACTCCTGTGTTTATTGCATCACTATTCACAATAGCCAAGATAACAATGGATGAATGGATAATGAAAACGTGGTATATATGTATAATGAAATATTATTAATCCATAAAAGAATAAAATTCTGGCTGGTCCGAAGGTAGTGAGTTATCTCAATTGATTGTTCACAGTCAGTTACAGATCGAACTCCTTGTTCTACTCTTTCCCCCCTTCTCACTACTGCACTTGACTAGTCTAAAAAAAAAAAAAAAAAAAAAAAAGAATAAAATTCTGTTATTTAGAACAATATGGATGAAACTGGGGAACATGATGTTAAGTGAAATAAGCCAGACACAGAAAGACAAATATTGCATGTTCTTGCTCATATGTGGGAGCTGATGGCGATAGAGTAATAATGTCTACCAGAAGCTGGGAAGAGTAGTGTGGAGAAGAGGATGCAGAGGGATTGATTAATGGGTACCAAAATATGCTTAGTTAGGTAGCATGAATAAGATCCAGTATTTGATAGCACAATTGTGTGACTATAGTTAATAATAATTTATTCTATATTTTAATATAAATAGAGGTGTAGATTTGGACTATTAACAACCAACACAAATAAATGATAAATATTTGATTCAATTACCTCATTTGATCATTATACATTATATTATGTATCAAATTATGACATGTACCCCATTATATGTGGAAGTATTAAGTACCCATAAAAGCTGAAAATCAACATTAAAAACTTTGTAATTCAGAGATACCATGAAGAAAAGAAAAAGACTGGGCAAAAATATTATCAAATCATGTAACCAATTGATTGTGATAAAAACAATAAATAAATAAATAAATAAATAAATTTGTAAACACACCTGTACACAGTAGAATGGCTATAACAATACAGACAAAAGATCAAGTGCTAGTAAGAATGTGGAGAAACTGGAATTCTTATATATTACTGGTGAAGGTAAATAGTAAAGTCACTTTGGAAAACATAAAGTTACTTTATGACCAGCAATTTGTCTCCTAGAAATCAATGCTAGATAAATGAAAGAAATACACAGAAATGTAAAAATGTAAGATTTATGGCATTTTTATTCACAATAACCTAACCTTGTAAAAACCTAAATGTATAACCAACTAAATGGGACACATGCATACAATGAATTTATTCAGTAATGAAAAAAAAAATGAGCTATGAATACATGCTACATCACAAGTGAACCTCAAAAATACCATGCTAGGTGAAAGAATCTAGACTCCAAAGACCATGTTGTACAATTTTATTCATATAAAATATATATAAGATCAAATATATAGACACAGAAACCCAATTAGCAGTTGCCTAGGACAAAATGGTATAGGACTTGCATACATAGTAACACAAAGTAATTTTGGAGGTAAAATAAAGTTTTGGAAGCTACATTGTGGTACTGATCACAGGACTCTATGGATTTACTAAAATATCATTATACACTGACAGTGTTTGGTAATTTTTGTCATATGTACATTTATACCTAAATGAAAAAAGATTTAAAAATAAAGTAGGGAAGAAAGAAACCCATTGTGTCTCATATCTGGAGCAAAGTGAGCATGTGGAGAAGGGCAGTATATTAATTTAAAATAACAGAATTGATGCTTTTGAGAGAAACATATGTATTGATATGATCAACATATTATTTCCCTATAAAGCTATCTGTAAAGTCAAATAAAATCTGATAATCAATTTATTAATTTTTAATGAAAAAATATTTTAAGAAATGTTGATATAATTGAGGATGCTCAGATACACTGTTGTATTCTGATAGACACAGCTGAACCATGGGAAGATAAATAAAATGTGAGGATTGTTTAGTGTCATGCATTAAAGCAAGAGCAGTCATGTTGTTCAAATAGGTAATGACATCATGCTAGGACAGTTTTATGAATTTATCTCACAATGACAAGAATTCTAGAAATGTGATTAGCATACTTCAAGTTGATTAGCTTCTATTTAATATATCATTACCACAATGATATCTCAATACTTGAAATCTATTGTCTAAATTAGCATTATGCAATTGAAGTTTCTGTGATGACAGAAATGTTCTCTGTTCTGTCTAGTTTTGTAACCACTGAGCTCTGGTGGTTGTTGAGCATTCAGAATCTGGGTAGTGAGGCTAATTCAAGTTTTAATTTAAATTAATTTGAATTAACTTAAAATTAAATTTTAATAAGAAGCATATGATTAGTTGCTACAGTATTGAAATACAAAGTTCTAAGACTTTCTTTTTTGAACAGGGCTTTTATATAACACAAAAAATTGGCAAGTTTTTGCTTTAATGATAATGCTATTCTTTATTGATGCATTATTTCTTAGAAATATTGCATATACATTTATTAATGGTACCGTGAAATGTTACCAGCTTATACGGTCATTTTATAAGTGTCTGCTATATACAATTAGATATTGCATTTGAAGTTTAATACTCGAAGGCCACTTTTCTTTGATTCCCAGACCTTGGTGCACAGAAGATACTTAATTCTCAATTATTGACAATTATTACATTTTTTTTTTCACAATGATATAGCATTGTTATAAAATGTGTCATTTTGTGCATTGCTTTTTTTAATTTGTCACAATTTTTCTTTCCAAACCAGAAAAAAAAAATCAAAGAGTTGTTGGGATAAATGCACAAGATTGAGAAAATTAAATAAATAGAAGTACCACATTTTCACTTTTTGCACTATGTAATAACAGTATTGATGACACTCAATCAATACCCTGCAGATGCCTGTGATAGTCATTACTGTTGTACCCATTGCTTCCGAACAGATTCCCAGAGTAAAGCAAAATTACACATAGGAGGGAAGCTATCCCAGCCCTCCATTGCTCTTTGAGCTCATCATGTGATTATAGAAAAGGGAAATGGAATGATTTCCTCAGAAAAATATACTGATCACCATATATTCTTTTGGGAGGTTAAACAAGTATCCAGAAAAACATTTAAATATAATATATCTACAAATCCTCTTTTCCAGTAATGTTTATGTCCTGTCATCTGAGACATAAAATTCTTTCTGGGTTACTAATTTCTTAATTTGGCCAATTTATTTAAGATGGTCTTCAAATTTTTGATTTGATTGACAAAAATTCCTAACATGTATTGGCATATGGAATGATGGTATTTTCTTTTTTTTGGCGGGGGTGGGGGAGGAAGTCTCACTCTGTTGTCCAAGCTGGAGTGCAGTGGCACAATCTTGGCTCATGGCAACCTTCACCTTCCAGGTTCTAGCGAGTCTCCTGCCTAAGCCTCCTGAGTAGCTGGGACTAAAAGCACATGCCACCATGCCCGGCTAATTTTTTTGTATTTTTTAGTAAAGATGAGGTTTCGCTATATTAGCCAGACTGGTCTTGATCTCCTGACTTCGTGATCAACCCACCTTTGCCTCTGGAATGACTGTACTTTCTACACTCTTTGTACATGCACTTCAAGGACAGCGGAGTAAAGAAAACTGTTTCACAAAACACACGTGTGTGCATGCACATGCCTAGGAACATGGATAAAATTTTACATTTTCTTGAAAGCATAAACAAAATTATAAGAAAGTAAACAAAATCATAAAAGTTTTTTGAAATAAAAAAGAATTTAAAAATACAGCAAGGATTTTTCAATTTTCAGCATCAGAAAACATTACTCCATCTCTGTCACCCCCAAAAGGAGCTTATTATTTTATTATACTTGTTAAAATGACTACTGATGGATTAATGAATTAACTTGAATTAAGAAATGAGATAATTAAAGGTATGTATCAAGAAAGAAATAGTTAACTAAATATATACTAAAAAGGAAAAAATAGAAATATGATGTTAAGCTGAAGTGTAAAAACAACTTGGTGCTAAAATGCTAAACAAGCAAATACAAAATAAGAAAGATATGTTCAGAATCTTATGTATTGTTTGAGATAAATGATGATAACCTTAGGAAATACTAACTCAAGCATGTCTGTTACATTTTTAAAGATATAGTCAAAAGATACATCTGAAAAGGGCAAATAGATACCATATAGAAAGAAAAATAGGAGAGTAAAGGAAATTCAATCATTTCAATAAAATTGCTCAAAGTGAAAAAAAAAAGATGCATAGAATTAGAAAGTAAAATTGAAATCACAAAATCAAAATGTACAAATAGGTATTTGAATTATCCCAAAAATGTTGACTCAACTTACCAATTAGCAAGTGAATTAAATAGAATATATATGTAATTAAATTTTAACTTATTTATCACAGCACTGTGATAGGCAGCTAGAGATATGGTAGAAAACAAAATACATAAATAACTTGCTTTATGGAACTCTTTTACAAGCTAATGGAAGAAAAAAAAAGTTAAACATGCATTTTTTGTTTAGTGAAAAGTGCAATGTGAAAAAGTAAATCAGGATGAAGAAAGGAAAAAAAAAACTGGTGTGAAGACTGAAAAATGGTTCTAGTGATGTCCTCCCAGAAAAGTCATAACTACATTCTGTGTTGTAAGAATAATTTCAAAGTAGAAAGCTAAATAAACATATATGTGACAAATATGAACAAAGAGAAAACTGCTGGACTCATTCACGTTACACAACAGACTAATTTGCAGCCACTTCTCTGTTCATTACAAATAAATATTTTGAATTCTTGTGCACTAGTTAGAATAACTTTGAAAAATTCATTCTATAAAATTATATAATAGAAACTAAAAAACACACAATAAAATAAGAGTTTTGTTTAATTTTGGCAGTCATTTTTAGAGTATGAATGTAAAAATGAGGTTTCATAACTATGACTGAAATCTGTTTTAATGGAAATTGCATACCACAATTAGAGAATATACATTACTTTTATGTTTACATGAAACATTTATAAAAATTGACCAAATAAGCCAGAACAATCAGGCAAGAAAAAGAAATAAAGGGTATTCAAATAGGAAAGGAGGAAGCCAAATTGTCTCTATTTGCAGATGACATGATAGTATATCTAGAAGTCCCCATCGTCTCAGCTCCAAATCTCCTGAAACTGATAAGCAACTTCAGCAAAGTCTCAGGATATAAAATCAATGTGCAAAAATCACAAGCATTCCTATACACCAATAACAGACTGAAAGAGAGCCAAATCAAGAATGAACTGCCATTCACAATTGCTACAAAGAGAATAAAATACCTAGGAATACAACTAACAAGGAATATAAAGGACCTCTTCAAGGAGAAGTACAAACCACTGCTCAATGAAATAAGAGAGAACACAAACAGATGGAGAAACATTCCATGTTCATGGTTAGGAATAATCAATATCGTGAAAATGGCTATACTGCCCAAAGTAATTTACACATTCAATGCTATCCCCATCAAGCTACCAATGACCTTCTTCACAGAACTGGAAAAAAACCACCTTAAACTTCATATGGAACCAAAAGAGAGCCCACATAGCCAAGTCAATTCTAAGTACAAAGAACACAACAGGAGGAATAACACTACCAGACTTCAAACTATACTACAAGGCTACAGTAATCGAAACAGCATGGTAGTGGTACCAAAACAGAGATATAGACTAATGGAACAGAACAGAGGCATCGGAGGCAACACAACATATCTACAACCATCTGATCTTTGACAAACCTGACAAAAACAAGCAATGGGGAAAGGATTCCCTGTTTAATAAATGGTGTTGGGAAAACTGGCCAGCTATGTGCAGAAAGCAGAAACTGGACCCCTTCCTGATACCTTACACTAAAATTAACTCCAGATGGATTAAAGACTTAAACATAAGACCTAACACCATAAAAACCCTAGAAGAAATTCTAGGCGAAACCATTCAGGACATAGGAGTAGGCAGACTTCATGACCAAAACACCAAAAGCATTGGCAATAAAAGCCAAAATAGACAAATGAGACCTAATTAAACTCCACAGCTTCTGCATGGCAAAAGAAACAGTCAATAGAGTGAATCAGCAACCAACAGAATGGGAAAAAAATTTTGCAGTTTACCCATCTGACAAAGGGCTGATATCCAGAATTTACAAAGAACTAAACACATTTACCAGAAAAAAAACAAACAAGCCCATTCAAAAGTTGGCAAAGGATATGAACAGACACTTTACAAAAGAAGACATACATGAGGCCAACAAACATATGAAAAAATGCTCATCATCACTGGTCATTAGAGAAATGCAAATCAAAACTACATTAAGATAACATCTCATGCCAATTAGAATGGTGATCATTAAAAAATCTGGAGACAACAGATGCTGGAGAGAATGTGGAGAAATAGAAACACTTTTACACTGCTGGTGGGAGTGTAAATTAGTTCAACCATTGTAGAAGACAGTGTGGCAATTCCTCAAGGACCTAGAAATAGAAATTCCACTTGACCCAGCAATCCCATTACTGGGTATATATCCAAAGGACTATAAATCGTTCTACTATAAGGACACATGCACACAAATGTTCATTGCAGCACTGTTTACAATAGCAAAGTTCTGGAATCAACCCAAATGCCCATCGACGATAGACTGGACAGGGAAAATCGGGCACATATACACCATGGAATATTATGCAGTAATCAAAAACGATGAGTTTGTGTCCTTTGTAGGGACATGGATGAACCTGGAGAACATCATTCTCAGCAAACTGACACAAGAACAGAAAATGAAATACCGCATGTTCTCACTCATAGGCTGGTGTTGAACAATGAGAACACATGGACACAGGGAGGGTAGCACTACACACTGGGGTCTGTTGGGGGGAATAGGGGAAGGACAGTGGCGGGTGGGGAGTTAGGGAGAGATAACATGGGGAGAAATGCCAGATATAGGTGAAAGGGAGGAAGACAGCAAATCGCACTGCCACGTGTGTACCTATGCAACTATCTTGTGTGTTCTTCATATGTATCCCAAAACCTAAAATGCAATTTAAAAAAAATGGAGATTTTCAAATAAAAATACTTTTGTCACATTTAAAAAAATAAATAAATAAAAGTTGATAAAATATTTGACTATGAAACAAAACACAATAAATAATAAAAATTTATTATGATATAGATGGCATTCTCTGAACACGTAATAGAATATCTAAATAAATGGGAAAATATGCTAATTCATGGGTGAGAAGACTTCATCAAAAAATTCAGCTATTTGCAATTTAACCAATATGTGAAATGTAATTCAAATTGCATCCTTGTAGTATTTTTAGGAATCTCTATAAATCGTTTTTAATCTATAGAGATACTAATAACTAGATATACTGAGAGAACTATGAAGTACAAGGTAAGGGTCCTGAAATGTATGGCAACTTGCCATATTGCAGGGATGGCATTAAAATAAAATTGTTGAATTTTGGAATATTTAATAAATCATTCAGGTTCAATTAGAAAATATATGGAAGACATGAAACATATGTACATCATATGCCTGACTTACAAATTTAGGAGCAATTTAACATTTTTAATAAAGTTGATAATATGCATGACATGTAAGTTATACTCACCCTGGCATGTAACCTAGAAACACTGGCATATGTGCAGAAATAAGCATTATACCACAAATTTTGAAAAAAAACCCTAAATATTTATTCTCACTTGAATAGATACCTATATTTATTTTGACCTAACTTAGATTTTGAAATTTTTAATGCTGTATAAATTCTCATACAGAATTAAAATATAATCATTAAATAGTCCCTATAATGCCAAACATAATTTGCATGATTGTGGTTGTCATAAGAATATGATAACTATAGATCTCTGGATTAAAACTCTGATGTTACAAGAACCCCTTACGTCAGAACTTTTCTGGTCACAAAGTCAACAGGAGCTTTTCCAAACATGTAAAAAAGCAAGAGTGGTTGATCTTGTATACAATAAGAAAGAATAAGATAAACAAGTAAAATATTTTCTATTTAAATTTCAATAGTCTTCAGAAAAATTATTCCTAAAATAAAGACATTAAAAATCCCATTTTAAGATTTCAACTTTATACAAGCAAAATAATTTCTTGTTTTCTTTTCAAAATAATTATTTCAAAATAATTCGTTTATTCTTTTTTTTTCATGTTGATGCCCCCAATCTAATCCTCTAACACAAATCCTCTAAAGTCAACCTCAAAACTTTATAACTCACCACTCAAATACTCTGCAAGGACTGTTAATTTAATCTTGAGCCCGTAAAGATGACAATGGCTTGTATGTATATATATATATATATATATATATATATATATGTATGTATGTGTGTTTGTATGTACATATGTTCTTATATAGATTTGTTTTTCTCTCTCCTTACATCCCAGTTCCGAGATCATTATTTATATACTTCCAATCACTAAAATCCTTAAATCATATCTCACTCCTTACTCACCCTACTTCTCAACTCCATTTAGATTGATTTTGCTTGCAAGGCTATATTACCTGTTTCCTATTGTGAATTTGCCATGATAGGGCACTAGAACTAAAACTCATCATACGTCAACAGAATGCTTTATTTGTTGCTCTTGTTCTCTTCACCTACAGCCTGTTCCACCGATGCATCCTTCCAATGAATGCAAAGTGTGTATTCTTAAGGGTCCCTGACTTTGTTTTAAAACATCCTTAAATGAGTCTATGTTTCTCACTTTCTGTAGACTTAATCAGTACTGTTACTGTTATTATCATTAACATTACTTTATCAAGGGTGCTTTTGTCTTTCCATTCAGGCACATTATATTTTGAAAAGTCATATTGGAAATTTAATATTTTAAACCATTCTTCTGGACACTTTTTTTACACTATCTCCTCTGCCTTGGAATGCATGAGTTGTATGAAATGGCCACCATGCCTGCTCACTAAAGGTTTATCTATTTTTTAAAGCCCAGTTTATAACTTTATATAATTTGTAAATTTCAACAAAACCACTTCCATCAACACAAACACTGGTCAAAATAATCTCTCTCTTCAAAGCTACCATATTTTCCTAATAACTTTTTATGACACTTACACTCTATAATGCATCAGTGTGTGTATATGAGCCCAACATATACATAAATGCATCCTATCCTCAGCTGTGAGAATACGGACCCTCTGAGTTCAAAAGCAGAATTTCACATAGAAAGGTCACTAGACTTATGATGAGGCTTCATTCTGATAAATCCACAGTAAGGTAAAAATATCATTAAATAAAAAAATGCATTTCATATATCTAATCAACAGAATATCATAGCTTAGTCTAGCCTACTTTAAACATGCTTAGAATACTGACATTACCATACAACTGGGCAAAATCATCTAACATAAAGCCTATTTTAAAATAAAATGTTGTGAATATTTTATATAACTTTATTGAATACTTATACCAGTGTTGCCATGATTTTGAATAATTATAGAGTTGAAAAATTATTAGCCAAATCATTGAAACCTAACGGCCATCTGTATTAGTTCTCCCATCTTCGTTTGTACATACTGAATAAAGTTCACTCAAAAAAATAACAGTGCTATTGTTTAGTCTGTGTAATATCTAGAGTCTGAATGTGTAATTAGATAAGCATGAATAAGCATGAGTCTATGCATTATAGATTCAGCTGGTAATTCAGAAATTCAGTTGTGAAAGTTTGCTTTAATTATGAAAGTAGAGGTATACATTTTAATGTTGTATTATCTTTGGTATTAAATTTCTAAATCTCTGGTGTCAATTATATTGAGAGAAAAATGAAGGTTAAAACATTCTACTATATTCAGACATAGGCACATGAAGAAAGTAACTTTATGGACACAGAGAATGCCAAAACCTTGCACTTTATTCCCAGAGCTTAGACATCAGCACTGCCAAACAATTGCTGTGAGTTGGAAAACATTCTGGATATTGATATTCAATATTTTTAACATTTTGTCAGTAGGTGATGAATTAACTCAGCTCCAAGGCTGTTCCAGTTGACAGTGAGAGCTGATTTAACTCATTTCTCACTGCAGGAAGAAGAAATGAATCCAGGGAGAACAGCCAATAGAAAAAAAATGAATTAAAAATAAAATTAGTGCGCTAGTACTTTAGTACTTTTAGGCATTCCAGAAACTCAGGGATAATTAACATTCTTAATATAAAATATTGATGTTATGCAGTATCACAGTAAGAATTGACAGTGTTTAATGTTTCATAGCAGTCTTCTAGCTGAGCATAGAACTTTTTACCAGCAAAGGAATTTAATTTTAGATTAAAGAATATTAAACCCATTTGAATGGAATGCAATTAAACTCTTTCTTGTTTTCTATCTTTACTATCTTACCCTACTCCTATACAATGAGACAGACTGATTTTAAATGATTGCTTGCTAATAGTTTGTAAGCTTGGGTTTGACCTGGAGAAATAACTATTATAATTCACATGACTGTCTAAATCAGCTACTTTAGACAAATTATGGCTTTTTAATGTGTTTAATCTTTTCATATTTATTAATTAAAATTATTCTGTTTTAGCTACCCACTACTTCATTCAGTAGGGTTTGGTAAGCCTAAAATGTAGTGCATATAGAAAGTAAGGAATAAATTCTTAATTTTTCTCACGTATCTATCAATTTTCACCATAATGAGTTGATATCCTGGCAAATTCCAGTGTTCTCTAAAGAGTGTTATTTTATCTATGTGATTGATTGCGCGCGCGTGCACGCATGTGCGCGCGCGCACACACACACACACACACACACACACTCTCTCTCTCTCTCTCTCCACTTTCATGTACCTGGGGTTTTCAATCCATTGTAGTCATCACTCTTTCTAAAGCACAAATGGTTTTAATGTAGAACAGTGAGAGCATCTTCATACTGGCTTCTGCACCTTTAGAATAGACTTAATAATGTAATCTGTTTGTGACCTCCTGTGTTGGCTGCTATAACAAATGACCATAAACTGGACGACTTCAAGAACAACATTTATTTTTTCACAATTCTAGAGACTAGGAAATCTAAAATCAAGGTGCTAGTATTTTCAGTTCTAGTGATGGGCTGCTTCCTTATTTTCAACCTTCTCCTTTCTGTATTGTCATGTGGCCAAGAGAGAAATTATCTCTCTCGTGATTATTTGTAGTATTTAATTTTTTACCGATATATAACATGCATACAGAAATACATGCACAAATAGCTAATGCTGGTAAAGTTGTGGAGAAAGGGGAACTCTCATACACTGTTAGTACAGCAACAATGGGGAACAGTATGGAGATTTCTTAAAAACTAAAAATAGAATAAACATATGATATGACAATCTGACTACAAAGTCTATATCCAAAAGAAAGTAAATTAGCATATTTAAGAGATATCTGCACTCCTATGTTTACTGCAGCACTACTAACAATAGCCAAGATTTGGAATCAACTTAAGTCTGTCAACAGACAAATAGATAAAGAAAATGTGGTATATATACATAATGGAGTACTACTCAGTCATTAAAAAGAATGAAATCTTGTCATGGATAAAATGAAACAACATGGATGAAACCAGAGGACACATGTTAAATTAAATAAGACGCAGAAAGACAAACTACACATGTTCTCACTCATTTGTAGAAGCTAAAAATTAAAACAGCTGAACTCAGAGAGACAGATAGTAGAATGTTTACCAGAGACTGGGAAGGATAGTGGTGAGGTAGTGGTGGGAAATGGTGATGGTTAACGGTACAAAAATATAGACACAGTTAATAAGATCTAGTATTTGATGGTATAACAGGGTGACTACAGGTCAGCAATCATTTCTTGTAAAATAACCAAGGGAGTACAACTGGAATGTTCATAACACAAAGAAATGATAAATGCTTGAGGTAACGGATACCCATTTACCCTCATGATTATTACACTCTGTATGCCTGTATCAAAATATCTCATGTACTTCATAAATATATAAGTACTCTGTAATAATAAAAAATGAATTAAAAAATAGAAATGCATGTACAAAGCATTCGTGTAATGCTGAATGAATTATTACAAAATAAATGCACTTTTGTAATGAAGAAATAAAACCAGCCTCATACATGCCCTCGATAATCACTTTCTCCCTCTTTCCTTCCCAAAGGTAATGATGATCTTAAGAACTAATACAGTAGATCATTTTTGTCTTTTTCTTCAAGTGTTTTATTATAGAAAAATTTAAACATATACAAAACAAATAAAGTAGTACAATAGACCTGTCACCCATCCTTAAGCACTACTAATCATTCTTGAGTGCTCCACACTCATGACCTAAATAACCTACCAAAGGCTCTACATCCTACTACCATCACATTCAGAGTTCGGAGTTTACCCTGTGAATTTTGGGGGATACACTCAGTATACAACACTACCATCCTTTGTATTTAATAATATGCCCCAAACTCATTTCACAAATTTTCTGTCCAACATCTAAAAGATCAATTTCTGTAAAAAGGCAATGACTGCTTAATAAACAAAATCTGCTAGTGGTCTTTATTGCTACTGAGTTCCTATTGTTCTTAAATCTTTTCAATGAATTATGTTAAAACATACATTAGAATATAAAAATATAAAAACAAATTGCAGTGCTGTATTCAATTCACATGTAAGATTTCTATTCTTTTATGAAAAGCTTATTTCCTACACAAGATTAACATGACTACTTGTATTCTTTATCCTACAATATGGAAAATTATAATGAAAGTATCTGCAAGGTAAGAAAAATGCAACTGGATAAAATTAGTATTTCTTTGCATATATTTTCTCCTTAGATATGTTGCTTGACTATATATTAACAATTAGACTATTTTTTCCTTCTGTGAGGTTATGTCACCAGAATTACGTATAATTATCTCAAATTGTTTTATTTTAAGCTTCTTTTATTTATTTATTTATTTATTTATTTTGAGAAGGAGTCTCGCTCTGTAGCCCAGGCTGGAGTGCAGTGGCACCATCTCAGCTCACTGCAACCTTGGCTTCCAGGGTCCTGGTTCAAACAATTCTCCTGCCTCAGCCTCCTGAGTAGCTGGGACTACAAGTGCACACCACCACACCCAGCTAATTTTTGTATTTTTAGTAGAAACAGGGTTTCACCATGTTGGCTAGGCTGGTCTTAAACTCCTAACCTCATGATCCGCCCGCCTTGACTGCCCAAAGTGCTGGGATTACAGGCTGAGCCACCAGGCCTGGCATGTTTTGCTTTTTGATTATACAAAACATTTAAATAACTCAAATATTGTAAAATTACATGTATATTAACATGAATTCCTTTCATCCCTGTTCTTTCCATTTTGTGCCTCCTTGTCTTTTAAGTAATAAATATTTTTAGAAGTTTTTGCTGGATGTTCATTAGCTTTTTGCAAATATAATTGTGGTATATAAGTGTGTTTGTTTTCTTCACTTTTTAAATCAGCAGGCAGCATATATTCTCCTTTATATATTGCTTTTTTTCACTTAAAAATGCATTTTGTGGATCACTTCATATAATTGGATAAAGCCCTTGCTCATACAGTTTTGCAATAAGCTAGCACTCTTTTTTGTGACTATAGAATGTTGGGTTTATTTATTTATTTTTCATTCAGTCCTTTATGGATGACCATTTTGATTGTTTGTAGCATTGTTATTACAAATAGTGACAGAGCAAACAACTTTGTTCATATGCCATTTTGGAAGTGTGTCATGAGGATAGATTTCTAGAAGTGGGATTACTGTACTAAAAAATAGATGCATATGTGATTTCCCCAGATGTCACTATGTTGCCCTCCACAGGGACTGTGCCATTTTGCATTTTCATCAATGATGTATGAGACATGTTTCCACATTTGAGATTTCTACCACTCAACAGAAAAATTACACTTTTATTTCGATTTTTTTCTCCTTATATGTAAAGTTGAATGTCTTGTTATTTGTAAAGAGTCATTTGTAGTTTATGTGTCTATGACTATTTTGTCAATCTTTTTTCCCATTTTCTATATGTTTTTTGGTCTTTATCCTTTAAATGTTTGAAGGCCTTTGTTTATAAGGAATATATTTTTACTATGAATTGTCTTCTGACTTTGCTTATGATTGTGTTTAGTCTTGTTCTTGCCATGAATTATTCTTTATAAAAGAGTATAACTATAATTACCCTAATAGTTATCTGTTATTTATTCTCTTGCAGCATACTGTTGTTGTTAAGTCCTATACCAGAAACTGGGAATACATGTAATGACTATTATTATTGTCCAAAAGTCTTTATCCTCTCAAATTTATATGTTAAAATTCCAACCCCCAAGGTGATGGTATTATGAGGTGGTGCCTCTTCAAAGGTGATTAGGTCATGATCACAGAACTCTCATGAATTGGACTGGTGCCCTCATTAGAAGGGCCTCAGAGAGCTGCCTTGCCCCTTCTATCATGTGATGCCACATCTGGAAGGTGCCATCTATGAACCAAGACTTTACCAGACACTAAATCTGTCTGCAGTTTAATCCTAGACTTCCTAGAACTGTAAGAAATAAGTTTATGTTTTTCATAAGCTACTCAGTTTATGATATTTTGCTATAACATTGTAAATAGACTAAGACAAACATTATAGTAGAAGAGGCAGACACTAAACTGATAAATTTGAACATAGAATGAAAAATTCTATGAATGGATATGTGTGAGGAATACACAAACATATCAGGCCTTACTTAATACATTATCCCAGGTATTATATCATTTTTTAATCCTGCACTATAAAAAAGTTTCCATTTTTGTCACAGAAATTAAATGTCTGATTAACATCTGCAGGAATTAGCTTGCTTATATTGAATTACTATTTTTTCATATCTAGGAAAAAATATGTGAAATGATGAAAGATGTGATGGAGGAACAGGTACTGTAGTTACTTTTGCCAAATACAACTATAAAACTCGAAATTTGTGTGTTTGTGTGTGTGTGTGTGTGTTTTTAGAATAAAAGAAATAGGTGTGCAGGTTAAGGACTGCTGAGAGAAGAAGAACCAGGTAAATTTTATTATTGTATCAGTTTTCTGCCTGCAACAAATATCCATGCTTCAGTGAAGCATCACCCTGAGTAAAGAAGGTAAATTTCAGAGCGTAGGGTGGCCAGGGCAGCTAGAATTTGCATAGAATAATATTTTAGAGGAAAGAACTACAGTGAGATGCTCATTCTATTTAATTTTTAAACAAAGTAGTTTTGTTTCTTATATGATCCCACTATCACTTTAAATTGAAATAATTTGCAGGAAACTTTACACACATCTTCATGTTTCCAAAAATTTTTTCTATTCCAGTTTTGGAATAGAATTTAAAAATCCAGTAAATACATAATCTGCACATTTGTTGATTTGATTATTAAACAGTTCTTATTATTTTATGTGAAAAGGTCTGTATTGTTCTTAGGTTGATAATTCTAATAGCACAGAAATTTTCTGTTGTGGATATATTTCTATTTCTAATTTTTTTTTAAGTATTGTGAGAAAAAAGGCTGAAAAATCATGACAAAATGAGAATATTAAGGTACTTACACAGGAAATTTTAGGCTTCTAAAATGCAGAGGTTTTTCTCTTTTTCCCTATTGTTTCTTTTTGTTCTTATTGCAAATTCAGTTCCTAGTTTTAATTTTCATTTTTATATTTCTTAATTTTTGGAAAGTTTTAAAACTAAGAAAGTAAACGGAAAGACCAACTCTTCTTTCTATTTCACTCTCAACACTCTCACTACTATTTCAGTTGTCTTCTGACACCAAACGTGTGGAGGGTTTTTTCACTAGGAAATTCAATTCTCCAGTTCTCAGCAGACAACCACAGGGTATCCCATCGTTACACTCAGATGTGATACTAAATGCCTAGAAATCTTGTCAGATCCCACAGGTTAAGGCTTCAGTTCCACAAGATGGCTCTCACTTTAGATGCCAAATGCAAGTCCAGGCTGCCTCCTGTGCTTATGACCAATCAGCTATAAATCATAAATTTCTACCACCCCCTCTTTGGATCCAAGTTCTTTCAAGATTAGCTCAGACACCTCAGAAAAAGTTTGCTTACTTGGTTGCCAGTTTGCTATAACAGGGCACAACCCAGAAACAGCCAGATGGAAAGTTATGGAGGCTTTAATCACATAGACATGATCAATTATCACCTCAATTTTCAGCCTTTCTCCCCGAACAGAAAGTTCCAAGGTTTTAATCATATATTGGTCTTTCTGGTGATCAGTCCCCACCCAGGAGCCCTCCAAGAACTGCCCAATTAAAACAAAGAAACTCTTATCACCCAGGAAATTCTAGAGGATTTAGAAGCTCCATATTAGGTATTTGGATCAAACACCAAATGTTAGAACAAAAGCTATTCCTAGCATATGTATCATAGGAAATTCCAAGGATTTTAGGAGCTGTGCATCAAGAAACTGTGGCATAAATATATATAGATATATAGATAGATATAGATATATATATAGATATAGATATAGATATAGATATAGATATAGATATAGATATAGATATAGATACACACACACACACATACATACATACACACCTAGGTGAGCAAACAAAAGATATATAAAAGAATCATATAAGGTACTCACATTGCTTTCTGTAAAGTAATATCTGTCAATATAAATTCCATATAGTTATATATAATTTATATATAACATTTATATATAATAATATAAATGTTATTTCATAGAAAACAAAATAACTGAGAGCGTTTGTTTGCTCACATAGCACTATAACAGTAAGCAGAAACTTCCCCCTCAAAGGTATTTTTATTGTATAATGCAGTGCAATTCTGTCAGCTGAAAATGTCCTTGTAGTTGTACAGAATGTACAAATTCAAATCCAATGCTGTCAAGGAGTCACCATAAAGCACCCAAGTCTTACTGATAGGGCAATTTTTTCTTAAAAAAATTATGGGGTACATTTTCTCCCAAAAAGTGTGGCGTTTAGTACAGGCATGATAACAGAGTACATTTCTGAGCTTAAGCAGTTGAAAGCAGGTAGAGAAAAATAAATATTACAGACCCAGATTTCTAGTCCAAGATTGGTCTTTTTTATGTTTAAATTCAGCATACTTCTTTATGTGTAATTCTGAACTGTGGACACATTTGATCATTTTGTCTGTTGTTCTTTCATAGCTTTAATGTTCTTACTCTTTGTACATATTTACTTACAGTAAACATGCAATGTTATGCAGATGGGGAAATATATATGCATTTGGAAATCAGTACTCTGCTGACCTACTTCATTTAGGAGGCAGAGATTCCAGATGGTATAAATTTTCTGGTGTAAGGAGAGATTGTGTTGAAATAGGAGTTAGAACCATCAAGTAGATAATTGTTGCAATGCCCCTCTCTACTTCGTTGTATCGCATTCTCTTGTTTGCTTCTCTCCTAATAGATATTTGTTGCCAAAAATCCAGCACCTTTACTGCTAAGCAGATATTTTAAATAGGGAGTAAGGTTGGCTTCTGACCTTAAACTGGGGGCGGAAAGTTGGGATTACTGAGATGGTAAACATGATAATGCTTGTTTTACCTTTTTTCTTTCTTGTCATCCACTTCTATTATCACTGGTATCATTTTCAGTTGCTTTGTGTATATATGTGTATATGTATATGTATGGGTGTGGGGTGTGTGTGTGTGTGTATACACATATATGTATACAATATATATGTATAGATACATATCTATACATATATGTATAGATATATGTGTATATATACATATCTATACATATATGTATAGATATATGTGTATATATACATATATATACATATCTATACATATATGTATAGATATATGTGTATATACATATCTATACATATATGTATAGATATATGTGTATATATACATATATGTATACATATATGTGTATATATACATATATTTCCAATTATTATTAAATGCTTCTCTGCATTAAGCTCTTTTATAATTTGAGGCCAGTTTTCCCACAAAATATGTTTCTTCAGATTGTATGTATCTAAAACGTAATGATTGGAATATAAGTAAATTTGGCTTTAAGTGAAAATAAAAACAGAACAATGTGATGTAA
This sequence comes from Saguinus oedipus, assembly GCA_031835075.1. Taxonomy (NCBI): domain Eukaryota; kingdom Metazoa; phylum Chordata; class Mammalia; order Primates; family Cebidae; genus Saguinus; species Saguinus oedipus. The sequence goes on along the minus strand of CM063169.1, from coordinate 32,978,267 downwards.
AAGTAAATATTATTTTTCTTTACATAGTTTCTCTTTCCTTAATAATAACTGTATAAGGACATTTCAAAAAAGACATATGTTAACTCCAGTAAAAGGAAAAGTAGATAAAGTCAATGTGACTAAACTCAGCTGTAGAGAACCTGGTTAGCAGCAGTATCCTTGGGCACTGAAAAGGAAAGTAGATGAAAGCACCAATGAGGAGATACAAGGAAAGAAAAGGTTGCTTGGGGACCATCTGTAAATTTACATTGGTAGAATCTGACACTTACATTCCTGAAACCTCAAATTTTAGGTGAGCTTATCTAAACTTTCACTTCATTTGACTCACCCCTGTCTTTAGTTCCTAACAGCTGTTCAGGATATTCAGCTTCTTCAATACTATTCCTAATATTCTCAGGATGGCAGGCAAGGGAATTAAGAAAAGGTCAGAGCTGTAATCAAAGGTGGATTTTCTGGAACAAGAATCAAATTTATCACTAGGATTAGGAGCATGAATTTGAAGGTAAATTGGCTCAGACATTCATTTATGCATCAAAGAGCCTCTTGGGTTTATCTATCCTGGTCAGAAATCCAAGACCACCATTCTCCAATTTGGTAGCTTCTGGCAACTTGAAGCTATTTAAATTTATGCTTACATTAAATAAAATTTAATAAAATTATTGAGTTTCTCAGTTGCCCTCAGTTACATTTTAACTGGAGTTGGTAATTACCATATTGAAGAGTGCAGATTATAAACATTTCCATCATTGTAGATAAAGTTTTACTGAACAGTGCAACTTCAGTCCCATGATTTAAAAGTAGAAATAACAAAGCAGGTTCTAGGAATGGCAACGGATATTACCTTTCAGGTTTTCAAATGGTAACTCCGAATGAGTTTCTCCCAAAGAACTCCTAATGAAAGAGTAGAGCATAATTATGTAAAGCTCCAGCATGGGCTAGACTACATAGGCACAATCTTGACTTTCACTACTTACTGACAGACTATGTTTTGGCAAAATTATCTTATTTTGCTGCATCTCAGTTTTCTCACTGAAAAGACTGAAATAATAATGGCAGCTACAGTATAGGGCTGTTTACAATTTTTTGTTAAAAATATTTGATTGAACTATGATTGACATGTAAATAGCTACACCTATCTAATATATACAATATGATGAGTTTGGAGATAAGCATACACTTGTGAAACTATTGTCACCATCTGTGCCATAACCCTATTCACCACTTCTAAAAGTTTTCTCCTGCCCTGGTTATTTATGCACTTATTTATTTATGTCATACATGTGTGATAAAAACAACATGTGATATACCTCTTAGCAAAATTTTAAGTACAGAGTCAGTGTTATGAACTTTAGGTACTATGGTTTAAAATATATCTCTAGGACTTGCTCATCTTGCATAGCTGAAACTTTTTATCCTTTGACCGCTAACTTGCTATTTCCCCCTCACCGCAGTCCCTTGTAACCATCCTGTTCTCTACATCTATTAATCTATTTTAGATTTCTCACATAAATGGTACCATGTAATATTTGTTTTTCTGTAACTGGCTTATTTACTTAGCATAATGTCATCCAGATTCATCCATGTTGTCATAAATAATAAGATTGCTGTTTTTAAAGGCTGAGTAATAACCCATTTTATCTACATACCAAATTTTCTTTATCTATTTATCTGTTGAGAAACATTTAGGTTGTTTTCATGTCTTGGATAATGTGAACAGTACTGCAGTGAACATGGGAGTGTAGATATCTCTTCAGCATAGTAATTTCATTTCTCACCCAGTAGTCTCACCCAGTAATGAGACTGTTGGATCATGTGGTAATTCTATTTTTAATTTTTTGTGGAACCTCTATAGTGTTCTCCATAGTGACTGTATTAATTTGTTATTTCCCAAATAATGTGCAGGTTTTTCTTTCTTCCACATTCTCAACAATTCTTATCTTTCTTTCTTTTTTTTAAAAAATGATAGCTATCCTAACAAATTTTAGGTAATATCTACCTATCTAATTTAATTTGCATCTTTCTAAATAGTAGTTATGTTGAGAACCTTTTCACATATCCATTTTGACCATGAGTATGTCTTCTCTGGAAAAATATATTTATTCATATCCTTTGCTTATTTTTATCAGGTTATTTATTTAGTTAGTTGTTTTTGTTTTTGCTATTGAATGGTAGGAGTTCCTTAAATATTTTGACTATAAACCCTATATTAGATATATAGTAAACAAATATTTTCTCCTATTTATTGGTGGCCTTTTCATTTTGTTGATTGTTTCCTTTGCAGGGAAGAATTTTTAGTTTTATATCATCCCTCTTGTTTATTTTTGCTTTTGTTGTCCGTGCTTTTATTGTTATATCCAAGAAATCATTGCCAAAAAAAAAAAAAAAAAAAAAAAAAAAATGAATAAACTCCATGTTTTTTGTAGAATTTATTTCAGTTTCAGGTCTTAAATTTAAGTCTTTAATTCATCTTGGGTGGGTTTTTGTGCATAGTGTATCATGAAAGTCCAATATCATGATTTGGATTTGAATATTCTGTTTTCACAACACAGTTTTCTCCAAATATTCAAGAGACTATCTTTCCCCATTGTGTTAGTGGCACCCTTGTCAAGGATCAGTAAGCCACATAAGCATGAGCTTATTTCTGGGCATTCTATTGTGTTTCATTTTCTTATATGACTATTTATATTTTTGCTTATATGCATATATACTGCCATATATATATATATATATATATATATATATATATGGCAGTATACATTTTATACATCAAAAAATGTACACTACTACTTGCAATGTAGCAATCATTCAAAAAAACTGTTCACTATAATTATTTCCATTATTCTATAGCTACTATATATGTTAAATGAGAATAATGAAAATAATTCCCATTGATCAAGCCAATGGGTTCTCTAGTACAAACTATCTACCTAAACCTTGAATATGGCCTTATTACTAAGGAAAAAAGAAAACACAAGAGAAAATTTTACCAATTAGAATAAGGGAAGAGTGTGCATTCATTCATGTGCTCCTACACAGAAACTTGAAAGATTACAATATATTTGAAAAGTATATACTGTAATTGCTATGCTTGATTGTATTTATTTATATGTGAAAAAAGTCAGTAAATTTGTTTCAAGAACTTATTATAAAAATTAATCCTCTTAGTCTTTGAAGTATTTCAGACAGCTATTGAAACTCTAGAACTGAAACACTAAGAATTATTCTCACGTCCTTTAGCTGTTCATTAGTTTAATATATTTCCTTCAAACACCATTAATGCCAAGCTGCTGATTGATTACAGCACATAGCTTGGCATCATTATTAGATGGCTTTAATTATTTTGGGTATATATTAAGAATTTTATTTTCAGAAAGCAAATACTAGAAAGAATTTGATCTCTAAATTGTATTTTGAACACTAAATACAGTTATATTTATATTAACATCATTTCTGAGTATTTAAAGTAATAGCTGGAAAGTCATTTTATTTCCATACATTTCTAAAATATATTTTGAAGATTATCTTTAAAGAAATAAAATAAGACATATGTTAAATGTATCTTGTCTTTCACTGTTATAAAATAATAATAAAATTGATTTAACTGTGTTCAAAATAAGATTCATAACTCTAGTTAATGATCAAAAAGGACTAAAATAATACAGTAAAAATAAAAGCATGATGTATCAATGTTGATATAAAATTTTTGTTTTCTACATAGCCATTAAGTTCTCTCCATAGTAACATTATTAACAAAGAAAAGTCATCTTTTTTATTTCCTTTTGGTTCCTGAGAGGGAAACTCAATGCCCGAGGATTAGTGATTCTATGTGGAATGGTTAATGAATGGCGAAGACACACTATGGCCAGGTCAAAGCTCTTGTTTATTCTAATAGCTGCATATGTATCATGGGGTCACATCATTTTCTAGAGTATGGTATGCCAGTAAATACAATTTAGTATATTGTCTTAGATTAATGCTTCCCAGCTGTAATGTATATGACAAGTGTTAGTATGAATACTATCCTTAAAAATGGAAAAAGCAATTTTAAAAAAGTATCTCTTATGCATTATTAACTCTAAAAATGTTTCTGCACAGTAGTTTTAAATATGCCAGTGAGGTTATTCATATGGTTTAATTCCCCAGGATAGTGGAAAAAATATATCTATATCCTTAGGGCAGGAAAAATATTAGAAAGATCTTCAGGAGGTTCATTTGCTGGTGTTCCAGAGGCTAATGAGGGAGCCATTACCTCTTTAAAACAGAGTGATGACCAATAAATTGTACTGTGGTATTTTTGCATTTATTAGGCTCACTTTACTGATGTAAAAATAAAACAAACAAACAAAAATTAGTAACTGGCTCAATTTCTCATGTTGAGACCATTACAATATAGTGACTTTTTGGAAACATGGATATTTGAGGAAAAACAAGGAGAATATAAGCCCCATATTAATCTGCATAATTTATATCAAAAAGAAAAGGGGAAACCTTTTAAAAAAAGAAAATTTAACAAAGTAGCTAGCAAAAAGTTACAACTTAAACATTTAAAAAATATTCTAGATGGGATTTTTCAATTCAACAATTAAAAGACATTGTAAAACTTTCAGACAGAGTGGAAAATATGCGCCCAGTGGAGAAGTAGGTTCCAAGTGAGGAGAGAGACAAAGAGGCTGAAATCATCATGGCCAGTTGAATTTTTCTAAAGACCCAGGAGAGAAATGATTGAAATGCTAATATGCATCCCTCCCACACTGATGGAATCATCAGGGTGAGGAATTTCCTGTAAAAATGCTATTTTGCTACTCTAGCCTTCAATTCTTTGTCTAGTAAACCAGTTGACTAAACTAGATACTTTCTTCTTTTACAGTTCAAAATTTCTGTGTCTCAGAGATCTTCCTGTGCTAACTTATATGGCAAGGAAAAGAGTGAGTGAATGCTGTTACTGACATATGCTGATGAATTTTGAAAACTAGATTGATTTTTTTTTGTGCCACTTATATATTCCAGCACCTACTGTTGATATGTTGTATGTTAAAGGATTGTAAATTTATTTGTGTATTGAAACACATTGCACATTTTCTTTCTGTGTCCCACAGAAATATCCCCTAAAGAGATTATTGCACTTGTCATGATCAGGATGGAAGCAGTTATAAGGCACATATAAACAGATAAGCTAGATTGAAATGGGAGTGACGTCTGAGTTGTATATAGAGATAGAAATGCAAGCTAAGATTTGAATCTGGAGATCAGGAAGCAAAGATATAGTTACAAAACATTTTACAAAATTAATATACATAGACCAATGTTTGTTAAAAGTAAAAGTGTGCAGATTATAGTGACTTATGTTTAGACCATTTTGAGGCAAACCAAGAAATTATGAATGTCCACTGAAGGAGAGATGTGGTAGGCCATCAGTAAGATTCTAATTTAGTAAAATATAGAATAATCAGGCATCTAAGGCCAGTAAGAGATATTAGGAACCCTTCCTCTAAGACTGGTGTTCAATTACTTTAAAATCTATCCATCATAACTTTAGAGCAATCTAAAAACAGATACAGCAATAAAAATGACTTTCTGCTGAGACCAAGACCTATTAAAGTAGACATAATGGCATAAAACTTAATTAAAGTAATAATTGGGCTAGGGTAAGGTGAAGCTAGCTATGATACAAATCATTAAGCATCATTTTCATTATAACCAACCCAAACTGCAGGGCACGTTGAATAATATTCATATTTGTATATGTTGAAATGTTAGAAGTGGAAATTCTTAAAAGTACTACCAGTTCTTCTCATTTTATATATTTATATATGCATTCAGTTTCTTTCATTTAGCAAATGTTTGAGGAGCTCTTACTAAAATTTGGGAACTATGCTAGATGCAAGAAAGTTAGCTGAGAATAAAACAGATCACCTTATAGTTTTTAGGTTCTTCTCCCTAAAGGTATCTAGTGTTAAGTTTCATGCTATTAAATCATTTGATGTCATTTAAGACTTTTACTTGAATTCTCTTTATTTTTTTATTTCATTTCATTTCATTTTTATTTTTATGTTTTTGAGACAGAGTCTCACTCCATTGCTCAGGCTGGAGTGTAGTGGTGTGAACTTGGCTTACTGAAACCTCTGCCTCCCTGGTTCAAGTGATTCTCCTCCTTCAGCCTCCCGAGTAGCTGTGATTACAGGTGCCCACCACCACACCCATCTGATTTTTGTATTTTTAGTAGAGACGGGGTTTCACCATGTTGGCCAGGCTGGTCTCAACCTTTGACCTCAAGTGATCCACCCACCTAGGCCTCCCAAAATGCTGGGATTACAAGTGTGAGTAATTGCACACAGCCTCTCTTTTAAGATTTTACTATAAATATCACTACTCTTGTTATAATTCTTGGTGTTTTAATAACCATGTGCTGTCCATAATTTTTCAATACCTATGCTACTTAGTACCTGGAACATACTTCTTACTATAAATATGTTTTTAATCTTACTTCAGCTCCTGACATACATGGTAACATCCTAGAGTTTGAAATTATCAATAGTTGACAATTTTTCATAACTTGAATTGCAAATATTCTATTTCTAAGCATCACCATCTATTTTTTCATGTCAACATTATGATTGACTTCAGTTCTTCTAAGATATGCCATCCATTAACCTTCCCAGCTTTGCTCAACCCCCTTAGGTTTTTTTTTTAATTCCTTTTCAGGCATCTTAGATTCCATTGTCCTTACAATAATCAATTTCTTGCAAACACCCTAAACCCACTTTCCTCTTCTTATGAAAATATTATAATTACAAAAATACAACGTTCTGTATACTCTGAACCTCCACTTAAGTTACTGAACATGGCTAGAGGAAAACAGAAAATTATAGTAATTAAGCTTCCTGTAGATTAATCATTTTTTATCTCAAAATGGCCCCCAAACTACCTGGTATCAGATCATGTTTTTCTAGTTTATTTTCCCATTCTCCTCAAAGATTATTTCATGCCTCTCCTTTTCTCTTTAAAACTTCAACACACTCTGTCCTCTTCACTGCCACTTAATAAATTTGATTCCATTTTGTGGAGAACATATTAGCAATGAAAGTTTTCTGAGTGCGTTCACTGCCACATACCAACATATCTTCCTCTGTGGTTATATTGTCATCTCTCCTGCAATTAAGGAGGTTGTGATTGTGTTTATGGCTAATGCTAAATCTTCTAATTCACTAGAACCCAGTTACTTATTTCCTCCAGGATATTGATGCAGATAGTATTTTGTGCTGTCCATAGGAGATTGCCATCTCTACTAGATCATAGCCAGTAGCATGCAAACACACAGTAATATCTCATTATTTATTAAAAACAATATCCTTCATTTAGTATGCCTTTACCTCCTTGCCATTTTTATAGAACAGTCAAGAAGTTTGTCTGTAATTTTTTTGAACTTTTTTCCTACAGCATTTGACATATAACATTATTTCTTCTTACTTGAAATTTTTTTTTACTGAAATATAAGAGAGTATTCTATTATCTTCCTACCTCCCTAGCCCATCTTGCTGCATTTCATTTACTGGTTCTTTCTTATTTTTCCAATTTCTATAATTTATGAGGCCCAAGAGATTAAAATTTTCTATTCTTTAAACTCATGTTTTAGATAATCACATCCAGTGTTGTAAATTTAAATTAGTGTTCCTAAAGTCTATTTAAAGATTATTTCCCTCAAGAGAAAACTTACGCTTATATTCTCACTAGTGAGATAAATTAAATATTAAGAAATAAATGTTTGTCAGATAGGTTTGAGCTCATGTCTTTCCATACACCACTCTATCTCTCTTCTAAAAAAAATGATTAATCTACAGGAAGCTTAATTGCTATGATTTTCTGTTTTCCTCTAGCCACATTCAGTAACTAAAGTGGAGGTTCAGAGTATACAGAACGTTGTATTTTTGTAATTATAGTATTTTGTAATTATAATATAAAGAGTCATAGACCATTGTAACATCAAACATTTTTTCTACCCTTTAAAAACCAATTTTTACTTCCTTGAGGGCTATAACACCCCTTTTGAGAATGTGAGCTTTAAATTTTATCTATATTTTAATGAATCTTGACTTTATGTCTTCAGAAAGAACCACCTGGGGGGACTCTAACTCATCACCAATTACCTAAATGACACCTTCAGTTGATGTTTTTAGATACCATAATCTTAAAATGTTCTAAATAAAAAATTCTAACATACATTTTTATTCTAAAATTCTCCTCTATCTCTCTTCTAAAATCTTTCCCCTTCTCAATAAATGGTGAGGTAATGTTTACATTTGTTCAGACCGGAAGCTTACAAAGCATCTTTGATTCCTTTCTATCATCATTCCACTAATATATCTGGTTGGACCTAATGTGAAAATTTATCTGGAATCTGATCTCTTCTTCTTTCCACCGCTCATTTACTTGTCCAATCCTCTACTGTCTCTCAGCTGGATGACTGTAGGACTGCTCTAACTTTGTCTCTGTTTCTCCCTTGCCATCTACCCACTCAATTCTATTTTCCATATTGTAGATAAAGTGTATTTTTAAATATAAGTGAACTAGTAACACTAAACCTCATAACAGCAACCCATCTCATTCATAGTATAATTGCATAAAATAGCCTATGGGAACTAACATGATCTCACTAGAGTTAAGTTTCTGATCTCAACTCTGACCACTCATCCTGTCACTCTGTTTCAACAACACTAATCTTTTTGATGGTCTTCAAACAAGCAAAAATATTTCTTCATTTAAGATAAACTAAAAGTACTCTTGCTTTTGCCTAGATTTCCTCATGTCTTTCCACATACCACTCTCCAAATTCAGTTTTCCAATGAAAATAAAAATACTTTAGAAATTCTTCACTGACTACTGTATTTAAATTATCATTTCAACTACCCCAAAACTCACTATTCTTACCTTGCTTTTACTTTTTCTCAGTAATCCTGACTACCTTTTGAATGTGTTCCATTCACCTGCTTATTTGCTAAATATATAGGTCCTCTTTCTTGAATTTAACTCTCAGAAGGTCATATCACTATGATACTATTTTTTCACTGTTGTATTCCTGACAGGATGCAGTAAACCTAAAAAATAGAATCCTTTAAAAAATGTTGGATTGATTACATAAATGGAAAAAAGCAGATAATGCATAAATATGAAAAACATTTATAAAGAGAAAAATAGATGAAAAGGGAGAGAGAGAGGGAGATAAGGAGAAAGGGGTAGAGAAAGAGAAACAGAGAGAAATCAAGATAATTTTCCTCCTCAAAGTAAAGGTAACGTGTATGTATGTATGTGTGTCTCTATCTGTGTGTGTATATAAAGTATATATTATAATGACTTTTCTGAAATTTAAAATATAAAGCCTAGGAGGTCCAAGAATGGAATACAGACTGTGAAAAATAAATCTTACTCTTTTTTTTTTTTTTTGAGACGGAGTTTCGCTCTTGTTACCCAGGCTGGAGTGCAATGGCGCGATCTCGGCTCACTGCAACCTCCACCTCCTGGGTTCAGGCAATTCTCCCGCCTCAGCCTCCTGAGTAGCTGGGATTACAGGCACGCGCCACCATGCCCAGCTAATTTTTTGTATTTTTAGTAGAGACGGGGTTTCACCATGTTGACCAGTATGGTCTCGATCTCTTGACTTCGTGATCCACCCGCCTCGGCCTCCCAAAGTGCTGGGATTACAGGCTTGAGCCACCGCGCCCGGCCCGAATCTTACTCTTTTAAAAAATGTTGGAGATAGGAAAAAAATAAGAGTTGATCTAAGTTGGAAAATAGTGTTTTGATTAAAAAACAAAGCTAAGAAAAAAAAAAAAAAACACTACACAAGCACTGCATTTTAGTTGATAAATTTGCTTCTCACATGGGTGCATAGCAAACATTCTAAAATTGCTTTATGTGTATTCTGGGAATGAATAAATAATGGATGCTGGATGGTGGAAGCCATGTTTTCCGTATTTGGAAAGGGATAACTAAAACCAGATAATCCAAAAGGGAAGGCTACAACAAACCACACAGAAGTAGATTATAGCTGGAGATATCAGTATAAAATCGTCCTTAGTGATTGATTGAACATACATACAGATGTGAAAATACAGAAACATTGATAGACATCTGTGGATACATGTGTTCATATACAGAATGTATTACCAAATCTCTCAGATGAGACATCCTATAAATTCACATAGTGCCAAGATTTTGGTTTCTAATATCATTGTTGAGTAAAAGAAACTCAAATATTCCTTGGAAGAATGGCTTATTATGAAGTTGAGATAAGGACATTTCAAGATCAATCATAGAACACCTTGCAGCACCCCACATTAAGAAAGCATAATACAAAAGAAAGAAAGAAAAAGAGAAAATGGGGATTGGGGCATGTCACAGGTACACAATGGAAATGAAAGAGCGTCCAATGCCAAAGGCAAAAGATTTGAGAAACAAAATAAAAAGTATAGTATTATATTTTAACAAGAAGCTTAAAAATTATACAAAATCCACACTGATTTAAATCAATGATTGCTTAAATAAATGGAGAAGATGCAAATCTGTTAGAGAATAAGTTCATGTAATCTATGCAGAAATGCATCCCTTTAGGAGGAGAAGAATATTTAATTCTAAGGTCATCTTTGTGTGTGAAACTTGCTTCCAAATAACAGTGTATGCAAAAGAAAAAATAGTACCTATACAGTAGAGAAACCTATCAAATACCACCTTAACTGAGTGATCAGGTTTATCATTAGTGTTGTGATATGTATATCGCATAACCTTTATATAACATGACAAGATAGTAATTTTATATATATATATATATATATATATATATATATATATATATATAATTTTTTCAAAGTAATAATAACAATAATAACTACAGTCTAATTATGAGGAAAAATTTAAATAAATCCAAGAAATAAAATGCATAATCACTTATCCCTGAAATTGCCAAGATTATGAAAAATAAGGAAACACTGAAATCCTTTTATAGACAAGAAGAGACTAAAGAAAGATGGGAACTAAATACAATGTAATGTTTAGTAGATTCAGATTGATTTACATTTCTTTGATGATTAGTGATGTTGAATATTTCTTCATATACCTGTTGGCCATTTGTGTATCTTCTTTTAAGAAATGTCTATTCAATTATAATGAGCTATTTTTTTTACCCCAGTTAAAATTGTTTTTATCCCAAAGACAGGCAATAACAGATGCTGACAAAGATATAAAGAAAGGGAGGCATTTGCATGCTATTGGTAGAAATGTTAACAGTATAGCTACTATAGAGAACGATATGGAGGTTCCTCAAAAAATTGAAAATAGATTTTCAACTACCATATGATCTAGTGATTCCACTGCTAGTGGAATCAGTACATTAAATCTGCATGCTCATGTTCACTGCAGCACTATTTACACTAGCTGAAGTATAGAATCAATGTAAATGTTCATCAACAGATGAATAAATAAAAAAAATATGGTATATATACAAAATGGAATATCATTCAGCCCTAAAAGAGAATGAAATTCTGTTATGGGCAACAACATGGATGGAACTGAAGAACATTATTTTAAGTGGAATAAGCCAGATACACAAAGAAAAATACTCATTTTTTCACTTATATGTGGGAGCTAAAAAAAAAATCATGATCTCATGGAGATAGAGAATAGAATGACGGTTAACAGAATCTGGAAAGGTAGTGGGGAGGGAGGGATAAAGGAGAAATGGTTGATGGGTACAGATATACAGCTAGAGAGAAGGAATAAAACCTGTTCAGCAGCATAGTAAGACAATTATCGTTAACAATAATTAATTGTATACTTCAAAACAACTAAAAGAGCAGAACTGGAATATTCCTAACACAAAGAAATGATAAATACTTCAGGTGATGGATATCCCAATTATTGTGATTTGGTCATTACACATTGTACACATGCATGAAGACGTCACATGTACCCCATAAATTGGTATAACTAAAGATAAAAATATAACAAATGCATTGTAGTACCCTGGGCTGGTAACTAGAGCACAAAAATCATGGAAAAACTGATGAAATTTGAGTAGTCTTGGATTTTGTCAACTGTAATCCATTAATACTGGTTTCTTAGTTTTTAACAAATGTGCTACTGTAGTAAAGTTTAATGACATTAAGAACTGAAATTGCAAGAGAAGCATGTTGCAACTTGGTGTACTACCTTTGCAATCATTATGTAATTAATTTATGATAAAAAGTGTATTAGAAATATAAAGCAGGGCAAAGCAATAGACTGTAATATGGTGGGAAATATTGTAGTATAAATGATATCAAGAAATATATCAGGTTTCATTTGACTATACACTGAATAAATGAAGTGAGGGATATATAATCCATCAGCTCTCTAGGGTTAGAAGACTGTAGCAAGACAAATAAGTGCTAATATTCTGAGTTGAGCTTCCAAATAATCTACCATTTTACAGGAAAAAAATATAAAGTGTCATTGGAAACATCAAAAACTGAAAAATCATTTCCCTGTTTTTGTAAACACACATCACTTGGTCTTTTATTTTTGGCTTACCACAGAAATTGAATCATTATATTTTTAAATAAAGGACACAGACGTAGGTATAATAAACTTTTCCATGCCCAGATAATTATTAAATTCTATTTTAGTGTCTTCTTTCATTTTTTATTCTTATAATGAATAAAGAGAACATTGCTATCATTTTTGGCAATATAAAATGCTAAAATATAAGATTGTCTATTCTAAAATATATTTCATATATACTTACATGACTTTGTCTTCTGTATTATCATTTCTTCATAATTAAAACAAAGATGTTTATGTTTTTAAAGAAAATCTTCTTAAAATACACAGAGTTTGAAAATGTCAATAAAGCCATATGTGTCTCTTGTAAATGGTTAATAAAATTTTCTGTGCAGCCTGATTACTCACAAGATGCAATTCAAGCCCTTTTGAAATCCATGGACATTGGAGCACCCATAAATCCTGACAACTCAAATACAAATCCCATTGTTGTCTTATTTAAAACCTGAGGAATTTTAGCTATTCAGAAGGATTTGTTATTTAGCGCAAACTTGTAAGATTCATATATATCCCTGTTGTTTATCAGTTAATACAATATTTTATAGAACAAGCTAATATTCACAGAGGACAAAAATATCCCATGAATTTTAGATGGGCAAGCATCCAAGACTGCAAAATCTTGTTAAAATAGAAAAAAATATAATTTTAATAGCTACTTAATGTAATATTGCTAACAGGTTATTTATTGACAAGTGGAGATAACTCACACTTGTAATCCCAATCTTTTGGGAGGCTGAGGTTGGAGAATCAATTGAGGCCAGCAGTTTGAGACCAGCCTTGGCAATACAGCAAGATTCAGTCTCTACCAAAAAAAAAAATATATATCAAATAAAAAAATCAGTGCAGTGTGGTGGCATTCGCCTACAGTCCCAGCTACTAAGGAGGCCAGGGTGGATGGATCACTGGAGCCCAGAATGTTCAGGTTACAGTGACATAAGATCAATACTCCAGCTTCTTCCAGTTTCAGTTAACCCCAAAATTATTACATAATGTTAGAGTACTACATTTGTCAAAACTAAGAAACCAGTGTTGATACATTACCATTGAAAAAATACAAGACTATTCAAGCTTCACCAGTTTTCCCATTAATGTTCTTTTTTGTTGTTCTAGTTACCTGTCTAAGGTACTATATTGCATTTTTTAAATTTTTATTGGTGCAATTTATGAGATACATGTAACATTTTAATACATGCATACAATATGTAATAATCAAATCAGGGAGTGAGACCTTGTCTTAAAAAATTAATAAATTAAAAAATAAAATTTCTGTATTTACATATTTTCTGGAGCCAAAACCAGGTGATTACAAATATAATAAATTGTATCATTATTGCTGCATGCTTAAAATCTTCAAAATTTTATTAAAAGTTACAGAAGAAAAATAATATATTCTCAGTTTGTGATGCTCATGGTAAGTTAAGTTATAATAATATTTAATTTTTATTCAATTATTTAATAAATAGTTTTAACTATCGCTGATTAAACTAATTACAGATGATTTTGTTATATCTAGCTATTGCTTTTCCTTCTCCTTTGTAAAATAACGCTATACAAATAAGACATTTAAAAATGAGACCAAATAAAAGCTACTAAAACAATCAGAGCACATAGATATTAAAAGAATTAATAGGCAAGTGAATGCTTCTAATTCCCTGGGGGTTTGATTATCTTTTGTGAAGTAAAGTTCCATAAAATCCAATGAGGTGAAAGCAAAGGAGGAATAAACTTGGCTTTGTTCATAACTTGGTAAATACAATTGTTACTTTGTTTCTATCAGTAAAAGTCATAGCACCTAAAGGATGCCCAGACTGTCTTTACCATTATACATACAGGACATTGGAGGTCACTATTCAATAATGGGACACTGATACTTGACTTATTTTCAGAGTACAAAATTAACATTAATTGACTTCATCTATAAAATATCTGCTCCTCAGTATGGTCTCTGAAAAAGAAATATATATTTTTAATGCAAGCTTATTTTATCTCAGGATGAAATACATAAATACATGTTTTTGCCATAAGTTTGCACTCCTAATGCTTGCAAGATTTTTAGAAGACTCTAATAGACAAAATTGTCTCAGGTAGTTTTTATTTCACAGAGAAAGGAATTGAGGACATAAGAGTGAAATGAATTTCCCAAGGTCGTGTACTGTTTCCTAGAGGAGTCAGGAAGTAGACACCCTTTTCCTACCATAATAGTGTACTATCTTACATATATCCTAGGACTTATTGTTTGCAGTACATTTTATTCATATCTTTATCTTCTCATGCATTGAAGGAGTTATGGAAGTTTGTAAAACTCTTTGCACTTTCTATTCATATCACAGGTAGGTGCTTCTGTGTTATTTGGTTCATTAAATTCTGTCATCCCAAAAAGTGAATTTATATAGCTAGTCACAATAAGTTAGGTTTACCTAATTTATTAAAAAATGACATATATCATGTCTATTAAAGTATTAAAATGAGAAGTACTTAAACATGATTGAAAAACTTTCCTCATGAATCAAATATAATGTCTTTTCTTCAGCAAATGATTTTGTGTAAATATATATATATATATATCATTCTTAATAAAAAATATTAAATATGTAAAATTATTATAGTCTCCCTTGATTATGAAGCTATGTTGGTATTACTGTAAAGAAAATGAAGATTGAGGACTGCTAGCAGAATACTGTTAGTAATAATTAGCTACTAACTTTTTCAAAATAAGGAAATTTTTCACACATAACTTTTAGAAAATAAAAAGGGATGAGTAATGTTATATATTTTTTATTTCTAATATTTGATCTGACATTATTTTTATAAATAATTTTTATATCATTTTATTTAAAAAAAACATTATTTTTATAAAAATGTGTCTCTGACATTTTTATAAAAAACTGGTCAGAAACCCAGGTGCAGTGGCTCAGGCCTGTAATCCCAGCACTTTGGCAGTCCAAGGCAGATGGATCATGAGGTCAGGAGATTGAGACGAGCCTGGCCATCACGCTGAAACTCCATCTCTACTAAACGCACGCACACACTCACACACACACACGCACACATACACAGGTGTGGTGGCACATGCCTATAGTCCTAGCTACTTGGGAGGCTGAGGCAGGAGAATTGCTCAAACCCAAAAGGTGGAGGTTGCAATGAGCTGAGAGTGCAACTGCACTCCAGCCAGGATGACAGAGTGAGACTGTGTCTCAAAAACAAAAAACAAAGCAAAACAAAACAAAAAATTCTGGTAACAGGTTTTCAGCAAGCTAGTTATTTGATGTTTCATATTTTCCAATTTAATCATGCATGTTCTAATAATGAGAATAAAAAATCTATTTTGAGACTTTTGAACTTTTTTTTCAGCATGCTGTGAGATGCATAAAGTATAATTGTGTGAGATTGAATAGAGGAGAGTCTGATTAGTGATCTAGCCATTGGACAAAAGCCTTTAACTCTGACTTTTCACTGATGATAACATATCCATGGATGGTTATTTTGATTTTTTTTTTATTTATACTTTCTTCAATTACCTATTATTTTCCCCTGCAATCTTTTATAATAAACCATCCCTCTATTTAAAACATAAAGTTCTGATAAATATAAGCACCCAAATTACCCATTAATGCTTTTCTTTGCCTTATTGAGTAGTCTGTAATTTTGTTTAAGGAAATAGGTAGTTCAAGATTCATGAAACACTTTTTGGCATTCTGTTTCTACTGAATCACTGAGATTTCCTTCAAACAGTGACAATTGATTCCTTTCATCCTGTATTTACTCTTTCATATCTCCACTTTGTTTGATCTGAGGAAATACATATATATATATATGTGTGTGTGTGTGTATGTGTGTGTGTGTGTGTGTGTGTGTGTGTGTGCATCTCCACTGCCTTATACATGCAAACTCAAAGACACTGGTTTCTCTTAGGAGTAAATGCAAAACTATAGACACACACACACACACACACACACACCCCACACACACACAAGATTGCCTTGTTATATATAGCCACTGCTTTTCCTTCTCATAAATTGGGATATGCCAATAAGACATTTAAAAGTTAAGTCAAATAAAAGCTACTAAAACAATTAGAAGAAAAAGAGGGTAGAAAAATTAATAGGAAAGAGCATTTCTCAAAAGAAAAATATCCATGGGTTATTAAGGTACAATCACAATGTTTAAGCCACTAAATTTAAACAATGTGTAATCTAAATTTCAAAATATGGGATTTTTTTCTTTCATATATTTTTCCATTTAGTAAATAAGTACATATGAGATCATGTTTTACATTTATCTTCACTGGTTAAAATTCCCTTTGAGCTGCCTAATTTTGCAAGACTTACTATAATGTGCCAGTAGTAATGACAATATGGCATTGATGAAAGAATAAACAAATATCTTCATGGAACAGAATAAGGAGCTCAGAAAAAGACGTATGGAAATATTGTCAATGGATCTTTGACAAGAAGCACAGGTAGTTTTGTGAAGAGAGGATGATCTGTTCAATTAATGGCTCTCAAACAACTGAGCATCACATGCAAACAAAAAGAGAAAGAAAGAGAGAATCTAAACATTTATATTGAAGCTTACAAAAATTAACTCAAAATGAATCATAGACTCAAATTTAAAATGAAAAACTGAAACTTCTAGAAGATAACATGAGACAACCTAGCTGACCTTGAGTTTGGCAGTGATTTTTCTAGATACAGTACCAAAAGCATAATCAATGAAATAAAAACATGAAAAGATAAGAGACAGACTGGAAGAAAATATTTACCAAACATATCTAATAAAGGTCTCTGAAATATACAAAGAACTTTCAAAAGTCAACAACAAGAAAACTACCCCAAGCAAAAGGTTGGCAAAATGTATGAATAGACAACACCTTCCTAAATAAAATATTTAGATGATGAAACAATATATGAAATGGTGCACAATATCATATGTAATTATGGAATTCTAAAGTAAAACAACAATGAGATGCCACTATTCTATTCTTTTTAATCAATTTTTATGTAAATCTAAAACTTACCTAAAAATAAAGTCTATTCATATAGAAATAAATGCTTCAATGGCTTGCTGATGTAATCTATAACCCTTAACTTTTGGCATTTGAGAATTGCATGATTTGTATTAATAATTTTTTTGCAATGAAGGACTCAAGATGTTATGCTGTAGATGGATGATGTAGTGATAAACCACTCTTCTGAAGCTTTTGAGAATAGCTTCCTAGTATTATCTCATAATATTCATGTATATATTTACTGAAAAAGCTAGCATGAGTAAAAGATTATTGGTTTTAAATTTTTAGTAATTATAAAGAAAACAAAGTAGAGTCTCCATTCTATATATGATATTAAAAATAATTAAGTGAGAAAACTTTAGACAAAACAGACACAAGTAACTTTTAATTACAAATGTCTCAAAATGCACATCTATGAAGTAGAAGGGTAAAATAAGTTTTACTTAGCTGAACATCTGCTTAATACATGTATAATAATGCTCAACACAGCACAATACATGCTTAAATCATTAAAAGCATACATATTATGTACATAGGATAACCCTTTATAAAGTCTTAACCTTTATTAAGGAAATGTAGTTATATTGTTGATGCGTTAATATATGATTGCCCAATTTTAAAATTTATTTTCTCCCCTACATAACAAATACCTGATTGTATCTCTATAAAATGTTGGAAACAACAAATATATGCTCTTTGGAAAAGACTGCACACACACACACACAGAGTTAATTTTCAAAGTGAAAACATTGTAAGCTGTTTTTTCTTGAGTAGCTAATACTTTTAAGAATTAAAAAATGAATCTGGCTTATTTTGAATTATAAACAGTGTTATCTTTGTTATTTCCACATTCACTAAATGTATAGTATAAAATTTTAGGATAACTCATTTTTTGTTACTCATTGTAATTCTCAATAAAATTGAAGGAAAACATAACAATTTTCATTCGCCTCTTTGAATTTGAATATCCTGGCCATCATATGCAATGTTTAACATGTAAATTGCCACTTAGCAAGACTATTAAAGGGTTTAATACATCATCAGTTGTTCTGATTTGATAAATAGGTTTGTGAAGCAACAGTATGTATGTTTCCTGTGTCTCAAAAGATACTGGAAATATGCCACCTGAGAACTAAGATATTTGCTTAAAATTGTTCTCCTGACCATTTCAAACATTTCTGTAGTTCTTTTCCTGATTCATTTATTTTTTCTAACCTTCTCTTTCACTGTACTTTCAACTGATTCTCTCACCAACATGATTTTCTTCCTCCTGCCCTCCTGCCCTCCTTTCTTATCTTTCTTTCTTTCCTTATTCTATTCCCTGTAGTAGCACTTAATAAAGCGCCATGCTGAATGATACAGAAAACAGAAAGAGAAACCAAGCATTCATCCTCTCTTCAGTGAGTTTAGGGATAGGAGTTAACATGCTGAATATCTGATATTCAGCTATAGGGATCTTAAGGCTCCCAGGGCCTTAAGATATGTGATATTCAGCATCTTAACTCCTAACCCTAAACTCACTGAAGAGAGGATGAATGTGAAACTTAATAAGTGAACTGTGTGTATCATAACTGCAATCCTAAATGAAGTATATTTTTGCCCATCAACCAACTTCGAATGTTTATTCTTTATTCAGGACTCACCTCACACTTCATTTCCCAGTCTTCGAAGTTTGAAATATTTCTTCTTTGAAAAAAAATCACTAAGCTGTTTTACTTTCTCATTCAAGCAGTTTCTGAAATTCCACCTCTCCATGACATTTTTAAAAGATATGACAAACTAATAAATTATTTTGAAAAAATATTGTTTCTAAAATCATGATAAAAAAATATTATGAAAAAGTAAAACCTAGTCTATCACTCACCATAGCTAAGAGCCATTAACAAAATAGAAAACCAAGCATTCTCACTTATGTGTGTATATGTATATATTTTAAAACTAGAAAGATTAAAACTATATTTTAATTTGTAAAATACATTTATTATCCTCCTCTCATTTTATTTCAGATACCTTTTCAGTTTTTCAACCTCAAATCCTTTCTTCATTCAGAGAGGTCATTAATTTTGTGTTTCATTCCTGAACTGCTTTAGAGTTTGTCTTGCGTGCTGCTCCAACATTTAATGAGGTTTTCTTAGCTTTTCAGGTTCAATGAATTTGTGAAACTTGCAGTTATGTGCATTTCCAATCTTTTCCTTTGAAAACCAAGGGGAATTGAGGCGGTTAGGGGCTGCAGGGCAGCAGTCAACTATTACAGTTTTAAAAATACAGTACAGTGTTTGCTCTGCTAAGGAAAGTAACAAGGGAATACAAAACGAGGTTTGCAGTTGAGTAGAGAAATATTGACTCCACAAAAGTAAATAGAAGACACAAAATACCAAACATTTCACAGAGCAATATTAGAGATTAGGTCAGCCTTCAAGTCTTTTACTACAAGCCAACTAAATTAACCATGGAGGATGATGCTATGGAAGGACTCCAAAATTTTATCCTGTAGATGGATGGTCTAGTGAAAAACTCTTCTTTTTGGTCCTTTTGAGAAAGCTGACACAATATCAGTTCATCTTATTGATAATATATAGATTTATTGAGAAATGTAACATTAATAAAAATTAATTGATTATAAATTTTTAGTAATTTTAATTAAAAAATAAGCTATAAGGCCGGGCGCGGTGGCTCAAGCCTGTAATCCCAGCACTTTGGGAGGCCGAGGCGGGTGGATCACGAGGTCAACAGATTGAGACCATCCTGGTCAACACGGTGAAACCCCGTCTCTACTAAAAGTACAAAAAATTAGCTGGGCATGGTGGCGCGTGCCTGTAATCCCAGCTACTTGGGAGGCTGAGGCAGGAGAATTGCCCGAACCCAGGAGGCGGAGGTTGCGGTGAGCCGAGATCACGCCATTGCACTCCAGCCTGGGTAACAAGAGCGAAACTCCATCTCAAATAAATAAATAAATAAATAAAAATAAGCTATATATTTTTTTTCTGTATTTAACTTTCAATACGTAAAAAGTGAGAAAACACCCTGGGCAGAAGGATGTCCTTTCTATATATTTTAAAAACACAAATCTATGCAGATTTACAATAAGCAGCTTAAATGAGTTGTACTTCTGTTAAATACACTCTTTACACACTTAAGCTATTAAAAATTAGGGGTCTTACCTATTGTGCATTCATACCAAAATACAGTTTTTACAAACTAAGGAGGCATAAAATGCTGAATCTTTTTTTTGTAAAAGCATACTTTTTAAAAATCTGACTTATGAGGCAAATGCAACCATTCTATCATTCTATCATTATCTAAGTGTAAGCATGGATCAATTTCTTTTTGGAAGGAAGCATTATTATATAAAATATTAGGAAGGAAGGCCAATAATAAAACAGTATCAATCTAAAAAATGAGACTAGGAACAGTAGGAAATATAAAGGGAGTAATGAAACAAAGTTTGTTTCAGTATTTAGCACAGACTAACTATTTCAACAGAAGGAAAGCAATCATTATGCTGGCCTTTGTGTGTCCATTTGATTGTGTTGCTTATTGCCTGAAACATAATAAGTATTCACTAAAAACGTATTACTTTTTGAGAAGAAGACATGACTAATACTATTAGCTCTGCTACCCCTTAGCTTGTAACATTAGACAATTTGTTTTCCCATTATGGGCTCTGATTTCTTTGCTACTAAAGAAAGAAATTGGCCTAAATAACCATTAATGTTCTTTCCAAATACTAAAATTTTATGTTTATATAAACTTTTATGTGTATAAAAATATAAATATATTTTCTTAATTGGGTTTTAAATTGCTAAGAATTCATTTTGTTTTACCATTTTAAGTAGTAGTCTGCTTTCTAAGTAGTGTATATTGGATATCCATTAAACATTTCTTGAAGACTTAGATTCTAATCATAAACATTAATTAGTTGACTTTACTGTCGATCCCTTTGCTCTTAGCTGTTTATTTTACTTTCAACTTTAAGGGATGGCTATTGTACAGTAAGTGAGCTTGAGTAAGCTTTTAGGCCTAGAGAAACAGTGAAATGAGAAGATGTTCTTTTCAATTTTTTTAAAAAAAGAGGTAGAATAATATTTTGAACACAAGCAGAAGAAAAAACTTTGCAAGAGAGTTCTTTATTAAATTTTTATTGTTATTTAAAAAAATTGACACATAATTGTACATATTTACATTGTGAAGTTTCTATAAACTATACCTTGTGTAATGATCAAATTAGGGTAATTGGCATTATTCATTACTGCAAACATTTATTTTCTCTTTGTAGTCAGAACATTTAAATTCTCTCTTTTAGCTATTTTGAAATAGACAATATATTATTAACTACAGTCACCCAACTGTGCAATAGAACACCATAAGTTATTCTTCCTATCTAATTGTATCTTTGTACTATTGACCAGTATCTCCCCATTCTTCTCTCCACCAACCCTCCTAGGCTCTAGTAATTACTATATGATTGCTGCTGAGTTGAGATCCTTATATATTATTGATATTAACTCCTTGTCAGATATATAGCTTGCAATTATTTTCTTTCATTCTGCACAATGTCTTCCCTGTTGTTTCTTTTGCTGTGCAGGAGCTTTGTAGTTTGATGTGATCACATTTGTCTATTTTGATTTTATTGCCTGTGTTTTTAGAGTCATATGCAAAAAATTATTGCTCAGTACAATGTTCATGAAGTCTTTTCTTTATGTTTTCTTCTGGTACTTTCATAGTTTTGAGTCTTATTGAGGAAAGTGACCCTCTTAAGCTTCTAAGAGCCCTTCCCCCTAGACTTCTACATTGCATTTCAATAGGAATAAAGGCTGGCAGACCCAGGCATCACCTGGGTGGTATGGTATGGAGGAATCTTTCAGGAAGGCATTGTTTATACTTAAACAGGATTACACCCCCACCTAAGTCACTACCCCATGCCTACTTTATGGATCAAGACCCTTTCACATGTAATTTCTAGAGTTGTAAACCCAAGACCCTTTCACATGTAATTTCTAGAGTTGTAATCCTTTAAAAGGGCAGAGATTTTCTTTGTTAGGGTAGCTTGACTGTTAGGCATCTATGCTTCCTCAGCTCCCAGCCAAATAAATCACCACTTCCTTCCCAGTTTGGTGTTTGAGAGGTTTGTTTAACGGCCTTTCCTGCTTCATTATATTTAAATCTTTAATCCACTTTGAGTTGATTTTTTTATATACTACAAAGCTATAGTAACTAAAACAGACTGGTATTGACATAAAAACAGACTCATAGATGAATGGAATACAATGAAGAACTCAGAAATAAATTCATGAATCTATAGGCTGCAGATTTTTGACAAATATACCAAGAACACGCATTGGGAAAATAACAGTCTCTTCAAAAGTGGCGCTGGGAAAATCGCATTTCTACATGTAGAAGAATGAAACTGGATCCCCGTCTTTCACATATACAAAAATCAACTGGAAATAGATTAAAGTGGTTTTTTTTCTTTAATTTTTCAAAATGTATTTCAAAAGGATATGGCTTCAGAGTCCAAAGAGTTAACATATAAATGGAAAGCAGCCATGCTTAAGACAATATGGAAAGTTTACAACTGTGGGAAGTGGGAGTAAGACAGATGCCCCTCAGGGCTTTTTGATTAAAATGCTCTGTTGGTCAAAAGTACTGAATCTGCATAATTTCTCTGGTATTTTCTACTATTATACAAAATACTACCAACTGTTGTTAGTGCTCTCACACCATCATTGTAAATAAATGACAGAGAATATTTGCAAGCTATATATCTGAAAAGGGGTTAATATCAGTAATATATAAGGAACCCAACTCAGTAGCAATCATATAATGGTTACCAGAGTCTAAGAGGGTTGGTGGAGAGAAGAATGGGGAGATATTGGTCAATAGGTACAAAGATACAATTAGATAGGAAGAATAACATGGTATGCTATTGAACAGTTGGGCGATAATAGATAATAATATATTATGTATTTCAAAATAGCTACAAGAGAGAATTTAAATGTTCTGACTACAAGAAATAATGTTTGCAGTGATGAGTAATGCCAATTACCCTAACTTACTAATAATTCAAAAGTGCATGCTTTCACTGAAGAAGTCTAAGATCTACAGATGTAACTTTTGATTATTATTTTTTTTAAAAAAAGATGTTTAGTTTGTCTTTCACTCTAGGACAAGTTTTGGCTCTGGGCTCTGAGTGCAGGATGCCTGGTCAATGCAGAAGGAAACATTATTCCCGCAGAGAAAGCTATTTCAATTGTGGATCATTTTCCTCTTATACTCAATTCATTAATAAGTTAGATTATAATTTCCAGCTAGCCATGACCCTGTTAATGCATAAATTCCAGATTTGTTTACACAGAGAAAAGAAGGGCAGAACTCTATTAAAATTGTCTGTCCTGTTACAGCATACACGAAACTTATGAGTGGAATGACTTGCAAGTTGCAACTTGGGAGTTAGGAAGACAAATGTAGAGGTTTTAAAATGCTGCTAACACAGAGAGTAGAGGAATAATAGATTGTTTAAGACACATGACTCATTTAGGACTCAAATTGTCTCTCTGAGTATTGTGCTCGCAAGACTGTTTTGTTTGTTTGTTTCTCTCTCTCTCTCTCTTTCTTTCTTTCTCTTTCTTTCTTTCTTTCTTTCTTTCTTTCTTTCTTTCTTTCTTTCTTTCTTTCTTTCTTTCTTTCTTTCTTTCTTTCTTTCTTTCTTTCTTTCTTTCTTTCTTTCTTTCTTTCTTTCTTTCTTTCTTTCTTTTTCCTTCCTTCCTTCCTTCCTTCCTTCTTTCTTTCACTGAGATGAAAGCAAAATAAAATACAGTAAGTGACTTTTTAAGAAAGCACACTTGACTATAAGTGCTGTGTCACACAAAATCATTTTTAAAGGGTGCTGTAAAAATCTTATTTTAGACATTGTTGTAGTGTAAAATAAACCTCCACATTTGTACCAACCCCTCAGCCCTGCCATATGAAGCTTTTCGTAAAGTACGCACTGTAAGTGCTCAGAGATATTTGATGATTGAATAATATTAAAATGATGTCAACTAGTACTGGCAAGTACTAATTGCTCTACTGCTATAGGAAAAATAACTTTAATGGACTGAAACTCTAGGTAAAAATTGTTTTTAAGTGGAACTTCTGTAAACAAAGTTTTGAAATGAGTGCCTCTCTTTTTGAGATAAAGGAAATGTGTTCAATGTTCAGATTGTGTTAAAGAGAAGTATATACTTCAACCACTATGTTTTATTCTTTGTCTCCCATAACTAGAAAATCCATGAGGGAAAAGATGTGGTTGATAGATTTGTTGCCATTTGTAATAGTGCCTGGAAAATAGTAAATAAATAGTACACAGATATCTAATTTTGATATTTTGTTAATATCAAATTTTGAATTTTGTTGAATGAATGCATTACTGAATCATGTAAAACACTGCTGGGGATTGTTGAAAGGGTTTGTAACCAATCACTGGTAAGGTGTGTGGTAAAGAGTAAAGTTTTCCAAGGTTGCACATCTGGGCAGCTGAGATGACACTGGTGATATTAACAACAACATCAAAAACTAGAGGGAATAAACATAGAATATGGAATAATTTTAAAATAAAATAATAAGTTCAGAATTACATATATTGTAATCAGTAAGGCTGCTTAGAAAAGTAAAATTCTCTACCAGTCTGGGAAAATCTAGAATAAGTTCAGAGCTAGTGATAAAGACTTTGGAAATATTTGCCTTAAGTCTTGCATTTCTGAAAGTAGATGAGCTTGAAGGAAAAAATGGAAAGATAGTAGGTTATTGCTTTAAAAATGCACACACACACACACACACACACACACAATCACAGTATACCTACTATATGTGTATGTAGAGAGAGAGAAGATGAAAGTAAAATTTTACTAGAGCAATGAAAAGGAGTAAAGAAAAATAAAAACAACTATATAGTCTCACACAAGCAGTGAAAAGATAATTTTCACAAGAAGAAAGTAGTCAACTCCATCAAATGAATTGGAATTATTTAGGGTCTGAAAATACTAACTACAGCCCCCTCTCACCCCAAGTCTGAACCAGAAGTAGACAAATCAAATTGAATTGATCTTTTGGGTTCAGATATAATTTGGTACCTCTGTAGAAACTGTTTTATTTTAGGAAAATTTACCTGTTTAAATGTGCCTTCATTACTAAATCATTTTTAAAAGCTTACAAATTTCAAATCTCCTATTACACCACTTTGAAACTCATGACTTCCTAAGTAGAGGGTAGTAATACCCACATTAAAATCTTGCACCAAAAATGCAAGATATGCTCATAAGTAGATTTCCTAAGTATGCATTTTAGTTGATATCAAGTTTATTGTGTAAATGCAGCAAACCCTTTAGGAATATGTGGTAATGCTTTCTGCTCTACTGCCAAGTTTATTCAAAATAGATCCAACATTTCTTCTCCTCCTAGACCAAGCAGTGTCTTCTATTGATGGTTCCTTCCCCCTTTTATTTCATATGAGTTACTGTCAGTTTTCTCTGTCATCATACAGCTGCTACTCTTTGATTAATCTACAATGAGTTGTGTCCCTCTGTCCTGTTAGCTGTTGCTTTCCCTCTTCACTGCACCTCAACTTTTTCACCTCTCATTATCCTTTGTCTGTCAGTCTTGTTCAGCTTCTTTCTCCATTCTTAATTCCCATAACTGTAATCCTCTTGTATTTTTAGTCTGCTGATTTTGGATGCTTTGTCTCCCTTTGTATGTAGCTTACTGTTCTGCTGTATGCATCTACAGTGCATGTGTTTGTATCATGCTACGTTTTAAATATTGCATCAGGCCTGATGTTTTACACCACAGAATATTATATTAGTACTTTTTCTCATTCTATTTTACTGCTGAACTTTTTCCCTTTATATCATGTCACCCTACGTTTCCTGGCATTTTACTGCTGTGAGTCCTCAGTCTTGGTGCAACATCAATGAATCAACATTCTTTATTGTACTAAAGCAATTTACAGTGGCCTTTAGTGAATTGCACTTTTTGGCTACTCCAGGGAAAGACTATCTGTTCTTCTTTTTTTTTATTTTTTTTTTTACTTTTTATTACTTCTTGTTTCCACTAAGGAAAAATTACTCCATGTAGAAAGTGATAAAAAAAAAAAAAGTAGAACCCAGATTTATTACAAGTCAGAAATAGTGATTTTTTTTTTTCCTTTCTTATTTTAGTTTTTTATATAAATTAGTTTGGAAAAACAAATATACAGAAAAATAACTACAGTCTCTAATTTGTATTACTTATTGTTCAACTGAGGCTATGTCACCATAACACTGCAGCATAAAAATAGTAATTTCAGTTACCTATTTGAAGGCATCTTGGTAAATATAAAATAAGTGTCATAATCAAGTTTAATTTTTATTACAGAATTGAGGCAAATCTATGTATCAGTGAATATAATTGAAATATAGATTTCTTATGTTCTAATACTACATTTTAGTCTGTTTTACAGTGTATTAAATTTATTAGTTAATAACACCTAAAAAGGCAACTTAAGAACAGTTGTTTGTTTTCTCCATTTTCTCCGTATTAACAGCCATTGGTTCTTCTCATCTATAAAACAAAGGCTCGAAAATGGAGTTTTCTATGGTAATTTTCTTCTAAATCCATATTTCTTTTACTCATTTTCAAAATAGTTTTCAGTTTTGTTCACAAAAATAACCCAGGAGATTAAAAAAAAATATATCTGCTGATCTTTCCTCTTGTCAGAAAATTTTGCAATGCTGTAAATAAATATTTAATGCTATAGAAAACTTATCAAAGAAACATTTTTTTGAAAAGTACATTAATCTGAAGGTTAACATTTAAATTGATTTACACACATCTTTACTTTGAAATCAAAACTTTATGGAACATAGCAATGAATCCAATTGCCAAATTTAGCTAACCCTTTCTGAAACCTATTATACTTGACCCCTTTTTTGCAGTGGCTTCACAACACGTAACACTTCTCCATTCTTGATTTTCTTCCACTCTGGTCCTCCCCTCTCTGTGATGGTCCATTTTCAATATCACCATCCAGCTCTACTAACATTTTATCTATACAGTCATAATTTATGTCTTATGTTATCTCTCTGGTATAGGTAGTTAGGCATGAGTGGAGCAGAAGAGGGCTTTTCCCGCACCCACTAGAAATATCTGGTGATGACTAGGCAATTATCCCATTTCCTCTCTAAAAGTGATAATTCAGCAGTGCCAGGGAGAGGCATTTCCCTATGGTCCACACGTTAACATCAAAATGTTAATTGAATGCAGGCCTGGAGAAAAGCAATGTTCTGGGAATGCATATTATAATATGAATTATAATCTTCCAGGTACACGGCACAGGAAAAAGGAAGAAAGCCTCAGGTGGGCATGCGTATAACTCCCTAAACACACCACATGCTCACTTTCCAAGGGTAAGGAGGGCTCTGTGCATGCAGGCAGACCACTCTAAGAGATGAATCATAGGAAAGAGGCACGCTTATAAAAATTATAGAATCAAGGTTAAACCAGGTATTTGACCTTCTCTCATTAACCTTCACATGCCTGATTGGGTCTTTTCCAAGTGCACCTTCCTTTCTTTCCTGTTCTAAGCCCTTTTAAAATAAACTTCCACTCCTGCTCTGAAATTTGCCCTGGTCGCTTTTTCTGCCTTAGGCCCCTCAGTCCAATTCTTTCTTCTGAGGAGGCGGGGACTGAAGTTGCTATGAATGTAAGGAAAGGCCACTGGTAACTCAGGGTAACTCGGATCTCTTCCACCATTAACATATTCATCCCAATTTCTCATCGTGCTCTCAAGATACTTCTATCTGATGGCAAGTAAACCCGCTTTTCTCATAACGTTCTAAAAGTTGAACTTAATACTACTAGATATCACCTTGCTTAAAATTATTCCCCTCACTTTAAATCTGTTCCACATCCTAACTTTATTAATTGTACTGGGTTCCATCCAGTCACCAACTCAGAGATCTAGAGTTTTTCCCTTTCTCTCAGGCCCCCAGATATGGGTTCACTATTTCAATAGTCACACAAACTCCAATGCCTGTCTCAACAGTTACCTTGTTGCATTAGAGTACCTGATGCTTTTAGTGTGCTCCTTTTACAAGTCAATCCATTAATGGACTTCTACTAATCCTCTGAGTTTTTTCCTGTGGTCCTGAGGATTAAGAATCGATACCCTTGGAAGGTAAAGAAGAACTTATATGATCTAAGCTTCACTAACTCCAGTTATCTACTGTTGATTCCATTTGTTGTTGTATTATTTTGAGAAACATCACATAATTTGTGTTATCCTGGCCTTTAGTTTTTATTCATAGTTTTCAATTCATCTTCAGTGTTGCTCAAAAAACAAATTCTTATAAAAAGCTGATGAAATATATATATTTATTTTTCTTATCCTCCCATAAATACTAAGGCTGTTAATTACTTTCTTTTTTGTGTGTGTCTTGTATTCATCTCTAGAAAAGATTGTTCAGATAAAATATGAGTGCTGTAAACACCTAAATTAAAGGGCAAAGATCTGCATTAAAGTTCCCTTGAATTTTATTTATATTTATGTTATTTTCTTCTAAGGTATATACTTAGGCTTTTCTAATTATCTATTTTGTGAAAAGAGTCTTTATGTTGTATTTGTAAATACTGAAAAATATTATCATGGGGATATTCATCTTTCCATCTGTTATATGTCAAAATTGTGTAATTATTTTATATAATGTATTGCCATTATCTATTAGTGAGTACCTATATCATTCTAAGTTAAAAATGTTCAAATACCTGTTTCATGCCACAATAATTCACAAGCATTTTCCATATTCAAATAAGCTTAGGAAATGTTGAGATTAAGGTTAATAGATGTTTTTACTTTAGGGAATTTTTGAGCCATTACATGCTCCTATACACTTTAAATTTTCCAGAGCAAGATATATAATAATACAGTGATCCACAGACTTGTTTGACCAAAGTGTTTTTACTTTTTAGGTTTTAAGGAAGAGAGAGTTTAATGGGCAAGAAGGAAAGGAGAAGACAGAAAGAAGAAGCTCCCCTATACAGACGCAGAGGGAGGAGAGTTCCAAAGTCCAGGGAGGAGGTCCCCACCTGCCATCAATACCAGCAAGGTATATATGTAGAGGCTAGAGGAGGTGGTGTTTGATTTACATAGGGCTCAGGGAATTAGTTTGACTAGGCATGTCATTCACATAGCCCATGAAAAAGCTGGCCCTCCTACACTAGCTTTTTAATATGCAAATACAGGGCACCATGAACACTCTACACATGTGGGGATATGTCAGGGTGGACACGTTGCCAGGAACATGTGGGGAAAGGGTAAGAAGGCCGCTGGACTCGCCATGTTGGGTGGAGCCAGTTTCTGATGGCCTGCATTTGCCTATCAAAGGTTGGCAGTCTGCCTCTAAGAGCTGGGGCTTTACAAGAAAACTTTTCTGAAGATGCTTTAAAAAATGAAAACTTCCCAAGGACCCCTTTTCCTCTCTATATGACTAAATTAATTTCCTAATAATTCCTACAATATTCCCCCCTGTGGAGATGCCACACTAACTGCTGTTAGGAGGTTTTGGGCAATAACTGTTTCTAGCTACTTCCTGCTGAAAAGGGGTGTCAAATGGCAACAGCAAGCAGCTAGGGCTCCTCCTGTGGTGGATCTAAGGGTCCTCCGAAGAATGGTGTTTCCATGTGTGGTTCAGTTTGCAGCACCGTTTGGAGTTCGATTGCTTCTAGGCAAGAAGAAACAATTTGAGTTGTAGTATTGAGTATACAGGGTCCAAATGTTAATATAAGACATAAACAAGAAAGGACTTAATAAAGGGGCTAACTGATTTCATAAAGAAGACTGGAATTCATTAAAGAGGGATGATAGCCACCCAGGGCTAAAGCTGGCATTTTCCCTGAGCTGTCAATAATTTTGATTTGGTCTTAAGTACCTGTAGATTTTCCTTTACTATACTAGAGGTGTTAATCCAAAAGCAGCATGTTTCATTTAAAAGTGCATCACTAGACCCAATAAAAAGTCCTAGCAGACTCAGTGATAGTAAAACTATCATGCTTCCCTTTTGTTAGTAACTATTATCCCTGCTGTAAGGATAATAATTAAGCAAAATACAACAGTGATAGAAAGTTTCTGTCCAATATTTCAGTTTGAAGGTGCTACTGTGAGTAACCCTATTACAAATAGTAGCATGAGGACAGCATTTCCCATGAGCGTGGTGTGGTAGGTAATTTCCATCTAAAATTGTACTTGCCAAGATATAGAATTCCCCTTTCAGGGAGTCTATGGAGTTTCTTGGTTTTATTTTCCCAAACAAAGAAACCTCTGGGTTATGAGTCCCTTACTTTCATTACCCGGCAGAATTTGCAAGATAATTGCCCAGAACTAGCAGATTGATTCAAATTTTTATGTTACACATTCATTTTTTTTTTCCCTAGCTGCAGAAGATTACCACTTGATTCACAGGAATAAGCAGGGTTAGTCTAAAATGTAGATAAATAGCTTAAAAACAATTAATGAGAATAGAATTTAATGACAAATGTATGATAAGATTTGGAGTAAAATTTTTATCTCCAGTCCTTATTTTTGGTAAAAACTAGTTATGAATAAACCTTAGACTTATACTTGCCCTAATTATTCACATAATGTACAGCAAGAATGAGTATTTTTACATAGGCTTTTTGCACTGGCCTTGATGAAACTTTGTTCCCCAAGAAATTTCAGATAAGACTTTTAAAACCAAGACCAACCATGGGTTTGTATCCTATAATATCTGTGAGTTGGGTGATTCTCTCCCCTTGAGGTACCAAGATAAACTCAGAGCTTCCAGACCTGTTAGAAAGTGACCTTCTTTACCAACCACAGGTTAGGAACCCTGTGCAGGGACTGTGTAGACAAGGTATGAGGCCAGTTCTTTCCAAGGGACTTTTATTGGTTCTTCATATTAAGCTTGATTTTTTAAAGGGAAACACACTCTTTTAGTCAAAGCCTTGGTAAAATAACCATTTTTTCCATTGTGTTCTGTTGACAAAGAAAAATGGATTCTTATTGCATGGATGCAAACAACCATATTGCTATAAGTTAAGAGTACTCACAGATAGTCTCCAAATTTTAGAGGAACCAGGCAGAGATGAACATACTCCAAATTTTCTTCACAGTAGTATACCTTTCTTAATTATTAAAGGCCATAAATAGTTTAAAATAAGTTTCCTTGACTCTGAAAAACAAAACAAGGATCAGCAATATTCCAAGAAAAAGTTAAAAGGGTTGCTTTAACTTTCCGAGTGCAGTTCATGTAGTTAACTCTTGTTTTGCTTGATATTTGTGAACATGTCAGTTCTTTAGGAGTCCTGTATA
This sequence comes from Saguinus oedipus, assembly GCA_031835075.1. NCBI lineage: Eukaryota > Metazoa > Chordata > Mammalia > Primates > Cebidae > Saguinus > Saguinus oedipus. The sequence continues at coordinate 32,946,309 of CM063169.1, read as the reverse complement.
TTCTTTCTCTATTTCAATGTTATAATATTCAAAGCTATTAAAAACTTGCATTTGAGAACATTTGTTAAAGTCCTTAATATAACCTGATTATATACCCTCTTTCAAGAAGGAACAAAGCAAGACACTTGTCTGCAAATGGCAACATATTCAGGAGAGTTACAGTTGAAAATATGACTAAGAAGTTTGTTTGTCTCCATAGTTTACAATAGTTTTTTCCTTAATTAGGATTGATACTTAGACATTAGAATTTTAGAAATTCAATATAATTTGGAAACATATATTAGTATTATTCACCAAAATACAACTTAAAGAAGATTGGACATCATTTTGGCAATCTCATGTGACTAAACATGTCAAATGATCCTGTTTACCTCTTTTCTGAATGTTTCAGGGGCCTCTGAACCATCCAGAAAGCCAGGCAGGAGGAAGGACAATTCCCAGATTGCCATAAATTATTTTGCCAAAATGATTACTGAAAAGATAAAAAGCCTTTTATTAGCCTCTATTATGACATGAAAATCCTATTTAAAGCCAAATTTTACCCTTGTATTAGTTTTTTAATGTTAACCCTAATTGTTTAAATGAAACCTTATAGACCATTCCATTTAATTCTAACAAACCTGACTATGAGGTGAAATTTCTACAAATCTTTTATAACCCTTTTATTAAAGGGCAGATCAGTGTCTTAAGATCTCCTTGCTAGGCTTTTATTTCAATGCTTAATTTATGAAAAGACCATATAGATAATATGGGAGAAGATGGCATAGTGCTTCTACCATGCATTTCATTGCAAGGCAACCCAAAGCCAATTGGCTTATTTTGTAAATATCCCATCTTTGATGGGAGTCTCATCTCCTGGGGTGGGGGGTGGGGGTGCAGAATTGGGAATGTTTTCTTATTTTCCAGGTGGCTAAGAGCACGCTTCTCTGATTTATAACTACTATTAGCCATCCCTTACAGTGCATTTTTTACCTAGTTATTACACATCAAAGCTCTCTCATACTGCTAAGCAATTTTGGATACCCCCAAAACTTAAAACTGTTAGATAACACAATGCAAAACAGAAAATAGAACAGAGCCTTTGATTTTGAGAGGGAACTATTTGCTTCTAATTCCTGGGGTTTCATGAGGAAAACAGAGATTGTTTATTTCCCACCACCCAAAACGGGGTTGTGGCACCTCCTCTGTTTTTCCTAAGGAGTTCCGTGCTACCAGAAGTTATTTAAGGGCCTCTTATGTATGCATTAAGAGTGGTAAGACAAAATCAAAAAATGAAGAAAAATAATTCAGTTGATTGAGAAAAGAGCCTTTTTCCAGAAAACGATCCAAGAAGAGAAAAACTTAAAGGCCTTTACGTATAACTTGAATATTCACTCTTAGTTAAGCTGAGTACTCACTACGAAAATCCTTTTAAATACCTTGTTACTTGACTTTAGCCATGCCAAGCAGTTAAGATTTTAGGCTTTTGAACTTTACAAAAAGTAACCTCACAGGTGAAACCAATGAGCCTGAAATAAACTATGACTTAAAGGTGAGTGCACAAAGTATTTTCAAAGGAGTGATAGGCAGCTTTTGAAACTGTCATTGCAAATTGTAACTGAGACAGTGGAAGAGACCTGACCCAAACAATTTCATTTTGTTTCCAGCCCCCAAGCTGTCCTTGCCCATTCCTGGGCATAGGCTGAATTAACTTTGGGAGGAGGCTGGTTTACACTTTATAGTCTAATACAAAGAAGGTAACAGCCACTTCCAAAGATATGCCACTTTCTTGACTGGAGACCAGACCAAGAAAGTAGCCACAGGATTAAAAACCATGGCCCAGGAGCCATGCATCTGAAGGCTACATGAATTTGACCCTCCCTAAACTGCTCTCATCATCAGTGCTTAAGATGTTTTGTAAACCCTGCCTTTGATGGATCAGCGGGCACCACCCAGATTAACAAACTGGCTTATCTGATTTAGCACAGGAAGACAGCCACCATTGTAAAATGGCAGAGACTAAAACAAAATATTGCCATGTGGTTACAGATTATGTTCCTAAAGACATGAAACAAAATGGAGGCCTGTAGCCGTGTTTACCACCAACGGCTTTGCTGGGCTGACTTGAACAGCAGGCTTATGGGGTCATTAGCCTGCATCCTGACCTAAGAAACCTGTTCTTTGACAGAACCATGCAGAAAGACATGCAAAGGACATCAGACTGTCTATAGCTTAAGACCAACCTTATCCCTTTTCATTAATTACACATTTACAGAAAACATAAACAGTGATCCTTACTATGCCTTTTGCATAGGGAGACAGAAGCCAAAAGCCCAACTGGTAAAAAATTTTACCCTTTTCCCGGCATATCAGGCTTCTGGGTTCCCTTTCCCGTAGCTCAACTCTACACCAAGCATTTTAAAGTTTGGAAAATTAACTTTTCCCAGGTTGGAAGAATATTAATAAAAGAGATAGAAGTCATTTTAAACCACAAAAGAAGGAAGAACACCATAGAACAGAGTTTCAGTTAGGGTTAAGAGGTAATACCTCTCTTGCTATTGGGAATGGTGTTTCCCATATTTCTTTGCCTTCCCTATTTTCCTTTTTTTTTTCTTCTGGCCTTGGAGGGAAAGAGACATATTACTCAGATCCAAAATTTTCTTCTGTTTGTGGAGCTGCATGTTTTAGCTGCAGTGAGGGTTTGACTTAGCAGGAATGAAACATCCCTCCATGTGAGGTCAAATACCTGAGTTAAATTTTGGAAAGCTTCTATATACCTATCAGGGTCTTCAGAAAATCAGCCTCAGATTCCCTTTACCTGCCTAAGGTCCTGCAATGAGAAGAGAACTTTAAAGAGGCCCCAAATAAGGGGGGATCCTCAAAAGACTTCCCTGAAAGTTACTTTTTAAATTTTGGGTAACGATTTTCCCTGGGCCTGCCTGATATGGCCACAAAAGAAAATAAGCCACTTTTTTTTTCAAAGTTTCAAGGTCGAAGGAGTCCCAGTCCTTCAAAATACACTCCAGAGGAGTGCATGTTAAAGATGATCTGTTACCCATCTAGAAAAAAAGTGAGAATCAAAGTGTCCTTTTAGTCTCTCTCCTTCCTTTTGGTATGTGATCCAGGATGGAGATGAAAACAGTAGAGCGCATTCCCCCCACTCAACTATTTTCTCTCCATTGCTCCTGGATTCCGGGCACCTGCTTAAATGTGCTGCCCATGACTGCAGGCATGACCCTCCAAGCCATGGCACCAGAGTAACTGAGTTTTAGGCCTTAGTCACGCTGTCCCCAAGCAGTCAATCCTCTTCCTGGCCGGTGTGTCTTCCAA